>BSBN01000984.1:0-1288738 GCA_027924645.1 Cunninghamia lanceolata
TGTCAAAAACCAGTGTCTAGTTTTTTGACTTTTTTTAACCGTTCATTGAAATTTCAAATAAGTTACATTTTTAGAAACTAGACTCCATTCTACACATATTCAAAAAAAAGTCAATTTTTTATTAGTTTTCAAAAAAATTAGGGGGGGGAGGCCATGCTCAATTTTCTATTTTTCAGGATGTGTCCACTTTGAAAATTACTAAAAAATCAATTATTCATGAAAAAATTATCATAAAAATCATGAATAAACTACATGGTGTTAGCTAAGTTCTCACTGAAGTAATTTTTGAAATACTAAAAAAAAGTTAACATTTTAGGGGGAGCACACCAGATGCTATGTTATGTTTTTTTGAGAAAACTAGGACCAATTTGTGTGCTCCCCCTTTTTGAACCCATTAATCTCAAGGATTTTTGAAAAAAATTAGTAGTTTAGAAACTAGATTTGGAGCACTACGACTCTTGTTTTTGTTGTATCTTCAAATTTTGAGTGTAACTATCTTCAATTTCTCCTCCAACATCAATGTTTCATGATTTTAGGGAAAAAAAAAAAAAAAGTGGCATCTTAAGACCCCCTTTTGGTCACTCATCTTTGTGCACTTACCCCTCTGGGACCATGTTGATGGTGCAAATGTCTTAGGGGAATTGTCTAGGGTTATCTTTTTCTAATAGTTCTACGATTTTGGTTGTTGTTTCAATTGTGATAACCAACCTTTGTTTTGACGATTCCCTTTTCAATAGTTTTGGTGCTTGCATCAATAATGGTTTTAGCTTGATCATCATTCTTTTTCAAACCCAAGATTTGAGGAGTAGGCTCTAATATGGTAATCTTGTTGGTAGATAACTCATAATCAATCATGATGCCTATCCTCTTCTTTGTTGTATTGGCTTTGAACATGCTAAATGTCTTGGGGTCTCCTTCCATGAGATAAATTTTTCCTAGGTACAAGAAGCAAACCTCCTAGAATAAGGTTGAAGGCACTTCCCTCATCCTATGTATCCAATGTCTTCCTAACAACAAATTATAACCCATGTCCTTGTCAATGGAATAAAATGCCATTGAAACCATCTTGAGTCCTAGGGAGATCAAGAGTGTTATATTTCCAATGGTAGCTGCTTTTAGGTTATCGTAACCTCATAAGGTATCTCTATGAGCTGTTATGTTGGTATGACCATATCCCATTCTTTTAAGAAGAGAGAAAGGTAAGATGTTTACTGCTACCTTTTCATCTATTAGTGTTCTCTTTATGCAAGTGTCATAAATCTAGACTTGTAAATATAAGGTTAGATCTCCTCTTTTCCTTAATTCAACTTTTGTGGGCATCTGTTTCAGATCAAAGAAGAAGCTAGGGTCATAGAGTTCCACATTTGGTGGGTTCATGTCTAGATCCATCTGGTTTATTTACTCATATAGGGGTGGAGTTATATGATCGAGGTACTTCAAACCAATCACTTGCAAGGGAGCCACATGATGTGATGACAAATTTCTAAGAAGAATGATGAATGCAATTTTAAATAAGTTATTTTAAGATCTTCCATGAGATCGTACATTCCAATAGGAGGTGGTGTAGGATCAACTATTGAGATCTCCTTCCCATGGAATTGCCTCTTGTTCAATTCCAGGTTCTATGTTTATTTCACCATGAACTATCTCCACTAATCTTAGCTATATTACATAAGAAAATGAACATAAAAGAACAAGCTATGATGTATTAACCTATTCTATTCATAATCTAATGCAACCTCTGATAGAGCTTGTTGGTTCTCCAACCAGCAAACTACAATCTCTAAGAAGTTATGAATGTCTATGTTTAAGGTTGCAGAAGGGTTGGCCAATGAATGGGAGATATATAATTACTCTCCCCTATATTTTAGGCTCTGCAAAACCAAGGTGGTTTTCCCTAAAAGGCATACTAGCTTAAAATAAATGAGATATTTGTGGATAGTACATTAGAAAATTTGAGAATTCATACGGTGTGATAAGGATTTATGAGATAATAGACTCTTCACAGTATGTTCCTTATGTCCTTTATGAATTGGTATGAATGGGAATTGATAACTTACAGAGTTAAATTATTTCATATTTTCAGTTTTTTGAGTTTAGTATGAGTGTAATAGGGAGGCTTATAACTCAAAGACCAGTGCCTTATAGGGGTTTACAAAGTCATTCATGTACACATTTGTAATTTTGTAACAACAAAAATTCTTAATGGCTCTTTCAATTATTGCTACCTTACAGCAACATAACATACATATATGACTCTACAATTAAGCATTCTACTTAGTAATCCATGTACTATCCAAATTTATCACAAATGTCAATGAAAGATTTGTGCTATTCCTTGAATAATGACTAACATAGATAGTTGTTTGATATATCAAGTGTATTCAACAAATAAAATAACCCTTAGCTATTTTATTTAAAGAAACAAAAGACAATTTAGATGGAGACAATGTGAATTGAAGAGATTTCACTCATATATTCCATTTCAAGAAAAGAAGTTACAGAGTACAAATTTTGATACAAAAATAGATATTGTATTTCAAATAAAAGACACTTTACAGAGAATTTTGTCCTCGTACTATTCCCCTTTTTACAATACAATGACTTCATCCTTTATAGAAAAGGTTACAAGCAAAGTTTTCATAGATGAGTGACACTTGTCACTTTACAACAATTTTTACAGATAACCTTTTACACTCTTTTTAAAACTGCCACTTGGATTCACTTGAGAGGAGTTCACCCTTCCATAGGCTATCTGAATGAGTGGTAAGAGGATGCCAATCTCTCAACTTATGCCTTCGTGGATCAGGTAACCCATTTTCCTAGTAAATGTTAACGCCTGTGTCTCTTTTTCAATTGACATGGAACATGTGCGATCCATCTTGTCTAGTTGATGTGGATACTTTGACCTCTCACTGCTTCCAACATTGCAAATGATGACTTCATTATAGGATGAAACTATACAGTGGATCCTGAGGAAGGAGAAGTGAATGGATAGGGAGAGGCCACCACCTATGATCCATCAAATAGATGCAGGAGCATCTATCCTGTAGCAAGAGAGACCTAAGGTTAGAACCAAGAGACCTACACTGAGAGCTATGGAGGATATTTAAGCTATAGTGAAAAAGGAATGATGTTCCAAGACATCATTCTCCACCCTCTTTATGTCCCAGATGGAGGACATCATGGTTCCTCCTTGGAGTGCCCTCCTACATATGCACTTTCAGCTTCTTCTAGCATGATAAAAATTACCCTTAGCTAGGTAACTGCATCAGGTAGCAAGTTGTTATCTTACCATATCTTCCCATGCCTTAAGTTCATGGTGATGGGATTACCACTCCTTATCTTGCAACATCTATCTCCTTCAATATACTTGTAACAACCTAACTACTCCATCATCATAACTGAATGCTTTCCAAAAGTAGCTAACAACCAAAACTAAATACAGAATGCAGTTTATTCCTTCTCTTTTATGGTTGAGGTTGCTGCTGATTAGCTTCTTAATCACCTTTTCTTAATTTGGCTTAACATATTTAAAAAAATCATTAACCATTTGCCAAATTATTGAAAGGGAAAGAAGAACCCAACATGCACCTTACAACATCCTATATTTTACTTAAACATATATTCAATAACTTGATGCAAGCACATACTACTATGCCCTTAAAGCGGAAACAAACATAGTTGATTTCCCATCTCATTAACCCTTAGAGGAAAGATAATGTAGCTTACAAATCTAAATAAATTTCAGTAGCATAAAGGCATATAAATTAGCACTTTAAGATCATGAAACAAGAAGAATAGAAGAAAGATAGACAAAAGAGAAGAGACACCAATATACGTGGGGAAAACCCTTTCGGGTAAAAAAAACCCACACTCCAAAGCATTGAACCAATGTATTAATCTACAACAACAAACATGTTACAATACACTTGCAGGCTCAAAGCCTTAACATGGAGATTTACATCTTGCTCTTCTGGAGGAAAAATTGATAGCATAACCCTGCATAAAACTCTTCTCTCACAAACTTCTCCTTAAACCTCCAATTTATAGACTTCTCACAACCAAGAAACTATTATGTGGTTTTACAAAACCATGTGCTTAACTTCTCAGTCAAGATTCCAGTCTAAAAATAAGTTCTCATGTCCAAAATGTTCTCCCCTATTTTTGACCCTTACAGTTGTCATAGAATCTATCATAATATCGCTAAAAATAGTCCTTCCATGATATACTACCATGTGGGCATCTTTTGACAACTAATATTTCAATTTTCAAGGCATTGACATGTGGCAAAAGTGCCAATTAAGAATTCAAACGCCCCTTCATTATTTTGGAGCTAAATAAAAACAATAAATGACCGTGGGAAAATATTAAATACAAATAAATGATACGGGAAATATGCAAGGTTGAGACACCTCATTTCCCAACATTCTCCCACTTGTCAAATACCTTGCAAAAGCCAGGGGAATCACAACTAGTCTATGAACTACCAAGGTTACCATACTGCCTCAACTGAACTCCACTATGCTCACGAGCTTTACAGAAGCACCTGTAACATCTTCCAAGTGATCACCAACATGACAAAAAGATTAGAATTCCAAAAACATGATGAAACACTAAATGTCACATAGACACACCAATGTATCCAGCTTCAAACCCATTACCAGAACATAACTCTAAAGTCCAAACACCACCAAAACAAGATTGAGCACAAATGCTCCAGAATAGTTGGAACAACAACCACAACTAGTTGTTTACATCCAACTAAAAAACCCACCATTGATAGAACTTTTGCACATGACATATCCGGCCCATACTACAGCTCTCATCCTTGTATAATCCACTATCCTGCTCAAAGTTACCATCTTCCATGATAACAAACACACCAAAACCATTGATGTGCAAAAAATCTAAAGACCTTTGATACTGCAATCCAATGAAAAATAATCTACCAAAGACATACATACATCCTAGGAATCAAACTGCATGAGCAATGTCAACCAAAGCAGCACAATGTCTACCAATCAGCACTTACATAAAAGTGTGGCTTATAATCAAATCATGTAATACAAAGAACAATCACAATGATTTGCAAACTGCAACCAACTACTACAAAATAGAGCATACTTCCACAAATAGTTTTCTACTCACTCTCTTACCTTTGATCTCCTCCACTTCTCCCAAGTCCTCCACATCTCAAATGATATACATTAAAAGAACACATACTGTTGCTAAAAAATAATAAAGTACAACAACAGCAGATGACCACAAACCCAATGATCATACTAGATGAATAAGAACCTCTAGGAAGAAATATGAGACCATAAAGAGAAACTGCAAACCATATCATGTCTCTATGCCAACACCACCAAGTGCTAAGTTGTGCCAAGTAAGATCTCCTTCACAAAACCCCAACTGAAATGCCTTACCAACACCCAAACATTCAATCTCAAAAGATCAAACAAAACATATTAATCTCATATAAGAAAAAATGGATGTAAGCTTCTCTAACCAAAGAAGATCAAACTCAAAGAAAAAATCCATTCCAAAAATAGGAATGCATCCCACTAACATCTCCAAAACTTCTCATAAATCAAACCATATACCTAAGGAGATAACCATGTCAACTACTCCTCAAATGAACCCTCCAAAACTAGAAACTATAGCTCAAGATCCATATCCATGAGAAATCAAAGCATAAAACAAAATGAATCTGAAATAACATGGGCAATACCTATCAGATCATTTTATGCCGAGTCAACTAAGAGTGGGAATGAGAATGATCCACTGAGATACACCAAGCCTCATAGACTCTCTGCAAGAACAATATCCTCTCAAGTTCAAACATGAACTCATGTCCATAATAAGTGAAGGCTCTTCGATCTTTCTTCTGAAATTTCACCATTCCAACACATGATCCCCACAACAAGAGATCTCTAGCCTCACCTCAAGTCTCTCTAGTATCCATGAGCATCCATCATCCAATACATGCCAACTTCAAATGCATCCTGCAAAATCATGAAGCTTCAAGCAAATGATTAATACTCAAAACCAAAGAGAACTTCGCCAAACCACTGTCAAAGCTCCCACTGTACATCTGCAAAATCTAGGAATAAACATGACATCATGATCTAACATCTCCTCTTAGGAGATCACTACCTGCTCCAATGAACATATCTTGCCAAAGGGGCACCATCATGCCAAAACTCCAATCTAGAAACAAGAATCCATCATGGCACAATACCATCTCCAATCACATGAAGATAACTATCCTCTAACAATGGAACTCAAGATGTCAAAATAATTTCATAGCATATAAGAATCATAATCCAAAAGCCTTACCATGACACCTACAACCACTGTAGAAGATCATCCATCACCAATTGATAGATCCACATCACTGCCAAAGCTCCCACTAAAACTGTGATACTGAGCTTATCAAGGCATTATGATAACCATCCTCTCAATGAAGATAATCCATGGCTCTAACACAATCTAATAATTAACTTGTGCAATACCAACAACATAAAAGAATAAAGTAGAACCAAGATTTCCAAGTCAAGAAAATAAAACCATCATTGTCAAAAGCTCACACTAAACTATGTAACCAAGCTATCCATGACATAGTGATAAACATGCTACAAGTCCCAATAACCAACTATCCAAGTACTCTAATCATCCATCCTCTCATCCCAATGCAATATACCAATGCACAAATGACCACAGACAAGGCCAACTAACAAAGTCTGCATAAACACTGAATCAATCTTGTGGATAAAGATAGTCCACATTCGAGTCATCCCACTGCAGCTAATGGGTAGCTAATCCACAAACTACATAACTCAAAGATCCAAAACAAATGTAACATGCAAACTCATCATTACATTAGTAACCTGCAAATTGAGATATCAAAGAAGACAACCTGTAGACTTCAAGACTCAAACACCAAATCATCACTAGATTTAATTTGCCAAACAAGTCCACATATGAATAACCATAGTCAAGGAACCCATCAAGCATATACAGTAGAAATGATGAGTGACTAATCACATACCAACATCTCCACACTGAGAAAGCTACAAACCTCCTCACACGATGCAGAAAGCATACATGCAAACCTGCAACTATCTTACATTCAGAAACACCCCCAAGGAATCATAATCTAAAAAATAGTTTCTTTGCAGATCTACAAAACCACAAGTTTTGATTAACCGTGTAAAACCTACAAAACCACCATGTCACTGACATACATGCAAATCCATATCCACTTATCATCTGGAAGACCCACAAGTCTGAAAACCACCAAAATAGTTAAACCAGAATAATGGAATAAAATAGATAAGCATAACCATAGATTTTGAACAGAAAATCTACAAAACCCTTAGATCAAATCAATATGAAACTAAGACATGCAAGTACAACCAACCAAAATGAAGTAGAGGTCCAAGAACTTTAGGCCCACTTGTAGGCCAACTCCACAACCATCGTGTACAAGTATACAGAGGAGCTAGGTTGTTCCAGAAGCTTTCATATCATTTAATGATCAACTCCACAGCCTACATGCATTCAAGGTTAACAAAACAATGCCTTCCAATGCTAGGGACTAAAACCAAGCACCCAATATAAGCACATCAAACCATAGTCATGACAACCCAAGTTTCTCCATGTGATCAGGGAGCCAAGAACAAACACCCAACATGAATACTTTGTTGCAAACGACCATAGAGTGAAAGAACATAACCACCATGCGTGAGGGTTATTACATACTATCAAACAGGAGCTCCAGATCAATATCATATTAAATGTAACCACATGATCAACTCCATTATACTCCATCTTTTCCATCCTTCAAATGCCTGTTGTACCCTGAAAACAAGATCAACTACAAGACTTCCACTCAAACAAGGATTAATAATCAACTAATTCCTTCCTACATATTCCCTCAAGCTTTCCAAGCTAAGATATCACAACAGAAGAAATACCTAGAACCTTAAACACCATGGAACCAACACATGCAATCTCATGCAACCATGGAACCACCATAGCTCTGATACCAATTGAAAGGGAAAGAAGAACCCAGCATGCACCTTACAACATCCTATATTTACTTAAACATATATTCAATAACTTGATGCAAGCACATACTAATATGCCCTTAAAGAGGAAACAGACATAGTTGATTTCCCATCTCATTAACCCTTAGAGGAAAGATAATGTAGCTTACAAATCTAAATAAATTTCAGTAGCATAACGGCATATAAATTAGCACTTTAAGATCATGAAACAAGAAGAATAGAAGAAAGATAGATAGAAGAGAAGAGACACCAATATACGTGGGGAAAACCCTTTCGGGTAAAAAACCCCACACTCCAAAGCATCGAACCAATGTATTAATCTGCAACAACAAACATGTTACAATACACTTGCAGGCTCAAAGCCTTAACATGGAGATTTACATCTTGCTCTTCTGGAGGAAAAACTAATAGCATAACCCTGCATAAAACTCTTCTCTCACAAACTTCTCCTTAAGCCTCCAATTTATAGACTTCTCACAGCCAAGAAACCATTATGTGGTTTTACAAAACCATGTGCTTAACTTCTCGGCCAAGATTCCAATCTAAAAATAAACACTCACGTCCAAAATATTCTCCCTTATTTTTGACCCTTACAGTTGTCATAGAATCTGTCATAATATCGCTAAAAATAGTCCTATGATATACTACCATGTGGGCATCTTTTGACAACTAATATTTCAATTTTCAAGGCATTGACATGTGGCAAAAGTGCTAATTAAGAATTCAAATGCCCTTTAATTATTTTGGAGCTAAATAAAAACAATAACTGACCGTGGGAAAATATTAAATACAAATAAATGCTACAGGAAATATGCAAGGTTAAGACACCTCATTTCCCAACAATTATCCTATCAGACTTGCCAAAATCCAAGGAGATAAATATGATACATTCCAATGTGTCATTCAAATGCCAAATGTCACTTCATACCATGCTCAAGGAATATTTGAGCATCCAACTAATGAACCCCTCATCTGATGGCCATGGATATTCAAGTATCTTTGCTAGCTTATTCATGTGAGCTTGATACCTCGCGTCTAGCAATACTTTGGCACCTTTTACAAAACTATCAAGGCTAGACTCCAATTTTAGCAAGTTATCCAACCTTGAATTACATAAAATTGGGTCTACTTCATACCCATGATTGATTGATGTGACCATCATCATGGTGATGCCTTAGAACTTTGATTTTCATAAGTCCAATGATTTCATCTTCTCCTTGATGTGCAAAATTGGCGGCATCTAACATTCCTCCAAGGCTTTGAAATTCTCAAATTTCTCTTTAATCGGTAGCTCAAATCTTCCTTGGATGGAAGAGACATCACTTAAAAGACTTGCCACCTCACAAGTATTTAACACCTCTTGCGGAGCATCAGGGCTAAACCTTCCAACACTCTAAATAGAATTTAGTGATGATAGTCTCGAAATCCATGTGTTCAAAATTTTATTCAATGTTAATTCCTGCTTGGTTTGAGCATCCTTTTCCCTTAACAATTTGTCAAACCAATCCCATGCATTATCATTTTTTCCCAAAATTTGAGATATTTTGTGGTCAAAAAGGTTCCTTACCAAATTAGAAGTATATTGCAACCCTTTGGCCTTTGCAATAGCTTATGCTTTTTTGTTTTTCTCTGATTCTTCCTTCAAGCCCTCAATGCTAAGAATGAAGGTGTCTCTATCCTGTTGAGATGTTGCCCTCGAAGAGACAAGGGGTGATACATGCTCTGTCATAGTAATCTTAGGATGATCAACCATTAACTTAACCTTGTTGTATTCTTACATCAATTTGGTATATTCAACCTACAACTTATTATAATATGCTTGTAGTTTCTTAGTTGCAGCTTCACTGAATAGGGTAGTACTGACTGCTAAGGAATTAGCTTGCAAAGTTGTATCACTTAATCTTTTGACAATTAGATTTCCTATCAGCTCACTGATATCATCGACAACTTGAGGCTTGTCATGTGCCAGTGCTACATCCCAAATGGCTAAAGTTTCATGCCTAGCACTGAAACTAGACCCAAAATAAATATCCTTGGCCTATTCTTCATCTCCCAAGACATCTTGATCAGTATTTTTCCTTCTAATGGTGTCCAAGGCTATAATAGAAGCTATATCCCATCCTAGTAATAATAGGCATCCACTCTCCCTGACAATTCTTCTCCCTTCCTCAAGTGTCATGTTTGACATATCAAACTCTATTTGCTTTTGGATACTCTGAACAACTTCTCCTTCACTATATGATTCCTCTTGTTGAGCAACGTCCCTCTTCATCTACATATTTGCATTCATCTTGCCCCTGATCAACAACATTCTAAATGCCTCAGTCTTAATGAAATCATCATCAGACAGGAAATGCTCACAAACCAAAGTCCTCACATCTCAGACTACCTTGTCACCTTCTTCTAAATTTAACAATGTTCTCCCAAGAGGGGGATCAATCATATCAGGCCTCTAGAGGGAAGGGACCATCTGCAATATCTCTTGATATTTAGCATTGGTTTCACCAGTACATTTAGTAGCACCATAATCCACCAATGGTTGAACCATGCTTTTTGGTTTATTTTCACTAAGGCTTCCTCCCTCTTCACTCTTCATAGCACTCATAGTTGGAGCCTATATAGGTGGGGCCTAAAAAATTGGAGCTAGACGGATAACTGGCTTAGCATCTATTTCATTTTCTTTAGGCATTTCTCCTAGGATATCAACACTGCTTATCAACATTTACATTCTGATTAATGGATCTGTAATAGTATGGAATGCACCTTTATATGTAGGAACTAACTTTTTTTCCTCTTTTCACATTTTCCAACCTTCTCCTATATTTCTTTTCCCCTTTTAATTTCCCTTGGGGTTGTACAGTTTCTAATAAGATCCTCACAGATGTTGAACTAATGGTTGTAACCTGACCTGTCTTGTGATATCCTTAATTTATGAATGTAATGCTCAAGATCACATCTTCTCTTCAAACCTAGCCTTAATAATCGGTAGCCCATTAGCTTTGATCCTAATTGATCAAGGCCTTCTTTGGCATTGACTAGGAAATTTGAGAAATTAATAGTAGAAGGTAGAAAAGATCCCTTCTTCTGATTTCTCAAGTGCAGTTTATCTAATTCATTCATTTGCCACATTGCCTCAAGAAATGCAAGTCTATCTGGCACAAACAAAGGCAATAAATGTGGCTCTAGACTTTAGCACTATAAAGCCCAATCACAGTGTAATCACTATGGAAGAACCAATCTCCAAAATTGTGATCTTAATTCCCCTCAGGCTCTAACTCCTTATGTCTTAAGAATCTCATAAAAGTAGGAGATAACCTCCACATCTCATATCCAAGCAGATCCATTATTCTTCGCACAAAGTATCTCCCAAAGATGCAGTAATCAGATGTTTGGCAATGGGAGTACCAAATATATGTTCTCATCTGAATTGGCATGAGCTAGCCATCTAGTGTCTTATATATCATTCTAAGGGCAGGGTGCCATTGCTACTTTTCCTAATATAAGAGGATATGGAATAACATTGAATACCATATGAAATAAGGGATGCTTCCCTATTCTCTTAGATCTCTCAACTCCAAATAGATCTTATTTAATATATAGGAGGCATAGTCAAATAACCTATTGACATCCCAATGCTGAATGTCAACAGCCATCATCATTAGATGAATAGGTATCTGTATTTTGTAATCATATCCTAGAACTTGGCACAGAACCATATATGTGCACTTAAAGTAATCAAATAATGGACCAACATCCAATGGCTCCATTTCATTTGGGTGAACCTTCTTGAGTCCCTGATTGTTAGGCTTCCTATGTTGGGGCAGCCATTTCACCCTATAACTGCTCCTATCCATTTTGTACTCTCGACATAGTTCATCAAAATCAATTTTGACATGGGCATAGGGGTTCAAATTGAAAATCTTCATGATTAACTCTCTATTTAATGTGAACATCTCCTTACCCTCATGAGTTTTCAATTGCCTGGTGCTTGGATCATAATGTTTACTAATTGCATACACCAGTTCAGAGTTTACATAGACATTAGGGACAACTAGATTCCCTAAGTTAAATCTCCATATATTTGAAATTGGGACATGATCATCAACGCCAATGCAACAAAACTTGAATAATTTCTAGCATGTCCAGGGAATAATAGGGTCCCTAATATCCTCTTTTTTGTCTACCAGTATTTGAGAGAGAACACCAGTACCCTATGCCTGTTTATCCCTCTTCGAAGAGTCAAGTAACAAATCTAGAATGTCCTGGTCTAAACCTCTTTTAGACCTACCAGATTGGATTGAAATTTGACTCATGGTTATTGGCTAGGATTCTTATAGGATTGTACAATTCTAACTAGTAAATTTAAAAATTTATTCGCAAGACACAAATCTTACTAATTTGTTTTCCTTTCAATTCAGTTTGAAAACCCTAGCTTCCTTTTGAATTAGAAATTTAGTGAGTCTCAGAGTATGTACCTTATTTTGTGCACCTAAGGAGAACACAATTCCTTCTATTCTTCTCACAATGCTTCATTGAATATCAATTTTCAGCAATGGTGGATGTCAGCACAATTCTTTGTCAATTTGGCTAGGGAAATTGCATGAAAATACTTTTAGAAAATCAAGTTTACTCGCAAAAAAATATTATGCCACCCTGTGAACTAATTTCTTATACGTGCCTTTAGGCTTTGGGTGGCACAACCATTGCCCTATTATGAAATTCTAAATTTCGACCATCGATCTATGCTTAAGATCAACGGTGCGTATGACAACCTCAGTCATTTGAAAAGATATTTGATGGGCATCAAAGTTTATCCCGGGAAGCAACACATCAAGCCACTTGGTCTGACAATCCATATATGGCCCAATTAGACTTCGACAATAGTGTTCAGACTCGTGGGCCACCTTTTCTTATTTAAATATCCATTGCACATCGCATCCGTACCATAAGAGCAAATTGTGAAACATGCAATGTATTAAAACTAGTATGATGCAAATGAGCATCGGCCACATGTATTCCAAGTCACATAGAAGAAACCCTCGTGGTCAGATATTGCACATCGCAAACAAAGAGGTGGGCCCATCTTTTAGGATTGCGCTATGAGGAAACTTAGCATTGTAATGAGATGGTGCCACTTGGCAGAGACCACTTACTAATGAAACATAAGAACTATTCAGCAACCACCTTTACATGTGTCATGATTGTGTAAGCTCACAAACTTAAAAAGGACTAAGCAAACGAGTATGCACTGCACTAAACCTTTGCGATGAAATAATATGCAAACATGTGTAGGCTGACTCGGAATCACCAAAAGATTTAACATATAAATTTTGGGGTATTTAAAACATGAGGTGATGGGTGACAGCAAGTAACCTATTTGAAGGGGGCGGTAAATAAACCATCATAAGGACTTCGGGTAATAACTTAAGTGAACCACAACTAATCAAACCAGTCAACAATAAAAAAGAATAGCACCCTAGCAAAAGTAAAAGACTTCGTTATGTTTAGGGTTTTGGACATAATTAGGGATAATCCCTAGCACAGTGCTTAACACAAAAACCCTCACAAATGAAACTGCGAAAATTATAGGAACATTCCTAATAGAGCTAAAGGAATGTATACACAAAATGAAGCTAACTAAGCAACATCAAATGCAAACCTTGATCATTTTAGATGTGCTCCTTGATGTGTGGATATGTGATTGGTCCTCAGTCCTACAACATAACTTTGCATTCCAAGGTGTTATGAAAATGGTTTGGGTTTAGTTGAATTTATAGATTTTTGGATGGGTGATTGGAGGGTGGAGATTAATTTGGAAGATCAATGACTCACATTAATTGAGAGGATTGGGTCGATGTGAGGCCACCAAGTGTCATGAATGAATTGGAGGACAAGTGGAGTCCTTGGATTGAGGGGAGATAAATGGTGGAGGATGGTCTTTGAAGAAGGAGATGGCGAGGATTGAAAGAGTGCCAAAAGGACCTTTTAGAGGGATGTGCAAGGTACTTGCCCATACCCTTGTAAGAGGACCCATGTGATTTGTATAAGAACCCATGCCTTTGTACCTTTTAAGTAATGTGAGGATTTTGCATGGATTAAACATGGATTTAGAATGTGCAAGTGAGGGATTAAGATGATTAATTGGTCTTAACCAACGTAAAGAAAAGTGGAAAAAATACTGAATTAAATAAATAGGAATATTTATTTAATTTTTGGGATAAGAATAAGGGACTTAGGTAAATAGCTATTTGGAAGTTTATTTATCTAAGATGGACTATAGAAGAATGATGGAAAATGATTAATTAATGATTTATACTAGGAAGAGGTACAGATGAATAGTGATGAATAATGATTTTATTAATTAAATAATAAATATTATTTAATGAATGTCAAAAGGAGAATTGGATAATTAATTATCTAAATAGGGATTTATCCAATTAATTATAGAAGACATGGTCTATATATCCTAATTACGAGTGAATAGTGATGAGATGATGAGTGGATGATTTTAGGTGTCCACTAGCATTTTAGTTTCACCTTTTGGCCCTAATTGACTAGGCATATTAGGCGCATTGGCATGAGATATGTTGGTTGATCATACAATGGTTGGATTTTGAATGTTTGCTCTATTGTTGCAATGGGCAGGGAAAGTATCCTAAAGGATTCTCATGTTTTCATTTTGTGGGGCTATAGGCATTTGTTGAATGCTCTTATTATTAATCGTCATCTCTTGAGGGTTTCAAGGAACACTTCTATAAACAAACATTTTTGGTCCTTTGGAAATTTTGAGATGAACCTATTATATTCTTGGCATGACTCAGTGCAATGCTCTCTTATTTTGTGGAATGAGCAAAATTCGTTGGGCTCATATGGTCGATGATATGGCTCATACTTGTTATCATAATACTAGCAATTTCCTTGTTGTCGATTATCTCTTTAATGATAATTGTTGTTGTTTTGGGAATAATCCACATCATTAATGTTCTAATTATTTTAGGGATTATAATCTCTTCCACCTACCCATTATTATAACCTTTGTTGTTGTTGATCTTTTCAAGAGGTATGTCAATTACCCCATCTTTTGTCACATTGCAATTGTTTTTTTGAATTTTAATAGTGGAAGGGTTATTTCTATTTTTATCATTAATTTGGGTAGTCTCAAGTCTCCCATTTGTACAATAAACTCTTCACCCACCATCAATAGCAGCTTGGTTGATTCTTAATGCACTTTCTAAAGCATCTTCGTACGAATTATACGGAAAATTTTGAACTTCCTCTCTTGTGTCCTTGTTGAGGGTGTGCAAGAAGAGGTTGTAAAGTTCTCGATGATCCATGTTTGGGGCACTAGTTGATGGATAAAGGACTTGCCTCCAACATGTAATGATGTGTGCCCTATATTTGTTTGTGTCATGTTTCATGCTTAAGAATTCCCAGATCCCTGTCCTTACTAGTTTATTCATATCAAAGGCCATGACAAATTCACTAATAAGTTGCTAGAAGAAATGTATGGAGGCCTTAGGAAGGTGATAATACCAATGTAGGTAAATCCCTTCAAGAGTCTTTAGAAATATTCTGGCCATAGCTTCGTCCCAAGGGAGGAGTTCCCTTACAATTGTTGTGTATGCTTTGATGTGCAAGTTTGGGTCTCCCTCTCCCTTGAATTTTGGAAAATCTAGGAGGAGACATGGTAACAAGATGTTGTGAGTATTTGAAATCGAGAGGTTCCTTTAAGTACTCTGGATAAGTCCTTGAGAAGGGGTTTTGACAAGTATATGTTTCTCCTACGAACATAAGCCCCATGGGTGGGACCTGTGAACCAGGTTGATTTTACATTTGAATGTTTGCTTGATATCTAGATGTGACTGGATAAGTTGGTTGCATACTCATTTATTGATTTGTAGAGGAGTCATATAATTTTGCACCGTGTAAACTCCACTAGGTTACGTGTTACAAACATGTTTTTTGCAGAGGTGGAAAAGCTTCATTACTAGCATTGTGAGCGTAGAAGTTTAGATAGAAGGAATTTGGGTTGCCCCTAATTTTGTTCTTTCTTTAGTTTTGTCTTGCTTCAAGGATATTCGACACCTTTGACCTCAATCATATTGATCTATTATACCAAGTTAGCTATAAGGTCGATGTTAGGAAAGGTGTCTCAACCTTGCAATTACAAAAAGTGTGATTTTTTGGTAATAAAAATAGAAAAACTTAATTTCTGGGCTATAGAGTTGGTTTTTGGCCAAAACAAAATTTCCAAATGGTCCAAATCACCATCGATGGTGATCAATGCATAGATCTCTTTGAACTCTTCAATTTTTAAAAAAATGGGCCTAATCGTCCTTCTGAATTAAAAGTTATGGCCTCCGAAAGTTGGGCCTCCCATATTGAAAAATGTAAAAAATGTGTTGGACACAAAAAAGAGTTGTAAGGGGTAGTTTCATGTGTTGATGCATGTTGTGACACATCATGAGGCATTTTGATTGGAGATAATGAAACCCTAAGGATTTGGACGCCACTTTTGGGTGGTTTTAACTCATGGTTTTGTAAATACCGTTTGACGGTTTCATGTATTGTATCTCCTATGTATTAGGTGCTTAAGATGGAGGTTGTGTGAGAGAGTCTTATAAATGTTTAGTTGCCTCTAGATCTCTAGTTGGTGATACTCTTGTGAAAGCTTGATCTACAAGTATATTGTAATCTTGTTAAGATTTCTGAATAATATATTGGGTTGCTTTTGGAGTGTGAGATTTTTCTCCCGAAAGGGTTTTCCCCACGTAAACCACTGTGTTATGGTATGATTGCTATTTATGTTTATTTCTATATGATTTCTATAACTATTGTAAAGATCTGAAAAGTTTTGCATAACACTCCTCTAAAGATTAGTGTAGGAAGTTGTTGGTGTAAATTAATATTTACACATTAGCATAAGTTAATTAGGGAGTTAATTAGGAAAGCATTTTCCTTTATTTGTTGTCAATCTTATCACATAAGATAAGATAATTGCTTTATTTGCTTTATCCGCTTTTCCACTTTGTCTATTTTTGACAAATGCGATTGTATATCTTTGTATTATTCCTTTGCGAATAATTTAATGCACATGCAAGTATTGATTGCAATACTGCGTCTCATTCTAGCTTTTGCTTTTTAAATAAATCCTCTTTGTAGAAGAAATACTACAGATAATTTTGGGAATCTAACATGTACCTATTAGAGTTTTAGATCTATCAGCTTCTTCTCAAATTTGAGAGGGTTTTAGCCATGAGATCATGATTGGTGCTTCTTGGTGTGAAACAGACCTCACAGTTGCGCTCAGAAGGTGCCAAAACCCTAGAAATGTCTATCCAAACATTGAAATTAGACACTTTTTTTGTGGGTTTAAAATTTTTGTACGTTGTACAGAAATCTATACATGTATAGATCTGTATTAGCCGTACAATCCTTTTCCTATGTCATCACCTATGTAGGTCATGTGATTCATCCTTCAACTTTATCCGATGTGTATTTCTATCATCTGATAGTTTTATTTTATATTTAGCAGTGAAATTCTTTGTACAACAATCATTAGTCCGTGATTTCTATTTGTTTCTAGCGGTCTGGTGCACATTTTTCAAGGGGCAACATCATTATCCAACAGTCAATCAGAAAGGCCAATGGTCACTATCCCATCTGGCATACAGGGTACAAATTTATCGTCGTTGCAGGGTATTAACCTCTATGTTGTGCTTCTAAACAATGGATAAACCTTGTTACTAGTGGTCCATTGTGGGGTTTTGAATTGATGTGCAAGCCCCTACCTCGATCACATCTGTGACCACCTGCTTTGATATAAGCGGCCAATGCTTTTCCTATCAAGGTGTGGTCCTAATGGGGACCAACCGCCAACACTCAATAGCCATCCCTTGGGCATATTAGTGACTAGGGGTCTTAATCCAAGTCGCTATCCCCCAATGCTCAATGCCTAGTCATGTGGGTGACCAGGCCCTTAATCAGGGGGGTCTGTTTTTCCCTACAAGCCTTTTTGGAGCAGTTTTGGGAAAACAATCATAACTTGGGAATACGGTGTCCAAATTTCAAAAACAATTAGGCAACAAAAAGCTAGTTCCATGCTTTATGCTATCATCCACTTATTGTCTTCTAAAGAACTTCATCAGGTATCTATTTTTCACAATTGAAGTCAAATCTTATTTTTTACTCTCGTTGATTAGAAAAAGAGCATACAAGTGGATTTTTTTTGTATGATGGGGTTGTATTTCTTGCTCGTAAGGGATATTTTGTTGTTACTTTTTTTAATTTGGTTGTATTTATCATGGATAAACTTCCAGTTGTCCCTCTCACTCCTTACAATTATCATGAGTGGAGAGGCAAATAGAGATTCAATTGAAGAGATTGAGGATACATCGAGTGATTATGGGTACAAATCATGTACAGAAAAGAGAAAATGGTTTGATAGGTGTGATGAATATTATGGGACACTATGTTGGTCTATGTCTTATGATCTTCTTTTCCATGTTGAGTCTTACACAACACCAAACGAAATCTAGACTACATTAGAGGGTCTATTTGGCAAGAAAGACACTTTAAGAAGTTTTCAGTTATAAAATGAGCTTATTGGGATGAATCCATCTACCCTTGATAGCATCCAAGATTTCTTAACCAAACTCAAGTCTCTCATATTGCAACTAAAACAATGTGGTATAGAGAAAGAGGACACCCTATTGATTCTATCTATTCTTGCTAAACTTGGTCTTGATTATTTTGTTTTTATCTCTACATTTTATGCTACAAAGGATGATCTTGGTGCTAGATTTAGAATGCCTTCATTTGATGAGTTTGTTATATCACTCATTAGGGAACAAGCAAACCTAGTGCAAATGGTTAATCTAAAGTCTTCGAAATTTCAGGCTCTTGTTGCAACTCAAAGCACAAATGACCAAAAGGCTTCTAGTGGCAAGGAAAAGAAATAGAAAAAGAAGAATAGTGAGCAAGACAAAGAATCAACACCACATGCATCCCCTGAGTCATCTTCATCTAGAAAAAAGTAGAGATTAAAGGAGACACCCACATGTGCCTATTGCAAGAAATGTGGCCATGATGAACATGTTTGCTACATAAAATAGATAGACGAGTTGAAGAATCTTGTTCAGAAACTCAAAGTAAGTTCTCCTTTAGTTTTGTCTTCTAGTTCATCTTCTCCTACTCCTTTATCAAAACAGTCATGATCTACTAAACAAGGTCATGCAGGCATTGCTAATGGGACTGATAAATATAAAGGTAAGGCACTTTGTGCAAGTACAAGTCATGGATCAGGTAAATGGCTTCTTGATTTTGGAGCCTCTCATCATATGGCTTCATCACAGTCCATGTTCTCTATTTTTGAGCCTTGTGTTATGCCACCTATTTTAATGGGTAATAATACACGTGAATGTAATTGGGAAGGGATCTATTGATATTGGTGAGGGTACTTTCAATGATGTACTATGTGTACCTTTTTTGTCAAACAATCTACTTTCCATATGTTAGATTACTCACACTGGTGCAATGAAGACTGTGGAGTTCACACCTGATCTAGTTATCATTAGAGACTTGGAGAACACATAGATTATTGCTACTGGGGTGGTTGATCATGCAACTCTGTTATACACCTTTTCTGGTTTTTTCCTGATGATGGTTCAAATCCTTTGGTTGTTGATCAAACTTCTTGTGTGAATACTATTTCTAAGGAGAAGTTTGGTTATTTGAATCTTGGTGTTCTTGCTTCTGATTCAGTTTTCTAGATTAGTGCCACTATTTCTTCTCCTCTAACTCTTGCTTCTTTTGCTATCAGTGATCCATTGGTTGAGTAGGATGTCATATGGTCTTTTGATTATGTTGTGTGGGGTGATTATTTGACAGGTATTTCTAAGTTATTTATTGAATCTCACATTATAGATCTTGAGGACACTATTGAGGATTTGTAGTTCCTCTTTGATGACAATCATGGCACTACTATTATCAGTTCTATTTTGTCTTTGGAGACTATTGACTATGAGTTTTCACTTTGTCATGAGTTGTCACACTTATTGATTAGGCATGTAGTTCTTGATTTTATTGTGGCATCTTTTGATAATGACATATGGACACTTGTATAGTTTTCAGAGGCTTTCATCATGAGATTTACTTCCTCATAGGTTCCTCAACGCTCGCCATTTGAGTTGTTTCTTTCCAAGGGAAGAAATATCATTTTCCACAAGTGGATAAGCTTCTGCATTCCTATTTTAGCATCCTCTTCTGGTACAAGAGATTTTACAATGATGGAGGATATCATATTCTCTTTCTTTCCCTCTTATGGGGGGCTCATGATTGTACTTTTGTGATGGATTTAGTTCTTAGGGGATCTTGGTATTGAGTCCTTCTTCCATCACATGTACATGGGCATGTGCATGAAGATGGGGGACCAAAAAGTGGCCACCCCACTTTTTGGTCCTAGGAAATTATAACACGATTGCGTTTAGGCTCAGTAATACCAAGCTTAAAACTCGATTGCGTTGTAACGCAATCATGTTTTTTGTCTACTAAATATAAAAAATACACAGACCCGTAGCCTTTCATTTTCATTTTCATTTCTAGAGCAGCAAAAACATGAGTAGGATTATTTCACGAGCATGTAGTGAGGATCTTAAAGGAGAAATCCATCTAACACAATGTCACATCACCATTCCTATCATGCATGAGTGCAACAAAGTCAACAAACTGAAGAAGGTAGGGTTTTCATCTTTTTTCTACATTTGAAAATGAATTGAATTTATTTTTCATTATTTTAATTAAATTTCTATTTTTAATTTTCAGTCAATGAATCAACCCAAAACCCCAATCCTGGAGATGAGATTCCATGTGAAGAGGAGGCTCAAAACCCTCCTCAAACTCTGCCTTCACTTCCTCGTCATCCATGTGACACACAAGAAAACTATAGAGGGAAAATTGAAGACAATAAAAAACAACTTGAAACCTTAGTTCAAAAATTAAAAAATCCAAATGCAAGAAACGATCACAGGAGATCCCTTGCCAGTTCATTAAAGTCCATTATTTCCCACATTGACTCAATGAAAAACCAAATCAACTAATGGGAAGACTGTAGGGAGAGTTGTCGGTGATTCTATGCAGACAAATTATCATATAAACAAGTTAGAGATAAGAAAATTTTGAAATCTGTATACACCTAAAATTGACTCGAGTCAAATTAATTAAATATTTTAATATTTATTTTATTCTTATTTCTCTATCAATAAATAAATATCCTAATTTATTAATCTGATTTACATTCATCTTAATCTTCCAAAAATTAAATAAAAATCAATTTATTTAATTAAATCACCCAAATTCCTCTAAATCATCCTTAATTGAATAATTCCAAATTTTTTAATTGATCATCTATCCTAAAGTCTTCATTCTATAAATCCACATCATCATTTCCACCTCACTTTACACCTCATCATGTTGCACACATAATTGAATGTTTTTAATATTTAATTATATAATTATCCTCACCCACATGTCCTATTTATCCTCTAACTATCCCTATTCTCAAGAACTTGGTTCCTCCATGTCATCTTAGTCAAAGGACACTTAGAGACACATGTCTCATAGTTCCCAGATTCTTTCAAACCTCCCTACAAAGAAGGACTCCTTTGACCCTTGTTGTTTGGTCCTTGAGAGCATTGTGACAAGTGGCCTCATGCTCACACCTTTCTCTCCACCTTATCATCGTAGGAGGAACATTTCCCCCTTTTATCTCCCTCATCCCAACTAATCAAATCTCTATCGTACACATCACAAGACTCATTCCTCCACCATGGATCTTTTGACACTTGGATTTGAGCCTTCTTTGCCTATAAAAGCAAGTTCCTCACCTCCATTTTCACAACTTAAGCTTTAGCAAACTTATGCTATAGAAATTCCACCATAGCTATCAAGCGTGCCTTTGGCTCCCCTTGTTTACATTGTAATCTCATTATCCTCATTGCATAATCATCATCCATGGCTTCATATCATAATCTCCATCTTTCATCTTAGTGTTGCATTGTAGTTTATCTCACTTTGCATAATCCTCCACAAAGCCATTCTCTCTTTGTCATCTTAAAACAGCAAGTAAGTTTACTTCTGAGAGCTCAATCATAATCTACAAAGATCATTGAAGAGATAGGAAACAATGTAAGACACGAGGTAAATCAGTTTGCAAGGTATAACTTGGGTTTATTGCATTTATCTTATTTTCATTGGAGTATTGAATATTTAAGTAGATTCTACAGTAGTTCAGATTTTCAATCACATTTTGGCACCCACCGTGGGGCCTTGCCCCATTTTTAACTATCAAATTTGAGTTTTTGATGTACTTGCAGTCGTAACAGGTCATTTCTACACATTCAATTTCCAGTTCTAAGCATTTGTGAAGAAAATTTGTAGTGTTGTGCATATGATTGTTCTTTTGTTGTGCATTCATTGTGCCTACGCATTTAAACCACCCTGTTGTGCTTATAATCCTTCTTTCTGTGCATTTGTTTTCCTATACATATAACTAATCTTTCTGCGCATATGATGTATGTTTCAGCACATATGAAATTTGTTAGTTTTTAGGGTGTCTTTTTGATAATTTTGATGCTAGCTTTGGTTGTAGGTATCATCGATCATCAAAGGAATATATTTGAACTACTGACAATGGGTTTTTGTAGGTGTTAGAGCATGGTTTAGTCATCATTTTACATCTTGCATACAAATCTTCACTTAGTTTTTAATTAGGAGTAAACTTACATCTTGCATACAAATCTTCACTTAGTTTTTAATTAGGAGGAGTAATCATATCATTTTGCATACAACTTGCATACAATCTTCATCTAGGTTTTAATTAGGAGGCATAAACTTACATCTTGCATACAAATCTTCATCTAGTTTTTAATTAGGAGGAGTAAACTCACATCTTTGCATACAAATTTCACATAGTCCCAAACTAGGAGGTTAAAATTGAACAAATCTTTCATTCAAATCTTGCATTTACAAATCCACATCTAGCATAAGTAGGGGAAAGTAACTTGATCAAATCTTCAATACAATCATCACATAGTTTTATTAGGAGGTTAAAATCAACTATCTTTTCATTTTATGTTATCATGTCATTTTTGTGCTTGGTAGATTAAATCATGTTTAGATTAACTCTAGAAGGTCAATGAACCAGTGTCTACTGTGTTTGTAAAACGGTGATAGGCATATGCTCTCCCCATCTTGGGTGACCAAACTACCAGACCCATCGTTTCATTTGTTTAACCTTTAGAAAAGACCTACCCTTGGATTGTGTTTCATCCAAGTGGGATGACCTTGAGCAGTAACAAGCTAATTCAAACCGCTATAAATAAAAGTGTTTGTGATGAAAGTCATAAACAACATGTGTTGTTGTGTTATACCGACGAATGTTTCCCTTAGTACCTTTGTGGTGCATGAAAACCTGTAGAGCTTAACCTCTACAGATTGGGAAGCCTCCTAAATAGAGTGAATCACTGCATGTATAACCACCTGAACGAATGCCCTTACTAAGAACCAACTATTTTTAGAGGCCAAAATCCTTCTATTTGTTGATGCAGGAGGTCAGACCTCTGAAGTCGCCCAACATTTTCACTAATCATGTGTAGAGACAGAAAATTCAACTCTTTGGAGGAATTAAAACTTGGTATGCTAGAGAAGTGAGTGTTGTGCAAGGGGGAGCCAGTGCTACCAAGTTTCTAACTGTCCGCCTTGATTTAAGTGGTTGGAGAAATCCAAGTTGGGATTCAATAAATATTATCCTTGCCAACCATAGGAATTGTACTTGTTTGTAAAATGTTTATCAAAAACTTGTATAAGAAAACCATGAGATCTTCTTGTCTGCTATGTGTTCTTGCAACAAACTGAAACAGGCAAATCATCAACAAAAACACTTAGGTTGCATAGAAAAACGTGCCTCAAACAAACAAAAATTGATCAGACACTACAAAAAACACAGAACTGCACATTTGAACATTATTGCTATGCATTTGACTCATCTTTTAGCGTATTCACTTCCTACAACGCATATACATCATATTGTTGCACTTTTGAGCATTCTTACTGCACATATACCTTTCAGCGCATATAAAAAGTAGAACCGCGCATACAGAACTGTGCATACAATAAACAAACCAGCACATTTAAAACCTGTTTCAGTGCATTTAAACCTGCGCGTTCAAAACAGAGAGCATTTCCCGAGGTGTTGAGAGAAAAACAAAATCATTTTTAGACACCCTTTTCCTTCTAGTTTTCACTTTAGAAATCAATTAAACCATACACAGAGATCTTTTAGCCATTTTCAAACATCTCACTTGCACGCCATCTCTAGTCATTCAAAGAGTAAAACACAAACCAAGATTTCCATTAAGGTATCATTGAGATCCACTAAATCAAACAACCTAGTTAGTTTCCTATCAAGATCAATCATCCTCTAAAAACTACACTAGAGCATCTTGATAAAGGTCTAGTCTACATCAATAGCAATTACCAATTATTCCTATTTGACTTCCTTTATATCAACACTTTGATAGCTATTCCATCATAGCTCAAGACCATTTTGTTTGAACAAATAGATCAAGAGAAAACCTTAGAAAATATTATCATAAAACAAACTTCCAATCCAATCAATTATACCTCAACCACATCTTACCGAAAACATCACCAAAATCAACAAGTATCACATTCAACTCCACCCACATCAAAATCTTTATATGGTTGAAACTAGATCCCAATTCAAGAGAAGAAAAGAAATGGATACATCAAACAATAGTGTTCACTCCTCTTCTTCTAGTGATGAAGAGGAAGAAATCCCACATGAAGAACTTGTTAGTGCTTTACAAGATCCCAAATTCCAAAGAATGATGGATAAGGTCATAACCATGGACCCCCAATAGTATTTCCTTATGCTAGCACAACAAGGAGCTAAACTACCCGCTAATTTTGATATCTCACAATTGAGAACAACAACCCCATCTAATGACACCGATGCTCCCAAACATGACAAGGCTAAGGATATGTCAAACCCATTAGACACACTCACTCAACAAATCCAAGCCTTGCAACAACAATTTGTGGACCTACAAACAGGAAATTCCACAAAGCACTACGCACTAGAGTATATCTCACCATATCCTTTTGACAAAAGTTTGGTCATGATACCCTCAAGATTTGAGGTTCCAAAATTTGATAAATATAGAGGAAAAGGTGACCCGCGTGACCACATAAGGGAATTTAGCTTTGCATGCTTAGAAGTCACCCACAATGATACATACCTTATGCGACTATTTCCACGCAGCTTAGGAGGACAAGCAATGGAATGGTTCTCCTGTCTACCTCCTGGCATCCAAACTTTTAATGAACTAGTGGATAAGTTTGTGACCCATTTCTCCTACAACATTGAACATGAAATTTCAATGTTGGATCTTTGTAACAACAAACAAAAGGGTGGAGAATCCTTCGCCTCCTTTTTACAAAGATGGAGACAACTTGCTAACAAGTGTCCATACCATATCCCGAAGAAACAAATGATTGAGATGTTCATCCACAACTTAAACACTGAATTGAGCTATCAAATACAAATACAATGTCCTACTTCCTTTAGTAAGGTCCTTGAAATGGGATTACTCATTGAGAAAGCCTTGGTAGCTAAGGGAGAAATCAAACTCTACAAAGATATCCCTAGTTCAAGTAATAACATGGACAAATTGAGGTTCTAGACAAAGAACAAGAACATTATAAATGATGGAGTTGTTGATGCTAAACATGTGGTACCAAAACAACCAATCTTTAATCTATCAAATCCACACAATAACACACCATCAAACAAACCTCAAAAAATGATCCAAGACCCACAAACTTTCCCCTCGTAGAAAGTTCACACCACTAGGGGAATCACTCGAATCTGCCCTAAGGAAGCTAATATCAAACAACCTCATAACACTTTCTGTGGTAAGAGAATATGAACCCAAGTTCAAACCCTCTCGGTGGAAAGATTCAGACTTTCACGAATTTCATAGAAGCAAGGGTCACAAAACCAATGATTGCCAACGACTAAAGAATACCATCCAAGACTTGATTGATCAAAAAGTAATATCAATTGATGGACATGCATCCAATGACGACCATTTGGCATTCAAGAATCTACTCCCTAACTATGATAAGGGAGGTCCCTCAAAGCAAAACAACAACGGTGGTAACAATGCCAACTACACAAATATGTCATGATTATGTTATTAACCACATCTCTGAAAGTGACTCACATGTAAATGTGATTACTATAAATAAAAAGCCCAATTGTAATGTAACCACTCGTGGTGGAAAGATTACTATCCAAGAGGCTCCATTCAAACCATCCTCCACATCTAACCAATATAACATCCTTGACCAACTCCAAAAAACACCTGCACATATATCCATTTTGGAGCTTTTGCGTCTCTCTCCATCTCACAAAGCCATCCTAGAAAATCCTCTCTTAGAAACTACCATGCCAACCAATCTAGCTCAAGAGCAATTTCAGGCCATGGTGGGACATCTAACTACACCCCACTTCTTATCGTTCACAGAAAAAGATGATATGTCTATCACCCAACCACACAATGCATCCCTCCATATTGAAGCCATCATCCATAAACATAAAATAAAATGGGTCCTAATAGATGGAGGGGCGGGTTTAAATATTTGCACATTAAAATTAATCCTTGCATTAGGGTTCTCTGAGAATGCTATTGATCCTAAGAAGAAGATCACAATCAAGGCCTATGATAAGGAAGAAAGGACATCTAAGGGTACTATTATTTTTCCCATACGAGTTGGACCGATAGTGAAAGATGTGGTTTTCCAAGTGCTTGACATGGAACTAGCCTACAATATCCTCCTTGGCTGACCTTGGATACATGTGATGAAGGCCGTACCATCCACCTATCATCAATGTATAAATTTCCCACATAATGACCAAGCGATTACTATCCAAGGTGATCTTGACCCATTCCAATACTGCAGCACCATCAAACCAAAGCTGAAAGTTGTCATACCTACCAACCATGCAAGCTCATCCTCTACACCCATTGTTGACCCAAGTTCCATACATTCTACATCCAAAACCGCTGAACTAAAGGTCAAGCTCAAAGATAAATGGGTAGGAGAGTATTCCATTAAGCAAACATTTTGTCTTGTCAAACTACCTCTATCACCCAAGTCTTATGGCAAACCATCTATGGAGAAACCATGGTCATCAAAAACTACTAATGGTCCTTTTATCAAATGGGGTACTTTATCATATGAAAGTGATGAGAAAGATGTCCTTCAATGGTTGTATAAAGAAGAAGATACGAAATCCAAGCCACAAGATCAACAACCCAAATTACAAACTGATCAATATGGTCCAAGTTTTTCTATCTTGCAAAGAATGGGATATGACGGTCATAGTCCCATAGGATTGAGAAAAGAAGGCATCATAGAACCCATACAACCTTAGATTCCTTATCATCCTGAGATACTACAGGGCTAGGATATAAAGGAAAAGAAAAGGAAAAGGTTACCACCAACCTAGTTGAGCAACTTCACAAATTACAAGAAGGGAGTGAAATAGACTCCAATGAATATGAATGGGATAGTCTTTCTGAACTATCTTGTGAAGACACAAGCATTGATGTGGTCCAAACATATAGCTCAACAAACACATACCATGAGGGTCAAAGCTCAAGGTCTAGACCGCAAGAGTTCGATTCGCAACATACCAAGAGTGAGTCTCAAGAGGAAGGTCAGATGTCACACTTGATAGACAATACCGAGGAGAGTACTATTTGTTATCCTCAAAATTAGCTGTGCTCATTTTGAATGATGACCCCTACGAAACTTGTCTATTTTGTAGCCTGCAACTTGAAGCATGCAAATCGAGGCAAATCTTCTTACCCTCGTGCGTGGTCCTTTAGCTCTTGAGAATTTATTTCAGTATCTTCTCATCTTGGTTTCTTGAAGTTTGCGCAAATAGATCAAGTAGCGAACTTACTAAACTTGAGGGTTTGGTAGTTTTAAGGAGTTAGGAAAAAAATTTGTTTTACATGCACATGCGGTGATTTTCACCGCCGGTGCATGTCAGTCAAGTTTCCCCTATATGCAAGGGTGGTGAAAATCACCACCCATGCGTATGTCTCTTACCCTTCATGTTGTGGCAGAAGTTTTCACCGCTCAAGCATCTTTTATTTCAACTCAAGTGTCATTAATGCACTTTGACTTTCGTGTTTAATAGATCTTTTTATTATGTTTTTGGTCAATTTTGTGTTTATTATCATTCTCTATTTACCTATGTTTACTCCTTGCTCTCCGTATACTCCATGCTATTGCTCAATGATTTCTTGCGTGTGCAGATGGATTGTGAATGTGGATTGGAGATCGTTCTTCCTCCATTATTCACAGGTAGGGTTTCTTTTTTATTTCTCTTTCTCCTTTATTTCTATTTTACAAGAGGTTAGGGTTTTATTACTAGTTTTTAGTCTTTGTCTTGTTTTATGCAAAAACCCTACCTCATTTTTATCTATTGATGAATCCTCATCACGTTAATGGTTTTTGTTTTTAGTTTTAATGTGTTACAACTATTTGTTTTTCAATATGTAGTACATGTTTTGTGTTAATGTTTTGTTGTTTTAACCTACCTGTGTCATCGGCAATTTTTGTCATGTCTTCGACGTTTTGGTTTAAGTTTAAGCATTGAAAATTTTTGCTAAAATGAGTCTATGTGTCTCAGTCACAAAGTTCCTACCTTCCTTGTTCGAGTGGTATATTTCACCACAATGCCATGATACACTTTTGTCCTACATGTAAGGGCGGCAAATTTTGCCGCCCATACATGATCTTGTAATACATTCCATATTCATGGGCAGTCGTTTTCACCGTCGATGCATATGATAAGTTTTATACCAAATGCATGAGCGGTGAAAATGACCGCCCATGCCATTGTCTTTATTGTTTGCCCTAAGTGTAGGGGTGAAAAAATTTTCCACCCATACACAAACACTTAAATTTATTACACTTGCAAAATGTAAAAGCGTTGATTTTATCTGCTTAAACGCAGACTTATCCTTCACATGCAAGGGCAGACAAAATTGCCGCCCATGCATAAATAAACTACTTACCACCAATATGTAGGAGCGGAAAAAATTGCCGCCCTGACACAAAATGCAATTCCCCCCTTACATGCAAGGTCGGTGATTTTTTCCGCCCGTGCACTCACTCCCCTAAAATTTTCTAACACTAGATAATTTTTCAAATTGCTATCTTTAGCCCACTTTCGCCTAGTTATTTGCTCTAATTTCTCTCTAGCCCCTTCAAGCTCACACTTTTGATCATAATTTTCAATAATCCAGTTTCCCAATTGCCAATTTTTCCCTAACACTGCAAAGATCATGCCTTTTATTGTTGCAGTTGTTTCTGCAATATTGTCAAGTTCCTGTTTCAAATCAAAGGAGTTTATTTTTCCAATGACTGATCCTTCTCCAAAGAAAACCAAAGCTATGAATTTCAAGTACTAGGGTGTTTTCTGCATCACTTCAGTCACATCAAATGTGGATGAGATATGGGATACGAATATTGGCCATGTTGATATGGCTGAATTTGTAGAAAGGACAAAGCAGGATAATCCAAGTCACTACATGAAAAGGATTATAGACAGCAATATTCATTTGGTTGCGTCCTTTCCCGTAGCAGCTCATAACACTAATTTTGTCCTCCAAGTAGCTCACTTCTAAAATAGAGAAAATAGAACAATAGCAGATGCACATGGTAATGTAATAATGAGGTTGGACGCAGAGTTCATAGATAAGGTTTTCATGTGTCCTAGTGCAGAGGAAAGTGCAGAGATAGATTTCAATATTGCTCAAAAGGAATATTGCAAGCAGACTGAGAAGGCCAAGAGGGTCATCAACACTAAATGGTTGAAAACTGCTAGGTATAACCTATTCAGATGGCCTAAGATTTTTCCCAGAAGTGACTTGATAACTCTTCTCCGTAGAGTTAGAGAGCTACCTTCTTCTTCCACTTTCCATGAGTGGATGTATCCTTGCATCAAGATCATACTTCAAGGTAGACATAATATTTTCTAGGGAGAATAGATTAGTAATGCTCTTCACCAGAAATTAATCAAGGTGTCAACCACACCCAAATTCTATATGACATCTTGCTTGGTATATGTAGTTGCGTCCATGAGAAGCTTTCTAGGTTTAACCTCAAAGGGAGATCGAAGAATCATTCCTGTATATCAGTATTATCCTCAGTTGACTTTGAAGGGATCTATTCATTATTTCAAGAGGGTGAATGATGCTTTCTTTGCAGTGTTCTTGTGTCTTTTTTACCTACAGCTGGTTCAGAAGAGAGTATCAGATGAAGCCTGGGAAGTGGTAAATAGGTTTGGATGTATGTATCTACAATTCCCTACTTTCACCTATCTAGGGGTTGGTTACTTTCAGGGGTATCCATACATGCTACTCAAGTTCCCTAGTGACAAAATTATTTTGATGGAGCTATGTCAACAAATGATCATCGTGCATAATAAGCAGATGGAACTGAAGAAGCTTGGTTTCAAGTTTCTTGTGGAGATTGGCAGATATTTTGTTACTACTACTACAAAAGCTAAGGCTCTGGAAACTAAAATGCAATTGGTGACCATGAAGCATTTCAAAAGAAGAACTCATTTTGAATTTAGGGGGGTGAAGGACAACATCAAGAGGAAAACCCCATCACATCTCTCGATGGTAGAAGATGTATGGGATGATCTAAGGACCAAGGAAGAGAACAGAAAATTAGATTACTGCAGGTTGACTCTTAGTCAGATTGAGGACTTGAAACTAGCAAATATTCCTGAAGGCATGGTAGATGATGAGGATATTGTAAGTCCCAGGTATGTGAGTGAAAATGTTGCTCCTTCTCCTTTGCCTATGATCTTATAGTCAAAGAAACAGCTAAGTTCTATAAGGAAAAGGTTTGAACTCATTTTGGAAAATACTAATGTGTGGCTACAAAGTAAGGGAATTCAATTGAAGGATTTTGTCACTGGTTCAGAAGAGGAGATCTTGGAGCAAACTGATGTAGAGCAGGGGAACACTTATCAAATCTCACAAAAATGAGTGACTAATCTTGGAGGGAAGAAGGACAGCAAACTTGCTTATCAAGACACCTACAAACTCCATTTTTGGACCCAACTTGGTTTGGACAAATGTGATGACTACCAACATTTGAGGAGGGTGTTAGACATATTAATTTGACCAATGGAGGCTTATCAAACTCATAAATTAGCCCAGCCAGTTGTCCTACCCAAGGTTCCTTCACAAATGGCCTATTTTCCTTGTAGCCCTAGAAATGCGGTTTAGAGGGCTTAACTCCAAAAATTTTCAAACAATTCCCAGAACTCTTTATCTTTTTAGATACCCATTACAGCCCTCTATAACATAATTGACATGCAGGGTACATTGTTTTGGAACACAAGCCTCTAAAAATGACTGTTCTTGTTGTTCCAAGGGGCAATTAGCCCTAGGTTTACAAAGGAAGTACCCTACCAAAGTGACCCAGAACTTTCTAACCAATTCTAGAAGTTGGTATGGATTTCAAATGGATGGATTCAATAGGTTTTGTACCTCCATGGGCATTAGAAACAAGTTTTCCAACTAAATCTTCCTCTAGCTATCACCAATGGCTTAATACATAGAGATATCAAGCCAAATCTTCCTCAAATCTTGTCTTGGACTGCTCCCCTGCACCTACACACAAAACCCATTGTAGAATATACCTATACAGACCCAAAAAATCCATTTTGGGGCTCTAACTCAAAGATTTGGGTCAGAACCCCATAAAACTCTTAAATCCCTACCAAACTTTCCTAGAAACAACAATTTTGGGACAGCGTTTTGTTCTTCTTTCTCCTATAATTTCAAGACACCAAATATGATTTAAATGAAAGGTAAAATATTCATTTACAACATCCAAAATGTGAGATCCCTTGAAATGGCTATACGTGTGAGTACTATGGCAAAGAGCAGCAAATTACACAAAAAAAAAATAGCAAACAGTCTTTTTTTTTTGTATTTCTTCTTTTCCAAATTCAATGAAAATGTTTTCCATGACCCCCAAGGGATAAATACAATCCAAATCATCACCATTTCATGCAAGATTCTTTTCCTATCTAAAAAGGCAATAAAAACTCACTAATTTTAGCCTTAAGACTGTTTTTTTCCAAACATAGCACATGCTATTTGGAGTTCCACTACTAGTTGACTTCTAGAATAGACGGAGTGGTTTCTAAAATAGAGAGAGTGGTCTGACTCAGACCTTATTACAATAATAAATTAATACAAGACTCCACCTAGGCTCATAATGAGCATAAAATCCAAAATTTAAGGCTCCTAGTGAGCATACAAACCAAAATTAACTATGGTGGTCTCTGCACCACAAACAGGCAAGAAAGATGAAATAAGAACCAAGAATAAGAGTGATAAACCAAGCTCATCTAAGGCTCCTAAGCCTAAAATAAAATTTGTATCAAAAGGTGGCAAGGCCAAGGTAATGGAAGAAGAGCCTAGTGCAGAGGAGATGGAGACAAATGAACAGGCAACTGAAGAGCCTGTTGCTGAAGTCATGGACACTGAAGAAAGATCTTCAGGGGAGAAAGAGGATGAATGAGAATCAGAGAAGGAAGTTGAGCATGAACAACTAGAGGGACCTTCCATATCTCCTAGAGAAAACATTATATCAGAACCTCTAGTTTCTTCTTCTTCTCCTACTAAACTTGTTTCTGATTCTGTACCTATTATTTCTAGTACTCCTATCATTCCTATTGTTATACCGTCTTCTAGATCTACTACACCATCTTCTTCTAGAACACTTTTTGAATGTCCTAGAGCTACTTTTGATGTTGTTTTTGGTTCTTCAGGATCTCTTCCAAGTTTGTCTTCTCCTTCATATGACATTGGTGATCAAGCAATTCTTGACCAACTTGTTTCTAGTACTGAGCAAGCAACTAGTGTTACTGTGCCAGGTGCATTTTTTACCAACACTTCTCCAATCATCACTACAACTAGTGTGGGTGTAACTCCTCTTGGGAAAGCAATGGGTTTAAATCCGATTCTAGTTCATCAGTGCTTCCTCCATGGCTCTCAGCCTATACTCCAAAAAGGAAAAAGCAAGCCATCTCCCCATATGACTTTGATTTTGGAAAACTAGTACCACTGAAGGAAAAGACTCAGAAGAAGCCCAAGACCCTTTCTCAATTGTTGGAAGACAAAGGTCACAAGTATGTGGAGATTTCTCAACCACCACCAGATGCTACTATTGAGAATTTCAACATGAGTGATTATTCTATCTCTAGGATTGAACTAGGGAAATTCACACATGAGAGTGCCAAGGCAGATGTTCAATCAACTCTTAATTCCTTGATTTTGAAATTTGATCACGAGAGGGAAATGAAAGAGCAATACAAAGCAAGAGCAGAGCAGCTAATTATGGTAATAAGGAAAATCACCTTGTCATTTGAATCAGTAGCACCTGAGGCTATCACTGTAGAAGATCATGTTATCCAGAAAGTAGAAAGGACTCATGTCAAGGGAAGAGCGGTTGAAGAATATCTTGAAAAAATGCATACATAAGGAGTGTCTCTTCTGACAAGTGCAACTGAGAAGAAAAGCAAAATGGAAAGGATAAGATTAGAGCTAGATGATTTGGCTGATGTAATATCTCAAGACATTGAGTACTTGGATACTAGCCTTGAGAAGTGGACTGATATGAAAAAGCTGAAGGTGAAAACTTTGACATCAATTGGTGTTATTTCAAAATGTGAATCTTATGTAGAAACCAAAGAGTCATTGATTCACCGAAGTAATGTTTTAAAAGAATTGATCAAAGATTTGGAGAGTGCCAGGGAACTGAGTGAACAGAGTGATGTCGATCCTCTGCACAAACTGGAGGAACTCCCATGTAAGTTGACAACTGATGATCATCATTTTCTTCCTGGTGATGAGATGATCCAAGAATTTAAGAATATGATTCAGAGTGAATTCGAAGATGAATCTTTTTCAATCACTTTTCTGGATAATATGCTGGATAACCAACTGACTTTAGATAATCTAAAAACTAAGTTGACAAACCATGAAAAGGTGGCTACTTTAGTAAGAGATGCAATAACCAGGGCTCGAGTGATTTTCAAGAACATTGTTGGTCCGGACAGCCTAGAAATGCAAATAGTGTTAACTATGTATGAGGATTTTCTAAAGAAGAATGTGAGTGCAAGTTGATTCAAACTTTCATGCGTTAGTAAATTTTTATATTTTCATATGTACTTTGTTTGTAGTTCTGGACATTTTCATATGTACTTTTTCAAGATGCAATTACATGTAAAAATAAGGAAAGTCCCAAATCAATAAGGACTCTTCTTGTTGAAAAAGTCAACTTAGTTGTAGTTTCCCTATTTTTGCTCATGGCCTCTCACTATAAATAAAGAGGGCCTATTTGTAATTATTTACCTTTTAGTTATTGAAGCAAAACTCTGCCAAAATGGAGAAGCACTTTTGAGACTTTGTGTTCAAGATTGTAAATCAAGATTTTATCAATAATAAGAAAGCAAATGAGCATTCAAACTTTGTTTTGGGAATCTACTTGTAGTGTATGAGAGATGTTCTTAAGTATTTTCTCTTGTACTGTCTTATGCAATTGATCAAATAAGTAGTGTGAATTCATATGATCTGGGAGGTGATCTTAAGCTGATTTTGGAGTCTTTGCGCTACAACATTGCTTTGGAATTTATACTCTGTGTTCTTTAAATCTCTTGATAGCATACAATGGAGAGTTTGGGCTACATTCTACACTATACATATTTCTTATTCCAAGTCAGCAAAAGAAATTGCAAAAGATTTTTTGCTTCTATGAATTTCTAGTTTATTTCACGCTGGTATCATTTTGAATATTCTTATGTTGATTCAATCTTGATATTGGTTATTATTGTTCCAATAAGTAGTTTGTGAGTTTATCATACATTTTAAGGATTAAATTGAAACATCATATCTGAAAAAATAGAAAAGGATGATATGGCACCATCTCTAAGTTAGTTTATAGTGTACATAAATCTAGTTAAGTACTTATTGATTGTAGTGAGCAATAAGAAGGGAGCCTCCCCTTTTTGAGAGGGGAGATTAATCTCATCACACTGTGGTTGATATAACCATTTTGCCTTCAGTTAGTTGAAGACAATATATTCACCCAACAATTTTTGGTGACTCCGCTGGGGAATGCATACGCATCCAAGAGCCTCACACTTTTAGTTGAAGTATACCGGTCTCATATTGCTTGTAATAGGTTGTTGTGTTTTTAAATATTTATTAGTTATTTTGCACTCTAGCTAAACCTAGGTATACCAGAAGTAGAAGAGCACAAGGAATTATAGATCATATCTTTGAGTTAATGCAACAAAATAATTTCACTTTTCCACCTAAGGGATCTCTTCAGCATACATTAAGCTTTCCACCTACCAACATGAGATCCCCCATACCAAGCGAAGCATCAAGTGTTCCTAGAACTACACCTATCCCACAAGTTTCTAAGTTTGTAATCCTACCTTTCAATTGGCGCATAATGGCTCATCCTCCTCCTATGGGTCCATGGGAAGATGCTTCGGGCCTTTGAATCTCACTCCACCATTGCATGATCTACCTCGTAGTTCAAGAAAGAATTTTCCAAAGTTCTATGGTGATGGAAAAATTCACCCCAATGAACATATTGCAGCTTCTTACATTGCATGTGGTGTTCCAGGGGTAGAATATGAAGATGTATCTATAAGGCTTTTTGTTGAGACACTTCAGGGTGTCACTGCAGATAGGTTCTACCATCTTCCTGCTCAAACCATCACTGGATGGAATGTTCTGCAAACCAAGTTTGAGGCTAGGTTCAATCCTACCGAAGATGCTCACACCCTCTTGGCTCAGCTCACTCAAATAAAAAAGGAACTGCAAGAACCCATGAGTGAGTTCATTGCAAAGTTCAACAAGCTAACCAATCGGATTCCAGCAACTGCCCAGCCTACAACTGAGAATCTAAAGTGTTTTTTCATAAACACTCAACTGCCTGAGGTAAGTTTTCTTTTGAGGAGGGCTAGTCCGGCTGACTTGCCAGCAGCTCAAGCCTTGGCTACTAAAATTGAGGATGACTTAATGCTCACCAGAAAAATAAGGAAGGATACAAACCAGGCTAAAGGTCAACCTTCTTCAAATGCATCTTCCACGAGCACCATGGATCCTATGGTGCAAAAGTTGGCTAATGAATTATTAGCCTTGAAGAAACAAGTTTCTCAAAATATGTCCTTTCCTTCCTATAAGGACATACCAAGGAGAACTTTCCTAAATGCTCCATATCAAGGTAATGCTGCAAGAAACCAAGGGCAAAACAGGCTTCCTCCTACACAAGGGAGACTTGTGTTGGAAGCACCACCAGTCAATGCAGCAGTTGGATAATATGAAGTTGAACAAGAAGTCTCCCCCCAACCTGATCTTGATCAGGATAATATTTCCAACCTCTTCGTGGAAGGAGAAGGAGACTTGGCTGGCGACTCAAACATTGGCTTCCTAAATTTTTAGGAAGAAGCCGAACAAGGAGGAGATATATATGGTGAGTCATATGTTGTTTTCACGCAATCACAGAATCAGCTAAATTAACAAGCGGCTGATAAAGGAAAGTCTAAGGAAGATCCTCATCCTGCAATCACCATTGCTAAGCGAGGCACACCTCTACCTTTGCAACCCAGGGAGTCAGCTCGTGAAAAACAAGTAAGTACACAAAATATTTCTTCTTCTACTTTTGTTCCTCAGACCAATACTTCCCATCCTAGACCTCAAAATGAAAGTATACCTTCCCCCGTGTCTACTTCATATCAATCATTTGATATAATAGATCATGCTAGGAAAACTAAAATTTAGATGTCTGAGGTCGAGTATTTGCAAGCAAATCTGAATCAGTTTGAATAGTTAGCTAAATTTGTAAAAAATAAGGATGCCCCTGTAGGGAAAGATTCTTCCCACAATATTCCTGTCGTCTCTAAGATAAGAACCTCCCAGAACAATATAGTTGCTACCCCTTCCTCTGGGAAAATTGAGCCATACTATGTTTCCTTGTTGATAAATGGTCATAAACTTAGTAATTATGTCATAGACTCAGGTACCTCTGACAATGTTATGCCTGCCAAGGTGGCAGATGCCCTAGGATTAACTTTGACTAAAACCTTTGGTAGATGCTTTTCAATGGAAACCAAACAAGTGCCTCTTATAGGGCAAATTAAGGATGCGCAGTTTGCATTCGCTGCCTTTCCAGAGAAAAGGATTAAAATGACCGTCTTAGTGGCCAATGTTCTTGCCTCATATGGAATTTTATTGGGGTGGAATTTCTGTAAAGATGTTGGTGGGGAAATCAACATGGATTTATCTAAAGAAAGGATACCTATTAAGGGTGTCATGTAAAAGATGCTTCCGGAAAGGGAAGCAAAATACACTATAACCACATCTGAGGATCTAAAGGCACAAATTCTTTTTGAATCTTCAGGTATGGGAAATTATTTTCTGACTACTGAGGATGTTTTTGATACGTCAGATGATAGTTCCAATGAAGACAGGATAATGGAAGGTTACTCTTTTTCAAGTGAAGAGTCCACTAGTAATGTGAATGTCAAATTAGAGAGTTCAAATGATGTTTGGACCTTGGAGTTTGATGGTAGCTATGCTTCAACAGAATCTAGGGCTAGAATAGTCCTCATATCTCCTCAGGGAGATAATTTTCTATTTTCTTATAAGCTACAATTTGTAATACAAATAATATTGTTGAATATGAATCTTTGTTGCTAGGTATGGAAGCTGCTCGCACCAAGGGTGTCAGGAATCTTCATGCACAAAGAGATGCAGAACTTGTCATCTACCAGGTGAGGAATTTATACCAAACCAAAAATGAAAGGTTGAGGCACTACCATAATTGTGTATGGGATTGCATTGAGGACTTTGATGCCTTCAATATTTCAACAATACTAAGAGAGTTCAATGATCAAGCAGATTCATTGGTCGTATCAGCTACCCTTATGGTTCCTCATAAGGACTTTAAGGGTAATAAATATACTATTGAGTTGGTCTTCTAACCAAGCGTCTCAGATAATTCTGATCATTGGCAAGTTTTTAATGGCGATGATCAAATTATCGCATTCCTAGAAAAATTAGATAGCTCCAATGAACTCTACTTTGAGGGAAGTGATTCTCCTCCTAGAGAGTCTATTTATAAAGTTGATTCTAAGATAGGTGAAGAGTTTTTGTAATTGAAAGGTAACAAAATTCCCAAAGGCTTGGTTTGTCTCAAGAAACTATTTGACAAGCATGACTGGTACATCAAGCAGCAACAGCAGATTGGAACAGGTTCATCAACAGAAGTTCAACAGGTGAATCTAGGTACAAAACTTGATCCCAAAATGGTCAACATTGGGAAGTGTTGTACATCTGATGAAAGATTCAAGTTTTTGATGCTTTTGCATCATTATATTGACGTGTTGGCATATTCCTATGATGACTTGAAGTCATTTTGACCAAAGGAAGTTTAACACGAGATTCCACTTAAGATGGGATCCTCACCTCATAAGCAAAAACTGAGGCAGTACAACCCAAAGATTAAAGGTACTATTCAAGCTAAAACTTAGAAGATGTTGAATGCAAGAATAATTTTCCCAGTTCATCATTCTAGATGGATTGCAAATATAGTGCTGGTGAAAAAAAAGAATGGTGAAATCCGCATCTGTGTGGATTTTTAGAATTTGAATCAGTCTTCCCTAAAGGATAATTACCCACTTCTGGGAATGGACCAAATGCTTCAAAAGGTGACTGGTTCAGAGATGCTATCTATGTTGGATGGTTTTTCAGGCTATAATCAAATTGAGGTTAGTGAAGTGGATCGGCACAAAACTGCCTTCACAACTCCTTGGGGCACTTTTGCTTACTGCAGAATGTCGTTCAGGTTGATCAATGTTGGTGCAACTTTCTAGAGAGAAATGGACTTGGCCTTTAGAGATGAAATAGGTAGGTTTATTCTCATCTATCTTGATGATTTAACTATGTTTTCAAAAAAGCATCAAGATCATGCATATCACTTGCGGTGAGTCCTGGAGAGGTGTCGTCAACATAGAATTTCCCTCAATCGTAAAAAGTCTATTTTTGGGGTAACAAAAGGTAAGCTTCTTAGGCATATAGTGTCTAAAGAAGGTACAAAAATTGATCCTAAGTGGGTCAAATCAATTCAATCTCTTACTTTGCTTCAAGTAAGATAGTTGTTCACTCTTTCTTCGGAAAGGTAAATTTTCTGCGAAGGTTCATTCCTGAATTTGTAGAGAAAACTTGTCATATTGTAAATATGATGAAAGGTAAGTCTACTTTCTATTGGAGCGCAGAAGGTAAGGAAGCTTTTGAGGACATTAAAAGAGCCATTGCCCATGCTTCAATTTTGGTTTGTCCTTATTACACTTCATTATGTATAGTTATGCTTTAGAGCATACATTGTCGGCTATCTTGGTTCAACAAAATAAGGAGGGTATTGAATCTCCTATTGCATTCATGAGTTGTCCTTTGAAAACTCATGAACTCAAATATTCTACTATGGAGAAGTATGCATATACCATGGTTAAAGTTGTCGAGCATTTCAGGTTTTACATTCTGAATTCTCATACTATTGCATTGGTTCCAGATTCAATAGTCAAATCCATTCTAACTCAACAAGAGTTTGGAAGCAAGAGAGGCAACTGGATTGCAAAGATCCAAGAGTATGATCTTGATATTAATCCCACCAAGCTTGTGCGTGGGAAAGGATTGTGTCAGCTTATTGCTGATAATGTACCCAAGGAAATTGGTGATGAAGAAGCAGAGGTTGAAGATGCTCCTACCGTTCTTTTTGTTAGCACAACAGATGAATGCTATTCAAATATAGCTTACTTTCTCACTTATGGTTAATGTCCCAAACATTTGTCTTATAAAGAGAAAAGGACCATCAAGCTTAAAGCTGCAAAATTCAATCTATGGGACAATGGTTTGTACAAGAGAAGTATTGATGGAATCTTCCTCCGTTGTGTTGATAAGGCGCAGCAAAGCAAACTATTGGAATCTTTTCATAGTTTGGCATGTGGCAGGCATTTTTTGGCACCTGTAATAGCTCACAAGATTTTGAGAGCTAGATACTATTGGCCCACACTCTTTCAAGATGCATACAACTAGGTGCGTAAGTGTGAGCTTTGTCAGCAGTTTGTGGGGAAACCCAAGTTGGCTACCCTACCACTCAAACTAGTCATTATTGAGGAACCATTTCAGCAATAGGGTATTTGTTGGAATTAGTGCTGACAACTGAGAGGGGGGTGAATCAGTTGTCTTAAAACTTTTAAATCTTGCTGCAGTTAATTCTTCTTTACCACTTCTTAACAGATTAATGATATGATCATGAAAAGAAATAATTAATAATACATGAGCAGAAACATAAACAACACACTTGACACCAAGATTTTGACGTGGAAACCTGGTTAAGGGAAAAACCACAGTGGGGTTTAACCCACAAAGATTATACTCTATTAAAAGTATTACAAAGGGGAAGGCACATGCCTTCGAGCTCACTGCCTAGAGCTCACTACTCAAGAGAGGCTCACTACCTACAAGAATGATTACAAAAGGATTACAAATTGTTTGAACTGATAAGTAGCATCTGCCAATGCAAGAATTCAGTTCCAGTTAAGCATAGAATACTAATTTTACACACTTCATCTTTATTTTGCCCTGTTTACTACTCTGCCATAATCTGGACCTCAAATCTTTTCTCTTTTGCACTTCTATTTGCCTTTTTTGCACTTACTCCATATTTGCATCATTGTCATGCCAAAACACTCAAATCCATCGGCTATATAGATTCACCTCAAGAAATTCAATCACCTTTCTATCAGTCTCATGAAGAACTTAACAAATAATACAAGTACTTTGTTATGTCGATTGAATCCATTGATGCGTACCAAAAAAAACACTTGCAGATCACCATACATGTTGGCCACTTATATTATATCCTATACGCAACTCACCAAAACACTTATACTAGATTTGCACAAGGATCTAACACAAGTCGGCCTATTCTTCACTGAATTGTTCTTGTCATATTAGGACACAGTACTGAGATGCTCATAACTTTTAATCCCTTTGTTACCAGAGGCTAAAATATTGGATTTAGATTGTTCTGACATTCCTCTACACTCCCTCAGATTCGTAACATGCAATAATTAACTGGAGAGATCCACTGACCAAAATACTAAACTCTGCCATATACCCTATTCCTGTCTATCCAGACTGGACAAATCCTGGAACTAAATTTTGGTATGATCTGATCCTACACTACGGATGTGTGGAATGGACTTAGTTGCCATGAATGACAACACATGACATGCCTTGCAGTGTCTCTTGCCAACAATCTCCCCCTTTGGCATTGATGGAAACACTTAGTGAAAAATGATGACTAAGTGTCATGACTAACTCCCCCTACTGTGTACACTTATATATTCTTTCACTGCTCCCCCTTTGATGGATTCTTCATTTTCTTTCATTTTTCACTGTCTCTCACTCCCCCTTTGACAGCAATGGCAAAGGATGGAATCCGAAAACTAGAATTCACCAAAAACATTCCTTAAGTTATATTTACATATATTTAAGTACATCTCCAAAAATATTCCTCAGCAGGGCCAACTCTGTATCCCAACTCTTCTTCATACTATTCAAAGTTGTAATGTGGCCATTGAACAAAAATGTGTGTGCTTTAGCTTTCAAGAGGTCAATGGGATCACCTGTTTGAGTAGCAGTTTGGGCTTCTGTTACAGCATTGAACATTGCTTCTATCTTAGAGGAAATCAATCCCCAGAGCTCACCCATTCTTGCTTCAATGTTCTCCTTTTCTCTTGTCAATTTCTTTATTTCTTCTATCAGACTGATTGCTTGACACTCCTTACTTGACACTAACACTGTCAATAGATCAAAAGCTTGGGACATACTTGACAATTTCTACTTGGAGTCCTTTATTTTATCTTCTATATTCTCTATGACTTCAGGAGTAGATAAACAAAACTTATATATACTGCCTCCTTCTGAAAGAGCATTTTGAATATTCTTTATACTATTATCTAGCACTAATCTGTCTATCCCAATCATGCCTTTATGTGCATCAAATCTTTTTCTTTTAAATTTAGTCTAAACTTTAACTTCTGTAGATTTTTCAAAGGACTCAAAGTGAGTACTTACAAAATTTACAAGGCTCTTCAAATTTCTAGAGGGAGAATCAGATGGATTCTTTTGGAACATTGGCATTATCTTCTCCAATATACCAGATGCAAGGCCTAGCAGCTCATTGTCCTCTATGTGATATTTCAATACCTTTTCTCTTGCCTTGGCTTGTGTGAAAGATGTTATCTTCATCAATTAGACCAAAGAGAAAGTATTTGGTGCAGGTGCACCTAACCCACAGTGGCCTGCATGAGGCATTAGAGGTTTAAAGTTCATTTTACTATTTTTAATAGGGGCCTAAGTTGACCATTAATGTAATAAGGTCTGTTTGACCGATGCATACTATTTTTAGGTTGTTTTTAGGTTTATGTTGTAACTCCCACAGGACACTTGGTAAACTGTAATCTCGAGGGTTGTTAGGCAGTTAGAGTCCCAGCCGCTTGGAGAGACCTCCCAACTGCTTGGAGACATTTTTGTACTACTCATGATGAGTGGATAAATACCTCCAGATGATCGAATGTAAGGCAGTAGTGATGGTAGTTAGTAGTTGAGATTATATTGTAGTCAGTTGTAGTGAGAAGCAGAACATCTGTAATCGCATTTTTGAAGAAGCATAATAAATAAGTCCTATATTGTGTATTTTTCTGGCATTTGAATTCACTGTGCAATCAATTTTCTATTTGGGATCAAGATGGATCGTTAATCCATTCCACTGGTGAGATTCTTCGAATCGGTGGAATGGTTGTACATATAGTTTTAGATTTCTGTTTTGTTTCTCTGTTTGTCCATATTCAGATTTGCAAGATCACGGGTGAGATGCATTGACATATCCTAGCATTGATATATGCTAGGTATTACAGGGTGCAAGGGTCTGTAGGGTTGTTAAAGGAATAGATCTGAGTGATTGCTAAGTGTAAAGCGGATCGAAACAGTGAAAATTCGCGTGGTTGTGGAAGACATACAAATTGTGTGTATATCACATTTGTATGCGAGATATACATTCTGTGAATATATCACTATTGCATATTCCTGTATATATATCGCATTTGTCTATCGCAATTGTGTGTGGGAAACATACATTGTAAATATACAAGTCGTTGCATGTACAAGGGAGAGAGAAAGCTTCGGGTTGATACAAGGAAAGTCAACTGTTGACTTTGGTGGATACTTATTCTGAATGCATGTTTGGATTGTATGTATCAGTTGTATATGAAGAATATACAATGTGCACATACATTGTGTTAAGTGCAGAGGGCGACCGGTAGCGAGGGTGGCAGAAACCGATGATCGGCATGAGGAACTGTATCAAGGGAACGCATTTAGGTTGGCCGATAGGCAAGTAGAACGTGAACATACAAGGGAAATGCAGGCTAAGGGGTATGGCTCTGCATCATAGTGGTATCAGAGCTCAACAAAAGATTTGAACAGAAAATCAAATTGAGGTTCTGCAGGAGTAGTGGTGTTTGGGGTGTTGTCTGTGAATGTTTATGACAGACAAAGAAAGCAATACAGAGGCGGAAAGGATGCCTCCCAAAATCATGTCACAGGACGCCATCAAGAAGCTGATCGAGGAGATGCTTGAATCCAAGTTGGGAGAGTTCAAGCAGACCAAAAGTAAAGATAAGGAAGCTGAAAGTGACAGCAATGAAGACAATGCAGAAATTGCTGAAAGCAGTAAAAAGGCAGAGGAGATACCAGCAAAATAGAAGGCATTTTTAAATGCATTGAAGTCAATTAATAGGGACACCATAGATGGGTTGCCTATGTATAGTGGAAGTATGGAAGCTGAAGAGGTGATTGATTGGATTGAGGCATTGAACAATCATTTCGAATACAAAGAAATCCCTGAGGATAAGAAGGTTAAGCTGGCAAAGGCAAAATTGCAGGGCTCTGCTCTTGCATGGTGGAATTATGAACAAGGAGAGAGAGTCAAGGAGGGGAAGAATATGATAACCTCCTGGGAAAGGATGAAGACCAAACTTAAGGCACAGTTTTTACCCCTGGACTATGATGTGCAGATGTATAAGAAGTTACAGAACCTCAGGCAGAAAGACCTTGATGTGAATGCATACATACAAGAGTTTCATAAACTCAGTCTCAGATCAAAGAAACAGGAAGAAGAGTCAGAGAAGGTGGCTAAGTACTTGAATGGCCTAAGGATGAACATCCAAGATGAGATCAGCATTTTAGCACCAGAAATAGTAAACAAGTGTTTCCAAATGGCCTTAAGGGCTGAAGAGAAGCTGAAAAGAAAAGGTGAGCAACAGAATAGAGGAAGAGGCGGCAGAAATTTTAGAGGCAGTTTTGGAGGAAGAAGTCCTAACCAGAGGCCTAGTGGTGAGTCTACCAAGAAGAGGCTAGTAAAGGACAAGAGCAGTCTGATTTCAGAAGTGGATGGAGAGGCACAAGAGGTAGATTTGGCAATGGAAGAGGTTCCAATACATTCTCAGGAAAGTGTTATACTTGTGGTGAATATGGTCATCCATCTTTCAAATGTCCAGAAAAAGCAACAACCTCAGTAGGAGAAAGGAGGACAAATCTGGTCCAAGAATCTGATGATCAAAGTGGGACAAGCTCAAACACTAATAAAAATTATGCGTATCCTGAGCAACGAGAAGCATTGATGTTAAGGAGAACAATCTTGAAGACATCCCAAGACATGTTGCAAAGGAGAGCACTTTTTAGGACTAGTTGCAAAAGCAAAGGTAAAGTATGCAAGGTAGTAATAGATTCTGGTTCAATAGATAATATGGTATCTCAGGAAATGGTGGATAAACTAAAACTAGAAAGGATTCCACATCAAAATCCTTACACAGCATCTTGGGTAAGTGATAGTCAATCACTTTTGGTATATGAACAGGCACTATTCTATTGGCACCATTGCAGGAGGATATTGAAGTAAAGACTACAGCCAAGATTATTTTGGTAGGTAAGAAGGAGGTTGTGAAGATGCCTATAGCAGAGTCAAAGGAAGTAGAGGATATCTCAAGGAGTGGAGATCACAGTTTGAAGAAGGTTTCAGTTCTGAATGACAAAGATCAAGTGGATTAGCAAAAGGTTCAGAAGCAGGTTTGTACACAACCACAGGCTGATTGGAATGACAAGGATGCAATCATCATAGGGACTATTGTTTTCCCTCTAAAAGTTGAAGGACCAACTCATTCTGCCATAGCAGTAACTGAGGTTTCCACTATCCATGTTCAGACAAGGATGATGGTCAGCAAGAATGATCAGCAAGGTGTGAGAAGAGCCTACAGTGCTAGGCACGAGTATTTGGTTACATGGCAACAGACTGCAGCACAGAGATCATGGGGTAGACGTGAGATAGCAGAAGATAAAGGTGGATTCAGTCAAAGACTTAACTCATGGGACATGAGTTCTTTTCAAGGTGGGGAGTATGGTGCAGGTGCACCTAACCCACAGTGGCCTCCATGAGGCATTAGAGGTTTAAAGTTCATTTTACTGTTTTCAATAAGGTCCTAAGTTGACCATTACTATAATAAGGTATGTTTGACCGATGCATACTATTTTTAGGTTGTTTTTAGGTTTATGTTGTAAGTCCCACGGGACACTTGGCAAACTGTAATCTCGAGGGTTGTTAGGCAGTTAGAGTCCCAGCCGCTTGGAGACATTTCTATACTACTCATGATGAGTGGATAAATACCCCCAGATGATCGAATGCAAGGCAATAGTGATGGTAGTCAGTAGTCGAGATTATATTGTAGTCAGTTGTAGTGAGAAAAGAACATCTGTAATCGCATTTCTGAAGAAGCATAATAAATAAGTCCTATATTGTGTATTTTTCTGGCATTTGAATTCACTGTGCAATCGATTTTCTATTTGGGATCGAGATGGATCATTAATCCATTCCACCAGTGAGATTCTTCGAATCGGTGGAATGGCTATACATATAGTTTTAGATTTCCATTTTGTTTCTTTGTTTGTCCATATTCATATTTGCAGGATCGTGGGTGAGATGCATTGACAGATCCTAGCATTGATATGTGCTAGGTATTATAGGGTGCAAGGGTCTGTAGGGTTGTTAAAGGAACAAATCTGAGTTATCGTTAAGTGTAAAGCGGATCGAAATAGTGAAAATCCGCGTGGCTGTGGAAGACATACAAATTGTGTGTATATCACATTTGTATGCGAGATATACATTCTATGAATATATCGCTATTGCATATTCTTGTATATATATCGCATTTGTCTATCGCAATTGTGTGTGGGAAACATACATCGTAAATATACAAGCCGTCGCATGTACAAGGGAGAGAGAAAGCTTCGAGTTGATACAAGGAAAGTCAACTATTGACTTCAATAGATACTTATTCTGAATGCATGTTTGGATTGTATGTATCGGTTGTATATGAAGAATATACAACGCGCACATACATTGTGTTAAGTGCAGAGGGCGACCGGTAGCGAGGGTGGCAGAAACCAGTGATCGCAGGTCAGAGAATGTTTGTCAACAGTGAAGGGATCGGCATGAGGAAGTGTATCGGGGGAACGGCATTTAGGTTGGCCGATAGTGCATCATCTTGCCGATATGCAAGTAGAACGTGAACATACAAGGGAAATGCAAGCTAAGGGGTATGGCTCTGCATCAGTATCTAGGTTGAGTGGTCCTTGAATCAGTTCAGGTTCATCAAACTCTAGCATCTCTTTACTTAGAAAACTCTTCACTGCATTTGTAGTGTCTCTTGCCACCATTTCTGGACCACCTTCCTTTTCTTGGGTTTTCTCAGTGACAGGACTATTTTGTTTGGGTGCATCAATATTTGCACCATCTTCTTCTACTTTATCTTCCTTACCTTTGATTTATTCTTCTTTCTCTACTTCATCTGTTGGGGGATTCTTTCCTTTGTCCTCACCATTTGAAATATGTTCGAGAGGATCTTGTGTAGCAGTAGTATTCTCATCATTGTCTTCTTTTCCGGGTTGATCAGGAGGAGTTAGAGTATCTCCTGCATCATTAGGTTTATCCACCATCTTTGTATCTTCCTTGTTTATTTGCTCCACTTCCAGAACAGAGGAATCATCTATTCCATATTGTTGCTCATCCTTTTGTTGTTCTTCTTCATCTAGGACTGGTGTGTCATCAGAAGGTTCATCTGACACAACAAAGAACTTGTTCTTGTCCAATGCTTTTCTCAAAATTTGTTCAGTTTCTTGAACTATTTCATCTATTTCTCCAATCATCAATTTATTCATTCATTTCTTGCTCCTGAATTCATTTTTCATGTCTTTGAAGATTTTATCTACTTCTTTGCTGGAGATTACCGGACATAGATTGGTCAATACATGTTCTCTTAACTCGATATCTTTTGCCTTGGCAGCTTCTTTCCTAATTTCCAATATATCCTTCAAACTTTTTGGAACTTTAGACAAAATTTCTACTAGTGCTCGATTAAACACATTCAAGTACTTGACAGTAGCTTCTTCCAAGAGTCTTTTGTCAGCATTACTACAGAGATCATAGAATTTAGTTAATGGTTTTAAGCTCCCATCAACAGTGATTGTCTTGACAATGTTTTTCACAGAGGGAATTTTCTTCTCAGCATCAACTTCTAATTTTTGTCTCTTTATTGTCTTCTTGCTTCCAGAAGGCTTCTCTTCAGATACTTTTACATCTTTAGCACTTGTGGTCTTTAGATTTTTAACCCTATCATTTGAGTCTATCTTTTCTTCATTCACCTTTTCCAAGTTGTCATGAGATCTCTTTGCCTTTACTTCAGTTCTCTTGTTTTCCTTACTGGATAATATGTCTTCCGGTTTCTCAAAATTGGCAGATTTTGGGGGAACAGATGTAGCAGCAGAGCTCCTAGTAGTCCTTAAAGTGGAGGATGATTCCATCAGAGCATCTTCTTGTTTCTTATCCTGTTTCTCCTTTTTAGCTTTTTCAATTCTCTCTCTATTTTGCTTCACTGCTTCCTTGGTTAGGCCAATGCTTTCAGCATACATTTCAACCTGCCTCTGAACTTTTCTCTTAGTCTTTGGTTTCTTGAGCTCGACATGCAGTTTTAGACTTAGCTCCTTATACATTCCAAACCTTTCAACAGAGGTGTCTTTTGATTTGCTCAGGAGATGTTGAGCATACATGTCCAAGATCTTCTCATAAACTTCATAGCCCATAGGCATAATCTATACAGTTTTGGGTTCTATAGCCTCCATGAGGCATTGATCAGTGTCTACCATAAAGCAGATTTCATCCTTGTATTTCTCAACTATTGAATTAGGGATTCTTTCCTTGGAATGCATCATATTCTAAAATTTTTTCAAAGTAACCCCAGATTGCAGTCTTTTGTGCACTTGAGTCTCCAATGCTAAGTAGATGATCTCTTATTTGCCAAGCAACCGGTCTGTATTTGTCCAATGCACACCTTGTACTCCAAGCACTTCATTCATAAAAATAGAAGAACAGACATATAACTAGGGAACCATATTTGAAGGTGTTTTTCTTATCCCTTTGATTTTGCTCAAATTTTCAATCAATTGGTTCTGTAACAGCTCACATAGGTCATAATCTGCATTCTCCTTCAACATTTGATATGCTACATATATGGCAGTTCCGAAGATAGAATTCTCCTCGCTGGAGTGGTAAATCTTGTAGCCAATCACCATAGAGGCAAATTTAACATCCAGTTCTACAATATCATTGATGGTCATTTCCCTTTTGTCAAACTTGGCACCGGCAGCATCGGTCACTGTCTGGTTTTTCACAGCTTTCACCATGGGTAATCCACCAGTTGAATTTAACCTAGTTACAATCTTGATAACATCCTTTGTAATCTTGAATGGTTTCAATAGCCATATGAACTCATCATGCATTCAGATCAAGATATATTGAACCCACTCATTCTCATCAAATGTTCAAAATTTAATGACTTGTAGAAAATGTTTGCTCTCTAGGGCTTTGTATTCCAGTTTCAATTTATAGCTATCATCCCTTAGGTAGTTGTTAAACAAATCCAACAATTTTAGGTTTCCAAATTCTTCTATGCTATAGTGGATGTATGCCCTAATATCCTCAACATGCAGAACTCTCCGTATGGGACACCAGAAAATGCTCCTAAAGGTTTGATTTCGACTGATTTGTATGGATGCTTCTTAAATTTTGGCTGGGGCCTTTCAGTAATATCAACAACAAGAGGAGTGGCCATTGTAAAAGATTACAAATTCAAGGCTTCGCAGATAAATACCTTTTTCTTCCATGGAGTTAGGGTTAGCAGACAAATTTGTTGATTGTACTTCAAATCCTTGAAATCTTAGCTCAGACGCTCTTCTTCTTTCTATCTTCGAATGCAAAGTGACTCAAATGAAGAATGAATGACCATTTATGCTCCACAAAACCTAATTTGCCTTTGTAATACATGCTCTGCCCTAACACATCTAGTTACATTGTTTCTGCATACAGTCGATCTTCAATTACTCCGCAAATCGTCATAGCCACCTTTTTATTTTCTGGAAATCCTTTCAAATGATGTATAATAATCCAAATTATTTTCTCTTATTGTGCCAAATTTAGGCACCCACTTACTGGCTGGGGGATTTTAGATTTTATTGCAGCCCCCCCTGAGCCAGAGCTCCTAATTCAATTACCGGAGGAATTATCAACACCTGATTCCAGTGCGGACCCATTACTATTATTCACAACATTTTTCTTGACCCATGTCTTACTCATTTCATTCTGGATCTCATTCACATCAATTTTGCCCTTGCCTTTTTCTTGTCTCTGCTCATCTAGTTTTCTATTTACCGGACCTCTTCTTTCATTATTCCTACTTCTGCAGAATCTTGCAATATGACTAGATCTATTGCAATTAAAGCACACAACATTTCTTTGCTTATATACTTGATTTCCTCTTGATCTACACTGATTAGCCATGTGTCCAAATCCATTGCAAGTAAAGCAGTAACCATTGAAAGAGTTACCATTTCCTCTATTGTTAGAGTTATTCATTATCATACTTCTGCATTCATTTGATCTATGACCATACCTCTTACACTTGAAGCATTGACTGGAGAAGGATGGACCATTTTGATTTACTCTACTTCTACACTGAGTAACTCTATGACCAAATTTGTTGCAATTAAAACAATTCCCATTGAATGATGGATATCTTTGAGCATTAGGTTGTCTTACTGGAGGTCTTCTATTTCTGTTTCTCCCATTCCTTGGTTGAAAATTTCTTTGTCCAGATCCTGAGCTTTCGCCTTTCTCATATCCAAGACCATGCTTGTCATCAGCCTTTTTCTAACTTTCAAGTAGTGCTTCAAGTTTAGCTAAGCTTATCTTGAACTTCTCCTTGTATTCATTTGCAACTTTTAGGTCATGTCTAAGAATGACAATTTGCCTCTCAAGTTCTCTCTCATTGTCTTTGCTTTCTTGTAGATTAGACTCTAGATGGCCAGCTATTCTATCCAATTTGCAGTATTCTTCAGTTCTTTCTTTCAGAGTTTGATTTAGGTCTTCTTCAGTCTTCTTCCTTTACTTAATTTCTTTGGTTAGCCTCATTACCCCAGATTCCATCTCATGTTTTATAACAGAAACTTCTTTTGTCATCTTCTCACATTCCTTTGTCTTTTTTTCTAAAGCCTCATTCATACCATTTTCTTCAATAAGATTAGCTAACTGATGAAGTAGTTCCTTCCTTTTTTCCATTGATTTCTTTATTTTATCTTTTAGCAAGTCAATGCAATCATCAGTGTCCTTAAGGTTCGCTTTCAGATCATCTATTTCTACTTTGGACCGATCAAGATCTTCTAAAGCCAATTGAAGTTGTTCTCTAAGTGAACCCATTGAAACTCCTTCCTAGATCCTCCTCAAGCTGTAAGGCTTCTTTCAAGGAACCTTGCTCTGATACCAATTGTTGGAATTAGGGCTGACAACTGAGAGGGGGGGTGAATCAGTTGTCTTAAAACTTTTAAAGCTTGCTATAGTTAATTCTTCTTTACCACTTCTTAATAGGTTAATGATATAATCATGAAAAGCAAGAATTAATAATACATGAGCAAAAACATAAACAACACACTTGACACCAAGATTTTGACGTGGAAACCCAGTTAAGGGAAAAACCACGGTGGGGGTTAACCCACAAAGATTATACTCTGTTAAAAGTATTACAAAGGAGAAGGCACATGCCTTCGGGCTCACTGCTCAAGAGAGGCTCACTGCCTACAAGAATGATTACAAAAGGATTACAGATTATTTGAACAGATAAGTAGCATCTGCCAATGCAAGGATTCAGTTCCGGTTAAGCACAGATTACTAATTTTACACACTTCATCTTTATTCTACCCTGTTTACTGCTCTGCCATAATTCGGACCTCAGACCTTTTCTCTTTCGCACTTCTATCTGCCTTTTTCATACTTACTCCATATTTGCATCACTGTCATGCCAAAACACTTGAATCCATCGGCTATATATATTCGCCTCAAGAAATTCAATCACCTTTATGTTGGCCTCATGAAGAACTTAACAAATAATACAAGTACTCTACGAATAATACAAGTACTCTATTCTGTTGGTTGAATCCATTAATGTGTACCAAAAATAACACTTGCAGATCACCATACATGTCGGCCACTAATATTATATCCTATACGTAACTCACCAAAACACTTCTACTAGATCCACACAAGGATCTAACACAAGCCAGCCTGTTCTTCACTGAACTGTTCTTGTCATATTAGGACTTGGTACTCAGATGCTCGTAACTTTTAATCCCTTTGTTACCGGAGGCTGAAATCTTAGACTTAGATTGTTCTAACATTCCTCTACACTCCCTCAGATTCGCAACATGCAATAATTAACTGGAGAGATCCACTGACCAAAATACTGAACTCTGCCATATACCCTATTCCTGTCTATCCAGACTGGACAAATCTTGGAACCGACTTCTGGTATGATCTGATGCTGCACTGCGGATGTGTGGAATGGACTTAGTTGCCATCAATGATAACACATGACATGCCTTGCAGTGTATCTTGCCAACAGTATTGACTTCGTTGGTCCAGTACATCCGCAATCAAGTGCAAGAGACAGTTATGTTCTTACAGCAATTGACTACTTCACAAAGTGGGTGGAGGCTATTCCTGTGAAGCAAGCTACTTCTAAGGTAGTTTGTAGGTTTCTCAAAGAAAACATCATATCCAAGTTTGGGGTTCTAAACAAGATTGTAGCAAATAATGCTACATATTTGTCTTCTAGTGAAATTACTAGTTTCTATTTTGAATATGGCATTATTCTTTCTCATTCATCCAACTATTATCCCCAAGGGAATGTCAAGTTGAATCTAGTAGCAAGAATTTGGTCACTATCATCAGAAGGCTAGTAGATGAAAATTAGAGAACCTGGCACAAGGAATTGTTATGCTTTGTGGGCAGATTAGATTACCCCAAAGAGAGTGATTGGTATGTCTCCTTTTCAGTTATTGTATGGATTGAATGCTGAAATACCAATTACTTTAGAGCTGCCAGCTTTGAAATTGGCAAAGGCACTTGAAGATGGAACTTTTGAGAGTTCTATTGACAAGCGCATTATGTCCCTCTCTGAACTTGAAGAACAGCATGTCAAAGTGGTGGATCGCATTATAGAACACCAAAGTCAAGTGAAGAATCTATTCGACAAGAAGGCCAAATTTAGAGACTTTCAAGTTAGAGATCAAGTCTTGTTATGGGACAAGAGGAGAGAGCCAAAAGGAATGCATGGGAAGTTTGATTCCCTATGGAGAGGCCCTTTCGTCATTCATCAATGTTATGGTGAAAATAGTTTCATTCTGGAATATCAAGATGGCACTCCTTTCTTGTTGCCACACAGCAGGTAACATCTGAAGCTTTTCACTCAATAAAGTGACAGATAAGTTCGTGTATTTTTGTACAGTTTTTGTGTCTTTTTTGTTTTAGTCTTTTTGTGTCTTTTGTGTCGCCGGACTCTATAGCCCAATGGAATGGATGAAGGCACTTAGAGACTGGAGTTCTTCTCCCTTTGATCGTTTCAAAGAATAATTGAAGAAATCTCCCCAGTTAGAGCCAGATGTTATCCTCAAAATTAGTTGTGCTCATTTTGAAGGATGACCCCTACGAAACTTGTTTGTTTTGTAGCCTGCAACTCTAAGCATGCATATCAAGGTGAATCTTCTTACCCTTATGCATGGTCCTCTAGCTCCTGAGAATTCATTTGAGTATCTTCTCATCTTGGTTTCTTGAAGTTTGCGCAAATAGATCAAGTAGCGAATTTACTAAACTTGAGGGTTTGGTAGTTTTAAGGAGTTAGAAAAAAAAATTGTATTACATGCACAAGCGGTGATTTTCACCACCAGTGCATGTCAGTCAAGTTTCCCCTATATGAAAGGGTGGTGAAAATCACTGGCCATGCATATGTCTCTTACCCTTCGTGTTGTGGCAGAAGTTTTCTCTGCTCAAGCATCTTTTATTTCAACTCAAGTGTCATTAATGCACTTTGAGTTTCATGTTTAATAGATCTTTCCATTGTGTTTTTGGTCGATTTTATGTTTATTATTATTCTCTATTTACCTGTGTTTACTCTTTGCTCTCCATATACTCCACGCCATTGCTCGACGATTTCTTGCGTGTGCAGACGGATTGTGAGCGCGGCTTGGAGATTGTTCTTCCTCCATTATTAATAGGTAGGGTTTATTTTTTATTTCTCTTTCTCCTTTATTTCTATTTTATGAGAGGTTAGGGTTTTTATTACTAGTTTTTAGTCTTTGTCTTGTTTTGTGTGAAAACCCTAGCTCATTTTTATCTATTGATGAATCCTCATCGCATTAATAGTTTTTGTTTTTAGTCTTAATGTGTTACAACTATTTGTTTTTCAATCTGTAGTCTATGTTTCACGTTAATGTTTTGTTGTTTTAACCTACCTGTGTCATCGGTGATTTTCCCCGTGTCTTCGACGTTTTGGTTTATGTTTAAGTGGTGAAAACTTCTGCTAAAACGATTCTATGTGTCTCAGTCACAAAGTTCCTACTTCCTTTTTCAAGCAGTATATTTCACTGCCAACGCCATGATACACTTTTGTCCTACATATAAGGGTGGCAAATTTTTCCGCCCATACATGATCTTGTAATACAATCCATATGTATGGGCGTTCGTTTTCACCGCCGATGCATATGATAAGTTTTATACCAAATGCATGAGTGGTGAAAATGACCACCCATGCCATTGTCTTTATTGTTTGCCCTAAGTGTAGGGGCGGCAAATTTTGCCATCCGTACACAAACACTTACATTTGTTACACTTGCAAAATGTAAAAGTGTTGATTTTATCAGCTTAAATGCAAACTTACCCTTCACATGCAAGGGCAGAAAAAATCATCGCCCGTGCATAAATAAACTACTTACCACCAATATACAGTAGCAGTGAAAATTGCCACCCTAACACAAAATGCAATTCCCCTCTTACATGCAAGGGCAGTGACTTTTGTCACCCATGCAGTCACTCCCCTAAAATTTTCTAACACTGGATAATTTTTCAAATTGCTATCTTTAGCCCGCTTTCGCCCAGTTCTAACACTTGAAACTAGTAGATATTCCTGAAGGCATGGCAGATGATGAGGATATTGTAAGTCCCAGGTATGTGAGTGAAAATGTTGTTGGTTCTCCTTTGCCTGTGATCTTATGGTCAAAGAAAGAGCTAACTTCTATAAGGAAAAGGTTTGAACTAATTTTGGCAAATACTAATGTGTGGTTACAAAGTAAGGTAATTCAATTGAAGGATTTTGTCACTGGTTCAAAAGAGGAGATCTTGGAGCAAACAGGAAAGAAAGTTGAAATAAGAACCAAGAATAAAAGTGATACACCAAGCTCATCTAAGGCTCCTAAGCCTAAGATAAAATTTGTATCGAAAGGTGGCAAGGCCAAGGTAACGGAAGAAGAGCCTAGTACAGAGGAGATGGAGATAGATGAATAGGCAATTGAAGAGCCTGTTGTTGAAGACATGGACACTGAAGAAAGACCTTTAGGGGAGAAAGAGGATGAATGAGAATCAGAGAAGGAAGCTAAGTAGGAACAACTAAAGGGACCTTCCATATCTCCTAAAGAAACATTATATCAGAACCTCCAGTTTCTTCTTCCTCTCCAACTAAACTTGTTTCTGATTTTGTACCTGTTGTTTCTAGTACTCCTATTATTCCTATTGTTATACCATCTTCTAGCTCTACTACACCATCTTCCTCTAGAACACTTTTTGATAGTCCTAGAGCTACTTTTGATGTTGTTTTTGGTTCTTCGAGATCTCTTCCAAGTTTGTCTTCTCCTTCATATGACATTGGTGATCAAGAAATTTTTGACCAACTTGTTTCTGGTACTGAGCAGGAAACTATGTTAATGTGTCAGGTGTAGTTTTTACCAACACTTCTCCAATCATCGCTACAACTAGTGTGGGTGTAACTCCTCCTGGGCAAGCAATGGGTTTGAATCCAGATTCTAGTTCATCAGTTCTTCCTACATGGCTCTTAGCCTATACTTCAAAAAGGAAAAAGCAAGCCATCTCCCTAGATGACTTCGATTTTGGAAAACTAGTACCAATGAAGGAAAAGACTCAGAAGAAGTCCAAGACCCTTTCTCGGTTGTTGGAAGACAAAGGTCACAAGTATGTGGAGATTGCTCAACCACCACCAGATGCTACTGTTGAGAATTTCAACATGAGTGATTATTTTATCTCTAGGGTTGAACTAGGGAAAATCACACATGAGAGTGCCAAGGCCGATGTTTAGTCAACTCTCAATTCCTTGATTCTGAAATTTGATCATGAGAGGGAAATGAAAGAGCAATACAAAGCAAGAGCAGAGTAGCTAGCTGCGGTAATAAGGAAAATCACCTTGTCATCTGAATCAATAGCATCTGAGGCTATCATTGTAGAAGATCCTGTTATCCAGAAAGTAGAAAGACTCATGTCAAGGAAAGAGCAGTTGAAGAATATCTTGAAAAAATGCATACATAAGGAGTGTCTCTTCTGACAAGTGCAGCTAAGAAGAAAAGCAAAATGGAAAGGATAAGATCAGAGATGGATGATTTGGTTGATGTAATATATCAAGACATTGAGTACTTGGATACCAGCCTTGAGAAGTGGACTAATATGAAAAAGCTGAAGGTGAAAACTTTGATATCGATTGGCGTTATTTCAAAACGTGAATCTTATGTAGAAACCAAAGAGTCATTGATTCACCGAAGTAATGTTTTAAAAGAATTGATCAAAGATTTGCAGAGTGCCAATGAACTGAATGAAGAGAGCAATGTCAATCTTCTGCACAAACTGGAGGAACTCCCATGTAAGTTGACAACTGATGATCATCATTTTCTTCTTGTTGATGAGATGATCCAAGAATTTAAGAATATGATTCAGAGGGAATTCGAAGACAAAGCTTTTTCAATCACTTCTCTGGATGATATGTTGGATAACCAACTGGCTTTAGATAATTTTAAAACTGAGTTGACAAATCATGAAAAGGTGGCTACTTCAGTAAGAGATGCAATAACCAGGGCTCGAGTGATTTTCAAGAACACTGCTGGTCCGAACAGCCTAGAAATTTAAACAGTGTTCACTATGTACGAAGATTTTCTGAAGAAGAATGGGAGTGCAATTTGATTCAAATTTTAATGCCTTAGTAAATTTTTTAATTTTCATATGTACTTTGTTGTAGTTCTAGACATTTTCACATGTACTTTTTCAAGATGCAATTACATGTAAAATAAGGAAAGTCCCAAATCAATAAGGACTCTTCTTGTTGAAAAAGTCAAGTTAGTTGTAGTTTCTTTATTTTTGCTCATGGCCTCTCACTATAAATAAAGAGGGCCTCTTTGTAATTATTTACCTTTTAGCTATTGAAGCAAAACTCTGTCAAAATTGAGAAGCACTTTTGAGACTTTGTGTTCAAGATTGTAAATTGAGATTTTATCAATAATAAGAAAGCAAGTGAGAATTCAAACTTTGTTTTGGGAATCTACTTGTAGTGTATGATAGATGTTCTTATGTCTTTTCTCTTGCACCATCTTATGCAATTGATCAAATAAGTAGTGTGAATTCATATAATCTGGGAGGTGATCTTAAGCTGATTTTGGAGTCTTTGCGCTGCAACATTGCTTTGGAATTTATATTTTGTGTTATTTAAATCTCTTGATAGTGTATAGTGGAGACTTTGGGCTACATTCTACACTATATATATTTCTTATTCCAAGTCAACAAAAGAAATTATGAAAGGCTTTGTGCTTCTGTGAATTTCTAGGTATCATTTTGAATATTCTTATGTTGATTCAATCTTGATATTGGTTATTATTGTTCCAATAAGTAGTTTGTGAGTTTATCATACATTGTAAGGATTAAATTGAAACATCATTTCTGAAAAAAGAGAAATGGATGATATGGCACCATCCCTAAGTTAGTTTATAGTGTACATAAATCTAGTTAAGTACTTGTTTATTGTAGTGAGCAATAAGAAGGGAGCCTCCACTTTATTAGAGGAGAGATTAATCTCATCACACTATGGTTGATATAATGATTTTGCCTTTAGTTAGTTGAAGATAAAATATTCACCCAACACTATTTTAGACCTTGTAAATACTCCCACAAACCTAGACAACTCCTTTGTCCTAACCATCATTTCCCTTGAGTCAAACCAACCCGATGATCCCCTACCTTTAGGACATCCTGAACTTATAGATTGGGAACTACAAGAGCCTCCCGAATTAGATATATTTTAAAATGACGATGCTATCATTGATTATCTAGAACTAAGGGATCACTTACCATCAGGAAATCATAAAAATGGCAATGATATAGAACTCAATGACAAGGCTTATTTTGGAGAGAGTGCCAAGTCTTTTAGTCATAAAATGTAAAAATAAAAGATAGATCTAATGGTGAAGACTGCTCTGCGGCAGTGTTAGATCGTGAAAAAGGTAAAAAAAAAAAAAAAGATGAATCCGATGGTGAAACCTCTCTGAGGCACCAAAGGATGAAAGGCTTGACACTCTCCCCAATCCCACACATCAGGAGAGGTCCTCAATTTTGATAGAATTAGCAGAACCTATCAACATTGGCACAAAAGACAATCCAAGGATAATCCATATGGTAGAATCTTTATCTGAACATGAAAAGCCATAATTCATCAAATTCTTCAAACAAAAACAAATTAATTTTGCATGGTCCTATGTAGATATGCTTGGACTTGATCCAGATCTTATAATGCATCATTTATCACTAGCTCCAAAAGCTAAACCAGTCAAACAAAAACTAAGGAAGATGCACCTGCATATCGCACTGCTAGTGAAAGAAGAATTGAAGAAACTATTAGATGTTGGGTTTATCAGACCAATTGACTATCCGGAATGGATTTCTAATATAGTTCCTATCTCAAAACTAGATGGAAGGATCAAAATTTGCAATGATTTCAGGGATTTGAATAAAGCGTGTCCAAAGGATGACTTTCCTTTGCCTAACATTGACATCATTGTGGACCTTACAGCGGGGCATACAATGCTATCTCTCATGGATGGGTTTTCTAGGTACAATCAGATCAAAATAGCATTGGAAGACTAGCACAAGACCACTTTTACATGTCCTTGGGGCACATATTGCTAGTGTGTGATGTCATTTGGCCTAAAAAATGTAGGAGCAACATACCATAGGACCATGACAACAATTTTCTATGATATGATGTACACCATCATGGAAGATTATGTAGATGATATTCTAGCCAAATCACTCACAAGAGGACACCTAGAAGTATTAGATGAGATATTCTAAAGACTGGAGCAGTTCAACGTCTGCCTAAATCCAAAGAAGTGTGTATTCAGAGTCACATCCAACAAACTCCTAGGATATATAGTTTCAGCCAAAGGAATTGAGATGGATCCGACCAAAGTGAAATCAATAATGAACATGCCACCACCTCAAAATATAAGTCAACTAAGGTCATTACAAGGCAAGCTACAATCTATCTATCGGTTTATCTACCAATTAGTTGACAAATGCCATCCATTTACCCACCTCCTTCACAAGAACATTCCTTTCAGATGTAATGAGGGGTGTGAACAAGCTTTTAACCTCTTGAAAGAGTACCTGATGAATCCTCCACTCTTGATGCCTCCAATACAAGGCAAACCTCTTTTGCTTTATATCTCAGCTACATCAATTGCTCTAGGAGCTTTATTGGCATAGCAGGACTATGAAGGAAAGGAACGGGCCATTTACTACATCAGTCAAACATTGGTTGGCTATGAGCTGCAATACACACCCATTGAAAGAGCATGCCTTGCCATAGTTTTTGCTTCCCAAAAACTAAGACATTATATGCTTACACATTCAATCAAGTTGGTAGAAAAGATAGATCCATTGAAGTATTTGCTCAATAAGGCTACTCTAACAAGAAGGCTATCATATTGGGTAATGATCCTCGGTGAGTTTGACATTGAATATGTGGATAGAAGAGCTATAAAAGGTCAAGTCATTGCAGATTAGTTTGCGGATGCACCATTGCAAGATGACAATCCATTAGGCTTTGAGTTTCCAGATGAAGCCATTTTCAACATAACAACCCAAGCATGGAAACTCTATTTTGATGGATGCTATACTCAGCATGGGTCAAGAGCAAGCATTTTGTTGGTCACACCTCAAGGGGATACAATCCTGAAATCATATAGATTACTCTTCCCCTGTACCAACAATGTGGCAGAGTATGAGGCATTAGTCATTGGTCTTAAATTGGTTATAGAGTGGAAAGTCTGTGAGCTTCATGTGTTTGGAGATTCACAACTAGTTATCAATCAGGCAAATAATGACTATCAAACCCAAGGATGAAAAGTTAATACCCTACAAGCATATGGTAGATGACTTTAAAGAATACTTTTTTGTGATTTCCTTTGAATAGATACCAAGACTGGAGAACAAAGCTATCGATGCCATGGCAACCATCGCATCACTACTGGATATACCTAAAAATTAGTCATGTTATGAGTTCTTGGTAGAGCCAGTGTCCCATCTAGCTTACGATATCCCTGAAACTAGAATCATATGCCACATAGTAGGATCCAATTCTCCCTTGTACGAAAAAATCTATACCTATCTGAAAGAGAATACCCTACCACTAGGATTATCCAATAATCAACGACGAACTTTCATCCGTCAAGCTTCCCACTACACCATAATTACCAATACCCTTTATCGAAAAGGTCTTTATGGTACTCTCCTTAGGTGTCTCAAAACTGAGGAATATCAAATCGCCTTGAGAGAAGTTCATGAAGGAATTTGTGAAACCCACTCTAGTGGTCCTACTTTGGCTAAGAAACTCATGCGTATGGGATACTATTGGCCAACTATGGAAACGAACTCCTATCATTTTGTGAAAAGGTGCAAGAAATGCCAAATTCATGGGAACCTAATACACCGGCACAAGAGTTGCAGCCTTTAACAAATCCTTGGCCTTTCTGTCAATGGGAACTTGACTTAGTGGGCAAGATACACCCCCCATCATCCAATGGCCATAAATTCATAATCACTACCACTAAGTACTTTATAAAGTGGATCGAAGCCGTACCCCTAGCCAATGTCACTAGCAAACAAATCAGCTCATTCATCTTGAATTATATCATTTGCCGCTATGGCATTCCCCTATCCATTATCACTGATAATGGAAGACCTTTTAAAAACTAGGATGTCAAAGAACTATGTGACAAATTCCATATTCAACACCACTTTTCCACCCCATATTACCCCCAAGGAAATGGTCAGGCGGAGGCATCTAATAAAACCATCTTGAAAATCCTAAAGAAGACTGTCAATGATGCCAGGCGTGATTGGCATATCCAACTGAATCCCGCCCTGTGGGCATATAGTACAAGTATCCACACACCCACAGGTGCAACACCATATTCCCTAGTCTATGGCTCTGAAGCCATCTTTCCCATTGAAGTCAAGTTACCATCCTTGCAAGTATCATTAAAAGGTCTAATATCTGATGAAGAATACCGAGTTTCCAGACTACAGGAATTAGAACTGTTGGAGGAAAGAAGATAAAATGCCTTAAATCATCTGAAAGCCTATCAACAAAGGATGTCAAGGAGTTACAACCACAGAGTAAAACCTAGTCTTTCAAGTCAATGACCTAGTGCTAAAGGAAAACCCTAGAAATCAGCAGGATAGGGAAAAGAAAGGCAAGTTTGAACCCAACAGTCCTGGTCCGTATGTAATCATTGATGTCTATGGATCAGGAGCCAATCAACTAGAAACATTAGAAGGTGAATTGTTCAATGATCCCATCAACAGCTTGCATCTTCACAAGTTTTATACCTAAACCCCAATGCAAGGGACCATAAAAAAAATGTGCAAATAAAAGCAAGTGGTGAAAACTTAGAAATAGGCACTATTAGTGATAAATCGCTTCCTCCATCTTTTAAGATTTTAGTCCTCATCCATCTTTTCTTACCACATCCATCAAATCACATAAAGATACCTATCATGGCTTATTGTTCGCTCACCCTTATCGCCTTGTAACCTCAGTCTATCCATCTAATCCTTCATCCATCTTGTCATCTATCATGATTCCATCATTATTATCATAGTCAAACTACGTCACCTCTAATCTATCATGTAGGCGAGGCCATCATTGATGAGCCCCCGAGGCTTCCCATCCCCTAGGTCTTAGGCCCATGTGGTCCTCATCCCTGAACTATGTTGCCTCTACGTCATCACGTAGGCAAGGCCATCATCGATGAGCCCTCCAGGCACTAGGTCAATCCCTTAGGGCATGTCGTGTCATATTTACCATTCGTTCAACCCACATGTTTCATCCATATTAACTAGATCCTTTACTTGACTGGGGGGGAAATCCTTGACCTAGTTAGGGAATTAGATTCTTAAATGTCACAAAATCTTAGAGGATAACAAACCGGATCACGATACTATCTCCTGACAACATGCAGCACTACAAACAAACCTTTTCAACAAAACACTTGACACACGACATTAATCTATATCAAATAACAATGTGCCTAACCTATCAAGATGATTATATCTTTTTGATGGCAAGAAAACATATCTATGGCAAGAAGATTTGATGCTTGTTATAAGTTGAATTCTTAGGTCTTGATTTTTGTTATCATGTTTCCTACGCTAATCGAGGATGTCTAAGACTAGAGGAGCTATGATGGCACATGATTATTTCCATTTGTTTGTTGTTTGTGGATTAATCTTTAGTAATGTGATGACTCGTCTGAAGACATGATTAGCAAAAGATCATCGAGGACATTATGGGTCTAAGCATGAAAGAGTGCAATCCTTGTTTGTTGATACATGCAAGACATACTCATGTCATCTAGGTTCAAGTTTGACTAGATGCTTGTATTAACATGCTAAATCAAAATCCATGTAAGAGATACTTAGGTCATCGTGGTTTAATTATACCTAGATGCTTGTATTTTCTTACAACATTTTAAAAGCTCAATGATGAAAAAGTACTTCAAATACTTGTATACAAGATGACAAAGCCTCATTTCTGCATGATAGGTTTACATTTCATTCCATTTCTAAGCATTCCATAAATCATCATTTTCCAAGTGTCTTAAGATCCAAGTCAATTTCTTTCATTTTAGCCAAATCTTTTCTTTCATTCATCCCAATTATTCTTCTAAGTTGTTCTTCATATCCAAATCTTTTGCCTAATTCTTCTAAGTGTTATTTCATTTATGATTGAGTATACTTGGCATAAAAAAAATACATCATTATCATTTTGCATATTCTAAGCATATCCATCATTAGTTCATATCATTTCAGTTCATTAGTTGCATTAAACATTTAACTCATGACTTTTAGCAACAGTTTCATATAGTGATATCATGTTACATAGTATAAACATTGTCAATCATGAGTTCATTATCATTTAAGTGCATTAGTTGTATTAAGCATTTAGATCATGATAGTGATTTCATTTATCCACATAGGTCTCATGCATAACATTTATCATTAAAAACTCAGAAAAACATAGATATCATTTTCATAGCAATTGCATATTAGATCATCATACATAGAAAATTACACATCATGTAGTACATTTAAGAATCATCAAACATATGCATTAGGGAATCATAATCATATAGGATCATTGCACATAACATTATGCATAGATATCAGTCATCATGTGAATCAATAGGTGCATCATACCATAAGTGTCATGTACATCATAGAATCAACATGTTAGAATCATCACAATGTAAGCATAATCAATAACAACCATCAACATAGATAACATCTGTCATATAGAAAGCATCCATCCATCAAAAACACATGCATGTAGTCCATCAAACTCATATAGATCATCATAAAAAATAATAATAATGTCCAAGTATACAATGATGTCATAAATGTGTATCTCGTGTTGTCAAAAAGGGTGTATACAAAACTGATATAAACATGATACATGTATCCAAATGTCTAAGTGGTACTGCCTCTGGAAGGTGTTGCCTACTGAGGCTGAGGTTGAGGATGAGGATGAGATTGAGGACCTATAGGACATGTAGGACAAGGAGGTGGTGGCCCCATAACTCCTCCACTCTCTGACAGGGTACGCTTAGACCTATTGCGTGAGCTCAAATGGAAGCTATTCACCCTCTGCTCTGGGGGCACTACCTACTCATACAAGGATCTCCAGTAAAAGATCTCCTGCCCAGATCAAACCATATCTATAACAATATGCCCATGTGGACCCTGTGTTGCGGTCTGCTGCACCTGCTGCAATAGGGTCTCTGCTCTAGTATATCTCTGGATGGTAGTATCCTACTCTAATATGGTTGTCCTGACATCCCTTGCAACTGTGTAACCTACCCCTAAAGCTAGGCCACCTAGGCTTGCAGTACTACCATAGCCCCATCATCCTATCCAACCTGGCCCTGTGCCTGTAATTGTGCCTGTACCTGTGGCTATGCCTGCACCTGTTGTTGTACCTATATTTGTGGCCCCTCCTCTACCCACTATCTAACTCTCCTCTGGCCACCATCATCCCCATCATCTCCACCATCCCTACCACCATCATCTCCTCCACCACGACCACCTCTACCACCTCTCCTGCCTCGCTGTCATCTCCTCCTCTGGCATGGAGCGTCATCGTCCTCATAATCCTCTAATCTAAGTGCTCGCTCCTCGGGACTAGAGTATCTTGAGACAGGATGTGCTATAAAGTGGGCTGCAAAATCAGTTGTCTTCCCCGCATCCACAATCTATCTCAAATCCCATGCCTAGTATGGGATCTGTAGAAAGTTCATCCTCGTAGTCTCATAGGATGCAGTCGGACCCCATTGTGGACGCTCCTTGTGCATCCGAGCAAATATGGCAGTCCCCTGGGGCATCCCCTGGACTCTACCAAACTATCGAAGCACACGAGAAATAATATGACTCTTTAAGATGTAGGGGTCCTCCCTATCAACCATTGTGTCTAAAAATAGTATGGTAACTCTGTTGCATCCTCTTCCCATGTCTCACACTCCAAGTGTGGCCGCCACTCAATTGCATATACATTATTCAATGTATGGTGCCAATACTCAAGCTTCCCCAGCTTGGGCTGGGAAAGGGTCTCCTAGAACATATAGGAATAGGGTCTATCATGGCCTCTGACACCCATGCCTATCGGTCGTGTGACAACTATGGGCAACCATGCCCAAATCTGTAACAGTGACACCCCAACAGATAGACTAGCCGATCCATCATACACAAACTGATGAAGATCATGGTATAAGTGCGCCAGTATGTACAGACCCCAAGCAAAGTGAGTCCCGTTAGATATCATCCTCTCTAGCATCCTCCCCCATCCAACCAAAAATCCACGTGATCTATTTGGGCAAACCACTCCCCCAATCAACCCTACTAGTATGGCTAGCAGGGGCTTGTAATAATCTACCATATTAGCCCAGCTGATCTCCATCCCCTTAATCTCTGCGTCATCAAACACCCGTCTACACTCTACCAATCCAACTCTAGTATGTGACTCATACTCAACAAGCTCTCCCTGTATCAGAATCTGAAGAATCTGATGCACATCCTCCAAGGTCACCACCATCTCCCTTGTCGTGCCAGTCTCGTTGTGGTACCTCTCCCCAAGAGCAGTCAGCAATCCTAGATTCACCCGCACTTCGGGCATAAAGCAAATAAACCACAATCCCACAGATTAGAGCACCAAATAATCTATATCAATCAAGTATGGTCGAAGAAGCTGTGTAACCGGGAATCTCTCCCGCGACATCAGGATATTATCTAGCTCCTCCTGCAATCAACAACAAAGCACATTAACCAACCAACTAAGCTACATATCTATCTAATCAATCAAACCAGTTACTTAGTTATCCTATCAGTAACCTATCCTATCATCTCTTCTGAGATTCTATCAATCTAGAAGATGACCTATCAGTTGGCCAACATCGATCATGATGCCAACTTCATCAAATCAGTTAAGTAATTGATCAATTTTATCAAATGCATAGCTCTATTTATCAGAAGCACAGCTTTAGACCATATGTGCGAAATCCCCTATCAAAGCACAAATTTAGTCATATGCACTAAACCCCTAATCATTTGTGTGGTTTCATTTGCATGCATTGAATCTAAATTTTCATGTGCGATTTTAAACTAGATGCATCGAACCATAGCGAATGCACATAAACCCTATTTGAATGCACGCTTTAACATGGATGCACTAAAACCCTAATTGCATGTACAATTTTAACCTAGATGTGCTAGACTATTTTTTAAATGCAAAAATATCACATTTGTGCAGATTCCGCTCTCAAATGCGTGGAATCACGTTAAATGTGCAGACTTAATTATCAAAGGCGCTGAAACATTTATGCCGCGCATTTAAAAACGTGACTTTTGACCTAAGTTTTGACCGCCATAAATGTACAACGACCAAAATTAAACACATACGTACCAGGTGTCCGTACTCTGTTGGCCGCTCGAATCACCAGATCCTCTCGAATCTATGGTCCTCTATTGGAATCCTCTCCATCTTCGCTAACTACTCTGCTCTGCTATAAACTAGGGCTCCTATAATCTTTCCTCAAATGACAAGTGTGCAAATGAGTATAATGGAGGCCCTGCATCCCTATCTATAGCCATGTGAACCCTAACTAGAGGTGTTTGACCTTGCACATGAGTACCATGTTCTTTGCATGTTTCTCATTCTTCGCCATCCAAAATTTTCACCCACCTATCATGTCATCAATTATTCTTTATCGTGAGATCGTCTGTTCTGTCTCCACAAAAATCCAACCCAACCAATCTCCCGAGGGGGCATCCTACCATCATCAAACCTATACCAAGGGCAAACTGGGGCATGTATCATACTCAAAAAAAAATTATTCTTTGAAACAACATGATAAAACACATTGTCTCAAAGAGGGGCAAAATGTATACACCTAAAATTGACTCGAGTCGAATTAATTAAATATTTTAATATTTATTTTATTCTTATTCCTCTATCAATAAATAAATATCCTAATTTATTTATTTGATTCACATTCATCTTAATCTTCCAAAAATTAATTTATTTAATTAAATCACCCAAATTCCTCTAAATCATCCTTAATTGAATAATTCCAACTTATTTAATTGATCATCTATCCTAAAGTCTTCATTCTATAAATCCACATCATCATTTCCACCTCACTTTACACCTCATCATGTTGCACACATAATTGAATATTTTAATATTTAATTATATAATTATCTTCACCCACATGTCCTATTTATCCTCTAACCATCCCTATTCTCAAGAACTTGGTTCCTCCATGTCATCTTAGTCAAAGGACACTTAGAGACACATGTCTCATAGTTCCTAGATTCTTTCCAACCTCCCTACAAAGAAAGACTCCTTTGACCCTTGTTCTTTGGTCCTTGAGAGCATTGTGACAAGTGGCCTCATGCTCACACCTTTCTCTCCACCTTGTCATCGTAGGAGAAACATTTCCCTCTTTTATCTCCCTCATCCCAACTAATCAAATCTCTACCGTACACATCACGAGACTCATTCATCCACCGTGGATCTTTTGACACTTGGATTTGAGCCTTCTTTGCCTATAAAAGAAAGTTCCTCACCTCCATTTTCACAACTTAAGCTTTAGCAAACTTATGCTATAGAAATTCCACCGTAGCTATCAAGCGTGCCTTTGGCTCCCCTCATTTACATTGTAATCTCATTATCCTCATTGCATAATCATCATCCATGGCTTCATATCATAATCTCCATCATTCATCTTAGTGTTGCATTGTAGTTTATCTCACTTTGCATAATCCTCCACAAAGCCATTCTCTCTTTGTCATCTTAAAATAGCAAGTAAGTTTACTTCTGAGAGCTCAATCATAATATACAAAGATCATTGAAGAGATAGGCAGCAATGGAAGACACGAGGTAAATCAGTTTGCAAGGTATAACTTGGGTTTATTGCATTTATCTTATTTTCATTGGAGTATTGAATATTTAAGTAGATTCTACAGTAGTTTAGATTTTCAATCACAAAATCCAATCTATATGCACTCTTTATCGATCCTCAAACAAATTAGCCATTACACAGGAGTTGTAAATGATTCCTCATTCATTGGTGTGTGCACGATGGAATATCCCAAAACTTTTTGGATAGATGGTATATGCTTTTTGATGACCTACCCTATAATAATAATGAGGTTCTACAGTATTTTTTGCAGAAAATCTATTGTGAGTTCAAACTTAATGAGATTCCAAACTACTTTAACATCTAATATTTCTAGGGCAAAGGTGGTGGATCTGCAGAGGATAGAAAGGGGGCACATCATGCCTAGAACCATCCACCTAGACCCCTTATGAGGCCTTAACATATCTCACTCCCTTCCATTTTGAAGGAGAGTGTTGAGGTGGAGACACTACATTCTCTTAGTTCCCTCACCCAGTCTTTAGCACAACATGTCAGCGATCTTCCCCGTGCTAGTGAGGGTGAGAGGAATAGGCACCGTCATTCCCCCCATCTTTGTCAATCATGTGGAGCTCTATGTGATATGGGATCGAGGATGCTCCCCATGCAAACATTAGAGATGATGCTCCAAAGTTTCAGGGCTATGTGACACAAGGGTAGCAACAGGCGTAGGAGACATCCATATTGGATGATATTGTACTGACAAATGACTTGTTGCATGATACATTTGGTATTGATTCCTAGGTAATTTTATAGAAGGTTTTTCAATTTATTATATTTATATTTGAAATCTCTAATTAATTATGTTAATAGATATTATAAGTCAAAATTAATGTAGGTAATGTCGATAAGGGTGTGGTTCAGTGGTCAAGTCACACGATTGTTGTGGTGGCCACCATGATCCAAACCCCCATTGGGCCAAAGAGCTCACAGGCCTTGTGCCTTTGTTGGGTTGACATGCTCACAGGATATGTACCTTAGCTGGGTTGTTGTGTTCGCAGGTCATGGACCTATGCTGGGCCAATAAACTCACGAGTTTGAACTTGGTGATAATGCCTTGGGGATTGGGACCCCCTAGAAGTGGTCTCTGACGATAAAGTCATGGGAAGAAATGTTGGAATCGTTTGCCATTGTGCCAAAAGCTTGAGCTATCAACACTCGTTACAAATGCCAGACTTAACCTAGATCCACGGGAGGCTCACTGCCATGTCACAAATCCCGAGGTCAGCGTTGAACGCCTCACTGACAAGGGGGCAGCTCACTGCCAACAATCCCCCCTCAACGCAACCCGAGGGATTCGAACCCGTGACCCATGGCTCTGATACCAATTGTTGGAATCGTTTGCCATTGTGCCAAAAGCTTGAGCTATCAACACTCGCTACAAACACCAGACTTAACCCAGATCCACGGGAGGCTCACTGCCATGTCACAAATCTCGAGGTCAGCGTTGAACACCTCACTAACAAGGGGGCAGCTCACTGCCAACAATGGTATTAGAAGGGTCTCCCTAGCCTAGGTCTAGGCTAAAAATTGATTTCTCCCATCAAAAAAAAATTAATGTAGGTAATTATATGCACTATGAAATTTTAGGGTCAAAGATATGCACAAAGATATGCAATGATTCCTAGGTGCCACAGATTCTGAGAACTGCTCCATCAAAGTTTGACAGTTTTTTGCTCTTATGGATCTTAAGTGACTTTACCAGAAGCCTATAGCTCGAAATGATTGGGACACTTGGTGCATGAAAGAAGACCTCCCTTTGCATTTACCCACCCACCCTGACACATTGGCACAATCTGTTTGGCCCCACGAGGCGCAAAATGAAAAACATGGCCACTAATGCATTTTGCAAGAATGCATTTAATTTTGACATGATCAAATAGATTGGAGTTGAAAAAACTAAGAGAGGTTATTATGGATGAATCCCACATGCACTTGTAGGTCCAAACGGAACATTCCTAGGTGCCACGAATTCTGAGAACTGCTCCGTCAAAGTTTGGTATTTTTTGCTCTTGGGGATCCTAAGTGACTTTGCCAAAAACCTGTAGCTTGGAATAACTAAGACACTTGGTGCACAAAACAAGACCTCCCCTAGAATTTGCCCACTCATCCTGATGTGTTGGTGCAGTCCGTTTGGCCCCACGAGGCACAAAACAAAAATTACGGCTTCTAGCAAGGTTATGCTGAATGCTATTGATGCATTTTGCAAGAATACATTTAATTTCAGCATGGTCAAACAGATTGGACTTGAAAAAATTGAGAGAGTTTATTGTGGACAAACCTCACATGCACCTGTAGGTCTAAACGAAACATTCACAGGTGCCACGGATTCCGAGAACTACTCCGTCAAAGTTTGGTAGTTTTTTTCTCTTAGGGATTTTAAGTGACTTTGTCAGAAGCCTATAACCCAAAATGACTGGAACCCTTGGTGCATGAAATGAGACCTACCCTAGAATTTACTCGTCCACCCTGACGTATTAGTGCAGTCTTTTCAGCCCTAAGAGGCACTGAATGAAAAATAAGGCTTCTGACAAGGTTATGTTGAATGTCACTGATGCATTTTACAAGAGTGCATTTAATTTCAGCATGGTCAAAGGAATTAGAGTTGAAAAAACTAAAAGAGGTTATTGTGGATGGACCCCATGTGCACTTGTAGGTCCAAACAGAATATTCCCAGGTGCCACAAATTTAGCACACTGCTCCATCAAAGCTTGGCAATTTTTTGCTCTTAGGGATCTTAAGTGACTTTACCAGAAGCCTGTAGCCCAAAATGACTGGGACACTTGGCACATGAAACGATACCTCCCCTAGCATTTACCTACCCACCCTGATGTGTTGACATGGTCCATTTGGTCCCACAAGGCGTAGATCAAAAAATACGGCTTCTGGCAAGGTTATGTTGAATGTCACTAATGCATTTTGCAAGAATGCATTTACTTTCGGCACAGTCAAACATATTCGAGTTGAAAAAATTGAGAGAGGTTATTGTGGATCAACCGCACATGCACTTGTAGGTTTAAATGAAACATTCCCAAGTGCCACGGATTCTGAGAACTGCTTCGTCAAAGTTTGGTATTTTTTGCTCTTAGGGATCTTAAGCAACTTTATCAGAAGCTTATAGCTCAGAATGACTAGGACACTTGGTGCATAAAATGAGACCTCCCTTAGCATTTACCCGTCCACCCCAATGTGTTGGCACAATCCGTTCGGCCCCACGAGGCATAGAACAAAAAATACGGCTTCTAGAAAGGTTATGTTGAATGTCACTAATGCATCTTGCAAGAATGCATTTAATTTTGGCATGGTCAAATGCATTGGAGTTGAAAAAAACCAAGATAACTTATTTTGGATGGATCCCACATGCACCTATAGGTCTAAACAAAACATTCCTAGGTTCCACGGATTCTGAGAACTGCTCTGTCAAAGTTTGGCAATTTTTTGCTCTTAGGGATCTTAAGTGACTTTGCCAGAAGCCTATAGATCGGAACAATTGGTACACTTGGCACATGAAATGAGACCTCCCTTTGAATTTACCCACCTACCCCGATGTGTCAGGTGCAGTTCATTCAGCCCAACAAGATGCAGAACGAAAAATACGGCTTCTGACAAGGTTATGTTGAATGCTACTGATGCATTTTGCAAGAATGCATTTAATTTCAGCATAGTCAAACAGATTGGAGTTGAAAAAACTAAGAGAGGTTATTGTGGATGGACCACATATGCACCTGTAGGTCTGAACGAAACATTCCCAGGTGCCACAGATTCTGCGAACTACTCCGTCAAAGTTTGGCATTTTTTTGCTCTTAGGGATCTTAAGTGACTTTGTCGAAAGCCTATAGCCTAGAATGACTGGGACACTTGGTTCATGAAACGAGACCTCTCCTATAATTTACCTACCCACCCTGATGTGTTTGCATAGTCTATTCAATCCCACGAGGCATAAAATGAAAAATACAACTTCTGGCAAGGTTATGCTAAATGCCACTAATGCATTTTGCAAGAATGCATTTAATTTTGGCACGATCAAATGGATTGGAGTTGAAAAAAATTGAGTGAGGTTATTGTGGATGGACCCCACATGCACTTGTAGGTTTGAACAAAACATTCCTAGGTGCCATGGATTCTGATAACTGCTCCATCAAAGTTTGGTAGTTTTTTGCTCTTAGGGATCTTAAGTGACTTTGCTAGAAGCCTATAACCCAGAACGATTGGGACACTTGTCACACAAAAAAAGGCCTCCCCTAGAATTTATCTACCCACCCCAACATGTTGGCGCAATCCGTTTGGCCCCACGGGGCACAAAATGAAAAATATGGCTTCTGGCAAGGTTATGTTGAATGTCACTAATGCATTTTGTAAGAATGCATTTAATTTTGGCACGGTAAAATGGATTGGAGTTGAAAAAAACTAAGAGAGATTATTGTGGATGGACCCCAAATGCACCTATTGGTCTGAATGAAACATTCCCAGGTCCCATGGATTCTAAGAACTGCTCCATCAAAGTTTGGCAGTTTTTTGCTCTTAGGGATCTTAAGTGACATTGTCAGAAGCCTGTAGCTCAGAATGATTAGGACACTTGGTGCACAAAATGAGACCTCCCTTAACATTTACTTGTCCACCCCAATGTGTTAGCACAGTCCATTTGGCCCCATGAGGTGAGGAATGAAAAATTTCACTCCTATTGCAAGTTTGTAAGTTTGTTGAAAGGGGAATATATGTAAGAGGCTTCTTACTTGAATAAGGAATGTTTTATGTATCCTGTAGATGGACAATCCCAAGGATGTTTTCATCAAATAGAAAATCAAATTTAATTGTATCTTTCTTACCATTGGTACAATAATTGTAAAGACTAAGTGTTGTACTTGGCTATTGATGAAAAAGTTTGATAGTTGGTTCTTCGACATGACCCTACTATAAGTGTTCTCACTTGATCCAATGTGTTCTAGGGCATCAATCAAAGGTTTTATGGCATTAATCAATCAAGGGAAGGCATTGAAAGTGTATGTTGCCTCATAGTACTATATTCAATCTAGTGTTTAAGTAGATATTTCACACCTTTGAATTGATCAAGCCCTAGAAGGTGTCTTATGAATTAAATCTGGTGTAGTCACGATCGGAGGGTTCACAAAATGAACTGTCCAAATCATGCAACAAGAGTAAACACAACAAAAACAACACAAATATAGAATGCAATGGAAAATACAAATGCTCATATATCAAATATTTTGAATGCTTATATGTCGGCAACATGCAGGCTACAATCACAAGGGCTCACAAGCCTAAATTCCAGTTACAACAGATATTGCTTTGAAGCTCTTTTCCAGAACAAAATGTCTAATCTAAGCTATCTAAATCATATCATAGAGCTACTTATCAAGAAATAACTTCCTACTACTTTAAGAGATACATATATATCATCTGCAAGCTCCAGAATTCATTTGCGTCGGCCAAGAAGGTTACAAACTCCAATGAAGGAATGTAACGTGTAGAAATAAATAGGTCATGCCTAAACATCTGGTAATGCTCTGCATATGCATGAATCAAGGTACAGACCTCAAGGAAGGTCTATCTGATCATTATGTGCCATGTGACAAGTTTCATTTAGCTCCACAAGTCAAGGAAGTGCTCCGCAAACCTTCTCCTTCAACTAGTTGTTTGTTTGCTCTGCTCTGTGAAAACAAGTGATCTTCTGATAGCGATAAATTTTAGCAGACAAGTCCAAATGATGTGAAACTTGGATATGACATAGATGATGATGTCTAGATGCTAAGTCCTTCTCTGCAATCTCTGAAATGAAAATGTGGTACAAAATGTTGAAACTGCAACTGACTGAACTAAACTAAAAATGAAGAAAAGAAATAATGTAAAATATTTTTGGTTGATGCAAGATTGCTCTGCAACTTGGGATGCTCTTGCATTAGACACCTGGGGTTATTGAAAAAGTGACTCCCTCACTTTGTTGGGGCTGGAGGAAAACCAAGATGGTCCACCTCAGCCTGAGAAATCCATGTTGAGTCTTCTTCTGGTATGCCTTTCCACTTAACCAAATATTCTTTGTATTGCTTTCCTCTGGTATTGCGTCCAACTATGTTGTCCAAGATGTCTTCTATCTACTCCATTTGTTGATGTGGTAATTGATCCTTCAAATCATCTTCAATACTGTTACTTGATTCTCCTTCATGATATTGATATAATTCTGCAATGTTGAATATAGGTGATATACCCAATGTCTTTGATAGCTCCACTTCATATGCATTTCCTGAATCAAATTTCTTGAGTATCTTACATGGTCCAAACTTCTTCATCTTCAACTTATTATATGTTCCAACTAGAAATCTCTCTTTTCTCAGATATACCATTACTTCTTCTCCAACTGAAAATTATTTATGTCTCCTCTTCTCATATGCTTGTTCCTTATACTTATTGTTCATCTCCTCCAAATGCTTCTTGACTTGATTATGTATTGTATCCATGTATCCTGCAAATTCTTTTGCCTATGCACTTCTCTTATTCTCCATACCGATGTCTCTCAACTTTGTAACTCCTCTAGGTTTCATTCTGGTCACAATCTCAAAAGGTGTTTTCCTAGTACTCATATTCACTGAATTATTGTATGCAAACTCTACTTGCGGTAGAATTAGATCCCAATTTCTTGTCTTCTCTCCTACCAAACATCTCAATAAATTTCCCAAACTCTTATTTACCACTTCTATCTATCCATCTATCTGTGGATTAAATGTTGAACTAAACTTTAGGTCTGTCTTCATATTCTTCCACAATGTCCTCCAAAAATATCCAATGAATATTGTATCCCTGTCTGAAATTATACTCTTAGGTAATCCATGCAATCTCACAATCTCCTTGAAAAATAGGTCAGCAACATGCATTGCATCATTGGTCTTCTTACAAGGTATGAAATGTGTCATCTTTGAAAATTTGTGCACCACTACATATATAGAATCATGTCCTCTCTATGTTCTTGACAATCCTAATTTATGAAATCCATGCTTATGTCTTCCCAAGATCTCTCTGATACTGTCAAAGATTTGTACAAACCAATATTCTGACTACTCCCTTTTGCAACTTGACATAATCTACAACTCTGCACAAACTTCCTTACATCCTTATATATCTAAGGCCAAAAGTAACATTCACTTACCAAAGCCACTATCTGGTCAATTCCAAAATGTCCTGTTAATCCACCACTATGTTTCTCCTTGATTAAATTGTCTCTTATTGAACTTCTAGGTATACACAACTAATTTTCTTTGAACAACATGTCCTCCTGAATGAAATAGTCTAGCCACTTACTTCTATTTGTCACAACAGGTTCCTTACATGCTTTCCATGGTTCTGCAAAATCAAGATTTGCTTCATACATGTGCTTCAGTTCCTCAAAACCTAATACATCAACTCTCATCTCTGTCAACAAATTCCTTCTTCTACTTAATGCATCTACAACTTTGTTTGACTTCCCACTCCTATGCTTTAATACAAATGTGTAACTCTGCATGAACTCTACCCATCTCATATGTCTCTAATTCAACTTTCCTTGACTGTTCAAATATTGTAAAGCTTGATGATTTGTATACAAAACAAATTCCTTAGGCAACAAATAATGTCTCCACTTCTTCAAAGCTTGAATTATGGCATAAAATTCCTAATCATAAACTGAATATCTTCTCCTTGCATCATTCAACTTCTCACTGAAATATGCTACCGGTCTACCTTCCTGAAATATTTTGTTAAAATCTGGTAATGCTAACACTAGTTGCTCTGTCACTTTTTGCTTCAACAATTCAAAACTTTTATTTGATCTTGATGTCCATTTAAAATCCTTTCTATCACCTCTCATTGTCTCTGTCATCAGTGTGCATACTGAACTGAAATTTCTAATGAATTTATGGTAGAAACTAGCTAATCCATGAAATGATCTGACTTCTCCAATGCTCTCAGGTGTTGGTCATTCAATAATTGCTCTTTCTCAGGGTCCATCTTCAATCATTCCGTATAAATCACAAATCCAAAATATACCAATTCTTCCTTCATGAAACTACATTTCTTGATGTTTATTAGCAATTTCTCTTCTCTCAGTCTCTGCAATATTTCCCTAATGTGCCACAAATGTTCTTCCTTTGTCTTACTGAAAATCAAAATATCATCCAAGTATACAATAACAAACTTACCCAAGAATTTCTTCAAGACTTCATTCATCAACCTCATGAAAGTACTTGGTGCATTAGTCAATCCAAAAGGCATCACTAACCATTCATACAATCCTTCATTTGTCTTAAATGCAGTCTTCTACTCATCTCCTTCTCTGATCCTAATCTGATGGTATCCACTCTTCAATTCTATCTTTGTGAAATATTTTGCTCCACTCAAATAGTCCATAATGTCATCCATCCTAGGCAATGGAAATCTGTACTTAACTATGATCTTATTAATTGCTCTAGAGTCTGTACACATCCTTCATTCTCCATCTTTCTTTGGTGCTAGCACTGCAGGTACTGCACAAGAGCTTAAACTTTCTTTGATCAATCCTTTCCTCAACAATTCATGTATATGTCTATTAAGTTCTGCATTCTTTGCTAGTGTCATCTGGTGTACTACTTTGTTAGGAAAACTAGCTCCAGGTATAAGATTCATATGATGACTGATACTTCAGATTGGTGGCAATCCTTCAAGTAAATTATCTGATATGATATCTTCATACTCTATCAACAATTTAGTTATCTCCTTTAGCTGTGATTCTTTAGTCTCAGTACTTAGAGTAGATGCTTCTTAGGAATCAAAGTAAAACACATATTCTCATGTCTTAAACCATCCAGAAATTTCCTTCCATCAACCAAATAGATTCTAGCATTCCCACATACTTCACTCTTAGGTTCATCTTCCAAAGGTATCAAGGTGATCTTCTTTTCATTAGATACTCTAGTGTATGTGAAGACAGGGAAAAGCTAACTAATCTGCAGAAAACAAAGTAACAGCTAACCCTAGCTCCCAATGGCGTGCATTCTAACCTAGAAAATCAATCAAAAAAATAGAAATAAACTAAGAATCTAAGCTAGTATGACTTCTCTCCATTGTCCTCCTCATCTTGCATTGTGTTCTCAGATTTGTAGATTTTATGCAACATCATGAGAATCTCTTGTGTGTGTTAAGCAAGATTTTGGAGATGGTAGGTTGAGAGAATAAAAAATGAACTAAGAGCCCCAAAATGAGCTAGAGAAAGGTGTTTTATAGAAGAGGGATTTTGAATGGAGGGCTAGGATTTAAAGTTGGCTTGGGAGCCAAATCAAGGGTGGATGATGATTAGGGTTTCCTCACCACTACAAGACAAAGTTGAATTTAAAATTGAGATAAATGGTGAGATGGATAATGGAATTTAAATTAAAAAAATTTGTCCAATTTATTTAATTTATTGGAATGATGCATGTGAAAGGGGGTTTTGATGAGGGATATTTAAACAAATGTTTTATTTGTTTAAACTAATGGAATGAAAGGGGACATTAGGGTATAAATGAATAATTAAATAATTAATTAAATTTAATTATTTAATTATAGAAGAAATATGGGCAAATGATTAGAAAGGATGTAATTGAACTAGTTGAATAATGGAATGTAAAGGGGAAATTGTCCTGTCAGATTTGTGACAAAACATTTTTAAGTGTCTACATTTTGCCCCTCTTTGAGATGATGTTGCGACCAAGTAACATAATTTTAAAGAAGCCAAGGAAATGGATAGAGGAAAAGGATGATGATGGAAAGATAGGACGATGATGCCCCTCAAGAGGGTAGCCAGGTTGGACAAACACGGGTAGGCTCTCGAAATGAAAGGGATTGGTTGGGGAAGAAAGATAGGAGAATGGATAGAAGAAATGAATGATATGCTAGATTGCCATGAAGGTGGAGGAATGAAGATGTGGGAGAGATAGTGGAGGAATGAAAGATTGGTTAGAAGAATGGGAATGATATCTTGCTTTGATAGATTTTTGAGCTTCTCACTTACAATTTTTTCTGCTTATCATCATAGAACTTATTATGTCAAAGGACAACAATCACCATGGCATGACAAAGGCCAAAGTGGAAAGTGTAGTCCCTTGTGAAACAAGCACATGATAGACAAGGAATGCCTGACTTGGACTAGTAACTGTGATACCTTGTCGGAACATGCGATGAGATAACTGTGAGGTGTGCAAGTCCTTATGCAAGGAAGCATTTATTCTTTCCAATGCATAGGATGTTGTTGAGTCACACCAAATGGAATCTCGATCACACACAAGGCACCAAGTTGCCCCAGTCATTTTGCCAAGACAAACCACAAACAACAATCAAAGAAAAAGATCTCGCTCTATCCTCGCTTCTCTTCATCACTTAGGGACTGCCTCGAGAAGCATAAGAACAAGACTGCAAAAAAACAATCTAATAAAAGATAAGACAAACTAGACCAACAACCATTTGGGTCTTTTGCCAAGTGATATGTGCTTGATTGATTGATGATGGATGAAGAAAGCCTGGTTTCAGGATAGAAACATGTCGTATAAGAGGCCTGGTCTGGTTTCGACAATGCCCCTACCTGTCTAAGGCAAGTGATTGATTGAGAATGGAGAAGGAGCCTGGTTTCAGGAAAGAAACGTGTCATATAAGACGCCTAGTCTAGTTTCGACAATGCCCCTACCTGTCTAAGGCAAGTGATTGATTGATTGACACTAGTGTTGTTGGTCATACGAGCAACACCAAGATTTGATTAATGACGTTTGATAAATGACGCATGTCGTATAAGGAACAGAATCCTGGTTTCGACGATGCCCCATTCCGTGTAGGAAATGTGATAGTTGATATTGATAGTAACATATGATTATCACAAGGAGATTGATTGATTAGACTGATTTGATAGCTTGTCTTGTTTGATGTTTGGGATTGATTTTGAAGTGCGTGTTGCTGTGAAAGATTGACTGTCTCATCAAAGTGTCCATTTCACTAGAGGATGACTTATTGTGATGGTTGATAGGACAGGCCCTAAGGGACTGACCTAATGCCTCGGGGGCACATCAAAGATGGCCTTGCCTACGTGAAAGCTCAAAGGTGACGTAGTTCAACCATGCAGACTGTGGATGATCGGAAGAACTGATTTGACTGATATGATGACGTGACTAATTTGATGTTTGAATGGATCGATTGAGAAAGTTGATTGAGTGATTGGAAGAATTGAATGATTTGAAGAATTGATTTGGTTGGAGTGATGTGATGAATTGAATGATTTAATTGCATGGATTTTTGTAGGATATTTGAATTTTTGGGAATATATGATTTTTTTGGGCTTTTGACATCTTTTGATTTATTTTTTTAGATTTGGGAATGTTTTGATTTTTTTGGATTTTGACATGTTTTGATTTTTTTGTGTTTTTGAAATGTTGTGATTTTTTTGTATTTTTGGAATATGTGATTTTTTTATTTTGGGGAATATTTTGATTTTTTTTGTTTTTTTGTTTTTTTTCTGTTTTTGGCAAGTTTCATTTTTTTTGGATTTTTGAGATGTTTTGATTTTTTTTGTGTTTTTGAAAATATTTGATTTTTTTGTATTTTTGGATTGTTTTGAGGAATGGCATTAGATTGCAATTTTTGTAGCCTTTATGCTAAATACCAGTGATAAAGGGCAAACCAAGTCTAGGTGCAAGGATGAATGAATGGGATTGGATGAATAGATAAGAGGGGTGGGTGATAGTGGATGGAAGGATGCACACGTAAGAGAGCAAGGACGTGATATCCAAGGACTATGTCGCATAGGAATAACATGCCCCATTGTAGGTAGTATGCATAAGAGTTGACATGACAAAGCACATGATGATAGGATAGTAATAGGATGGATTGGATGGATCAGAAAGGATTAGGTATGTCAAGAGATACCCAAAGCATTTTTCAATAGTTTGCCCCCAGTCTTTACCAAGATCAAAAGAGGAAGGGAAGATGAATGGATTCAATGTCATAGGATATGTATGTAATGGATATGATGATATGGAAATGGTAGGATAATTATAGTTTGGATAGACGAGACATTGTGTCCCCAAGTGTAAGTGACATAGAGGATCAGCCTACACATGACACCTATTTGCCAAGTTTTCATCATGGTACTTATCCAAGGCGCCTGTTTACCAGGTTTTTGCCATTGGACGAAGGGATTTCTCTTTACTTTTTTTATTTTTTATTTTTTGATTTTTTGACCTTTTTGACTTTTGACTTTTGACTTTTTTTTACTTTTTTGACTTTTTGAATGGGAGAAGGTGAATATGGACGAGAGGGACTCAAGTGTCTAGTGCCATGAAAGTTGATAGTGTCCTAGTGGAAAGGAATGTCATCACATAGACCATGTCAAGTCATTATGCTCATCGATGTTGGTAGGGTGATGTCTGAAAGTGAGATGGATTAGGCAAATAGTGAATTATGAAAGGTACGATAGTGGATTATGATGAGGATTACGTAGGGCTAAAAGTGGATTATGATGTGGATTATGTAGGGAATGAAAGTGGATTATGATGTGGATTATGTTGGACTTATGCAAGGAAAATGGATGAAATGTTTATGCAAAAGCATGGACCATAGGAAAGTGATGAGGAAGATATGTAGGGTAATGGTTGAATGATGGGGTGATGGTGGTGTGAAAAGGAATCATGACCAATGGTTGCACACACCATGATAAACATGGAATCTTTTGAGTGGAAGGTGGTGTAGGAAGCAATGGTGATGTTTTCTTAGGAGATGGATGATGTAAGCATTTGGGCACCCACATGTACTTAGTATTTGTATGATTTCTTCTTTTCATGTGGGGTGGAGGAATTTGATATTTTTGAATGGCATGGATGGAAGAGGGTGGTTGGGATTTTCGAAAGGTGGATGCCGCATTTGACTTGTTTGATTTTTGTTTAGGTACCATACAATTTTGCTTTTTGACTTTGCTTTTGAAGCTATATGGGCTTGGATGGATTTTTGAATGTATCTTGCTTTGAATTTTTAGATTAATGTCCTAAGGCATTAGGACCCTTAGGATTTTTTACTTTATAGGTGGAGGCATCCAAATGTTTATTTCTAAATCCCATGTGGCGGGTGGAATGAGTAGAAGCTTTATGTTTACAAGATGTGTGCATTTGTTGGTCATGATTAGAAATGTGTTTTTAGATAAATGGATAAGTGTATTGGATGATAATGACCTTAGGTGTTGGAAGCAACGGTGGCAAAGTGGATGGAGGGAAATTAGGAGTTGGAAGAAGTGGAGGCAAATTGGATGGTGGCAAGTGTATGGTCACATGCTTTTGGCGTTTATAGGATGAGGGAGGTGGAATGGCGACATATGTCTTAGGAATATGATGGGATGTGTGATAGAGAGTGGTGGCTTAGGATGAGTAGATGAAGTACCAACATTTTTAGATTGTTGACCTTGGGGTGTGTAGCCAAGACCATATGAGCGTGGAGGTGGGACTTTGACATGTATGGGCTCCAAAATTCCTTGTTCATGAAGGCCTAAGCCTTTGCCATGATAATTCATCTTTTGGAGTATGCGATAGACTAAGGGATTAGATTGAGTTTGGACACTAGACATGGGCTCATTATTGGATGGAGAAGGCAAAGTGGACAAAGGTTGTTGTGTTCCTAAGGAGAACACTCATAAATGAAAGTGGATAAACTGAGGGGATATGATGGTGGACTTGAAATGGGGTTGATAGTGGATGATGTGGAAGGATTAGGATCTTGATTATGCTTATTTGGATCTAATTTATTTGTTTGATCTTCTATGTTTATGTGTTCTTCAAAGGCACATGTCTCATCATGACAAGTGGTAATGGTTGGATCATGAATGGGTGAGGTGGCAAGCTCTTGACCATGGAATGCATAAAGTGGGCTAAGTGGGTCATCTTGATCATAAGTGGGATCGTGATCATAAATGGGAGCTTGATCATCAAAAGGCATAAGTGTGTTGTGGAAGGGGGCAATGGAAGGGGTTTGATCTTGATTTGGACAAGGGGCTAATGTTTTCATGTGCTTGGGATTATGCTCTTGACTTTGAGTGGAGGCGGATGACTCTTGGATAGGTTCGATGGGTTGCGAATGACATGGTTGGTTTGAAGGACTTGTGTAACATCCACATTCTATAAACATAGTAAAAATTAGAAATTTACCATAAAGTAATTAACAACAAGGTAAAATGAGATAGAGAAAATTTTTCTTTTATTCAACATATAATCAAGTAACTACAATTACAAGATTTCTCATTATAAAATACAATAACCCATATTGTCTTTCTCAAGTACAATGTTTACAAAAGTAAATCAATTACAAATATTTGCATTAGATAATGTTTTACATAGTCTCAATAAACACAAGTCTCAAAGATATACTGCATCCAAAAATCTAACATCTTTATCGCAAGCCTCAGCATGTCTTTTGCTAGAGAGAGAGTATGTTTCCAGTGATTTACATCCAACCACAGACCAGTGGTCTTCCACAAATCTTCCACATAGGAAGTGGCCCTACCCTTCACGAGGAATATAGACCAAAGGTGACCAGTGGTAATTTGCCTTTTTGAGTATATAGTGTTGTATCCTACACAACTCTATCAATCATACAACCCTAGATACCCTCTAGCTAACTATGATTTTTGATAGGTTGTGCAATCCAAATACAGTGAACCAACAATGCATGCAGAGACACATGCATTACTATGGCCATACTTTCAATATAAATTAACGTTCACAATGAACATTGTCGTAATGTTCACCCACCCCAAACTGACTTGGATACTATCATATTCCTACAGTTCGACTTGGTCAACTATGTTTAACTTATGAAGTCATGATGATTTCAATAATTTAGTCTTCCCAACCCATACATGTTTTCTTTCACTGTCTATATTCTATAGTCCTAATCAACTATCTTTCTTTATGAGGATTCTCATTGCATCATTGCAATACCAAAACCCAAGATTTATCAACTCATAAGAATTTTAAATCAATTAATAACGACTAAGATGATTACCTTACCCAGGTTAAGCATCATAGTCTAGGAAATTGTTTTCCCTTCTTACAAGTAAGAATAATTATACATAGTTAGGGAACTTGTCCCTTCAATTGAAAGGAAGCAAGGTATGCAGAACACACTTCCTATTCTAATCTAATGAGGGAAGTAGAGTGCAAATTCAAATTAACCTTTCTAGTTATAGCATTATTAACACAATAACAAAGATATTGCAGCAATACACATACACACATAAAGTAGACAGAAGAGAGAGAAACAAGATATACGTGGGGAAAACCCTTACAAGTGAAAAACCCCACACTCCAAAACATAGCTCAAATGTATTACAGTAAACAATAACAGATTACAATATCATTTCAGAGCCAATGGTCTTTCAGGAGTCTTCGAATGTCGAATATGGAGATATTTCGATAGCATAACTGTACTTGTACAAAAACTATATATCTCCCATCCAAGCACCTGTTTTTATAGAGTTTACAAGGCAAATATGAAACCTTCTAGAGATGGGCATCCATCTTGGACTCATGCCCCAAAACCCACGCCTAAGGACACTTGTCCAACATCCCATCCCAATGTGGGTGCCTTTTCCCAAGATAGGCTATGACAGATGCTCTTACGCACCTTACAGCTGTCATAGAATCTGTCATAACTGACAACACTTACAACTGTAAGAGAATTTGTCATACACTAACAAAAAATATCATATTCCTCTTACAACATGTCATAACCTCCCTTGACCACCTAAAGATGCCTTTCTCTTGTGCAAAGATACTCACCGACACTTGTCATTAAATAAAAGTCATTTGAGGTTTCGGGGGCATTGCCCCTAAGCCCCCACGGGGGCGCTGCCCCTCGACCCCGCTGCCCCTAGAACCCCGCAAGGGGCTACGCCCCTTGACCTCGTCTTGGGGGCTCTGCCCCCAAACCCTCGTTAATTATTCAAGGGGGAAATTATGGCTGCCAAAGTCACAAAAATTTATCCTGGTGCATGTACACAAGGTGCCGACTATGCCAACTCAACATGGGATAAATAAATACAACGTTAGGAATTTGCAAAGGTTGAGACACCTTAATTCCCAACATCAATCATGATCTATATAATGATCTCAATGATTTAATATAAATATTTACCATATCTAGGTCAAGTTGAGGTTTAACTAAAGAGTTTTGTCTAACGCAAACCTAGTCTTTCTGACTTAGGTGTATTCATAAGATTATGTCTTGCTCCAAAGACCTTATGGAATGACTATCCATTCTTAGGTATTTCTTTGCATCTTGCAACATTTGAGATCCAAGACTTATCGACAAGTAAAAGCTAAGAAAAGTTGTGACCAATTAAGATATAATAATCTTTATGGTTGACTACCCATTAATAGTACCTCTTACATGCTTGCAAAATTCGAGGCTCATGACCTGTATTTCAAGTCGACTTGTAACCAACAAATAGGTTCCTCTACCTAAGGTTAAAAATTATCAACTTATAACCCATCTCTTTTCCATAAGTTACAAATGAAACATTTATTGTTTAGGGTTCTCGACCCTTTAATGTCTACCCTCATAAGATAACTTAAAATGGGTTATAACCATAATGGTGTTAAAATAGTCTTTAACCCTTCTAGGTTTAAACTAGAGTTTTATCTAACCTATCCCATCACAATGGAACGACAAACTTGCCAATGCTAGAAATAACCATATCTTAAGTAAACGATTTTCCTTTAGTCTTCTTTGACTATAAGGTTGTTTCAATCTTTCATACAAGATTATTTCTTTGTTTCAATCTTTCATACAAGATTATTTCTTACTTACAAAACAACCTTAGTTATAACTAACCCAAGGATTTACCCACTTCTAGACTTTAACTAGATTCATCTTGATTCCAAAATGGTGATAGACATTTCTAGTTTACTATCCTCTTGAATTCCGGTTAAAGTTCTCTCTTTTAGCATATTGAACTGTATAAGGTCAATATTATACGAGAGTTATTATCTATGTTTGATGAAGGGAATCCACTCATTCTGAACATCCCTAGAGTAAAGTATTCTCTTTATGAAATAAATAACTATTTACAACTAAAGCATGAGATTACTAACTTCTAGGTATTATATGACATGCAATTTCTTCTTGTCATAAAAGAGTTGTTTAACATCGAACCCTATAGTAAAAAAGAAAATAAAGGTATGGATAAACCATTTCAAACTATATTTATTCTGAGTGAGTATGAATAAATAAAACTCTATTAGACATTACTCTCTCCTCAATAAGAGTCTACTTATCGATGTATACACTTCATCGTTATGAGCAAATCCAAGTATTTCTTTTAAATAAACTCTTCATATGACCATATGTAAATTCTAATATAACACAGAGTAGATTCTTCTCCATGGCAGTAGAGGTCTATGTTTTATTGTTTACACTATGCTCTATGTGTATAAAGAATACTAGTTTTATACAGTTTCTCTATGGCATAAGTATATTAAGGTTGAATATAAACTTCGGTTATCCAGTATCTTATGCCAAATTGATCTAACGTAGCATCTACTTATTCAATCGAGTTTCATTCTTCACAATAATAATATATCTTTTAAAACCACTATAAACTCCCTCATACACTACGCTTCTACGTTTTCTATATGAGAAGAAGTCTGATAAATATAAAAGACATTGAACCTCATTTAAAATGAATTTGCTAGACTATGAAGTAATACTCGGCTCATGTTATTCTCTTAGTCACAGTCTTTAAGAAAATATGCACAGTTGGAGTGAGAATAACATACTCTTTTATGTTATGTTGAACAGTATGGACAAACCTGAGTAGATCAAATGCACAAACAGTAATGCTTCTCTACTATCTACTCCTCTCAAGTCGTTCTCTTCTGAGGGTTATGTTAACTTCTCCCCCAAAATAATGTCATTTCTTTTCCTTCCTATATTCTTTTTCTGATGATAACAACGTACCTCATTTTCTATATCCTCACTTTATTAACATCTAACTCTCATATATCTGCCACTATTGCCTCCTCTCTAACATTAATATCCTCCTCTAAACAGTAACCCCACCTCCTTAAAGCCGTGAATATCTCCAAATATGTAACTGAATTTACACTTTACTTTCACATGCACACTTTAAGGAATTCATGGTAATAAAGTTCCACTCTTTAATCATAGCGATCTTTTCTTTTTCTCACGCCGATTTCCTGTCTCCCTGACTCTTAACGAGTCGCTCCATCTTCATTCCTTCTTCAAAGCAGTTTTTAAAAAACCCTCAACTCAAAACAGTTTGCTTCCTAATTGTTTTCAACCGATAGCTATAAGTTAGCATATCTCAACACATGTCAACGGGGAAGAACATTCTTTAGGGAGCTTCAGTGAATGTGGTTAGCATCGCCATTGCTCTTTTTTCAAAGAGGCCGACAAGGTATTAAACCTACGTTTACTCAATTAATAAACACTTAAAGTGGTTCCATCCACCACTAACAATTATAAAGGCTCTACTATATTTAGCTTACGGTTTCCCTCCATACCGTCGACTCATTAAGAGGTATTATCCTCTTACGATGCAAAGGCATCTATATGAATATATTGATTACATCAATAATAATTATATTGATTACATCAATTATAAACTTCATATCTTTGCCTATTTCATTAGGTAGATATAGTTTATTCAATAATAAGATAATATTACACCATGGGATACGGATATCGTGATTGGGTTGAGCTTGTCTCCCCATCATAATCCGTCAACAAATATCACATAATAATAACTTCAACGAAAATGTCTTAACATTTACGAAATGTTATAACACGTCAAATATCTTAATAATAATATTAAGATAATCATTTTACGACAATAACATCATAATATTTATGTTGAACTTAAATAGTTATAAATCAAACTCAAACGACGTCATTAACGTTATTAACAACTAAGACGACTTAGCAAGTTTTAGAAACAATATCGACTACCTGTTGATTTGGTTCAGAAGTAAACTGACAAGACAAAGCTTACCTCTTATGACACCACAATTCACGTTTTTGTTAAACACTTTATACTCAGTTTGGCAAATAAATCACTCGTAACCCGAGGTCTATATCTCTCTCCTGGAAAGATACTCTCTCTCTTCTCTGAGAGTCATCTGATATCTTGAAATCCTATTTCACTTGTCACCAAACAATATGTGATCAGTGCATCATTATTCAATTAATTCAACTAATAAATCAAATCTCATAATACAAATATTAAATCGATAATAACATAATCATTTCTATGATTACAATAAATGACATTCAATAAAATCCATGTTTTTCCTTGTCATCAATCTAAACATCACAATAAATTTACTTACGTCCAAGTAGCAAGTCAGAATTAGGGATGTAACATATCCTTCCCCTAAAGATTCATCGTCCTCAATGATATAAAGTATCAAAATGCAACTAAAAAGCAAATTCATTGTTTAACTGCTATAAGCATAAAATAAATGAGGCAAATTTATGCTATAATTCATGGTAATTCCCCCCCCATGTAAAACTATTCTATGCATACTGGTCCCACTAGACCTTACACTACATAACCTCTACGTTACACAAGCATGTTGCTTGCAAACTTCTAGCATTTAAGAAGCTTGATCATAACCTTTCCTAGGTTTTGTACTTGTAAAACATTCATAAGATATAATATTCATATATTACATAAATATATTTCTCATATATAAATCACAAAAAGCATTATGCCTTCTAGCAATAACTGGTAATAGATTGATTCTTGAAACCAATAAAATTTATAACCTTAAAAATTTAGAAGGGTCCTTTATACTTAGGAACTGGTTTGGAATACATTCCATACTTTATGAAACTTTTTTAGGGGTTTGACCCTCAAAAGAACTTTTCTTCTCTAACCAAGAATCATCTTGATGTACGCTTAACATCAACGTAACTTTTTATTTAGTAAAAATTTCCACCTATCTTTTCTGATCAACCAAATCTTTTCATGTACTTCTTATAACATTTCCAGACTAATGCTAATCCTATCTTCTAGCTTACCCAGCTTATAGGAATTCGACATCTTTTCTGTCCAATGTTTCAATTCAAGCCATCTTAATAGCAAAAAGTTAGGTATTTGTAAGAAAATTCCACAAGTGGTAAGTAGTCTTCTCACTTATATTGCTGATCCATGCAATATGTTTGAAACAAATCTTCCAAAACTTGGTTCACTCTCTTAGTTTTAACCATCTATTCTCGGGATGATAAATTGTACTCTTTTTAATTTCGGTCCTTAGCTTAGAGAACAAGTTTGCCAAAACCTTGACATTACACACGCATTTATATCTGAGATAACCTTCTCAGGAAGCCATGCATTCTAAACACCTCTTGCACAAATTTGTGAGTTAACACTGATGCTCCATTAGTCCAATTCCCTCGTATATATAATGTGCTACCTTCGAGAGTTTATCAACCACAAAATGGTATCATGTCTATTCCCAAACATAGGAAGACTTTGTACAAAATCCATACTAATAACTTGCCATTTCCACTCTAGTACGTCATGTGGGTAAAACAATCCTACAGGTGTTGATGTTCTATTTTCTTTCCCTCTAGCACTCTAGACAATATGCTATAAATCTCGCAACATCATTCTTTATTCCTTTCAAGAATTAAAGAGGTTTTATCTATTAGTAGTTGGTTACCCCTGGATGTCCTGGGTATAGTGCGATATGAACTTCTTTCCACACCAGTTTTCTTAATTCAGAAGAATTAGAAACATATATTCTTTCTCTGAAACTCAATAGTCCATGAGACTCAAAATGAAAACCTATCATACCTTGAATCTTTAAGATTTACCATAAGAGCTTGCTTAACTTGCTCATCGAGTATAGGTATACCCCTTAATCCTTCTCTTGAGGCATCAATTTTTCCCTCAAACTATCCTTCGGGCAAGAATTCACAAAATTGGTGTTGTTGTAATTTCTCTTCTAATAGATTAATTGCCTCTTGCCATCTATCTATCCACTCAAATCATTTCTCTTAACCATTGCAGAACCACTTGCACATGTTGGTAATGTTCTCCTTCATTCTTAAAATAAATAAGTATATCTTTCAGAAAGGCTAGAACAAACCTATCTAAACAATCTCTAAACACATTGTTCATGAGATTCATAAATGTGACAAAGGTATTTGTAACTCTAAAAGACAATCTCTGCAAACTCACAGTGCCCACTTCTTGTCCAAAAGTTGTTTCAAGGGTACCCTCATCCTTCAATCTTGACTGATGATATACTAATTGCTAATCAATCACTTCAATTCCACGCATCTAATCTAAGAGGTCATCAATACATGGTGAAAGATATTTGTTCCTTATCGTTGTTTTAATGAGCATATGACACTAAATACACAATTGCAAAGTTATGCCCTTCTTCTTGACAACGATAACTAGTGCACCCCATGGTAAAATACTGGATCTAATTCAAACCACTAGCCAATAATTCTTGTAATGGGGGCTTTTGATCCCATTAATCCTATAGCTATCAAAAGGTAAGGTACTTTTTTAGGTAACCTATCCCAAACTCTAGGAGGAATAAAATTTTTAGTTGCTTCAATCACTTGTTCCATCAACTTTGGTGAAATGACTATCTTCATTTCTGGAACAGTTCTAAGGCAAGCCTATCTTTGCTTCCTTTTTAGGTCTAAAGTTTCAGGATTTCCATTACTCACTCTATATTCTTGGTGATTCCCTTTCTCATCCCATGAGAAATCTCATTTTCCCCCTTCAGGGTTTCCCTTGATCTCTTATTTTCTTTTTCAAAATACCAAGTATCTCCTTGGTTTTTACAAACATGGTTAGGATTACCCCTTTTTGTCCAAGAGATTAACTAGTGGTTTATTCTCTTCTAGACTCTCACCCTTGTTTGGTTCTTGAATGATACATGTTGTCATTTTTCTCATCCAGATAAATAAGTTATTTCATAGTGACTCAAAACATCAAACATTTTTTTTAACTCATAACTATCAAAAGATTGATACAAAACATTGTCATCTTTATTATAATTTATTTAGGAGTAACCACATCCTTATTTATATAGTTGATACGACAAGACTATATGTCACTGTCGATTTACAATCTTCCAATTAAACAAACGTAAAGGGTGGATGTACACACAAGTACTCCTCCAACACCTTTTTCCTAAAATAGAAGCATTACATCAACCTTCAAGTGACATGGTGTAACTGGCTACAATTTACTAGGTTTTACTACACCACTACTTAGTAGGATTCTTGGCCAGCTCAAAATGTTGTTTTCTTTCTAGCCGAATACGCTTAAGCACATCAACAAAAGTCTTTGAATCCTCCAGCTATGCACCTTTAGAGTAAATAATATGCTCCTTAAGTTCAACCTCCTCAATAGGTTTCTTCTTAACCACTAATTTAGGCAAATGTTGGGGAACAGACTTCCTAACAGTTTTCTTGGTTCCTCTCCACGCCATTCTGGCATAAGAAAATTTAAACATTAGCTAACCGCATAATGTTGACTATAGGTTAGCACAGTGGACTCATAAGCCCTAGTGTCAAACCTGGTAGCTCTGATACCATATGTAACATCCACGTTCTATAAACATAGTAAAAACTAGAAATTTACCATAAAGTAATTAACAAGGTAAAATGGGATAGAGAAAAATTTTCTTTTATTCAACATATAATCAAGTGACTACAATTACAAGATTTCTCATTACAAAATACAATAACCCATATTGTCTTTCTCAAGTACAATGTTTACAAAAGTAAATCAATTACAAATATCTGTATTAGATAATGTTTTGCATAGTCTCAATAAACACAAGTCTCAAAGATATACTGCATCCGGAAATCTGACATCTTTATCGCAAGCCTCAGCATGTCTTCTGCTAGAGAGAGAGTATATTTCTAGTGATTTACCTCCAACCACAGACTGGCGGTCTTCCACACATCTTCCACATAGGAAGTGGCCCTACCCTTCACAAGGAATATAGACCAAAGGTGACCAGTGGTAATTTGCCTTTCTGAGTACATAGTGTTGTATCCTACACAGCTCTATCAATCATACAACCCTAGATACCCTCTAGCTAAGTATGATTTCTGATAGGTTGTGCAGTCCAGATATAGTGAATCGACAATGCATGCAGAGACATGCATTACTATGGCCATAGTTTCAATATAAATTAACGTTCGCAATGAACATTGTCGTAATGTTCACCCACCCCAACTCAACTTGGATACTATCATATTCCTATAGTTTGACTTGGTCAACTATGTTTAACTTATGAAGTCATGACGATTTCAATAATTTAGTCTTTCCGACCCATACATGTTTTCTTTCACTGTCTATATTCTATAGTCCTAATCAACTATCTTTCTTTATGAGGATTCTCATTGCATCATTGCAATACCGAAACCTAAGATTTATCAACTCATAAGAATTTTAAATCAATTAATAACGACTAAGATGATTACCTTACCCAGGTTAAGCATCATAGTCTAGGAAATTGTTTTCACTTCTTACAAGTAAGAATAATTATACATAGTTAGGGAACTTGGCCCTTCAATCACGATCTATATAATGATCTCAATGATTTAATATAACTATTTACCATATCTAGGTCAAGTTGAGGTTTAACTAAAGAGTTTTGTCTAACTCAAACCTAGTCTTTCTGACTTAGGTGTACTCACAAGATTTTGTCTTGCTCCAAAGACCTTATGGAATGACTATCCATTCTTAGGTATTTCTTTGCATCTTGCAACATTTGAGATCCAAGACTTATCGACAAGTAAAAGCTAAGAAAAGTTGTGACCAATTAAGATATAATAATCTTTATGGTTGACTAACCATTAATAGTACCTCTTGCATGATTGCAAAATTTGAGGCTTATGACCTGTATTTCAAGTCAACTTGTAACCAACAAGTAGGTTCCTCTACCTAAGGTTAAACATTATCAACTTATAACCCATCTCTTTTCCATAAGTTACAAATGAAACATTTATTGTTTAGGGTTCTCGACCCTTTAATGTCTACCCTTATAAGATAACTTAAAATGGGTTATAACCATAACAGTGTTAAAATAGTCTTTAACCCTTCTAGGTTTAAACTAGAGTTTTATCTAACCTATCCCATCACAATGGAATGACAAACTCGCCAATGCTAGAAAGAACCATATCTTAAGTAAACGGTTTTCCTTTAGTCTTCTTTGACTATAAGGTTGTTTCAATCTTTCATACAAGATTATTTCTTACTTACAAAACAACCTTAGTTATAACTAACCCAAGGATTTACCCACTTCTGTACTTTAACTAGATTCATCTTGATTCCAAAATGGTGATAGACATTTCTAGTTTGCTATCCTCTTGAATTCCTGTTAAAGTTCTCTCTTTTAGCATACTGAACTATATAAGGTCAATATTATATGAGAGTTATTATCTATGTTTGATGAAGGGAATCCACTCATTCTGAACATCCCTAGAGTAAAGTATTCTCTTTATGAAATAAATAACTATTTACAAGTAAAGCATGAGATTACTAACTTCTAGGTATCATATGACATGCAATTTCTTCTTGTCATAAAAGAGTTGTTTAACATCGAACCCTATAGTAAACAAGAAAATAAAGGTATGGATAAACCATGTCAAACTATATTTATTCTGAGTGAGTATGAATAAATAAAACTCTATTAGACATTACTCTCTCCTTAATAAGAGTCTACTTATCGATGTATATACTTCATCGTTATGAGCATATCCAAGTATTTCTTTTAAATAAATTCTTCGTACGGCCATATGTAAATTATAATATAACACGGAGTAGATTCTTCTCCATGGAAGTAGAGGTCTATGTTTTATTGTTTACACTATGCTCTATGTGTATAAAGAATACTAGTGTTATACAGTTTCTCTATGGCATAAGTATATTAAGGTTGAATATAAACTTCGGTTATCCAGTATCTTATGCCAAATTTATCTAATGTAGCATCTACTTATTCAACCAAGTTTAATTATTCACAATAATAATATATCTATTAAAACCGTCCGGTTTAGTGTTTGTAGTAAAGACTATAAACCCCCTCATACACTACGCTTCTACGTTTTCTATATGAGAAGAAGTCTGATAAATATAAAAGACATTGGACCTCGTTTAAAATGAATTCGCTAGACTGTGAAGTAATACTCGGCTCATGTTATTCTCTTAGTCACAGTCTTTAAGAAAATATGCACAGTTGGAGTGAGAATAACATACCTCTATTATGTTATGTTGAACAGTATGGACAAACCTGAGTAGATCGAATGCACAGATAGGAATGCTTCTCTTCTATCAACTCCTCTCAAGTCGTTCTCTTCTGAGAGTTATGTTAACTTCTCCCCCAAAACAATGTTGTTTCTTTTCCTTCCTATATTCTTTTTCTGATGATAACAGCGTACCTCTTTTCTATATCCTCGCTCTATTAACATCTCTCATATATCTGCCACTGTTGCCTCCTCTCTAACATTAATATCCTCCTCTAAATAGTAACCCCACTTCCTTAAAGCTGCGAATATGTCCAAATATGTAACTGAATTTACACTTTGATTTCACATGCACACTTTAAGGGATTTGTGGTAATAAAGTTCCACTCTTTAATCACAATGATCTTTTCTTTTTCTCTCGCCGATTTCCTATCTCCCTGACTCTTAAGGAGTCGCTCCATCTTCCTTCCTTCTTCAAAGCAATTTTTAAAAAACCCTCAACTCAAAACAGTTTGCTTCCTAATTGTTTTCAACCGATAGCTATAAGTTAGCATATCTCAACACATGTCGACGGGGAAGAACATTCTTTGAGGGAGCTTCATTGAATGTGGTTAGCATCACCACTGCTCTTTTTTCAAAGAGGCCAACAAGGTATTAAACCTACATTTACTCAATTAATAAACACTTAAAGTGGTTCCATCCACCACTAACAATTATAAAGGCTCTACTATATTTAGCTTATGGTTTCCCTCCATACTGTCGACTCATTAAGAGGTATTATCCTCTTACGATGCAAAGGCATCTATATGTATATATTGATTACATCAATAATAATTATATTGATTACATCAATTATGAACTTCATATATTTGCCTATTTCATTAGGTAGATATAGTTTATTCAATAATAAGATAATATTACACCATGGGATACGAAGATCATGATTGGGTTGAGTTTGTCTCCCCATCACAATCTGTTGACAAATATCACATAATAATAACTTCGACGAAAACGTCTTAACATTTATGAAACGTTATAACACGTCAAATATCTTAATAATAATATTAAGATAATCATTTTACTACAATAACATCGTAATATTTATGTTGAAAGTAAATAGTTATAAATCAAACTCAAATGACGTCGTTAATGTTATTAACGACTAAGACAACTTAGCAAGTTTTGGAAACAATATCAACTACCTGTCGTTTTGGTTTAGAGGTAAACTGACAAGACAAAGCTTACCTCTTATGACACCATAGTTCACATTTTCGTTAAACACTTTATACTCAGTTTGGCAAATAAATCACTTGTAACCCAAGGTATATATCTCTCTCCTGGAAAGATACTCTCTCTCTTCTCTAAGAGTCATCCGATATCTTGAAATCCTATTTCACTTGTCACCAAACAATATGTGATCAGTGCATCATTAATCAATTAATTCAACTAATAAATCAAATCTCATATTACAAATATTAAATTGATAATAACATAATCATTTCTATGACTCCAATAAATGACATTCAATAAAATACATGTTTTTCCTTGTCATCAATCTAAACATCACAATAAATTTACTTACGTCCAAGTAAAAAGTAAAAGTATAGCAGGTCAGAAATTAGGGATGTAACAACTTGGCATGATGTTTGGGGACTCTTTTATATGTTCAAGCATATGTGTTGGATGACATAGCAATATTTGATTCCTTGCTTGTATTCCTTGGGTCACATCCTTTATAGGTGGAGGGGTGGAAGGACAATATAGTAGATGGACAATGTGGGTAGATGATGTGGACTCATGATTTCAATTAGGAGTGCGGTGGTAGAATGTACCTATAGGATGGATGAGGTAGACTTATGTTCCCCTTGTCAAAGATGGCATGAGAATTTAAAGGCACTTTGTCTTGCTGCCAAGGTGGACTTAGATAGGCTTTGAATAGGCTTGGGGTGCTAGAACCTTGTTCTCTAGGATGTCATGGGATGATGCATGTCTTCATATGGTTATATGTCTTCTTGTGGGATTAGGACCATGTTGTGCTTGACAAGGATGATGGTTGATGATGTAGAATGAATTGGATGAATGAGATGTGATAGTGTGTGGGATTGATTGGATGATTAGATGCATGATTGGGGATGATTAGGGTATGGTTAGGGTTGTGATTTGGAAATGATTAGAATATGATTAGGAAAATGATTAGGGTGAATTTGATTGAATGATGTGATTATAAAGGGTGATTAGGATGTGAAGGTTAAATGATGAAGGTATGAATAGGATGTGATTATGATAAGGTGAAATGATTAGATGATGTGTTGGAAGGAATGTTTGGAAAGTTTGGAATGAGGGATGACTAGGAGAATCTACTCCCTTTCGCTTCTTTTTGCAACCATGTCTTTTTCAAATGGGACTTGTGAATTGTAGAATGCCATGTGGATGACAATGCAAGGTGATGAGGCCCAAACTATGATAGAGGCTAATGACAATAGTCTTCGAAAAGTCTAGCTCCAAGAGGCTACTCTCATCTACTAATGACCTTTCAAAGCACAAAGTGGTTTTATCAAGACCTTGAGGTGTGTAAGGAATGATTGATTAAAGTGAACCCATGAGTTTCAGAATTCACTTGAAAGGATGGACTTAAACTAGCCTTGGAGTATTAAGCTCAAGTTGTGATTGATTTGAAAAAGATGTCAAGGTCTCTTGGTCCACAGCTTTGTACTTGTGATACAATCAAGCTTTGACAGTTTCTCCCTATGTTTCAACCTTAGGAAGACTAATGTTTAGGAACCTCTATAGATGTTGAGGGCTAAATGGAATGAAATGTTGCGATGAAATATGATCGTGAAGGAATGAAATTGGATATGTGGTAAAACAAAATTGGATACGTAGTGGGTGCATAAAACTAATGAGTCTATAAGGTTTTGACACAGTTGTAATCGGATTTGATAAGGAAAGTAGATGCTCAAAGGCTTCCCTATGATTATGGTTTATTGTGATTGAGAATGATTATGATTGTATTGGAATGAATGGTTCGGATATGAAATAGAATGTGATTCGGATGGATAGCATATGATTAGGAGAATGATGATGATGACTTGGATATGTTTAGGATATGTGATAGTGCTATGATGTGGAATGATAATATGAAATTGATTGGATTCGAATGGCGAGGATGATGAAATGTAATGATTAAGATTCGATTGGAATTTGATTAGGAAGAAGATGACAAGGGATGATTAGGCATGATGAATAGGATGTGATTATGATAATGTGATAAGGAAATGATTATGATGTGGTGGAATGATTTGGGATGATGTTAATTAGATGAGGATGGCGATATGGAATGACAAGAATGATGATTAGGATGTGGTGGAATGATTTGGGAATGACAAAAAGGTGATTAGGACATGATTAGGGATGTTTTGGATATGATGTGGTGGCACGAAGAAGATATGACAAGAATGTGATTAGGATCGGTGTTGGTGGAATGAATATGTCGATGTGTAATGATTAGAATGATGCGGATTGGATAATGTCGAATGATAAGGATATGATTAGGTTTGGATTGGGATGACTTGAATATGATTAGGAATGAGACAATTGTATGAATTCGATTGATTAGGATGAAGATGGATTCGGATATGGTTGGAATGATAAGATGTAATTGATTGGATTTGAAGGGCGAGGACAATGAAATGTAATGATTAGGCATGATGACTAGGATGGATGATGGTTATATGTAATGATTATGAATTATGATATGATGAGGATGCAATTAGGATGGGGTTATGATGACTTGGATGTGACATGGCTAAGGATGGTGATATGGCTAAGGATGGTGACTAGGATGTGAAGGTTGAATGGTGGAAGATATGAGTAGGAATGTTATTAGGATATGATGAGTCGGCATCATGAGGATATGATGATGACATGGAATGAATGTGTGGTCAAGAAAGTTTGGGATGATGATTAAGCAAGCACACACATCAATCAAAGAAGACACTTGGCAATCAATTTTGTGGTTGTTTGACATTTTTGTGACAAGTTTTTGAAAACACTTTAGAAGACAAGCACAACCCTATGGCTAGCCAAGGACTGTATTTGTTGAATCCCTTAGCTGTGCTTATTCAAAGCGGGTAGCTCCAGGAACTTGGTAGCACCGACTCCCCTCCACATCACTCACTTCTCATGCATACCAAGTTCTGGGTTTCCAAAGGCTCATCCCCCCACCAAACCTTAGGATTGTCCCTACTATCTTAGCTAAGAATTGCAAGAATTGGGGCAACTTCAAAGGTTACCCTTCTGTGTCAACAAATAGAGGGTTTTTGGCCACTATACAAAAGGGTTCTAGTGTATATCCAGGGGACCGGCACCCCACGAGCATCCAGCAAGCCACTTAAGGCTCTAACTAAACCTACTAGGAGTTTAATACACACAAAGGTATGCCTCCTTTTGAGCTAGCACTGTATGGTGAGCGCTCATACCGGTTAGACTTGGCTTTTCCCTCATCCTCAATTTGTATAGCGGGCTAGACGAAAGTCCCACTTGGGGTCGCAAATGAGTTCTCCTTGCGGATGTGTCTCAAGAGCATGCCCACTCTAAGGCTCAAACAAAAGCAAGACAAGTTAACATGTTTTTGATCCCCAGGCTCGCACTAAGTTGCAAGAGGAGAGCATACACATGTGAACTTGCTCACACTCGCACATGTTCATTGACCTTTATAAAAAAGATGTGGTGTGATTTATGCAAACATTGTGAAGTGTTTTTTATTCCCAAGATCGCATAAAGCGCGAGGGAAGAGCATACACACTTCACAACATAAACACAATCACCAAGCATAGCAGACACTGGTTAATTTTAGGCCCCCAAGAATGTGTGAAAACAACAAGATTAAGTTCATTTTAGTGCCCAAATCGAAGTGTTCCTATGATAACCAACACACATGTACATGAAAGAAATCCAATCCCTAGTAGTTTAATTTTGAAAGTCTTGGACTAGTGATTGCCACATGCTAAAATTAGACATTAGTTGCAAAAAATCCCCATGATAATGCAAAAGAACATGACACATGGAATAGATTCCTCATTTTGTGGGCCACCAAGTCAAAGAGGTCAAAAAGGAATCTGCAAAATATCTAAAAATGTTGATCAGTTATAGCAAAATAAATTGCAGATTCAGAAAATTTAGGAAATTCTGAGCAATTTGAAAAAAAATGGTAAAAAATGGAGCAGTTTTGCACAAGTTATGAGTAGTCAAAGTTTGAAATGAAGGTTGACTTTGACCAAGAAAATAACTGATAAAATGATGTCATTACCTGAAATTGACCTTACCATTGTGAATTTGGCTGAGCCTACTCCGCAACGCAACTTGTTTCGCAAAAATCTGACTTGTTTTGCAAAAGTTATGTGAGTTTGAAAAAAAATGCCTATTTCGGCATGTGGAGGCAAACGGTTTAAGTCTTGATTGTTTGCACAAAAACTGCTAGCGGTTATCTATTTAATGGTCACATGTCACAGTTAGGTGCTAGCGGCTAAGTTTGAGTAGTTAAAGCTTAAATTGGCACTTGGTCACCCATGTGACCAAGGGCTAAACTATTTGAAAAAAGAAAATAGAGAGGGGGCTCGATGACCCCTTCCCCTTAGTTACTAATATGACCACTCTCTAAATAGATTAGAAATGAAGCGCTTCTTTAAGCCCCATGCTCATAAGTTGATGTAACATTGATATGACATTTTATGCAAACCATGAGACCAGTTTTTGGGCTGAATTATTGTTATAGTCATTCGATTAGGCTTTGCAGCTTGAAAGGTGCGCTTGAAGAAGTGACTGGCAAGAATAGAGTGGCGGGCTCCACAAGATTTAGGCAATGGTGATATGGAAAACACTAGCAGGGTTTGAATGATGGAAGCTCAACTTTTTGAATGATTCTTCATTGTTGACAGCCAAAGTTCAAAACCATAGCGAGGCGTGCGATTAGGGCTTTGAACCGAGAGCTTAAGGTCTTCAAAGTGGTGCCAAAAATGACTTTAAAGCTTATGACTGTGACTTTAAACACCTGCTCCTAGAATGAAATGGACAAGATTGAGGGTTTGGGGAAGTCAGCCACAGTGATGGGGATAGTCGACAAACACTACATGCGATAATCGATGGATGACACTGTACATGGGATTTGTTTTTAGTTGCAAAAGCTTGAGCATGGCATGTGAAAATATGCGGGTTTTCTCGACTAGAGTGAGAGGAATATGTACTAATGGAGTGGATGATGAGGTTTGGACAAGGAAGACTGGTAGATTGGTAGTGGCGTGTCAGGATGGCCAAACTGTATGCAAACAAGGAAAGGCTTCGCTGGCTTGTTGCGAAGAGTGATACAAAGATGTCCAGAAATGTAAAGACATGTGGGGTATCTTTCAGACAAAGAAAGGGTGTCGACTGGGCGAACCTCTGGCTATGACTTAGGATCGAGGCGGCAGCGTGCAGGATGAGCTCGAGCGGAGGGACGACCGAGGAGGAAGCGGCTCTACAAATGGTGGCGGCAGTTGCTTGCAAAAGTAACAGTTAGGGTTTTGATAGGGGATAACCGTTAGCAGATAATGGGTCGACAGAGATTTAAAAAGCGACAAGGATTTTTGGGGCATATAGACATCAACTAAGGTTTGAAGGGAGTCGACATGACCAGAGTTAGGGTTTTCCATAGCAATTGACTTTGTGAATAAAACTTGCAACAAACAATAATAACCAGAAAACCTACAAAGACAACTATCCATTAAGCCATCAAATAAAAACTCTGTAAATCAAAATCTGCAAACACAGTAACAAAGCTAGGCATGGATTAGTACGGTCGGTCCATACCGTACAGATCCATATCATACGGACTGGCAAAATTTAAAAAAAAACAATTTTTTTCTATAACCAAAATATAGCAAATTTACTGTCATTTTTCGCAAAAAGGGCCTCCCAGACTCAACAGTGAGGTTCGTTTGAGCTCGGGAGGTCACCTGCAAAATTTTTCCTATCAAAAGTTAACAAAAATTGATTTGTTCATGTCAGGTTCACCAAATGAAGACAGGGAAAAGCTAACTAATCTGCAGAAAACAAAGTAACAGCTAACCCTAGCTCCCAATGGAGTGTATTCTAACCTAGAAAATCAATCAAACAAACATAAATAAAATAAGAATCTAAGCCAGTAATGACCTCTCTCCATTGTCCTCCTCATCTTGCATTGTGTTCTTAGATTTGCAAATTTTATGCAACATCATGAGAATCTCTTGTGTGTGTTAAGCAAGATTTTGGAGATGGTAGGCTGAGAGAATGAAAAATGAACTAATAGCCCCAAAATGCGCTGGAGAAAGGTGTTTTATAGAAGAGGGATTTTGAATGGAGGGCTAGGATTTAAAGTTGGCTTGGGAGCCAAATCAAAGGTGGATGATGATTAGGGTTTCCTCGCCACTATAAGACAAAGTTGAATTTAAAATTGAGATAAATGGTGAGATGGATAATGGAATTTAAATTAAACAAATTTGTCCAATTTATTTAATTTATTGGAATGATGCATGTGAAAGGGGGTTTTGATGAGGGATATTTAAACAAATGTTTTATTTGTTTAAACTAATGGAATGAAAGGGGACATTAGGGTATAAATGAATAATTAAATAATTAATTAAATTTAATTATTTAATTATAGAAGAAATATTGGCAAATGATTAGAAAGGATGTAATTGAACTAGTTGAATAATGGAATGTAAAGGGGAAATTGTCCTATCAGATTTGCGACAGGAGGACATTTTTAAGTGTCTACGATATGTATTATTTCTCCCATCATGTATGGCTTTTCTATCATACTACCATGGTCTACCCAACAATATATGACATACATCCATTAGCATAATATCACACAATACTTCATCATGATAAGATCCAATATGAAATTTTACCAAACATTGCTCACTCTCCAATACCTTGTGTTCATCCTGAATCCATGCTATCTTGTAGGGCTTAGGGTGTTTCAATCTCTCTAGGTTCAGCTTAGTCACTATCTCCTCTGAAACCAAAATATCAGTATTACCACTATCAATGATAACCTTACAACATTTACCTCCTGATTTACATCTAGTCCGGAACAAACTTTTCCTCTGCGGTGGTTCCTCAGTTATCTCTGCTTGAAATAGTGTTCTCCTCATGACTAATGATTCTCCTTTCTCTAGTTTTCCAACTAAATTAGGTGATCCAACAGGGTCTTCTTCTACATAAGTTGTTCTTGCACTATTCTATGTCCTCTTGCTTGTACTTCCCTAATGACATTCAAATGCTCTATGTCCTTCACCTCCACACTTAAAACAAGTTCCTCTGAATGTTCTCTTATCAAACCCTCTTTCATCTCTCATGTATCCTTCATTCTGGTAATAATTATGATTCCCTCTCTGGTAGAAAGTTATATCATCTCTCTGGTATGAACTATTATCTCTATCTTCCTTCTTGAATGGACTATCTTGTTTGTTCTGTTCTGCATATGATCTGTCTCCTCCAGAATATGTTCTACCTCTTTGAAATTTACCTCCTCTTCCTCTCTATCTTTGCTCATGCTTCTTGTTCAACTTTTCTTCAACTTTCAGGGCAAACTGATATGCTTCTTCTATTGTTGTCATCCTTACCAGACTCAGTTCTTCTTGAATGTTCAATCTCAGTCCATTGATGTATCTTGCCACTTTCTCCTTGCTTGCTTCTTTGTGTCCAGTCCTTATGATCATATTATGAAATTCTTTAGTGTACTCCACATATTTCTCCTTTTGTTTCAGGTTTTGCAATTTCTTCAACATTTCCAACTCATAGTTAGCAGGTCTAAACTATTTTTTCAACTTTGTCCCCATTCTATCCCATTTTATTATTATTTTTTCCCTCTTCTATTTCTATCCAATTGAACTTCTTTCCACCAAATAGCAGCATGTCCTTTCAACTTAGTCTTCGCAAATCTTACCTTCTTCAGATCTTCAATTTCTTCATATTCAAAGTATTCCTCCAAGTCATTTATCCAATAAATCAATTCCTCTAGATTCAAATTTACAGTGTAGTTCGGTACATCCACTCTAGTTCTTTTCCCAATCTTCGAAATAGCTTTCAACATCTTCACTTGATCTGATTCTTCTTCTTCTTCTAGGGTTTCTTCATTTTGATCAACGGATTGAAATTCTTCATCATCACTCTCAACATCATGTCTCGGTGTTAATCCTCTTCTGTCTTCTTCCATGGCATCTAGTCTAACTTTCATTGTTTTCATCATCTTCATCATTTCATCCATTCTTCCAGCCATAGTGCCTACAACAAGTATCCTCCTTGGTGACATCTCTTGCTAAGATTCGGTGCAACTGCCTCAATTCGGTGATTTGACTACAAGGTAGCAACTGCCTCACACTCGGTGATCTATTGACAAACACAAATAGACTACCTCAGGTCAGTGATCGGTTCACCACAAGATCTTACAGAATGTCTTCACTTCAAAACTTCACTCCTAAAGGATTCAAAACTTTGCTCTAATACCACTTGGTGCAGTCACAGTTGGAGGGTTCACATAATGAATTGTCCAAACCGTGCAGTAGGAGTAAACACAACGGAAATAACACAAATATAGATGCAATGGAAGATACAAATTCTCACTATATCATATATTCATAATGCTTATATGCCAGCAACATGCAGGCTACAATCACAAGAGCTCACATGCCTGAATTCTACTTACAACAGACATTGCTTTGAAGCTCTTTTCTGGAACAAAATGTCTAATCTAAGCTATCTAAATCATATCATTGAGCTACTTATCAAGAACTAACTTCCTACTACTCTAAGAGATCTATATATATATCATCTGCAAGCTCCAAAATTCCTCCATGTTGGCCAAGAAGGTTACAAACTCCAATGAAGGAATGTAATGTGTATAAACAAATAGGTCAGGCCTAAACGTCTGGTAATGCTTCGCAAATGCATGAATCAAGGTGTGGACCTCAAGGAAGGTCTATCTAATCATTATGTGCCATGTGACAAGTTTCATTTAGCTTTGCAAGTCAAGGAAGTGTTCCTCAAACCTTCTCCTTCAACTGGTTGTTTATATGCTTTGCTTTGTGAAAACAGGTGATCTTCTGATAGTGATAACTTTTAGCAGACAAATCCAAATGACCTAAAATTTGGATATGATGTAGATGATGATATCTAGATGCTAAGTTCTGCTTCGCGAGATCTAAAATGAAAATGCAACAAAATACGGTACAAAATGTTGAAACTACAACTGACTGAACTGAATTGAAAATGAAGAAAAGAAATAATGTAAAATGTTTTTGGTTGATGCAAGATTGCTTTGCAACCTGGGATGCTCCTACATCATGATCAATCCACTGATGGAAGGTAATAATCCCTCTACAACCAGGATCTTTTATTTCATTGATCTCTTTATTTCATGACACATGCAAGGATTGTCATATATGTTCAATCATTGCCAAGGGCATAGAGTCTTGTTTGAAAGAGAATTTTGACCAAATGAAGGGGAGATCTTTGATAAAATGGCTCGACCATTCACCATATTCCCTAGGTTGCACACTAGTCTTGAGGCATAAAGAAACCTATTTTAATTTTGGCTATAAACATAGGTATGATGCAAGGATGTCAAGTGTGATTTATACTTTGAAAGAACCAACTTAGATATTATTTCATGGATTTCATTTCCTTTCTCTTTTTCTTTATGTTCATTTTGTTTGATAGCCTTATTTGTAACCAATATACTCATCATCACTAGCATTGGAGGAATTATCATCATTTAATTTGTTATGATTAGCCTCATTTTTTATTTCATTATCATGACTATCCTCAACTTGCACCATCATGAAGAGGTCTTAAATTTATATTTATGACCTTCATATCAAGTTATCATGTAATTGATATATAGGTATTAAAAAGTAATGAACCAAATCTATTATACAATAATGCTTAATAGAGAAGAATTGAATCTCTCATACCATGCCTTGTTTAGTGCAAAATATGTGAAACCACACACAACAAAACATGTGTTGAATAATCATGTTAGTTTAAAGATGGGTTAAGATACAAACAATAGTAATCAAGTAAAAAGGTAAATGGTATGTATAGTTAAAATGAAAATTGGTAGTTCTTTAAGTCACCACCAAGCACTACCCTTACCATTGTTATGACTGTCCCAAAAGTTTTACTAGGAATTAAGGTTGCCCTTACCACTGTTATGACTGTCATCTATCTATACCCTTGGAATTGACGCCAATACTCTTACCTTCTTGTTCATGATAGTCCCTATAACCTCCTAAACTTTTTGACTTCTTAGATTGACATGGAGATAAAAAATCGATGGGATACCAAAAACAAGGATCGCTAGAAGGTGAAAGATGAGAAGCATGACAAAAACATGTTTTATAGATAACAGTAAGTAATATATAAAAGAACATGAAAAATCATGGAATGGTGTATAACAAACATAATATGAATGGCATGACCTATCGAGAGAATGAACAATCATCAAATTGACTCCAAAAGACATATCATCATGAAATAATCATGAAAACTTCATTTTTGCTAATGTACCATAATGCCATGACCTAAAAATATGAGAAATAATCATGAAAAATCAAAGTCATACCATGCTAAGTTAGGGATGCATAAGGATTATTCCTACCTTACTTTCCTTCCAAAACCAACTCCATAAGGATTATGCCTACCTCCATCATACTCAAATATTGCATGCAAATGCAATTGCACTATTTAGCCAAAATGAGTACACCAACATGATGAAATGAGACAATACCATTAAAATCTCCCCACATAACCCAAGAAACTAGGTGAAAAAATGAAATACAACCTCAATATAGACAAGACCCTTCAAGCAAAGATAATGGCATGACCTATCAAGTGAATGAACAATCATCAAATTGAATCCAAATGACATATCATATCAAATGAAAGCATTCAAAGCATGACACGAGAAACCACTTGACTTAGTTTTATCAAACCAACTCACCAATCATGACCCTGGGCAATATTCAAATGCATCAAAGACCATGTCATTCAGTCACGAACTCTAGAATGAAATGAAGCTAATCAACCAGGACCAAGGAGCACATATAAGAAGGTAAGAAAATGTCAAACATATAGAAGGTGAAATGAGGATAGAAAAGAAAAATTTAATCAAATCACAAAACTTAATAACTATAGACATAACATACCTTTGTGTCATTCCACTAATTCAATCTAATGAACCATGTGGATCTTCTCTACTCTTTATGGTGTCAAGTATTGCTTCATGGTCAGACTCATGAACTTTCCACAAGTTTCTATTCAACGGTCTACCTCCATATGTTATCAAATGAACAATTGATGCCACAACAAGGTTAAAATAATGAAAAATCTTCCTATGTGTGTCAAAGTCCTTGAATAACCACATATCAGACTTCTTCACTGGATACCTTCTAAGCCATGTTCCAATAACAACCACCGATCATGTAGGATACTCAATGTTTTCTCCATCTATGACAAGGGTTGTTAATTTATTTTTTGCCTCAACATGACATAAATAATAATATGCTGCCTTATCATTATATTCATCTGCAATAACTGCATATACATGCCCTACATTAAATTGCACAAAAGAGATTAAAATTCAATAAATGATAAAAAAAATACTACATCATAATCTAATATATATATTAATTTTCATTAAGTAACATATTACCTGGTTCAACTAGATTTGAAATATGGTCAAAGTCAATTGATGATTCCATCTGCATGAGTTGTAGTGCTCCTAGAAGTTGATATGTTTGAAATGGGCTTAAAGATCTAGCACACCATTCATCAACCCATTCTTTTGACTCACACTCATTCCAAGAAAAATCTGTACACAATGAACAAAAACACACCATCTTCCTCAAATAAATAGTCCATGAAGCTACATTTGAGCTTCTAAAAGAGTGGAACTCACTCTATCCCATCACTATACAATAATCTTCATATTTTTTAATGTTAGCTTCTTCTATCAACAAAAAAAACTACAAACTGTAGACTTACCTTTATTACCTAGACCTATTGTAGAGTTACACCATTTGACGATGGATGTTGCATCTGTTAACTTTGCATTGTCCTTGTACTTCAACTCTTCTCATGCTAAGGCTCTTTTAATACATGCTCCAACACCATCATGCTCCCCTTTTCCATGCCCAACCTCAAAGAAATTTCATATATGTTGAACACACTAAATATATGTATCCTACTCAACCAATAGAACATTCATGAATTCTTAAATTGTGACCCACAATATCTGACCATATGATACGTTGATCAAACATGGTCTTCCTGCTATTGAAATGACCATAGAACATCTGAAAGCAACATTGCACAAACTCTGTAGAATGTGTGCGGTCGTCACTAATATAAAAATGATACTCCCTTAATATCTTTCTATCTTCCTCTGTATTGTCAAGTGCATGAATGAATGCTATATGCACAAATATAGAAACCTAAGTGGATTTGTAGTATTGTGATTGAACCTCATTATGTGGTTGTAATGTATAATTTTCTACAAAGTCTACAATTGACATGATCGTACGAAGAGGAAATGTGTCCTTGCATAATTTGAATTGCAAGTCCAACCATCGAGCTCTATATGTATGCCTTGCATTTTCTCAAAAAATAGCATAAATGTATAAACTGGTATTTCTTCACTCACCAATTCACACATTTTCCTTCTTTACCATCTTTTAGATTGTATGCCACTGTCTTATATTTCCCAAAAGGTACTAATTCATTTCTAATTGCATGTGCATTCTCCATGTTTACACAAGTTCTCAAACGTTGCAAACCACTGCAACTATCACATGTTCCATCCAAACATGATGTCTTATAAAACATTTGTCCATATATTATTTCACAAAAAATGCTTGAAATGAAATCTCCTGCCAATTTAGGCAGAGCCTCTATCATACACTCCTGTAAAACATCGTTAGTATGTAAAGATACACATATTTGTTGATAAACATCATAATGCATAGAAAATTCCATGTGAACTCTACAACAAGAAGTTGTGCATGTGTGATTTATTTTGACATAAAAAGGTTTTGCCATTTCAAAATACCTTTGACTAATTTGAATTTGAGGATAAGTAGCTACAAATTTGGAGAAAAATTGTGTTTGAGTCATATCTAGAAAATGTTTTGGATGTGGCTCACGGTTTTGACAACCAATTCTCCTTCTTACAGCATCCCTTTGATTAGGAGATACTCTTGTGTAATTTCTCCAAAACTCCTCAATTAGGGATTTTAAGGCTTCAACAATGGATTTATTTTTTCTTGGGAGTCTACCGAAAATGCCCATAGTTCATTGCTACTCGGATCCTCAATTCTTTCACGCCTCCTAATGAATTTCATCAATGTTTTTCTATCTATCTTTAATGATTGACTTGTTTTTCTTATCAAGCAAGATTTCTTTGTTTGATTGCTCACAATAGTTGATGCAATGACAGTTCCTATAGCATTACTATCTTTGGTGCATGAGGTGAAACCAATGCTTTGATAAGCATTGATTAGATTTCTTAAAATAGTTTTTTCACTATTACCACTTGATGTTCTTAGGCCAAGAATCTTCATGGTTAGCCTAAACTTAAGATTTTTCATCATCTCAAAAAATAATTGACGTCTTCTGATTTCACTTATGTTTTCAAAAAACATGTTCCATATCTTATTCACATTTCTTCTACAAGTACGTTCAGGAATCTTATCAACCATTGGTTTTAGAATATTGTCCTCAATTTTAATTAAAAACTTAGGCTTTTATGCAAAATTCTAGGAGGTGTTCTCAATGGAAAACTTGAATCACAAGATGAATTTTGGTCACTCAACACTTAATCAATTGGTGTATCATCTATATTCACATTTGCAAATGCATCATCATTTTCAATTGATGACTGAACATATTCTACAATATCAATTTGAGATGGCAAAGATGGCACACCTTCAACTCCTACATTCGATTTCTTACTTGCATGAATTTTTTCCATTCATTCCCTTTGTTTCTCCAAATCTTTCTCTCTCTTGGATGCTTCATCATCCAATTCAATCAACAAAGACAGTTGATCTTCATTTGTTGAGTTCCATTTCTTATTGTCACAAAGTTGTCTCATTTGTTCTCTTTTCTTTGCATTCTCGGCTACACGCTTCTTTGGTGTTAGAGTTTTTGGTCGTTTCCTTGGCATTGTATTGAATTCTATATCAATCTAAAACAATGGTCAAAAGAACACAAAAAATATCTGATAATTTATCAAGTTATAATACAAAACATTCACAATTACAATTTTTTTGCCGATGGAAGACAAAAAAACTAGTTAATTTGTTCAATCAAGTGTTGCAATCCCTCAAAACATGAAAAAATAATTTCCAATATCAAATTTGAATTTAAAACATGTAATTGGAAGCTTGTATATCGAAACAAAAACAAAAAGTGCACCAATTTTGTCAATCAATGATGGGAGACTCTCAAAAGCATGAAAAGTCTCTTTTAATGTCAGAAAAAGCATAGAACAGGGAATAAAGCAGAGCATGTACACTAAAAATCATGTGATATGCATTTTTGCAGGTCGTTAGTCATCATTTTAGCTAGTTTAAAACACGCTCGCCTTATAATGTGAGCACATTTTAAACTAGCTAAAATGCTGACTAGCATCCTCTTTTCTACTCTTTCACAAACTCTCTTTCTCTCTCCCAACTAAACATAGAGAGGCAATTGCTTAAGTGAATTGATCTTGATAATGTTATTGATAGAGATAGAGAATGACAAATCTTAACATCAACTAATGGTGACACTGATCTCTACTTCAAATGATGTCAAAGGATAGACGAGGTCGATGAAGTCTTTCCCCTTCAGAAAACTATGAAGGTTTTGTAGAGGAACTAATTCATATGCTTCATGGGTTCTAGTGGTTCTTGGTGTGAATTAACATATAGCATAGAACTACTTGTGTGATCCGAAGAGGCACATTAGCCTTTATGGACCAACTCATTGGCACACGCCAAGAAGTCATGGATGGGGAAACTTATATAGTATGGAGTGATGTTGGTCTTAGAATCTAATGAGATAGAAAGGGGATCAATGAGGAAAAAATTCATGGATGGGGAAACTTAGATAAGGGAGTGGGGTTCTAATTTAGGGGTATTTACTAATTGGGGTACTCATAGCTCAATTATAGTTGCTACAAAATCAACTCTTGTAAGGCAAGTTTTAGGCCATATGGAACTTGCTTCTCCTTACAACTCTAGGGATGATTGGTTGTGTTGTTGTTGGTTTTGCCTTTGAGTTTATAGTCAAAGGATAGTTCCTTGCATTTTTAAGGACCCAACCAAGAAGTCATTACACTTGAGCCTCAACCTCTTGGATTGTGACTAGAATGAGTTGTTCCAAATTTTCTAAATAGAATAGAAGATGTGACCAAAGGGGTATAGATTCAATTATTGGTTGCATAATATAAGGGATGAGAGATCCCTTCAAAATAAACTAGGTCATAGGAAACTCTCGGGTGAACTGGTTTTGTTATACCTAGTTGTGCTTTCCAAGACTAGAACTTGGTGTGAAGCCTACACCATGATGTGTGTATTAGAGGCATATTTTTCTTGAAGTTCCTTAGAGAATTCTTCATCAACTATTGTTGGTTTATGTTTATTCCCCTACCTTGATTGTGCCTCATGCATAGTTAATAAGTGTGATGTTGCATGCCCAGATCCCGTAGGTGTCTCTAGTGCATTTATGTGTAGAGTTGAGATCCCTTATGCTTCTTTTTCTCTAGCCTACTAATCAAAGAGGTGATTGATCTCTTCATCCATCACATGTTCATAGATAAGAGTCATTACTATTTGATTTTGCACTGGTACCGCCACCATGCTTGAATATTTGTATTAGACCATGTCATTGTTTCCTTAGCTTAATCTTCTTGGTGTGAAGCTTATGATCAAATTTATGGCCCAAGTTGTAGTCTTATTTCATCTTGTAGAAGTGGAAGTGGTAATACTCTAAAAGAGGATTCTCTTTTATTGATTGGGTCACAAGAACGACTACTATCTTGTTTTCACATCTAGTGTTGGTTGTTAAGGCTAGTCTTGGAAATTGGAGCATCTTCCATGAGGTTATGGAGAGCTTTGATTTCTAGTTGGATTTAGTTCAAGGAAAACACTTTCCCACCTTGATATTGGAATTTTCCTATGAATCATTTATCTGCAAATCACCATTCGATTCTGAGGAGAGATTAGAGAGCATGTCCTAGAATAAATAACTATATAATTACATTTCAACACAAGTGAAAGGAGGAAATTGATATTAGACTCCTATAAATCATAACCTTCTTAATTTTGGTGCCAAACTCATGGTCTAGGATGTCATTCTATCACATAAGATCTATTGTAACTATGCATGTAATGCATCAAATAGGTAATCAAGTGATGGTCCTATTGTGACCAAATCACACATCACCCCATCAAGATGGGGACCCCCAGTTTTCTTCATAGGATTGGTTGTTTCTAGGTTAGATGTTTGTATCACCTCAAAGTTAGTTATCCGATCAAGCTTTGTAAATGCAACATAGAGACTCCTTGAAGGTCAAAATTGGAGAATTTGTCCAAGTCATTATCATAAGCGCCTTACTTGTCACTTTATACCTAAATTAGCGCCTTGGGGTAAGTATATTGAAGATCTTTGAGTTGAGGAAGCACCAAAGGCGCACTTTGCTTCTCATTCCACCCCTATTAAGTGCCTAGGTAGAATGTGACCCTCAAATGAGTGCTTGGAGGTATTAATGAGTTTGGGTGCCCTTCCTCACGTAGACCATCTATAATGGCGCATAGCAAAGGATAAACTCCAAGTCTTATGTGGATGAGCGCCTTAGAGTGTTTTGAAGTTTGAGAGCAACAAAAGGACTCACTCAAATGACAAGAAAGTGTGAGGCACCAACTTCATTTGTATAGTCTATTTTGAGCGCCCTAGAGTGTCCAACTTAGAAAGCCTTCATTGAGGTATCTATGTCTTGATGGAGCATGAAGCAAAGCCTCCAATGGATAGCACCTAAGGTTAAGAGGCCTTTTAATGGTCAAAACTCAAGATGAGTTCTAGGCACTTCTTGCCATTGAAACTATCCCAAATGAGCGCCCAAAACTTTCGGCGCCAACCTATGTTTGAAGTATCCCTTTTGGGCGCCCATTCTACATAGAGCAACTAAGACAATGGTGCCTTGATGTAGGACACTCACTTTGGTGCCTAGACTGAGAAATCTCCAATAAGAGCGCCCTGTGTCAAAGTTTCTAAAATGGACAAGCTTGTAGCAAATGAGTTTGGGCGCATTCCTTGGGAGATGTGATCATTTTTTTGGTGCCCTGTGGAGAAGATGAAGAGTATTGTCTTGTAGGAGGAAAGTGAAAGTATTCCGCATTGGCGCCAAGGATGCCTTGAAAGAAATGATATTAAAATCATCCAAAATGCACCTTTGGATGGCTAAGGAAATTCAAAACATGTAGAAGAATGAAGATGAACCTTAAGAGTGCCTTCAAAGAGATCAATATCATTTGGTAAACTAGGCGCATGTTTGCATCCAAGTCACCCATTTTGGCACCCCTAAAGTGGCTTTTTACCTAATTTGGCGCTCTATGTTTGAGTAATCACTTTGTGCGCCTATTCATACTTGAATGAGTCTTGAGTGATGCCTTTGAAAGAGGATGTTTGAGCTCCTCAAATGAGCACTTAGAATGGTGAAGGGTAAGTTAAAGCATGAAGCAAGGAGTTATCTTAGACAAAGGCGATCTCCTTGCCCCTTTCACTCAATTTGAGCCCCTAAACATGAGATTCATTAAGAGGTAAGAATTCATTGTCTATTAGGCCTAGTTAGGGCGCATTTCCTTACATTATCCGTCAAACTTGGTATCTTTTAGGACATGAAACGCTGAGAGTAAGCATGTAGAGAATGGAGGGGTCTATTAGAAGTTTTGGAAAGTGATTGAGGTGGTTTTGTAGGATAGGAAACAAGTCAATAAGGTTAAGGTGCCCATTTGCATCCCAATGGTCTCTTTTAGGCTCTTAGGAAAAGATAACTCCAAATCACCTCCAATTTAAGTACCTTGGAAGAAGTTGATGATCAAGAGACATGAGTGCACATTCTTGTTTAAAGACCCTCAAATAGCGCCTAAAGGAAGTAAGTTGCTTTGTTTTCCAAAAGGAATCCAACATATTGAATTAAACATCATTGAGCTTTGAGTGCCTTGGAAGGAGTGTTATGAGGTTTAGTGGCGCCTAGAGTGAAGAACCTTCAAATGACCAAAACTAAACTTAAAGGATAAAGGCGCTCCTTGCCACTAATATCATCTTTTTGAGCGCCCAATGACCTTAGCGCACCTTATGCCTCCTCTTAGCTCACTCTGGCGCCCTTCATGTGGGAATTCATCCATATTAGCGCCTTGGGAAAGTAGTAAATAGGTCATCATTAAGTGAGAGCACCTTAGTTCCTTGCCTTCAAGTTCATCATCCTTGGCGCCCTTCATATGAGTTCTTACCTATTTTGGCACCTTAGATTTTTGAAATTTTAAAACAATTACATTAAATGCCTAATTAGGTCAACTTCCTTTTTAGCTAACCAGCATTAAATGCAAGTAAAGTTACTACATATAGAGGAGCGCTCCTTGTCATTTATCATAATCTACGTTGCAATTTCACCAAGGAACAAATTTATTAAGGAGGAGCAGATCTTAAAGGCAGACCTGCATTTTGAGGACTGATTTTTGGCATTTTTATATCTAATTTTTGTCATTTCACTACTGATTTTTATCATTTTATATAGAAATCTGCATTTTCTAGGTCAGAAAATTGGTAAAAGATAGATGGGCATGACGGCGAAGGAGAGGCAAGTGATGATCAAGATGGATGCCAAGTCCAACATACCCAACTCTAAGCTCGAAACTCATTGGAAGAACGTGGGAGATACCAACATGGGACACGTCAACTTGGAAGAGATGAAGGATTTCTTGCTCGCCATCACAAGGAATGAAGACATCAAGGCCATTGCAAAGAGTGGAATTGTTCAAGCGGCATGCTTCCCACCTACCCTGCCTAGCATTGAACTAGTGTTGGAATGTATTTAGCACTATGACAAATGGAAGAGACAAATTGTAGCTAAAGACAAGACTGTCCTAGCTTACCTACAAAGAGAAGCCATTCATGAAATCTTCAACATCCCGAATCGGAAGGCAGTGTTCATCTGTCCTATAACTGCCCAATGTACTTTTGAAGGCAACCCCAAGCACTACATGCAAGAAGTGAGAAAGAAATGGATGATAGATTCATCAATCAAGATATGCAACTCTGAAGATCCAAAATTTCACAAGGTTGACTTCAAACAAGAGATAAGTTACTTCATCATGTTCTTGAATCAGGTAACAGGTAGGCCTTAATCATCTACTTTTGAAGGATGGATGTATACTTACTTTGATCATGTGTTCACAAAGAATAAAATGGTTGATTGGGCTAGCCTTATAAGTCATTGTCTTGATGAACAATTTGAAAGGTTTGATGAAACAAAGTCTTTCTTCATGGCTTCCTATCTTGTTTATATCCTAGCAAGAAATGTAGTTTATAAAGGATTAACATCTAAAGGAGAAGTTGGTACAAAGTCTGGACAGATTCTATAACATCAATGTTATCCTCAGCTCCATTTGAAGAATATTAATCATTACAAGAGGTTCAATGATGCCTTCGCCATGTACATAGTGAGAAAGTTGAGGGGAGAACTGCATAGAAGACTAACAGGTGCTGCCAGGAACTTCATTGAGCAATATGGAAGGTACTACATTCAATATGACAAGTTTACCTATATCAAAATTTAGGGTTTCACATCCTTTCCATACAGATTGCCAAGGTATCCTACCAATAGGATGGTGTTGTTGGAAGTTTCAAGACAGTTGTTAGAATTCCATAAGATGCAAAGGGCAAGGAAGAAGGTCGGGGTTCAGTTTCCTCTCCAGCTTGGCAGATATTACTCCTGTCCATCACTTCAAGCAACTGAACATTCAGAGGTTGAGCTTCAGGCATATCATCTACATCTTCATGATTCAAGGAGGGAGAACTTCAATCCACATGGAGCTATTAAGCAGTCATATTCTTCCTACCGGCATGTGGAGCAGCTTGAGGATCATTGGGCTAATGCCATTGATGATGATGATATAAGGATGTAAAAGTGTTCAAGGTTGAAATGGGATCTAGTGAGAGCTACAAAGGTATTAAGGATTCCTGATCAGTTAGATGATGATAGAACTCTTTCAGGTGATGAGTACAATAAAATCCGGAACCTGCCTTATGACATCAACTGGACTGACAAAGAAAGAGTTTATGATGAAGAGTTGATGAGCCTATCATTGCTATCACTAAGGAACATGTGAAAGAGCAAGTATAAGCATTGATAGATGAGGGAAAGAAACTCACTTACACCAAAATGGGAGAAGTAGAACAACAGGAACAACATAGTGCACCTGGTAGAAGTTCAGGGAGTAAGGACAATGAAAAGGATTCAAGTCAAGCAAAGAAAAGAAAACAACTTGAATCTACACAAGGAGAATCAAGCAAGAAGAAGAAAAGAATAAGTATTGAAATTGCTTCATCAAGACAGCCAGGAGATACTCCGATGAATCAAGATATAATTGTACATGTTGTTGAGGATGCAGTCCCAGATACTCCATCTGAAGAAGTGCCTTCAAGTCCACATGATACTGAAATCATTGATGAGGCTAACACTGAAGACAAAGATGAAGCTGAAGAAGAATCATTGCATGTACAAGGAAAGCAGATACAACAGTTAAAGGACCTTTCATTATTGCCAGAGTGGCTACAAGATAGAATTAAAGAAAGCTGTGAAGTTGAGAAATATCCTCCTATTCCAGTTGAAGAGTTGCTTCTAAACATGTCTAATGAAAAACCAAAGAAGAAAGCAACTATTCTTTCAAAGATAACTAAAGATGAAGCAGGTGTAAGAAAAGTGCATGTAGCAGTTCCAAGGCTTGAGAAGAATGTAGAAGATATAACACCTAAAGATTATGACATCAATACAGTCAATTTGGGTCCATTGACTGGAACACAAGTAGAAGAAGAATTTTAGGATTCAATTGATAATGCTCAAGCTATTATAAGGCAAGAGACAGAAGGTAGAATTGAAGTTGAGCAAAGATGTCAAGCCTTGGAGCAGTATATTCAGCACTTGGTTCATCCTATCCGTCAGCAGGAGAGAGTTTCTACACCTCCATCTCTTCTTCCTCCAAAAATAGTTGTACATCTTGAAGGGTTGAAGTCTTCATCTCACAGATTGAAAGATTGGATGAAAAGGACAAAAGAAATTACATATATACACCTAGAAGATATCGTGCAAGTGTATGATAAGATTGTTGATCTCAAGGAAAGGGTACTTGCATTGTTGACTGTTTGTGTTGAGCTCAAGGATATCAAGGAATAATACATGCCACATTTGAAGAGCTTGATGGAGACTTCAGTTGATGATTTGATACATGCTGAAGTGATTGATGAAGGCATAACATATGATTTCTCTTCTTGGTATTATTGCTTTCGTAATAAAGGACAACTACTTGATAAGGTAGAAATAGATATGTCAAGAGTAAGGAGTGTACTTCAAAGAATTCAAGATGGAATATATGCATCTTTGATGAAGATATGTAACCCGTTTGGAGAGATGACTCTTGATAATATGAAAGAACAAGTTCAAGCTTTCTACTTCCAAGAGGATGATGTTTCTAATGAGAAGCTTGATAGTATATTCTCACTTGCTGTCCACCTTGGCGCCAACAAAGCTAGGATGACTGATTGGGAGAAGACACTTGGTCTTTATGCAAATGATGTACTTGAAGCTGAAGGAACCACTAAAAACACGCCAAGTGTACCTTTTGATGATGCCAAGCAAATAGTGTCCAGATTCATTGAATCCCAAAATACTAGTGATGGTTATTCACGTGGAGATTCCTCATAGGCTATTGATTTGTCATCCTTATCTTTTTGGGAAACGTGCCTTTGTTTCCTCTTTCATATACTAAAAATAGAAGTTTGTTGTAACTACTTGTGATGTGGCATGATCTGGTCCATTGGCTTCACCAATCAATCTTGACCCTTCATACATTCTTGAGGTCTCTATAAGGGCTCCTTTTGCTCTCATTTGTACGATTGAAGACTCTGAAAATTGTTGCAAGAGCTCTCTGAAATAATATAAGACTCATTGTTTGGTGATTCTATATATGTTTCTAAGTGTTGCATGGTTTGGATTTCTTCAAGCGAATATTAAGATTAGATTAAGTTTTCTTTAAGTATATGTTAGTTGGTGGAAGGCTTCATTATTGTTTGTGGTGAAATCTTTGCGTTCACACCATTTGTAGTTTGTGGCTTGCAAATTGCAGTGTATGGTTGGTCTGAACAAATTGAGCTTAACTTTGATCTTTATGTTTGTTGAGTTCTTCATGCTCATATGTGATTTAAACATCTTGTACAACCCTAGAAGATAGCATCAACCTTGTGTAGTTGTTTAATTTGGCGAAGCAAGAGTTGGTTTGATTTCACTTGAGCATTAATCATCCCTTACATCTAGGATTAGATTAGTTCTACTGAACCTTTCATCTTTTGTCTTTCTTTTATCAATCTGGTTAGAATTTAGGATCAAGTACTTCATTGCCATATTTTACGTCATAAGTTGTAGTGCTTAGATACTCTGAATATTTGCCTTCTTCATTGAAACAACGATTTGTCAAACGATTGTGTAAGTCCCTTTGTGTTTACTAGTAGAATCATACTAAGTCATTGAGCTATCCATTACGAAATCATAAGAAAAGGAACCTTGGAGTTATCTTGTTTGATCACTTTTGTTTAGCATTCGAGAGGCTTTGCTCAAGAGAGAGTTGGATACCTCATGTTCTACTCTATTGTTGACTTGTTGAAAAACAATCATCAACATTTTTGGCACTAGAAGGAGGGCAATACAGCAAGTTGTTTCATTTTTAGATTGAGGAAGAACGAAGAACAACCTGGAGTGAATCGGTTCTTTCTCACTAGAAAGGCACCAAAGAATTCTAAGGTCTACACCAAGAGCATCCAAGGAGTTTTTCGAGTTGGGATTCCCTCCTAGGTCGAAAAAAGGGAAGAAGGCAACTTCATCAGGTCAAGGATCTCCGAGTGGAGGCGATATTTCAAATTTATTCCAGACTCCACCTCCGCAGAATTAAAAAAACGAGTTTCTCAACCTAGTAATATACAAGTAACCACCCGAGGGACTCCACTTCAGCCAGGAGCTACTCAAGCAAGTCCAGGACAACAACCAAACATTCCAATGGCAACACCAACACAAGCTTGGCCCTTGACAAATGTTTCACCTCTTGAGACTTTCACGAATTACCATGATATGCCAAAGAACCTTGAGCACTTCTACTCTAAATTCCATGTTAATGATGTAAACAGGACAGTAGAAGAACACATCAAGGTCTTTGAAGACACCTTGGTGAATCGAAGGATCGTGCAGGAAGATGTGGCATGCAGGTTATTTCCATACTCACTCGAAGGAGATGCTACCTTCTGGTATGTCAACTTACCGGCAGCGTCCTTCACCAGTTGGAAGCAGATGAAAGAAGCTTTCTTGGAGAAATTCAGGATTCCCATCATTCTAGCAGAACTCTATAAGCAATTCATTGAAGTGAGAAGGCAAGAACATGAGCCTATTGCTTCTTTCAATCACAGGTTCCATAAGGCTTATTCAAGATTGCGAAGTCCATACGATATCAGTGAAGAAATGGCCATGGAAATTTATTATGCATCTTTGGATCGTATTACTTCTATGTTTGTGAAGAGAGCAACGACGCCACCCACCACCCTGATTGAGGCATATACTGAAGCCATCACAGTAAACATTGATTTAGGCATGAATAATCAAGGACCACTTAATCACATGGGGCATGTAGCAATGCCTAATCAAATCCAAGGAATCAACCAAGCACTGGCTCAACATACACTAGTGATGAACCCAGTTCCTATTCCCGCTCCTGCCAATCAGCTAGTCTTGCATCCAGGAGCACCAATTTCACAAGTGGCACCTACAAAGTTAGTATATCTACAAGGATCGTCATCTTCTACAAAGACTTAGGAAGAGAAAGATGAAATGAAGGAACTGATTGATCAAGTGAAGAAATTAACTACTGAAGTTACACATTTGAGGAATCAGAACAATTATCTGCAGAGGAATTATCAAGGAAACCAGGGTGGTAATCAAGGATATAATTCATGATACAATCAAGGGTATAATCAGGGCTTCAGAGGTAATAACCAAGGTTTTCAAAGACAAAATAGAACCTGGAACACTACACCCAACAATGGAAGTACCTTCACCACTTGATAATCCGCCAGCTTCCAACCCGAAGCCAGCAGATAAAGTTTTCTTGGTGGAAGCTGCATTATCCACTTGGTGCAGATTACATAATACTAATCAACACTTAGAACTACAATGTCTTGAATTTAAGATAGCTGCTGACATCTTCCAACAAGAAATGCATGGTTCACAGGCACCAAAAAACCCTCATGTCACTGGGTATGAGATCATGCCGACGACGAGGTATGATCAAGCCTTAATTATTGAAGATTTCACTTTCCCGCCCATGATGGAATATGATATGTCAGAATATAATGGAAGGTTCATGCCGGCCTCTGCAAATAGGCCTGTTGAGGATACATATTATCCTCCTCCATTCAATGGTGATTTCCAAACTCAAGAGGCAGATGAAGTATAAGCTTTTCAACAGTCTTTTGGAAGTGCACCTCAGAGGGTCTACCAACGGAATTATCGAGCACAAGATCCTGTTACTACTTCGACCCCTCTGAATAATTTGCAAACTCTACCAAATCCCAATGCAAGTAACAATCCAAGTTATCCAAGAGATTCACCCAAATATAGACAACAGAATCCAGCCCAGAAAGTTGCCCAAATACAAGATGCTCAGCAACAGAATGTCGCTTCAAGGATTGATCTGATCAGGAAGGAAGTTCCCAAAGATGATTTGAAAAGGTTAAGTCAATGTGTTGTGGAGGAACTCAAGAAAATCAAGCTTAACCTCCCACTGACGGAGTTGATCAGAGTGCCTGAGATAAGGGAGGCTGGTGCAGGAGCTCCCAGTTTTAGTCATTATTTGGCTATGTCATGTTTTGTTGTCTTGTTCTTTTATTTCCTCTAAGGCTTTGAAAGCCATTTTCATGTGGATTGTAATAAGGACTTAGTCATTTGGTCGACTAGTCCATTATAGTCTTAATAAGGTCTATTTTTCAATGTATTTTCCCTTAAGAAACATATGGTTTCTTGAACATAATGTAACCTCCAACATTGCACTGCCCTTGGAGGGCAATTGTACGGTTAGAGGAGGTGAAGAAACGTTTGCCAAGCCTTCTATAGGTAGAAGAATGTATGACATGCCAAAAAAGTTAATGAATGGAGAGAAGTTTTTGAAGTGAAAAAAAAGTTTTTTTCTGCATTTTCAGAAGACAGTTGTACAGTACCGCCTGGTACGGACAGCAAGGAGTCTAAGATCTGGAAAATGTGTTAGCATTTTGAATCACCTTTCATTTGCATGTAGTTAGAGCTCTTGACATTTCTTGTGAAGGGAGAACCAATTCATTTTGCAAAAACTGTTTTGAAACCCTCCAAACTAGGGTTTTGTGCCAAAATGAGGAATTTCTCCTCTATCCTCTGAAAGATCTCACCCATTTTCAGTAGGATGGAGGAAGGTAGGCTAGGTTTCATGTTTTTTATGGTTTTTCAGGTTGCACTCTTCTCTCCAAGGTGTTTGGCATGACTCTATCTAGTCTATACAGTGACTAGTTAGCTTGCAATGGTGCAAAATAGTGGAAGTTCAAAAAATAGTCAAGCCTATGACCAAATGACTAGTGTATTCGATGTTTGTGGATGAAGATAAACTTGTGCAAATGCTTGTTTGATCCTGAGTGATTACTTTTGATGTATTTCCTTTGCAAAGCCTTCAAATTAGGCCTATTTCTAAAAGAAAACAGTCTGTTGTCCTTGCTCGCCTGGAGCAGAGTACGGACCTGCATGTTGGTGGATGATTACATGTTTGTAACGGGTATTTGAATATGCATTTAGTCTTGATGGTCATTTGGAGTTCTGAAGAGTTATTGTTGGTTTAGTCGATTTCTAGGGCTACAAGATACAAGTCTTTCTTAAACACTATCATAGGACAGTCATGTTGTAGCTTGCTGTCCACTGTCCTGGAGAGTACAGAACCTAGTTTTTGGGTCAGATACCTCATGTTAGTCATGCCCTTGACAAGTACATGTTGATGGTAGTGTAAAGATCCTGATTGGTAGAGCAGTTGGTAGTTGGTTATGTGATATTGAAGGTGTATAGTGCATGTAGGTTGGGTTGAGCAGTGACTCCCCAAAAGAGAGCTGAATAGCCTGTGTGGGTGGACACCAGGGTATGGTCCTAGGCTAGGTCAGTTTCTTGAGTAGCCTTGTGTAGGCTGGTAATCACATTACCTTTGGAAACCTTGTGAAGGAAAACTAGGTCTATTGTGCGAACAAAACCAATTCTACCATTACCTCTGCATCAGAGGCCTTCTTAAGAAGTGTTGATGATACTACTACAAAAGGTGGGAATCAAAATGTGCAAGTCACCACAGGATCGTTGAATTTATCTACTTCCAATGCACCCCGAGCAAATGTGGGCTAGAATATGAATGCAGCTCAAATGAGGCCATCTCATTCACAAGGACAAACAAATTCTGTTTTTGTTGCACAAGATTCATCTAGCATGACGAATGATAAGCCAATTGAAGTAAAAGAAGAACCTGCAGAAAACAACAATGCATCAAAGAGTCAAAATTCATGAGACAATGCAGAATTAGTAAATGACAGGTATAGTGCTCCAAAGAAGAAATCGGTAGTTTTCTATCAGGGAAGAGATGAACAACCCCCGTTCTTGCTATCAATTAGAATGTTTGGGAAACTTCTGCATTACTGTTTAATGGATTCAAGAGCTTCAAGTAATGTTATGCCACTTGGTGTCTGTAAGAAACTTGGCCTGATTCTAAAGCAGACTTCCAAGAAAGTTACTCAATTAGATAAGATTGAAGTTCCAGTTGTGGGAGAACTACATAATATTCACATGCAGTTGGTAGCTGATCCCAGAATTCAACATTATAGTGATATTTCAGTGGTTGATATACCTAAAGGGTATGGAATGCTATTAAGCAGAGATTGGCTAAAGAAATTGAACGGATATATATCATCTGATTTCTCGCACATGTGGCTATCATGGAAGGGACTTCCAAATTAGATCAGAATAGACAGCACTCCATGATAGAAATTGATGATCACTGAGTATGGTGAAGATAATGAAATCCTCTTTGTAGAGGCAGATCTAGGTGTTTATAAGCCTAAATTTGAAGAGATTTTAATGTTGTACAATCCAATAAAAGCGCTCATAGAAAGTGATCATGATACAACATCAGATGAGGAAGGAGAAGGCATGTTTGAAAATTTTTGAAATTTTATTCTGAAGCATGTTAAGCAAGGTGTGGAATTAGGGAGTCATGCGCATGTTCAAGATTTACTGTTACCTAATTGGTGCAGGATACATAACGCCTTCCATTATGAATTTTCCTGTGCAATGTGTGGAGTAGCCCTAGAACAAGTCCAGAAAAGGATTCCAGAAGCAATGGGCCTGGAGATTCCAAAGACATTGAAGTTGAAAGAACCTGTTCTGTATGCAGTCTTTACAGATGAAGCAAGCACATCAGCATCGGCCAAAGAAGGTACTCAAGTTGAGTCTAGAGAAGTAAATGAAGATAGTAAAGTGTCGAATCAAGAAACTAACTAGGTGTGGACTTTAAGGTTTGATGGATCAAAATCCAAACAAGGATCAGGAGCCAGTTTTGAATTGATTAGCCCAGTTGGGGAAGCATATCTATCCGCATTAAGATTGTAGTTTCCTTGCACAAATAAAGTTGCCAAATATGAAGCTCTAGTGCATGGATTGCTCCTTGCCATCAAAAAGAAAGTCAAGATTTTGCATGTGTTTGGGGATTCTGAGATAGTCATCAGGCAGGTCAGAAAGCATTATGTTTGCCATGATAAGAGATTGAAGAAATACAGAAATCGGGTTTGGGATCTTATCGAAGACTTTGATGCATTCAACATCAAATCAATCTACAGGTCAACGAATCAAGTGGCCAATGCACTAGCCCAAGCTGCAAGTTCTCTTGAGCCTTTAGCCATGGAAGGGTTAAAGAAGTTCACTGTTGAACTGACATCAGTCCCTTCAGTGCCATATAATATTACAAATTTTTAGGTTTTTGATGATGACAAGCACATATTAGACTTCTTGACTAATTCAGGTATTTTCACTACCCAAGTCATTGATGAAAGTGAAGCAGAAGTTAAGTTCGATCCAAATGGGATCATGAATCTAAAGAACAACACTATTCCGAAGGGCATGATTGAGCTAGAAAGACTCTTTGACTTAGACAAGTTAAGCACTCTTCAGCACCACAATGAAGAAGGAAACAAATGTGATGCAGTTAACCTAGGAACAAATCAAGAGGTAAAGAATGTCTTCATAGGAAAACTCTGTACACCTGAAGAAAGAGAAAGTATCATCAATAGCATTAGGGAGTTTCAGGATGTCATCACTTGGGGGTATGAAGATTTGAAAACATACGATACATATATTATCACGCACACCATCCCTCTCAAGCCAGGAAGTAGACTGTTTCAACAAAGACAAAGGCTAGTTAACCCTTTGTTAGAACCTCTCATCTATCAAGAAGTGAAGAAGCTGTTACAGGCTAGAATAATCTTTCTGATAAGACACTCGACGTGGGTCGCCAATCTAGTACCAATCAGAAAAAAGAATGGAGAAATAAGGTTGTGTGGACTTTAGGAATCTCAACCAGGCATCAGAAAAGGATAACTATCCTTTACCTTCGCTTGATGAATGCCAAGGACGTGTTTTCAACAAAAGTTAGAAAATTCAACCAAATACCATGCATGCTCTCCATCAGGTTTACACATTTTCAATGTCAATACGAAAAAATGCCAAGATGACTTCAAGTTTTTTATTAGCTTTCTAACCATGTATTTTTTCACCAATCTGATAACATTAAGGTTTCCATCTTCAATTTCTTTTGCTAATGTGTTCTTTTTTTTTGAAAAACCTATGTCTAGTATTTTTGGTGTCATTTTTTACATGTTTGTCAAATTTTGAAACAAATTACATTTTTAGATTGTAGACTCAATTCTATACACGTTGAATTTATTTGATTAGTTTTTAAAAAATTAGGGGGGAGCACGCTCAAATTTTTATTTTTCAGGATGTGTCCACTTTGAAAATTCATAAAAAATCATATATTCCTTAAAAAATTAACATAAAAATTAGGCATAAACTACATGGTGTTAGCTAATTTTCCATTGAAGCGATTTGTCAAATACTTTAAAAAAATCAACATTTTAGGGGGGACACACCAGACACTATGTTATATTTTTCTGACAAAAATAGGAGCACTTTGTGTGCTCCCCCTATTTGAACCTTTTAATCTCCACTAGTTTTAGAAAAAAAAGTAGTTTAGAAACTAGATTCAGAGCACTACAAAACTTGTTCTTATCACATCTTCTAATTTTGAGTGTGGCTATCTTCAATTTCTCATTCAAGATCATTTTTTACTAATTTCAGAAGAAAAAAAAAATGGTCACTTTGGACCCCTTTGGGTTCTCCATTTCCATGCACTTACCCACATATTTGTGTTTTATTTTCTCTTTTGGAGAGGAGTTCTTTCCCATGGGGTTTTTCTCCTTTTCTCCATTTTATGAGAGTCTTTTTTGTTGTAAATGGGTATCTGATCAAGCCTTGTAGTTGGAACACCATCTCTTCTTCTTTCTTTCCTTTTAGATTGCGTGTAATCTCCCTAAGTTAAACTTATGAGGGGATGTTGGTGTAAATTAATATTTACACATTAGCATAAACTAATTAGGAAAGCATTTTCCTTTTGTTGTTAATTTTATCACATAGGATAAGATTTCTTTATTTGTTTTATCCGCTTTTTCACTTTATCTATTTTTGACAAATGCAATTGTTTTTTTTTTTTTTTTTGTGAATAATTTAATGCACATGCAAGTATTGATTACAATATTGCCTCACATTTTGGATTTTGATTTTTGAGGCAGTCCTCTTTGTAGAAGAAATACTATAGATGATTTTGGGAATCTAACAGTTGTTTTGCTACCTTAGCTTCCTTACAGTCGGTAGGTGTCACAATCTTTGTCCTTTGAATTTCACCACCTTGCAGTGGGTTGTCTTGCATTTGAGTAGCCCCATTTATTCATACTTCAAGAATACTTTTTGACAATGTTTGGAGTGTGGTGACTTGTTTGACTTGATAGCCAATGTGGAGGGCTTCTCGAGCCTCACAAGCTTCTTGTAGGTTTCTTTCCAAGCAACTCATCTCATTGTCTATTTGGATGGTCATTTCTGTATAACTTGTAATAAGATGAGCCTATTGGTGAAATTTAAATTGAACAAGTGCACTCAACGTGCTCTACCTTGGTTGGTATAATTGGGTTGAATGATTCTGTCATGATTTGAAGTTGGGTTATTAAATGTTAGAAAATTGTGGGGCTCTTGTCGGGCCCTCTTTGAATTAGAGTTTTCATAGTCATAATGGTTTGAGATTAGAGGTTGCGAGTCTAGAGAGATATACGTATCAAAAAGAGGAGTAAGAGGTTCATTGGAGGGGAGCTACCCTTTAACCATATACGATTTTGTCATATTTTGAGGGTGCAAGAAGTACCATAGAATAAATGGAATGGATGTGAAAGAGAAAGGTGGAAAGGGAGTGAAAGAAAATGTGTGAAAACACTAAAAAAACCTCACCTAAAAAGATTTTCTCTTCATATTAGGTTCACCAAAATATGTGTAGTTAAGAATCGATCCAAGCATAATGTGAGTGAGTCAAACTCTGACCTAACACATTGAACCACACCCTTATTGGAGGTGCCTGCCTATACACTCCTCTCATGGAAAGAGGTAGTTGAGCAGTGGTGGGACTGAGGGGTTGTTTTGTTCACAGGGAAATATAACGTCGTGGATGGTGGTTGTGTTGTTTGTGTGTTAGTTTGATGGTTGTTGTGATTTTCAAGGATTGGATGTTGCTGGCAAAGGCATTGAATTGGTGTCGTTGTTGTTATTCTTATACGTCCCAAAGGGTCACTTGCTCTTATTTTATTTAATTTGTTTGTCGTAAAGAGGCAAAACATGTTCAATCTTTGCTCTTCTAACTCAATAAGTTCTTTGAGGAGTCTCAGTTCTCCGTTACAAAGCTCCTCTCTTTGTCATCTTTGTTGGTTTTGTTATTCAATTAGCCTCAATATTTTTGTTTGTTCCTGGGCTTGTCCTTCTCTAGGGTTTTCCTATGTTGACAGGTTTTCCCTGATCTCATCTAAGATTGTTTTAATCTAATCTTCTCTCACTCTAGAGCATATTGAGTGCAAACACTGAATTGAGGAAGATGGAAGACTTGTCTCTGTTTTGTTTGTTAAATTTTGAATGTTGTGTGCCTTGTGATGAAATTGAGGGCTTTCTTCTTCTTTATGTTTTCACAGTCTGATGAGTTTCTAAATGCAACTATCTTGAATGAATGCAACTTTTCTTTTGTGTTTTCTCCAATTTTTTAATATGATCTAATTACTACTTTGCTGAAAATGAAATCTTTTAGTGATGCAAATCTAGAATGATTTTTTCCTAGATGTAATTTTCTACTATTTGGGTCTTTTTGTGTTTTGATTTTGGATGTGAATTATTCTAATGAAAGCAAAATGCATCTATTCTACCACAACAAGAAATGAAATCTAGATCTAGTAAAGTAATAAATTTTAATCTAACCAAGAGAAAATAAGAATTTTACTCTTCTAAGGGCAAGAGAATTAGTCAATTACTAATCTAAACCACCTTTTCAAAGCAAATGAAAAATTGTAAATGAATGATATGTGCTGGTCCTAGGCTTGTGTCCTCATAAGTCTAGTATCATCTATCTCCTCCTTTGCAGCAATAGGGTCCTCCACTTGATGATAGGCAACAAGACAGGGATACAAGGGAAATTAAGATTAATTGAAGCTTTGAAGCTCGGGATAACAAAAAGGAAAAAGTCTCTCAAGGTCCCATGCGAGCATAAAAATGATATGGGAGCTACAATGCAAATAAAAAAATTAGCTTTCTCTAAAATAAGAGAGGAGGGTTTTTTTTTATAGCTCGAGAAGTAATACCAAAGGTGGGTTGATTGGGAGCTAACTATAGAGTTGATTGGGAGATCATAGAGGCTGATGGGGAGAAGACAAGAGATTAATTGTTAGATCACCAAGATTGATTGAGAGTGAACAACAGACTGATTGGGAGAAGAGAAATACTTAGGGGAAGTGGTGGTTCAGTCAAACAAGAGAGGATTCTCAATTAGAGATGAAAACAGAAGTAAATGAGATGAAACTAAAATAAATCACACATGCTAAAAGACGATAAAGTCACTCCTTTCAACAACAGGGTCACCCCTTTTGGCAGGGCAAGTCGCCTGGGCAACCCTACAACTTCAGAACAAGTTGCTTGGGTGACCCTCTAGTTAAGGATCTATAAAAGGTTCTTTGACAAGCATAAGGTCCTATAACTTGATTCAGAGGTTGGAAAAGATGATCGAGGTGCTAAATAGGCTAGATGATGTGTCATCAAGTGTGAAAATGCTGAGAGAAGTGTAATTCATGCCTTTGAAGGTTATGAGTTAGATTGCCAAATCATCATAAAGCTGCCATGTTGACCCGTGTGCTTTTTTAGTGCTTAAAGAGCCAGAAACAAAGAGAAAATAAAAGCCTGAAACACATCCCTTGTTTTGAACTCTATCAACAACCATAACAATCATCAAGAAGTGATTAGACACGCATCTCTCACATTTCTATTTTCTTTTTATAAACAGCCTCTTCTCTAATTCTTAATTCAAAATCTGTAATTAATTTTAACATTCGTGTCATATTAACCTACCTCTAAGACTTAACAAGTTATTTTTCCGATATGATTTTGGCGAATAAAATTGAAAGAGAAGACTTTTTGGCAAATAAAATCTAAAATAAATCTTAAAGGTCGCCGAAAACTTTGCCAAATATTACAAAAATAAATGAGAACTGCAAACACCCGTGAATTTATTGCAAGCAAAGCAAACAGCATCTCAATTAAAACCCAACTTAAAATTAATTAATATATCCCAACTTCTCAGTTAAAACCCAACTTAAAATTAATTAATATATCCAAACTTTTCTCTTCGGAAAAAAAAAGCCACTTAAAATGAAAAATTCGAGAGAAGCAATTTATCTGTTAGCCTGAACAACAATTTAGGCTCTAATTTTTCCACAGCAGTATTATTATTGCCACTGCAAGCAAAGAAAGGAGAGGTCGGGAGTTCGAAACCCCTCAAACATAGCAAAATATTCCTTCATTCATTTCTTCCGATCTAAGCCGCTACAGGGTGCCAATGTTCAGCGCCTCGGGGGGCTGAGAGCCTTGATGCGCCGCACAAATTCAAACACCCTACGGTCGCTTGCAACTGCAACAGCGGCTGTCGAAGAAAACACAAAAATGGAATCATTTCAAAAGCTACAACCCCGCATAAAAACACCGCTTCCAGTTACGCCCAGGTTATACGCATCAAACAATTTAAAGCAGGGGAAGAACAATTGGTGCTTTGTAGTTGGGGTTTTGATTGTTTTATGCCTCTTCTTCTATTTATTATCCGTTGCCCGGGGCGTTCAATTCTCGTTCCATAGGAGCGGGGGCTACGGAATCATCATAGATGCAGGCAGTACGGGGTCAAGGATTTATGTTTTTGAGTATGTGAATGAGGGTAAAAGCAGGCTTCCGATTGTGAGCTTTTCGGGGAAAGGAGCGCCTTCGCTTAAGACGAAGCCGGGACTGTCGGCCTTCGCTTCTAGGCCGGAAAGGGCCGGGGATTCGATCCTGGAGCTCTTGAATTTTGCAAAACAGAAGGTTCCGGAAACTTACAGGCAGGGCATTTTTTATGAGTTATATTTTTGTTAATTGTTTTTTCTTTTTATAAGATTTTCAAAAAATTGATGCACTAATTAACTAAATTTCACATAATTTTTTTGTTTTAACTATTGACTTGGACTTAAAGAGGCCCATTTTGGGCTTGGATGACTGATCTGTAAAATGCTAGAGATATTCTCCTAGCAATCACCACTTAACCCTACAAAACACCTTCAAACAGCTGATCTCCTAACTCTAATTGTTATTTTATCGGTTAGAAATGTTCAAAATAGTTGCAACATCATAAAGACACACATAACAGAAGTATACAGTGCAAAACAACTACACAACAAGACCGAGGGACAAGGCTACACTTGGAGAAACCCTCAAAAGGGAAGAAAACTCCAGAAGAGTGAGCTCTTGCTCCTCATGCCACTGTTTTCCAGTCTATTACAAGTGTTTGCAATGCCTCTTGGGCAAAAATGAGCTTCGCAACTGTACAACAGGCTGAAACACTTGCACAATGGTCTCCGCACCATGAAAATGCTGTTCTAACATTTACAAAAGTAAAAATTTGGACTAAATTAAAGTATGAATCAGAGCCAACGCCTCTCCAATGTGTTTGTGGTCTTCATATGCCTTCCTAACATCCTTCCTTGGTGCCAAAAGGAAGCACAAATGTCGGGGAGGTGTAATGAAATGTTAAAATGTTTCATCTTCCATGTTTTGTCCTAGTTATATCGAAAGTGCTGCTTGGCATCAGTGTCGATTGTGAAATTGCTGCTTGTCATAGTGTCGATACCAAAATTGTTGGGGCAGTGGCGAAACTGTCGCCTATTGCAAATCGGCAGTTTCGTCACCATTCAAATTTCTCTCAAAATTAATGTTTGGTCCCTTGCTTCGTGACTTCCTTGAGATGCTCCGGATCACCCCAAGTCTGCCTTTGACCTGAGACCAAACATTATGGCAACAAAACACAATGAGACATGAAAAACACATGCTTCCATGGTTTTATAGTTATACAACTCCACGAATGAAAATGGCAACTTCTGATCTATTTTTCATATCACATCTCCCCACCATGGAGGCTTTTGGTCCCCAAAAGCTCAGAGACCCAGCAAGTGAGGGAATTTCTTCCCCACATCTTCTTTGGGATGCCCCTTGGCTTTGCTTGGTAATTGCCCCTTCGATCCCACTAACTATATGTCACTGATCTCCTCTTCTTGTCCTTCTCATCTCTTTGTCCAGAACCATAGCACCCTGTAGCACCTCAAAAATCTTGTGCCTCAAAACCTTGATCAATCATTGTGTCTTCTTTGGCAGTAGAGCTTTTCAAAATTGACAGAGTTTGCAGTCTTGGTATTGGGCTCAACGAAGAAAATATTATGTTTTATTTTCTATTCAAACTTTGGAAAAGTATTTTAGCTTGTTTAGCTCAGTTTTTTAATTTTTTGAAGACTTTTGGGGAACAGCAAAAGTATCAGAGGAAATTTTAAAAATATTTTCATTTGAAAGTCTTTTTATTATAACTTATTTAAAATATTGAAAAATAAGTCATTTTTATACAATCAAAATTCCAAAATTCAAACAAACTTTGCAAACCTAAAACAAATCGCAGCGTTTGATATACACGATGCCTTTGGTTCACATTTACAGATAAAACCATTGTGATTGAACTACTACATCTAATGCCTAACATAGCTGCAACAATGACGTCTGAGGCTTAGACCCTATAGATTGCTATGGAGAAATAAGGACACAAATTTTTCATTTTCCATTTCCCTCTGTTACCCATTTGTTGCTATCGTCAGATGTAAATCCTGACAATAATAAATTTTGAATGTAAATCCTGATGGTAAGAAATTTGGAGTAAGATTTCTTTTTAAGCAGGTGCTGTTGACAAGGCAAATCTTTTTCACGTGCTGTCTAAGTGCCACGTATCACTCTACTCTCATGTGCTTTAAAGTCCCTTTCACACATTGAAAGGACGAGCTTCTTCCATGTACCAATAGGTATATTGGAAGGGCGAGCATATCAAGATGTTTGGTATATCGGTCTGGCAATATATAGAAAATGAAACCTTTTGGAGTGATAAGGAACCAATCCATCTCCCATTGATAGCAAAATGCATTCAATCACATCAATTGTTGGTGAAAAACTAATTGAGAAGGATACTTGGTTAGAATGGTCAAGGCAAGTTGAGAATACTCTCATCTTCAATGATTTGTGGTTTGACATTTGTGATGGAGACACACAACTAGCTGAACCAAAAACAAATGCAAAAAAAACAAATCTGGAGACATAAAAATAATTGAGGAGGATACCTGGTTAGAATGGTCAAGGCAAGTTGAGAATACTCTCATCTTCAATGATTTGTGGTTTGACATTTGTGATGGAGACACACAACTAGCTGAACCAAAAACAAATGCAAAAAAACAAATCTGGAAACATGAAAATTCTAAGGTACTGGCCTTGATAAGGGCCTCGGTTGATGGAAAAGTCTTACGTCACATACAAGAGTTCAACACATCATGGGAAGCATTAAACAAGTTAAAGGATTTGTATGATTCCAATTCAAAATTGGAATTCATAAATTGTAGTTGAAATTGTTCAAACTTGAGTTGCAAAATGGTGATGTAATAAGTTTGGCTTTAGAAATTCAAGCAATTTTAGCACCAACAACTTCAACATCATGCTTGATTGCTTGAATTTCTAAAGCCAATACTGTCGGTGCTAAAATTGATATATACACATATATATATGACTGCCTTCATAAAAGCTCTTTTCCCCACATATTCAACCTATTTGGAGTTATTGCAAGCAAACAATCAATTGAAGTCACTCACTTTTGATTAGTTGGTTGAAGATGGTTGAAAGAGAAGAAGCTTTTGGAAGAAAGAATGAAACCATAGAAGCAAAACATGGGAAACTCTTGCGATATATCATGAGATCTCGAATCTCGGTGCCATCCTTTTTTTTTTCTAAAAATTGCGGCAATATTAGTGCAAAAAATCCGCAACTTAGATTTTACTTGCTGTTTTGCAAAAATCGACTGATATTTGTGTTTTTTCTGTAATAAATTGCTACGAGTTCATCATATTTCTCACTGCACTACATATTATGATATTTCAGTTTAGGGTTTTTAAAAACGTCGGTGTCTCTGTTTGAGAGGTGGGCACGATTTTTTTTCCCCATTTTTATTGTTCACAATTTTTCATTTTTTCATTTTTATTGTTTGTGTTTAATTTATTTAATTTTTAAAAAACTGCTTGATTGTAATGTCTCCTTTTCAAAATTAAGCCAAGTTGAAACCCAAACGCCCATCATTCATTTTCCGTGGGCCTTGGGAATTTTACTCTAGGGAAACTGGGTTTATGTCATAATGTCATAAAAGGGGCCACTTAAGTGTTATTATAAAATGTAATTATAATAAATAGGGCCTCAAGTAAAGTGAAACTATAAAATAAGAAGGTCTCTTATGATTAAAGTTTATTTTAAACAATTCCTCTCAAATATCAATAAAGGGTCATGAAGGAAATATGAAGAGTCACGACTTTTGGAGGAAACTCTATTTAAGAGAGGTCAAGCAAGGAGAAGGTCACATTGATCAATGCTTCTATTTTCTGATTTCTACTCCTTGTTGGAGCATTGGACTTCGGTTCAATTAACCCGAGGACGAAAACCCTCTATGTAGGAGATTGGAAGACGAAAACCCTCTGATTTCCATCATTGTATTAGTGGACGAAAACCCTTGATTCAGACTTGGGGCAATCTCATCCAGAATTGCATATGAGCTTCAAGTTGATAGGCATATCGAATTTATGGTAAAATCTCTGTTGAGTCTGCATAGAAGATCATCAAGATAATTTTATGGCTGCTTTCAGAGGGCCAATTCTGTATGATAAGGACTCCTATGGTACGGTGATTTATGTATCCACGTTATCTGTCATTAACATCTGCAATTCATATATTTCCAAGGCCGATTTTGTGCAGTTGCAGCCTTAATACTTCTGGGGTCGATTTATTTCTGGATGTGTGGGTCGCTTTGGCAGTGCCAATACTCACATAATAGGTGGCTTTCACAACGCCATTCCTCAATGATTTGAGCAGCTCTCACAATGCCATCATTAATATAATAAGTGGCTAGCATAAGCAGGTCGACTGGTAGGGTTAGCAGGGCTGAGTATAGTGGATTATTTTTGACAGAAATTTGTGGCAATTCAGTGGGTTATCGTTGGTCAAGTTGATGCTTTTCATATTTAATACCTGCGATTCATATGCATGATCGATATGGATTGTGGTTGGTCGTTGGTCAAGGTTGTGATGTTCATACATAGTTAATAACTGTGATTTATATGCATGATTGATATGGATTGTGGCTGGTTGTTGGTCAAGGTTGTGATGTTCATACATAGTTAATAACTGTGATTCATATTGGTATACATATTATGTATTTAGAGCAGATTGATATCTGCGATTCATACTGCCTGTATAACTGCTAACAAATATTCATAGAAGCTACAATTTGACTTGTTGAGCCAAAATTGCCTTGTGTATAAAGAGATGCAATGTGTTTGGGCTGCTTCACCAGAGTTGAGTATTAAGAGAATTTTATTTTATAAGATTGATGATCTATAATAGCTGCATACATAATTTCATAGCAATTTAATAATATTTGATTTTGTTTATGGGACTACCCCTTGAGAAATTATTGAGGGGGTTTAAATTTGATCAAATACCATAAAATATTCCATTTAGGATGCTAAACTGACTAATGAAATGTTCAGGTTACGATCTGTCGGGAACTCTCCTCTTGATATCGGTCCTTAGGTGCTCAACCTAGTTTAATCTCCTTCCTCTTTCAATAGGTTTTGATAGGCTAAGAGGTTAGAGTTCTTGATTTGTCTTATTCAATCTATGGGACCAGTGGGTTGAGAAATGTTGGGAAAATCTCCGTGAATTTTAGATTTTTAATTAACTTTTCAATTTTAATATATATTTTAGTTTTTAATTTAATTCATTTTTAAAAATTTATAATTTTATATTTAAACTTAAAAAGTAAATTTTAAAATTTATTAAATAATATATTATTTTATTTTATTTTTTAAATTTAAACTGGTATGTATTATTTCTTCTTTTTTATATTTATTTTTTAAATTGTAATATATTAATATTAAATTTTTAAAATTATTTTTTATACTTTTATATTTTAACTTCAAAAAATAAATTTTAAACTATATTAAATAATGTATTTATTGTAAATATTGATATTAAATAAAATTTAAAATGTTATTTTATAAAACATAAAAATGTTTTATGACGAAATGCTTCAAATTTTACTGAACATTTGAAAGGCTAAATGCAAGTTTTTCTTTTCAGATTTGGTCATCATGCAGCGTGAAAATGACTTTGCATGGGCATATTGAATGTTGATTGAGGGTACAAACAAAATGAAGTGCAACTTTTGCAGTGCTATGTACAGTGGAGGGATTTCTTGTTTAAAATGGCATTTGGCAAAGTAGTCGAGCAATGGTGTGAAGGATTGCCTTAAATGTCCTCCAAATGTCACCTATCAAGTGAAGCAAGCTATGGAAGTCCTTTCAAAAAATAAGGCAAAGAAGGCAAGGATGGGCACACAAGTTGGATCAACTTCTTCTGAGGCTAGAGTCAATCACTTTGTAACTTGGCATTTGTATTTTGTAGTTTGTGATTAATTTTGAGTGTTCAAACTTTGAAGTGGGACTATGTAATAACACGCTATGCAGAGTGCACTATAAATAACAATTTCAAATATAATGAAAAAATTCATATTTCAAAATTAATGGTGTACCTCTCCTTTACTTTCTTTGTCTCTCTCTCCATGCAACTAAGATGCCTTTAAATATAAAAAACATTAGTTATTTCTCTTTTTTTTTTTGTAAATTTTGCTTGTTTTTTGGATTCCCAGTATTTTCACCATATTATCCCGAGAAATTGAAAATATCCTTCTCTTTTGGTTTTCCGAGATATTCCCGAGAAAGATAATTTCTTCTATGACTAAAACCATAGGAGAGAATATTTGCTCTGATGCCAATGTTTCCGAAGCAACAACGAGAAGATGAAGGAGCTTCATATCAAAAAATTGAGGCATCAATTGTTTTACAAGTAACACAGAAAAGATACCAAAATGGGCTACATAAACATTGGTAGAAGTCAGACTTGATGAAGTTGGAAAAACATGCACTAGAAGTGCATACAAAACCAGACAACAAGAAGAAAAGTCCCTAAAAGAGATTCAATACAATCTAGCAAAGCTTCCCTTGGGAGGGCATTTAGAGGAAGAAATCAATATTGCTTTTGATTTAGAACCAACTTCCTTCAAACAAGTGGAAAGACATGATGCTTGGAGAAAAGCAATGAAAATTGAATTTGGGAGTCGGTTGATCCTCCACTCAATTGTAAACTCATTGGTTGCAAGTGGGTATTTTGAAACAAATACAAAGTAGATGGCTCACTCGACAAACACAAAGCAAAGCTTGTGACAAAGGGATATGCTAAAAAGAAGGGATAGACTATGAGAAAACCTTTGCACCAACAACGAAATGGATCGCTATTTGGATTTTGTTGGCTTTGGTAGGTCAAAATGGATGGAAAGTTCATTGGATGCATGTGAAAACCTGCTTTTCTGAATGGTGATCTCAAAGAAACGATTTACATAACTCAGCTAGAAAGTTTTGCAATTGAAGTTCAAGAACACAAAGTGTGTATTGAAACAAGTCCCAAGAGCTTGGTATGAAAAACTCACTGAGCACCTCATGAGCGTGCACTTAAAGCGTTTTGAATTTGAAGACACAACTTTTTTTGTGAAGATAGTTTACAAATCAGTTGTTTACCTAGTTGTATATGTGAATGATCTGCTCGTAACAGGAAATAATGAAAGGTACACTGCAAAAGTCAAAGCAGAATTGATGAAAGGTTTTGACATGACAGATTTGGGTCATCTTCATTACTATTTGGGTATTGAAGTCATTCAAAAATCCAAGCATATTTTCATCACACAATAGAAGTATATTGGTGAAATTCTGAGCAAATTTGGAATGACAGATTGCAAAGTGCAAACCACTCGACACACCCATGGCACAAAATATAAAGTTGACATCAGATGATACTGCAGAGTTTGAAGATGCAACTAAGTACAAATAGCTCATTGGAAGTTTGATCTATGTAACCACAACTAGAGCAGACGTTTTCTTTTGTTGTAGGTGTTCTCTCTAGATTCATGCAACAATTGAGAGAAAGTCAGTGGGTAGCAATGAAAAGGGTTCTTTGATATCTGAAGGGAACTCAGAATTTTGGGCTAAAACACTCCAAGGCAACAAATTTCAAACTACTTGGATACTTGGATTCATAATATGTAGGTGATTTTGAAGATGAGAAATCTTCTTCAGGTTTCTTGATGAATTTAGGATCAGCAGTCATCACTTGGAAGTCAAAGAAGTAGTCGATGCTAACTCTTCTTCAGCAAAAGAAAAAATATATGGCAGCCTTAGAGGCAACCAGAGAAATATTGTGGCTCAGAAGGATTCTTGAGGATTTGCAGGAAAAACAGGTTTCTTCAACACCACTCATGGTTGACAACACTTATGCAATTAAATGGCAAATAATCCAATATTTCATGATCGAACCAAGCACATCAACACCAAATTCCATTTGATTCAGCATTATGTGGAAGATAATGGTGTCAAATTGATACATTGCACAACTGCAGAGCAACCAATGGATATCCTAACAAAAGCGCTTGGAAGAGAGAAAATTGAAAACTTCATAGGCATGTTGGTCTCACTATAACCCCTACGGATTAAGGGGGGCGATGTAATATTATGTATATAATCCTAGGGCATAGTAAATGTGTAATAATAATATTATAATTACAAATATATTTCTTTTGTAGGATTTGAATTGTCCTCTTGGAGATGAATTGAACAGTAATGGCCATGTTTTGTTGTTAAATATGTACTTTTCAAACATATTTTTGAATGAATACAATTTGGGTTTGCATTTCAATTTCATTTCCATTTTTCACATTCCATTTTTGGCCCGACAACATGCAATGGAGCAACAATGTAGGAGAAAGATTTGACAAATTTTCTACGTATTGGACAGCCACAACAAAACTCCTTGTTTCAGTGATAATAGTGGGCTTTGGTCAATTCACAATGGCCTCTATCTTGGTGGGATCAATCTTAATCTCTCCATTATCCACCATGTGTCCAAGGTAGACAAGTGATGTATGTGCAAACTCACATTTGTTTCCATTCAAAAGCAACTAATCTCCCCTAACACTTTTAGAACTTGCTTAAGATGAGAGATATGCTTTTCTTAAGTCCTATTGAAAACAAGAGTATCATCCAAATCAACTATTACCCAATAGTCTAAAGTGGTTTAAGCACCTCATTCATCAATCTCATTAAGGTAGCTGGAGTGTTGCATAGTCCAAATGGTAGAACAAGCCTCTCATAAAGCCCTTGCTTAATTCTGAACATTGTTTTCCAAATGTCTTCTTTTTTGATCCTTACTTGGTGATACCTTGATTTTATATCCAACTTGAAAAAATACTTAGCATGTTGCAACTGATCCAAGAGATTATCAATATGTGGCAATGGATACCCATTCTTGATGGTTATCACGTTCAAAGCTTTGTAGGCCACTTACATGCACCATGTTATGTCCTTCTCAGGAAAAATTGTACACACAGTCAAATTCCAGGTCTGGTTACTTCCTTCTCAATGAGAGTTTTCAGTTGCTTCCTCACTTCATTGGCCTCTAAAACACTTTGCCGGTACAACCCTATGTTTAGAAGAGGACAAGCAGGTATTAACTAGATCTCATGCTCAATCGCTCTATTTGGGGGTAGCTCCTTAGGCCCAAGAAACAACTCTGAAAATTGTTGAACCAACTAATCTATTACTTGTTGTTTTTTATGTGTGTGCAGCCCATGGACTGATTTTATCTGAGCTTTCCCTTTCTCCTCTTTATCATACAACAGAACAACACAAACTTGCCACTAGCATTGATTAGCCTCATGGATCGTGAAGCATTTATCATGGATATTTTGGAACTGCCCACATAAGAATTCAAAGTGAAGTCCTTGCCATTCAACCAAAGCCTATATTGGTTCTTACTTTTGAAATAAACATCTGGAACATAGGGACAAGGACTTCAAAAGATGACACCACAAACATCCAATGGAATCACATCTACAACCACCTCATCTTTAAATTCCAGATTGAGTCCAAATTGCAACGTAAATTGTTTAGTCACATATATATTCACTCCGTGCTTCAACCACCCTAAGGAATAAGGATGTGGATGGTCATCAACCTCAAACCAAGCTTGCTAACCAGCTTTTGAGAAATCAGATTTGCCTCAGAGCATTTGAGATGTCCCTGGGTATATTAATTATTGGGAAAACACTAACTTTCCAGAATTACACACAGTAAATACAAAGAGCACTCATACAGATAATAAACACAAAATTTTTAGATCCACTTCATAATCTCCAGTGATCATAAAACTAAAATATACTGTGACAAGCTACTGTAATTAAATAATCAGTTAGAGATCTCTGACAGAGGTTCTGCTCTGAAATATAACAGCCAGTAGTATGATAATCTCCTTAATATATATATATATATATATATAGTCAGTCCGGGAATTACACTTCTTGGAATGATATTCTGAAATTCAAATTACAATTTAAGAAATCTCGCCTGTGTTGTTGCTGTGGCCTTGAATCAGGCTGGTGGCTTGTGACTTAGCAATGTAAATCCACATTGGAATGCCAGGAGTTCCCTTGAACGGTCACGTAGCAGGTCTCCACTTATATTATTGTTGTGGAGTGGTTGTGACGGCTCAGATCTGGTGTGCTCCTTCTAACCTGGCAGCGGAGGTGGAATGGTGATGTATTAGAGGTGCAGTCCTGAGTTCACCAATGAAGATTTGCTCTGCAAATAGATAACCCATGTTAAGTTGCCGTAGTATGTTGGTGCCTGATTACCACAGTCCTTGCTACATGGTTGTGGATAGTGCTCTTTCTTTTTGACTGTTATAAATTGAGTTGATGGGAGGTCGACTTGAGTCTGGAGTATGCTAACAAGTGTGCTGTGCAACCCTGAGTGAACTTGGCACTGTATCTTTTGTTGGTGGTCGGCAACTGGTAAGCCTTGTCCCTATAAGTATGAATTTGCGCCTTCTTTGTCTCCTCCTGGGTTAGCGAATGAGCTGCGACCCTGTAGGACTAGCTCAGGAATTATGTGTAGGCAGCAATTACTTGATTGACCCGCGCCCTATTTGGGCTAAGCAATTGTGTGGATTCTTCTCTAGCAGCAATCTTGAAAGATGTATGATTTCCTTAACCTGGCGAATGAATTCCTTGCAGACCTAAAAATTCAACAAACTCCCAGTTAATCTCACTGCAAATCCCTGAGTGGAATTTGCTCAGTAAACTTGGCAGGGTTTTTTGTCTTACCAAGTCTTGCCTTCTAGGGTTTTTTATTCCTAATGGCTTGAACACTCAAACTAAAACTCAGCAAATGCAAATTTGAAATATGGATGCAAAACTGAGTCGAGTGAACTTGTAGAAATACCTCTTCCGAATAGTACCCATAGGACCTATTTTTGCCACCCAAGTTTGAATTTTAATTTATTTTTATATTTTTTAATATATATATATATAATTTTATTTATTTATTATATTAATTTAGTGTTGAGAAACACTTTTAATTAATAATAATAATATTAAATATAGCTGGAAAAGAGGGACATGACAGCATTTACAAACAAAGCATCTACTTTCTTGCCTTTCATTTGAATTTTGACGTGGAAGAATTCAGTGAGTTCCTCTTCATCTGAAGGACTTTCATCCACCAAACATGCACCCTTATGAACTATGGCACACCAGCCTCTCATCAACCTCTGAGCTACAATCTATTTCAATTTTCTTTCCTTTTGCTCATATATGGGACATTCTTGTCGTTTTTCTTCTTCTTCTAGGAAGGTGCCAACTTTGGATGCAACTTCCAATATCTTTCCTTTGAATGCAATGGAACTTTCCCGTTCTTTTGCCCTCGGTATTCATTGTAGTCTAGTAACATTCTTCTTGCAATTACTCTTGCTCTTACCCTTGTTATTGCCCACACCTTGCTGCTATACTTTACCCTGATGTTTTGGCTTGTAGGAAGTGCTTCTCTTATCTTATTCCAAGTAATATGCTTGTGCACATGCCTCATCGATATCTTGGGGTTTAGCCATTAAACCAAGTCTCTTTAGGTGTTCAAACAGCCCACCTATATATTTCATGAGCACCCCGTGATCCATAACATCATATCCCAATTGTACAACTTTTTTCCTGAACTTGCTTTTATATTCTTGCACACATTGTCCTTGTCCTTGTTTGAAGTAATCCCATTGCATCACCCTTTCTTCTTCATAGGAAATAGGGTAAAATTGCTTCTTGAGCAGCCCTTTAAAATCCTCCCACTTGGACATTGGGTGGCACTTTTCGAAATTACAAGGAATGAGCATAGCTTTCAACCCATGAGAGAACATGATTAGATATCTAAGTCTTGTAAAGGAGTCATTTTGTGGAGACTAAAATATACCTCCATTTGGGACACCAATCGGTCAAGTTTCTCTACAATTATTTCTCCATCAAAGGGCTGTATGTCAATTTTAGCTTCAGCCTTGAAGGATCCACCATAAGATGACACTCCTTGTTCTTTCTCAGTTTTCTTAGGTTCTTTTTCTTCATCACGCTTCTTTGGGATACCAAGTATTTCAGTCAAGGCAAGCATAATCCTTTCAAGCCTATTAATGTTTCAAACTGAGCTGGAAATTCTTGCAACATCTTCTAGTTTCTTAAATCGAGCCTCTCCTTCATTCTCTTCTTTGTCCAAATTCCTTGTCATTGATCTAGTTGTCTTATTCCACTCTCTAGGGCTCAAAGGGGATCAGATTATCACTAACACCTGATCTTGTAGAGGGCATAACCAGTCAGACACTTGCAAGGATGTCTATAACCCTTCTTTGATACCACTTGATCCGTAAAATGCTAGAGATATTCTCCTAGCAATCACCACTAATTGATATCTTCTTGTCAACCCTACAAAAACACTTTAAACAACTGATCTCCTAACTCTAATGGTTATTTTATCAGTTAGATATGTTCAAAATAGTTTCAACATCATAAAGAAACATATAACATAAGTATACAATGCAAAACAACAACAAACAAGACTAAGACACATGGTAACACCTGGAGAAACCCTCAAGAGGGAAGAAATTTCCGGAAGAGGGAGCTCTTGTTCTCATGCCATTGTTTTCCAGTCTACTACGAGTGTTTACAATGCCTCTAGGGGGAAAATGAGCTTAAGAACATGTACAACCAGCACAAACACCTGCACAATGGTCTTGGTACCATGAAAATGCTGTTCTTACACTTACAACAGTCAAAATTTGAACTAAATGAAAGTATGAATGAGAGCCAACCCCATTCCAGTGTGTTTGGGGTATTCTTATGCCTTCCTCACCTTCCTTGGTGCCAAAGGAAGCACAAATGTTGAGGAGGTAAAATGAAATGTCAAAATCTTTCATGTTCCATGTTCTGTCCCAGTTGAATGGAAATTGCCACTTGTAATTAGTGCTGATTGCGAAACTGCAGGGATGGTGGCAAAACTGCTGCTTGCTGCAATCCTGCAGTTTCATCACTATTCAAAATTCTCTCATAATGAATGTTTAATTGTCTGCTTCAAGACTTACTTGAGATGCTCTAGATCACCCCAAGTCTGCCTCTGACCTGAAACCAAACTTCTTGGCAATGAAACACGACAAAATAGAGCAAACACATGCTTCCATGATCCCAGACAATTCCATGACTGAAAATGGCAACTTCTGGTCCATTTTTTCGGATCACTGACTTGGCCAAAATAATCAGCAAAAAATTGAACAAAACTCAGCAAATTAAAGTGGTCAAAAGTGTAACATCAATCCAAACTAACCAAATCATATATATATCAACTTAATACTACATTAAGGATCATGTTGTGTGGTTACACAACACGCCCCATTTTGCCTTAGCAAAATAGGGACCCAACTTTTTGCTTCTGCTTGTTTTTGTTTTCTTGCTTTGGGCGGTTTGGTAAAAGTCAGTCAGATATGTCACCCTTGTTTATGCATGTGCATCACAAAGAGGGGTCATTTGTCAAAGTTAGAATTTGCTATGGCAAACCTCATAATCAGGAAGAGTACAAAATTCTAAGCATGTTTGCCTTTTGGATCACCCTGATATTGTTTAAGGATAGAGAGTTATGCTAAGTCAAAGTTTGGTCAACCCAGATATTTCCCATAGGGTCACATTTCTAAATATCAGTCATGTTGTGACCTAATCACACATCGCCCCATTGCAAATGGGGACCCCCTTTTTTTTTTGAGTTTTGATGCTTTGCATGAAGTTTTGATGATGTTTTAGAGCTATTTCATGATGAAGTTAGTGGTGTTTGAGTCCTGTTGTCCCTTGATGACTTGATCCTGATGTTTGAGATCCTGAAAATTTAGAATCTGCATGTTAAATCCGGTGGATCCGAGATCTATCTCAAACATCCTAAAAGGTATATTGAAAAATATTTAAAGTATACTTAAATATATTTTTCAATATACCTGACCTTGGGGACTTTTGGTTTTGGGCGCGAATTTGCTTGAAGATCTTGGGCGCATTTTCCCATTTGCAGAGACCCAAACCAGCGCCTTAGGTTGAGACTCATAAGTGCGCCTAGAGGAAAATCAACTTTCAAACACTCCAAGAGGTGGCGCCTTGATTGATATTGAAGATGGAAGGCCTTAGGCATTGAAAATTGACAAAAATAAGACAACTTACTTTAGGCTCCAATTCATCCTTCAATTTTAGGCGCATTCTGCATGTGTAGACACCATTTTTGGGCGCCTTGATGAGAGGTGAGGTCCAAGTCAATTATAATGGCGCCTAAAGAGATATCTCCTTCCTTAAGACTCTAGGATTGATTTAAGTCTACAAAACCCACATTATGAGTTAGGCACCGATTTCACACTCAAATGATCATCAACTTGCGCCTTGAGTTGAAGTGTGATGTTTAGGCGCCTAGAGGAATGAGGAAGTAAGTCAAAAGGACCTAGGGCGCCAATCTTTGCTTGAATTACCTCCTTTTGGCGCCTTCATAAGAAATCACCATAATGAGCGCCCAAGTAGCAAGTTCAAGACCACAAGTATGAAGCCAAATTGAGTTAGGCGCTCCTTATCACCCAGATAATCATCATAAGCGCCTTGGGAAAGGATACATGAAAAGACATCTTGCATTGGCTCCTAAGAGTAAAGGCTTTGAAATTTAGCATATAGGTGATAAAGGTACCTTTTGGGAGAATGTTAGATAAGTCATTATTAGGTTTGAGCGCCCTAAGTTGGAGAAATCATCCAATTACCCCTAGAGTTGATGGGAAATGAGCATCATCAAAAGACTTAAGATTTTGCGCCTAAAAGAAAATGCTTGAGTTTCTAAGTGATAAGACTATTGAAGCTTCCCTTGAACTTGCACAAGGACTTAGAATCATAAAACTCAAAGTGAACACCCTTGTAGTCCTAGGCGCACTCCATGCCTCAATAAACCCATTTTGGCGCCTTGATCCCAGAGTGAATGAAAAAATCAATTTGCACCTAAGATTATCAAAAGAAAATAGGCACCTATTTTAGCTCATTTCACCTTGCATGAGCATCTTGAATTGAAGATTGCCTTTATTGTGTCTAGGTGCCCTTTATGAAGTTTCTCATCAACCTTGAGGGCCCTGAGGAGAGGAACATGTTGTGAAGATTGATTGAATGTTTTGTGGTCTCTTATATCATCATTTTTGGCGCTTTGAAGGAAGGGAAGGGGGTTATAAGGTTTGAAAAACTAGTATGATGTTTAGGCGCCCATCCATGATCATTTCAACCTCCCAAACAAAGTGAATCTAGGCTCTCATAATGGATTTTCTTACTAGTTTTTGGCGCCATGGAGCCTAAGTGCTGAAATTATGGAGATAAGCACCTAGAGGTCAGAATGAGGTCTTTGTGAAGTCTAAACATGAATAGAGATCATCTGAAGTTTCATGAAGCAAGCTAGAACTTAGGCGCACTTTCATTTATCTACCAAGTTCAATGAGCGCCTAAGGATAAAAGAGCCAAGACAACCTCAAGAAAGCGCCTAAGGGTCTTAAACATCAAGAATGTCAAGTTGAGGAGTGAATTAGTCATATATAAAAACTAGGCGCATTTCCTTGTTAAAACCATCTTGTATGAGCGCCTAGGAGGAAGGTTGACCATTGATGTAAGATTGAGCGCTTAAGGGTCAAGGAAGCATATGTATCAACTCACTTGAAGGAGCAAAGATTTGGAGGACTCTATAAACTGCAGTGATTTGGTAATGAAACCTTGAAAGGCACTCATTTATGTTTAGGTGCATTTCGCCATTAGAACAACTCAATATGGCCGCCTTGAGGGAGAGTAAGCTGATCAAACATGTTGAATCAAGCCAATTTATCTAGGAGACCTTAGGCGCTATTTTCCACCAAAATCAACCTATTCTGGCACCTAGGAAGAAATTGCATTGAAAGACATTTTTGAATGAATTTCTTTAGTGAGATTGACCTTTTAAACTATTACAATTGTTAGAAATCATTTAAACTGATGAATGTGGGACTAACTTATGTTAGGCGCACTTTGCTCCTCTTTTTACCTATATGTGCAGCTAGACTTGAAGAAGGGTTATTTACATGTTTAAAGTGTTTCCTTTGTTATAAAGTGATTGATAATGTCTCATTGTTGTCTTGTAGGAACATCAACAAACCTAAGGAGCAAGTGCCTGGAGTCACCTTCATCTAAGGGGTGAAGTCAAGAAATTATCATTACAAGAAGAAGCATCATGCTAGCCACCTTGGAAGATCATTTCAAGATCATCATCAAGTTGCATCATTGAAAGAAGGAGTGTTGGTGAAGCCAAGGAATCATCTGAAGGACAAGCACTTGAGTCACCTTCAAATTGTAGAGGAAACTTCATCAATGGCATCATGTTCGAATACATTCATCCATCCAAGCTTCAAGTCAAGTTCTCCCAATCTTCAAGATTCATCAAGCTTCAAAGTCTCTTTGAGAGGACATCTACTCCACATCCAAAAAAGGTGTTATCATCTACACTCCAAAGGGCTACTTCAAGATCATCGTGAAGAACTACTTCATCTTCATCATATCATCAAGCAAGGCACTTCATCTATTTAACTTCAAGTTCCATTCAACCTTCAAGTCCAAGAGAGATCTTCTACTCTACATGAAGATAGCAACATCATCATCATCTCCTACTACTCTACATGAAGATGCATCAAGGAAGATCATCAACTTACCTACAAGAAGAATGAACATCACAGTGTTAGTCAAATGAGCTACAAGCATCATACATATCCTACTTACAATGAACAAGGCAAGATCAACAAGATACATCTCAAGTGTTCATCATCAAAAGCAATTACATCCACAAGTATGCTGAAGTGGCACCTATGTGGCGAGTACACATCATCATTCAATCATAATCAGCCACATCATTTCAACTGCATTCAATGTATCATTTAATAAAAGAAGCCAAAGGGACGCCTATGTGGAAGATGCTTTAAATGATTTCATCTTATCCTTATCACATTGGAAAACGTGCCTTCATTGCCTCTCTCTTTTATACTAAAAATAGCAAGTTGCTGTAACTACCTGTTGAGGTGGCATGATCTAAGCCCTTGGCTATATGAAATAATCTTAGCCATTCATTGTATTCTGGACACTATATAAAGGCTTTGTTGCCTCATTTGTAATATATAGTTTTGTAGGAGTAGAATAGGAGAGACTCTCGAAATTTTCTGAGAGTACTTGAAGTTGTAAATATTTTCAAGATTAATGCAAAGGACATTGGAGTTCGCTTGGTGTTTAAGTATTATCTTGTGGAGTAGCATGGCTTCTTGTATCTTGAATTGAATGAGGAGATGTTTCAATTAGAAGTAAAGTAGATTAGCAGCTCTTTGATGTAATGTATGTTGTATTGGATATTTGATCAACTCCTAGCTCATGCTTTTAACATTCATTGTTGGTGAAGTGTTGTGTAAAGCTAGTCTGAGCCTCATTTGCTTGAGTTCGATTGTGGATGCTTGTTTGAGTTGCGCCATCCGATGGGTGCTTATATAAGCCTTCATGATTTGAAAACCCTTTGTTTACCTTAGGAGATTGCACCAACTTTATGTAGTTGTAGGCATCCTTGGCGAAGTGAAGTTAAGTTAATCAAGGAGTTTGTCTATTCATACATCATCATTGCTTCATTGACCTTAGATTAGTTCCTAAACTCTTGCCCTTTTACTTTTCTTTATCATTGATGCCTTGTACATACATCATCCACACTGAAAGGAGGAATAAGCTAAATGAAGTAAGAATGAGTCAGCATAAGTCCCTTTGTGTTTACCAGCAGAATCATATCAAGTCACTAAGCTATCCCTTACAAAATCATAAAAAAGGAACCTTGGAGTCATCTTGTTTGAGTACATTGTTCAGCATTCGAGAGGCTTTGCTCAAGAGAGAGTTAGATACTCTATATTTTACTCTATTGTTGACTTGTCAAAAAATAAACATCAACAAGTCATATTCGTTAAGATGACCCCGATTTCAAAAGATCACCCGATGTCCATTTGTTCCCCGATGCGCAAACGTTAAACTTAAGTGAGGTAGATTATTTGCCTGTCATAACCTTAGTGCATGTTTCGAAGGGTCATATTTCCCAATATCCGTCATCTTACAAAATATCACCCTTTGTGAATATCACCCTTCGCAAACATGACCTTGACGTAATCTGATTGTGATATATAGAAAAGATCACCCTGATGCTAACGTCATCAGTAAACCCGACCCGTGGAGGGTCATATTTTGAAACATCTATCATATTTCTTAATATGATGATGACGTCACCATAACCCAATAACAAAGAGAACATACTAGCCTAATGATGTCATCATGATCCAACCCAAAAAGGTCACATTTCGAAATATCCCTGACCTTAGTGAATGTGACGATGACGTCATTTTTCCGAGTAATTCTAAAGGCCCGTAAGGTGATGATGTCACCCCTACATCCTCGAATGAGGGTGATATTCCTAAGTACTAAGGATCTGGATATTGCCAATATCCCTCATTTGGAACTTTATGACCCTATATGCCTGGCTTCGTAATAACCAATCCAATCATGCCACGTGGCAAAACCCTCGGGGTTATATGAACACAGTATTATCATGATTCATTAACAAATGTAATATGACCTGATCTCGGTCATTAGTCAAAAGGTTGACCATATGGATGATCGAATCACCCTGATCATTGGTAAATAATTGTTTCAGAGGGTCATATTTTCAAATATCCCTGATCTTCTAAGAGATCACCCTCCTGCATTAAATGCTAGCTCAACGGTAGGTCGTGCCCTCCTGATTTCGAATATAAGCCCGATACTTGGCAACATCTACGAACGTCATGCAAATGATTAATGGACTTAAATAAAAATGATTCTCATGCCCTAATTTGTCGTATTGATCGGTTTAAAAGTGAATTTTAGGGATTATTTACATTTACCCTATGATAATCGAAATTACAGAGCTCTGAAAGTCAAAGCATCACCATCATCTGCCAACGGAACGGTCGTGCATCTGAACGGACGGGATGGTAAACACAGCTCAGTCATATTTTCTGTCATCACGAACACTGTAAAGGACAAAAGCGATTATCAGGTATGTAATTAAAACCCTCTCTTTTGTCGTTTATGGTAAATCGTAAGGTAAGAAGGTAGGGTTAAGTAAATTTAACACGATGATGCATGAAATGAACTAGATTAATGAAATTGATACTAGAATGAATGTGATCTCTATCCTCCTGCTGCGCATAAACATGTTAGGGTAAGAAATGCACGGTTTTAATGCAAGATCTAATGGTAGCCAAAAGGAACAGGTCCGAAACTGACCTCTTAAAACCTATGTTCATCCAGCCTGAAGGGGTAGGATTCAGATATGGCATGATAAACGACACACACCAGGGAAATACAAACTTGGATGCATGGACAAGAAGATTAGACAATGGAAGTTGGAAACCCTATATTACAAAGGATATACTCCACAGGCATGTGGCACGCCGGGGGATTTCCCTACGCCATGGAGGCTACTGAGCTAGTAGTCGAGTGTGCACGAAACTATAACCCTGAGACTAGAAAGGTGGAGAAGCATGGTAGGGTATATGCGGATTTCTCGACCAAGGGCATCACTGCTGCATTCAATTTGCTTATAGGGAATAATGTGGTCAGGCTGAGCCTGAGTAGATTGGAAAAGGAATATCTTGGCAATGAGAAAGGGGCCAGGAGGATCATGTACCAATGGAGGTCCAAGAGAAGCACATACAAGGCCTCAGCCAAACTGCCAGTGCACTTCTTCAAATTTGACTTTGTTGAGGAATATCAGTATATGATGGTCCTGCTTGCCAGAATGACAAGAAGGACAGCATGCTGGGAATTTTGAGAATTGGATGTATGGGATCATTAGAATGGTTGAATACTCAGATGATATGCCTCTTTGGGCCAAAATAATAAGTGATAGTCTAGATGCAAGAATGAGAAGGTTAGGAGGCAAGATGTGTATGTTCCACATGACTTCCTATGTTGTATATGCTTGTGCTTTTAGAGGAGCTTTCAATGGATTGCAAACAGTAGGCAGGATTGGAAACAATCCTGGTGATGTTAATATATGGGAGCACTATCCACAACTGGGCAAGAGAGAGTCTCCAAAATTACAAATTGGTAAATGATTCCTTTTCTATGCATCTAGTTAGATCAATGGAGGAAGACAAATTGAAAAGATTGAGTATGGAGGCCCAAGCTTTGATATACAAACATGGGGCTTGGTTTATCTAGTTCTCTACTTTCTCGTATATAAGAATAGAAGGCTTTGAGGGACATCCCCTCATGTTACCCAGATACCCCAATGACAGGGTCATTTTAATGGAGTTTGCTAGACATATTTTAACCTCAGTTGAGGCTCATAAAGAAAAGGGGAAGATCCCACTTATATTGTTTCCAATATTCATTGGTTGGTACATATGTCCTGACAGTCAGAGTGTCAAGAATGCAATAGGAGGACTGAAGCTAATGCACCTACAGCCATTTTCAATAGCTAGGCCATACAACCCATATGGCAGGATGCAGAAATTGCTAAAGAAGCAGATACATCAAAATCACCTTGAAGACTACTGGTCTGATTGTGATGATGAAGCTGAAGTCAGAAGAAGAAATTATCAGAGGCTCACACTCAACTAGATTTGCACTTTTGATTGCATACCAGTACCAATGCAGTTGCACAAAGATGATGGAAAAATTATGTCAAATGAATACGAAGATAAGAAAGTGTACAATGACACCATCTCAGCTCCTGATTTAACTCAGCCTGAGGTGACTTCATTTGATCAGATCATGCAGAAAGTTATTGAATTAACCAAGAGATGGGTAAATGTTGAAGTAGCCAAGTTAAAGAATAGGGGTGTAGCCCTCACTGTGGACACCAAAAAGAAAAGACAAGATTTATCTGAGGAGGAATATGATGACTTCCTCATTGAAAAAAGGAAATCCAATGGAGAAAGGTTGCCAATTGAAGAGCCCAAGCAACAAGATAAAAACAAGAAGGCAATTCCTGTACAACAGGGAGTGATTGTTGGGAAACTTCAGCCAAAAGGAGATGTGGCATCCACATCTGCATCACTTCAAACCCCTGCCAAGAAGAAGGGCAAGAAGGTCATAAAGCCTACTCCTATGATTATGGAAGAGCCAACGGAAGAAGAACTATTGCAAGATGAGCTATTGGAGGAGGATCCATTAGATGAGGAGCCTTTAAATGAAGAACATAAAGATGATGACCTATTAATAACCAAGAAGAAAAGGAAGAAAGTGCAAGGGACTCCACCTCAGAAGAAGCAGAAAACTGCAATGAGGGGAAATGTTAACGTTGACCCTATCCTATTAAGAGGTGTAGGTGGTTTGACTTTCATGAGGGAACTACAGCGTGAAGTTCCAATTCCAAATATTGTTCAATTCAAAACTGAGAAGGCGGAAGAGCAAAAAGAAGAAAGACATAAGGCTAGGAAAGAGCCACCCCTTCTACTAGATGATACAGTGGACCTGTCAGCTGATGAAATAGTTACTGATGTCGCTGCACAGAGGATGGAAACTTTAGTGGCCAATACAAAGATGACTCCTCAAGGTACTCCCATGGTCCAAAAGGAAGCTCATCAGGAGCAAGTCAGGATAGAGGAGATTGAAGAAGTTAACCCTGAAGATGTGGCCCAACAGATAGGATTGACCAATTTGGTTGATCAGGTCACTAGCCTTGCAGTCATAGATTTGGCTTATCAAGGTGATGGGGACCAAAATAAAGATAATAATCCACCTTTGGAGCTTGACAAAGTGCAGGTCAGTGTAAATGAAGAGACTGACAAAGAGATGCCTGATAAGGTTGAAGATCAGAATGTTACATCATCACATGTTGGGGGTGATAATCAAGATAATAACCCAGGATCAGAAGAGAAATTAGATGAGAAAGAATTGGATAAGGCCCTGGGCCTTGGAGAAACAAATACATCGAATGATGAAGAACAGAAGTTGACACAAGATGGTGGTAAGGAGAAGGAGGCAGAGAATGCGACTGAGGGTGATCAAGCTGATCCCCAAGGTCAAAATGTACAAGCTTTTCAAGAAGACCAGGTGCCACAGAATGCATAGGATCAAAATGTTCAAGAACCACCTGAGGATAAGTTACAGGAGGAGAGGAATGATCAGAATGTGAACACATCACAAGAGCCTCCACCTCAGGAAGAAATTCTCCAGCATGAAATACCTCAACAGGAGGCACCTCAACAAGGGCCCCCTCATGAAAATGTGCATAAGGAAGAACTGAGGAAGGATAGTTCACCGCCAAGGGTAATGCACAACACAGAATCCTAGGATGCTCAAGATGAGCAGACTGAGCAACAAGAGCCCACGGGTGACATTCCATATCGGCTACAACAAGAAATAAGTCTTCAATAGCTAGATGAGGTAAGAGAATTTGATGTTTCTACTTTGTTTTCTGCAAGCATGATGAAACCAAGGAGGAAGGCAAGGCCAACCTCTGCAATAAAAAGAGACCCTACCACTGGTAGGAGGACAGCTCAAGTGGCACTGCCCATAGCAAATAAAGAGAAAGGGTAAAATAAGTCTTGAAGACTTCCAAATAACAGATATTGATCTAGGCTTCGCCACAGAACAGCAAGAAGGCTAGGAAGCTAAGGATAGCATTGATTTCTTGTTGAAAAGTGTGAAGAAAGAAAAGGATAAGAATAAACAGCATAAAGAGCATATTGCTCAACTACATTCTTTTATTAAAGGGTTAATTGACCCAAAGCACACACCACTCAGTGCTGCTACCCCGTTAACAATCATATCTCAAGATGAGATGACAGGATTAGATCTCATGAAGCATAAAGCCCAGCTGGTAGATAATTGGTTTGTATCTTTTCTCTTTGAGGCAGAAAATGTAGTGTAGTGAAGACATCCCTAGCAAATTGGAATTCTCTAGGTGTCTTGAAGAATAAAGTAGACAAGTTACAGAATGAGGTAGGGAGGAGGTCTTTCAAGCTAGAAAAGCATTTGGATGCCTTAGGTGAAATGAGGAGGATTGACATGAAAATACTCATGGGTAACAACATAGTAAACAATAATACTGCACAGTTGCTAGGCATCTGGTATGTGGACATCAGGTTTGAGTGCGATGTATTAAGGAGATGCAATGGCAAGCTAAGAGATATAAGTGTTAAACTGCATGATCTCATGGTAGTTGAAATAGATACCCTGGAGGCTTTGGAGGATAAAGTGGAAGGAAAAATAGAAAATCAGGATGCTGATTTTGCTGTCCAGGCTTTCCATAATAATTTCAAACAAGCAGCAGAGGATCCCCTTCACCACTTGATAGAGGATGTGATAAACAAGGCCATGAGAATGAAAGCCAAAATAGAAACATACAATGAGACATTGAACATCAGGAAAAGTAAATGGAATGCTCTTCAAGCAAAGTTTCATTCTCACAAGCATGCTGTCACAAAGGCCAAGTTCAGGATGGAGGGGAAGTTGAGAGAATAGTGCAACTATATGAATCTATCAGGGCAATGGTAAAAGTACACATAAAAGGTGATCTATATGAAGATGATAGTGATGATGACGATGAGGACGAAGAGGAAGATATAAATAAAGAAGATGGAGATGAAGAAGAGGTAGAAGATGAATAAGTAAAGATGCATGATGATAGAATTATATGCATAATCAGATAACAAAAATGATCGAGTTTTGCTAGAAGGTTGCCAGCTAGCAACTTGTGCCACATATGCAGATGTTGACTTAGTCAAGGAAGGATATTGATCGTTGATCTAAATAGACAAATCTTGACCATTGGTTGCTTGCAACCGCCTCCCCTCCTTATTCTATAAAAGGAGGTGGAGGGCTCATTTTGTATTATTGGAAACTTAATTGAAGTTAGATTGCTGAAATTCTCAGGAATAATTTCAAAGCTCATTGTGAATGTACATGTCTTTTGAATACTTAATGAAAGAGAAGCTGTTTTGATTACAAATAATTACAAATCTTGAGTAATCAGTGGATGAAATCTGGATACATGCATTGATTAGCTGCGTCCCTTGGAGTGCTTGTCAGTCTGCATGTGTTGTTTTCATTTCTTGTTCCTTTGAAGTTAGCATCAACCATACCTAGCTGTGGAACATCTTGGTGAAATTATGGTTTGATTCCTTCTCTTCATTATTGTATCTGGAATGTATGTGACTCAATAGCTAAAGGTTCACCAAATTTAGAAGTATTCTTTAATTTCAATACAAATCACCTTCACAATTGCAAATAACAAAAAATCTAAAACAAATAAACATGAAATATGCCTATAACTCGTAAATAACTGAACATACAAAGCATATTTTTAGTAAAAGCATGTTAGAATGATAAATATCATGCAAATACGTATGAATACTAAGAGTAAACATGTAAATATCCGCTTATAGGCACATTATTTGATTGAATACACAATGCAGAAGCATAAATAAGTTTATGACAGTTGATGCTCAGAAGAATTGATCAAACTTATAAATATAATCATCTGTTGAGCACAGTAGAAATAACCTTGTTTGTGAAGTAAGTTTATAGGAAACAGGTGCAGAATCGAATATACAGATAACAATTCACAATACAGACAACGTAAGGTCCCTTGAAATGGAAAACAACATGTCACATCAACCTCTGAGTAACGTCAGAAGATCATGATATGATCAACGGAGACTTGGAGTCATCAGTTTGTTTCAAATTGATCGTACTTTTCAAGATAGTAAAGGTTTGTTGTGCAAATTTTTATGCATGTTGTTATGACTAACAATCATCATCAACAGATCATAAGCATTTAATATACCAATTGAACTCTATGTGAATGGTAAGCTTAGCATGTAATGTTATCATCTAACATTAAATGACAGATTTACATAAGGCACCTTCAAAACTTAAATCCCATAAACAATGATCATATAAAGCCAATCAAAATGATATACATGTTTCTTTAACAAATATCATTTGTCATCTAAGAATAATTATAGAAATTTCAATCCCAATATGAACTAATTTAGAGTTATACAACAATAAATTCAATTGGGTCTTTAGATCAACTTTTCTCTTTTCCATCATAAGTATAATTCAACTCATACAGCAATCATACATCACATATGTCCACAATGTTGGAAGTATACAACATATACATATGTTAAATATAATAATAACTATTTACAAAGATTACATATCTTTCTTTGGAAGTAGCAAGTTCTTTTAATGTGTTGTGGCATCTCAGTGCAATCTCTTGCCCATAGCTCCTTCTTCGTATCCTGAAGTCGAGAGAGCATCATAGAGGCGACTTCCACTCTACCATGAAGCCAAAGCTTCCTCGTGCTACTGACACAGATAGCCCAACCCATCACAAAGAAGCTAGCTCTTTGAGGTCGTCATGCATGATAGTGCTTATGAATTTAACCAATGCATACTACCCATTGCCCAAATGCAAACATATAGATATGCAACCATAAATACATGAGATGGCAAAACAACGATTCCAATCCTTCGGAATTATTCCACTTGGAATCAACCATCCACACTAATCATGCATGTTTGGCGATAATTATTTCAATTTATAGTTTAAGATTTATCACCAATGTAATTTCATTTCAATATTCAGTACTTCTTGGTTCCGGTATTAATCAAGTAAGAAATTCCATTTCCTTCATAATATTCTGATCCTCATACAAAGAATAGTAAAAAAAATGAAAATTCATATCTTTTATGCACATCCAGTTTTTTAAGTTTTCTTAACATTTTAGTTGCCATTGACCTATTAATGTCATTCCAGGTTTGTAAACAAAACTATACAGACATATTATCCAGGTACTTTATTTCTGTGTTAAACAATATGCTAATTCAGTTTTCATTCTATTATTTCCTCTGTTTTTGAATAAGTCATTAACTTTTTTTTACGAACAGTGAAATAAATGTAATAATTCTGCAGTCTTCTATAGCAGAAAATAATGAAATTAGTTTCTTTTTAAACAGAGAAGTAATTGAAAAGATTCTGGAATCTTTTTATAGCAGCAAGGTAAAGAAGGAGGGTTTTATCTTTTAAAATCTATTGATCAACACAGATTTTAATTCTGCAGTACTCCCTAAAGAGGGAGCGTCAATACACCTCTCTAATGGAGGCGTCTCCCTTAGGGAGCGTACCTCTAATGAATGGAAACACTGCCTCTCCATAGCTCGCCTCAAGGCTGCCAGAAAATAAAAGAAAACACTTTCTTTATTCACTTTAAACATGAGCAATAAATTGCATATGAAATTCTGAAATTTATAGGGGAAATTTACTATGGAACACCTAGAATTTCTGGTCTTTTCCTCTTTGTGTTTGACAATGAGATACTCAGCATACTTTTAAACTGGGTTTTTCTACATTTTTCCCTTCAATGTTGTGTATTTAGTTTGAACTTATTTATACTGGGTTGAAATTTTGCATCAATGTCATTCTGGTAATAGCCAGCTGTAATTGAATTCTTTCATTGTAAATTTTTCTACAGATTTCTACCGGATTCATACAGATATGAGTCACAAGACAAATAATAAAGAAGAACTTTAAATCTTTCAGTCACTTCCTGTTAACCTTCCTATTAATAATTTTCCTCAGAGAATTCATTAGCAATTCCCATACCTATGAATAGTTATGCATCTTCTAGCAGTTGGTGATTGAGCCTCCACTCCCTCTCTTCTTCCTCTTTTGTCTTCTCTCTGCTCTTCTGACAACACTTCCCTCAAAAATTCCTCAATTCCCATTTTAATAAACTCTTCTCACTCATTTCCCCAGGCTCTAGATGTCAAAATACATGCCTTTCTATTGACAGGTAAAGCTCTAGAACTAACAACTCAGAATAAAATCATGCAGAGGTAATCCCGATGGAATTTACAATTGTCTTTCACGGGAAGCTGGAGCTGTTTCCTCAAGACTATTTAATAATAAAACTATTCATTCCTATGCGCTATAAAGGTAATAAAAATATAATAATACTACCTCTTTTTTTTATAGTCCGTCATTTACTGCTGGTAAATAAAATATAATAATGTTAGTTGCTATTGCCAATTTTACTGACAGTTAAAACAATATTATTTATTAACATTTCTAATCACATTTTTATTTAGTTGTGTTTATTTAAATAATATATGCACAAGGCTTATACAGTTGTAGTTTATTTAACTAGTTCAAAGATATAACTACAATATTTCTATTAATTAAACTTAATCATCCAAATGTGTTTGTGTGTGTGTGTGTATTTAATTGTGCCAAATGTGTGTGTATATATATATATATTTATACATATATATTATATATATACACCCATATATCCACATTCATAGTATCTACACACATATATGTATATATATTATATAGGCATTTTTTTTTCGAAATTAATTAGTTGAAATTGTTCACTAGGACGAAACCAATAAGGATCAAATCTAAGACTCACAAGACTAACAACAAAACCTCATTCTATATGCAACTATGCTAATGGTGATTTAGTGTGTGTGTGCGAATCATGCATGATGACCTTAAAATTGCTAGGTTCTTCTCCTCTATGATACTCTCACTTCGGAAAGAGGTTGTGGTGAATTCTGTCGCATTAAGACATCAAATTGTAGTTAGTCCACAACAAATGATAACCATATATAACCATGCAATAATCAAATCAACTTATGCTACTATAACATCAAATTGTAGTTAGTCCACAACAACTGATAATCATATATAACCATGTAATATTCAAATCAAGTTAAGCTACTATAACATAGAATATATGAACACATTTCTAGTAATGCAGATGAAATAGTCATCCAAGTGGTTTAGAAAGTATCATATGTCACCAACATAACATCATATATGTATGTGCAAATTCTATAAATAAGCAACACTGTGTCATGTATCAAAATGGGCTATTATGATAGGTCAAACAAAATTATTGTAACAACCCACACCAATTTTTTTGATTTTTTGCAATATATAAATGCTAATGCAACGTCCTGACACTTTTTGATCACCTAGTTCGTAGTGTGGGCAAGGTGAGAGCATACGGTATTTTGGACCACACACAACTATCTAAATGAATGCACTGCTAGGATGAAGAGGTGGCAAGCCGACCGGAAGCACACAGGGGGTAGAGCCAACCCAAATCTACACCTCTTTGGTGGACAAGTGTGCTGAATGAATGCAGAGCCACTGACATATTACAATGGAATCCAATTGAGCCAAAGTGGCTGATAACTAAGTGGATCCGATCAATGCCAAAACGGGCTTGAATGCAAGAGGGGTCTAGCGGTGAACCGACCAAGACCTTCTAAATTGAAATGCATTTAATCGGCGGAATACCATCCGATTTTACAATATAGGAGCATGATATGGCATACTTCTGGCGGTACTACCATACGGATTACAAGTAATCATGAGAAATGCATTACAAGTTACTAAACATCAAAGTAAAAGGCTGTAACACACTGTTATAAAGTTCTGCTCAGAAAATCAGACTACAGCAACAATTAAGATTAGTCCAGAAACTTATAAATATTGCAAGTAATCATGCTTACATAGTCTGGGTAAGCAAGGCCATCGAAGTTGAACACCGAAAGCTGATGTAGAAAGCTAAGCAAGACTGAAGTCACACTCTCTACTAATATCACTGATAAATCAGAACTGAAACCATCATTCTGGAAGTAGCCAGCTGAACCCCAAAGGCAAAATCTACACATATAGAGTGCTGTTCATTGATATCAGTTTGTTCTTAAAATAGAAATAAGTCTGTTCAGCTTCGAAATACTATAAAATGGACTATTAAAGTCCCTTACAACTACTGCAGGCTCCAACTGATGTGTACGACCTGCAAAGGCACTTAGAACGGTCCCCAAAAGATTAACAAAACCAAAAATAAACACAAGTGAGACACCTTTCTACTGAAGAGTGGTGGCCCCCACCAAATCTTCACAAAAGACAAAACTTAGGCAGCGATTCACCTTAGAAATTCCCACGCTCCTAGCCTATTGTACAACCAGCAAAGGTAGTACGGCTGGTCCAAAGTTATTCAAAATAAAAACTTCAGATTATACGCCTCTCCAAAATGTACGACTCTTTTAATATAGTCTTCAACATTAACAAAAAATCCAACGCCCAACACAATGAAAAGGTACAGCCTCCCACAAATGGTACGGCCCTTTCAACATGTCACTCCAAAAGATTATCACCAAAAACTCTCATCTGAGACTCCAACACATAAAATTGAACTAACAAACACACAAGAGAATCAGAACACATAAAAAACTTCCATTACAAAGCAAATTGGAAAACTGGTAAATTCACAACTATTCAGCACCAATGTGATTTTTGGGTGAAATTACTCTAGCCAACTAGGAGGGTTTTTGTCTCTGAAACTGGAATTACTAAAGGGTTTTCATCCTCCAATAATTAGAAGAACTCAAGTTCTTACTCACAGAGCAAAATAGATGAATTAGCCAGAAGAAGATTTTTTGAGCACAAAACCCCTTTAAATAGCCTTCTAAGAGCAAATAATGAATTTTAAATTACTTTTCCTATTTTCCCTCCACAAAGTGTCATAAAGTGCCATTTACCTTTTTCACCCCACTCCTTGCGACACTTTCAACACATCATTTAAAAACATCTTTTTTAATAATAAATAGAAGTTGTTCTTTTTAAATATAATGTAAAGTTACTTTTTTGAACAACTTAAGTTTAACTATTAAAATATTTCATTGATTTCATCCCTATAGCCTACGGGAAATTAAAAAGATAGGCTAAGGGTCTTTGAAAGGCTTACACTCGAGAAGGGGACATGACAATTACCACAAGAACTGATCATAATAAGTCCTTCACACTGTAAATCTTGTTTCTTTTCTCTTGTTTGGGCCACAAAACAGAAATTTAGATGTTAATATGAAGGAGAGGACAGGTAATCATCTATGTTCCTCCAAGTTTTTGAGACGGGGACGGTATGTTGATGATTGTTTTTCGACAAGTCAACAATAGAGTAAAACACTGAGTATTCAACTCTCTCTTGAGTAAAGTCTCTCAAAGGCTAAGCTATGTGATCCAGTGAGACAACTCCAAGGTTCCCTTTTTATGATTTATAATGGATGAACTCAGTGATTACATGTGATCTTGCTGATAATCACAAAGGGACTTACATTAGACTTCTTCATACTTCCTTAGCTCATTCCTCCTTTTAGTGTGGATGATGTATCAATAATAAAGAAAAGCATATAAGGGTTCAGAAAAACTAATCTAAGGTCAACGAAGCAATGATGATGCAAGAATAGACAAACTCCTTGATAAACCTAACTCCATTTCGCCAAGGATGCCTACAACTACATGAAGTTGGTGCAATCTCCTAAGGTACGCGAATGGTTTTCAAATCATGAAGGCTTATACAAGCACGCATCGGATGGCGCAACTCAAACAAGCATCCACAATCGGACTTATGCAAATGATGAAGCTCAGACTATCTTTACACAACACTTCACCAGCGATGAATGTCAAAAGCATGAGCTAGGAGTTGATCAAATATTCAATACAACATACATAACATCAATGAGCTCTAATCTATTTCTAATCTAATTGAAACATCTCTCCACTTCATCGAGATACAAGAAACCATGTCATTTCACAAAATAACACTTAACACCAAATGAGTTCCAATGTCTTTGCATTAATCTTGAGAAATATTTACAACAATTTCAAGTCCTCTCAAGAAATTTCGAGAGTTTCTTCTATTCTACTCTACTCCTACCAACTGAACTACTACTTTACAAATGAGGCAACAAAGCCTTTATATAGAGGTCCAGAATTACAATGAAAGGCTAGGATCAATTCATGTAACCAAGGGCTCAGATCATGCCACCTCAGTAGGTAGTTACAACAACTTGCTATTTTTAGTACATAGGAGAGGCAATGAAGGCACGTTTTCCAAGAAGATAAGGATAAAATAGAATCTTTGGAGCATCTTCCACATGGACATCCTCTTTGTCTTCTTGCTTGTCGAATGATGTGGCGGATTGTGATTGGCTTGATGATGAGTGTCTGCCATGTAGGTGCCACCTTAGCATATTCCCAAATTGTATCATCTTATGTGATGTCTTTGATGTGATTGCTCTGAATTTGTATGTTTGGAAATACTTTGTTGATCTTGCGTTGTTCATCTTCTTGTAAACTGGATGTATGATAGATGTTGCTCATTTGACTAACACTGTGATTCTTTCTTCTTCTTGTAGGGTGTAAGTTGATGTTCTTTGGATGCATCTTCTTGAAGAGTAGTATAGAGTAGATGATGATGTTGCTTCCTTCATGTAAGAGACTTCTTCTTAGACTTGAAGATTCAGGAGGAACTTGAAGTATCTTCGAACATGATGCAACTGATGATTAAGTAGCATACTTGCCCTACGTGGATGCCTTCTAGATGATGATGTATACTTGAACTTGATGTAGATGATGAAATGCTCCAACTTGAAAGGATCCCTTGGAGTGTAGATATTGATGATAACACCTTCCTTATATGTGGAGTAGATGACTTCTCAAGGAGACTCGAAAGCATCGGAGGAACTTGAAACTCTATAGATGTCTTTGGGATGCTTGATGATGATGAGAAGTTCCTTTGAAGCAGCTACATGCTGATCTTGAAGCGATGATTGATGAAGAAGCTAGTTGATACTTGAAGTGATTTCCTGGAGCAACTACATGATGCCTTCTCCTTTTCTCATTCCTTGCTTATCAAAGGTTCCAATCATTTGTTCCTTAGATAATTCCTCAGCTCCATCCTTATTGCTGCAACACAAACAAAGAAACAACATTAATCCTTTTGATAAAACAATTGATTTCATAATACATAACATAAGAGTCATTTCATGCATCTCTAACCTAGGCGCATTAGATGAGCAATTCAGCCTTCACTTAAATTTCTTCAAAATCACATATCAATAGTGGCGCATTGGTTAAGGATTTTGGTGTTTGGTTGAAACTTGTTTTGAAAACTACATTGTTCACACCTTGAGGAAGCTGGAGCATTGGTTCAAGCGCAGCAGATAAGGATGTTGATCTCTTCTTGAAGGTATGTCAAAACTTGCAATCAACAACCTCTCCACATGTGGCGCAATGGATGGAGTTTCTGGATCTCTTTAATCTTGTTTAAACTTCATATAAACCATCTAAATGGGGGTACATAAGTTAAGGCGCAGCAGTTGAGGATTTTGAATCCTCATCAAATGATACTTCAAAATTTAACTTCCCTTATTAACATTGGCGCAACAGTTGGAGCGCATTGGTTCAACATCTTGATAGCTTCTTGAAAAGTCTTTTAAAACTTGTATTGAACTTGCATTTACCCTTACCTTGAGGTGGTCGCATTGGTTTGACATTTCATGCTCCGGTTAAAACTTAGCCATTCCTCATATTTCAGTCATTTGATTCCAAGGCAGCACACTAGATCAAGGTTTTGGATCCTTTCTTAAATGTCTTCATGAAAATCCGGATGCAATTACTTCATGCTTTGGCACACTAGATCATAGATTTTGGATCTTCTTAAAATGTCTCATAAAACTTAAGTTCAAGCCTCCTTCAAAGTGAGCGCATTGGTTGAAGGATTTGAATTCCGGTTGAATGATCACCAATAAGAGCGCATTGGATAAGTTGCATGGGCTAAGGATTATGGATCTTCCTTGAGATCGGCTAAAACTTCAATCAACACCCTTTGCTAGAATGGCGCATTGGTTAAGGATTTTAGACTCTGGTTAAAAGACACTTTAGCAATCAAACAAACCCTTCATCTTGAGGGCGCATTAGTTGAGCATTTTGATGCTTGGATAAAGTACCTCCTAAAATCATCCTTATCTCTTCTTCACAAGGGCGGATTGGTTTGGGCGCATTGGTTGACCATTTTGTGCTCCGGTTGAAATCTGTCTTAAAACTCGAAATAAATCACCTCATCCTTGGGCGCATTGGTTAAGGCGCAAGAGTTGTGAATGCTGAATCCTCTTCAAACGACATACAAGACTTAACTTTCTTTTCTTAAAATAGCGCAACGGTTGGATGTTTTGATCACTTCTTGATCTTGGCACATTGGTTAGGGCGCATTGGTCAAGGATTTTGCGCTCCCTTCATGTCTTGGCGCATTGGATCAAGATTTTGCTCTCTGGAGTACTTAGCCATTTTTTCAACTTTCTCAGGGTAAGGTCTATTGAAAAATATATTTAAGTATAAGAAATTCAACTTATACTTTAAATATTTTTCAATATACCTTTCAGGATGTTTGAGATAGGTCTCGAATCCACCGGATTTAACATGTAGATTATAGAATTTGGAGGATCCACCAGATTTCAGACTTAGTCAATTTTTAGTGTTTTTCAGGATATCAGGCTACCAGACTTAGTCATTTTCAGGATCTTAAACATACATCAGGATTGGTCTGAGTGTTCATTATTTGGATGGAATTTGATCAAGACTCTTCATTTCTAGAGGAGACCTCCAGTTATAAAGCAAAACCTTCTAGGAGAGAGACTTATTGTTTGATTGGTAGAGGAAACGAACCTAAGACATCATCCAAAACTAAATGCAAAGCATTAGAGCTCAAAAAAAGGGGGTCCCCATTTGCAATGGGGCGATGTGTGATTAGGTCACAACATGGTAGAGGACAACAATTTAGAAAAAGGGAAAATTTAAAAATATAGGAAATTTTAAATATTCATATGATAAGACATTCACCACATTCATTATATAACCATATTATGAAGCATTAGAGCTGAATTGAGAGTTCACATGAGTTAACACACAAATTAACAATATTTCAGTGTCTAATCATTTGAGTTTTCATTATCAATGTAAACATACAATTTTACAACAAAATGAAAAAGTCGAAAGGCTACAACTACAAAATGACAAGATCAAAATGTAGACAACTAGATTTGCTGCTGCTATTCCTTTGCCTCCTCAACTTCACCTAAATCAAAATTAGAGTTTGAATTTTGAGTCATTGCCAATATGAGGGATGGCTTCATCCATTGGAACCCCAACCAACCTCCCTTGTGCCTCATCAATTTGTGTGGCATCTTCAAGATCCACATCCCACTGTGCAGCTAGAGTTTTGTTGGCAAGAGACACGTTTTGGCTTCATGAGTGTCGTCATTGATGGCAACAAAGTCCATCCCACACATCTGCAGGACATGGTATGACCATACCGAAAGACAGACTGAAGTGTATCTTGGTCCGATAAGCAAGAACAGAGCATGTGGCAAGGTTCGACAATCAGGTCCTGATCTCTCAGAGGAAGTATCTCAGTAAAGTGCGGACTTGGGGAAGTCAAAAGGAGTACCTTGACTGATAGGTTCCAGGGATTGAGCCTCTGGTGAAGAAAGAGTGAAGAGATATGAGCACCTAAGTATTGGGTTCCTGTTTGGTAGAGTGGACTGAGGAAGAACTGACCGGCAGATTATCAAACCTTAATCTGGATGAGATATTGATGGTAATAAAGTTTCTTAAGGGATCATTCATGATTGGCTGACATGATTGATGACTTCTATAAGCATCTCTTTGATACGCATCACTTGGTAAGCAAGGATTCAGCTGACAGACCAGAGTTTGGGAAAATATTGAGTATTCCGGATGCCGACTAGAAAGTTGATGAAATCCTTGATGTGGATATATATACTAGATTAATTTCGGTATGAAGGTGTGTGTGGTGTGTTGTGTTGTGCGAAGAAAAGCAGAGAGCACTGTGGAAGCAGTAATACAGGTCCGGTATGTGATAGGACAACAACATCAAAGAAGAGGAAGAATGAAGTGCAGTAGATCAGTGTATTGATCCTAACCGAAACTGAACCTTAGCATATGTGGATGCTTCTCATCAGTTCAAGCACCTAGTTACTTTCTTTGTACCTTGTAGGCAGTGAGCCTCTTGTGAGCAGTGTGCTCGGGCAGTGAGCCCTAATTGGCAAGTGCCATTTTGTACTATCTTATTCTTCTAATAGAGAATACATTCTTAGGTTAGCAACCCGTGGTTTTTCCCTTAACAGGGTTTTCCACGTCAAAATCATTGTGTTATGTGTATTGACTTTGCTTTTGCTTTCATGGTTGTGGATGCTTTTTGTTTTGATGCTGCACCAGTTATTAAGAAGAACAGAAAGTTAAATTAATTAAGATAACTGATTCACCCCCCCCTCTCAGTTATCAACAAGTTTGTCAATTGCTCTTGAAGTTGCAAGGCACTATGCACGACCACCAACTTCTCCACTCATCGAGAGGTTATCTTATTCCTTTTGATTGATTGAATGAAGTTGTATGTGGACCAATTCCTCTTTGCAGCAGAGGAATTGACGACCTATGAAAGGAGGCGATTAGCAAGCTTCCTCAACTTTGCTGCATCCTTGCCATGCCATGTCCACCATCTAATAGGGTTAGTTTGAGCTAATATAGCCTTATCTATCATTGCCTCTTGTTTGCTAAATGTTGGACCCCAAAGATTGACAAAGGCTAGCCACTATGTTTGAAGTAAACTTGCCTCCTCATCACTACACATCTTGCAAAGGGCCTTCATGAGCCCTTCTTTCGTCTTGTCATCATCAAAAGGAGGCACTCTCCTAGGACTTAGTGCATATCATTTGGGATTTAGAGCATAGGCTACCGTATGAAGTGGGGTGTTCATAGTGTTCCACCACCGTGTTACAATGGCCTTGATATGCTCTCCATATAATCCCAAATTAGAATCCCTACCACGTATTGCTTGCTTCATCTACCCAAGCATGTTGTCAGATATCCCATAAAGCTCTCCAAGACTAGAAGAGACTGTATTAACATATCTAATGAGCTGCACAACAGGTGAGATGGAGGAGCAAATGTATTTGCAAGCAAATTTTTTAAAAAGGTATAAGACTCAAATGACAAAGAAGGATTGCTATTACAAAAAATGAAAATATTTTACAAGTTACTAACATTAATAAATAAATAATTTACTAATAAAATAAAAAATTTCTTACCTCACTGTAGATCACCAGTCATCATCAAGGATCTTTTGCATCACACTTTTTCCTTCAGCTATGTTCACCTCTAGCCATCCACCCAACTCTACATTAACCATAATTAATTGTAGAGGCTCTTGCACCTCAAGCATCCTCTCTAACAAAATAAAATAGTTGGCATATCTAGTTTCCATGGGTTTGAGGAATTCCTACCTTGAAAAAGTCTTGAAGAGAGAAAGTGAGGTGTGGTGGTTGCAAATGAACATCTATATATCTCTTGTTTCTACCACCACTCTTTTCACCCAATCTATCTTCCCCAGGTCTTTCAATGCATGAACACAACATTGAGTCCAAAAAATGTGCTTGTAAGCAGCCTCCACCATCATGCCAACTAACTTACAAACATGTGTTGAATCAGTGATCACCTATACAACATTGAGGCCTCAACCTCCTCTATGGTGTACTTCAAAATTTGAAATTGAGAGTGTGCATCCTTTCACTTCCCTGAACAATCAATAACGTTAACAAAATAAGAGCCAGCTGTACATGTGACTATAATATTGATGAGTGGTTGATGTCTAATATCGGTCTACTCATCCATGATAATAGAGCAGCCCATCCTCATCTAAGTTTCCCTCATGTTCTCCATCACTAAACTCACCTTAGAATATACTCTATCAAGGAGGGTGGTGTGTAGTGTATGTTGTCTGTTATTGATGAGGGAAGAGCAAAATAAGCAAGTTGTAGGTAAAGGTCTCTCCTGCAGTTCCACAAGCGTGCCAACTAGTTCTGCACGGTGTTTGACCCATTCTTGTGGACTGACACCAAGTCTATTAACTTGCTTTAAACTTAAAGTGATAATATTAATGATTAAGTTTGTTTAAAATTATAAATATTAATATTAATAGTTATAACTTTATTAATATTAACTTTAAGTTTATTTTTAATTTTATTAATATTAATATATGTAATAAGTTTGTTATTTGTTAAGTTTATTATCAATTATAATTGCCGTATCCTGTTGTATCCATATTAAGGGTCTTGGTTTAAATTTAATAAGTTTAATATTTCTTATTAATAAAATTATAATATTTAGGTATACAATAATAAATTATATTTTTAATTTGTGTATATATATATATATATATAATTGCCGTATCCTGTTGTATCCATATTAGGGGTCTTGGAAAATAGCCGTATCCATATCCGTGTCCATGCAACTTTGGGTTTAGCCAATTGGCAAATTTTTAACTTATTTGCTTTGAATTTTCATACAAGATGAGATGGGACGACTTTAATGTATTTTAAGCAAAATCAGTCTGTAGAATTACCAAGTGTGTTAACTTCATGCAAAGGTTGTTATTATAGCAAAATTTTCAAAAAGAAAATATTGGCTTAATTTATAAATTATGTCAGATGACATGAGATTGCTTTTATATATTAAGTGTGTTTGTTTCTTGCAAATGTTGTTTTTATAGCAACTTTCTCCACAATAAAATATTGTCTTTATTTGAGATGAGATGAGACTATTACCATCTCTGGTCCAAAGTGTATTTACTTCTTGCAAAGATTCTTTCTATTACAAATTATACAAAAGGATATCTATTGAAGTTTTCATATGATATGAGATCACTTTTATTGTTCTTTATGCCAAATTTGTTTGCAGGATCTATCAAGTGCATTTACTTATTGATTTTGTTGTGTCTTAATAACATTTTATTCAAAAACAAAATTGCATAAGTTAATATATGAGATCAGATTAATTTAACATCCTTTAGGCCAAATAGATTTATATGACCTATCAAGCATATTCAGTTTGTTTGAAGATTTTTTATATAATAAAATTTCAAAGTAATTCATTTCAGTTTTCATATGAGATGACATTACTTTTAATGTCTTTTTGGTCAAATTGTTCTGTAGGACCTATCAGGTGAATTTACTTTTGCTAAGATCATTTCTATGACAAAATTTCCAAAAATAATTTGCTTAAGTTTTTAATATGAAATTAGATGAAACAACTTTTAAAATCCTTAAGGCTAAATTGGACAGTAGGACCTGCCAACTGCATTTACTTCTTGTGATGGTTGTTTCTGTTGATGTCCAGTGCTAAAATAAATTCTCTGATTGTACTTTTATATAAATTGTACATAGAACAAATGGACTCATCAAAATAATAGTAAATCCTCTGTTTTTTTCTTCCTATTAACTTATAAGACTATATTGGCCAACCATTCTACACTTGCAAAATAATTTTGTCTCTTGAAACTTTTCTTTCTTACAGGAGTGGCACAAAGATTCATTTGATGGCAACAGCAGGATTGAGAAGGTTGAAGGAGGACACTCAGCAGAGGATTTTGGAGTCTTGCAGGAGGGTACTCAGGTTTTCAGGGTTTGGTTTTCGGGACAATTGGGCTTCTGTCATAACAGGTAAACTTTCTTCTATTTTATAATTCTTGCAAATAATGAAATAAAATGGTTATGGAAGAGGAATAACACAATTTCTTGAAATGCAATGTTCTATTGGACAAGATAGCAATGCATCAAGGAGGCATTTAAGTGAATTAGGGCTGAATTTCTTTTCCACTTGGTATATCTTGGGTGAGGTTATGGGTTGCCTTTAATATGGTTTAGTGGCAAGTTTGGAACATTCGTTAGATTTTTAAACATGGGTTGCACCGAATGCATGCAGAATTAACATCCCACAGCCTTGCCATATGACTGCTGGACCTATAGCCTTCCTTATTGCAGTGTGGGGATTTCAATCTGGGTCACAGTCTACAGCACAAGATAGGAAACAATAACAACCAGGGTATTTTGTTTTGGGCCATATCTTCCAAATTCTCTAGTTTTCACTAAATTATAGAAAAGTTAGATTAGGGCAAAAAGCAAAATTAAGAAAAAAATATTTGCATTCAATGAAAAAGGAAAGCATAGTTTTTTGATTCCTCACAATTTACTAGTGTTAAATTCTATATTTTGCTTGGACATTAGCCTACAAAACATTAATTTCCATTCTTTTTAAATGAAAAGAATTTTCAAAATAGTTATATTCGACCCCTTGGATTTTTTGTTGTTGATAACCTCAGGATGTGGCAACTGGATGAACTTAATGAATTGAGGTGCATTACATTAACTTTTAAAGTTGTATATCTGAAAAGAACGAGTAAACTTTGAATTCCTAAAGTGGGTAGAGAAGTATCTTAAAATCAAATCAATCCAACCAGATCCCATAAGCCTTAACAAAAGTGAAGGTGACTTTTTGGCTTATTTTAAATAGATTTTTTTTTTAAAGTTTTGTAAATCTGGGTTGAGGTTATGCCTCCTTGACACGTGTAAGTTTGGACTGCATGCCTAAGGTTTGTAAATATGGGTCATGCTTAATTGTACCTCATAGTTAATACAACACAGCCTTGATACATGTCTCCACAGGAGTTATTTGCAGGCCATTTGATGCGAGAGGATTTGAACCTATTTCACACTCTTACAAGTATCTCCATTACTATTGCATCACATTCCCTTGGACAATTTAGGGCTGCACTGCACTAGTTGGTACAGCTGAATATCTGATAAGAATGAATTAGTTCTGGATTTGTAAACCTGACATTTCATCCAGAGACAAGGCAAATGTAGCCTCTGACACAAGCCTTAACAAAAATTCAAAAGAAAATTTCAGCTTATTTGAACTTATTATCTGCAGGGAACAAATTCTTGCAAATTATGGAATAAAATGGTTGAAGCAGATGATACAAATTCCTGCAATGCAATTTTCTAAAATAATTGAAAATGTCGAAGAACAAAAAACCCTACAATGCAATGTTCTACACTACAAGATGGCAACGATAATGACCTCAGACTGTGGCAAGTAGATGATTTTGATGATACAGGGCTTCATCTCACTAGCTGTTCCAGGTGAATATAAACAAGAATGAGTTAATTTTGGATCAATTGAATCAGCATCAAGGCATATGTATCCTTTTACATAAACTTTGAGAAAATCCGAATTGTGTTTTCAGCTTATTTGAACTAGTTACCCTTGCGAAACTAAGTAACAAAAATGCTATGGTAGAATGGGCAGAAGATAATTGTTGTCCAACAGTTTGCCTAGCACATTGCCTATTGGAAGGCACTCTGATGTATGGTATTCTCAGGGCCATGTTCAATATTGTGTACCATAAACCAAACCAACCATAAAATAAGAAAAACATCCATAAAAAGCACATTGACAGAGAAATCAGGAGACAAATTTCATCCACAACACACCCTCTCTTCATTGCGAACTTACAAGAGTTCTGTCTGATTACACATATACATGTCATCCTCTTAAAAAGATTTTGCATCTTTTTATAAGACAAATAATAATATAAATTCAAGGGAAAGATATACCTAGCTGAAGTAAATCATTTGTTCTCTGGTGTATTATAATATTTATTTCTTCAAAATAAATTTCCAAAAATAAAAGTTTCCTTTTTAATCTTCCATCCTATTTTGATCACTATACTCCAATATTAATATTTATTTTCTATCCTTATCTTCACACAGCAATCTTTAAAGAGTTGTTCCCCAACAGAGATAACAAATCTTTGACCATATTTTAATTTAGAAGGCTTCTGCATCATATTCTGTTCAAATAGTTCTAGTGAATCACATAATGCTAGGCAGCATTCGACTGTGTATGGGAAGCTTTCAGTGGAAAATACTTATCCACATTCATGGAGTGGTGATAATATGCTCAATGATGAAATAATACCGTCACTAAAAAGCTTGGCCTTAATTTTTTCAGGTCAAAACTTGATTGATGACATCAACTACAAGACAAGCCCTTAGTGACATTGAAGTTCATGTCTAAATGGCCAAATGACATTTCATCTTCAAGGTCAAGCAATGGTTTAGGGAGTTGAAGTGGTTGATACTTGGACAGGGTCTTGTAGCTGTTCATCTCTTGTAACATATTCTAATATACATGATTTCCATTCTCTCAATCAGACGACAAATGAGCTAAAATACAAAATTCCATCATTTGTATCATTAGGATTCAGCCCATGAGAAAAACTCAACCTTGGACACTTAAGTTCATTGTTTTAAAAAGCGCGACTTGCAAAACCTGGTAGACCTAATTTTGACTCAGATTTTGTGACTCAACAAATCAAAAAGTACTTAAATCAAATAGGACTCGGACTCGGGACTCGGCATGGACTCGGGAAAAAACTCGGCTAGGACTCGGCAAAAAAAAAAAACGTAGTTTAAGAAAAAAATAAATTAATGCATTTAGAGAACAAAAGAGCCTAATTTGATTATCAATTTGTCATAATTCAAAGCTTACACGTCATATGATCATCAAACACTCAATAATTGAAATTTCATCATTCATACTCTTAGTTTCAAACTTTCAAAATGTATAACAGCATCATAAGTTTATAAATGTTTACATATAATCATGTGTCAAAATGAGGAAAACATTAACAACCAAATATAATCTAGAAATAAATGAGCAAGGGTTTGGTAAAAAATCAGCAAATAAATGAGATTCAAACATTTGCAAAAAAATAGAATGCAAAACCAAGCTAGAAATAGTAGGAATTAGGCTATTAAGGGAAATAGAAAAAAAAATTGGCAGCATTTTCTCTTATTTTTCTTGATTTTTCTGATTTTTAATTGAAAAAAAAAGAAAAAGATAAGCTAAATCACTTACCTGGTTCTATTATGATCTCCTTAGCTCGTCTTCTCGGCTTCTTCCAACCTCACTTCAAGTTGCAGACCTGTATTTGGCAAAGTAGAGGAGTGAAATGAGGAAAAAAATAAAAAAACAAAGGTTTTAAACCCTCTTTTTGATGTCCCAACCGTCCAGGAGAGTCCCTGCAGGGGACTCGCGAGTCCTGAGGTCAGACTCACGAGTCCCGTGCACAGACTCTCCTAAACTCAACTCCCGAGTCCGTGCCGAGTCAACTCGGTCAGCTTGTAGACTCTCGAGTCCGCTGAGTCCGCCGAGTCCGGATGAGTTTTCCAACCTTGAGGTCGGACTCGCGAGTCCCATGCAGGGACACTCCTAGACTCAACTCCCGAGTCTGTGTCGAGTCGACTCGGCCAGCTTGCAGACTCTCGAGTCTGCCGAGTTCGCAGCGAGTCCGGACGAGTTTTCCAACCTTGCTTAAATGCATTAAAAAACCATAAATTTCATGCTAAATACAGTTACAAAACATATGAAACAAGTCTGTAGAATGTTAGGCAAGGCTTTTCTATTAGATTTGAATAAAAATGAAGTACAGTATCACATCAAAATATGAATACAAGCGTTGATAATCTGATATGAATCTCATGATGATTGAAAATTATCATAAAAAATTACAATTCCATGCAAGTTACAATAATTTATAATTTTCTTTTCCTGTATACATCCTACTGATGGCTGGGGTCCTACTCGCAGTCAATTGTGGCTCCACCCTTGCATTAGAAGATATTGACTCCTTAGGATCATCATCATCTTGAACCATGATGCCATCCATTCCAACACCTTTTGCTTCTACTTTTACTGCACCCTCGATTTTGTGCTTCTCAAAATCAACAATCTCGTTGTCTTTAAACATGGGGTCGTCATCTTGGATAGTTTATTCGCTATATGGATCAATGTCATCCAAGCCAATTTCCTCATGACTATTTGAGGCCTCCACTTTTTTGAGCAAAGACGAAGGTTTTATTGCATGAAGACGAGGTCGTTGAGCCACTTTTGTGCTTCTTTGTGTGAATGGTATCAAATAAACTCCAATTGTGCTCACATCTAGACATGCTAGAAGGTTGGGACAAAATTTTGAAGATTTGGGGTTTTTGTGTCCCAACCGTCCCACCAAGAAGCTGCAAAGAAGACATTCACAAGTTTGTTTGTAAGGAATAATTGCACACTTTAAAAGTTTGAAGTGAAGTGAAAATTGAGATCTTTTGTTTCCTAGTGCTTGGGTGGTTCTCCCTTGGATAGCTAGTGGGGAAGAGAAGAGCCTTCCCTTTGAATGCTTATATTTTTTCAACTCTTCCTTAGGTGTCATCCTCTCAATGCATGTTGTGAGGTTCTCTATAACTTCCTGATTAGCCTTGAAGTCATTTGTGGAGAAAAACAGGGGATGAGGTAGTATGCTGCTACATAAACTGGTTGGTGGAGTTGATTGTTTCACCTCCTATCAATAATGTTCCAAATGGGTTTGAAATTTCTTTGAGTTGCCCTGAAATAATTTTGGATAGCCTCCTTGGCCTTCTCCATGGCCTCATATAGTACCCCATTGGGTTTTGCTCCCCATCCACCAAGCACAAAACCTAGACTAAAGGCTTTGACACAAGGATGATTGTAGATGTACATGGTGATGTTCCTAGCATCTTCCACCATAGATTTCACCCAATTAAGTTTGCCTATGTCCTCCAACAAAAGCTCAAGGCAATAGGCAGTGCAAGGGCTCCAAAAAAATGTTGGGTGCATCTCCTCAAGTAGTCTCTCTGCCGTCTGTTGCCATATTATTTGTCACAGCTTGGACCACATTTTCTATACCAACCTGTAAGACAACCTTCTCCAACATTAGACTCAGATTCTTAACATTCTTTACTTTGTTAGAGGTGTTGATGAACCTCAAGAACAACCATTTGATCATTTGAAGTCACTAGAAAGTTGATGAGTGTTTGATTCCTTCTATTTGTCCACCCATTTTATAATATAGTGCATCCATTTTTGCACAAATAATTCATATGATTTTCTACAACTGTCTTTGTATTTGTTGATTGTTTCTAGAGCAACAACTCAATTGAGTCATGTGGACTAGGCACCTTGAACCCTTTCCCTGCAACAATTAAGATTGTGACCAGATTCTCCCAATATGGACTTCTCACCATGTTGAATGGAAGGTGGTTGTAGTACCAAAAATTTGCCCAAGCCATGCTTTCTTTGTCATGCTTCTCCGTGTTCCAACCTGTACCTTCAAGCGAATGCTGCAAACCTGGTGTGTTCTATGGAATGAAAAATCCCTCTGACTGCATTTGGCTAGAGCTCAATGAAGTGAACATGCTGTGAACCTGGTGTGTTCTATGTTTAGTTATTTCTCATAATCTAGGATCTTTTCATCCTAGTAATTCTCTTTTATAACTGATTGTACTTTCTAAATACCTATTTCAGTTATGCAAGAAATTTGATGTAATAAATTTTCTTTATTTCTTTCGTGGAAAACATACATTGTCAACTCTTTGGCAAGTTAATGCTCAGAGCTTTGCCAAGTGAAAAGTTTATTGTAACATGATAACATCAACCTGTCAAATTCACCTCAAATATGAATTGCACGACTATGCTACATAGACATTCAAATGAACATAATAGCATGTATAAAATAGCAAAATACCTTTTTTTAATTTATACTGATGTTATGCATTTTATTATCATGATGCTTGTCTATTTAACAAATGTTTGTATGTTTGTCTTTAATATTATTGAGTGGGTTTGCTGTGGGATGAGAAATATCTTTTTATTTGGGATAATTTGAATATTTTTTTAATTTGCCAATGTATTTTTTAGTTTTTGTCAAACATGTATTTGAATCATATTTTTAAATTTTTTAGTTTGAACCATTAAGGAATGGCATCTACTTAGGCAACAAACACACAGTCATGACCAAAGAGAAAACCATACAAATGCTGGAAAGCAACCAAATACTTATGTTCAAATAAATGAACTCAAACAAATACTGGTTGAGGGGGTTTGTCTGGGGTGAACTCTTGGTCTTTCAATAAGACAGGAAAGATATTCCACTGTTTTGGAGGGCATGTGATTGTTTGTATGAATGAAAATAGATTTTGCATGTATTTTTATTTTATGTTACCGGGTTTGCCACCGGACCAGTCTGGGCTGGGTTCTGATCCCGATCTGGGTCCAGCCCTGGCCAAAAATTGCATTTAAAAAAGATAAGATTTAAAAAAAAAAACATAACTAACCCTGAAAGTGCATTTTTTTTAAAGAATTTTGAGCTTGGTTAAAAGCAGTCAAATTATGAAAAATGGCACACACCATGAAGGTCCCTGTGGCCCTGAAGGCCTTAATTTGGGTTCTGCCAGAGGGAAAAGCAGCATTTTTTTCTTGAGTTTTTTCCAATTTAAATCCCGAGTAATTGAATTCCATTTATACTTTTGGTTTGCCAAGTCAATCACGATTCTTGAGTAATGCTACTATGATATAAACCATTTTGATTTATCTTGTAATATCCCTTACCCAGATTTTATCTCAAACTTGCATTATTTCTGATTGACATTTCGTCAAACACTTTGCATGCATCGTATTATGAAGAAATTCTGATTCAAACACTTTGAACAGCTACAACTCAAATTCTAAATCATAAATCCATTACAAAATCATGAAAATACTTGCAGATTTCATATAGGTATTTTATCAAACAGTTGGCAGTATCTAATATGGCTGGAAATGCATGCAAGGTACTGTATATATTGCTATCTAAAAAAACCAGAAATACAGAGGTAAAGAATATTAATTTCTGTCCTCCACAATGATATCAAACAATTCAAATAAATATATAAATATTATTTGCTGACCTCTGAAATACCAATCAGCAATTGGAGTTCTTCATTAACTCCTTAGAATGCTTGTACGGCACCCCTTAAAGAGGTACGGTACTTGGAAAGAAGCTGCGACTTCTTTTTGATGAGGCTGCTACTTGTTTATTGGAGCCTATAAGGTTGCGCTAGGCTTTAAAAACCTTCAAATATGAAGCGACACCTCCATAAATTTGTTCCATATGGTATGGTCAGCTAGATGGTACGGCTGGAAATAACTTAGTCCACCATCAAATTTCTGATATATTTTTTATTGTTTTCTTTTATATTCAGTCTTGCACACACCTGCACTTTATAGTTCTTTTTTATATATCATCTTCACACACAACACTATAAATACTGATAAATTCTCATTCACACACAGCATTTCCAAAATTGTATTTGCTTGCAAATCTCACAATTTTGACAATAAATCCTTCTGCACAAATCCTTCAAACCTGTAATAATCTGCACACCTGAAAAATCTGGAACAATAAGCACAATTGTGAATTTTGAGTGAATTCACCTCAAATTGTTGAGACTAGGGAGACTCCTTTCATCCTCTGAAATCAACCTTTCAACATAGGGTTTTTAAACCTAGGCTGTAGAAACTTGAACCAGCTGTTAAAATCCTTTTCCGCAATGGAAAATATCAAAGAGTCAACAAGCAAATAGATAATGAATTTTTTTTTTCCCCAAATCTCTTTTAAACTTCTCTTGGCTTCTTCTAGAATCCTCTTTTTTGCCGACCTTAGGAATTTATTGTTTTTTTCCCAAAAGTAACTTTTTATTTTATGTTATTCTATTTATTTTCTTTTTGGCTAAAAGTTACTTTTTAATTAAAATAAATAAATAAATACAAGTTGGTTTTAAAACATTTCAAGGCAACTTCATTTATTTATTTAATTAATTATTTTATTTTTCTTGCCTGCAAAAACGGACATTACATATCTTTAACATTATGATTTGACAATTGACATTGCATTATCAATTATTGGCCGTGTTCTCAATTCTGTATTCAGCTTTGAATATTGTGCTAACTGAAGAACACTTCATTATTTCTCATGAACAAGACAGGTGCAGATGAAGGAATATTTGCATGGGTTGCTGCAAATTATGCACTTGGCAGTTTAGGAGGAAGCCCACATAAGACAACTGGAATAATTGAACTTGGTGGGGCATCATTTCAGGTTTTGTTCATCTCTTATCTCCGCACTATTCTCAATTTTATGCAGTGTTTTTGGTTTATTCATCCATGGTGATTGAGTTACCTTCTAAATGATGTTTTGAGAATGATGAGATTCTATGCTGACTTTCAGTGCCATTTAATATGGTATAATCTTCTCACTCTGTGTAGAATATGTGTTACTTTAATTATAGTTTAAAACTTGAACTGTATGTTTGCTATCTATTATAAGGCATTTAGAGTGGTGTTAAGAAAATTCCCCCAACATTCTGATCAATTTTGATTTTGGTAATATTTCTGTTCTCTATTTTTTTATAAAATGTTTGTAAATTTGTTGTAAGAAAATAGCTGATTTCCTGACGTTTCCTATTTAATCTTTGAAATGATCAAAATTCTGAAAACAAAAATGCACAAAGAAAATTTCTGTTCTGAAAGAAAATTGATTAATAATAGAACTTTGGCTTGACTGATAAGGAGAGAGGTGAGTGAGAGCAAATCCCTTGATTTAATAAAACTCAGTTCCAATACTGCTAATATACATTTCAGACTAAGTTGCCGGTTCTGGTATGGGGACGGGTATGGGTTTGGGTACACTGGTATGGGTACAAGTTCGTATATATACATAAAAAAAAAACAGTAATACTCAATATAACTATAATTCATAATTTTATATATATTAAAAATTATAAAAACAGTAATATTCATAATTGCTAATAAACAAAATATTTAAATACTTTATAATTTACAAAAAAGAAAATATTCATAATTTTGTGATTTGTCAAATGTCAATACAAAATGAAAACTACAATCAACTGAAGAACTCACAACCTATTGAAATGTACAACTTTAAGCAAAATTAGCTATGTTCCATGGAGTCTTGGGATGGGGGGATGCAGGAATGAGGGGACCAAGGGCCTAGATTTGAGGATGGCAACTGACGGGGGGGGCTTTGGGGGCGGAACCCCCAGCGGGGTCAAGGGGCAGTGCCCCTTGTGGGGTCCGGGGGTAGTGCTGGTTGAGGGGCAGAGCCCCCGCCACCAAGCCCAAATTAAAGCCTTTGAAACCACACAAACCTTCATGGCCCACACCATTTTCACAATTTTATCGCTATGTTTTTTGCAACACCAAGTCCTTACTATTTCTACCCAGATCTTCATTCTTCATAAAACTAACAATGAAGCCGAAGAATCTAACCATTCTAAATGATAAGGGCTACATAGTTTTTAATAAATAAGTGAATAAAAATCACTTTAGGGCCAAATTAGGGTTGCCAAATGCTTTTTTATTTTTTAAAAAAATTATGTTTTGATGTTTTTTTAATTTGACTTCCACCTAGATATGCCTAGGTCCTCTTGGGTCCAGCTCGGGTTTGCCCAGGGTTTGCCTTGGGCACCCTGTGTTCGTTGTGGGGCCTTCTGTCGAACTTGGGGTGCCCATGGCAGAACTTGGGCGAACCCCAAGTCGTCTTGGCCCCAAATTGAACCCATACATGTACGGGGGCAATATTGTAGAACCTAGTAACATAGATTTCAGCTCAGTTACCGAGTTCTCCTACTCGAGAGGCCAGTCCCGTACCTCCTAGGAGCGGGTCCCGGATCGGCGACGGGAGTGCTCAGGGAGCGCCTCGCCCGCCCTATGTATCGCGGACCCACAGGGAACCCGAGGCGGGCGGGGCGCTCGTTGTGAGCTCCTGGGCGCTCCCACAACCTTTTTTTAAATTAAAAATAAAAAAATGTTATTCTCTCAAAAATAAAAAACTCTTTTAATATATTCTATAATTAATAATATATTATAATTATATTATAATATATATTATATATAATATAATATAATATTATATAATATAATATAATAGTATATTATATATTATAATATTATATTATATATTATAATTTTATATTATATTCTATATTATAATATATATTAAATTATATATATACTAATAATATAATTATTATATTATATATGATATTATATATTATTAAAATATATATTAAATTATATGTACTAATAATATATATATATATATATAGTACAGCCGCACCCATATAAAAAAATTGCCGTACCGGCGTACCAGAACCCCGCTCCCGTACCCTTTCCCGTACCAGAACCGACAACCTAGGATTTCAGACAAGCTCTTAGCTAATCCACTCCTAAACTGATCTTTATGTATTAAATACTTATCTAACAAGATCAGACACATTAAGAAATAAGTGCTTAGTACAATAATTCTTGCCGTACATATTGACAAGGAAGCCCTCTTCTATATGTAGACATACTTTTGGAAATAGATTTCCATTAGAAAAGCCCTGCCCTTGCTTTATCATGTTGAAGCAATTACTAGCCTTTGTATGAATTGAGTTGCTTTATTAGTCTACAACAATCTTTAATATCTATCCTTTGCGTGGTTTTATTTGCTTTATTCTTATTCTAACCTCTTTGAATAAGTTTATTCTTTGTTCACAATCAACCTTCTCTTTTGTCAAGTGTTTTTCTAGTAAAATGTATCGGTCTCTTTACAGATTTGCCCCTCATAAAAGAAATGTTCCATGTTGAACTATTTTGGGCCCTTTCAACTTCTTGAAGCTTTTTTAAATCTTGGTCTCCTCTTGATTCATATAGCCAAAGACACTAATCCATTAGATTCTTTAGGAATAAATGTCGATAGGAACATATCATGCAGATCTACTAGAGCTTTTAATATGATTTGTCCATGTTCTTTGGCCACACGGATGAGGACAATTTCTCCAATTTTCACCTTTCAAAAAGTGGTTTATACGAGATTATCACCCATTGCAATAATGGATCTCATTGTTTTGTCAATTTTACTGTTCTATTCCATTAGCACATGCTAAGGTGGACATAATCTAGAGAGAACTTGGAGTGTTTTTCCTTGAGTGGGTTCAAGACCAATTGTCAAACTTGTAATCAATAGCTGCAAAGTTTTAGGTGATTTGGAGAGTTCCATCCACGAATGACAATATAAAACTTTGACACCAACTCATTTTACTTTAGCAAATGAGGCAGTTTATTCTAATGCAATTCTTATGATTTATAGGGAACCTTTCAACAACAAGTTTGCTTGCCAATCTAGAGCAGACCATTGAAATTCAAGACAACCTTAGTGTAGTGACGTTTTCACACATCGCCCCATTGCAAATGGGGACCCCCTCTTTTTCTCGCTTTCTGTCGTCGGTTTGCTTTAGGGTTCAGGTTTCTTTGACTTTGTATGTCTGGAAGTGTTGTTTGACCTAGTCTCTTCCATGAAATAAAGAGTGAGCCCTGAAATCCTGAAATTGACTAAGTCTGATGTTCTGAGATCCTGAAAAACTAAGTCTGAAATCTGGTGGATCCTCAAGAATCTAGAATCTGCATGTTAAATCTCATGGATCCGAGACCTATCTCAAACATCCTGAAAGTATATTTCAAAATATTTAAAGTATAACATATACTTAAATATATTTTGAAATATACGTGATTTCCAGTACAAAAAGATGGCTAAGGAAAAATCAAAAATTCCAGGCTTATGAGGAAAATGCGCCCTACAAAAGTGCAAATTCCTTGGCTCTATGGAAATCCCGCCTAGAGAAATTAGGTACTCAATCCTTGCAAAATTTGAAAATTTCTCCAAAATCTTAGCATTTGAAGAGAAATTATGAAAATCATCAAAGAGAACTGAAAATTGGCCAAGTACAAACAGCGCAAATTCTATGCACACATGGAATTCCCGCCCAAAAAAGTGGAAATTCCCTCCACAGATGAAAAGGCGCCCTTGGAAGGAAATTCCTGCTACAAATGAAAATCTGCTCAAGTCAAGGGAGCACTATCAACAAGTTTTTTGAAATCACCTTCAATTTCATGAAGATTTAAGGCAAAATCCATTTAAAAAACCTTGAATTCGCTAAGGGAAGAAGAAATTTGAAAGTGAAAAACAAAATCCAAGGGCAAAATGAAGGAAATTTCTCACACTTGAGGAATATGCACCCTAAAAGGAGGGAAATCCTTGCACTTGTGGAAAACCCGCCCAAGTTTTGTGGAAAATCCACAGAGGCATGGAGAATGTGCCCTAGGGAAAAAGAAAATTCCATCATCATGTGAAGAATGCGCTTAAGGAAGAGTGAGATATCACCTTGGAATCCCACCTAAGGTCATGAGAAATTCCTCACTTAAGGAAATTGCGCCAAAATCAAATTCCATGCTTAAGTTCATCCAACTTGAAGAATCATTAGGAAAACATTGAAAAGGTATTGAAAAATCTTGAAGAGTTGCATGCCAAGGAATAAGAACTTTTCCACATCAAGAAAGAGCGCAAATTCCTCATACCCAAGGAAAATGCGCCCTAAGAAGTGAGAATTCCACTTGTTGGAGGAACTTGCATTCAATCAAGTTTTCACTTTCAAATTGTATGAACAATCTTTCGAAAAACCACTTCAAATTTATGAAAAATCCAATGCAAAAACTTAGAGAATTCACCAAACTTGAAAGTGAAACGAAAAAAAAATCTAAGAGGAAAAGTGGAAATTCCTCACACTTGAGGAATATGCGCTCAAACAAGTGGAAATTCCACACATGCATGGAAAATCCGCCCAAAATGGGCGCAAATTTCATGTGCATAAGGAAAATGTGCCACCTCCTAATTTGCCTTATCTTCAACAAAATCCACCAATCATGAAATCAAGTCGGCCTAAGGGAGAAGAAATTGAGTTTAAACAAAAGAAAATACATAACTTGGCCGACCTGCCTATAAGGAAGTGAGGTGAAGGTGCTACAAATAGAGGTGTTGAGTGATCATTTTCATATCATTCAAAGCATATAAGCAGAAATTAAGAGCAGAGCAGCGCCTAGGAGCAGAATGTTTCATCAAGAAGAGCAGAAATTTAGAGAAGGGAAGAAAATGTTATAAAATTCCAAATCATTCAAGAGGAAAATGCATAAGCCTTGAAGTAGGCCACCCTGGGAAGGAGGAGGAGTTGCAAAGGATATAAAGAGAGATCAAATCCTTCATTTCAGAGTATAAAAACCAGAATTTCAAATTTGAGTAAGAGCAGATTTAGGGGTGACATAGAGCAGATTCCAAGTAAGGAAAGGAAGAACTTTCAAGGATTGTTTTATTATCTTGTCAAGTTTGAAAAGTACATCCTTTCTTAGTGAATTTATGCAAGGTTTTACTTATGATTTTATCTTAATATTGCTTTGCATTGAGGATTTTATTCGCCTTTACTTTTCAAGGGTTACTTTCTCTTGCAGAGATTGAAGGTGAGGAGCACTTGCCAAGAGGAGGTCACTTAAAGGAAGATCCAAAGCATTCAAGGGAGAAGACTTCATCGAAGGAGATTCCACATGAAGGAGATGTTATCAAGTTTCATCCACAAAGAAAGACTTCATCTCCAGGGCGGAGGAAATGCACTTCACTGCATCAAGGTTTCATCACCGGAGATGTGCATCAATCCACCTTGCAAGTTCAAGAATCCAGAGGTCCAGCAAATCCAGGAGCAATCCTTCATCAAGTTCACTGTCAGAATTCAAGAGCCTTCCGCTTCATCCACCATAAGAAGATCAAGAACATTCATTATGCAATCTACTCTATGAATTCACGCATGAAACATATTCTCTACTTCAACATCCAGTGTTGGAATCTTGCACAAGAACAAGAATTTCACAAAAATGAGAATGAGGATGTACATCAAGCAAAGCCATGAATTACTTTCAAAGTACTAAGGCATGGAAGACAACAAGAGGAAATTCAAAATTCTCAAGTTTGCAAGTTTGAGAAGCCAAGTTCCATAGGTGAAAATCCAACAATTTGGGAAAGTATTCCAAGCAGTGTGAACATGATGAAGACCAAACTAGTTTGCTCGAAGATGCTGAGGTGGCATGTGCACGTCACCAGTGCAATCACAATTTGCCACGTCACCCGTCCAAGTTCAACAAATGTACAACAAGCAAGAGGCTAAAGAGGGCGCTCATCATGAAGATGCTTTAAAAATTCCATTTCATGCTTATCACCTTGGAAAATGTGCCTTCATTGCATATGAGTTTTTATGTACACAAGTTGTGTCATCTTTTACTTTTGCTAAAAATAGCAAGTTGTTGTAACTAACTCCTAATGTGGCAAAATCTTGGCCATTGATTCCAAAATCAATCTTGGCCCTTCATTGTATTTTGAGGACTATAAAAGGCTCATTCACCTCATTTGTAATAGATAGAGACATTAGATTGAAGTAGAGTAGGAGTAGAATAGAGGAAGTCTTCGAAAGTTGTTGGAGAGAACTTGAATTTGTTGTAATCACTTCCAAGATTAATACATTTCTCATTGAAGCTTGGTGGCAATTGTGTTGTTTTGGAACGTGGCATGATTTCTTATTTCTCGAAGATAATGTAGATGTGTTTCCAAGTAGCTTAGATAGTAGATTAGAAGTTCATTGATGTAATGAGTTTATGCAAAGATATTTGATGAATTCCTTCTTGGTTCATACTTTTCATGGTTTGTCGATGATAAGTCATTTTGCAAAGTTAGCTTGAACCATGTTTGCTTTAGTTCGATTATGAGTACTTGTTCAAGCTGCGCCAACTGTGGGTGTTTGGATGAAGGTTTACAATTGGAAAATCCTTGAATGACCTTAGAAGATTGCACTGACTCTGTGTAATTGTTGGTTCTCATGGTGAAGCGGAGTTTAGTTTCTTGAAGAATTTGTCTATCTTGACATGATTCATTATTTCATTGACCTTAGAATAGATATCTCTTAACCCTCTCTCTTTTGCATTTTCTTTTAAGTTTGATTGAAGAAGTTCCATTCATTCACATCCCAGGAGTAAGGAGACTTAGGCTTGGCACAAATTCAGTAGGCTGATTTTTGGCTTGGACTCAGACTCAGCAAAAAATTCGACTCAAACTTGGCAAATTTTGAAAAGCATGATATATATATATGTGTGTGTGTGTAGAAAAACTTGACCTAGACTCACCCACACTCACTGAGTCTTATGGAATGAGCTGACAGGCCGCATTTTGGCTTGCTCGGACTTGGAACCAGGAGACTTGCTGAGATCTTAGCATGTCTTGTAACACTGCTTCAAAGTATTGAAGTGCTGGTTCAACCACATCATACACAATTTTTATAAAGAATCAATCATTTTTTTCTATAAGTCCTGCCATACTTATAGACATGAAAGCATCTCCAAAGATAACTCTACCCTTGCTTTGTTACCCTTAAGCAATCTTATTGTTTTATTCTTTTAAAACAGGCCATAGTCTTTTCATGGCTTTATTTACTTTATTTTGTTTTCTTAATTGTAGGTTTATGCTTTATCCTCTTAATATATTTCCTATAATAGCTTTATACTTTAGTCTTGTTCTATGTCCTAGAATACTCTAATTCCTATCTTATTTTCTTATACAATATTGGCTTCATTACAAGTCCTACTATCCTTAACTGCTTTTCGCCCAAAGAAATTGGAGTGATTTCATCGTCTTTATATCATGGAAACATATGAGGCAACTCTCTAAACGCATCTGCAAACCCATTAATCACATTCTGCACATCCTTTTGTCTTGTTGATTGTTGTGCTTTGGCCTTGTATTTGAAATCCCTCTATGAAATAGCATTCAGACATTAAATCCAACTCTCCTTTATCAAAGCTGCATTTAGTTCGTCCTTTTCCTATTTCTTAAATAAGATCATGCTTTATAGTTTATTCATATCCCATTCTGTTTGAATAAGCTTATTCTTTGCTCACAATCAACACTCTTATGCCAAGAATGTATTGGGTTTATTACAATCATTAGGGAACCTTGTTATTGAATTATGGCTCACAATGTTGGTAACATTGATTCAGAGTATATACTTCAACTGAAATTTTTATCAAGGGTAATGCTTTGTTTAATGTATGAACCAACACCTACAAGGCCTGTTTATCCAAATGCAAGTGTGACTCCAGGACAATCTCATGCTGGTACTATTAGATTGGCTTCTCTAAATCAGTGCAAACATGGTTACTTCACTGTCATCGCACAACTCGATTGGCATTTCCCAAGTTGGCCCATGGTACAGAAGAGTTAATCTCACAAGGATAATTCTCAATGTAATCTTGGAAACACACTCTCAGCTGATCTGTAAACTTAATGGATATTCCATTGAAAGATTCATTAACACAGATTTATTTCTGACACCTTTTTGCTCACAAGTTCTATGCTGATTTGAATAAACTTTTAAGGCTGCAAATTAAGATTAAGTACAATAACTTTGACTGATTCTAACACCTTACAATCCTTATGTAAGAGTTAACCTGCTCACATACATGCCTGCATTCATTGCATTGTTTAATTCATACCCCAAAACATGCTATTGCACACGTGAATGCTTAATCTATCCACAAAACCATAGTGCAACCAAGAGAAAGGTTATGTGATATTAATTCTAACAAATTTATCTTGTGAAGAACAAGGACTGTGCTTTCAAATAGTTGAACCATAGTGCAAACAAGAGTATGGTTATGTGAGATTAATTCTAAAAAATCTATATTGTTAAGAAAAAGACAATGCTTTCAAATAGTTGACCATCCTTATATATAGCTGAATCTTATCTATTTGTGTGATGGATTGTTCGCAAACTTGCAAGAGAATAGCATAAATATGTGGAAGAAAAAACATCACATGGAAGATGATCAATACAAGTGACTTACCCCGGAGAAACCTAATCTGGGAAGAAAACTACAATAAAAAATCAACTGTTATCAATTTGTACAAGTTTTCTCCCTTCATAAGGGCTCCCAGGAACACCATTCAAGCATACCTAGTGAACGCCACAACTAAGCATACTCTAGCTATCCTAAGAATTCAAGGCAATGAACAACATTTAGCTACCACTATCTAGGATAGGAATTGGATTGCAAATTAACAATTCTCAGATTTTGAGCTATTCTAAGCTCTCCCAACCTTCGTATGCCCTTTGTTGTAGCCAGTACTTAACGCAATGGGTGTATTAATACTAGAGGACAGGTAGATGAATCAACCACAAAGCAATGAAATGTCTCCCATGTGAAGAGACTCTTCAGTTCTGCTATATTGCCCTATATGGAACACATTTGATTGAGACAGAAACTGTCAATGGCACCTGTGATGAATTCTGTTGCAGCTGAAACTGTTTGCAGCACCCCTTTCCCTTAGGGACACATTTGACCCCAGTCAAACTAGTAAGAGGAATTCGGTTGTGGCCAAAACTGTCATTGATCCCTGTCCCTGCAATTTGCAAAAGTAATAACATTTGCATACATACTCGAAATAAGGTGCCATTTTTAATAATTACGTAGCTTTTTAGAGGAATTCAAATATGTTAAAATATCACACTTTAGATAACTCTGTTATGCTGTTTTTGATTGTCATCCTCCTGACTTGCTAGGAAAGAGTTTAAATAAAATAAAATCCATCGCTGGCCAAATAAGACAGGCCAGCAAAAGGCACTAGGAGACAAAGGCACTAGAAGACAAAAAAAAAAAAGAAACATTAACTAATGTTAAAGGGCAGCGGTGGTTGTAAAAAGGCATTTGATGTGTGTAAAAAGGTGTGACTTCTCACTAAGAAGGATATAAATCAAGAATCCAAAGACATTTGAAGGCATAAAGTGATCAGAAAGAAATATATCTTTGGCAGAGATAAACCTGCAAGGAATGTATCTGCAGCAAAACTTAAATAAATATATCATAGCAGTACAAACAATAGACATCAGCAAGAGATATAAATATATATTACAGCAGAATAAATAATTGACATTGACAAGAGGAATGTATTGCAGCCATGGATCATAGACCTGTTAATCCATCCAAGGAAGCAGAAATAAATAAAGAATATGAAATATTCCAAGTAAATATTACAGCAGATGTATATTAAGAGTTGTGACCCTTCTATAAAGGCAGCCACCTATGAAAGGTTGTGACTCTTTCCAATAAGAGATATAAAATAAAGAGGTAAGCAATCTTCATTGGAGAAAAAAGATATAAGAATGCATCAAAAGGAAATATATCAGCAGTAATATATATATCTGCTATACAACAAGTGTTAACAGCAAAGAAGGATATATTGCAATCCTTGAACTGAACTTGAAATCCATCAAGAGGTACACTGTATCAACCATCTAACTAATTCTTAAGCAATCCCTTCGAATTCAGGGAGATGTTTGCAAGTAGGAAGGATGGCACTTCCATGTTCACGAGAGATGAGCGTGGACTGATCCTTCTCACGCTCTTATCAAGTCAGGCCAAGAGGTGCATTAGGAGCTGTTAGGTGGACCGACCCCTTTCATGCTCTCAACAATATCATGCTCTTGGGCCGACCAGAGTTGTTTGGTGGACTGACCCCTTTCATGCTCTCGACAATATTGTTAGGTGGACTGACCTCTTCCAATATTGCTACTTGCAAGAGTTCCTAAAGAATTCACTATGTGATTAGCTTGAAGGATTATGTTACGATGTATTGAACTGAATATTATTTATGCTATGATGTATTAATCTACATTGTTGAATTATTGAATATATTGATTTGAATACTAATTGTGATATGATGAATTATATTGAATATTATCATGATTTAGTAATCTTTAATGTCTCTAACATTCAATTTGAGTAACTAGTCTTGTTGCAGGCATAGAAATCAGGAATAATCCGAAAAGGGACATTACATTGACCCTGCAATAAAACTGCATTTCTATTCTGTCAACGAATGTTAATCTAGTAATTTCAGATCCATAACAGACCACCTACCTTTGACAGCATGCCAAATGGAACTCAACTCAATTGTTCCACTCCGAGTTGGCATGCCATGTCAGTGGCTTCTGCAAAGGCAAGACTCTGTGCCACATTGCGTTATCCAGGTTTGTGCAAAGCCTTATGCCGTCTTCATTATCGGCTTTGTCAAGGTCTTGGAGATCTACTGACCAAATCACTAAGGTCCAATTACAGTGCACAACACCTCAGCGCCATCACTCCAGTAAATTAGTGTTATCTATCTCAACACTGTATCTTGCACACAACTCATCTGGATCCTTTAGAGTTGGTACACCACATCCTCAAACTTGTCTGCGCTGCACTACTTGGAAGACAAAGTGTCACACATAGGAAGGTGAATCATCAGCAGTTACATAAACCTGATTGCTTCAAACCATTTTGGAATGTAACTGTCTTTCTTGTTACTGTACTTATACATTGTTACCAGTCTCTTCTCATCATCAATATTCAAGGCTTGCACCATTGTATGCACATCTTTCTAATTAGACAAGCCAGCTAGGATGCATTTCCTCCTTGTTTCTGATCACAGGAATTCCCATTCCTTATCTTTTGATTTTTAGTACATGTTCATGTTATCCCTGTTCGATTGAATGGAAGAGCCTTATCTTGCTGTGTTGGTGTCCTGATGAATATGTAATGGTTTGTGTGTCATATTATCTGGAATGTTTTTAATAACATGGTGATTTACAAGCTAGGTTATTTTGTTGTCTTCTGTGCCACCATCCTGGGCCCTATGGTGTGGATCACCTGTTGCAGTGAATGGATGTTTGTGGCATTTGATAACAATTAGAAACCTTAGATTGCAAAATCCATTGACCTAAAAGGAGAGGCAGATAAATATGTGTTCTTAGAAATATCCAAGTAAATGAAGCTTAAAGATTATAAACATGAAGTTCTGCTATAAAAGATTTTACAGATGACTAAAAATTGAAATGGATTAATTCACAAATTCATTACATCAAACCAACTCATAAAATATATTTAGAGTTTTTAGCTTTGTGAGGCCAAACATTTTCTTTACTGTATTTGACAGACATTGCAAAATTCGCAAAATTTAAGGGAGAATATTGGTTCTTTGCAGTTTCATTGCTTTTCTATACTTAAATTAGATGTTTGATTAGTTGAGATCTATGTTCCATGGCGTTTTCAGGATGCGGATGCATTTTAAAAATGTAAGTGATGGGAGTTTTTTTTTGTGGATGGAAGCTTAAAAAATAGTGAAAAAAATAAAATTCAACACATGCATTCAGGTGACTCTGTTTTGTTCTTTTTAAAAAAAATATAATAGACACCAGGGACATTAATGTCTCTCAGGTTGTTTCCTCTGCACAAGCCCCATTTCAGGGACATTTGTGGTTGCAAAAAAACTTTTGGGGACAGCCCAGTGGACGTTTCTTGACTAATCCCCACATATCTGAAATACATAGGTCATGGGGATGCCCAGGAAAGCCCAGGGGATGCATGCCTTTGTAACCCTGGTTGAGATCCAGCATGCACTGAGTTTATGGACTCTTATTAATGCCAATTCTCGTGCTGCTATGATGCTACATGACGTTTGTGTGAGGAAACATAAAATGGTGATTTAATGATCTATGCATATCCCTTGTTGAGGATTTAGTTCCACATTTATATCTATGTTTGGGTTTTACTCTAATTTTTTACATGGGGTATTACCAAGCGACAAGCATGTAGAGGGATTCAAACACAACATCATGTTTGGCTTATAGTTGAGGAAGTATGTCATCAAGGCCAAACCAAAGAATGGGGTTTGTGGACCCTGGACATGCGTATCTGCACATACTTTTTGACCATCTAATATCAAAATACTATTCAAACATAGTTTTGCATGATGAAAAATAATGTTGTTGTTTGCTCATTAATAATGCAAAAGTTCATTAGTAAACAAAGATGGCAGAAGTCCCTAGTTCTAATTCTAGATTCCTATGTATCAATCTTGTTGAATTTCATGATTGATGTTCTCATGTATTGCAACTACCTTCTTATGCATCAATATGGGTTTTGGAAGTTCTTATGTGAAATGCTTAGATTTCCAATGTCGTGCATGAGACCATTTTTATGCTTGTTATTCTAATTTCTAAGTTTATCCTGTAAATTGGTTTGTCATCAGCAATGCAGTTTGAAGTTATTTAGTCAAGGTACTTATAATTTAAGGTTTTTAAACATGTTCATATTTATTTTGTGCATCTCCAAATTGCAGGTAACATTTGTACCAGAAAAATTGCCCGACCCTGAGGATTTGCATATTTTAAAATTGGGAGGAGTTACATATGATCTTTATAGCCAGAGCTTTCTTCATTTTGGTCAAGTAAGTTGTTTTTGGTGCTTTCCCACTTCCAAGACTTTTTGTATAAAAAATACATATAGTACTTAAAAAAATAGTTATAAAAAATATACAAGGAATAACATATGAAAATCTGCAATATTCAAACATATTGCATAATTGCTTTGAACAATGAAAATGCCAAATATCAATATATTATATTATATTCAAAATTTCATAATGATGATTACATTCAAAATCCAAATACAATTGGCCAATGGCCCGGTGCCTCAAATCAATGAATCATCATTCATCCCCAAAGTCTACTCGAAACTCCTCATCACTCGAACTGCTAGACTCCTTAGGGTCAATCTCCTCCAAAGGAATACCAACTGACCCTGTCTGTGCTGCATCTTCATCCACTTGTGCTGGCTCCTTTGGCTCTACATCCCATCGAGCTGCTGGACTCTCCTTGTACATAAGCGTGTTGCGGTCAATGAGACGCAACGTGCTATGTATAGCTACAAGTTTCTCTGCCCCTCCTAGAGGTAAGTCTATTCCTTTTAACAGAGTGGATGAAACTATAAGTAGACCAATTCCTCTCAGCAACAGAAGAACTAGAAACTTGGGACAATAGACGAATGGCTAGTGTGGTGGTCAAAGAATTAGGGCACACAAATCAAAATTGCTTGTTAAAATAAAAAATAAAAATGACTTTTGGTGTTTTTTTGTGGGGGACGTGCAGAAGTCCCCGAGACAGTTGGGGGACGTTTGGGTGTCCCTTGGGTGTCTCGGGGACGTCTGGGCGTCCCCAAAAGTTGCAAAAAATTTGGGGATGTCCTGGAAACGTCCCCGAGACTTTGGCGGCGGTGGAGGGACGGCGGGGGGACATTTCCCCCGCGTCCCCAAAATGTCAAATGGAAAAGCATTAAACAACCCTAAAGTTAAAACTTGAAAAAATTAAGAGTTCCAGGACTTAATTCACTTCTCATTGCAAAAGCCAAGCTGGAAGGATTAAAAGATCAATGTCCAAGCACAAGCTAGCTGCTACCACAAATTTTCCAGCTAAAACACCCCATTTCCAAGCAGAAACAATTTGCTGCTTCAATTTTGCCCCTGCAATATCACATTCAGAGGCTCATAGGCACTTGATAACTACAATTGACAAGAGAACTTCAAATGGAAAAGCATTATACAACCCTAAAGTTAAAACTTGAAAAAATTAAGAGTTCCAGGACTTAACTCACTTCCCATTGCGAAAGCCAAGCTGGAAGGATTAAAAAATTAATGTCCAAGCATAAGCTAGCTGCTACCACAAATTTTCCAGCTAAAACACCCCATTTCGATGCAGAAACAATTTGCTGCTTCAATTTTGCCCCTGCAATATAACATTCAGAGGCTCATAGGCACTTGATAACTGCAAAAAATCGCTTGCTTCTGCCAAAATTTACCCTCCACCTCCAATGGCGTAACTTGTAAGGAAGTAAGGAAGCTGCCCTATTGTTTGTATTTAATTTTATCATTATTCTAATGGTAGGTGAATATTTTCATTTCGATTTTTTATTTTAGATTTTCCTTGAATGAGAATGGTATAACATGGTGGATGCTCTAAAACTTAAATTATTTATGAAAATTATTTTTCCAACTTTTTTTAAGCATAGATGGTTTAGGCATGATTGTTGGGCAATGACCACGAACAATAACCTCATTATCCATTTGCAGAAAATAGGGCCACAATAACAATTCCAATATTTCACAACAGATTATGATGTTTGGTGTAAATAAAACTATGGGTATTTCATGACTAATTCCATCAATTTTTTTTCTATGCAATTCAATTGGAAATTTTTATTTGCTTGGTAGTCTAGTTGTTTTCAGATATTTGTAGGGTGCTTTTTGAGAGTTTAACGGTGCTGACTGGCTTTCTGACTATTCTTTGTAAGAATTCGGAAGTGCAATTGAACTTTTGATCTTTTTAATTGTATGCTTATTTTCTTTGTTTCTTCGACAATCCCTCCTTTCTTCAACATAGGTATATTTTCAAGCTTATACAGTCTTTGGCAAAGAAAAAATGATTGCTGACTTGTACCATTGTTGGCATCTAATGCAGACAACATCTTCTGCCCTGACAACCCTGCTTTATGTTTATTCATTTTGTAAGATTCTGTCTGTTTGGTCATAGCTATTTTGTGTGCTCGATAATATTTATGTGAGTTTTGATGGATTGTAATTTTTCATTACTACCGACCTGCAATGGGAGAATAGCATTGCTCAATTTGAAAATAAATGTATTTAAGGTATTCTTGACGTTATGCGTTTGTTTCATACAGGAAGCAGCGTGGGAAGGCTTGCTCCAAATGCTTGTTTCAGGGGCATTCAATTCATGTAAGTCATCACACTACTAGATTAGTTCTGTAAGAGTGTTTGGATATCATTTTATCAAAAACATCTTGGTGGATGGAGTTTTGTATGGTTGTTTGTTTACAGTGATTTCTTGTGTCTCATTACCTGTTAAAGTTATACATATTCCATTTTTGACCACTGTTGGGTTGACCCTACCGTATCATCTGTATGTTGGTGCAATCTTTCGCCAATGCAGTTTTTGTTCAATTAATGAGGAAAATAGTAAACTTTTGCTGTTCACAATATATAACTATAATTTTTGTTTTTTGAAGATGTCATCAACATCAACTTACATATTAGGTGTAATGACCTAAACTAAATGCATACAGAAATCAAACACAGAAAGACTCAAACAAGAAGTATTTTTTATATTATTTTTATGAAAACACATACAGTCAATTGGATAGCAACTAGTCTAATGCAACTCATTGGGAACACCCAGCATACAGATCTGAACTTCATTGATACTCCTATACATGCTGCAGTATGCCAACTGATTGCCCTGCTGATCCTGGATGCTCTTCCCAATCCTGCTATTGTTCTGTACCACGTACTACTCTTGAGAGTTTTCGTCCCCAAGATAACCAGGCTCACGCCTGAAGGGTTTCGCCCTCAAGTGTGAAGCTGCTGTATCAGCATCACCTTCGTAAAGCCGAAGTTGAGTTGGTTTGTTAATTTTCAAAAGATACCCGCTCTTTTTCCTTATGCGTTTTTTAATAATCCCAGCTCTAGCGATTCCCAAATCATAGGAAGTCAATCCACAAATGATGGAAACTGACTGACAACTAATTCCCTCAATTGTAAATAGCTAACTGAACCATAGCAGCAAAAAATTTTTAGGGAAAAAATCAGCAAACCAAAAGTATAAATTTTTTCAAAAAATCGTGAAAAAAATCGGATTGTTAAAAAAACGTAAAAAAACATAGGAGAATAGAGAAAAACTATTTTTTTTTTTTAAAATTAAAGGCATTTCAATAGCATAGAGATATGGAGAGCAAATAAAATTGAGAATGTACCCCATCAATTGTGGAATATATATTTTTATCATTTATGTTCATATCACTGATTACATTGCATTGCATAATGCATACATCATAGTGCAAAAATAACAATTAGACACTAATAGTTTCGAAAATGTCAATTATAGTTTACTTTGTACAAAGTCAACCGACAAAATAAGTACAAAGTTCCAAAAAATTAGGCATAGCCAATGACTCTTCGTGCTACGAAGAGTCATTCACTCGAAGGTTGCATGTCTTGATGATGAAGCATATGGGTCAAGGCCTCTCCTATATTGTTCTACATGATTAGGATCAACATTGGCCTTTGCCATGATATCAAAATCCTCAGGATCAACAAGGACACCATCATTTGCAATCCACTCATTTTCTGGGTCAAGCTCGTCGAGGTCAATTGGCCGGTCTTTCTCAGTAGTACCTAATTTTTTCCATATAACAGTTAGATTTGGCAATTGAAAGTGAAAAACAATGATTACAATTTATAATACGATTTCAAGTATTTCAAAACTCTAACCTTCAACTTTCTTTAGCTTAAGGCGAAGGTTGTGGTGAACGAACACCAAGTCGTTCATCCGTAGTTGCGTTAGACGGTTGCGTTTCTCGGAATGTATGTTTTCAAACACTACACTCACAAGCAAATGAACTACATGGCTGGCTCAAAATGCGTTTCGCCATCCATCGAAGATTTTTGGCTTCTTGGCCAAAAAAATCCCACCATTGTGCTGAAAAAACACAAATTATTTCAAGAGGATATCATGTAAGATTTTCTAAAAACTTAACGCCTTTAATGTGCATGTCCACAATAGAGAAAGATTGTCTAAAGTTTATAAAGTCTACTTGGTTTGACGGTCTTCCTGCCATGCACAACAGCCCTACTCGAAAAAAAAACCCTTCCCTACTTATATATTGTCAACTCTGCCATAGCTGCTTCCAACTTTTCTGCAGTAGGGAACATTTTTTCCATGCACGTGAATAGGGCCTGTGAGACCTCAAGATCATCCTACTTGAATTAGGGGCTATAGAAGAACATTCGATTCAAATAGTATCTTGCAGCATGGAGAGGGGAGTGCATCTGTTGGTCCCATCTCCTATCGATTATCTCCCATAATGGCATGTACCTGTCCTCATTATTTTCCATCCTAGTCCTCATCACCTCCTTCGCCCTATCCATGGCCTCATACAAATAGCCCATTGGGGGTTTCTCCCCATCCACTAGCCTCAAAACTTTTACTAAAAGCTCTGAAAATTCTACAACTTGTTCAGCTGCATCCCCAAAACTTGGAGAATAAATGTACTCTGCCACTTGATGCCATCTGATTGATTTGTGAAGCCAGACTCCGTCCACTCAAGTGAAACAAACATTCGTTTCAAATTCATTTAATGTTGGCAAAGAGTCTGCAATGCAAGAAATTGTGTAGCAAATCTTGTCACCCTTGGTTGAACTAGCCCCTTGCCCCCTGTGAAAGAACGCATCATACACAACACTCTTGTGTGATTGTAGATGAACTTCGTAACTGTGCGAGCCTTTTGCAATAGCTCCCTAATCCATTCAAGTTTTCCAATGTCCTCCAAGGTTAGATCAAGGCAATGTGTTGTGCACGGGGTAAAAAACATTAAGGGATACTTGTCCATCAAGAGTCTCCCAGCAGCAACACAAGCAGCAGCATTGTCAGTAATAAACTAAACCACATTTGGTGGCCCTACTTCCTTGACCACCTTGTCAAACATCTCAAATAGTGCAGTCGCGGATTTGATTCTATCTGATGCATCCACAGATTTCAAACAAACCGTGCCAATATCACAAGACACAAGGAAGTTGATGAGGGTTCGGTTCCTTCTACCTGCCCACCCATTTGACATTATGGTGCACCCAGTTTTTGCCCACTCTATTCGATGTTCATTCATTACATCCGTAACATCCTGTACTGCATCAGTGAGCAAATTAACCCTCAATGTCTCATAAGATGGGGCTTTGAACCCAGGACCTGCAGCTGCAATAGCATCCATCATACCTTGCCAATATGGAGACCTAACAACATGGAACGACAAGCTAGAGTAGTACCAGAAATTTGCAATCGCTTTCTTCGCCTGCTCATGGACTTCTTTCCTCCATCTTGTACTCTCCAAAGTGGTCTGTGATTCTGGTGTAGTACGAGGTGCAAAGAAAGAATTAATGTATCCTCCACCTGTGTTTGGGGCACATGTTGTAGAAGTAGGTGTTGACCCAAACTCCTTGAAAAAATGTGGTGCACCTGCCTCATCGAGAGGATTGTTCCTACCACCTATAGAATTAGAAGCCACTTCTGCCCCAATTCTTGTCTTTTTTGCCTTACCATCAGCAAGTGTGTCGAGAGCTTTTCTTGCCTGATATGTGACATTTGTAGGGCACTGAGTGCAAACAGTGGTTTCATGTCCTGCCTCCTTTGCCAAATGCCATTTGAAGCGATATATGCCTTCATTGATATCATTCAAACACCAGTTGCATTTGACAATGGTTGTACCCTTGACTGATGTGCAATGTGTCCATGCAAAGTCTCTTGGACGTGGCATTATGATCAAATCTGCGAAAGCATTTGAATTCAGTCTTTCATCATACCATATTTGCAAAAACTTTAATTGAATTAAAACTTTTAAGGATTGCTTAAATGTTGGACAACCAATAAGTTACTGTTATTTTAAGATGTTGGAATCTATTACTTGTAATGAATACTCATTGCCTAATGTTGCCTTCAAAGGAAGTGATGTTCATATGTGACTCAGGGAAACAGATATAAGATACTCGGAGGAAAAAGCAAAAGAAGCATATCATGGGGTATATAAGGGTCCAAGAAGCCAGTATAGCAAGATGATGTCACATGGCAACGCCTATGGAACTTGGAAGCTCAGGAGAATGAGTTAGTCTTCTATTTATTTTCCACCTGATCATATTTAGAATGAACAGTCAGTTATTATAAATTCTTTGTTCCGATATTTGTGTTTGCAAGCCCAAACACAAACAATGACTTTGTCATTCATATCTTCTATAATAGAAGAGCCTGCTGAATGTAAAGCAGTGAAAATCACAGTGAATTCCATGTCCTATTATTCTCAAGCTTACAGCAGAGGTGACATGTAAAAAAAGCTTGAGAACTTGTTATTACTGATTATAAAACTGAAATAAGTTTAATAGATAACAATAAATCTTTTCATGTGCTATAGAATCATTGGCAAAGGAGTAGCACAAGCAATCATTGTCAATCGTCAGCCAACTCTTCGTAACCAACATCAGACATTATATAAAGGCATATAATTGTTTCAGAAAACAATAATTCTGTGTGTCTGGTCCCACCACCAATAATCGTCAATGTACATAGAATTTCATAGAAAAAATAAATCAAATTTCAATTTATCAGTGATAACTGTGTACGATGTCTATGTGGTTCCTTTCCTTCTATCTGTTACAATTGTGCAATACATCACAGATAAGAAAAAACATTACATTGAGCAGCTACAAACTGAAAAGAAAGTACATAGTTAGCTTGCTTCAGTAAGCCAAACCAATAAAGGTAATCAGACAGTGAGAAAAGAAAAAATAAATCTATACAAGAACCTCAGAATAAGCACATTCTTTGCATGTCTTTTTCTCCAGACATTGTATGGAATCACCATACTCTTCAGGGCACATTATATATGAACAAAGTTACTAGCAGTGCCATTTGCAAATTAAGACAAATCAAGATAACCCAAATTCTCTTAACATAACATAGCAGTTAAATAAAATTTGATTCAAAGTTGACAGAGTTGATTAAACATCATATTGCCAAATTGATATAATGAAAGACAATACTAGATGCATCACCTTGCCCGCATACAATATTTAATGAAAGATAATACTAGATGCATCACAATACTGGAGACACACGATTTAATGAAAGACAAGAAGCATGAAATGGAAATCACCTATCTCTCCAAGTGCAAATCCCTAGCGACTGTCTGAAGCCTGTCGACTGTCTGCAAATCCCGTTGACTATCTGAAGCCCGAGTTGGAGTCGCTGGGCGAAGTCTACTGTCTAAAGCCATTGAAATAGGCGCGAAATGGTGAAATCGCGCGGGTTTTTTTCGTGGCAAAAATTCCCGTGGCCAAGTCAGATAAAAACGCGAATTTAATGAGTTTTAAACAAGTTTTAAACTGAGTTTAACACACGTTGACCATAGTCAACGATTTTAACTGCCCGCCCGATTTTAACAGGGTAAAAATTGCGCAAGGCAAAAAAACACAATTTTTATAAAAAATTGCATTTGAAAAATGCGTTCTGCTTCTATGAACTGAACAATAACTCCCTCAAATTGCTGATGTTAACTATCAGGTACGAACAAGTAGGAGACTAATACCCAAACAACTACCTTATTTTATTAACTAACTTTCTAACTGACAGACTTAGCCGCTTCTAATTGCTGACAAACTCAGTCACTTTATTCTAACTACTAACAGACCTAGTCTCTTTATTCTAACTGAAAGACTCTGTTTCGGTCCTTTTATTCTAACTGCTGACAGAGCACTTACTTAGTCTTGTAGATTAAAGGGAACATTACAAATCCGTCCTTGGAATTGTTTGCCCACAAGCAATGTAGTGCTGGATGTTAAAATATCTTTGGTCCCTCCCAAGTAGCATCCTTTGCAGGTAGGCTCCTCCAACGGACCAAGTACTCTGTGACAATCTTGCCCTGCTGTTTCTTCTCTTGTATGTCAATGATGGCCACTGGAACCAATATAACTTTTCCCTCATCATCCAGGGGTGGCAGATCAATTGATGTTGCAATATACTAGCTAAGAGCTTTTTTGAGGCAAGACAGATGGAAAACATTGTGAATTTGGCTGCCTATTGGCAACCCCAACTCATAGGCCACCTCACCAACTCTCCTCAAAACTCTTTATGGTCCATAAAAGTGGGGTTTGAGCTTTTCAACCCCACTTCGCTTAATGAAAGTCTGCCTAGAAAGCTTCAAACATAGGAAGACCATATCTCCAACCTTGAATGATCTCTTGGTGCAATACCAATCTGCATAAAGCTGTTGTTGATTTTGGGCCTGCTGCAAATGATCTATATGTGACCTCAAAATGTCTCGGCTATGTTCCACCAAGTCACCAACTGCTGATACCTTGTTGTTAATGAACACCACATTAGTGAAGTAAGTGCATCATATCCATAAGGGCCATAAATGGTGTCATGACAATGAACATGTGGTAAGTGGTATCATAACAATGCTCTCGATGGTGCGGCCACTTAGTCCATGTTGTTTGTTGATCTGTGACATAGTTCCTCAAGTACCCTTCAACCCACTTATTTACTATCTATGTATTTCCATAAGTCTAGGGTTGATAGATCGTACTAGGAGTGAGCTTGATTCCAGTCAAATGCAATAACTCCTGCCAAAAAGGAGTTCGGGAATTTGCTATCCTTGTTGCTAATAGTGGTCTTAGGCAAACCATGTAGCCAAGATACCTCTTTGAAAAACATGTCAGTTAATTCTTGTGATCCAAACTCAGTAGGGATGGCAAAGAAATGTACATATTTAGTTAATTGATCCACTACAACAAAAATGCAATCCTTGCCAATTACTTTAGGAAGGCCTGTTATGAAATCCATAGATATACTTTGCCTTTTCTGGTTGGGCACGGGCAAAGGCTGTAGTAAACTTGGTGGAAAAATATGCTCTGCTTTATTCTATTGGCAATTGATGCACTCTCTAAGATACCTGAGGACATCCTCCTTGAGGCCCTTGCAAGAAAATATCTCTTAGCTGCCTATAGGTCTTGTAGAAGCTAGTGTGACCAGCCATAGGTGCATCATGCAAAGTCCTTGTAATTTCCCCTTCATCTTGGAATTGGGTACAAAGGAAATTTTGTTTTATACAAGATAAGTCCATCTACCACTATATACTTGTCATCCTTAACATTTCCATTTAAAATATTAGTAGCAGAAGTGTTGTTAGCATATTCTATGATGATAGAAGCTTTCCAATCAACAAAAATAGAAGGCATGGAGTAGAAAGTAGGCATATGGAAAAGAGTATCAGCAACCACATTCTTTTTACCTATCACATATTCTATGTCAAAATCATAAGCTTGAAGCTTACTTCGCTTTTGTTGCTAACCATTCAAATCGTGGTAGCCAAGGAAGAATTTTAAATTGTTGTGATTTGTTCTTACCACAAATCTGCCATAGACTAAGTATTGCTTGAACTTAACCAAAGCATGCATAATAGCTCTGTTGCTGGGTTCCTGGGTCTAGGGGTCTGGGCCTACATTGACCGAGAGTGGGTAGGGCACGACCTGCCGCCCCGCGCTCTCCCAGGGGTGTTTAGGATTTTTTTTTAATAAATTTTCTTTCTATAATTTTTATATTATGTTATATAATTTAGATTTTCTTTTCTGCCTTATAAATTTATATATTATAATATAATATATATTATATACTATATTATATTATATAATTGCTATATCAAATGTATCTTCAATTCTGTATATTTTTAATTTTTTTTGTATATAAATATATATAGTATAGTCGTACCCAGCTGTACCCAAATCAAAGAAAAAAATCATTGTACCGACGTACCAGAACCCCGTTCCCGTACCAGAAACAACTTCTTAGCATAATAGCAAGCATTTCCTTGCCATAAATAGAAAATGCCCATTCTGAAGCTTTAAATTTTCTATTCTCAAATGTTGTAGGATGACCCTTTTTAATTAGAACAACTCCAATTCTTTCACCTAAAGCATCACACTCTACAACAAATGGTTGTGAGAAATTGGGAATGGCAAGTACAGGGCATGAATTCATTACCTTCTTACACTTCTCAAAAGCTTCTTGAGCCATGTCATTCCATAAGAAGGCTCCCTTCTTATTCATGTCAGTTAGGGGTGTTGCTAGTTTTGAGAAACCCCTAACGAATCTCCAATAGTGATTGCATAGGCCAAAGTCCCCTCTCAAATGAGTCAATGTAGTAGGGGTTGGCCAATTCTAAATGGCTTGGATCTTCAGTTGATCCACCCAAACACCTTGAGCACTAATGATGTGACCTAAGTATAGAATCTCTATAACTTTGAAATCACACTTGGATTTTTTTGCAAAGAAGGCCTGTTGCTGCCATATCCTGAGGATTGTTTCCAAATGTCTCAAGTGATCTTCCCAAATTTTACTGTAGATCAATGTATCATCAAAGAATACCAAAACAAATTTTCTTACCTAGGTACTGAATACCCATTTAATAGCTGATTTGAAAGTAGTTAGAGCATTTGTTAGCCCAAATGGAATGATTAGGAGCGCATAGTGTCTCACTGTCCACAATGACACTTGAAAGTTGTCTTGTGCACGTCCTCATCACGGACACGAATTTGATGGTAGCCCAACCTCAAGTCAATTTTTGAAAAGTAAGAAGCTCCATGCAATTCATTGATAAGCTCATCGATCTTGGGAATTGGATATTTGTTCTTGATTGTCTTCTTGGTCAAGGCTTTGTAATTTATACACATCCTCATTGTACCATATTTTTCCTTTACAAGTACCATTGATGATGCAAATGGACTAGAACTAGGTTTGATGTGACCCCTCTCCAATAGTTCTTTGATGATCTTTTATATTTCTTCTTTATATATTTGTGGATGGCCCCTCGGGGTGATCACAATAGGCTTAGAACCTTGGTCCAACTCTATGATGTGTTGGAATCCCCTGTTTAGTGGCAGACTTGGAGGCATATCACCAAACACAATACTATGCTTCTCCAAAATAGTCTAAATATTAGCATGATAAGTGTGGTGCTTACTTGAAGGCATGCCTTTTATGACAAAGCAACTGGTTTCCCGTAAGACTTGTTCCTTATAGAAAGTCCTTTCCATACTCTTAGCTATGACCACCTAAGATGCCCATTAGGTATGCGCCTTAGTACCATGCCTTTCTTGTGAGATTTGAACTTCAGCTCCATCGATAGAAAATTTTGGAAAAATTCCCCAAGTGAATGCAGCCACTGTACATCTAGAACCATGTGTCTTCTCCTAGTCCCACAACATAGAAATCATCACATACATTATAATCACCCAAAGATACCTTGAGTTGTCGATTTACCTTGGTGCATGGGATAGTGAAACCATCAACGACAATGAATGACATTGAACCTTTAGAAGTCCTCCACCTTCAATCTTTTCTTGGCCACAAAGCCTTCATCAATAAAATTGTGGGTAGCCTCATTATCAATAAGCACAGTAATTTACTGTCTAGATAGCTCCCCATGAATTCTAAATGGGTGATATCGTGGTGCTCCTGAAAGAGCTGCAAGTGTCCCTTCACTAGTGCTTGTATTCTCTCCCGCCAACTACTTAGGCTCATGCCTTGCAATTGACTCTTCTGTTGCATGTTGTTCTGATTCATCGGTCTCATAACCAGTCTCCTCTTGATTAGAAACTACTTCAATGTAATGGACTTGGCCCTTGCGCAAACATCTAGGACCGGGCTTCCAAGGCTCTTTGCACAAAAAACACAACTTTTTTCTTTTGAGCTCATTTCTAGTCTGCTCATCAATCTTTTTTGCTGCAATAAGCCAAGATGTAGCTCTTTGAGGGTATAAATTAAATCCTCCTTTTTAAAAATGATCCTTTTGCTGTCTGTTGATGTTTGTTGTTAGACAAGTCAACAATAGAGTAAAACACTAGAGTATCCCACTCTCTCTTGAATAAAGCTCTTCAAAGGCTGAACTATGTGATCCAGTGAAGTAACTCCAAGGTTCCTTTTACGATTCCTGATGGGTTAACTCAGTGATTACATGTGATCTTGCTGATAATCACAAAGGGACTTACGCAGATTCTTCTTCATACTTGTTTAGCTTATTCCTTCTTTCAGTGTGGATGATGTATTCAGGGTCTCAATGATAAATAAAATGAAAAAGGTTAAGGGTTCAGAAAGTTAATCTAAGGTCAATGAAGCAATGATATTGTATTGAACAGACAAACTCCTTGATAAACCTAACTTCACTTCGCCAAGGATGCCTACAACTACATGAAGTTGGTGCAATCTCCTAAGGTTACGCGAAAGGTTTTCAAATCATGAAGGTTCATATGAGCATCCATAAGACGGCGCAGCTCAAACAAGCATCCACAATCGAACTTATACAAATATGGCTCAGACTAGCTTTACACAACAATTCACCAGCGATGAATGTTAAAAGCATAAGCTAGGAGTGGATCAAATATCCAATACAACAAACATTACAACAATGAACTTCTAATCTACTTGAAACATCATCTCCATTCCATTGAAGTACAAGAAACCAAGTTATTTCACAAGATAACACTTGAACACCAAATAAACTTCCAATGTCTTTTGCATTGACCTTGAGAAATATTTACAACAATTTCAAGTCCTCTCAGAGAAATTTGAGTGTCTCTTCTATTCTACTCCTAAAATCTACTCTCTACTACTACTGACGATCTACTGAATTACAAATGAGGCAACAAGGCCTTTATATAGTGCTCCAGGATACAATGAACGGCTAAGATCATTTTGATAGCCAAGGGTCTAGATCATGCCACCTCAGAGGTAGTTACAACAATTTGCTATTTTTAGCACAAAAGAGAGAGGCAATGAAGGCACGATTTCCAATGTGATAAGGTAAGGCGAAAGCATTTAAAATATCTTCCACATAGGAATCCCTTCGACTTTTTTTATTAAATGATACATTGAATGCATTTAATAATGTGGCTAATCAAAATTGAATGATCTGTACTCGCCACATAGATGCCACTTCAGCATACTTTGAAAATTGTATCATCTTTGTGTGATGTATTCAATGTAATTGCTTGAACTTGTATGTTTAGGAATACATTTTGTAGATCTCGCCTTGTACATCTTCTTGCAACTGGATGTATGATACTTGTAGCTCATTTGTCTAACTTCATGATTTTTTCTTCTTCTTGTAAGCAGGTTGATGTGAATCTTCTTTGATGATGCTCTTGATGTAGAGTGAGTAATAGAGTAGATGATGATGCTTCCTTCATGTAAGAGTAGATGATGATGACATGAAGTAGAGATCTCTCTTGGACTTGAAGGTTGAATGGATGAAGTGCCTTGCTTGATGATAGGATGAAGATGAAGTAGTGCACTTGGCATGTTGACCTTGAAGTAGCCCTTTAGAGTGTAGATGATAACACCTTCTTTGGATGTGGAGTAGATAACCTCTCAAAGAGACTTTGAAGCTTGGTGAATCTTGAAGATTGGGAGAACTTGACTTGAAGCTCGGATGGATGAATGTTTCGAACATGATTATCCTTGATGAAGTACACTTGCAAGATATTCCTCGGAGAGCTTGAATGGATAGATGCCTTGAAGTAATACACTTGAACTTAATGTAATCCAACATGATGTCAGTGATGAAGAGTATCAACATGTTGGACTTGATGTGACCTTTTAGAAAGGTGTTTCCTCTGCAACTTGAAGGTGAATTAGGTACTTGCTCTTGATGACTCCTTGGCTTCACCAACACTCCCTTCTCTCAAGGATGCAACTAAATGATGATCTTGAAGAGTACATGATGATGATGCTTCTTTCTTGCATTGACAACTTCTTAGCTTTACTCCTCGACTAAAGGTGACTCTAGGCGCTTGCTCAAAGGTGACTCCTTGAGATTTATTGATGCTCCTACAAGACAAGGTAAACAATATATTAATCACTACATAAGATAGGAATAACTTTAAACATGTAATAATCCCTTTTCAAGCTTAGGCGCAAATATAGGTAAAAAGAGGAGCAAAAAATGCCTAACATCAATTTAGTCCCACATTCATAATTTCAAATGATTTTCTAGCAATTGTAATGTTTAAAAGAAGTCAACCTCTATAAGGTTCATCCAAAAGGTGCCTTTAAATGCAAACTCCTCCCTTAGGCACCAAAATAATGTGCTTTTGGTGAAAGTGGCGCCCAACCCTTTGAAGCTTCATACTTGCAATTTTATACTTCTAAGTGATCAATCATGCCTTAGAATGATTTTATACTCCAAGCGCCCAACTTCAATGTCTTGATTGAGCAATTCCTTCAAGGCCTCTATTGAGTTGGCAGAGGTAAAAATGGGCGCCTAACACAATTTGGGTTCTATTTGTTACTTTTCAAGGCTTTGAATGACCAAGACTTGTTTTAAAGTGATCCTTTCTCTCTAGGCGCCCATTTTATGAGGTCGTTTCATGAACTTTATTCCAAGGCGCCTACTTCAAGATGACTTCTCCTTTTAAGGTGCCAAAATGATGTTGATTCTTCCAGGGTGCTAGAATGAGGTAATATGGACTAAAGTGGGCGCCAATTCTAGTTAGTCCAAATTGGGCACCATCCACTATTGACTTGGACCTCTCCTCCCATCAAGGCGCATTTTTTGAGTGTCTGCAAGTGAGAAAACGCGCCTAAGGTCTTTCAGAGCAAATTTGCGCCTAGAAATAGTAGTCCCAGAGCATAAGGTATATTGAAAAATATATTTAAGTATAAGTTTATACTTTAAATATTTTTCAATATACCTTTCAGGATGTTTGAGATAGGTCTCAGATCCACTGGATTTAACATGCAGATTCTAGAATTTGGAGGATCCACCAGATTTCAGACTTAGCCAATTTTTCAGTGTTTCAGGATTTCAGGCTACCAGACTTAGTCATTTTCAGAATCTCAAACATCATGATAGGAGTTATCTTAAACATATCATGCTCTTTCATATTAAGGCGCAACTTTGGGTTAGTTTGAACATCTCTATGCTAAGGTGCCAAAGTGGAGATAGTTTAATGCATGAAGGCGCCACTTCGCAAAATTTCCAACACTTCATTCACTAAGCGTTCAAACTTAAATGTCCTTGGATTCAATCTTAATCTAGGCGCTCATTCATGATTGATCTAGAGTGTGCTAGTTGGAAAAGGTGCTTAAAGGAAGATAGTTTATTCTCTTTCAATTTTGGATCAAGACAACATTTAGACCTCCTCATGCTAAGGCGCTCACATATGACTAATGTGGAGTGTATTTTTTTCTAGGCGCTCACTTGGGTGTATAGCCTTCATCTCACATCAAGGCCCCTAGAATGATTCACTCACTAAAGAAGAGCACCTAGTATCTCAAGTTGCTTTACCAAGGCGCCCAAAATGATTCACTTAGGCTTCAAGGCGCCATAACCATACCACTTCAACCTAAGGCGCAATCTATCATTAGTTCAAATCTTACTTCATATCAAGGCGCCTAGAACTGGCAGGAGTAACAAGAAATGGCGCCAAGACTCATTCCTTCAACCTTGGGCGCAATTCTTCTGATCCTCTAAACATGCAATGGGCCCCTAAACTGTGGAATCATTCATTTGTCCAAAATTTTGATGTTTAAGGTCTCTTATGCCAATTTCAATCAAGGCACCCTATCTTGGAGCGTTTGGAAGTTGATCTTCCTCTAGGCGCTGATGTGAGTTTGTCCAGATGATAAAAGGCGCCCTAAGTTCTAGAGGAAATTCGTGCCCAAAAATGCAAGTCGCCAAGGTAAGGTATATTGAAAAATATATTTAAGTATAAGTTTATACTTTAAATATTTTTCAATATACCTTTCAGGATGTTTGAGATAGGTCCCAGATCCACCAGATTTAACATGCAGATTCTAGATTTTTGAGGATCCACCAGATTTCAGACTTAGCCAATTTTCAGGATCTTCAGGATCAGGATACCAGACTTAGTCATTTTCAGGGTCTCAAACATCAGGATCAGGTCATCAAGGGGCTCTAGGACTCAAACACCACTGACTTCATCATGAAATAGCTTTAAGACATCATACAAGACTCAACAAAGCACTGGAATTCAAAAAAAGGGGGTCCCCATTTGCAATGGGGCGATGTGTGATTTGGTCACAACATTGTCCAGTAGTAGGTGCTTTAAGCTGAGATGAAAATTTGCTCCTCAGCATAGATGGCTCAAGAGTCAAAGCCCTCCTAAGAGCATCTTGTAGTGCTGCGGATGCAAAGGCCTTAACTAGACCTTTGAGGGGCTCAAATAAACCCTTAATAAAGAGAAAAGTGATTTTTTTTTTTGGTTGCATCAGGTACTATGACCGCAATTCACTGAAATTCAGCAACATATGAATCCACTAAGGTCTGCTGTTTGATTTCAAGACAAGCTCCTTGAAATACTCATCCTCATCCTTCTACTCTAAGTGGTCCAACAATTTCTGGCTGTAATCATCAAAAGTATGCACAAGGCTATGCCCTTGTGTGATCAAACATGGTGCCACCAATAATAGGCAACACCCTCCAAATGCAATGTGGCAAATTGAATGGCATCCTCTTCCACCATGGCGCGAACTGTAAAATAGTTTTGTAACTTCTGCAACCATGCCCGAACGGATGTTTTGTTGCTGCCATCAAAATAGGAGCATTTAATTTACTCATCATTTGTTTTAGATCTCTCTTTTCATCATTCTGATTGTTATTATGGGCTCTACCGCTCTGAGTCTTCTTCTTGGGTAACTCCATGTAGTTGACAAAAGTCACTGGAGCCTTGAAATCTTCTGATTTCTCTTGATACTGCATGAAAAGTGTGTCTAACTCCCATGCAGTAAGTGCCTCAGTTTTTTGAAGGAGACTTGTTTGACTAACCGCTGGTTGGTCATGCAAAGCTGAACTTCCCTCACTTTGAATTGTTTTAGTATGATCTCGATTTTGCATATTACTTTGAAGATGTAACATTTGCTCCATTAGCTCTTCCATTTTTCTTTTCCCCTCTGAATTCCAATCAGGGTCTCTTGAAATAGATCTGCCGCGTTTTCATCTTCTGTCATTTTTCTCTCTTTATCCTTGTTTGCCATTTTCTACTTTGTCTGTTCCCTGAGTTGGTATCTAACTTCTCTGTCACTCTTTGACATGCAGTAGTGCTATCTGATTTTGTTGTTGTTGTTGTTTTGTCTTGTTTTTATTTTTGTTTTTTGAAATCTTTCACATGCTGGCAAGATCACAGCTTTGATACAACTGTAATGACCTAAACTAAATGCATACATAAATCAAACCAAGAAAGACTCAAACAACCAATATTTTTAATATTATCTTTATGAAAACACATACATTCAAATGCAGAGCAACTAGTCTAATACAACTCACTGGGAATGCCCAGCATAGAGATCTGAACTTTGTTGATACTCCTAAACACACTGCAGTATGCAAACTGTTTGCCCTGCTGATCCTTGACACTCTACCTAATCCTGCTATCATTCTGCACCACGTACTACTCTTGAGGGTTTTCGTCCCAAGATAACTGGGTTTATACATGAAGGGTTTTGTCCTCAAGCGCCAAGCTGCTGTTGCAGTGTCACCTTCCTGAAGCTCAAGTTGAGTTTTTTTGGTTTGTTAAATGTTAAAAGATAAGCCTCTCCTTTTCCTAATGTGTTTTTAATAATCCTAGCTCCAGTGATCCCCAAGTAATAGCAAGTCAATCCACAAACGGTGGCAACTAACTGACAACTAATTCTCTCAATTGTAGGCAGATAAATGAACAATAACTCCCTCAAATTGCTGATGTTAACTAACAGGTACGAACAGGTAGGAGACCATTACCCAAACAGCCGCCTTATTTATTAACTAACTTCCTAACTGACAGACTTAGCTGCTTCTACCTGGAAGCTTTAGTCGCTTTATTCTAACTGCTGACAGAGCACTCACTCAGTGCTGCGGATTAAAGGGGACATTACATTAGGGGCTCCTGAGATGTTTGCGCACTTACTAATTATGAATACCATTTTAGTGGGTCTAATGTGTGAATTCAACATCAAGATATCTGTATTTCCACTGCAATTGTAGCACATAGTATTATTTCCTAAGTTAACAGAACAAGATAGTCACAGTGGATTCTCTTTATGAGTGTGCTTACAATTTTACAATTCTGGACAATGAATTATACAGAAAGACTAAATTAACCCTTTAAATACCGAGATTCTGTTCCAATGTTTTTTCATACATCAGGCATCTCACTATCTACAATAATTTTTTTAATTACACAGAATGTTCAAATTGGCCATTTAAATACTGCACTGCTGTTCCTATAGATTTTCTTACATCAGGCAGATTACCATCTACATTTTTTTTCAATCTTATGGCCACTCCTTAACGTTGTTCCTCAAGATGTGCATTTGTTGGGGATGTATAGAAAGTAGAAACCCATTGAATACTTCTATGCACCTTTACTTAATGTGAAGCCCTTCTCAGTGGTAAATTCATCATTTTTGAACTGTAATCATAGTTGTGAAACTCATTGAGTACTCATTGAATCCACCATAAAATCAGAAAAACAGTTAAAAACAAAGAATTATGAAAAACAGTTAAAAACAAAGAATCATTAAAAACAATTCTTTATATTTTATGTATTTAAAAAATTTCCAAGTTTTTGCCTATTGTTTCCACCAAGTTGAAGTCCCAAGTCCAAAATTGGCTTGCTGAGTTTTCATTGAGTCCGAGTCTCGTGACTGATTATAATACACCTTGGCACTAGGGCATACGATTTAATGTGATTATGTGAATTTGTGTGTTGATTATTTTGTGAGTCTTCAATTTTTATAATAAAAGCTTGACTGCAAAGGGCCAATTAGGGGAGGCATGCATTGGGACTAGAGGGGGTCTAAATAAATTAGAACTCTAAATTACCATTATATGGGAATGGAGTTTGCTGATTTTATTGGGACCCATGATTTGGTATGGCTTAGGTACGTCCATATAAAAACAATAAAATTATTAAAAAATAGACAAAATCAACAATAATGCTATTGTTTTATGCAAATTAAAGCAAAAAAATAACAAATTTTTTTATTGATAATTGGTAATTTAAAATATCAAATAATATATTACAAAGGTTTATATTATATGTTCATGATAGAGAAATTTTGAAATAATCAACAGTTATACACCAACTCAAGAACTATGTGAACAAATCATCATATTTCTCTTTATTGAAAAGAAGATGCTGTAGGACTATTGGCAGGGCCCCTCTCACTAGCTCCTCTAAACAGCTTCTTCATAGAAGCCTCTTCTCCCTCTTCATCAAGTAATGAAAGTTAGGCAATGGAAGCATCTGTGTTGGCTTGCTTTGACTCTATATCCCAATGCAATGTCACGTCATGCTTGTGGTCAGGCTGCTTGTGTGTGATGAGGTGCAAGTTGGAATGCATAAAGGTCAAGCCCTCTTTTTTTTTATTGCTAATTAACTGCATTTAACTAAGTGGATAAAATAGTATGTAGCCTAGTTCTGCTCAGCTGAAGAGAAAGTAGCAACCTATAGAGGTAGAGTTAATATGAAATAAAAATTTAATCGATTATTCAAATTGTGAATTATAAAAATAAAAAACAGAAAGTTAGAGACTTGAAAAACATATTGTGATAAAATTTGATGACAAGATATTGTAAATTTGTAGGTACTTGGCTTTTTGGCCATGTAGGTACCATGATGTATGAGTGTCCTTATATTCAAACCAAAGAGCACCAAGGTCCCCATTTGGCTTTTGAGGCTATGAGTATCCCAAACTCACCATGGATCATAGGAAAAGTTTCCTAAATGCTTTTTTTACATCCTTCACTAAATTCATGATCGCTATGTTGTGCCATGGTTTTTAGCTAAGTCACAAGGTCCAAGTTCGAGTTCGAATTAGGCAACGATAAAACTCGGATTAAGTTAAGCAAGGAAAAAATTGGAAACAAAAATTGTGATTATATTTGCCTTATAAAATAATATTATATTAAATTTAAAAACATTATATAATATAAATATATTTAAAAATTTAATTTAAATATTATAAATTTATAAATGATTAAATTTATATATTAAATATGTTATAATTAAAAACTTTGTTCTCATAAAACAAACTCTTCAATTATAACATATTTAATATATAAATTTTAACATATTGAATAAAAAAACAAAATAAATAAAATAAAAATAATAATGGGAGTCATGGATTAAATTTAATATATTAAAAACAAAAACAAAAAACAAAATAAAACCAAAAAACCAAAATAAAACCTAACTTAGCCTAAACCCGAACAAAGTTTGCAAACCAAAAAAATGAAGATTGCAGCTCTGCTGCCTGCCACTCACTGAGTGCAGAACCCCTGGGCTGCTCTTCCCTCGCCGAACACACCAGTTCTTTAACTCACAACAAATTTAACTCGCATTGAATTTAACTCACACCGCATTAACAAGCTTGCGATGTGTTTTTACATGTCGCGAGTACTCATTTTTTAGAAAAAAATAAAAAAATCATAATTAAAAACATTTTAACTAAAAATGCCCAAACCCTATTCAATCCGAATCTTAGGGCGAATTAGAACAAATATTTTAGATTTTCTTTGAATTCGAACATTTTTGAACATCATAGATAAAAATCGGCGAACCCTGTGACATACATTTTGAGCAAAGAAAGTAACTCAAGGCTATAGTATTTAGGACTCAGGACGCAAGCAATGAGATGCAGCGAGGTTGTTATTTTGTTCCATTGTTTTGTGGCAACATTTACCACTTGTGGTAAAAATATTATGGAAGATCTTGCTTGTTACTTTATATAATGTCCATTATATTGAGCATCAATTTTATACCATCATAAATTTCAGCTAAGAAAGGGTGATCCGTACCAGCAAATCAAATCATAGCTTAAGATGAAATTAGTATAACTAAGAAAGTAATCAACATAAGTGAACCATCCTTTATTTAGGATCAACCCTTTAATTGTTTGGGCTCTCTCTATGTTTGGTTGGCTCCATACACTCCAAATGTTGCTGATTACCTTTGTGTGCCAAATAAATATAGTCTCAACAATCCAAGTTAAAAAACTTATTGAAATATAATTTATTTATAAAGTAAGCAGAATCTGAAATATGATGCTTGATTGCCTCCATACACTCCAAAGATTGATGTTTACCTTTGTGTGCAAAGCAAATATAGTCTTGACTCTCAAGAAACTAATATGATGCTTGATTGCCTCCATACACTCCAAAGATTGATGTTTACCTTTGTGTGCAAAGCAAATATAGTCTTGACTCTCAAGAAACTAAGTTTAAAAATGAATTAAAATAAAATTTAATTATAAATAAGAAGAATCTGAAATTTGAATAAGAATAGAACATCTACATCATCTACATAGTTTTCCAAAATAGAGATTAATAACAAAATGGATAATGTAAATTAAAATTACTGAAGTTTAATAAGCACTAAAAATAAATTTTAGTTCACTTAAATTCAATAGCTGCAATTTTGAGAATGACTTGAAGATGGCATGTGGTATGTTATGGTCAGTTACAAAGTCTTGAATCCTTCTTCAAACTTTTTAATTCTCAAGATTTTACCCAACTTTTGTTGCATCAAGTTGAGCAAATATATGATGTAGGGTGTCCAAAAGACACATTTCTATCTCGGCTCCATCAACAATCCCACGGCTCTTCAATTTTTTGCATTCTCTGTTATGATGTGGTCAATGTTCTTAGGTTCCTTGGATACAATGACAGCTATAAGGATGTTGGCGATGAATTGTGCAACTTCCACTTGCCCCTTACAATCAATTGCCTTCATAAACATTGCCTCATTTTTTTTTGCAATAACATTCATTAAGGGTATAGTTTTACAATCTTTCTATCCATATGAAATAGTGAACAACCTTGTTTCTGTAAGATTTTCTGAAAATGGCAAATTAGCAAGCACAGAGTGGACTTAGGAAATAGATGAATGAAGCAAGTCACAAATAAGAAGCAAATTGACAATCACAAGATTGCACAATGTAAGATGCTATTCCAATAACAAAGAGGATAAAGTACAAAAGATTACAAGATCTTGATAGAGAAACTCAAGCATGAGACGAGCACATATAGGAAATGCCCAATAAAGAATCCTAACTAATAACAACCATTGAGTCACCAAGTGAGGAGACCAAGTAAACAAGAACTTATTAAAGATAGAAAATGCTCTCAACAAGATGACATATATGTGGGAGAGTGTCACGCCTCCGCCAAGGAAAATGGAATAACTCTTAAACAAAAGAATCGAAAGAGGCCAAATAAACCGCCTCAGCCATAATAAGACAAAAGAGTAACCATTGGCGCTAGAAGACAAAGGGGTAACAAATTAAAATAAAATCAAGGGAATCGCAAGATGTTAAAGAGCGTTCCCCTTATAATTAATATTATACAACGAAGTGGGGCTTAAATAAAGATTTCGGTGGTTAGGAAAGGCTGCAGCCTTATGAGAAGTCATGTCTCTTGAAAATATAAAATATAAAAGGGAGATCAGTGAAGAAGAATTAAGCAAGCAGCAAGAAGAGAATTTAATACAGCAGCAAAGAGGAATAATCCATTCAAGTATTCAAATATAAGCCATTCAAGCATAAATTCATTCAAGCATTATCTTGTCAATCCATCAAGAATTATAAATCTGCAAAAGCAATCAGCAATAATCTAGCAAATTCATCAAACAATCAGTTTTGAATTTGAGGAAGTGTCTTGCAAATAGGAAGGATGAAATCCCATCCAAGTTCATGTGGGGATAAGGACGAAAACCCTTATTGCTCTTATCAAGTTTGGACAGGAGTTGGAAGGACGAAAACCCTTTCATGCTCTTGGGCTTGATCAAGGAGGACGACAACCCTCCAAGGTGGACTAAGAGTTGGAAGGACAAAAACCCTTTCATGCTCTTGGCAAGTTAAGGATGAAAACCCTTGATATTGATATTGCCAATGATAATATTTTGTATTTTAAAATTTTAAATATTAATTTTTTTATAGTATTTTAATAGCCTCTCCCCGCTGTTCCAAAATCTGGGAAATTTTTTGCTGTCCCTTAATCTCGGAGAAATACTGTATAAAACAAGCACAATAAATTAAAAAAAAATTCATAGATCAAAGTCGGAAATTTTTTCAAAAGAAAGTTCCTGCCCAAATGGTTGCAAATCCTATAGAGCAAGGACAGAGTGATAATGGTGATCGGCAGCATGTTTTGGTTAGCAAGGCTGGTGTGGAAGAAGCCAGTCAAGGCAGGGATTGGCAAATGACGAATTTGGCAGAGCTGGGCCCCAAATTGTTGGGTCAGAAGAACCCTATGGCCCCTGTTACTCCTTGTAAACAGGGTCATGAGTCTGGGATTCGAGATGCCTCCAAAAAATCTATGGAAGTGGATTCTGGTTCTTTGTTGGCTAATTGTTTTGAGGGTGCGACCAAAGCAGATGACAAAGATGCAACTACTGCTATCACGAGTTCTATGTGGTGGAAGAGTATCATTCCATGTTTTGGTGAGCATATGGTCCTTACTTTGGGTCAAGAAGTTTTGTATTTGGAAGAAAGGTTTGCAAAGAGAGGTTTAATATGTAGATTTCATGCTCTTTGGCGAAGATTGGCAGATCTGCATGCCTGGATCTCAAAATGCTGGGCAGAAAAGGCCTATAGAAATTTATCCTAGTGCTCAAGGTTTCTTTGTGTTGTGTAAAACAGTAGAAGATAGATCTTATGTTTTTGAACATGGCCCTTGGTTTTGGGAGAAGAATGTTTTGCTTGTAAAGCCATGGTTTCCTGCATTCAATCCATTGATTGAAATTTTTTCAGTTATGACGGTCTGGATTAGGTTACATTATCTCCCTAAGCAGTTATGGGTAGATGCCTGTTTTCAGGGCATTGGCAATGTGCTGGGTAAATTTTTGGCAATAGACCCACAAACAGATGGTTTGATTGATTTGACTATGGCTGGGATTCAGGTGGAGCTGGATATATCCAAAGGTGGAAGATAGGATTTGAAGTTAGGCCGTATAGCAACAGAATGTAAGATGGGTAAGCCAGAAAGCAGGCCACTTGGTGGCAGGAAGCTCTTTTCTCCCATCTATCAGTAAAGCAGATAGATTCTAAAACAGATGAAGGGCAGGCAGTCAAGGTTGTGGGAGCACAAGAGTAGGTGCTAGGTTTGACTCCAAAATAGAGATTGTTCGCCCTCCCAAGTCTCAACAAAATTCTCAGGTTTACTCATGAATGAACAGGAAACAAAAGTCTGATAAATTTAGAAAGAAACGGTGATTTTGCAGACATCAGTCAGTAACAGCAAGGAGCAAGTGTTAAGGCCTTTGCCTCCAAAGATGCCTGCTGTGAGGTCTTTGAGAGAAGAGTGGCCATGTAAATTGTCTAATGAACAAGAATGGGGAGTGGATGCTAATTTTAAGGAATCTTTACTCGTTGCTATAAATCAATCTTGCTCTGTTTCATCTTATTTTACAGATTATGAAGCTGAGGAAGATGCAACAGCTTGGACAAAAGTTAAGAACAAAAAGAAAATGGTTGTGAAGCAGCCCAATCATTACATGGTACTTAGATTGCAGAGTAAAAAAGGTAAAATTTAGTTTATGACCTTTCATGGTAGTGACTAGGCAAGTGAAGATGTTTCTAATTCTTGTAGTTGTCTTGGTTTGTGTAGAAGGGATGGGGCCTCATTAATAGAACCCCAATATTTTTATTAAAAAAAATAAAAATTAAAAAATTAAAAACTACTAACCTTCGAATGTTGCCATTATTTGATGGAAATAAAATTAAAGAACCAAAAAAATTGAAAGAAATTCCATATGACAATAAAATTACAAACTTACCTTTCTTTTGCAAGCTCTAGAATCCTCTTGGCAGCAAAAGAGCACTGAAACTGGTGTAAGAATGATCTAGTGATAACGTAAAAAAGTGAAATTGGAAGAGTACCTTGGTGCACTTCCAGCTCTGAGCATATAGTGCGTTCTAGGGTTTTTAGGTGGTTGAGTTTGCTTGGGCCATAGGATATAGGGGTTTAAACAGAAGTTGGATGAGGTGCAGTTAGTTGTGTTTCTTTTTTATGTTTAAATTGTGTCTTTTATTTTTAATTTTGTTTTATTTTTTATTTTTCTGTTTTTTAAATTTTTTGACTGGTGGCAATTCTACCCAGGACTGCTATATCTTAAGATGTGCCTGCACAGGGCCCGGGAAAAGAGAATTATCCAGGATGTAACTGGATTAGTACAGATACCACAACCTCACAGATACAGGCATAGTGATACTCTGGGGCCTGGGCAGTAACTGAATGCCAAAATCATTTTTTGGTGTCAAGGAGATAGCTGGAGAGGAGTGTAGAGCTTTAACTTATTCAGTATTAAAAAGTTAAAGGTCTATGCTCCTCTTAGAAGAATGTAGCTATATTATTAAAGATAGCTGGAGAGAAGTGTAACCCTTTAATAGATACAATTCAGTGTTAAAAACTTAGAAGTGCCACCTTTTTTCTATGGTTGGTTTTTGGGTTTTTGACATAAAAGTGCAATAGTTCTAATCGACTTAGGCATCCTTTCTTCTTGCATATTGTATATTCTACACGACTTGGAAGCCTGTCCTCTTGGAGAACATGTATGTTGAGTTCAAGGTAATAATACTTATATTGCATTGTTTATGCGAGCATTTCTTTGTTAGTATATGTTTGGAACCAACATGCACCATGGGAATATAGGGTATCCCGATGATTTTCTTGGGACCTACAAGATAAAATACAGTTGCAGCAGGGGTCTTTTCTTTTTGATTGTCAAGCCTAATGTTGATGTAGCTATTTTAACTTTTAAGCCTTTGAATTGCAATAGCTAACAACCTAAGATGCTTCTTTAGTGTTCCCAAATGATAATATTATTGATAATCCTTTGAGTTTAAAATTATGCATTTTGCTCCAAGGTTTTGGTTTCTTTGGTATTTTATTTTATGGGTAAAGATTACCCTCTTTGGGCTTACTCCTTGTTATGCTTTAGTTGCCATGGTGATTTAGTTTTGCTCTTTGTTCCTTTTCTTCTTTGAGGGTCCTTTTCTACACTTTTGTATTTTAACTGGATGTACCTATGAATCTTTTTAATATCTTAGCTTGATGGTGACTTCCCTATTGGGAGATTGGCTACAGTTTAGTGGGGAACAATGCCTTAATAATTTAGTTCAGATTTTTCATTATGAATATGAACAATAAGCCTTGTGGTTAAGAGGGGACTGTTTTTTGTATTTTACTTTGTGCAGTGGAAATACATTTTTGTTTCAAAAGATATATTTTTCTTTTCAAAGCATAATTGGGTTTGGGGTTCTTACTTCTAAATTTCTTAAAACAATATAATGCCATTTTCATATGTGTGCATTCTCTCTTTTAGTTGGTAATTAAGAATTATAATAACAATAGAAGCTTTTGTAAATTTACGGCAGGTTATGGCAATCACCTTTTAACCTGAAGCGTAAGACCTAAGTTGCCTGGTATTGGCATTGTTGGTTGTATTGATATGCTGGTTTGGTATTGGTAGGATAACATGGGGAAAATACATGAAAAGGTATTTTGTATTAAATTAATTTGTCTAAGATGATTAGAAAAAAATTAATTAGCGGAAAATGAAAAAAATGAAACCCTAAAAGCTATTAAAATTCATAAATACCCCTTTCTTTATTCTTTATTATTCACCAGTTAAAAGGGATTCTAAGTGATTTTTTTCAGAAAGAAGAGTATTCTGCGTTGCTCAGATATATCCATAAATTTCAAAATCACTTTTTTAAGCTATCTTATTCCCTTGAACTTTTCCACATTTTGGGGGGATTTGGGTCTACACATTTCCGTTTTTTAAACTATAGCTGTTTCCGACTTTCATGCAACTTAGATCTGACACATATGGCGAGCCTAGAGGAGCCAAACAAAGGGAATAAACATTAGAACTGTCATAAGTCCGAGATATTGAGCATAATATATATAATAACCAGAGAATTACATCCTTGAATAATTTATTGTTGGGGGGGGGGAGGGCGAGGGGGAGGGAGATTTTCCATTTTGCTAGAGGACTTGAACAAGGGCGGCCATATGAGTTTGAATTGCTTGTTTAATCTTTAAACTGAAGACAGATATGAGTTGCAGAAAGCTATGATGCATTGCAACACCCCTAAGGACCTAGAGCTAGAACCACGACTTAAAAAAATTGAATATGACCTTATGATTAAAGTAACTTGCATGCCGTAAGGTTGTGGCTTATTTTCCGGGTTTGTAGAGAATTAACGAAGAAAAAAGGCAGAGGAAATGCCATAACTCTTTATGATAATAATAATTATGAAGAAGAGATGCATGGCACAGCCCTGCCATGAATTGAAATATGTTGTTGCTTAGGACCATAGTTGAAGACTCTTCGGGACTCGCCAGACTCGCGAGTCCCTCAACTGGCCGAGTCAACTCGGCACGGACTCGTGAGTCGGGCAATAATTATGAAGAAGAGATGCATGGCACAGCCCTGCCACGAATTGAAATATGTTGTTGCTTAGGACCATAGTTGAAGACTCTCCGGGACTCGCCGGACTCGCGAGTCCCTCAGCAGGCCGAGTCGACTTAGCACGGACTCGCGAGTCCTTGCACAGGACTCGCGAGTTGGGCCTCAAGACTCGCGCGAGTCCTGAGGTTGGACTCACGAGTCCTGTGTAGGGACTCGCGGGGACACCCAAAAACAAGATTAAAACCATGAAAGTTTGAAACTATGAGTATGATTATGATTGATGAAATTTCAATTATTGAGTGTTTGATGATCATATGATGTGTAATCTTTGAATTATGACAAATTGATAATCAAATTAGGCTCTTATGTTCTCTAAATGCATTAATTTCTTTTATTTTTAAAAAAACTACAGTTTTTTTTTTGCCGAGTCCTAGCCGAGTTTTTTCTTGAGTCTATGCCGAGTCCCAAGTCCGAGTCCTATTTTGGGCTGCCGAGTCCGCGTCGAGCCCGAGTTTTCCAACTTTGCTTAGGACAATACCCACCAATTTTTTTCATCATTTTAGATCATTCTCATTCATAGGTCCCTTTTTGAAAGTTAACAGAGTGCTAAAATTGTGGTTAAGTTCAGTCAATAAACTGTGAGATGTTCAAATGGATTTTGGAGAAATTTGTGATAACACAAAGGGTCAAAAAGTTTGGTCAATCAAAGGCGCAACTTGTTCCTAAGTCCTATTCAGAGATTTGGATATGTTTTACCCTGGTTCATTGATATGTTAAGATGTCGTACAAGGATGCAAGAGTGAAGGATAGTAACTAGAACATTTTGTGGATACTAGATAAGTTAAAAAGCAGGTTAAGTACAAGAGGCTTTTAAGGCATTGATATAAAAAGATTTGGTTCTAATTTTCAATCTTGCACTAAACACAATTTAGCTAAAAAAGTTTGACGAACCATTCAAACATGTTTCAAAATAACAATAGGGTGCAATTTTCACATAGATACATGGGGAAAGGCTGCAACAATTTTTATGCTTATCATGGTCTTTCATAGAATGAATTGTTTTATATTTGGTGATTCCTAGGAAGAAGGTGAATTCAATTAACTTGATTTCATGGGCACAACATTTTGGCCACCCATTGCAGGGTCAAGGGGTGGTAGCCTCATCTCTTCCCTATGCTAGCCACTATATAGCAAGGTCGAGGGCCAGTGCCTGCAAATGTTTTTTCCAAAACAAAAGTGAAAGTGTAATATCCCACCTAGGTGGAATATAGCCTAACACAAATTTTCTGCCTTGGTTCAATTGTTTGCCTCTTGAAAGCTTGCTTGTTTGGGTTTTCAAAATGATAATGGCCAGGAATTATATAGAAATAATGCAATTAAACATTCACGAATACCAATGCCAAAGGGAGTAATGATATCAATTTGCAAAAGAACAGATTACTTTAACAGCTTGAAGACATTTATAACAGTCCAGATTTAACATTTCCTTGCATTTACAATACATATACCATAACACACAATAGTAAACTTGTCAAAACATTGATTCTCATACCCGGAATCATGAAAAGATTGAGTGCAAGTCTGAGAAAGTAATGACAGCAAATTCTGGAAGTGTTGCAGCAATATTAATATCTGATTATTAAATCGAACTACCACTGTAAATGATTTCTCCACCCTTATAATGGCTGCAGATGATTTGATATGCCTGGACGCCTCCAAAGGAAGTGGTGAATGCACTAATATCAAGGCATTTTGGCTGCTAGATGAAACTCCAACTGTAGGTAGAAAGACACTTAGCTGATAAATGCAGACTTCAACCTGAAATGTGCTAAATTCCGCCCAAATGTGTTAATACAGTAGTGAACATTAACAGCAGCTGATTTCCACAAAGTTCTTCAATGTTAATCTATCAAACCCTTGTAAACCCTAGTGACAAATTCCTCTAAAATGCTTTAATACTGTAGCGTTTACTGTAGCGTGGCACTGTTCACGCCACTGTAGCATCCTTACATCAAATTCTGATCTGCATTAATTATACTTTGAAACTCTTGAAAATACTTGCAAATATCTTCACCAATGTGCACAAATTGGACCTCTCAATGAAGCCTACAAATAAGCAGTTCTTCAATGGATCTTTCACCACCTCAGAATGCAAAAATCAAAGAGAGTTTTCGTTCTCAATGACCAAATAGTGCAGAAACCCTAGCACTTCTTCTCCTCACAGCCATCACACCAAAAAGCATAAGTATCAAATGATTGAATGAATTTTCATTTGCCTTTTGAGTCCTTTTATAACCTCAATCTCCTTAATAGCTTTTAATTCCACTTTCAAATCCACTTTAGGTTTTTAATAAAAACTTTATTATAAGTCTCATAAATGGGTGTACTTTTTCCATAAATTCATTAATGACTCATTGACTCAAAATGGCCCCACTTATAAAGTTAAATCATAACTTTATAATATACCTTTTAATCATTTAAGTGGCTCCAAACTCAACATTGAATTATAAAGTTAAATGATAACTTTATAATATATCATTAATAAATACAATATCATTAATGCCACTTAAAATATTAATATCTCCTTAATTAAACATCATTTTCCAATTTCGTCTGAACCTGGGGTTTCACCATGGTACCCTCTGTGCATCCAACCATCTTACCAAAAATAGCAGGGGTCCATCTCTATTAACCTCTATTGGCCAAAAATAGCAAGAGCCTCCAATATGGGACCAAAGACCTCTAAACAACCTTATCCCTAGCTGAAACTGGGGAACAACACTGAAATCACCACATGACCAAATACCCTGCTATAAATAGAAACTCAGGAAAGATGACTTACTATAAATAGTAAGTGTGTAGAACTGAGTCCAACGAAGGCCAAACCTAAACCCATACTGAGCTCTGATGGAGAAAACACGTTGATCTTTGCCAAAAGGAACCCTCTAACCATTTGAGATAGCCTACGAGGGCCAGTGATAGGCTAAACCATCATAAAACAGGATCACGCTAAAAAGGGGACATTACAGAAAGCTTCATAAAATGGAGTTTTTGCAAAGGCCGGGGTCAAAAACTAATCTCAGCCGTTGATCGAAAATCAATCTAGTGGTAGGCACTTTCTCACTCATAAGAAACCTAAAAACTTCAAACCAACAACACTTTCTGTTCAATCTTTCTAAAAACTGAAAGCTAGGATTAGATCGTGTTTTAAAACTTTAGTACAAGGTTTACCATTGATCCCCTCATAATCTAAGGACTTGTGATCTAAGAGTTCTGACATCCTAAAATGTCATAAATTACCTTCTCTAACCATTGGATAAAAGCTTGTTTCAGGGCTATTATTCCTCCATGACAACCATAAGTACCAAGTTCGAAAAATTTGATTCCTTTAGGAGATTAAAAAAATTGAAAATCTGGAATTTAAAAAAAAAAGGTAAAATTTCTATAGTAATTGAAAAATCTGGACTGAATTGAACAAATCTGGCTGGTCCAAAAAATTTGGATTGAACCTGATGTAAGCCAAATCTAGTGGGTCCAAAAAAATCTGGATTGAACTGGATTCGGTGACTATGATCACCAGTAAAGATTTTATTAACAAATGCCTTTCTTCTTTACCTCGCAAAGCTTTTACAACTGTTGGATCTTTTTGTTATCAAGGGTCAGTGATGAACAAGTTCTGACATCGTCAAATGTCAAAACCCAACCCTGCTAACTGTCTGATCGAATGATTGACCCATGACCTGCATTCATCCTCCCTCCCTTTGCTATTTTGAGAAATCTCTTCCACCATTGATTGACAATCAGATTGAACAACTCAGAATATTTTGAATGTAAAAACTTATTTGGTAAGAGTTTAAGTTCTATAAAAGCTAATTAAAGCTATTTATACATCAACTCACATTGTTTTAATAATAAAAAGTCATACACACACATACACATGAAAATACTTTAATTTTGAGATATGCAGAACCCTAACATCATGCAGCTGCCAAAGTTAGCTGCCCACAAAGCTTATGAAATGAGCATACAAGAAAGGAAGGTCTTTTTTGGAGAGCCTCTTGAATGATAATCTTTTATGAAGTTTAGAGATTGATATGCTGAAGTTTTTTGGATTCTTCACTTGCTGTCTTGGATTCTTGACTTGTTGTCTTGTTTTGTGTTCCCCTTGTAACCTTCACAATACCCTATTTTGTATGTAGGATTTTAAAAGACCATTGTTAAAGCCATTTACTTTAATGCATATTAAAGTCTTGAGGACTCTGCATTTTGCCCTTTCAAGCTTGTAATTCTTGAATAGTTTTGGGTAAAGCTGCCCACACTGTAATGTCCCTTTTAGGAACAATACTAATTTTACCCTAAATTATCAATTTCCAAGCAAACAAGGGTTTAGAGAGTACCTTGGCCTGATTTAATCCCATAAACAAGTTAAAAAATTCCTTACAATAATATTCATCACAATCAAGTTAACATGATTAACAAACTCATAATAACATTATTAATCCAACTAAACCTAGCTATTTAGGAGACTCAACCATAAGAGAGTTAAGGAACATGACTTCGATGGGTGTCCCGAATCCTCTACCCTAGGCCCAAGAGCGGATATACCATCCCCCTTGGCCTCATGTGGCGCATGCCATCCATATGACGTGGTGTACCTTATGAGGCATCCGTTGTTCCGTTCCCCCTTGTCTTGTCATTTCCTGTTTCTTTTCTCTATGATTGGTTCCCTGGACTTGCATCTCTATGATACGAGAATGAGATTACAAAAGGGTGCCCCGAAAGCCACCTCTTCTAAGCCCAAGGGCGGTACCCTTTGTACCCCCTTGGCCCCAATGGGATTTATCAATCCCCCCTCGAGGGGTGGTGTACCTAGAAGAGTGCCCCATCACCATTCCCCTCTTGAACCATCTTTCCTTCATCATAGAAATCATAACATTCAAATAAATTTTCATATTAACTCACACATATAAAACCATAACACATAAATCTCATTAGTATTCATATTAATTCACTAACATATATACTTGCTAATGAGAATAATTATTAACAAATTATACACTAAACCACATATACCAAACTACCACTAATGCTGCTATACTTTTATTGATATCTGCCTTTGCTGATCGCTGACTTGAATTCCCTGCAGACTTTAACTTTAGAACCGATATCTCTTTTTCCTTGCTTTTTTTATGATTTTCCCAGCCTTCACCGAACCTCCTATTATATCTTTATAGAAGGTGCCTCTTTGGGAGCGGTCATATTCCTTCATGGACCATAACCCTCTATGCACCCGTCCGCTGCCCTTTTTAATATTCGCCGACTCCACAATGTTTTGCATTAATATTGATCGGATACTTATATTAATATATATTAATATTAATATTAATTGAATGCTTATATATATATATATATATTAATATTAATTAAATATTATATCTATATTTACTATTATATTAATTACTTCTCTTGAATATTGATTAATAATAATATTATTATTAATTTATAATTATAACATTATTCTTGATAAATATAATAATAAAATTGCAAAGTTATATTTGTTCTTTTAATATTTATTGTATTTCAGTACTTCATAATTTGTATCACAATTACGGGGTCATGATATAATAATATTGTTTAATGTTATTATTTGATTATTCAATTTGACTTCATTGTTTCGTCATGATGTTTAAATCTTTAATTTAAACAATGCCTTAATATCGGGACATCACACACGCTATAAAAGTTGATGTTCTTCGAAGGCTATTCATATGGCTTTTGTATTAATAAAGCTTTTACTGTCTCAGATTTTGCAAAAGCTTTTGTCAATTTGTTGTCCATCCTTACTGCAAATTTTATTGTGTGAATTCACTCTTCATAGCTCTCACACAAGTCTGATTAAAATCTACATTGGAATTAGTGTTTACTGGTCTCTAGTTTATTTTAATCTTTTGTTTCTCACTTCTGTTAAATCTTTTCTGAAGGACAAGGTAGTTGGTTTCTATTGCCCAATTGATAAAGCTGAAGTTCCAAATTTGTTCAAATCTCATTAAAATTTTATTTTTCAGTCTTTTTAAAAAATTTCCAAATCAGTGTTCTTCATAGATAAGAGGGATTAACCCCTTAGGGAAAGCCATTCTTCTAAGTGTCTGAGATTTTAACTCTGCATAGATGCCTTAGGGTATAAATTGCACAAGATACTAACTTAGGGGACAACAAAACATATTAACCTTCATCTTTCTGAGGAGAGGAAAAGCTGAAGAAATTACATGTAAAGGAGTGTCATTAAAACATTTCATGGATAAGAAAAGGAACTCTAAATTGAAGCAGCTTCTGCAGGGAACAGTGAGCCTTAAGGGTATAGAAACATGCCGTTTCAGCATTAAGCTCCTCAAATAATTATTAATATATTGTTAGGCTAACCCCCTTTACGTTAAAAAATATTGATTATTCAAAGTCAAACTTGTAAAGTTTATGTTTTTTCTTGGTAATTCAGAGGTAGATATACTAATATAGATTAACCTTGTTAAGATGTTAATTAAAGGTTGAAATTTGGATACACCTCTTCCAGATTAATTGTAGGGTATATCTTTATTAGAGGAATGAAAAATTTGATCTGTTTGTGATAGAGGGTGTTCGGATTGTATGATATTGTGCTTGGTATATATGCCTATCTGTATTTTATATGTTCAATGAAATCTTGTCGTTTGGGTGCTTTTTCATCAGTTGAGAAAGGAGTTGTGGTAGATCCTTGTACTCCAAAAGGTTATACGATGGGTTCAGAAGAACTGTTGCAGCTTCCTGTTGGTTCAGCAAACACTGATAATGGGAAACTTTCTGCAGTCCAGTCTAGAGGAAACTTCTCAGAATGTAGAAATGCTGCCTTGGGATTACTTAGCCAAGGACAAGGTATTCTGATTTGCATGTTATTATGTTGTTTGGACTTATATGCAGATTGAAATTTTAGATATGCTTGCAGCACAATTAAGATGTGTCTTTGAGTGCAAAGAAGCTATTGGCATTAATCACTCCTTGTTCGGGGTCTTTACAGTAAACAATTTTTCTTTTATAAATATTTCTCTTATAGCATATCTCGATCGGTGATACGAGTGAATGCAATTGTGTTATTAGCATGGTGTATGACTAGATACAGGATATATTTCTTGGGCATTCACTAAAACCTTTGGTTACTTTCAGTTGACATATGACCCATAATTTATACAAATGGCTTATTGCACTCATTCTAAAAATACATGACACGTTTACAAAATTACTTGAGGAAACCACTTATTTTGAGTTGTAGCCATGCCTCTTTATCTTACTACTTTCACCACATGATATTTTGGACCTACGGTTAAAATCTGAATGGAGCTGAGGCATAAGACCATTCATCAAAAATCAGTTTTTAAATCACCTAAATCGTTTCTTGAAAATGATTTCGTCAATGAAATTATTGTCATCAATCATAGAAATTCTAATTTCTGTTTAATCTGATATTCTGCTTTATCAAATCCATTGTTTTTGATAGGTTTATGGTTAATAGTTTTCTCTAGTCAGTTTTATTGTTCTATTTTATGAATGGCTTCTTAGTGATTTGTCCTTTGGTTTAATAATATTGAATGAGCATATATAACAATCACTTTATGTGACACATTCTACAAGGATGTGTTAATGTAGTTTGCCTGTCCGTAATAAGCTTGAATTATGAGAAGTTCATGCTTTGTTAATTGTATACAGATGATACAGAGGAGTGTACATATTTTTGGAAGCATTGTAAAACTGGTAAAAAACGAATACCAGAGTTGCATGGAGAGTTTTTTGCAACTGAAAATTTTGTCTATACATCTCAGGTTTATGCAATGCTGTCCATTTGTTTTTATTTTACCAGTATATTTTAGATGGTATTTCAAAAGTTCTGTCTTTTAACAAGACACAACATTTGAATCCTTTCTTGTCCTCTGTAGCTGATGATTTTTCATGTTGTTTTCTATGCCTTTACAATAACAGTTTTTTGGGCTTGTCCCGAGGGCTTCACTTTCTCACATAGAGAAAGCGGGGGAGCAGTATTGTGGTGAAGATTGGGCAGTGTTGCAACAGAAGCACCATGATGTTGACAAAGAAGATTTGCTGAAGTACTGTTTTTCATCAGCGTACATTGTAGCATTACTGAATGACAGTCTTGGGATTGCTATGAATGATGAAAGGTAAGGATTTAAAAAATTTGGATTCCTTTGTCTTACTTGATTCCTGATGCTTAGCCTGTGACATGTCCTCCCAACCAATCATGAAGTTTGTAAAATGAATCATCTAGAAAACTAGTAAGAGTAACAGAAATTACCATTTGGTAGCATGGGTCTACTTCTCCATGCTATGATCAGAGATTCATTTAAAACATTAATTAAAGTGGTAGATCTCAATGTCTTCCTTCAAAATCTGCTCTTACACATCACACATGTTCTTCATAGATGTCTGCATATATCCTTTATACACAGGCTGCATATATTCTTCAATATGAATCTGAAACACACTTAATATTTTCTTCTCTTACTCTTCTAAATCTGCTCTTATATTCAAATGATATTCATTGCTTAACTTGCTTCTAAACCACTCTCCTCACCTTTCTTTTATACTACTCAATGTCTATGAAGAGAGGCGATCCACCACTATAGACATGTCCTTTTGTTAACACTTGATTGCTGCCTTGTCTTATCACAAAGCGCTGCCCCTTCAAGACTAATCGCAGCCTTTAGTTATAACTTCAAACTTCTACCAAATGTCATCGCTGCCTCTTTAGCATAATCATATTTCTTTCCTTTTAATGCATTCGTGCCTCTTCATGCATCGCACTACTCCTTAAACTCAATCGCATCCTTGTATGTATGTTTTGAATAGGACAAAACTTTATTTTATATGAAGTGCTTCCCATATGGAGGTCGTCGGTCTTCATGACTTGAGTCAGCCAGCATGACAATAATTGTTTAAATCTTTAATTTAAACAATACATCGACTTCTTCAAAATGATGATAGTCGGCCTCTCCTAATATATTCGCTGTCTATCTATCTTTCACTGTCCCACATGTCTTACGCAGCACATTTTCTCTATCACCATATACTCATCGCTATCCTTCCATATGCTCACGCTGTCCCTCCATATTTATCGCTGTCTTATCTTCTATATGATTCCATATGAGGGAGTCGGCCATGTTGTGATCCTTCACTAAAATGCTATAATAACATTACTTACTTTGTATTGCTTTGACATTAATGACAACAATCTTGTCGCTAGTCTCGTCCATACACCTTTGACATTAACGACAACATGCAATCAATCTCTTCATTCTTCCTTTGACATCAATGACAAATATTTACACCTTGCATTCAATGATGTTGCCACTTTGACATCAATGGCAACCATTCCTTATACTCTCGTTTATTCATTAATGATAACAATAATGACTACCTTCTTGACATCAATAACAACATGTCCAACAAACATTATATTTCAGTTCTCTTCAATTAACTTGATCAATCCAGCAGTGCATGGTGATGTAGTTAACTCCTTGAATTCTTTAGACTTGAATATCCACTGCATTTGCATCAGTAGTTTATACCAGTAATAACAAATATCAAACGTTATGCACTGTTCTATTAATAAGGTAAGTGAGGTTGGTTTCACATGTGTTCTTATTTCATGGCTGATAATTTCTAGTGCCTGGATTTTATTACCATTTGGCAGTATTTCTTGAAGGATCTTTAGGATCAATATTTTAGTGATAGCAGAGCAATAATTACGAAAACATTTGGGCTTGATTTGATATGTTGTCTTTTTTCTGTCAATTGTAGTCAGGCATGTCAGATACACAAGTCTCGCATTGTATCTTTTGTGTGTCTATTGGTCACTTTTTACAAGTTCTAGTTTAGAATTTCAATTAATGTGGGATTTGACCTGATGTTTGTAAGTTAATCACAAGATGAACTCCATGAATAATCATTTATTCTAATGACATTTTTTCTCATCTATGTTGGTAATAATTACAAGGCAAGGGGGCCCACTTAGCACACAAGCATCTTTAAGTATTTTTTAGTAGGGGGAGAAACAGCAAATATAATCCACTGCCTTGGGCTTTTCACCTTCTAGCCGCTCTTCCCATTGGCAAAGCTTTTGGAGCATGTGATGCCTTATAGTCACCCTCATCCCACAATTCTAACCACTGTGGGATTAACCGAAGTACAAACCCAAGTTCTAGTTTGATTAATGTTCTGTTTTGGTCTGTATGGACTATAGGCGGTAGAATCCGATCCCTAATGGATAGTGTTATCATATTGAATCCTCATATTTTGAAGATGGTTTCCCAGTTATTTATTTTGTATTTTTCTTTTGATAGCATGTTATAGATTGTTTATTGTAAGTATTTTTGTATAAGGATACAAGGACAAGTGAAAATCTCCTTACAAGTGGTTGCATCGTGATTATTTTACTTCCATAAAACAGAATATGATGCATTGTTGTATAGTCCACAGAAAGGAAAGCTTCTTTTTACCGGAAAGTAGAAAGGAAACAAAAATTATTAAAATAGTACAAAAGAACCTTGATCTCGTGAGTGCATCCAAATGCAGGGGCTTCCTTCTTTAGTAAGTGCTTGGATCAGAGCTAGCTTGCTTACCAACCGGGCATAAATAAGGGCTTCATCATTGATAGAAAGCTCCAGTCCAATCTATGCGTGTATCCAGACTGTACACCATAGAGGTAGGGGCCACACCATATAGATTAGGGAGGATGGGTAAATTGGGCTCTATCTTTGAAATGCCGGATGGCCACTGGCATATCAAGGGTAGAGAACCTCCCAGGGCAATGGTTTTACATTTATTCCTTTCCGAATTGTAGGATTTTATTTAATGGACAACCATTAGAAACTTCCTTGGTTTCCCCCTAATGAAGCATCCTTGCACTCTCAAGTAAAGTGCTGTGTTCCTATCATTTCTTAGGAATAGCTTTGTTACATGGTCATCGGAATTCTCTTTTTTAGTAGTTTGCTTTCCTTTCCATTCGAGGATGATGGAATCCCAGGAGTACCAGTTGATTCTTCATGCTGCTGTTTCAAGAAGAGCCATCTAAATTGATTTAATCCTGCACTGCGTAATTATTCTTCATTTAATGCCTCGACTTCCTCATTAGCTAAAGTTGAGAATCTGGGTCAGGATTTGAAATGTTTTAACTTTTATTAATCCTTTCTATTCATACTTCTTTGTCTTGCCATATACCATTAGGGTTCATTTCAAGTTCCTTAGTATCTACCAATCTTTCTTTCTACAACTTTCTTGTAATGATAACTGCCTTGCTTTTTTTTCTTCCCTTTTAGAGTCATGATTTCACAGTCAAGGAGTGAGTCCAAGTCTCTGCTGGAAAATGTAGATCTACAGATTCTCGTAAACTTTTCCTCAAGTCTAGTTTAAACATATTTGAAACCTGGGGGCAAGAGGGATTAAATCTTGAATTTATGAGCAAAAAAATAATTTAATGACTGGCATTTTTTGTGCCTTGAAAGACATCATTTCGTCAGAAATGTAAGGGACAGTCAGGGAAACTCAAACCAGAAACTTTGAAGGAAGAGAACTAGATTTGTTGCTTCAAAGCCTTGTAAGAAAGCTTCCATGAACAGGTCACTCCTGTTCCAAAGCGAAGGACCATCTTCTTGAAATAAGAATTTATAATCTGGAATTTTAAAGACAATAAAACAAAGGAAAACTATTTGGTAGGGTTGAGCTCTCTAGGAATCCAGAATAAAGCTTCAAGTTCTCTGCAAAATTTTATGCTTGGGCATAATCTGCTGAACTTACAAATGGAGGCCAAGCCTAATGGGAGATGTTTTCTTCAGTATAGGAAAACTTTACCTTGATGAACAAAATCTGCAGTCTTTTACATATCATTAATGGCCCCGGGCTGAGAAGAAACAGGTTTGACAGCTGCACTGTTAACAAAAGGCCAAGAACTTAGAAATACCACTAACTCATGATCCCCTAAAAGACAAATTGGAGAAACTTTGTTATTCGTAGTGGCTTTTGCAGAAATCCATGAACAATCCTTACCACAAGAGGATGAGTCCCGATTCTAGGTTACAGTAGAAATCCTTAGATCTTCGAGATGCATGATTTAAAAGGAGAAAAGGGAGCCATTCTTCTGTAGTGCTATCTAATATTTATTAACTTCTTTTTAGTCCCAACAGCCTTCTAACCTTTGGGATTTAGTCCAGAAAGTAACAACAGTACAGAGAGTTTAGCTTCAGCTCTCTCTCACAAAATCCATGTTTTACTTGCTTCTCACCTGTGCCAGCAGTTATTGCAAAAGCATGCCATTTCAGAGGGAATAAAAGGTTCAGTGTTTGGTGTTAGTATGGCAATTACAGGTCACCTGGGAGACAATATCTTTCCAAAATCAGGCCAATGTATCGAAGATGCATATATGATGAGGATATACATAGAGATGTCTAACATGTACAGTTTAGAATGATTTCATTCTAGCATGACATTCATATTAGATACTAAGTATTTTCTGTCTGATTAATTTCCAAAATTTTCCGCCTGATTATTATTTTCCATCTGATTTTAATATAAGCTTTTTATATCTTATTCCAGTGTACGGTTTACAAATCAAGTGGGAACTGTTCCAATTGACTGGGCTTTGGGAGCCTTCATTTTGCACGCAATAGAAGATTTGTCATCAGCTCAATCTACGTGGATCCTCGGGGAAGATTCTTTTACATTTTTTTCATTATTTGCGATTCTAGTTTTACTAGGACTTGCAGCATGGTCTTTATCAAGATGGAGAAAACCCAATGTGAAGACAATATATGATTTGGAAAAGGGACGGTACATAACAATAGCTTCTCGTGTTTCCAGATAATTTCAACAGTGATCTGTTGTTTAGGTTCCAGAGAAAAAGGAAAGGTCTGATTATTATTTTTTCTATCTTGTTCTTAGTGTTATGCATTAATAATTTATTGCATGCATGCAAAGGTTGATCCTCTGTTTCCCAACCAAGATTTGCATGTGCCTGTTTCATCATTCCAAGGCATGATTGTAGAATATGTTCATTATTTGTCAACTTATGCACTCTGTAATCTTAATTTATCATTTAAAGGGGAAAATACCTTGCACAGGAACTGTTTGTGTTCTTTTTCCCTGTTGTTGAAGTTCAATATCCTGGACTATTATTAAATGTCTCTATGGAAAAGACATACCGTGTGATTTGCCTCTCTATTGATACATATCAATTCGGATGAGAGCTAGAATTTAGTTAAGTTGCTACGATCAGGGTTTCAGAAAATATCAAGGCAACGGGACTTGAAATTCCTTACTATGGAGCCCCTTCCATCTTCTAGTTCCATGTTTGGTGGATGCTTTAAGAGTTCATTCCCTAGATTCCTGCAATGGTAAGAAAGAGGCAAACGAGATTCACTGTATACTGGATGCTCATGGGCATATGGAGACCCTTTCATGTACCTGTATACTAGAAATTTTGTAAAGATGTAATCCATGTCGGGATTATTTTTAACTGTTTGAGCCTCAAGATACAGGCAGCAAATATATAAATAGAGTTTCAGAAGTGCTGCCTAGACTGTAAAATGGCATGGATGTGTCTACTGACAATGCATATTATTGACTATAGTTACTTCTGAATCCTGATGTACCCTTATCAATCAATGTTTTTCTTCCAGTATTTTTCTGGAGATTTAAATGAAACTAACATGTTCAGGTTCTAGTGATGAATATCATGTTACTGATATTGTTTTATTCTGTGGTCCTGGAAAAAGATTGGGAATAGTCCCGAGTTTGATGTTAATACAAATATTTTCCCTTGTGTTTTAAACCTTTTGTTTCTCTATGCACATGTTTGAAATTTAGGATTTCAGATGATTGAAAAAATATCACTTGAGGTGCAGGCTATGTGCTCGAACCTGCATTTGGTTTCCCTACTTATCAAATATCTTTTCAATTTCACTCAAGGTAAAAGCTTTATGGAGAAGCCCAAGCATCTCATATTAAGCTGACCATAACATCACCCAAGATTTACCAAGCAATTTAAAAGCTTCAAGAAAAACATGGTTTTCTATCCGTTAAATTTCTAATTGCCTAGGGTGTCTACTACCTTATAAAATGAGACGTACTCATTGCTGTTATATAAATTTTTACTTGCTATAGTTTAAATTGCTTTCACAAGTTAACAAATTACTACCAATAGAATCAATGAATTTGCAATAATTAACGCTTGAGATTATCTTTTAGATTTAGAAAGTGAGATGTATTCTTGACCTATGGTATTAAGGAAGATAACCTTTCCCTAAGCTTGATTTAGGCTAATCCAATAAAATGCATACAACTTGGCATGAGTTATAACCTAGATTAATGAAGACAGCTGTGGGAATAGATAATTCAGAATTAAATGCTAAGCTAGGAAATCAAATGTGATGGATAACAATACTTAGCTCTAGGAATGATGCAAATGAATAAATTTGATGTGACGCTGACTTTGATGATCTAATTTAGAAAAATAGATACTTCGGATGTGTCATTTGTTTGGAGTTTTGTGCAGACCTGCGACTGCTTACTGGTTGAATTTGTGGGGTTGGGTCATTTCTATAAGTGCGGATCTGTTTTGTGGTTTGCAGATTTGATCGTGTTTGTTTGCATGCTTCTGTTCCTTAGGCCGCTCAATTCTCTACTCTGTGTTGAATTTGAAGGATTGACATTGTTTAGAAACACTTGGGGGAGATCGCTAGATCGCAAGTGTATTGTTCTCCTAGTTTGACCCCCTTGATAGGACTGACTTTACGGTCATGGTAAGATCTGACTTTACGGTCATGCTAAGACCCGACTTTAGGGTCATGCTAAGATCAGCAAGTGTGCAAATGTCGTAGCTGATGATTCTGGAGTAAATGTTGTTCCTTTTAGTGCACCAATTGAAGTATTCTTCTAGTAAATGCTCTTTGTATGTGAATGACACTCTATAATGCTTGTGGATGATAAAATGAATGCAATTGAATGCCTTTAAATACAAGTAAATATCAATAATAATACAAAATATATACCAAGTTGGCTTAGGGCCTGAATAAAATGGGCAGGAGTCGGCCAAAAATTGAATTTGAACTTTTTAATCTCAGTGGGTCAGATCCACGGATGGGGGATTGATCCTACTCCTATGGGGTTGACCTGTCACAAGGAAGCAGTAGGATCAAGGTGGGGAATGACTGTCGAGGCATGGGGGATGCAATAAATGTAGGGTATATGAGAAAGGGTGTAAGAATGGATGAGATAAAGTCAAATGCATAGGAATGAGTGGAGGTGAGATTATGTAAAATCAACTTCGCACAAGACTGTACTATATATCAATATGCAATTGCATTAAGTTATTCTCTCAAATTGGGCCCATAACTTAGTGGGAATTGGCATGGGTATGTAAATTTCACCATTACAGGTATTTATGGAAACCAAATATACTCTATATAAATATGGTTCTTATGACCATTTCTAGGCTGAAAATTCATAACAATTTGCATAGAGAATGGTGAATTTGTAAAAAAAAATTCCTAAAGGGTTTTCGAATTTTAAACATCGTCTCTCACAGATTTAATCTCTACCTAAAATTTCTCTGTATGCTTGCTTTGACGTTTTTCTTAGTTTACTTGTACCCATTAACTTAGAAAACTATACAAATAACCGAGCACATTGACTCGTTGATTCCATGTATTTTTTATGTCAAGATGTATTCCATTCGATTAGAGTTAGTAGTTCACAACTTAACGTCTATTATTTAAGGACAAATAAAATTGCAGCCATGAAATAACAAGATCTTCCATCGTTTATGGAGCACATTTTGGAGGCTGTATATATAGAAACTGTTTGGTTATCTACTATCCCTTTGAATATATTGTTTGGCTATCCGCTATCTCTTATCACCCATAGTATATATTGTAGAAAATATGTATTCACCATGATTGGAAGAGGGCATTTTATTAATAGAAAAATGACCAAGAAATAATTTATGCTCTCATAAATAGAGAGGCTTATTCAAGAATAGTGTAAGAACTTCCTTGAAAAGGCAATCTTTAATTATAAAATAATAATATAAAATATAATTAACAAAAAAATTTGGTAAAAAGTTATAAACATTGCTAGTAAACACGATAAAATCTTTCTTTAATCTTGAATTTTTCTTTCAACTTAAATTTAAAGTTATGAAATTACATTTAAACATTGTATATACCTTGACCCACTAATCTTTCACCTATTCAACCTAAAAAAAGTTGTGTGATGTCCAATTCATACTAGATTTTAAGAAGTGAATAATATAATTATACAGAACAATATATTAATTTTGAGGAATCATAGAACAATATTTTGTGAGATAAAAGTATATATTAAATCTTTGATTAAGTTTATAAAACTTTAATAAGAAAGCACCATTTATTGTTAGCAATTCTTTTCTAAGTGCTTTAATAATTATGAAACCATATGAGTGGATGATATCATAAAATTGAAGAAGAAATGCATGAACACCTTATTTGGAATATGGTCTTAGATAAATAAAAGATAATTGGTAGAAATTTCAAATAGAGCACGTCCTTTAATCCACATATTATTATTTCATATTTATGTATCCAATTTCATTATATATATCTTCAAGTAGTAGGACTTAGGGACTTCATCGAAATATAGTAGGTTATTTGGTTATGAGGGAGCACACATCTCTATTTTGATTCATCTTTATCACCCATTTATCTCAACCACAAATATGAAAAAGGCTTTAATACCCTTCCTAGCTCATTAGTCCCTGATATTTCATTTTATGTGACAGGTTGGACTATGGTCGAACATGTTGTCTATAGTTGCTTTTCATGGTAATGAGTTAGACAATAATCAAACTTGTCATGAGTAGTCATTTTTTTTTAAATGGAGAAGTCCCCTAGGTGTTTGGATTACCCAAGAAGCTTTTGAATTAGTTTTCCATTGCAAATTACTCTTGCAATCCTCTAATTGTTCTTTAATCTTTATATATGGGTCTCCTTTTGTGCCTAGTTTTGCAAGGAAGTTGTCAAGAAATGACTTAGTGACATATCGACCATGTTGATTGATCCATTTTTGCATCACACCTCTCCAATTCGTAGGATTTTGGTCCCAAAAATCTTAGGAAATCAAAAGATGGGGAATTTATCCACCACCTTGTCATTGACGTAGCTTTAGGCCTTGTGGACTTTTAAATCCACTTTATCTTCTTCTTTGTGTGATTGTCCCATCACAACATTAAAGGGACTTGGAAGACAATAACCAAAACATGCTTGAAAAGGGGATTTGTTAATAGAAGAATGCAAAGCTCTATTGTAGGAATGTTGGATATCCACCAAATTTTCATCCTAAGTCTTGGGAGGCTTCCTATTATACCCTCTCAAGATCTAAACTATTATCTTATTCACCACCTTGGTTTGCCCGTTCATTTAAGGATGGAAAGAAGTAGATTTTTTCATTTTCATATCCATTTTCTCCATGGAGTATTCAAAAAAGTTCCTACAGAATGAGAGTCTATACATTGAAATAATGGAACATGGTAAGCCAAAATAAGTCCAAACATTAGTAATAAATAGTTTAGCTACCTTATTTGCCTTAAGGGTCCATTTTGGGGAAGATAAAATAGATCACATTTTTCTAAATCTTCCTACAAAATCCATGGAAATGATCTCCTATGGTCTAGAAAATCTAGTAAAGGACAATACATACCAACTTCTTGTTATTAGACTTGCTTGTGTTGCATAACATATCCCCTAATGGATTTATAGACATCAGCATGCACATGGGGCCAATGAACATATCTTTGTAGGTTTATAACTATTTTTGTCACCTCAAAGAGACCTAGAATGTTACAGAGTGAGATTCCCTTGTTAGCTTGAAACTCCCATCCTTAGACACAACAATTTCCCCAACTTATAGATTATTCTATTTTGGAGATATTGGTCTTTCTAAGGCTCATACCTTACTATTTTTTTATTGTTTGTCATGTTGAATTGCATCCTCAAAATATGCGTCATGCTCCTAAGACTCCACATAAGCCTCTTAGACAAACAAATCAAATTGAGTTAGTGTATCCAACATTAAATTTAAACAAGGTCTAGACAACATATCTAGAGCTTGTTAACCAACCCTTCTAATACTTCATCACCAAATAAAAAGATATCAATAAACCCATGCACTTATAGTTCCTAGCTTGTTGCAACTTAGATTGAGCTTACACATTTATTTAAGAGGTTGATGATTCTTGTGCACTAGGGTTTCTTTAATCATCAAATAGTGTCTTTATTTCTTAATTGCTTGAACAAGAGTATACCATTCTTTATCATAAGTGCAATAGACCAAAGCCCAACCACAAAATAGTTATGAATGGTAGAAAACATATTTACATCCTTGGAGTAGGACAACTCTCATGGCATAGTCACCTGCATTGATTTCCACCTTAAAAGGCTCCTACAAATTAGGTAGAGCAAAAGCTAGTGAATGGCTAATACTTTTATTAAACCCCTTAAATGATTCTTTTTTTTTATTTTGACCCTAACTAAAGGACTTACCAATTGATATATCAACATACAAAGGTGGTGTTATCAATGGGAAAGAGTGCATGAATTTCTTCAAATATTGGATTGCACCTATAAAACTTATTATCTCAATCGCACTGGAAGGTTTAGGCCATTTCAAGATGGCCTCAAAATTTGTTGGATCAATATGAAGCTCTCTATGTCCTACCACACTCTCCAAATAGACAAGTTATTGTTGTGAAAACCCACATTTCTTGACATTCAATTGCAACTTGTTCTCCTTCAAAACTTGTAAAACTTCTTTCACATGGGTGAGATGCTCATCAAAAATCTTGCTACAAATTAAATTATCATCCAAGTACACAATGGCATAAGAGTCTATAAATGGCCTAAGTACATAATTCGTGAGCCTCATGAAAGTATTGAGTGCATTAGATGACCCAGAGAAAGTACCAACCATTCATATAGACCTTGCCTTGTCTTGAATGTAGTTTTCCACACATCCTCCTTAATTCTCATTGGTGATACTCGAAAATATAAAGTTTGGTGAATTATTTATCATGTTGTAGTTGATCTAAAAGATCATTAATCCATGGAAAGGAGAGCCTATTCTTGATGGTTATCTTATACAATGCACAAAAGTAAACACATATCCTCCAAGATCCATCTTTTCAAGTACTAAAACAATAAGAGAACTATACTAGGATGGATTACAACGTAGTCTATCATGCCTTCCCCTTAACACATTATATTTTCATTTGACATATCATCTCTATATCAGGGACATCACATATTTCCGTCCTTGACACTCCATAGCTACACTAGCCTTATTGGGGCATCATGCCTTCTTCAATATCACATTATTCCTACCTAGATTCATGTTACCACTAGGGACCTATCGCCTTATCTTGACCATTATGTTCTTGTGTTCTTGGATGCCACATGGGGGGTTTATGCCTATCCTAGTGACCTATATGCTTAAACGAGTGTTCCTTGCCATTGAGGGCCAAACCACCATTTACTATTCACCCATGTTGGGGGCAACCCTTCTACCTAGAGATCCTATTTCGAACCCATATATGCTCATCACACCTTATCATTCTAGATGTTACACATACTTACCACTCGATGTATTCATTATTGCTCTTTCCTTACATGATTCATATACTCACATGCTTATCTATATATCACATTTACTTTCATGCATAGTTTTTCCTTTCCTTCAATTCCTTGCATTGTATGGATGTAATCAATTGAAGGGGGCATATAGTGTCACTAACATTTCTATGTTGAGCTTTTAGGTAGTGATAGGGGCTTTACAAAGACTTATCACTCTGACCAAATAGAGCACTACCACATGACATGCCTTGTACCCCAAGTGCCTTGTCATCCTATGACCATCAAGCCAAATACAACATTATTACTTTCTAAATAGGTGGAATTCCCTAACTTTACTCATTTCATGTTTTTCTTATTTCTTGGACAACTAAGAAAGCTCCTATCTTGCACTTAATTTTCATTTACAAGACATAAGCTACTTATTGCATATTTTCCTTTGTTTTGTAGGTTACATATGGACCCTCATGATATCCTTTTTTGTCTAAATATTTACTTTACATGCATGTTTGTGAGCGCTACATACTTTTGAGATACATGATCAGTCTAAGATTCACATGCACCTCAAAGTGGGGGCAAAATGTAATGGTGAAATTTGCATATCCATGCCATTTCCCATTTAGTTTTGTGCACATTTTGGGAGAATGCCTTGATACATGTACATATTGACAAATGGTGCAATCTTATGTGAAGTTGGGCTCATTCATCTAGCTTTTGTTTATGCCTATACACATATATCTCCACGCATTTAGCCCCTGCATTATCTTTATAGAATATACTCAAATACATTTACCCAAGCCTTGGATTTTTACATGTATCCATATGCCTATCCCGACACAGTCGTTATCACCTAGCTTTGATAGTTTACTCACCCTAGGTCACTTCCACAATCACAGGGTTGACCTTGCTATCAAAAACTTACCCTTGCCTTTTCAAAATTCAAATTCAAATTCTAGCCAACTGTCACCCTTTATTTTTCCTACCTTGAGTTGACTAAGAACATGTTTTATGAAATTTTGATGCTATGTGCTAGTATTTAAAGGCGTTCATTAGCATTCATTTATCATCCAAAGATCTTTGATCTCTCTTACATCCTCTCTCATTAAAGGAGCAATTAGATTTGGTGCACTAAAGGGAAGGAGTAATGAATCTACATACATTATTCTAAGGTGCTTGTTTGTTGTTTTTAATCTTGTACACAATTTTATGCAGGTTGAACTAAGAGAACATTTCTGCTAGCGATATAATGACAACCCTTCTAAGGTATTTTTAAATACCGCCAATCTCAAAGCAAAGAAAGAGACAAAGTAAGCAAAGGAGAATCTCACAATCAAAAAAGCAAAGGTATACATTGTGCAAGGTTAAATCTAGATATAGATTATGAATTTTTGGTTGTAGACTAGACCCAATCATGTGGACTTGACCTTAAACAACACCAAATTCAACGTAGGGTTTGAGGCACTTTATTGACAAAGAGTTTGCACTTTTAGGATAGAAATAGTCAAATTTTAGAATCATTAGCAAATGACACTCATTCTTTAGTCATAGAGCTAAGTACCCCTATCCATTGCATTTACTTTTGTAGCTTAGAATTTAATTTTAGAATACATTAGCCCACATACCATCATTAAATAATCCAGGCTAATTTGTGTTGAGCTATAAGCATTAAATTAGATTAACCTAGATTAACATTAATGGAAGTTCATTTTTGTTTACAATATCATATTCTTAATATTGTAGATGAGGAAAAATTACACTTTAACTAAGAGGTATCAGTCGAAAGAACTTTTCACTACAACTACACTTGGGATTGTTTTAGTTTTCTATTGCGTACTGGTGTTCAACAACTCAACATTACTAGTCCCTCAAAGTGCTAAGAAATGTAAATAGAAATTACACTAGCTGAATGAAGATAGAAGAATGCTAATGAAATGCCAAAAAAATAGAACACTAATAGTGAACATAATTTAAATATTTTAATGACAGAACTTAAAAGAGGAAATAATTAGGAACCTAGTATCAGACGAAGGGGCTCACTTCCAAGGACACCAACACATTGTGGGGATGTATGTGCATCACATTATAGTCCAGAATGTATGAAAAATGAAAAGCTTTAACTCTGTTCTACTCTATTTTACCTATCCTACACATCATTAGATGAAACAAAATGCCAGTAGCTTCTAGGTGATAAAAATATGAACAGTATAATTCCAAAGCAATGAAATGAAATAAAAAATAAAAGATATGGGAAGAGAGTTCATAAAACTAACGAGGTGGATGGAGCTTCTCTATCAAATCTGGAACTTGCAAGAAGAAGGAAAGTTGGGGTTGTTTTGGGGGTTTGCCTTTAGGTCAAACCCTTGTTTTGGTATTTCTTCCTCTATAACAACCAAAGTGGAAAAGATTGAAATATGTGTGTGCTATTATATTCTATGTGTGTCTAGAATGAATAACAGTAGTGACAAACGATTTGCAAGTGTAAAATGAAACTAATCTACTCAAGTATAAGAGCAAACTAGTGAATTGTTTGAAAGAGAGAAAGAAAATGGAGGAAACCCACACAAATGCATTAAGCACAAGCATGGATTACACTACATAAATGAACAACAAAATGAGGGCAAATGGAGCTCAATCACTTTGTAAATGAGGAGATGCAAACTGCCTAGTTGGAGATGAAGAATCCAACAAACAGTGGTTCCAAGAAACCCCACGAAGATATCACAAATCCACAAAGAATTTCACATGAGCTTGAGTACAATAAGAGAGCCACAAAAATCCTTGAGAATGCAAGTACAGAGTTGTTTGTGAGCATAATTGCTCAAAGATCGTAAAGAATTACTTCAAAATGAAAGAAAATGAGAGGGGAAATAGAGAGGGAGGGTCAAATAAGGTTGTTCAAAGGTGCAGAGGTGTTACCCGAAATCTTTCACGTCACAGGAGGTGGTAATAAATGCCTAGGAAACGGTCACTTGGCGCCACATACACTTGAGATGCTAGCGCAACACACAGACGTCTGCACTAAGCACTGGTGTCTGAGTGACTCCAGCTCCTAGTCTCACATAACACCTTTGGACAGTGAGAGAATCAAGGCACTAAAACAAAATTTGACAAAAACAAGCACAGAGGCTAGAACATAACACAAACGCATATGTGTGGGTTAGGGAAAAAAGCTAAGACAGGGCCAAAATAATCCTAGAAACATACTAGGGGAGTGGACACCAAAATGAGTGCAAAACATAGCATGAAATTGCGAGAGTATGCAATTTGCAATGTTACAAATATATTATTAGTATTATCAAATATATAAATACTAGAGAAATTAATATAACAAATATATAAAGACAAGATTAAATCACATAATAATTGTATAATATTTAATTATTATTTTAAAGATGTTGAAAATGACAGGTTTGGCACTTGTCGCTTTGTCCATGTTTTGTTATAAAGTGATCATTATTACTTCCTTGAGCTATATGTAAGGAGCAATAAGATCCCAAAATTTTCATCCAATCGCATTTGACATAAACCATGTTTTTGTCACTTCCAATTAAAAAATGTGCATCTTGTACTTTGAACATGATTGTAAGTTGAGAATAAAAGAACCTTTACATAAATATCCTAGGACAAATAATTAAACAATAACAATACACTAGAATTTAAACTTGTCACTAATAACATATTGTAATGAATATTGTAATAATGTAAAATTAAAATAAATAAAATAAGGTACTTAGCTTGAGTCTTGCTGGTGGAATATATTGTTGAAGATGCTAGGGATTGATTCACTAATGTGTTGAAAATTAGGGCCTTGTCCAAAAAACACCTCAACCTCTTAAAAATGATTGTGCTTCACTTTGGTTTAGATCTACACTTGCATAATTGATTTAGTGTGCAAAATTAAACATGGAATTATCAAAGTGAACTGATAGAGAATTGATGAATGTAACTAATGCACCTCAACTTGCTATACTTGTGAATAAAGTGGGATGGTTTCTATATACATTGTTTGGGAACTTGCTATTCAAGGATTTATTCTCCTTTGCTCAAGTCCCTAGGCGAACCAATTGAATGACTATAATAATGATTGAAGACATTAATCATGAATGTAGGGATGCCTAAGATGATCTATGATGATGTGTGCTTTCTTAATGCTATTAGAATCCTTAATGATATTGCTATAATAATGTGCAAATGGATTAGGGCATGCACCATGATTTCAAATGGAATAACTAGTGTTTTTAAATACAACATGGCACACAAATCCATACAAATGTGTGCTAGGTCAGCCCACAATGGCTAGTAAAAAGGTAAGTGAAGGTTTAAATTTGAATTTTGAATTTAAAAGTTTGAGGTTCAAATCCATGATTGCAAAAATGACTTGGGTCAGTTCCACATGCACATGTATGATCTAGGGTGGCACATGGGAGATCTAGGGATTGAGACTAATTTTTGGGGATAACTGATGGAGATGGGATAGGATAAGGTCATGAGTCAAATTTTGCAGGTATATGTCAATTGTAGACTTGTTATTGCATAGAGGACACTCTAATTGAAATGGGACCAAAACATAAGGGCATGGGTATGTAATTTTCAACATTACAATGATAAATAAAAAAGTAGATAAATTATAGATGTTTTTGATTCATTGGAAAATATGGTTAATAATCATTAGTTAGAAGCAACTAGCAAATATCAATTGTTAGAGTTACCCTTCTATGATAGGGACTAATAATGATATTGAGTGGAGAGCACAACATAAAAGGTCACATGAAATGTGTGTTGAACTCTATTTATTTTGGGTGTATAGTTATGCAATTCACATGCATGTGGATTGGTTGCATGTAGGCAGATGCCAATAGTAGTTAATGGAGAGAAAGATGGGGAGGAAATAGGAAATTAGAAACCATGGTTGGGCTAGTGTCACTGTATTTAGTTGTCGAGTTGTTGGTTTTGTGTAGGAACAAAGAGACTATTGTGGGTTGATGGTTTTCCTAACTATGGTTAGTTATTGGAGTGGTATAGAAAGATGCTTGTCGATTCTCTAACATAGATGTTAATTAGCTAGTAGGTAGATGATCGTGATGGTGAACCTGATGAACCATGGTTGATGCCTACCAATTTGCCGACTTCACCATCACCCTCTTCTAAAATGGTTACAATTGTTGTATAGGTAGACTTGAGAGTTATTTTAGATTATTGAGGGGGTGATTTTGGGGCACACACTCCATACAATAGATCCACTAAGGACTAACATGTCCACCATAGGATTTACTATCACTTACATTTCTCACATATCTACTAAGGACCAACTATCGACCTATTGCTTGTACCACACTCTTCGATGCTTGGATGTTAGTTAGGGGACTCAAACTTGAATCTTTATTGTGAGAATCCTATAGCCTTGCCATTTGAGCACAACCCCTTTGACATATGAAGAGGTTCAAAATAAGCTCAAGTAAGTGGATTGTAAACAAATAGTTATGGATGGATAAGTCCCAAGTTAGAATAGGTGCTCACAAACATAACCTCACAAAAGTAACACAAAAAGTAAATACTCACAAAAGTTAAAAACATGTAGTTGCTTGTAAGCATTTTAATATAGCAATTAATGAAAATTTGAGCAATACAAGGAAAAAGGAAACACACTAATCAAATAAAAACGATATACAAACATTGCCCATGGAAGAGAAAACTACATTAAACGAGTTTCTGGGTTCATATTCTTGTAGATCTTCTTTGAAACTCTAATAATAGAAATTAGATATTTTAGAAGTATAGTATACTTCCTCAAACAAGCCAACTTTCTTTATTCAAGACAACGCTTTCTGTCTGCCAATATAAGACTACGGTGTCCTCTGCCACTCTACTTAAATATCATCCACTTCAATGGTCAAACAATCAATGGTAATTTTACACCTCATTCACATAAAAAAGTGTTTAATATTTGTCCTATTTTTATTGGCTAGAATTGACCACTAACTGTTGAAATGGATGATATTTAAGAACAATCGTCTTCTCCCATGATGTCATCACTTGGCCCTACTAAACTACTCGCATTATTAGTTATGGGCGATTTGAATCCAAATTGTCCTTTCTCTGGACTTAGTTGGGATTTACACAGTAGTCTGTGGAGACTTAGCTTGTGCATTTTATAGAATCTGAGGATTTCTACATCGAGAATTCCTTGGAAAATGAGGTGACCTGATGAAATTTCTCTTTCTTAGCAAAGGATAAATTACGTGGAGCACTTATCAGTATAGCTGCCATTACTACTAACATTGCTAGTGCTTCATAAATTCATCTTCAGCCATTGAAATGATTTAAATTATTTTCCTTTTTGCATTGAGAAGTTGACTTTTATCTATTATTTAATATAGATTTGAGAAGATATGTACAAAATGTTAAGGAACAAATGTTAAAAAAAAAAGGTCTCATTGTTGGCCGAATTTGTAGAATAGACATTGAAACATTATAAGGATTTTATAACATTGATTTTGATTGGTTTATTGTATCATTTAATTATAAATTAGAGTAAATTGAATATTTGTATAATTGAGCATTTTCATGTATGCAGTGATGTATGTCCTTGATTAATGCAGCCGGGAATCAGGGGTCTTATGAGACTGCTAATTCTCGCAGCATACACAGTTCAATCACAAAAACACCTCAATTTGTTTAGTCTTTGGCAATGTAAATCTAGCTACAACAACTATATGAATACAACTTATTCACAATCACCATTCATTTTATTCAGACTATCACACAAATCATGGGAAGTCAATTCATTCATTTTGTCACAAATTCAACTTATATTGTTATTGGCAGCATTCACTATTTACCATACAAAGTTCTTTCATTCAAACAATTACAAGGTCAGAATTGTATAGCATTCATATCTTCCCACTGAATTGTTAGCACAACAATTACAACAAGAAGTTATTCCCTTCTCCACGTTTCATCTTCCTCTGTTTCAATGCAAATCATTGCAATTCGGTTTCCTGTGACTTTTTGTTAGTGAACTCTCTTCAACATTACTCCTTTCTCTGCCTTTGCAATATAGTTGCAATGTTCTGTATGATCCCTCTTCTCCACGCCTTGGCTAAACCCCTTTTCAATACACTAAAATGTTCTCTTAGTTTCCTCTATAGTCGAACCCCTCAAAAATGTTATCGATTGGTTTTTATATTGCATAGACGTTAAGAAATTGGAAGGTCACAAGAAAAATCGACCTCCAGGAACTCCATTCGCGGCTGAGAAGAATATGATATCTCAGTTGCAGAAGTAATTCGACCTCATATGCAAGGAAACTTTGTCCAAACAAACATTGTGCCAACCTCTTTGTATGCAAATTTCAAAATATGTGAAAATTTCCTCTCCCAAAAACTATACGGCTCAAACCAGAGACTCATCACACCACAAAATGCATTGTCTGTACAATACACCTCCTTCGCAGCATTGTGTCAAACAATTATCATATTTAGATGACATGAAATCTTGGCAACATTCACACATTTCCCCAGTTGGAAGCTTACGAATCTGGAGCAATTTGAAAATAAAAGAAATCCTCCAGAGGATAGTCATATGATAATAGTGATAACTCTGCCTCCATCAAATGACCACGAGTTACCATCTATGCTCCAAACTCAACCATTAAAACTCAAGAGATATTAGTTGAGATATTCGATCAAAGAAGCTTCTGGTTGATCGCGACAAGACTGAAAATGCACTGAAATCGACCAAACTGAAATAACTAAAACATGGCAAAAAATCAAACAAAACTGGAAATGTTTTTGGTTGATGTAGATTGCCTATTCACCTGGATACTCCTGCATCAGACACACTGGGTAGAAAAAATGCTTCATGAGTGTGGAACTCACGAGCATTTCGGCAAATTTGGGATTGGACTCCCAAACTTCACCAAATCTGAAGCACTGACCCATGAAGCTTCATCAGCTGCTTGGTTCTTCCAATGAACCAAATATTCCCAATATTCATTCCCTCTTGTCCTTTTGGCTACACGAGAATCAATTACTTTGTCAACTACTTCAAGTTTCTTCTCAGACAACTGTTGAATCCATTCATGTGCATCCTACAAATCTAAATGTGTATTTCCTTGTCCACTTGTCTCTCCTTCATAATACTTATACAAATCAGCCACATTAAATATTGGAGAAATATCTATCCCTATTGAAAGCTTAATTTCATAGGCATTTGGTGAAAACTTCGGCAAAATCTTACATGGGCCTATTTTCTTCCACTTCAATTTGTTATATGTTCCTTGTGGGAACCTCTCATTCCACAAATGTGCCATCACCAACTCACCAATCTGAAATTCATGCTCCCTTTGATGCATATCAACGTACTCTTTGTATTTGATGGCCTCTTCTCCAAGTTTTTCACTTCCTTGTACAAATCATGGATGTATTTAGCAAAATCCTCCACTACAACACTCTTTCTACCCAAATCTGCACTATCTCTCAACTCATCAACACCCCTAGGGTTGTAGCCATACACAATTTGAAATGGACTCTATCCCACATTTTGATTGATCAAGTTATTGTAGGCAAATTCTGCTTGTGCCAATGTCAAATCCCATTGATTTGGTTTGTCACCTGCCAAACACCTCAACAAATTTTCCAAACTTTTATTCATAACTTCGGTTTGACCATCAGTTTGTGGATGGTAGGCTAAACTAAACCCTAATTGTGTTCCCATCTTCTTCCACAAAGTGTGCCAAAAATGACCAACAAATTTGGTGTCCTGATCTCAAATAATACTCTTTAGCAAGCCATGCAATCTAAATACTTTTTTGAAAAATAAAGTAGCTATGTGGGAAGCATCATTACACTTTTGACATGAAACAAAATGAGTCATCGTAGAAAACCTTGTAGACATCTGAAAATGACATAACCCATGCTACCATTTCCCAACACGCTTGCACTAATTTATCCCCTTTGCCACTAACCTAAATTAATTAAACAAAGTCCACTTATTTAATTAATCCACCTAGCCCATGACTAAACCTAGGCTAATTAAATAAATATCATTTATTTAATTAGCTACCATACCCTACCTAGCCCCTAAACCCAAATTAATTAAGTAAACCCTTAATTAATTTATACCACTAATTAACCCATATCTTAATTTCTAACAACCATATTAATTAAATTAATCACTTAATTAATTAACTTAAACCCTCATTATTCCATCTCCCCACACTTGATTAAATAATTAACATTTTTTAATTAAGGGGAATCACTTGTGCCTCCACCTCATATTTCCTCATTCGTGTAAGAGCATTATTTAATTAATAAAGCTCACACATGTCTTCTCCTCACCTTTCCATATCCATGCATTTGTCACTTCTTATCTCATTCATCCATAAAATCCAATTTTTAAATACACCATCTCCCACATAAATGACTTTTTAATTCATTCATGTGTCATTATCTTAATTAATGCAAAGCCTTCCCAAGGATTAATTTAAAATTCCAAAATATTGTGAACCCTCCAATATTGATGATGCAACTCTAGCCCTCGATTTCACTATGAAATCTCCACCCTTGGATCTCCATTTCAAACCTCCGCCATTGATCAAAAAGTCTCCAAAAATCTTAGCTAATTTTCCTCATATCATTGCCAAATTCTTGCCTCCATTTGTGTTGGTTAGAATAGAGCAATCCACATTTATTCACATTGGGTATAGCTAGGAGTTGCTTTTTGGGTGCATGCTTCTTCCTGAACACCTTATCAAGGATAATGGAATGTTTGAAGATTTGAGGTAAAATCACTTGTTTTGTCCTTTCCTTGTGTTCTTATGTCTTCTCATCACACCACAAAATGCATTGTTTGTGCAATACACCTCCTTCACAACATTGTGTCAAATAATTATCATATTTAGATGACTTGAAATCTTGGCGACATTCACACAGTTCCCCAGTTGGAAGCTTACGAATCTGAAGCAATGAAAATAAAAGAAATCCTCCAGAGAATAGTCATATGACAATAGTGATAATTCTGCCTCCATCAAATGACCACAAGTTACCATCTGTGCTCCAAACTCAACCATTAAAACTCAATAGAATTTAGTTGCGATATTCGATCAAAGAAGTTGCTAGTTGATCGTAACAAGACTGAAAATGCACCGAAATCAACCAAACTAAAACAACAAAAACATGGCAAAAAATTAAACAAAATTAGAAATATTTTTGGTTGATGCAGATCGCATATTCACTCGAATGCTCTGTTAAAGTTGATAATTAACTCAAACCACAAAGATCACCTGCAAAACCTAAGATTTACCTTCCACAAGAGAAAAAAGCAAAGAGAAATAATTTGCACAATATTGGATGAATTAATGAAATGGATTGAGAATTACATGTGACAACTTGCTTTTATATTTGCAAGTTAAATAAAACCCTAATATGACTTAATAATAACCTAAAACTAAAAATAAGCCCTACGAAAACTTATTAAAGTGTAATTAAGTATTTAAATACACCAACACCCCCCCATAAGTGCAACTTAGAGAGAAATGAAAAACATGCAACTAATGCAAGAATGGGTCCCAGCTACAAGGCCATGTTAGGTACCCATGAACAACAAAAAACTCTCATAAGGTGGAGAGAAAGGAGAAAAACCTAGTGGGAGAAAACTCATCTTTAAAAGAGAGAAAATACAAGTACATAAACATGTGATGGAAGAAGGACTAACACTAAGACCCCCCAAGAACTGAATCCATCACAGAAGTACAATCATGAGTGGCCCCCCATAAGAGAGAGCGAAAAGAGAATATGAATCCCCTCTAAGAAGAAGCTCCAGAACCAATGAAGAAATCTTAAAGATAGAATCCAATCCACTACCTACAAACAACATTTCTCCCTTTCAAAAGAAATAAATTCACTAGTGAATGTAGAAGCCATTCCCACATTTTGGATGAATAGGGAATCCATATCGAAATGTGTGCCTCTGAATGCAACTCAAGTGACCTCATACTGAGAGAATATGTCTTCTCCAAAACAAAAACTATTTGCCCAATCAGAGAAGAAGAACCATGAGAGGATATGATATGAACTACATCTGAAAACACAGAAGATGAAGGTGGTGATGCAAAGCCACCTGAGATAAAATCAAACAAGGGAGATAAACCCTCAAATGTGTCCTCCAAATCAGCAATGTGAGACTCCACAAACAGAGATGATATGTATGTAAGATAGGAATCCCAATGAGGTGGATCTGAAAGACAAATATTGACCTGCTACACAAAATCACTAGAGGCCAATGATGATGCAACACTGAACTCTGAAGTAGCAGTGGATGATGGTGGAACAATGATCTCATCAGGAGGAGAAGCGATCAAAGCAAGCATTTCAAAAAGATGATGTGAGAAATGAGGACACATCTCTTTCTCATGTTGATTACTTCCACAATATCTGCAATTAGATTTATGCTGATGGTAGAATCCCATCTCCTTAGATGATTAGAGATCAAAACATGCAAATAGATTTACGCTGATAACAAAAGCCTGTCAAAACAAACAGAACCTTTCCAGGAGGCAGCATGTCCAGGATATCCAACAGAAGCCATAAAATTGACAAACTAATTAAAATATACCTAGGGCTAAATATGAAACAATTATATAGGTGGTTGTGTAGAGCTCGCTGATACCTTTCAAACACTTGTTCATTTTTTAAAAACGAAGATTATGGGCGCAATAACGGAGCTCGAAAGTTAAAAAAGATGCCTTGACTTCAAATATAAAAAAATATGACCAGCAGAAAAATATGGAAAATATACCTGTACCACTGGATTGTGCTCGGAACCAACTTTTTGACGCCTATTTGTTTTCGAAATTTGGACACCGTATGCCCAAGTTATAGCTGATTTCGCAAAACCACTTTGAAAGGGCAAAAAAAAAGCAAGCAGAGGCTAAAAATAGAGACACGGATTGTAATCTATTTTTCTCAAAATACGTGCAATTTCTACAAAAATTAAGAGATACCCAGATATGGTTTATGAGTCCTCTTTCCACAAATAGCTCGTTTTCAAAAAATAGAGTTTGTATGAGAAAGTTATGGCCAATTTTGTGAAACTGCTTTAAAAATAAAAATAAAAAATAAAAAAAAATAAACAGTGCTAAAAATAGAGACGCGGGTTGTGATCTATTTTTCTTGAAATCCGTGCAATTTTTGTAAAAACTAAGAGATACCCAGATAGGGTTTCTAAGTCCTCTTTCCAGAAATATCTTGTTTTTGAAAAATGGAGTTTGGATGAGAAAGTTATGCCTAATTTTGTGAAACTGCTCCAAAAAGGCTCAGGTTGGATCCCTAAAAAAAGCACTCTTGAAACCTTCACAAATCTGGCCTCCCAAGACCAAATTCAACCAAACAAAAGACAAATCTGCCTTTTCCCGCTGCTTTGAATCTAATGGAATACTCTGTTTTACACAGAAACACGCCCAGCAAATGACTCTTGCTTGAATTTTTCTCCAAATTTGAGAAGGGGCTTGCAGATCCGCTTTGATACCATGTTGAAGTTGATAAACCAACCTCACATATCCCAATGATCACCTGCAAAACCTAAGATTTACCTTCCACAAGAGAAAAAAGTAAAGAGAAATAATTTGCACAATATTGGATGAATTAATGAGATGGATTGAGAATTACATGTGACAACTTGCTTTTATATTTGCAAGTTAAATAAAACTCTAATATGACTTAATAATAACCTAAGACTAAAAATAAGCCCTAAGAAAACTTATTAAAGTGTAATTAAATATTTAATTGCACCAAAATGCTCCTGCATCATTGATGTATTGGAAATTAGCTTGATTAAGTTTTCTTTCTCTTTTTAGTCTAGCTTTTATGGAGAAGAGTTGAAAAATATTTGTATTAATGGATTCTAGTTTCTTTGTGAGGTTTTCTTGATTTTGTTCAAGTTTGGCTATTCAAGATTGAATTCTTTTAACTTGTTGGTTGAGATATTTGTTCGCATGTAGTGTTTCCTACATGATGCAATAAAATGTTACCATCTAGAGAGGTATGTCGGAGTAAATTCATTGCATGACAACACCTTGAGGAAATCCACTTTTAGTGAACAATAATGCATCTTAAATTCCATAAATGACTAATAATAAGTTGCCTAAAAGTTTCAAAGATGATGTTGTTGGAGATAGTGAGACCAGGCATTGTATGTTTCCACAGCAACATGCAAGAAAGAACACCAATTAGATCATTTTGGATTGCTTTCCAAGTATTTCTTGTTGTTTTACATTTCTAAAATATGTGTTTAATAGTTTCATGCTTGTTGCAGTTAAGATGAGAGACATGGTTAATGGTGATGAATTATATTCATTTACCCTTAGGAAACCTAAAATGAAGTGGTTTCTAAGAAGTGAGATGGGATTGGGTGTTAGCTTTGTATTGCTAGAGGCTGGCACTAAGTTTAGCCCACTTAGATTTTGTGAATTTACACTTTCATTTGGTATTAAGGCATTGCTCAAGGTGGAGATCAGGGAGAATATTACATTAGATGGAGAAGAGCAAGAAAGCAAAGAATTTATTATTGTTGGGTCATTTCCGATCTTTGAAAAATGCAAGGTAAAATGGCAGACATCTTGGTAAGTCCAGTGAATGGGTGACTAGTGAGGTTATCTCTTTAGCAAGTAAGTAATCATTGCATGCAAGCTTAAAACTAGATTTCAAAGTTGGGTAATGTCTTTCCATTGGAATGAATTATAGTCCCATAAATCACCAAAGCTTTGAATTCCCTTGGCAAATAATTTGTGCCCTTCGACTCTTTTGCATAATTCTAGAGGTTGATCATCTAACTAAATAAGGTGGTTCAACCAAATTGAAGAAGAGGGAAACAAAGACCATGTCCAAGAGATTTTTCATGTCATTGAAGTGTCTTAGAAATTATTTGCCAACTTTTTGATATATTATTAAAAGGGACTAAAGCTTTAAGCTTAAAGTCTTCAGTAAGAAGAAGATTGTAATTTATGTTGACCATATCCCAAGGGCCTTTAGAGTATGCTGAAGAGATTATGTATCTCACAAGAATTTTCCAAGGTTTATTTCCTTTGATATCCCAATAGATCCATTTTGCATGCAAACAAGTACCTTGAGTATAAAGAGTAAAAATCACTTGGCCTTGTTTGTCTTTAGGTATATGTAATGATGCTAAGAGGGGATCGATATGCCACATTTATAATCCCATTTGGACCATAAGAACATTAAAATTAGTTTGGTGAGATAATCATAACATGAATTCAAAGGCAATTGACATGAAGAATGGTAGACATGTGTAGCAAGGAAGATTGCCACCTGTGCCCTTCTTGCAAGGGAGAAGAATTTATTTCCATAAAACTATATTTTTTGTTTGATTTTTCTCATGAATCAATTCCACATATCCATAAGAGATACACCTAAACCAAACAATATGCTAAGGCACATAGTAATTCACTTTGTTTCACCCATACTACCATTCAATTCTGATCCAAGAAGGATGATTGTTAAGTACTTCAAGATTATCACCCATGTCTTTGACATTAATTTTAGTGAAAAGCATGATATTATTTTCAAAGTGAAAATTAACAAGGAAGCTATATAATTTTGATAAGATTTAAATTATGGGATCATTCAAAGATACATCCCAAGGCATCAATAGTGAGGAGATATATAAATAGGACCAAGGGACAACCATGTCAAATGGAAAGCTAAAGAGAGAATGATGTGGTAAGAGTTCTATATATGGCTAAGAAAGCATTGGCTTCTAAGAAGATTATTTGTTCATGTGACACCAAGGTGGGGCTAAATCCTAATCACTTAAAAGCATTTTTATGATTAAGGCCATCTAATTATATCATATGCTTTGCCTATTGATCCCATTTGATAGTTTATCATGCCAATACTAGATAATCAAGTATGAGGTGTCCCCTAAAAAACTTGTTTGTTCAAGATGCACAATATCTTGAGCAATGAGTTTGATACATTGCACAATCACTTTAGTGATGATCATATAGGTAGTGTTGAGGAATGTGATAGGCATCCACCCAAAGATCTAGATTATTGATTTCTACCTTTCAAAATGAGTTTGATTAGGACTTGATTTATAAAATTTCCAAGGGATCCTTTATGTTATGCCTCCAAAGAGACCTAAAATAAGTCTTCCTTGAAATAATTCCACATTATTTTAAAGAATTCAACTAGAAGACCATCCATTTGAGGGATTTTTCACAAGCTAGGTGAAAGATAGAAAAATAAATAATAGTGTAGGTGTCATTATATAAATGCAAGCAATCAAAGAACTATACTTTTATTTTATGTGTTCAATAAACATTTAAATTAGAAATAAATTTAGATCTAAAACAAACAAATCTTATTTTGACCTATATCAATCAAACACAAGAGTTGGGAATTGTAAACATAGAAACTAGAATGCTAGAGAGGAAAGGAAACACAAAATAAAATTCATGCACTTGGAAATTTCCAAATTTAAGTGTAGAAAAGAAGTAGAAATACTTGTAGGCTACTGCCAGTGAAATTTATAGAGGTCATGTGATGAAAATCCTAGAAAAGTAGCATGGATACAACACTAGAGGGGCATAGTTGTTGTGTTGGAGGGGCACCAATGTCCTAGTGTTCGACAATCCTAAATTTTCATGGGAAGCTTTGTCTTTGATCAAAAACCTTATTCTAGTGTGTAGTCAATCTTCGTTCACTCTAGAATGCAAGATAACCATATATAAGCTGGAGGGATAGAAAAATAGTTGTGTTGTTTAGGAGACTACTTAAGTTAGTCCCTTGTTGCATACGTTTCAACTTTAATCAATAAAAGCACCATGGGAAATAGAAAGTGTGTGCATATCTAGGTGAGGTTGAATGTGGTGTATGCAAAGAGGTGTGAACAACAAACCCATGGGGTAAATCTAGGACAAAGAGATGTGTGATTATGATGGAGGACAAATGGGAGCTAAAAAGGGTGATCATAAAGAGTAAGAAAGATGGTGGAAGACTTTAGATTTGGCAAGGGTTTCTAGGATGATACTTTTTAAATTTGGAGGGTTTTACAAGGGTTCCTATGGCTTATGGATGATGGAAATAATATGGATAAGATATGATAATGAGGATAGGGAAGGAAAGACTCAAGGGCCCAAGGGAAACTCCATAACTTTAGATCTTCAATGATAACTCTGTTGTCTTCTTACAATTTGCCTTTTGGACGTGGAGAGGGGAACTAAATTTTTAATTGAGTGTATTATTTCCAAATGAGTGAAAAGTGGGAAAAGAGGATTTAAATATGAACCTAAACTAAGTTCTAGGGTTTGTGACCGACAAAAATGTAGTTAAGGTTAGATCAATTGCTAATGGGGAAAGTTTGGTGAAGGGATTTTATAAGGACATAGTGATAGGGGGTGCATGTGTCCTACATCCATGCTAGGGGGCACATATGTCCCTTCAAGATACAAAGTTCTACTTTTTGGAGGTGGTTTAGGATGGTTTTCTAAGGTCTATGGAGCTTGCAATGTTACTTTATGATCATTGGAGAGGCCATAAGGTTTAAAATGATCCTAAAACACACTAGGAAAATGAATACCAAAATAAGTGTGAAAACATAATGTGGAGACTGTAGGGTATGCAATTTTTGTTATTACACTAGGGAAGTTAAAATTGTGTCAAACTCTTCCATACTAATATTGTGATCATGGTATTGCTTAAGATCTGTATCTACTTTAATGCAATTTCCCACAACATCCTTAAGAACCTTCCAATTCCAGAGGCATTAGTTATCATCCATGAACATGTTTGATATTAATTGTAGAATACTTTCATAATCTCATTCGGTTCATTTTGGTGAATACCATCATTACCAATAATGGAGGGGATTTTTTTTGTGTTTATACCTGAGGTGGTAAAAAAAGGACCTCTATCCCCATTCAATTAATCTAAGAGAAAATTTGAGCTCCCTTGCGTCTATAAGATTCAAATTCATAAATTTTATTTTCAGTTACAAGCACTACCTATTAAAGAGACTTTTCAGTAGGGTTATTGAGCATCAATGCTCTATCATTTTCTAGTCTTCTCCAAAGTGTTTTCTATTTCATTTTGCATTTCCAAGCTTCACACTTCCCACAAGCTTTGAGAAAGGAGGTAAATTTTGTAATGGATCTTTTCCACCATCCAATCTAGTTGTCTTCTTGTTCAAGATTAGGCTTTAAGTTCCATTTCACAATGAGTTTATTGAATGTAATCCAAGTGGTGAAGCTAAAAAATGTTGAGATTGAAAGGAAAGTTTAAAGGCATGTCATCAACATCAATGATACAAAAGAGTGGTGGCAGGGTCAATAAGGATAGATAATCCTAAGCGTGAGGGGTTGATGAAAATACGTGAGACATAGAATTTGTTAAATCAACTAAATTCTTTGTTCAATCCATTTCTATATTTAGACCATGCAAAACAATGATTTGTATGGTAGTTGTGTTATCCATGGATATGGAAAATGATGTCCAAAGAATTCTAAAAATATATCCAAGCTCATCAAATTCTTCTTAATATCTCTAGCTATAGTTTCAACCATGTTGAAATCTCCTCCAATAGTCTAGTTGGATGTAGGAAGGTGTTCACATCAAATGCCAAAGGTTATTTCTTTATGTAAATTAGGAGCATAGATAGATCTAATAGTCCCAATATATAATTTTGGACTAAAATAAAAACCAAGATACATTAATGTGAGGAGTCCTCACCATGTGGGACAACATATTTAGAAAGCTGGGAAGCTAAACTAAGGATTGAAAGGAAGTAAAGGTGCGAAATATGATTCCTAAAATATTCTATGATAGGAGATATGTGCAAAAATAATTTGATCTTAAAATTATAAGGAAAAATAACACAAAAACAATATACCCATAACATAGTAATTACGAGAGGAAGACCCTTTTGGGAGAAAAAACCCAACACTACAAAGCAAAAACCAATTGTATTATAAACAACAAAGGTTATAATAAAATATCTAGGAAAATGCCCTTACAGAAATATCAACATCAAATATGGAGAAATTTTGGTATCATAATGGTACTTATAAACTCACTATGAAACCTCCATCTCAAACATCCAATAAATAGAGAAGTCAAACCATGAAACCATGAGTGGTAAACCATAAACCATGGGCCAAAACCACAACCCAAAAATATCACCCAAATCATGGGCCCAAATTCCAATGCCCTCCTTGGTATTGATCTTCTAAGATAAAAATAGAATATGCTCTTACACCTATCATACCACATCACATAAGCTGTCATATTAACTCCTTAAGTTGGGTGCTCCATTTTGGTTCCACTATCTCCATTCAAAAACGCCTTATGATGCATTAAACATGCATCATAGGTTGGTCAACTTGGCAAGTCAGCAATGTAACCCTCTCTTACATGTTCTTATGTGTGTCATATATTCTCTTATGCTACTATCTTCATTATAGATGTTGTTACGCATCCTTCATGACAAGATATTATCTTACACACTTACACACATCATAATAAGGCATACACATGGCATAATGGCCAATTCATAAGTGGGAAGCCCTTTTTCATGAGGGCTCACAAATAATAAATAAATAATCAAACATTCGGATTGCAAGGTGTATGACACACATATCCCAACATTCTCCCACTTCTCATATACCTTGCAAGAGCAAAAGGGGAACACCAACACTATCAACTAATTATTAGTGGTTGTGAGGCCCATATACTCACAACACCACCTGAACTTCTCTATGCTCACTAGCTTCATCAATGCATCTACAACAATATGCAAAGAGTCAATTTTCTCTAGCATCAACCTCCCATCCTCTACTGTGCCTCAAACAAAATGGTATTGGACATCAATATGCTTCATCCTTGCACAAAAGGGCAAGTTCTTTGCTAGAGAAACGACACTATGATTGTCACACTAATCTATAATAGCTCTCTAACTTATCCCCACATCTAAACATAGTCTAAGAAGCCAAATGACCTCCTTACATGCATGAGTAGCTATAATATCTCTAGAACTTGTGCCTTGTTATCTATTGACAATTGCTTTGGATCCGCTATTGTTGTTAGCAATGATATTGTATTGTTCCATCAATGTGTTTCTGATGAATTTTTGTCTTGGCATATAGACTTCTAACTATGGATGCATATGTTATGACCCTATATGTTGGACTTTAGTATGCTACTATTCCATTGATTTTGCTTTATATTGTATAGATGTGTTATTATACTTGGGATAATATTCTAGATTATTGTCAGTTGTTGCATTTTTATGTTCATGGTTGATGGTTCATGTTAGGTGTGATGTTTAGTTTATTCATATGATATGATGCCACGTTGGGTGTTTATGCTTTGCTTTAGCTATTTTATATGGTACAGGTATGCCTGATGTGTGTAGGTACAGGGTTATTCCCTAATGGTGGTTATATAGGAGATGTTCGTATTGGGTAAAACTTGTTTATTAACCTTTATCTCATTCAATTTAAGTATGAGATGAATCTTTTGAATTCTCATGTAAACTTGGATTCGAATTGGTGGTGATTCTAGAATCCACATGTTGTGAAAACCCATAAAGTGTGTGTGTGTCCTTTGTGTATGGTTATTTTATCTTGTTTAGTTGTATTTAAAATCAAATTTGAAATGCATGTTTTCCATGTTTGTGAAAAACATATTAATTATGATTTAGTGTAAAAAGGTGTATGATATTTTACTTATTTTAGGTGAAAAGAAAATTAAAGTGAATTTAAATTGCTTTATAGAAATAGAGTAATTTGCATAAGGGAATGGATTTATTGTACAATTAGAAAATTAATTTAATTAAAAAATTTAATGGAGAAGATTAATTATAAGTTAATTAAAAGGTATTAGCTTTATTTTATATAATGAGAGTGAACATACCTTTGGAATTATTTAATTTTCAAAAAGGCAAGTTTGAAATAACTAGTTTTAATGTGAAAAGGAGGGAAAAGTGGGAAGGTGTTTAGGGAACTTTGAACAAAAGGAAAGGGAAGGTTTTTCATTCTCACTTTTGCATCTTGCTTGAAAAACCTTTTATTTTCTACCCTTTGAAAAAGAGTTCATGTATTTTGGAAAAGAAAGATTTAGAGTTGTTTGGATTGGGATTAACTTGGTTTGAAGATTGCTTGCTTGTGGATAAGGATTGCTTGTGGTGTGTTTGCCTCCAAAGGTATTCTTATCCATTTTGGTTGAGCTTGTGTTGGAAGTTATCTTCCCTATTGTAAATGCTTTTAAAATTTTGAATTTGAAATGGAATTTCTCCATTGCCATGCCCACAATAGGTGGTACATATGACCTCTTTGTTGTAGGAATTAAATTGTATTAGAATGAATGCTTCTATTTCTAGGTGTAAGAATTAAATTGGATTAAAATGGATTATGTTTTGAAATTGAAAAATGTCCAAAATAGAGCCATGACTATGGCAAAATTTATCTAAAATCTTTTCCCCAAATTTTGTTAGAGTTAGCTATGATTGGAGCCACTTAGGATCTAGGACTTCATGAAAGCACAAGAGAGATCAAATGAGAGAATAATTCTATTCTATCAATGAATGCAAAGAGATTGTTCAAAGATTGTTACAATGTACATGATATGCCTTGCTTATAAAGACAAGGATGAAAGACAAGATATTGTAGTCGTGTGACAAGTGTCTTAATCCTATGACATGTGACAACTATAGGATAAGATGCCAACTATCAACAACTAGACACAACTAGAAACATCTAGTAGACTCACCAAGTCAACTTAACATGTGAATTATGTGTGATGTGTAAATATTATTTAACTAATAAATAGTTAAATAATATGAATTATTCACACAATGGTAAACTGGATAGGCAATAACCATGTTCACACCAACACCCCCTCTTAAGTGCGACTTAGGGATTAGCTGACTAAAGAAAGATGAAATGATGGATGATGGATCCCGGCTACTAGGCCATGTTAGGTACCCATGTACAAACAAATCTCAAGTGGAAAAAAGGACAAAACCTCATGGGACAAAACTCCTCTCCAAAAGTGAGAATGTATGAAACAATGAAAGTGAAAGAAGAAGCGATAGTAGGAGGACTCAACATGACCCCCCATGGACTACTTCTATCACATATATACAATCAAATACCCCCCATAGGAGAGCAAGAGTAAGACTATAAGTCCCCCCCACAAAGAAGTAGCTCATATGTCGATGGTGAATGCCTGAAGAAGAATGCCGAAGAGAATCTTGTACCTACAAACAACATTTCTCCCCTTAGGAAGAAACCAATCCAAAGGATGATGTAGAAGAAAATCCATCTCAAAGAAGAGATGTGAGGGAAGAAGTCTCATGATGGATGTCTCTAAAGACTGTTGAAATGTCCACATGTCAGAATCAAAGAATGGCACTATGCAATGAGGTGTGACGAATCCAAAATCCTGGGTAGACTCGTGAAGAACAACCTCCAAAGATGAAGTAGATGGGATAATAGTTGTGCTATAATTGTCATCAAAGAGGAGAGATATCCCCTCAAGTGTGTCCTCCAAATCTGTAAAATGAGACTCACAAAATAAGGCTGATATACTTGCCAAGAAAGTATCCCACAAAGATGTGTCTGAAAGACCTGTATAATCCTACTCAATTGAAGTAGAAGAAATCATGTCGATGTCGATCTCTCAAGAAGCAAGAGGTTGAGGTGATGGAAGATCAACACTAGTCTCAAGAGTCGAAGTGGATGAAAGAACACCAAGGTTCAAGTGACCAAACTTCTCCTCAAAATCATGATTCACACTTGATGCATGAGTTGAATATTAATCAATAGATCTACATCATCAAAAGAAGCAAAATGGGAGAATGTATACAAGTGAGATGCATGATTAGCTATCCCAACGACAATGATATCTCTACTCTCCAAGTCTCTTATGATCACTGAATTAGGAGTGAACTCAATTGTCTTGCTTGCACCACAATGAGTAATTTGGTAGATGGAAATGAGATTGCTTGACAAGGAAGGTACACACAATACATTATAAAAAGTACCCTCACCAATATCAAAGGTTCCTTTACCAGTTGTAATCATGTATGTATTGCTACCCATCAAAATAGGTGGCAAAGTACATGACTCAAATGAAGAGAACATCCCTTGTAAAGATGCCATATGATGAGAAGATCCAAAATCAAGAAGCCATCTCTCTGACTAAAGACTTGTAGAAACAAAGAATGCTTGTCCTTTTCCCTTGTTTGTCCCATTAGCAATGCCTATTGTCCCTATTTGTGTAGATGATGATGGTGTCAAAGAAGAGGATGGACTAGATGACATGGATGATGGCAAGTTGATGTTGTGCTTTTGAATAATGCGAGTAACTCATAAATTTTCTTCTCATAACACTTATGCTCATCATGTCCTAGTTTATTGCAATATGCACATTTTGGTCTCTCCTTATATGATTCCTCCTTGGGAGAGGATGAAGACTTGGGTGAATTATTTGACTCCTTTGTTTGCTCATTGTTCTTGAAATCCTTATTTTTCTATTTCTTGCCTTTGCTAGTTGAAGCCTTTTGATCCTTTGTACCTTGATTAGCAAGACGTGCTTGAGGTCTAGGAGACTTCAATATGCCCATGTGTACTAACTTAGCTTGTTCCCTTGTGAGTGATGTGGCAAACTCATCAAGTGAAGGCATTGTGAAAGCTTTCCCTAGGGCATCCATAGTAGCATAAAAGGTAGAAACAAAAATGAATAGTCAGGACCAAGCTTGGCAAGGATTAAAAGAATCAATTGAGTGTCCTCTTTTTTAATTCCACTATGTTTGAGATGCAATCTAAGTGATTTTAGCTTTGTGAAGAAGACTCGGATGCTTGCAAAGTCATTTGGATTCAAACCAATTAGTTCATTCTCCAATTTGAAACCTCTCATAGTATCTTGCTTACCAAAGAGATTCTTTAAGGTAGTCCACACTTCATTAGGTGTTTTACAAATTCAATATGAAAAAGAAGATCAGGAGAGATAGACAAGCATAGTGTTCCATAGGCATGATCACATCTATTGTACCACTTTCTCTTTTCTGTAGTTGATTTTGGTTCAATTTATGTATCCATTGTTACTCTATGAATTTTCAAACTTCTTAAATGAATCTCCATTTTAGTTTTCCACTCATGATAGTTATATGGTGTGAGTAGAGGAAGTTTGTTTGGATCCATGATATAAGAGTACAAAAAAGAACACAAGTACAACCCCCCTTTTACTCAATCAATGAGATCACCTCTCCAAAAAGAATGATTATGGCACTTTATACTTAGTGTGATTTACAATTGTCCACAAGGGACCAAAATTGGGAAAACAATCAAAATCTCTTAAAATAGAGATCCAACTCACACTGGTTTATCACGGTAAACAAATCTCCCTAAAACAAGTTTCACTTCCTCAAGTCTCAAAATGCCCAAGTTATCACTCAAAAGCCAAAAAACTAACAAATTAAATAAAATGAATTTGGAGCTGAATCTAAGAAAAGTGCATAGATGGCTTTAAATAGCTCTTGAATACCTTTCTGATGCCACAAAAATCATGAAAATCAGAGATTGTGGCAGAAAGTTGTGAGCTCGGAAGCCAAAAAAGGAGATTTGTCTTCAAACTACAATAAATGTTGTCAAATAGCAGAATCTGAGAAAATTACTGACACCATGGCGAAGTGTACTCTATCAGCTTTATGTCGATATATGGTTTTCCCAATTTTACCTCCGTGGGCAAAAGTTATGAAAAAAAGCCCCCTTTTAGGGCTTTGAGGGGCCAAAGGGGGCCCCTGGCGTTGATGAAATATTCCTATTGTGATTGGAATATGTTGTGTTGATCTCAAAACTGCCTGTGAGGTAGTCGAAAACTGTCGTAGGTGAAAAACTGCTTGTCAGGAAGTCGAAAACCACTGATTGATTGGAGGAAACCATTTATTGGATTTTGCATAGTAGTTTTGAGGGGGTTAAAAGTTGTTTCATGGCCTTAAAAAATTGGATCCCATGTTGTTTAAGGCCCCGTCAGGCTGTGGTTGCTGGGTGGGTGACTTTACTAACCACTGCCGGTGATTTACGCTGATAGGAACATCCGACGAGTTTAGAAAATTTCCCGGCATGAAATTTTTTACGGTGTGAGACAATTCTAAGCACTTCAATGCTCACATATTAAAAAGCCTATCAGCTTAAAATGGTCACCGACCAAGGTTTTTTAATCATTGTTGGGCCGTTGAAAATGCCGTCAACTGAGATTTATTATAGTTGCTGGCAGTTTTGTTGATGTCACGGGATTTAAAAATCACCGCTGGTCAAGATGTGCTACAGGGAATAAGGTGTGGGGGGGCCGCACCATGTGGCGCCCCCACATTGGCCCGGTACCTACGGATCTAAATGTACCCTACGATAGGGTATTGTGTACCCTATAGGAAAAAAATAGTCCGCAAAATAATAAATAAACCTACAGATTAATAAATTAAACAAGCGAATATGAATGTTACCTAATGGATAAAAATTTTGATGATGCCAATGACCGCGTATGCTGCACAGTATGACACTGAAGATTCCAAGAATATGTCGCCTATGCAGAGAAACCCTCACAAATATGGTATTTCCATCAAGTCTTTTTGATTCTCCAGGTCATCATTCGATGCAAGAGAAGAGCATACTCAACTATCAAGTTCCACCATGCTTTGCACTCAAGATTCTCAAAATTGACTAACACAAAGTGATTCTTCCTAGAGCTTTGATACCATGCTAGAGTTGACTATGATTGGAGCCGCCCAGGATCTAGGACTTCATGAAAGCACGAGAGAGATCAAATGAGAGAATAATTATATTCTATCAATGAATGCAAAAGATTGTTACAATGTACATGATATGCCTTGCTTATAAAGACAAGGATGAAAGACAAGATGTTGTAGTCATGTGACAAGTGTCTTAATCCTATGACGTGACAACTATAGGATAAGATGCCAACTATCAACAACTATTAACAACTAGACAGAACTAGAAACATCTAGTAGACTCACTAAGTCAACTTAACATGTGAATTATGTGTGATGTGTGAATATTATTTAACTAATAAATAGTTAGATAATATGAATTATTCACACAAGGGTAAACCATATAGGTAATAACCCTGTTTAGACCAACAATTTTGTTGAATAATATTGTTGTTGGGTGAATTATGCATAAGAGGGTATTATTAGTTTTTGCAATTTTCCTTTAAGTCAAAAGTATGAATTTTGGAGGTTGCAACCAACTCCATTAATGGAGGAATAGAAAATTTTATGGTTTTAAAAGTCTTGGAAAATAAATGTAAAATTGCATTTTAGGGCTTAATTGAATGTTGTATTTTATGAAAAGATTGGTCTCCTTAGTAAATTGGAATCTTGCATCTTTTAGCATTATGTTATGAAATAAGTGCATTGAATTTCGTGTGATGCCCAAACCATGAATTTGGAGCAATGGAATTTTAGGATTGAGGTATAGAGTAGGAGAGGAGTGGGCTCTCACTACTTGTTACGGTCTAGAGTGATATGTGAAGATTGAGCAAGGGAGAATTTTAGTTAAGTGATAACGTAATACACATTGGGATAATAAAATGATTAATTAAGATGTCTATGCCATGATTGAATTCCTTAGATGGATTTGGTCTAGGTTGTGAACATGTCACAACTCTTGGAAGTTGGTGAATGCCATTGAGTAGCTTTGTATGAGGAAATTCTACTCCTAAATTCCCATGTGTTCATCATGCTACTGCAATGACACTCCTTGTCTTATTTCTAGGATTCTCATCCTTTCCTTCAATTAGATTTTATATTTGATGTGATTGTGATCATGTTTATATGATTATGTGATTGTTACATTTTAGTGCATTATTGTGGATGTGATACATTACATATTGAGTGGTGTATATGTTTCCATAGTCCCTTTATATTGTGTGAGTGTGCTTTGTACCCATGCATCCATCTCTCAGTTTAGTGAGGTGGGCCTGAGGGTTTCACATGGTTGGATGGCATTGTACCATCATTGTGGACCACATGGACCTTTGAGATACTTGGAGAGCATGCCGAGCGATTTCTCTATTTGATGGTATGGTGAGTCAAGTTAGAGATAAATGTTATTTTCATTATTTCATTTTTAGCTATGTAATTTTATTTCTTTAACTTTTGGAAGTGGAAATCACTTTCTACCTTGTTCCTTTGGAACCATGCTATCTAGGAGGTTATTACGTGGCCAAGTTCTTGCCCACAATCTCTTGAATATTTGACCCAAACCATTTCTAAACAACACAAAAACCAAGGAAGATATGCCTCGTTGAGGCAAAAAATGAGCTTGCTATTTTTATTGCCTTAGTGTTCTTTTACACTATGTTTTGTAAGTTGGACTACATTTGATCTAAAACTACATGCAACTGGGTTTCCCAACCTAAATTGGCAATTGCAGTCAATCCTCAAAACCCGTTGTGCAGGAAGTCCAGACTTTAGAATCCCGTCACACTTTGCATAGTGCATGTTGTAATTGGTTTCTGGATTCCAAGGTCATAAGGGTTCTAGAGTTTGGAGTTCATTTGCACATTACAAATGTACAAATTGAAAATGGTTTCTGAAGTCTAATATTGTTCTGAACCTAGGAATCATAGTTCCTTTACATTTTGTAGACGTGTAAACTACAAATAATTTTTGGAGCCTAAAGTTGTCCTAGGTTTGGAGTTTGGGGTTAGTTTGTCATGTTACATAGTGCAATATGATCTAATAGAATCTGAAGCTCAAGAGGGTGTAGAATGTAACTGCAACTTAAAATCCAAACCCAAGCTAGTGTTGCAAGTTGCAAGTTGTGGCCCATTTTTGAAGTCTAACCTAAGTGAAAATCCTTCCCTAAATTCTAAACTTTTAACATTTTTGGCCTTTTTCTTCCCATAACTTTGAGATAATAGAGTGTGGCCTAGTAGAAATGTTGTAAGAGTTTTTTAATGGCCTTGGTGATCCTGACTCTCCTCCATTATCATGTCAACCATGGTGTTTTTTCCCATGGTTCCGTTAATTCTTCCACTTGTGTCACTTTGCATTATGCATTGGTGTCCTTGCCTAGTGTGTCATCATTGCTTGTTATGACACCTTTGTGTTGAAAAAAAAATATTTGGTTAGTTTTTAACCATTAATGTCTTAAGTGTAAGCTTAGGGAATTACAGTAGCTACCATAGTCTATGGATTTGTAGTAGACAAAGTGACTACAACTCGTTGCACACTCATCCAACTCACTAGTACTCCACTAAAAAGGTGAAACACGTATTAATCAATAGACCTCATCCTATCAATATAACTTACATAATTTGAATCTACATAACCTTGAATGCCCACTAAGTGTTGGTCCTCTAAAATATCACCATTATAATAAATGGAATACTTGGAAGTAACCCTCAAATACCTAAAGACACTCTTCACCGCAACCTAATGTTCATGTCTAGGATTAGCCATAAAATGGCTCAAGATTCACATTGTTTGGGAAATGTTTGGTATGTTGTAGACCATAGCATTTATCAAACAACCAATCACACTAGCATAAGGAACATAATCCATATCCTCCATCCCTGTGGGTATCATAGGACACTACTCAACTAAAAGCTTGGTTCCCACAAAAATAAGAACACTTAATGATCTGCTATTTGCCATGCTAAAACATTGTAACACAAAGTTCACATATTTACTTTGGCCCAATCAAAGCTTTATGTTCACTCTATCTCTTCTAGTCTGCATTCCTAAGAAATACTTAGCAAACCCTGAGTCCTTCATATCCAATTGTGCTAAAAGGTGAGACTTTAAATTCCTAATCGCATCCTTACTATTACCAAAAAATGACATATCTTCTATGTATAGAGTGATAACAAAGAAATGATTATCGTCCTCTTTTTAATACACACAATTATCTAACTTGATGTCAAAAATCCTTGTCCCAACACAAAAGAATAAAACTTTTGGTACCACATCTTGGGAGATTATTTGAGACTATACAAAGATTTTTTAATTTGCAAACCACTAAGTCCTTGTCTTTTTCAATGTAGTGCTCTAATTATGTCATATATATCTCCTCCTCTAAGTCACCATGCATGAATGTTATTTTCACATCCATTTTTTCTATCTCTAAATGAAAATTTGTTACTATAGACAGCAAGAACCTGATAGATGTCAGCTTAGCAACTAGGAAAAAATCTCACCAGAGTCTATCCCCTCAACTTGGGCATACCCTTTGGTGACCAACCTCACCTTGTACTTTTCAACACTACCATTTGAACTAATCTTTTTGTTGAACACCCATTTACAACCAACTAATTTCTTTCCATTAGGCAAATGTACCGAGTCCCATGTATTATTATTTTTCAATGCAACCATCTACTCATCCATGGCCACTTTCTAGGACTTAGAGTCATCCATTTCCATTCCCTCATTGATAATTCTAGGCTCATTAGTGTTAGTTAACAAAGCAAATATGCATGTATAATTAGGTGGGCTATATCTATTTGGTTTCCTTCTTTACAATATGGACCTCCTCAAAAGTTGAGTTGGAGGTTCTACTTACTCTTCCAAACTCTTCGGGCTCTCCTCCTCATCAGGTCCATCATTAACTTTTGATTCATTTTGTGGTTTAACTTTCTCAATCTTGGGTGGTAGACGAACAATTGACTTCTTCTCATCCTCTTTGGCTATACAACTGTGGGAGAAGGGTTGACTTCTCTAAAAATAACACTTCTACTATATAAAACTCTCATCTATAGGATCCCAAAGCTTGTACCCTTTCACATCAACACCATATTTGATGAAGATACACTTCACTACCTTGTTACCCAACTTCAACCACTTCCCCCTAGACACATGAACATATGTCTTGCAATTAAAAACACAAAGATGTTGAAGGGAGGATTTTTGTCTTGACCCTACCTCTATAGGAGTCTTATCCATGAGTGGTGATGTAGAAGACCCGTTAATTAGGGAATATGCCATAGCAATCACTTTTGCCCATAGCTTCTACTACGAGCCAACTCCACTAATCATACTTCTAGCCCTCTCCATCAATGTCATAGTCATTCTCTCCGCAACTCCATTTTGCCGAGGGGTGTATGAAATTGTCTTGTGTCTCTCGATCCCATTCTCTTTATAGAATCTATTAAAATCTATAGAAGAAAACTCATTTCCAATGTATCAGTTCCCAACACCTTAATCTTTCCACCAATTTAATTTTTCAAAAAAGGCTTCTTAAACCCCTTAAACTAACTAAAGACTTTGGATTTAATTCTAAGAAAATATACCCATGTCCTAGGATAATCATCAATTAATGATACATAATACAAAGATTTAGAAATCGAAGGAACATTCATAGGACCAAATACATCAGAATGAATCAAGTCCATCAACCTAGAAGATTTATGAGAATTGGAATAAAATTAAACACAATTCTATTTTCAATATATGCATTGTAAAGATCAAATTCAAGAGTACAATCAACCAACCCCTTGAAACAAGATTTTTATTTTTCAAGGTCCATAGACCCTTCACACTGATTTCCCATTCTTTGGTGCCATAGCATTATCTTCTCTATAAGTAACTTTCTCTCTAAAGTAATAGCTTGCTTAGTTACCTACAAAGCACGACCATATGAAGTAGATACAACGTGCCTTTTTATCCCTGGTTCTAATGGTGAAGGTGTAGATTATATGAATCTCTTAATTGCATTAACTAAATAACTATTGCATTGGACAATACTGATGGAGGTTGATTGTCCTTGATGTCAAAAAGGTGTTGAGTTGTTGATGCAAAGTTAGTTGTCATTGTTGATCAGAGAGATATTCATATGATCACTCATGCTTGAGTTGTCATGATCTTCATACATCATATTGCAGAGTTCACAGAATTCTCATGCTTCATCAGTCATGTTGTTTGTCATGCTTCTAGTTCATTGCTTTAGTCCACATGCTTATATGCTTTTGATTCATACTTGAGTTCATATTTTGATAGTGTTGTGGTGATGTTTGGTTGATGCAAAGTTGGTTGATATCAGAGATATTCACATGGAGTTGATGTTGATGTTCTTCATGATTCACTTAATGAGGTTGCTTGCTTCTTGATGAGGTTGCTTGCTTGGTTCATCATGTTTCAATATGTTGACAGAGTTGTGTTTGGTCTCAGTTGATGATCAGTATTGTATGCAGTGATGTTATAAGTTGTTACTTCTTGTTATCATGTCATTTCTTGTTCATGCCTAAAAGGATGCCTTTCAGATGGTGATCTTGATCTTTCTTCAGTTGATCGTGTCTCAATGCCTCAGGAGTGTGGAGCTTGCTTATGGTAGAGATGTGGAGTTAGTTTGATGAGATGTTGAGTTTGGAAGTGTTGGAAGAGTCTAATGTCTTCATGATCACTTGTGCTTTGGAGATGTCAATTGAGATATCAACAATAGTGGGATTTGATAAGTTTCTTTGTGAGTGACATTAAAAAGGAGCATCAAGAAATTATTGGCAATCTGTTGTTAATATGATGCACATGGTTTGTCTAGTCTCAGACTGTGTTATAGTTAAATGTCTTCATTTAGAGAGGTGGTTTGCATCTTGTAAGTGATCTCAGTTAAACTATTTTTCAAGTTCCTAAAATCCTCTAGTGTATTTGGCAAAGTATTCAAAATGTTCTCATCATTCTGCCACCTTTCTACAACAGTCAAGGGACTTCTCTACAACAGTTAAGGGGACCTAAGAGCTAATTTTTTTGAGTGTAGGGTTTATTCCTTGAACACCTAAAACCCTACACTATATTCCTTATGACCTAATTCTGCCCATCCCCTATAGCATTCACTTTATGTTATATTTGTTTGTTGACCTACTGTCGCAGGTCGCTCCACTTAAATTCACCTGCTAGAGGGGTCTTTATATGTTTTGCCAACTGGCCCCCTCTATCCCTCCTACCAATTGGTGTGGTCTCCACTATGGGTGCTTGGGCACCAATTCATAATCGATGGTCTTCTTTGAATATTCAATGGGTGCTCATTTTCAAATCGATGGACAACATTTAAATTTGTGTCCTCGCTTCTCTGTTGCGACTTTGAGAAGCCTGTAACTGTCATTTGGAGATTGACAATAGTTGCTTTATTTTTTTTTTAAGGCTATATTTAGTCACTTTCAAAAGGCAGACTGTTGGAGATTTAAAAGCACTATCTTGAGAAGATTTTTTTTCTATTTTTATTCTCCCCACTCGTGCAAAGAAGTTTCCTTTTTTATGTGGGGAAAGAAAAAGTATTAAATTCTTTTTGAGAAGTGTATAGGGGTTTTATTTTTGGACTTTATATAGATGATTTTGTGAGTGGGTCCGAAGATGATAAGATATTTTTTTAATTTTCTCTGACAAAGGGCAATCTGATTTAAAATATTATTGAAGACTTTTATTTGCAGGTGGTGGAGGCTATTTTAGTTTCTTTATTGTTTGAAAAGGGAAAATGGATATGCAAAGAGAAGAGGAAATGAAAGGTCATTTCATTTATAATGACACTACAGGTTCATTATGGATTAATTTTTTTGAGGACTAATATGCAACATTGAAGACATAGTTTTTTTGAGGTTTTGAGTAGAGATGAATTCAATGTAGGAGATGATTGAAACACATTGTTGATTGCAAATGAGAGATATTGTTTTGCAGATAAAAAGGAAGATAGTATGAAGATTGAATTGATTGTGAGGGTATTTGCAGATTAAGGGCAAAGCTTGATCAGTTTCTTGCAGAACACAAAAGATATGTAGATTGAATGAAAAGAAATGATAGAAAAATAGAGAAGATAGACTTGTTGTAGAACTACATGACTAAGGAGATGCAAGTTCAGTGATTTGTATTGAAACAGAGAAACCCTCTGTATTCTTTGTATTATTCTAAGATTGTATATTTTTCCAATGAGGCACATTGTAGCTAGTGAGGCTTGCATGGTCAGTGAGACCTGTTTATTGCCAGTGAGACATGTATGTCAGTGAGACAATTGTTGTAATAAGTAAGATTCTATTAAGCCAGTGAGGCAAATTTTTAGAGTGGTTTTTTAACCCTATGAGAGTTTTCCATTCATTAAAAACCATGTGTTATAGTTTGTGTTATTTGCCTCTATGTGTGTGTATCCTAATGTTTTGCTCATAAGGTCCTGTTCAGACTATTCATCATCATACGTGTGCATATGTGTTTGATAGATCATTGATGTCTCTTTCACTCTCTGTCTTGTAAATTAAAAGGTGCAAAAAGATCATAAAGATTATAGATCACTGAGTCACCCCCTCCTCTTAGTGGTCATGTACTCCAACAAGTGGTATCAGAGCATAGGTTCCCTATAGAAGTCTAACAGACTTGGGTAGGTCCTGATAGTGGAGTACCATGGGAAAGTGTAGAAGAAATTAGGGCAGGAGAAATGTCAAGTCACATACTAGTCAAAAGGTATCATCTATACCAAACTCAAATGTTGATCTGCATGTCTCGCAAGTTGAGTAGGTATTAAATTAGAGGAAGAGTTTTTTGGAGTTCCTTTCTTTGATGGTTTAGATTTCTCTATTTGGTATATTAGAATGAAAATCTATCCATCTTCTTTAGGGTATGGTGTGTGGATGTCAGTTGAGAATGGTTATTTTATTTCCTCTCAATCACCTAATACTACAAGTAACAAAGAGGCTTATGAATGTAATCATATAGCAAAGAAGGCTATTATGTTTGGATTGTCTAATGAAGTTTCTTGTAAAGTTATGCTTTGTGAAACATCTCAGGATGTGTGGAAGGAGTTGATTAGAATCTATCAAGGTGATGCACTTGAAGAAGAGGATAGATTGGTGTCTTAGGAAAGTGACAATGAAAGGAGTCATTCACATGAAGGAGATGAGGTCCAATCTTATTCAGAAGAAGGAGACCACATTATGAGTAACTATGAACAAGAGTATGATGAACAGGAGTGTGAAGTTGATATAGAAGAACTCATGTGTGCTCTGGGTGAGATCAAGAAATACAAAAAGGAGAATCAGAGATTAGAGTTGTAGCTAAAATAAGAAAAGGACTCCAAGGACAAAGCACTTTCAGACCTTGAAAGGGTATCCTTAGATCTTGAAGAAGCAAGAAATCAGATTATAGACTTAAAGGGTCATGTTGATGAATCTAACAAATTGATTATCAGTCTAAAGACTGAAATTGAGGAAGCCAAAAGAATAATAGATGTAACAAAATCTGACCTTGAGGTGAAAAGAATTGAATATCTAAAATTAGAGGCTGAAATTGTCAATCTGAGAAAAGATTATGAAGGTCTCAAGGTTCTGTCCAATAAATATCAGCAGTTTGAAGAAAGCACAAATAAGTTGTATGAAATGTTGGGCAAACAAAAGCATAATAAGGACACTACTAGTCTAGGTTATGAAGAAGGAGAGTGTTCTAAATTCAAAGAGACTCCTAGAAGGAAAAGTGATCTAAGTTATCATGCCACTGCTCCTGAAGGCAAAAAGAAGATTTGAAGCTGAGGTGAAAACTAAAGATGAGTTTATCAAAATACAAAACCAAAGAAGAAATCTAAGAAGAGCTGCTCCAACAAGGCAAGCATATATGTATAGGTATAATTATTGATTTTTTGGTTATTGTTTTACCTGTAATCATTTTGGACACAAATCAGTTGATTGCAGAAGAAGTCAATCTGCTTCAATAAGGAATGCTAATCTTGTATATTTCAAGTGTAACTATCCTGTTCTCAAATCATGTAGTTGCAGAATAACACCATCTGGTTTGAAAAGTTGGAAAAGGAAAGAGGCTAAAGAGGTTTGGAAGAAGAAACCTGAACAGAAGAAAGAACCTATGAAAGTTTGGAGACTGAAACAAAGCCAAGAAAAGATAGATTATAAACTTGTGCATCTTGCACAAGTCATATCATCATTTGCATAAGATATAGCATGAAGTGAGGGGGAGTTGTCCAATGTCCTATCATTTACCCCCAATAAGTTTCAAGAGGAGATCATTTGGTGCTTGTCAATATGGGTGTACTCAAGGAGCTCACATCATATGTTAGCATATGTTGGCTGAGGAGTAGTCTTTATAACAGTGGCATGACAATGCTTAGTTGCTGACATGAGACATATGGACTGTGAAAGAAGACTTCTAAATGAGAATTTGAAACATTTTATTCCTACATATTGTTGAAAGCATGGCAAAGGCTATTTCATAGTGGATTAGTGTTTACTATATGTTGGATCTGACATCAGAATTGTTATTTGCAAGCACAATGATCTCTGTAGGTCAATGCAAGGACATCATTGAAGCATGTGCAAGGTTTGAGGACTGTTAAACAAGATAAATATTTGATGTTGCATTGTTAAAGACTGATTTTAGGGCAGAGGTACATGAGAAGTCAACCTGTATTGTAGGAAGAGGATAGTGTATGATTACTTGATATCTTCCATGGTAGACAATGAGCAACAATTGAATACAATGAGAACTCTACTACAATCAAGAATCATGATTGCATGATTTAATTTCTAATAGAGCATTGACAAGGTACAAGAAATAGGATTGTGTCATGACAGTTTTGTCATCTCAATCATTGTTTGTCATGACAATCAATACTGTATAGTGGATAGCCAATGATATCTTGAAATGGAGGGGTCTGATAGCTTTGAGTGGGACAACATTCATTGACAGTTTTTGTTCTTTTTGACTATATGAAGATTACTCTTTTCTTGCAGACTTGAATTTTATAAGAGAATATGATTTATGACAGCATATGATCTCTGTATTTATTATATTGCTATATGAAGTTTGCTCTCTCCACACTATTACATTTCTACTCAAGATTTTAGAAATTTTCTCAAGTTGCCAGCCTCATGATTGTTCAAGTTTCATATTTGATAGATTTGCAAGTATCCAAATAGGTATGTATGCAAAGTACTGAGGTAGACATGTGTGCATGCAGTGTTGCAATGACAGAACGTTATTTGTGAAGGACAGTGACATGTTGTTGAATGGACAGTTTTCTCTTGATGATTTATTATATTGACAGTGAAGAAGTTGAAGAGGGCAGTGATACATGGAGTGGTTATCATGCTTGATGCATTGTTGGTATATCTTTTGATAGTGTTTTTCTTACTTGTTGATGCATAAAGTTCTCTTGAATGATGAGTTGTAACTGTCCCTCTTGTTATGGCCATGTTTGCTGAAGTGGAAACTAAGAGCAAAGAGTTATATTACATGACCAAGGTTATCTTGTACAACATAAGTCTTCTTGTCAGTGATAGTCATGGTGCAACACTTTGTATTGATGGTATTGTTGACTTGTTGGTGCAGCAAAGCTTCTATGTTAGAATTTCAGACATTGGTGTATGAGAGCATGGTTAGAATGCTTCATGCTATGGGTGTTTATCTTGTCATGAAACTTGGCTCATGAGTTGAAGTTGAGATAAGTCACAGATCTTATCGAGGTGTCTCATTGTGGTGTCTCTGAAAAATGATCAATGCTACAGACCTATTCTAATCTCTCTCATGATTTCTAGTGCAAGCAGTGCTATGAATTGATTTGGTTTATATTGGGTGTTCACATTGTTCTTAGTGATGGTGTTGATTGCAAGTCATGCTTATGGATAATCATGGTGATGATCATGCTAGTTTGTCAAAGTTGTCTTCATTAGATCAGATGTGCCTTCTTGGAACAGGACTTTATGTTGAGTTGATGAATGGATATTGAGTCTAAGTTGAAGAATTTGAAACGAGGAATTTGGACTCAATGCTAAGTGAATATTTCTATTTGGAGTCCAAGATAGGGGGAGTTAATTCATCCTTTGTCATCTAATGTCAAAAAGGGGGAGAGAAAGAGAATGCATCATGTAGTTTTGCCATCAATGACAAAGGGGGATATTGATGGAGGTTGATTGTCATTGATGTCAAAAAGGTGTTGAGTTGTTGATACAAAGTTAGTTGTCATTGTTGATCAGAGAGATATTCATATGATCACTCATGCTTGAGTTGTCATGATCTTCATACATCATATTGCAGAGTTCACAGAATTTGCATGCTTCATCAGTCATGTTATTTTTCATGCTTCTAGTTCATTGATTCAGTACAAATGCTTATATGCTTTTCGTTCATACTTGAGTTCATATTTTGACAATGTTGTGTTTATCATTGTGATGATGTTTGGTTGTTGCAAAGTTGGTTGATATCAGAGATGTTTACATGGAGTTGATGTTGACATTCTTCATGATTCACTTAATGAGGTTGCTTGCTTTGTTCATCATGTTTTGGTAGAGTTGTGTTTGGTCTCAGTTGATGATCAGTATTGTATGTAGTGATGTTATAAGTTGTTGTTACTTCTTATTATCATGTCATTTCTTGTTCATGCCAAAAAGGATGCCTTTCAGATGATGATCTTGATCTTTCTTTAGTTGATCATGTCTTAGTGCCTCAGGAGTGTGGAGCTTGCTTATGGTAGAGATGTGGAGTTGTTTTGATGAGATGTTGAGTTTGGAAGTCTTGGAGGAGTCTGATGTCTTCATGATCACTTGTGCTTTAGAGATGTCAATTGAGATATCAACAATAGTGGGATTTGATAAGTTTCTTTGTGAGTGACATTAAAAAGGAGCATCAAGAAATTGTGGTGAGCTACTGTTAATATGATGCACATGGTTTCTCTAGTCTCAGACTGTGTTACAGTTAAATGTCTTCATTTAGAGAGGTGGTTTGCATCTTGTAAGTGATCTCAGTTAAATTGTTTTTCAAGTTCCTAAAATCCACTAGTGTATTTGGCAAAGTATTCAAAATGTTCTCATCATTCTGCCACCTTTCTGCAATAGTCAAGGGACTTCTCTACAACAGTTAAGGGGACCTAAAAGCTGAATTTCTTGAGTCTAGGGTTTATTCCTTGAACACCTAAAACCCTACACTATATTCCTTATGACCTAATTCTTCCCGTCCCCTATAACATTCACTTTATGTTATATTTGTTTGTTGACCTACTGTCGCAGGTCGCTTCACTTAAATTCACCTACTAGAGGGGTCTTTATACGTTTTGCCAAATGGCCCCCTCTATCCCTCCTACCGATTGGTGCGGTCTCCACTATGGATGCTTGGGCACCAATTAATAATCGATGGTCTTCTTTGAATGTTTAATGGGCGCTCATTTGCAAATTGATGGACATCATTTAAATTTGTGTCCTCGCTTCTCTACTGCGACTTTGACGGGCCTGTAGCCGTCATTTGGAGATTGACAGCAGTTGCTTTGTTTTTTTTAGGCTATATTTAGTCACTTTCAAAAGGCAGACTGTTGGAGATTTAAAAACACTATCTTGAGAAGATTTTTTTTTCTATTTTTATTCTCCCCACTCGTGCAAAGAAGAAGTTTCCTTTTTTATGTTGCGAAAGAAAAAGTATTAAATTATTTTTGAGAAGTGTATAGGGGTTTTATTTTTGGACTTCATATAGATGATTTTGTGAGTGGGTCCGAAGATGATAAGAGAATTTTTTAATTTTCTCTGACAAAGGGCAAATCTAATTTAAAATATTATTGAAGACTTTTATTTGCAGGTGGTGGAGGCTATTTTAGTTTTTTTATTGTTTGAAAAGGGAAAAGGGATATGCAAAGAGAAGAGGAAATGAAAGGTCATTTCATTTATAATGACATTGTAGGTTCATTATGGATTGATTTTTTTGAGGACTAATATGCAACATTGAAGACATATTTTTTTTGAGGTTTTGAGTAGAGATGAATTCAATGCAGGAGATGATTGAAAGACATTGTTGATTGCAAATGAGAGATATTATTTTGCAGATAAAAAGGAAGATAGTATGAAGATTGAATTGATTGTGAGGGTATTTGCAGATTAAGGGTAGAGCTTGATCAGTTTCTTGCAGAACGTAGAAGATATGCAAATTGAATGAAAAGAAATGATAGAAAAATAGAGAAGATAGACTTGTTGTAGAACTACATGACTAAGGAGATGCAAGTTCAGTGATTTGTATTGAAATAGAGAAACCTTTTGTATCCTTTGTATTATTCTGAGATTGTATATTTTTCCAATGAGGCACATTGTAGCTAGTGAGGCTTGCATGGTTAGTGAGACCTGTTTATTGCTAGAGAGGCATGTATGTCAGTGAGACAAATGTTGTAATAAGTGAGATTCTATTAAGCCAGTGAGGCAAATTTTTAGAGTGGTTTTTTATCCCTATAAGGGTTTTCCACTCATCAAAAACATGTGTTATAGTTTATGTTATTTGCCTCTATGTGTGTGTATCCTAATGTTTTTCTCATAAGGTCCTGTTCACACTATTCATCATCATACTTGTGCATGTGTTTGATAGATCATTGATGTCTCTTTCACTCTCTATCTTGTAAATTAAAAGGTGCAAAAAGATCATAAAGATTATAGACTACTAATTCACCCCTCCTCTCAGTGGTCCTGTACTCCGACAAGTGGTATCAGAGCATAGGTTCCCTATAGAAGTCTAACAGACTTGGGTAGGTCCTGATAGTAGAGTACCATGGGAAAATGTAGAAGAAATAAGGGCAGGAGAAATGTCAAGTCACATACTGGTCAAAAGGTATCATCTATACCAAACTCAAATGTTGATCTACATGTCTCGCAAGTTGAGTCAGGTATTAAATTAGAGTAAGAGTTTTCTGGAGTTCCTTTCTTTGATGGTTTAGATTTCTTTATTTGGTATATTAGAATGCAAGTGTATCTCTCTTCTTTAGGGTATGGTGTGTGGATGTCAGTTGAGAATGGTTATTTTATTTCCTCTCAATCACCTAATACTACAAGTAATAAAGAGGCTTATGAATGTAATCATATAGCAAAGAAGGCTATTCTGTCTGGATTATCTAATGAAGTTTCTTGTAAAGTTATGCATTGTGAACCAACTCAAGATGTGTGGAAGGAGTTGATTAGAATCTATGAAAGTGATGCAATTGAAGGAGAGGATAGCTTGGTGTCTTAGGAAAGTGACAATGAAAGGATACATTCACATGAAGGAGATGAGGTCCAATCTAATTCAGAAGAAGGAGATCACATTATGAGTAACTATGAACAAGAGTATGATGAACATGAGTGTGAAGTTGATATAGAAGAACTCATGTGTGCTCTGGGTGAGATCAAAAAATACAAAAAGGAGAATCAGAGATTAGAGTTGTAGCTACAATAAGAAAAGGACTTCAAGGACAAAGCACTTTCAGACCTTGAAAGAGTATCTTCAGATCTTGAAGAAGCAAGAAATCAGATTATAGACTTAAAGGGTCATGTTGATGAATCTAACAAATTGATTATCAGTCTAAAGACTGAAATTGAGGAAGCCAAAAGAATAATAGATGTAACAAAATCTGACCTTGAGGTGAAAAGAATTGAATATCTAAAATTAGAGGCTAAAATTGTCGATCTGAGAAAAGATTATGAAGGTCTCAAGGTTTTTTCCAAGATATATCAGGAGTTTGAAGAAAGCACAAACAAGTTGTATGAAATGTTGGGCAAACAAAAGCATAATAAGGACACTACTGGTCAAGATTATGAAGAAGGAGAGTGTTCCAAAGTCAGAGAGATTCCTAGAAGGAAAAGTGATCTAAGTTATCATGTTGATGCTCTTGAAGGCAAAAAGAAGATTTGAAGCTGAGGTGAAAACTAAAGATGAGTTTATCAAAATACAAAACCAAAGAAGAAATCTAAGAAGAGCTACTCCAGCAAGGCAACCATATATGTAGAAGTATAATTATTCATTTTTTGGTTATTGTTTTACCTGTAATCATTTTGGACACAAAGCAGTTGATTGCAGAAGAAGTCAATATGCTTCAATAAGGAATGCTAATCTTGTATGTTTCAAGTGCAACTATCCAGGTCACAAAGCATATAGTTGCAAAATAACACCATCTGGTTTGAAAAGTTGGAAAAGGAAAGAGGCTGAAAAGGTTTGGAAGAAGAAACCTGAACAGAAGAAAGAACCTGTGAAAGTTTGGAGACTGAAACAAAGCCAAGAAAAGATAGATCCTAAACTTGTGCATCTTGCACAAGTCATATCATGATTTGCATAAGATATAGCATGAAGCATGAAGTGAGGGGGAGTTGTCCAATGTCCTATCATTTACCCCCAATAAGTTTCAAGAGGAGATCATTTGGTGCTTGTCAATATGGGTGTACTCAAGGAGATAACATCATATGTTAGCATATGTTGGCTGAGGAGTAGTCTTTATAACAGTGGTATGACAATGCTTAGTTGCTGACATGAGACATATGGACTATGAAAGAAGACTTCTAAATGAGCATTTGAAACATTTTAATCATGCATAATGTTGAAAGCATGGAAAAGGCTATTTCATAGTGGATCAGTGTTTACTATATGTTGGATCTGACATCAGAGTTGTTATTTGCAAGCACAGTGATCTCTGTAGGTCAGTGCAAGGACATCATTGAAGTCATGCGCAAGGTCTGAGGACTGTTAAACAAGATAAATATTTGATGTTGCATTGTTAAAAATCAATTTTAGGGCAGAGGTACATGAGAAGTCGACTTGTATTGTAGGAAGAGGATAGTGTATGATTACTTGATATCTTCCATGGTAGACAGTGAGCAACAATTGAATACAATGAGAACTCTACTACAATCAAGAATCATGATTGCATGATTTAATTTCTAATAGAGAATTGACAAGGTACAAGAAATAGGACTGTGTCATGACAGTTTTGTCATCTCAATCACTGTTTGTCATGACAGTCAATACTGTATAGTGGATAGTCAATGATATCTTGAAATGGAGGGGTCTGATAGCTTTGAGTGGGACATCATTGATAGTTTTTGTTCTTTTTGACTGTATGAAGATTACTCTTTTGTTGTAGACTTGAAGTTTATAAGAGAATATGATTTATGACAGCATATGATCTCTGTATTTATTATATTTCTATATGAAGTTTGCTCTCTCCACACTATTTGCATTTCTGCTCAAGATTTTAGAAATTTTCTCAAGTTGCCAGCCTCATGATTGTTCAAGTTTCATATTTGATAGAGTTGCAAGTATCCAAATAGATATGTATGTAAAGTACTGAGGTAGACATGTGTGCATGCAATGTTGCAATGACAGTACTTTATTTGTGAAGGATAGTGACATGTTGAATGAATAGTTTTCTCTTAACGATTTATTATATTACAGTGAAGAAGTTGAAGAGGGTAGTGATACATGGAGCGGTTATCATGCTTGATGCATTGTTGGTATATCTTTTGATAGTGTTTTTCTTACTTGTTGATGCATAAAGTTCTCTTGAATGATGAGTTGTAATTGTCCCTCTTGTTATGGCCATGTTTGCTGAAGTGGAAACTAAGAGTAAAGAGTTATATTACATGACCATGGTTATCTTGTACAACATAAGTCTTCTTGTCAGTGGCAATCATGGTGCAACACTTTGTATTGATGGTATTGTTGACTTGTTGGTGCAGCAGAGCTTCTATGTTAGAATTTCAGACATTGGTGTATGAGAGCATGGTTAGAATGCTTCATGCTATGGATTTTTATCTTGTCATGAAACTTGGCTCAGGAGTTGAAGTTGAGGTAAGTCACAGATCTTATTGAGGTGTCTCATTGTGGTGTCTCTGAAAAATGATCAATGCCACAGACCTATTCTAATATCTCTCATGATTTATAGTGCAAGCAGTGGTATGAATTGATTTGGTTTATATTGGGTGTTCACATTGTTCTTAGTGATGGTGTTGATTGCAAGTCATGCTTATGGATAATCATGGTGATGATCATGCTGGTTTGTCAAAGTTGTCTTCATTAGATCAGATGTGCCTTCTTGGAACAGGACTTTATGTTGAGTCGATGAATGGATATTGAGTCTAAGTTGAAGAATTTGAAACAAGGCATTTGGACTCAATGCTAAGTGAGTATTTCTATTTGGAGTCCAAGACAGGGGGAGTTAATTCATCCTTTGTCATCTGATGTCAAAAAGGGGGAGAGAAAGAGAATGCATCATGTAGTTTTGCCATCAATGACAAAGGGGCATATTGATGGAGGTTGATTGTCATTTATTGGAGTTGTTGATGCAAAGTTAGTTGTCATTATTGATCAGAGAGATATTCATATGATCACTCATGCTTGAGTTGTCATGATCTTCATACATCATATTACAGAGTTCACAGAATTCTCATGCTTTGAATCAGTCATGTTGTTTATCATGCTTCTAGTTCATTGATTCATTCCACATGCTTCTATGCTTTTGGTTCATACTTGAGTTCATATTTTGACAATGTTGTGTTGATCACTGATGATGTTTGGTTGATGCAAAGTTGGTTGATATCAGAGATGTTCACATGGAGTTGATGTTGATGTTCTTCATGATTCACTTAATGAGGTTGCTTGCTTCTTGATGAGGTTGCTTGCTTGGTTCATCATGTTTCAAGATGTTGGCAGAGTTGTGTTTGGTCTCAGTTGATGATCAGTATTGTATGCAGTGACGTTATAAGTTGTTGTTGCTTCTTGTTATCATGTCATTTCTTGTTCATGCCTAAAAGGATGCCTTTCATATGATGATCTTGATCTTTCTTTAGTTGATCATGTCTCGGTGCCTCAGGAGTGTGGAGCTTGCTTATGACAGAGATGTGGAGTTAGTTTGATGAGATGTTGAGTTTGGAAGTCTTGGAGGATTCTGTTGTCTTCATGATCACCTGTGCTTTGGAGATGTCAATTGAGATATCAACAATAGTGGGATTTGATAAGTTGTTTTGTGAGTGACATTAAAAAGGAGCATCAATAAATTGTTGGTGAACTGTTGTTAATATGATGTACATGGTTTGTCTAGTCTCAGACTGTGTTATAGTTAAATGTATTCATTTAGAGAGGTGGTTTGCATCTTGCAAGTGATCTCAGTTAAATTATTTTTCAATTTCCTAAAATCCTCTAGTGTATTTGGCAAAGTATTCAAAATGTTCTCATCATTCTACCACCTTTCTGCAATAGTCAAGGGACTTCTCTGCAATAGTTAAGGGGAACTAAGAGCTAAATTTCTTGAGTCTAGGGTTTATTCATTGAAGGCCTAAAACCCTACACTATATTCCTTATGACTTAATTATTCCCGTCCCCTATAACATTCACTTTATGTTATATTTGTTTGTTGACCTATTGTCGCAGGTCACTCCACTTAAATTCACTTGCTAGAGGGGTCTTTATATGTTTTGCCAACCGGCCCCCTCTATCCTTCCTATCGATTGGTGCGGTCTCCACTATGGGTGCTTGGGTGCCAATTCATAATCGACTGTCTTCTTTGAATATTCAACGAGCGCTCATTTGCAAATCGATGGACATCATTTAAATTTGTGTCGTCGCTTCTCTGTTGTGACTTTGATGGCCTTGTAACTGTCATTTGGAGATTGACAGCAGTTGCTTTGTTTTTTTTAAGGCTATATTTAGTCACTTTCAAAAGGAAGACTGTTGGAGATTTAAAAGCACTATTTTGAGAAGTTTTTTTTTCTATTTTTATTCTCCCCACTCGTGCAAAGAAGAAGTTTCCTTTTTTATGTTGGGAAAGAAAAAGTGTTAAATTCTTTTTGAGAAGTGTATAGGGGTTTTATTTTTGGACTTCATACAGATGATTTGGTGAGTGGGTCCGAAGATGATAAGAGATTTTTTTTATTTTCTCTGACAGAGGGCAATCTAATTTAAAATATTATTGAAGACTTTTATTTGTAGGTGATGGAGGCTATTTTAGTTTTTTTATTGTTTGAAAAGGGAAAATGGATATGCAAAGAGAAGAGGAAATGAAAGGTCATTTCATTTATAATGACATTGTAAGTTCATTATGGATTGATTTTTTTGAGGACTAATATGCAGCATGGAAGGCATATTTTTTTTGAGGTTTTGAGTAGAGATGAATTCAACGCAGGAGATGATTGAAAGACATTGTTGATTGCAAATGAGAGATATTATTTTGTAGATAAAAAGGAAGATAGTATGAAGATTGAATTGATTGTGAGGGTATTTGTAGATTAAGGGCAAAGCTTGATCAGTTTCTTGCAGAATGCAGAAGATATGCAGATTGAATGAAAAGAAATGATAGCAAAACAAAGAAGATAGACTTGTTGTAGAACTACAGGACTGAGGAGATGCAAGTTCAGTGATTTGTATTGAAACAAAGAAACCCTTTGTATTCTTTGTATTATTCTAAGATTGTATATTTTGCCAGTGAGACACATTGTAGCCAGTGAGGCTTGCATGGTTAGCGAGACCTGTTTATTGCCAGTGAGGCATGTATGTCAGTTGGACAATTGTTGTAATTAGTGAGATTCTATTAAGCCAGTGAGGCAAATTTTCAGAGTGATTTTTTATCCCTATGAGGGTTTTCCACTCATCAAAAACATGTGTTATAGTTTATGTTATTTGCCTCTATGTGTGTGTATCCTAATGTTTTGCTCATAAGGTCATGTTCACACTATTCATCATCATACTTGTGCATATGTGTTTGATAGATCATTGGTGTCTCTTTCACTCTCTGTCTTATAAATTAAAAGGTGCAAAAAGATCATAAAGATTATAGACCACTGATTCACCCCCCCTCTCAGTGGTCTTGTACTCCAACAAATACATACATCAAGTTGAAGAAAAGTGTCCACACAGACACCTTTAGTGATCACCATAGCTCCTCACAACATCTTACACCCTCCACTAGAGAAAATAACTTGCACACCCACATCATTAAGTTTTATAATTGATAATAGGTTCCGTGTCAAACCTGATATATGCAAAACTCCATTGATCCCCTTCAGTCTTCCATCAAGGAATTTGATCAAGACTCTACCACAACCAACTATGCTTAGATGAGAATCATCACTAAGGTACACCTTCCCACCATCATATTCTTGATACTTTGAAAACCACCCCTAATGGGAGGTCATGTAGAAAGAAGCTCTAAAGTCTAGAAACCACATATCCTTAGATGCATGTGTTGCTAAGGCCATGATAAAGGCATCTAATACATCATCCTGAGAAGATTTATCAAACACATCATTATAATCATTCTTTTTTTAAAGTTTTATCCTCTTTGCAATTTATTTATTAGTGCTAGTCTTGTTGCAATTCCAACACTTTTCCTTGGACTTTCCAAGAGACTTAAATCTTCCATGGGATCTAGATCTACCTTTTTTCCTTTTTTCTTGTCCTTATTCTTGCTTGTTTCCTTCAATATTCCATGAACAACCAAGTCTTCCTTGTTAGATTGTAATCTTTCCTCCTCATCTCAATTGAGAGTAAAATAAACACGACCTCATCAAGTACTAGTTTCTTTGTAGTTCTTGTAATGATCATTATTAGGTTGTCCTACAAATCTAGTAAAGAACATGTAGAAGGGTTGTGCATCAATCTTCCTCCTTCATATTCACTCCAAGTGAGTGCTACTAGGTCATGCATAAGGATTGACATGCTTCTCACACTCCAAGAAAGTGTTTTGCACTTCACTAGGTGAGAGGGAGTCCAATCTCATCATCATCATCATCATTAAGAGACAAGATCTAGTTGTTGAGTGATATTAGTTGATTATTGTCCAAAATTTTATGGTTTTATAGGTGCCACCTATTGGTGAATGCAATATTTGTAAAGAAATATAACATTCTAATTGTTCAAGGGAGGGGATATATTGATTATCTCTACTTTGCTAACTAAAGGTTTGACATGATGACCACAAGGTGTGGTTACAACTAGAGATTTGATAAAGAGCTAAGTTTTTTCCTCTTTTTAATCATTCTCCATCCGTCTTCAAGGATGACATCATGATAGAGGGCTAGAGATGGCTAGCTAAGATTGTTATTCTCAACTTGGACAATACAAAGGTAGGAATCATTAGTCAAAGGAGGGTTTGGTCGAAGAAGGGGGATGTGGTCAACCAAAAGGGATTCTAGATGATCTAGAATGGGGCTTAATGGGATTTTTGGGGTAATATAAGGTTACATTGGGTAGGGTGGAGATAATTTTATATCCATTTACTAGTAGCACGGTTCAAACTATGATCAAATTACTCTCATTTTTTTAATAAAAGCAACATTTTAACTTATCGAGATACACTATAGGTTGATTTATTTCAAATCCTAAGCCTAAGAGGTGTCAAGAATTCAAAAGTGGTTGAGCAAGATTTATCTCTATGTATGCTTGGGGTTGTACTTGCAGGATGAAAATTTTGTTGGCATTATTTTTACACCATATAACATGACCTAGTTGACTTGTTATTTATTTTAAGGAAGGGCCTGTGTTCTAGATTAAGGAAAGAGAATTCTACCCACATGGAATATCTAGAACAAGAAAAACCTTCATGATATAATTCAAAATTCTTATAACATGCTACCTCATATTACCCAAAATTAACCATAATTAACCATCTTAATTAAGGTTAAGAAATACATCATGATTAACATAATCATAGTTAAAAAAGAATGAATCAATATTATCATGATAAATAAACATGTTATTCTTTTTAGAATATTTCAAAAAACTTAGATTTATAACATCCATGAATAACTTATTAGTGAATAACTTTCACTATAAGTGTACAAAGCTCTGCTCATGGCATCATTTATAAAAATATATATAATAACTGACTATCAAGTTATATAAATAATACTTTGTATCTGGGACTTTGACATCTGTCTTCATAAGTCTCAGCTTGTCTTCTGCTTGGGAAGGAGAGCATCACCTGAGTGCTTTTCCTCCAACCACAGACTGACGGTCCCCCACACAACTTCCTACCTAGAAGTGGCCCTACCCTTCATGGAGGGTATAGATATAAGGAACCGTTAGGTTTTCCATCTAAGTATCTGGTGTTGTGTCCTTCATAATGTCTCTCAACCATACAAGTATAGATCCACTCTAGCTATGTATGACACTACTAGAAACATTATGCCATCTGGAGTACAGTGGACCGACTAATGCATGTAGAGACAAATGCATTACTTTGGCCAAAGATTTACATACATATATGTTCTACAATGAACGTAGTCGTATGTCCACCACCTTGACTCGACTTAGAAGTTGTCTCATCCTATAGTTATCAGAGTTCGACCTCTCTAGGTCTAGGGAAGGTAAGTTCAATTCATTCTTAGTCCAATTCTAGGACAATCAACTCCTATCTTGGGAGTACATTCATTAATGTTACATTGTAGCAATGGGGAACCTGTGACTCCATGTCACTCTATTCTCGTCCTTTCAAAATGACAATTGCCCAATCATGTTTTCCAACTCATGACCTTTCTAGGCTTAGGATTTCATGTTTACCTTTACATTCAAATTTTATATCATCTAAGACTTATATTATAGTAGTCTAATAGGTCAATCTTATTAAAAAGATCCTAACTCAAGGAATCCACATGAGTTCTTGATATCTTATACTCCATTCATGAAGTATTGCCATTTGAAAGGAGATAGCATTCATATACATTTAAACACAAGAGTTTCATACTGGACATAGTATTCATTCTCATAAGAAAATAATTATCAAGGAGGATTATCTTCTCCAATAAACATGGCATACACTTAATGCTGCCTAGATAATAATACTATTTACCTCTTACCAAATTATCCTTCTCCAACGAGGAGTCAATCTATCCTTTTAAATACATAGGATGCACCATAATTATCATAATATCTATTATAAACAGTCAAGCACTGTTATTTGCAGTCCCCGAGATCGATATATTAAGTGCCTTAGGCATGGTTAAAGGTTTAAGATTAATAATAATGTTATCATGGCTCGAGTAAGGCTCTTTGCCTACTCCATTACCAACTTCATGACACACTTACAATAGTCATTATGGTTCAATACACTCTTGGTCTTGAGCACAGTCGACTCGAATCATATCAATGAGAGCATCAAGAAATATATGACATAGTTTACAACCCTTGCCATATCAGCTTTCAAGGTTTCTTGCATGCAACAACTATGCACTGGGCTCGGCCTTATGGCCTTGGCCGAGATAAATACTAAACAATGTGTACAAGTTTTAAAAGAGAGGAAGCATTTACGGTCTCGTAGGTCTTTAAAGACAACTTGATAGTATATCCACTATCATAGTTTTATCACAATGAATGTTTACCACCTCGAAGGTCTTTAATGATAATACAACAGTTCATTTGCTATCATAAGTCGACACAGTTGACATCATAAAGAATGCATTAAATAATATCTTACTTGCCATGCCAAATTTAAGTTCATTTCGAAGTATAACTTTATTCCTATTAAAGGAATACACAGTGGAGTTCAACCTATCGAGGAATAACTCTTGTGTGCTTTACAATGGCTCTAACCTGAGCTTGCTTGCCCCCACCACCTCGCTACTTCTGTAGCATTCTTTTCTTACAAAACCCTCGATTCCAACTTGTTCTTGCTTGATATATGCATACTCAAAGCATAACCCAAAACAAAGGCACCTTCGATACTCTTGCATGCATCCCATGCAACAAGATCCGCCACCTTTTTCTCAACATAATGGTGAAAACTATTTCTAACCTCCACCACCCCGTGGGTCTTCGGGTTTCCAACAGTCCATTATCTCCATTATGGAGTGGGTAGCGAAGATAGAGATTAAGATAGGTTCAAATCAGCCTCCACTCACTCCACTCATCATGGGTAGTGGTCGGCCTACTTATCATAAGTCATATACATTAATAATATTAAAGGTGCCCGATCATAAGGTCTAGAATAATTATATCACACAAAGTTTCCCTTGCATCTAAATGATGTTTAAGGGTAAACAAAATAATCCAAGATGTCACCTATTGATAACATCATCGATAGGGTGGCACAACAACAAAATGCGACTTTGGGGTTGAGTACCACTCCCCCTTCTTCGCCATATTAACCATAAGTATATATAAAAGGAAATAATAATCACAAAACCCTAATAAGGAAATAGATAAGGAAACAAGGAAATACTCGACAACCTGACGAGATTATTAGTTGACTTAAGTTGATGTTCTAAGAACATTGCTTAGTTGAATCGACGTAGATGGCGTCATGATAACTCAAATTGTCATGCCGCCACAGAAATGAAAATGACTGACAAGGGAAAGACGCAAACTCATTCTACCTTGCATGGGTTCACAAGGATTAATTTAGATACTCATATGGCAATCTAACCTTTTCCCAACATCTATCTCCTCCTCCCGGATGATACTCTCCTTCCATCCTTGAAGGAAGATTCTTTTCCTAGTCACACTCACAACCAAATAACCATGATTAGTGTATCATCATTTGATTCACAAATCATTATAATTAAATAATCGTATCAACATGTAATCTCATGTCTAAGTAGCATTAGTCAATATTCATATAATCAATGATTCATTTGATATTTTCCACAAACATCAAATCATTAAACTATGATTAATCATATTGATTACCACACCAAAGAAAGATTAAGCTAAATCATAAGTTGGGGATGTAACAATTCTAGGATTGAAGGTATCAAAAATTTCCACATATGACGGAACTACCATACTAAAGGATAACTTGAACAATTTTAGATAAAACAAACATACATGGGATATATTCCTTTCCTAATCCCTTTATAGATCCAATGCCCCAACCCCTATCCTCACATTTTTGTCTATGCCCCATTTGTAAAATTCTTGCTTAAAGGGAACCCTCTTAGAAAAAGCAAGATAATAGATTTCTACTTACAATCAACAATTACATTCAATATTTTGTTAGGGAGTTGACATTCAAGGTTTTTACCTCTAAGATTGACTCTTTGATGAGAAAATTCTCGTGTCCCAATGACTCGGCTTGATGGTCCAACCCATGCTTAGAAACAAAAATTTCTTCAAAGAAACAAGTGACTAGAGGGAAAATGGCATCTCAAGCATCTTCATTCAAAGATACCTTCATACCTTTGTTCAAAGGTACCTTCAAACAAAGGCATCTCAACTTTTTGAATGTGAAACATTAAAAAAATAATAAAAAAGGGACCTTCATTTGAAGGTGTTTTGCATTTTTTTGTCCCATCCCACAAGTGAGACACACTATTGTGGGTTCACTCGACTAGACACATTAAGAAGTACTATAAGGAAAAGAAGGGAAATAAGGATTCTAATGATGATTTAGACTTGAGAGCCTCTAGTGATGATGGTAGTGATGCTTTCATCGTATCCCTTACTATAAATGCACATGAGAGTGCATGGTTGATTGATTTTGGAGCCTCCTTTCACATGAATCCCAATAGGGACTGGTTCTTAGATTATGAGAGCTTTGACAATGGATAGGTATACTTGGGAGATAACTCTTCTCTCAAAATCATTGGTCAAGGTAGAGTCATGCTTGCACTTGGAGATGAAAGAACCAAAACCCTCTCCAATATTTTGCACATTTTAGGTTTGGTGAGAAACCTACTTTTTGCAAGTAAATTAATGATGTTGATGTGCAGGTGGTTTTTAACAAAGATGGATGCAATATGGTGTGTGGGGACATTGGCAAAGGGACTTTGTTTTGGAACTCTATTCATAGATATGCTAGAATTATGGAATATAACAATTTTAAGATTCCTAATTTAGGTAATCATATGTTTCTAGCAAAGAAGACCATGTTGTGGCACAAGAATATGTGCCACATTTGTGAGAAATACCTAAGGGGCTTGAGATGTAAGAACTTATTAGAGGGCCTAACTAATTGTTCCTTAGATTTTGATATTTGTAAACATTGTATATTTGGAAAACATAATCATGTTAAGTTTTATTTAAGCTTTTCTAGATTTGTAGGGATTTAATATTTGATTCATAATGATGTCTTTGGTCTTATAGATATACCATCACTAGGTAAATTCCTATATTATGTATCTTTTATTGATGACTTTTCTAGGAAATCATGAGTATTTTTCCTCAAATATAAATTTGAGGTATTCTCAAAGTTTAAAGAATTTAAAGCTCTCATTGAGAATTAGATAGAGAACAAGATCAAATCATTGAGAACAAATAATGGTGGATAATTATGTTCAATAGACTGACATATTTTGCAAGGAACATGGTATTGCAAGGCACAATACAACTCAATATACCTTTCCATAGAATGGAATTGTAGAGAGTGAATAGGATGTTACTTGATTAATAGGTCTCCTACTTCACCTCTTGTAGACAAAACCCCTGAGGAGGCTTGGTTAAGAAAGAAGATTTCATTGTAGAATATTAGAGTTTTTAGTTGTGAGACATATGTACATGTGCTTGAGAAGAGATCCAAGATGGATTTCAAAGTAGAGACATGTATCTTCATCAGGGATTATGATGGTGTCAAAGGGTACTTGAGTATTGGAATCTTGAGATTGAAAAGACAATTTATAGTTTGAATGTGATCTTCATGGAGGTTAGATCTTCTCTTACACCTATATAATCTAAAGATGAGAAGAAGACATTGGTGCTAATAAATCTAGAGATCAAGGATGTTGCACCCGATATTGAATTAGAGGTTTAGAATGGATATGATGAGGAGGATGATTTAGAAAGTTCAGAGGAAGAAGAACAACCTTAAACCCCACTCTTGAGGAGGTTCACTTGGTAGAGAACTCAACCTGATAGGTACTACCCACCTAATTTTAGATGCATTTGTGTTGTCTACTAATAAGGACGAACCTAGAACAAGGAAGGAAGTAATGGAGTTTATAGAAAGTAAGTCTTGGAAGAAGACCATGGATGAGGAGATGGTTGCACTAGAGAAGAATAATACATGGGACTTTTGAAGCTTCCTAAGGATAGGAAATTAGTTGGCTACCAATGGGGTTTCAAGAAGAAATATAGTTAATAGGGAAAATTTGAGAAGTAAAAGGCAAGGTTAGTAGATAAGGGTTGTTCCTAGGTAGGGGGATTTGATTTTAATGAGATCTTTTATCCTAATGCAAAGTCTTGTTGTGTTTGACGTTGAAGTTGAACATATGGATGTTAAGACAACTTTTCTACATGAGGATTTAGATGAGGAGATCTACATGACATAGCTAGAGCACTTCATGGTGAAGGGTAAGAAAGACTTGGTTTGTAGGTTGAAGAAGTTTCTATATGGTCTTAAACAATCCTCCAAGATGTGGTATTAGAAGTTTGACACGTGCATCTTAAAATTGGGGTATACTAGATCTATATTAGATCATCGTGTTTACTTCAAACATGACAATGATCATTTTACTATTATTTATCTTTATGTCGATGACATGTTATTGATAAGTAATAGTAAGGATATTATCATAGCCCTAAAATCTTAGATTTCAACATAGTTTGATATGAAGGGCTTGGGGGCAGATAAGTTCATTTTAGGGATGGAGATCAAGAGAGATAGAACAAACACAAAACTCTGGATCAACTAGAGGAACTATGTTAACTTTTTTGTAGTGGTTTGGGATGTAGAATTATAAACTAGTGAGGGTTCCCATTCCTATTGGAACAAAGCTTTTTGTTGATCAATGTTTTTTTATAGTAGACGAGATAGAGGACATGATCCATATCCCCAGTGTGAGTGTATTTGCTAGCCTTATATATGTTATGGTCTACACTAGACTAGATATTGCCCAAGTAGTGGGATTCCTAGGTAGGTATATGTCTAATTCATCCAAAGAGCACTAGATCACATTGAAGAGGGTATTCGGGTATCTTAAATACACATCAAAGTGTTCAATTTACTATCAAAGAGGATACAATTTGAGTGGGATAATGGATATAGGATGGAAGAATAAAGGTGTCCCACTTTTTGGCTTAAGTGGGACACTCATATCAACATTTTAGCCAGATTTTCACTTTTTGTCACTTATAGCAAGAAAACCATTAAGAATTTGAAGATATAAACTAATGATTTTTGAGATTTCATGTGTAGATTTTAAATATATATTTTTTAATTTTAAAAATAATTTGTTTGAATTTTTAAACATTTGATAATTTCTTTGACTTTATTGTATTTTCAATGAGTAATATTTTCCCATATCATATAACTTGAGCTAAAAATTAAATCAATTCACAATTTCTTAAAAAATAGACTGTTAACACTAATATCCAGGGCCTGCATATGTTTTTGTTGCATATTTTATTTATTATTTTCTAATTCAAATTAATTATAATTTAGACACACATTTTACTATACAACATAACTTCTTTTGTATATATTCAAATTGTTTTTTTGTTGAAACAAGGACCTCAACATGGAGGTTGGGTGTATGTTTCAAATTTTTTTAATTTATTTTTCCACGTATGTCAAACAGAGAACTTTATGTTTGGTAAGAAACCTAAGTTCACTAGAAAATAGAAAATAAATATAATAATTAAACAAAAAATATTACAATTATGCTTTTTAGAAAGCTTACTTCGAGGGACATAACTATGCAAAATCTCATCTCATGGAAACTTCATTTGATTATCAAAAGCTTGTCACATAAATCAACATTTTTTGTCAAAAATAGGGTGACCAAAACTTCAAGGGCCACGTAGGGGGTTTAAATGAAGGACCTTCATTTAAAGGCCATTTCCCATGTGTTTTGGCTTGAAACATTAAAAATTAGTGAAAACTACTTTCATTCAAACCCCTTTGACCTTCCTTTGAACCCCATTGACACATGACATGACATGTACCTTGGTTCAATGATTTTTACCTCCTAGGAGTCATTCTTGTGAAGTGTCCCACAAGTGAAACATGTCTTTATACTTCCACTCTATATAGGGTTTCATGGATTTTGATTAGGTTAATGATGTGGATAACATGAAGTATACCAATATGTATGTGTTTACCCTATTTGGTGGTGTGATCAGTTGGACGAGAAAATGATGGGTTGTGGTTGCTCTTTTGACTATAGAGGTAAAATAAATGGGCAACTATTCATGCCTATAAGGAAGTAGTCTAGCTTTAGAGACTATGTTTGACCATCAAGTTGAACCAAGATATAATGGTAATTTAGTGTGATAGTTAGAGTACCATCAAGTTGACAACTTGTACCCTAAATTTCATGTGTGGACAAAGCACATTAATGTGTTGTATCACTTTATTCATGATATGGTGGTGACAAGAGGGTCATGGTAAAAAAGGTGGAACCTTGGTGAATGTTAAAGATGATTTGAAGAAGTTCATGAGCACATTGGATATGAGGATCATCCCCTAGCATTAGTTCACTACGGTGAGTGCCCTTTATGATTCTTGTTATGTATACAACAAGTGGGAGATTGTTATGAATAGATGACTAGGTGTTGTTATACACCTTACAAAGTTTGAGGTCTAGGAGCAATTATTTAAAATTTATAATATTGTAAATAATGTTCCCACATGGAAAAATACACCTCATTTGGATGGAATTTTGAGCTTGTATTATTGGCACTATTTGCCATGTGTCATTAGCTAAACTTATGACAATTGTAAGAAGTCATTGAATAGGGGTTACTAGGTGGACTATGAATGCCATCTTTGACAGGCTAAATATAGTTGTATGTAAGAGGTGTGTAGGTGTAATTATTGCCTCATGTTGGAGTGCTTTGGGGTTACATTTGGATCCCTTGGTCATAGGGATCAAATCGAGAGTTAAAATCTATGTTGGGAGGAGTTATTTTTGGAGTGGGGCACATGTGTTGAATTTGGCCACTTGGACTTAACTTTGGCTCATGGTTTTCAATCAGTGGTTTTGCAGAATCATTCCTGGTTTCCTAGCTCTCCTTGGTGTATATATTAAGGGCTTGGTATAGAGATTGTATGCTTAGTTTTATGTAGGGTTATGCTACCAAAATTCCTCCAAGATCTAAGTGTTGACCTCATTGTAGCACATAGACTTTAATATTGCATTGTAACACTTTATTATTGATAAATACATTGGGTGTGTGCTATGGAGGTTGGGTTTTCCCTATGCAAGGTTTTACGAGGGTGTATTTTGTGTCATGTTTTATTCTTCTATTCTTGTTTTTGCTTTCTAATTAGTGCCTGGTACTATGTTGAAACTTTGTTAAAATTTACATATATCATAAATTTTAACTCTTCTTATTAGATTGAGTAGGATTTAGTGCATATTTCCTTCCAACAACACCCAAAAACTTTCCATGGTGTTGCTTGTGTTATGTAATTAATTGGACTATACATGCCTACAACACTTAAATGATTCATAATGCTACCCATGATCAATCCCAAGAAGTATTCATGCTTAGCACCCACAAACATGTCATAGTGTTACTCATGCTACCAAAATTATGAATCTTGCCAAAAGGTCCTTGCCCTCATGCAATCAATGATGGTTTACATGCCTATAACACCCAAAGGCTTTATAGTGTTGTCCATGCTCAAACAAAGAAAGTTTACAAGCTTACAACACCCATACATGTGCCATAGTGCTACCCATGTTACCAGTTGTATTCTTTAGCATGTTTTTTCCCTACTTGCTCATACACGTGTAATAAAACCAAACTTTGAAACTATTTATGCGACACACATACAATAAAAATATTTCTAACAAGTTGTCCATGTTACCCATCTTGCACTAGAAGACCAAAACCATCATGTAACAAGTGTTGCACTACACTTTCTTGCTTCAAACAAAAATGGATGTGATAATATTTTTTAATCAATTTACAAGAAATGTGACAGATGCAATTTCCCATTACCTCATGAATTTCCCTCTTGCTTTTCCTTACTTGTTTTCCATGTAGACTTGTTTAACATGCTTACAATACTCCTTGCTTGCTCTACAAGTAGAGTTGGCAACTTTAACAATACCCAATCCATAGGAAAAAAAATTGAATTACTATTCAAATGCCTGAATAAATGAAACCAACCCACTCTTATCTCCTATGAAAATCAAGTAAATGCTCTATCCAAGCATCAAATGAAATACCCTTACCATCCATTGGTGGTGTAGCATCATGTGATGTTTATTCTCTCTTTACTTGGTGTTTGGGTATGCTTCCTACTCTCACTTTTGCCATTCTTTGGGTTAAGCTTCGGATGAAGATTCTGACACTTTTCATCCCAATATCCTTCAACCTTGATATGGGAGAAATAGCCATTGGCTTTACACATACTCAAACCAACTTGATTGTTACTTTCCTTGAGTGTGTCTAAACCTTTCTCTCCCTTTGTCTCAAGGTGAGTGGCCACCTTTTTTCCCTCTTGAAGTAGAATTTTTCTCTCATCTTCCGTCATAAATTATTTCTCATGTTTAAGTGACATTATATAATCATTTTGAATCTTTACAAAAATAATTTTAGAGGAATTTTTACTTCCTATGGGCTATCCTTGATTTGTGCATGCATAGTGAAGATCCCAAGTAAAGATTTCTCCAATTTCCATGCTTGCATAACCAAGGCCTCAAATAGTGGCCTTTTCTTCACTATTATGGGTTGAAGTATTCCTTGGCCATCCTTGCCAAGTCCTCTTCCATAATATCCCATCCTTGGAAGCCATTTAGAAACTTTACCCTTGGTGTGCATTTCAAACTTGCAATTGAAATCATTAGATTTCAAATCTTTGAAAAAAACTTCTCATAGATGCTCTTGCATACATTCTCAATAGTTTGTGCTTGTTGAGAAGGGTTTGGCCCACTCTTCTTGGTAGACTCCTCTTTAAATATATTCTTGGAGCTTCTATATTAGTGCATCCTTTTCTATCAACTCTTGGTGCAATTGCCTATAATCAACACGTGACCCTTCAATTATCTCACTCAAATGATGCACAAGTCTCTCTAAAGATATATGTTTTTTCCTAGCACCAACTCATCACTTTCTTGGAGGTCTTCTAGCTTCTTCTTTTGAGATTTTTTTATGGCTTCCCCTTTACAACCTGCACACCTTGAGAATAATTTGAAAAAAAGTTGTTATACACACAATTCTCAATATGTCACCCAAATCTTCCTACAAGCGTCAAAGAACTCGTGCCTTTAATACCAATTGATCTATAATTTCCTCGAATTTTAGTTAGAAATTAGGGAACAAAAACACACAAACTATTGTTCTATTAGAAATTATCAGTGCATGACATAGAATAATGTAATAAATAATAAATTAACATGTTAATGTTAATTTATTAGATGTTAGTTTTTAGTTAGTTATTAGTTATGGATTAGTTGGTAGTTAGTGGTTTGGGTAGTTAGTAAGTTGAATGGCTTTATAAAACCGTAGAATGTAATCATTTATGTGTTGAAGATGAATGACTAATTGTTGATGTGGTTGAGCCTTGGGTTCTTCTTCGTGTATGACATTTTCAATGTGGTATCAGAGCAGGTGTCTTGGATTTCTTTGGTCACCCTCCATTCTCTTGTCTTTCTTTCTCCAAAGACGTGTTCAATGATGATGTAGTGAGGACCACGTGCAAAATTCATTGTTATCTGCCCACCATTCTTGCACTTTGTCAACAGAGGAGTAATGTAGACCATGTGCAAATCTATGGTTTCTCTTCTTTCTCCATCTCGTTCCTTCATTTGGTTTATCTCCTCTCTCTCCATCTTGTTCATTCTTTTCATAGTTTTCACTGCATTTTGTTCATTTCATATCAAAAAATTAGAAAAATTTAAAAATTTATACATTCAAAGTTGAGAAATATGTGGTGTTGCAGAAATTTGTTTTATATCAGTCTCACTAAAATAGTGACATCTTTCTCATTTTGTAATGAAATTTAGAAATTTAAAATGTTCTGGAAAGATGTTGAAGAGGATAATAAAACCCATAAAGAGTTTGAGAATTCTATTGATATTTAATGAGTAGTTTGATGCAGAAGACAAAGGTGAAATTGTGTTATTTTTTCAACATTATGTAAATGAAGAAAGAATGATTTTGGAGCCATAAGGGTGTAATAGATTTTATATTTACCCATTGTAATTGGGTGCATTATTGGTAGAAACTGACATCTAAAGTAAAATTTTCATTGAAGGGGGGAGAATATGAGACATGACAATTGTCGATATTGCAACATCAGAATAAAGTCCCTCTGTCAACACTAAAGGGGGTGTTAGAAATTATTAGTGCATGACATAGAATAATGTAATAAATAATAAATTAACACATTAAAGTTAATTTATTAGATGTTGGTTTTTAGTTAGTTATTAGTTATGGGTTAGTTGGTAGTTAGTGGTTTGGGTAGTTAGTAAGTTGAATGGCTTTATAAAGCCATAGAATGTAATCATTTATGTGTTGAAGATGAATGACTAATTGTTGATGTGGTTGAGCCTTGGGCTCTTCTTCATTGTGTCACAATTTTCAATATGTTCTACTTGGAATCCAAATGGTAATCAACAATGGAGGAACTGGAATATTGTTACACTAAGAAATGACGTATTAGAATGTTTGATCCTAGGAAAACCGCTATGGGAGGTGAAAAACCCAATTGGTAGGGGCGATTGCCCTTCTACTAGAGTGTATTGCTCAAAATAGACAAGCATAAAATGTTATACAACCTCTATCAAGCCTATCACTACTTTAGCTTTCTACTTTTGAGAGTTACAAGAATTCAATTCTCAGAATCTCCTCCTCCCCTTTACTTTGGACTACCAATTGGTTCGTATAGAGTGTTGGAAGACTCCTCTCATGTGTGCAAAGCCTTCTATATGGAAACCAAAGAGACATGGTTGCTGAGTCATTTCAAATTCTATTAATTTTTTTGATTTGAGAAAAATAGCTCGCCCAACACTTTTGAAACTGCCTTGATGACCTTTCAAAACTACTAGTGACAATTTTGAAATTATCATTGTCGATAGTTTTTACTCTTCTTTTAGAAGTCATAACTTTTACATATGGACTCAAAACAAAGTGTCTTTTTTTGAAATTGCATAACGTTTTAAGAGGAACGTGAATGTGTAAACATATTCAACTTTCGATGCCATGTTTTTTGGCCCTGTAACATGTTGAATTATCTTTCCCCTTAAGGATGAGCTTTCCTCCTAGATCTAATATGAATTGATTAATATAGCTAGGAAAGGAACTACTTGGAGTAATGCACTAAAATACATGTATAAATTAAATTAAAAAATAAGGTTCTTAGTTGGAACTTTGATGTAGATATGTTGCGGCAAAAGTTTGAAAGTGATTGGTCAGTTGTAAGAAAATCAAGAATAACTTGAGGAATATCTACCTACATGGATTTGATCTTTGTAAACTTTTTGATGTTTGAACTTAGTTTGCTTGATGCGTGTATCTTTTTCTGCATAAAAACTTGGTTGTGTGTGGTTCAAAGTTTGCCAATGATAAAGATTATGTCTCCTCTTGGTCAAACTCCCAAGGTATTAAGTCAACAAATTTTGGAAATGATCAAAGATAGCGAACACACATGTAGGAGATGCCTTAGATGATGATGCAAGTAGGTAATGCAATATTAAATACTTTGATTATGCAAATAAATGTACCTTGAATGTTTTTTTATTGGAACTAGATCAGATGCCCTAAAAATGAACTAAGGTTTTTCCTTAAATACAAATTCAAAGGCGGCAAGTGAAATGTTTCATGCTTCAAGTCGACACATAAAGACTAGTTAGAAAGGTTAGGTTAGTCCTAAATTTAAATTTGAAAACTAAACATTTTGGATTCTTTTTTATGAATCACTCAACTAACCTAGGTCACATGCGCAAATCATAGATCTGAACTGGGAGAGAAATGAGTAAAATTGAGGATCAAGTCTAGTCTTTAGGAGTGAGTGTAGATGGAATCATGTAAGGTTTAGGTTATATGCCAACTTCTAATAGAAATCATACCATTTGTATACTTGTCATTGCATAAGGAATAACCAAGTCAAAGTGAGCCCAAAACGAAAGGGAAAAGTGCAAGGTATGCAATTTTTACCATTACAAATATCAACCCTAGTTTCTTGCCTTTTCAACTCCAATAATACTTTATACAATGAAATCAAAAGTCATCATCAAAACTATATCACAACTAATTCTATGAGAACATAACATCCCTCGATAATAGATGATTTGAACGATTGAACACTAAAGAGAAATTAAACTCTATATAAAGAAATGATTTCAAATTTAAATGCATTCTGACTCATTATATTATAAATTTATAATCCTTTAGGAAAAAAAAATTAATGTAATCCAATTATTTCAAATAAAAAATAACAAATAAAAATCCATCAAAACTAAAGTCTCTCCCGCACCAAAGATCTAACGGTCCTCAAACAAACTTTGTTTAGTGTACGTTGTTTTAAATGTTTCGAAACCCTAAAGCCGGGTCAGAAAACCCTAATTTAATGGTTAAATGGGGTCGCTCCAGAATAAATGATACCATTCTACAGTCCGAGATATGTTTTTCCTCAAATATTCTGTAAGAGTCTTTCTTATCAGATCTCATCTGCGCAGATTGTAGCGGGAGTTTGTTGTTTTGTGAGTCTTGGATCTGGAAAGCTGAAGAGCTTTGTGTTTATGAAAGGGCAACTTTGCCGAGGCAATCAAATCCATTGGTTTCCTCTTTTTCCCTGTTGCCCATAATGTAATTGATCTCTTGCTTGCTCTGGATTCATTTTTTTCTCCTACCTAGAGCGCATTGCAGCGCCACATTTGACCGTGTGGTGGCACAGATCTACATATAAAGCCATTATTAGGTCTGGCTTTACAGGGTTTTCTTTGATAATGATTATGTTGAGGGTTTTAATTTGTGAAATGTTTCTGGTGTTTTATTGACTTGTTTTTTGGTTTATCTTATTCAATTTGATTTCTGTGTGGTATTTGCTTTCTGTTTGGGCTCATCTGGTTTGCAGTAGTATGATGAGGGTTAGGGTTTTGGGCAAAATTGATTTCATAGATGTTTTACTTAATAATCTGGCAGTTAAAAAAACTGTAGATAGTTCTTGTTTAGAAAGGGGTAATTTTGGTTATTAACAAAAAGTAATTAAAATTATACAGTTATTGTATTCGAGTTTTTGGTCTGCAATGGAAACTTTTGAACTGTTAACAAAAGTGTTCAAATTATATAGCCACTGTATATGATGAATGAGAATTAATCTTCAGCAGTCATTGCCTTTAATTGAACTATTGAACTATTGTATGGAAAATATAAAAATCTTAACAAGGGAATCTTTGTTACTATGGGCTCTAAATTGTTATAGAGGGTTTTTAGAAAGTTCAGAATTGAGGTATCAGAAAACTTAAAGATTTTTAATGAAGTAGAACTGTGTTAATGTAACGGTAAAGTTTGTATGACAATGTTAATTTTGACTTAGTTTTACGGTAGTCTTTCAGCTGCATTTCCATATATACATATTTCTATATATTTATATACATGTATTTAGATATATTCATTTAGATTATACATTAATTACATTTATCTCTATATGATCCTAATTTAACCATTTCGACAGTTCCTAGAATTCTAAAATCTAAATTAAAACTTAGCTGAACCTGCCCATTTTACTAGTCATGCTTGCTTGATGAAACAAGCACGTGTGTATGCCATTTGATAGTATGTGCTAATTAAAGGCATACTCTTGCCTACATTTCATTGTCCTCTCATATTTACTCATGCCATAAGCATTATCAAGAAGCTGAAGCATTACAAGAAATTTTAGTTTGGAAACAAATCTTTGGTTGCATACTCATTCTAGGATGTATGTTTTCTTTATTTTGACTTAGGAGAACATGTCCTATAATTACACTAATTAGGCCTGTCTTAGATGTACACACTAAGGAAGATCAGATCCACACTAAGCAAGAACATATTCATGTAAAAAGAACATTAACTTGTGGACTTGACCTTGGATAGAACATTAATTTGTGGACTTGGACCTTGGGTAGAGTAGAGGTGCACGGTCTAAATCAGTATATGGTCTAAATCATTGTAGTAATATAAAAATGACATATTCAAGTTAGAGAGAGTTCATAATTAGTGCCAAATTGAAATTCATTCATGTTTTTGGTCATAGAGGTAAGTACTCATCTTTAACTTATGTTCATGTGCTTGGATCTTATTGGATTAGTCTAGATTAAACTTAGGGAAAGTTTTTCTTTTTGGTTATATATATTTTTTTGGGTGAACTCCTGCCCCAAGGGTTTGACTTTAAGACTACCTTTAATTTTATTAAGGTTTTAGATATGTGCTTTATGATTACATCATCATTTTTCAAATCTTGGTAGTGTTTGTGTGTATATTTATTATTTAATTGTTACATATTTCCTTATAGGGTTTGTGTTTTATTTAATGACTTTGTTTTTCCCCACCCTTGGATACCTTGTTAGGGTTTCATTTTCATATTTCATATATCATTGATTTTTTGTTTTTATTTTTGTTTTAAATTTAAAAGTAATTTGCATTGTCTTATCATGGATTTCTTCTCCCCTTTCTTACCAATATATGATCCAGGCTTAGTGACTTAGTTGCTACTTCATCCTTATATACACTTGATACAATTAGGGATCTTCATATGTATTTGTACCTAGCTAGCATGATATTTTTTTACATCTATATGGATTCTCCTCCATTCGAGGAGTCTAGTGATGTAGATACATGTGTTTCACCTTCACTTACATATGATGATGAATCTTCTCCCCTGCCTAGAGATACATATGATGATTTGAGATTATTTAATTATGATGATTATCTTAGTAATGAGCTTTATGATTATTCTACTTTTTTTATCATTAGTGATATGTATATACATGATATACTTTTTTCACCATGACATGAGGTTTCTAGTTTTGTTCTATATCATGTAGCTCATCATCTTTTGATAATATGTTTAATAGTGCACATAGTGATAGCTTTTTATTCTATCACCATGAAGTTGATTACTCTTTGTTACATGATGGTTTGGCTATGATGCACACACCTCTAATGCATAATGTCATACTTGTTATAAATCCTTCCATATTCTTTTATAGATTACTTTATTATTAGTCCTAGACCATATTTTACTCTTAATTTTTGTTTTTCCTCTTCTAGTGGCCCTTCTTTAGTGGATCCCACAGATTTTTCTATGCATCGTGATGATATAACATGTTTTGACATAGACCTTTCTTTAGATCCTCTCATGCTTTCTTATAATGTCTAAAATAGAGTTATTGTAGAGCACATTCTTATACGCCTTCTATTGAACAAACAAATGATCTAGATATGCAGAAGGACAAGGAACAATATGAGGATAATGTGATCTAGTTATCCAATTAAGCTCACACCGCTCATGGCTAAATATTTTTGTTCCTATTAAAAGGAGAGATAAACATTGAGCATACTCTTGAGCCCACAACCTCGCAAGGGTAATCTATGAAAGCAAATGATGTGCATCAAGAGATATAGTTTTGTTAACCATAACACATCCCATGTTGAGGTTACACATGAAATAAAGGATAATCCACCTATTGCAACCAACTACTAATCAAGAGATATGTGATTAAAAAGAAAGCAAAGAAGTATGAAGTCATGAAGACAAATTTGATGACGATTATTTGGATGAAGATAATCATTTAAAGGAAAAGGTTGAACCTCCCAAGTTTGTTCCATGATATACAAGCACCACTATAGTGTTTATACTTATATACCTATAACTCATATTTTCATTTTTGGCTTTTACTTTTTTTTTGCTTCTGTACCTTGGCCTTTTTTTATTATGCTTACTTGTTGTGTTTTCCATAAGTCATTTCACCTTCTATATTTGATTTCAAACTTTTCCCTCCTTTTTGGTTTCCACCTTTTTTTGCTTGACGCATTTCCTCCTATGTTTGTTTGCATCCTTTTTAAGCCTATGCTTTTTTTTATATGAAGATATAAAAAGGAAGCAAGGTATGTGGAAACAACTTTCTACATTGATCTAATGAGGAAAGTTATGCAAATTTCAATTCCTCCTATGTTTGTTTGCATCCTCTTTATGCCCATGCTTTTTTTTAGATGAAAAGATATTGAAAGGAAGCAAAGTATGTGAAAATAACTTTCTACATTAATCTATTTTTTAGATGAAAAAGGTATGTGGAAACAACTTTCTACATTGATCTAATGAAGAAAGTTATGCAAATTCCTCCTATGTTTGTTTGCATCCTCTTTATGCCCATGTTTTTTTTTAGATGAAGATATTGAAAGGAAGCAAAGTATGTGAAAACAACTTCCTACATTGATCTATTTTTTAGATGAAGAAGGTATGTGGAAACAACTTTCTACATTGATCTAATGAGGAAAGTTATGCAAATTTCAATCTTTATTAGTTACATGTTATTAGAAAAATTTCAATCTTTACTAGTTACAGGTTATTAGATGCACATTCAAGTACAATGCTCACAACACAAGATATACGTGGGAAAATACATGATGCTCATTCGCATCCCATCTTTACTAGTTACAGGTTATTAGATGCACATTCAAGTACAATGCTCACAACACAAGATATACGTGGGAAAATACATGATGCTCATTCGCATCCCATGACCTTTTCACATTCTCCTGTCGCTTATTTATCAAGCCTCTTTTGGCAATTATTCAATGTCGGTTTTTTTTATGTCGGCCAATAACAAACTAATTGTTGACGCCTTTATTAAATATATAGGGTGTTTTTTTCTTCGGGGGCCCTGCCCCCCCCATGGGGGGTGTTGTCCCCAGACTCCTACGGCGGGCTTCGCACCCAGGCCCCCGTCAAGGAGATAAACCCCTTGGGCCCCACAAGAGGGGGGCTCTGCCCCCTCTACTCCCCTCTTAATTATTTTGGGGGGAAACTGTAGTTGACACTCTCCCATCTAACAAAGATAAAATAAACTCTTAAAGCATAAGTTATTAACACTAAACATAACATGCTTACAATAGTTAACTTTTTTATTGTGTGATCTTATAACACTACTATTGGAATTCATCATTTCCAAGGATTTCTTATGACTTTAAACTTCCATCCAAGCTTCATCCTCCTTGCCTTCAAAAGTAGTAGGTGAAGGGGAAAGGGATTGATTGATGGAGTCTAGAATATAATCCCCTACACCCCACTCTTTAGTCGAATTTAAAATCTCTAGTCATATTGAATTTTGAACTCTATATAGGGTAGGAATAGTAATTTTGAACTCTATTTGGGATAGGAATTGTATACGTCATCTTGCTTCTTTTATAATTGACAAAATGTTTTATCTTATTCTTCCCCCTTTTCTCAAACCTAGATAATTCATTCCCTTTTTCTCCAACTTAGATAATTCATTCCCTTTTTCAAATTGCTACAAATATGAAGTTGCTTACTTCTTGGGAGAGGAGGCTGGACTATATCAACAAACCTAGGAGAAGAAGAGGGGAGTAGAGACACATTACCAATTGGGATCTCAAAAGATATTTGCAATGTAGCCTCTTTTGGAGGAGACACTCTTGATGTTACTTCATTCATTGCCTTTTCTGCCACTTTACTATATCTTTGTTGGCAACCGTTTGGCTATATCAAGCTCTACTTGGATTCTTGGAAGAAGATTTGGGAGACATGCCCACATCAACATTATTAGATATACATAATAGTACAAAGAAACTTTGAGCACAAGGATAAATTTGTACAATTTGCTAGATATACATACTCCAAATGCAAGAGAGCTAAACTAGGCTAGAGAGAGTTTAACACTCCAAAACAACTCAATGTGTTAAGTAATCGATAGTTACAATATACTTGCAAAGTCTAAGCCTTTACAAGAGTATGGAGTAATTTTGGTAGCATAACAATACTTATAAAACTCACTATTTAAACCTCCATCTCAAGCAATCAATAAATATTTGAAGCAATACATGAAACTATCAAATGGTCACTATTTAAACCTCCATCTCAAGCAATCAATAAATATTTGAAGCAATACATAAAACCATCAAATGGTCACTATTTAAACCTCCATCTCAAGCAAAAGCAATACATGAAACTATTAAATGGTAATTATGATTGCCAAAAATGTGGCACCCAAATCCCTAGTTTATTGTATATAGGCTAAAAATAGTATATTCTTTCCCCCTGCCATAAGTTTATTGTATGGTTAATTGTATTTTAAAATAATGAAGAATTTTATTTTATTTTATTTTTAATTATTATTTTTAAATTTATTAACAAACAATAATAATAATAATAAAGGGAGAGGGAGTTATTTAAAAAAGAGAAAGAAGAAGTTTAAAGGAGGAACTTGGGTCGAATGATTTATTTATTATTATTGCATTCAAGAAATTGAACTTAGCATTTTTTCTTTGCCTTGCAATAAAGATATTCTTGAATATTTGGTTATAATTTTAGTTATTTGTGTTGTTTGAGGATTAATTTTGTTATAGTATTGTTCACAAGTTTTATAGCTATACATTTCCTTTTCTATTCCATACAAATTTGATTAAAATGTAACATCTATGAGACATTATGTAAATATTTATCCAGAATTTATATACTTTGTTAGTATGAAACAATAAATGTTTGATAAAGGTGTTTTAGACTATTTCTACATGAGCAAAGTTCTAGATTTTATAATCAAGGTGAGTGTGTTGTGATCAAATTTGATTAAAATGTAACATCTATGAGACATTATGTAAATATTTATCCAGAATTTATATACTTTGTTAGTATGAAACAATAAATGTTTGATAAAGGTGTTTTAGACTATTTCTACATGAGCAAAGTTCTAGATTTTATAATCAAGGTGAGTGTGTTGTGATCACAAGTACGCTTATTTAGAAGAGTCCCTTCCCTCATAGGGATATTTATATTCATACTTTAATATTAGATTAGGTTTACGTTGGTTTTACTTCCTCAAATTATACTTTTATTCATTAGTGTCTAGTTCTTAGCATTTTTCAGCTCATGGGGTTCGGTCTTGCTTGTGGCTATTTACTAAATTGTGGTTCTATCTTTTGGAAATATGATAAAGTCACAATTATTTCTCCTTGTGGAAAAGTATAGACACGCAATTTTCCTAGTGTTGAATGGGACATATTTAAAGTTAATAAATTATTGAGGTGCAACATTGCACTCATAAGACTCCTTTACACTCTTATGATTAATAAAATGATTGGTAATTTCTTAACCTCGTGGTTGTGGGTTCGAGCCCCACAGTGGGTGCTAGATGTTCATTCAATAGTTGAATAATTATGATAATAATGATGGTTTGTTTGCTTTGGCTCTGAGTGAACAATTGCAAGAAGGTAAACTCTTATGTTATCTGTTATGGTTGTTTGTTTGCTCAGTTATTTTTTTTGTTTGTAAAACCTAGTTTTAAGGTCCAGGAACCAACAAAATTGGACCAAGCCCAAAGTCTGAAACAACCATAACTTGCCCAATATGGCCGAGGCCACATCTCCTATCCGCCATACTAACCCACAGCTATACAAAAAACCATAGACACTATTCTAGATAGGGAATGGGGCAAATTACACAGGCCCCATTCCTCCAGACTAACCATATATACACAAATTTACATACTCTTATTCGCCTCTTGGGAATCGACCTCCATACTGTCACCATCGGACTCACAACAGAACGTAGGAATGGCGTCGATCGGAAGCTCAACCTGGAGTTTCTTAGCAATCACCTCCACAGCTAGTTGTAGGCAAATTTGTCATTTTTCACTGCATGCAAATGTGCCATTATACAATCATGAAAAGCATCAACTGGAGTGACCACGTCATCGTAAAACAAGTAGGAGCACGCCGCTACAGACATGATTGATGCACTGGACAAAGCTTGAGCGACATCGAAGGCCTTCCATTGATCACGTGTGTAACTAGGATCAAGGAGATACTTTGCCATAGCAGAACGCAACCCCACCTCCGGTTTCCCATCCAATTCTTTGGAAACTTTCCAAATTTTCCTCATCCATCTCCACAAATTGGGGCTTTCAATCTCCATATCAATGAAGATGATAAAATCAATAGTTGCTTCCTCACCAGTGACCCTCTTCTTATACTTTCTGAACAGACTCGCTACCCTCTTCCCCTTCTCCTTATCCTCCTTAATGCATATACCACCATTATGGCATTTAGCAGTTAAGGTGGCCATTACCACACACCACCGAATACCCACCACCTCATAGAAACTAACCCTTACCAAATGACACGCAACACAACGAATTGGGAATACAAATTGTTACGAGAAAATGTGGAGATAATATCAATGATTAATAATAACCCAATAACTCAATAGAAATTGCAATAATCAAGATTCAAACACAAAGAACAATACCTTGCAAACCTTATTACTTCGCGGCTTCTATTGGTTGCCTAATCTCAATTGATCTTTCATGTGAATGAAGCCCTCAGAAAGTGCACTTCCTTGTTTTTTTTTTCAAGATGACAATAGAGACACGACTATGATAGTTCTTGTAATGAAGAGGATCTTCAATACAATAAAAATGGTGATCGCAAGCTATGGAATGGTTTGGTGCCAAAGACGTGCTATGATTCCTGTAGAGTAAGTTTACTGAAAGCTTGGATTTTTTTGAAATGGAGGAATAGTGGTTGTATTTATAGACTTGTGAGAAAGAAGATCAACGATGTAGAATGAATAAGAAGATCAACGAAGGAGATAAATCTAGAATTCATGATGAATGTGCCCCTGACATGTGTCACTCGAAAAAGTTGTTTTGTTTGAGTTATATGTTTTTTTGTTAAAAATAAAATTTGATTTCATAAATTAGAATATTTCTTTCTAATCTAAGAGTTGTTGATAAAAACAAGATTGATTAAGTCAATTAACTCAACTTGTAATTTTTTTTGGCATGATTTGAGATAAATTAAATAATAAATTATTTAATTTTGTGTGCATGATGAACAAGATTTATTTATAAATTTATTTAACTGTTTGTGCATGATTAGAAGAAAAAATAAAATATTTGCTTATATTTTATTTTTAGAGATTGAGATAATTTAAATAAGTGATTTTATTTAATTTTTTGGAGGAATATGAACCTTTATTTATTTATTGATAGAGGAATATTAAGATGAAAATAAATATTTAAAATATTTATTTAGATAGAGTCGTGTCATTTTTAGGCGTATACATTTTGCCCCTCTTTGATGCAATGTGTTTCACGTTGTTTCAAAGAATAGATTTTCTGATAATGATACATGCCCCAGTTTGCCCTTGGTTCAGGTTTAACGATGGTAGGATGCCCCCTCAGGAGATTGGATGAGAAGAAAGTTCGAGGGCGTGAGATGGACAATCTCACGATGAAGAAGGTTGAACAATCAGTTGGGGTGAAGAAATTGGTTGAAGAAAGAGTTCAATGACGCGTGATGCAAGATAAAATGATAACACACACAAGCAAGCAAACAAGTATGCACAAATGATACAAGAACAAACAAGGTATTGCCCCTGTCAAGCGGTAAACCAATGATTAATCGATACTGATTGACGATAGTGTTGTCATTGCGGGGAACGATAGATCCCTAGATCAACACGAAGGACAATGTTGTCATTACGGGGAACGATATATCCCTAGACCAACACGATAGGCGTGGGAAAGATATATCCCACTGATAATTATGATTGATTTAGTTGGTTTATGACAAGATTGGGATCAAGAGCACTGATTGCGCTTGGATAATTTGACAAGATTGATTCACTTGATTGGTATGGATTTATGATTGACTTGCACTTGGATCATTGCTTGGATTGACCGCACAAGGATGAAAGATACAATGATAGATAGAAATTTGATTGATAGAAGAAACATGAATGAAAGAATCACAAGCTTTTACTTATTTGCAAACACTGGCACTGTGAACAAATCGTTATTGATGGATGGTATATGGAATGCAATTTGACCCGGATAGATGCAGATATTTGTCATCTTGATATTGCAAGTATTTTGAAGTGCTTCGTTTCATCATTGGGCATTTTTTTTTTGTGTTTTAAAATATTGTAAGAAAATACAAGCATCGAGGTATAATTAAACTGAGATGACCTGAGTATTGCTCACACGGATTTTGATATAGCAAGTTAATACAATCATCTTGTCAAAATTGAATCTAGATAACCTAAGTATTTCTTGTGTTTCAATAGACAAGGATTACACATGTTTCATGTTAGACCTCTGATGTCCTCGATGATCATTATGTTTGATCATGTCTTTAGACAAGGCTTCACATTACTAAAGATAAATCCACAAGCAACAGACAAATAAAAATAATCATGTCCCCCATCATAGCATCTCTAGTTTTTGACATCCTTGAGTAGTATAGAAAGACATAATAACAAAAATCAAGACTCTGTAACTTAACTTTCTCGCAAACACAAAACATTCTTGCGTTAGATGTGTCTTCTTGCCATAACTTATATAAAATCATTTTGGGTGTGTAGGTACTTGTTTGCTTTGCGTTGGATAGGTTGATGTTTTTGCGTCAAGATTTCTATTTGGAAGTGTGCTTTGTTGCGTGTGCACATCTAGTGGAAGGTATCACAATCCTTATTGGTGTCCTCTTAGAACATGTGGCATTCAAGAATCCAATCATGTAACCAAGTCGAGGACTTACCCCTAGTCAGACAAAGGATCGACTTATTATGGATGAACTGACAAACAAACGTGAAGAAACGAGCCTGAAGGGATTGACCTAGTGCCTCGGGGGCTCATTGATAGATGGCCTTGCGTGCGTGACAACGCAGAGGCAATGTAGTTCGGGGTGACGAACTTTGCGGACCTAGGACCTAAGCGATGGGAAAATGGTGTGGATGCAGATGGACTAGTGGATGGGTGAAAAAGGTATGGAATGGATGGGTAGCCTTGGGGATGCATCGATGACGACCTTGCCTATGTGATAGCTCAGAGGCGACGTAGTTCGACAAATGGTACTAATGGATTGGGGTTGCAGACAATTTGCTATTTTTTGGGGATTTTCTGGATTTTGCTAATGTTTCGATGTTTGTGGGATTTTTTGGATGGGAACTTGGATAGCCTAAATGTTGGATACTGATGACAAGGGAACACCACGGGTAGGTAAATGGATGGGTGATAATGGATAATGGGTGGGTAGGTAGGTAGAAGGAAACAAGGATGTGATCTCCAAGGACTATGTCGCATAGGAATAACTTAGGATTTGACACGATAAAACTTATGACGAAGGAGGATTAGAGGATTGGATTGTTTTGAAAAAAACAAGGTACATCAAGAGTTTTTCCAAAGCATGTTTCAACAGTTTGCCCCATACCTTTATCAAGATCAAAAGAATGAATGGAGGACGAAGTGGATCAAAGGGGTAAGGATATGTAGGATACGGATGATAGGATGGAAAATGATAGGGTCAATGAGACAATGTGCTCCCAAGGGTAAATGACATGGAAGATCAACCTACACATGACGCTTGTTTGCCAGGTTTTCATCATGGTACTTATCCAAGGCACCTATTTACTAGGTTTTCATCGTTGGACGAAAGGATTTTTCTTTACTTTTTTCAAATTTTCTCTCTTTTTTTTTGAATATTTGGATAGGATAGGTGGAATATGGACAAGAGAGACTCAAGTGTCGAGTGCCACGAAAGGTGATAGTCTTGCTAGATGGATGTTATTGCATGGACTATGTCAAGTGTTCTCTATGCTCACAGATGTTGGTAAGGATCGCATGAAAGGAAGATGGTGAAAGTAGATAGCAGATTATGGAATGTGTGATAGTGGATTATGAGGCGGATTATGTAAGACTTATTCAAGGATGGAGGGAAGGTTTATGCAAAAGCATGGACCATAGGAATAGGATGGGGAAGATATGTAGGATAATAGTGTAAGGAAGGGGAGATGGAGGTATGTGGAAGTGTCGTGGGATGGAAGGGAACCATGACCAATGGTTGCACATATTGTAATAAACATTGAAGCTTATGATGGGAAGATGATGTAGGAAATAATGGAGAGTTTTGCTTGGTGGATGAATGATTTAGGCATTTAGGGACCCACATAGTCTTAGTATTGTTCTTATTTTTGTTTGTCATGTGGGATGGAAGGATTTGAGACTTTTGGATGGAAGAGGAGAAAGTGGGTGATTTGGATGCTTGAGAGGTGGATGCCTCATTTGAATTGATGGCTGTTTGCTTAGGTACCCAAACCATTTTGCTGTTAGACTTTACTTGTGAAGGTATGGGATTGAGTATATGCAGATTTTGTGTAGCTTCTGATGTAATTACTTGTTGCTTGGGGACCCACACCTTTTTCATTTTTGCTTGGAGGTGTGTGGGTGAATACATCTTTTGAGATGGGTTTTTCTTTGATTCTTTGGATTGATTTCCTAAGGCATTAGGACCCTTAGTATTTTTGGATTTATGAAAGGATGCATCCCAATGTTTATTTTTGAATCCCATAGGCTTGGTGGGATGAGTGGAAGCTTCATGTTTAGACAATATGTGCATTTATCAGTCATGATTCGAAATGTGAGGAAATGTGGAGATGGATGAATTTGGCGTTGGGAGCAATGGCAGCAAAGTGGATGGAGGGATAGTAGGAGTTAGAAGGAGTGGAAGTAAAGTGGATTGTCGAAGGTGTGTGGTCACATGCTTATGGGATTTGTATGATAAAGGAGGTGGAATGGCGACATATGTTTGGGGAATATGATAGGGTTTGAAATGGAAAGTGGTGGATTTAGGAGGAGTGGAGGAAGTACCAACATCTTGAGATTGCTTTTCTTGGGGAGTATAACCAAGGCCATAAGAGGGTGGAGTGACTTTGACATGGATAGAATCCAAAACACCTTCTTCATGAAGGCCTAAGCCTTTACCTTGATAGTTCATATTTTGGAGTATGCGGTGGACAATAGGATTATGGGTGCTTTGGACACTGGCAGTGAGCTCATTGTTTGATGGGGAAGGTGAAGTGGTAGATAATGGTTGTTGCTCTCTTAAGGAAGAACATTCATGGATGAAGGTAGTGAGACCAAGGGGATAGGATAACGGATTCGCAACATGGTTGATAATGGATGGTGGAGGATTATTAGGAGATTGATTATTGTTATGCTCACTAAGATCCAAGTTATTGGTTTGATCATCTATGTACACTTGGGAGGCAAATGTCTCATCAAGGAAAGTGTGTGTTGTTGGATCATGGATAAGACTATGTGGAGGATGGCTAGGAGTAATGGAGGTTTCTTGCTCATGAATGGTTATGGGGTTATGGATAGATGGGGTAATAAGCTCATGACCATGGAATGCATAAAGTTGGCTAAGAGGATCATCATGGTTTGCTTGATCATCGATAGGCTCTTGATCGTAGATGGGATCTTGATCATAGATAGGATTAAGCGTGATGGGATCAATGTGTTCGTGTATAGATTCTTCATCAATGACAATATTTGGATCATAGAAAAGATGTTGGTTATGGATGGGTTGGATTTGGTTTTCTTGCTCATGTATGGGCATAAGATCAAGTTGTTCATGGATATCTTCTTCATAGGTAATATCTTGATCATGGAAAAGATATAGATTATGGATGGGTTGGATGGAGATGTTTTGATCTTGATTTAGATAAAGGGGTGATGTTTCCACATGCTCTAAAGTGTACCCTTGGCATAACTCTTGATTTTATTGAATTAGAGTGGAGGTAGAAGACTCTTGGATATGCTTGATAGGCTCTTGATGGTCAACAACATGAAGGTACGATGGACATTGACTTTGGTTCATGATAGGAGGTTCTTCAATAAGCTCGAGGGGTTGCGGATTTCACGACGAGGTTGGAGAAATGGACATGTTTGAAGGTTCTTTGATAGGCTCTTGGATAGGTGTTTTATGACATGGACATAGTTGATTCCTTGCTAATAGCCATTGGATCACATCCTTCATGAGTGTATGGGTGGATGGGCAATATAACGGATGGAGAATAATGGTAGAAGACATAGGCTTATGATTAAGATTGGGATTGCTTGTGCTAGATGGGGATGAAATTGGATGAGTGGATTTGGATTTCTCCATAACTTTTCTTTTGCTTTTAGATTTTGCAAAGAGTCTTTCAAGAAAATCATTAAGGACTCTTTGGTTGACGGATTAGAGCTTGGGGAACTTAAGGTGGTGCTTGGTGTAGAACTAGTATGCCTTGGGGTATGCATTCTAGGGGATGGTGAAGGAGGACTAGTAGATGGATTGGTACATGATTTCCAACTGAAGGTGGTGCTTCCCTTGTCAAGAGTATCAATAAGATGGGTAAAGAATGTACGATCTTGGTGTGAGGCGTAGTTGGTACTGGCATGCTCATGTTGGGAGGGGTTTGGTTCACGTGGATCATTTCTTTCCCTATATTTGTCAAACTTGGGCACATCAAAACTAGAAGAGAAAGTTATCTTAGCCAAGCTTTTATCAAATGGATAAGGAGATATGCCCTCTAGCGAGTATCATTTTGTGGAAGATTCACTTTGTAAGATCGCTACTTGTTGTTGCGTGGCTTGGATTTGCTGAGTAAGTGCTTCTAATAGATTTGTCATATCCTCAGAGACTGATACAAGACTAAAATGGGTGCCCAAAAAGGTAGGTGTTTTTCTGACAAACTATACAGAAGTGCTCACTTTGACAAATGTGCAGGAACAGAGTGTATGCACAGTAGGATGGAGCAGATGCACAACAGCCGTTCTAAAAAATCAACAGAAAATATGAACGGAAGCTAGGTGTGTGAAAATCACTTCCTACACTAATCGAATGAGGAGAGGGCTATGCAAATTTAATTTAATCCTTACAATTATAGCAACAATAAACATCTAACAGAGATATTGCAGCAATACACATGAACCAAAAAGAAGACATAAGAAGAGAGACAAAGATATAACGTGGGGAAAACCCTTATCGGGTGGAAAACCCCACACTCAGAAACCTGCACAATGTATGATCAAAACTGAAAATGATTTACAATACACTTGCAATACAAGATTCAATGGTCTTCGACACTCGAGTCTCGAGTCAATTCGGCAGCATAACAGTACATGTCAATCCTGTAATACCTCTCCTCCTCCAAGCACCTATTTATATAGAATATACAAGGCAATACTGGTCCTATCTTGGAATGGGCGTCCAACTTGGCCTCATGGCCCAAAACCCACGCCTAAGGACACATGGTCAACATTGTAGAATGTATCTGACACTTGTCCATAGCTCCCATCCCAAAGAGGTCGCCTATTTCCAAAATGGGCTATGACAGATGCTCTTACGACTCTTACGACCGTCATAGAATCTGTCATAGCAGTTACAACTTACAACTGTAAAAGAATCTGTCATACACAGGATATAAATAGCATATTAACTTACAACATGTCATAGTCCACCTTGGGGCACCCAAATATGCCTTTTTCAAAGATGCTTCATGACACATGTCTTCACCTGTCTTACAAGCTTCTATTTCTGACTCTTACATGTCATAACTTCGTCATAGGAATCTGTCATAACCGTTTCGGTCAAGCATTCCCTTACACAACATCCAAGATGCCGACACATGGCAAAATGCTTCTACCACAAAGTGGGACACCTATCTCCATATGTGAGGACAAAATTACAAGTTGTCATCTTCCATGTAGGATGACACATCATCGTGCCACATCCCACAAAATGACAATATGGATTTTACGATTAATTTACAACATAGGCAATGAATTAATAAATACAATCATAAATAATGCAAGGAATTACCAAGGTTGAGACACCTTAATTCCCAATATTCTCCCACTTGTCAAACACCTTGTAAGAGCCAATAGAATAATAGGATTTAACCGCTATAGGCCGAGAGGCCCATAGACTCCGAACACCATTTGAACTTCTCTGTGCCCACTGGCCTCGTCAATGCATCTGCAACATTCTTCAAAGTATTTACCTTCTCCAAATTTACCTTCCCATCCTCTACCATGTCTCGTACGAAGTGAAACTGAACATCAATATGCTTTGTTCTGGCATGGAAAGTTGGATTCTTCGCAAGACAAATCACACTCTAACTGTCACAACTGATCGTAATCTGACCCACATCAACACCAATATCTAAACACAATCTCTTAAGCCAAATGGTTTCCTTACAAGAATGAGTTGCTTCCATATACTCAACTTTTGTCATGGACAAAGCAACCACAGGTTGTTGCTTACTCATCCAACTAATAGCACCACCAAATAGTGTAAACACATAAGCACTGGTGGATCTCCTGTTGTCAATGTCACCCACCCAATCTGAATCTACAAATCCACGAATATCAACATAATGCAGAGGTCCTATAGCATTACCAAGATAGCATATGAAATACTTGGAAGTACCCCTCAAATATTTGAACACTCGCTTAACTGCATCCCAATGTACCTATCCAGGATTAGCCATAAATCGACTAAGGACTCCCACTGCTTGGGCAATGTCTGGTCTTGTGCAGATCATAGCATACATCAAACTGCCAACAACACTAGCATAAGTTACTCTACTCATGTCCTCCACCTCACTAGGAGATTTTGGACAATCCTCAATAGACAACTTTGTCCCCAAAGAAACAGGAACACACAATGGTCTACAATCTGCCATGCTAAACCTATCCAACACAGTCTTCACATACTTACTCTGGCTTAACCAAAGTTTTCTTTTGGTTCTGTTTCTTCTGATTTCCATTTCTAGGATGTACCTGGATGCCCCTAAATCTTTCATTTCAAACTGTGCTGACAACTAAGATTTAAAATTAGAAATCATATTCTTACCCTTCCCAATGAGCAACATATCATCAACATACAGTGCAACAATGAGAATACGATTACCATCAAACTTATAATACACACAATGATCCAATTTTGATCTCACAAATCCAATTGACAACACAAAGGCATCAAACTTCAAATTCCACCTCCTAGGAGACTACTCCAAACCATACAAAGACTTCTTTAATTTGCAAACCAAATTTTCTTTACCTTTCACCATGTAATGCTATGGCTGTGACATATAGATTTCTTCCTCCAAATCACCATAAAAGAAAGTTGTCTTCACATCCATCTGTTCTACCTCTAAGTCATAAGCTGCTGCAAGAGACAACATGAATTGAATGGATGTCAGCTTTGCAATGGGAGAGAAGATCTCACCATAATCTATACCCTCCACTTGTGAATACCCCTTCACAACCAATCTGGCCTTATACTTCTCAACACTACCATCTGCACCAAATTTCTTCTTGAACACCCATTTGTATCCAATGGGTTTCCATCCAGGAGGCAAAGACACCAAGTCCCAAGTTTGATTCTTTTCCAAAGAAGCCATTTCATCCTCCATGGCCTCCTTCCAGGAACCTGCATCTTTCAAGTCCATAGCCTCTGATACAGTTCTCGGTTCATCATTGTTAGTAAGCAAAGCAAAAGCACAACTAGAATCAAGCAATGTAAAACCAAACCTCTCAGGTTGCTTTCTTATTCGCATAGACCTCCTCAAGAGCTAAGGTTGAGGTTCAACCTCTTCATCTAAGCTGCAAGAGCTCTCCCCATCATCAACATTGTCTTTCTGTTCAGTCTTCTCAGGGGTAGTAGGAAAGTGAACAACATCCTCTTTCTTTTCTTTTTCTTTTGGTTGTAAAACAGTGGAAGAAAGTGTAATCTCTCTAAAGATGACACTTCTACTATACAACACTTTTTCAGCCACAGGATCCCAAAGCTTGTATCTTTTCACACCAACACCATAGCCAATGAAGATACACTTAGCAACCTCATTTTCTAATTTTGACCACTTCTCCTTACGCACATGTGCATATGCCTCACAACTAAAAACACGAAGATGCCTTATTGAAGGATTTCTACCAGACCACACCTCCATGGGTGTCTTTCCAACAAGAGCTAATGTAGGAGATCTATTTACAAGATAGCAAGCAGTGGCAATAGCTTTAGCCCAAAACTTTTGTTCTAGGCCAGCTCCATTAAGCATACTCCTAGTCTTCTCCATCAGTGTCTTGTTCATCCTCTCTGCAACTCCATTTTGTTGTGGCGTGTATGGAGTTGTCTTATGTCTTTCAATCCCAAGTTCCTTGCAATATTTAGCGAATTCTGTAGAACAAAACTCACCACTGTTGTCAGTTCTCAAACACTTAATCTTTTTACCAGTATGATTTTCAGCAAAGGCCTTAAACTCCTTAAACTTACTATAGACTTCAGATTTGCTTCTAAGAAAATAAATCCATGTCCTTCTACTGTAGTCATTTATGAAAGATACAAAATATATAGATTTTGATAACGAAGGAACATTAATAGGACCAAATACATTAGAATGAACAAGGTCCAACACACCAAAAGACTTATGAGAACTCGAATAAAACTGAACACGGTTTTGTTTGCCATATATGCAATGTTCGCAAAAGTCAAACTTAAGATTACAATCATCTAACCCCTCAACAAGGTTTTTATTTTTCAGGGTACGCAGACCTTTCTCACCAATGTGGCCAAATCTATTATGTCATAACATTGTCTTTTCAGTTGGAAGCTTAACTTCCAAGGCATAATTACAACCATCAGAACTAGAAACAACAGATTTCTTCACTGCTTGTTCGGATGGTGGGGATGAAGTGATTGCTGCCCTCTTCCTTGAGTAAGAGGAACTATTGTATTGTGAAATGCATGCCTCCAGCTAAAACAAATTACCTCTCCTAGTACCCTTAGCAAGCACCATAGCTCCTCTAGTCATCTTGCATCCTTCTTTCAAAAAGACAACCTACACACCTGCATCATTCAACATACTTACAGAAAGTAGGTTATGTGCTAAGCCTAGGATGTGCATAACCCCATAGATCCCCTTCACTCATCCATCAGGGAATCAGATAGAGACTCTTCCACGACCAACAATCTTCAGATGAGAGTCATCACCCAGGTACACCTTTCCACCATCGAACTCCTCATACTTAGTAAACCAATCTTGATGTAAGGTCACGTGGAATGATGCACCAGAATCAATCAGCCACACATCATCAGATGCATGGGTTGCCAGGGTTGTGATGAAGGCATCACCATCATCTTGTGACTTGTCAGAATCTGAATCTGGGTTCTTCTTCTTTTTCTTTTCCTCTTTGCATTCCTTTCGAAAATGCCCAGATTTACCACAGTTCGAACAGATAGCCTTGGACTTTCTAGGAGATTTGGATCTACCCTTCTTAGCTTTTTTGTCCTTTTTCCCTTTCTCCTTGGTTCTTCCACGAACTGCAAGAACCTCTTTAGCTGCCTTAGAAGACTTTCTCTACATCTCTTCAGACAACAGCGAAGAAACCACTTCATCCATTTTGAATGTGGATGTGGTGCTTCCAATAGCCATGACAAGGTGATCCCACGAGTTCGGCAAAGAACAAAGCAAGGTCATATAGCGATCCTCCTCCTCCATCTTCACACCAATAGATGTCAATTGTGCAACCAACATGTTAAAAGCATTCATATGTTCTGCAATGGATCCTCCATCCTCCATTCAAAGGGAATACAACTTCTTTCTCAAAAAAAAGTTTGTTAACCAGGGATTTGGCTTGATACACATCTCCCAACTTCTTCCAAAGCAAGTTTGTAGTTTTCTCCTCATGGACATTTAACAGGACAAAATCAGCAAGACTAAGTCTTATGAGACCCTTAGCCTTCTGATCCTTGAGATCCCAATCATCTTGTGACATTGCAGCTGGTTTAGTTCCATTGATACTTTCCCAGAGGTCTCAATCAACAAGCATGTCTTCCATCTTGAGCTTCCACAGCTCGAAATTAGTGCCATTGAATTTCTCCACTTCTATCCTTTCGGATGTGCTTGCCATCTCCTTGCTACAATAAGATTCAGAATACTCTGCATAGACTCCCACTCAACTTAAGATCAGCTCAAAAAAACCCTACCCAACAGTTAAGACCAAAACTGGCCAGGCTCTGATACCAACTGAAAGGAAGCTAGGTGTGTGGAAATCACTTCCTACACTAATCTAATGAGGAGAGGGCTATGCAAATTCAATTTAATTCTTATAGTTACAACAACATTAAACTTCTAACAGAGATATTGCAGCAATACACATGAACCAGAAAGAAGACAGAAGAAGAGAGACAAAGATATAACGTGGGGAAAACCCTTATTGGGTGAAAAACCCCACACTCAGAAATCTACACAATGTATTATCAAAACTGAAAATGGTTTACAATACACTTGCAATGCAATCTGCAATGGTCTTCGTCACTCGTGTTTGGAGTCAATCCGGCAGCATAACAATACCTGTCAATCCTGTAATACCTCTCCTCCTCCAAGCACCTATTTATATAGAATATACAAGGCAATATTGGTCTTATCTTGGAATGGGCATCCAACTTGGCCTCATGGCCCAAAACCCATGCCTAAGGACACATGGTCAACATTATAGAATGTATCTAACACTTGTCCACAGCTCCCATCCCAAAGAGGTCACCTATTTCCAAAATGGGCTATAACAGATGCTCTTACGACCCTTACGACCGTCATAGAATCTGTCATAGTAGTTACAACTTATAGCTGTAAGAGAATCTGTCATACACAAGCTATAAATAGCATATTAACTTACAACATGTCATAGTCCACCTTGGGGTGCCCAAATATGCCTTTTTCAAAGATGCTTCATGACACATGTCTTCACCTGTCTTACAAGCTTTTATTTCTGACTCTTACATGTCCTAACTTCGTCATAGGAATCCGTCATAACCATTTCGGTCAAACATTCCTTTACACAACATCCAAGATGCCGACACATGGCAAAATGCTCCTACCACAAAGTGGGATGCCTATCTCCTCATGTGAGGACAAAATTACAAGTTGTCATCTTCCATGTAGGATGATACATCATCGTGCCATATCCCACAAAATGACAATATGGAATTTACAATTAATTTACAACATAGGTAATGAATTAATAAATACAATCATAAATAATGCAAGGAATTACCAAGGTTGAGACACTTTAATTCCCAACAAAAAAGATGCACAACAGGATGGAGCAGATGCACAGCAGGATGGAGCAAATGCGTAGCAAGACAGAGCAAATGCGCAGTAGGATGAAGTAAATGCGCATCTTTGTCTTTTTTGGTTGTTTTTGACCTATTTTTCAATGTTTTTGGTTTTCTTTGGCTGAAAGTTGGTCTCTTTGATTTGATTTTTTCAACTATGGCAAGAAAGACATAGCACACACAAAGAATATTTTCATGATTTTTATTTTTTTAAAAGATTTTGACTATTTTTTTTGTTGACAAAAACAAGTACAAATCTTAGGATGGCAAGGGCAATATAAACTGAATTCTTACTTAGATTTCTCTAGCTACGCTATTCAAAGCAGATAACTTAGGAACTTGGGACATGAGCTCCCCCTTACAAGTGCACAAACTTCTCTAGTACATCAAGTTCTGAGTTCCCAAGGCTCGCAAACGTTAGGATTTCCTTGTTATCTCTACTATTGAATTGTAAGAACGTGAGTCATCTTAGGAAGATGATAATTGCTCTTTCCGGCACTGGTTTATAGGGGATTTTGGCTTTTAAAACAATGGATAAGTAGTAAGGGAAACCGTTCGAGTGGTTATACATGCAGCATCGCTACTCTCCATTATGAAGTCTCCCAGCCTTCAAGGGTTGCGCCTTGGAGGGTTTTCAGGGAGGTTGGCTGTCGGTATAACTAATCAGCACTCGTTGCTTGAAGCTTTCACCTCAAACACAATTTATTTATAGTGGATTGGAAGAGCTTGGTGTTAGCTCATTACCACTTAAGGTCGTTCCCACTTAGACGTAAGGATATCCAAGGGTAGACCTCTCTAAAGGAAATACTTGCGAAATGATAGGTTTGGCATTCTAGTCACCCAAGAAAGGGGAGAGCATAGGCCTATTATCATTCTAAATACAAGAAAAATAATGGTTCTTTCCTCATGTTTAAAAGAAAAAGACTAAATGAGCTACTCTGCTTGGGCACACACAAGATTTGTTAACTTTGAAAGAAGCAAATAGAAAGCAATGGTTCAATTTTAGATCCTCCTAGTTGGGACTATGTTTGAGTTGTTGTTGCAACAAGTTTAAATTACAACCTTCCTATTTAGATCTAGATAAGATTTGCATGAACAATCCAATTACTTTCCTTGCTAATTAGATCTATGACGTGAGTTAACAATGCAACTAAATATCTAACCAGCCCCTAACCTGCAAATTATATTTGAGAATATTCTTGCAAGAGATGTTAGCGTTAGAAAAAAAATCATAAGAAATATCTCTGTTATCTCTCATATTTGCACCCTTGTTGCAGTTGTGAAACCTCAGCAATCTGGAGTAACATGGGAATGATCTCTAAGTGTGGGACTTTGTTAAATGAGATCAAACCTCCAGAGAAGGCCGGCTTCCTTAACTGGTTATCACCTAAAACCACTAAATCCTTAGAGGAAAAGGGAGAAGGAATGCTTTAAAGTAAAGGATGAAACAAAAAAAGCTTGAAAACAAAGGGTGATTCACCAAGTTTAATAAAAGAACCCTCATAGTACCGAGAAAATGCATAGCATAACCAAATACAACAAATAGGCATACACAGATTCAACTAATCCTAGCAGAGGTGAGAAATCAGATGATTGAAAGGAACAACACATTCACAAACAATCATATTTAAATTCACACTAAACTAAAACTTAGTCCAAAGAGGCAAAATAACGTGCATATATTTAATGGGAAGGCAAAGTTATAGTAGCAGAAAGCTCTGTTTGGAAACAGAAAAGCCTCAATGCTCAAAAAATTTCCCCACCCTATTTTTGTCTCTCAAATGCACATAAATAGTATTCCAAACTAACCTAGGTCAATTACAAATCTCACTCAATGAGCTGCAATAGAAATATCTCCTAAAGAGATGTCCAACTGCAAGGAGTTATGGTGTTAAATATATAGAACTGGGTAGGTAAAAGATATTTTTAAGTCTTTAATGCAGTTGCTGCATCATCGATCTGAAACAAGGCGGTGGAGAGATATCTTTTATCATCAATGTGAGCGGCTTCATCTTTGTGCAGCAATGAATGTAAGAAATATCTGCATCTACTCAAAATGGTCACTGAGACGTCCATTCGCCCAAAGCATGCAAATCCAGATTTGAAAATGAAAAGTGACAAAACCCCTGAAAACCCTGCCAAATGAAAGAGGGGACAAAAACATGCATCTTTGCCTCCTGCAGCATGTCAAAATTTGCTAAAATGGAGGATACAGGTAGTCAAAGTTTTGGTCAACTGCCTGTATATATCGCTTTGCACATGTGTATATATCGCTATGCATCTATGTATATATCGCTTGAATTAGCCGCCTGAATCACCATTTAAAACCTTCTCTGCAACTCCTTTTGCATATGCCAGACGCTTTGTATATCAGGCTATGAAATGTCTTTGTATGTTCAAAAGTATGTCACCTCCTTGTATTTTCGGATTTGTATATGCATACGATCGCCTTTGTATGTGCGGGCCCCACCATTGTATGTTAACTTTGTATCTACAAACATACAAGCCGCGAACCCCAAAATGACCATTAGCTGTATTTGATTGCCATGTCGGGTCTAGCTTGTATCATTCCTCTTTGTATATTTCTTTGTATGCGTAAATATGCAAAGCACTTATACATACAAGCCGCAGACTTGACGCCTAAATATGCCAGAATTTGATCTTCAAGTCAGGTCCACCTTGTATACTTCTCGTGCACCTTTGACTTGTATATCGCAATATACAATTGTAAATATACAACCCGGACTTCAAACTTTTATAAAGCTTTCTAAAAAATACCTTCAGGTTCGGCTTGTATGTTAGGAATGCATGCTTTGCTTGTATGTGATCTTTTGCATGTATATCGGCCTTGTATCTTTGACTTGTATGTGCGAACATGCAATCGCATATATACAAGGCACTGTTCATGATATACATTGGCCTTTGAATATTCCTCTTTTGTATGTGTGGCCCTTTGTATATCTGACTTGCGTCTTTTCTTTGTATGTCGCCGATATACAAACGCCTTTGTATATTGTGGACCCCACCATTTGCACATTCGGCCTTTGCATATTTTTCCTTGTATGTTTCAATTGTACGTTGGAAACATACAACACAAAATATACATTCTCTTTTGTTCATTGCGCCGATGTACCTCTACTGTAGCCGATGCATATTATCTTTGTATATTGGACTTGCATGTGCGAACATACAATCCGATATACATTCCACTGTACATTCTCACTTGTATGTCTACTCTGTATCTTACGCGAAAGTCCCTTGTATGTTCTGTCGATGTACATTGCAAAATGTACATTCATCCTTTGTATGTCACTGCCAATGTATATTCAACTGTTGCATATGCATTTGCCCCTTCACTGTAGCGAATGCATGCCGACCTCCTTGTATGTGCGCCTTGTACATTCCCAATGTATGTCGGATATGCAAAAGCCTTTGCATCTTTTCCTTGTATATCGCTCTTGTATGTAGTTGTTGTATGTCTAAACATACAACACAAATATACATGCAAACCCTCCATACAAGTAGGGAATATTCTCAGAATCTGCGATAGATTCCTTAATGCATATACAAACTCGATATGCATGGAGAAAAGCATACAACCAACTTTTTACTATTTTTGAAGGCCGACTTAACTCTTTTGGCCCGCCAATGTACATTAGCACTTCTATGTTAACCTATTGCATCTAGGCCTTTGCATATTGTGAATGTATGTCCCAAACATACATTGGAGAATGTATATGGGAAAGTACATTCAAAAATGCATATTGAAATACAAGCATTAAACTGAGAAATCCTAGCGATAGAAAATGCTTAAACTTAAAAGATTTCTGGGCTTTTCTGGGTTTTATGCAAAGACTGTCCAGGCAAGCTTTTGGGAAATTTGGCAAAACACAGCATGAGTATTTGGAAGATTTAAGCTTTGTATGGGCATCTTCTAAAGATTTTCAAGGAAAATACAAGGTGAACTGTTTAACTCTGGGCAGAGGAAAATAAATCAACAATCTCAAGAACCCTGTCAGAACAAATGCGCAGTTACAGAGGATATATGCACAGATACAGAGCACAAATGCGTAGTTACAGAGAATAAATGTGCAAAAAAAGAGAGTAAATGCACAGTTTGAACATATGCGCCATTACAAAGAACAGATGCGCGGTTTCAGTGAGCAGATGCGTAGATCTTCCAAATGCGTTGTAATAGGGGTTGTATGCGTGGTTTTAATGAGCAGATGCATAGAAACATCCTGTGTACAGAACCTAACGCACAAAAACTCAATTTTGAGGTTAAATTGGGGCAAGGCCACACAGTGGGCATCAGAAATGTTACGGGAAAATGTGGAGATAGTATCAATAGTTAATAATAACCTAATAACTCAATAGAAATTACAATAATCAAGATTCAAACACAAAGAACAATACCTTGAAAACCTTATTACTTTGCGGCTTCTATTGGTTGCCTAATCTCAGATTGATCTTTCGTGTGAATGGAGCCTTCAGAAAGCGCACTTCCTTATTTTTCTCTTCAAGATGACAATAGAGAAATAGTTATGATAGTTCTTATAATGAAGAGGATCTTCAATACAATAAAAATAGTAATCACAAGCTATGGATATGGTTTGGTGCCAAAGGTGCGCTATGATTCCTGCAAAGTAAGTTTATTGAAAGCTTGGATTTTTTTTAAATGGAGGAATAGGGGTTCTATTTATAGACTTGTGAGAAAGAAGATCAACAGTGTAGAATGAATAAGAAGATCAATGGAGGAGATAAATCTATAATTCATGATGAATGTGCACCTGACATGTGTCACTCCAAAAAGTTGTTTTGTTTGAGTTCACTGCTTTCTTGATAAGATAAGATTTGATTTTATAAATTAGAATGCGTTTTTCTAATTTAAGAGTTATTGATAAAAACAAGATTGATTAAGTCAATTAACTCAACTTGTAATTTGTTTTTTGCATGATTTGAGATAAATTAAATAATAATTTATTTAATTTTGTGTGCATGATGAACAAGATTTATTTTTAGAAGATTTGGAAAATAACAAAACAAAATAAATAAATAAATTTATTTAATTGTTTGTGCATGATTAGAAGAATAAATAAAATATTTGATTATATTTTATTTTTAGAGATTGAGATAATTTAAATAAATTTAATTGATTTATTTAAATTTGGAGGAACAATTTGATTTAATTAAATAATGTAGAATTATTTAATTGTAGATAAGAGGATTTTGAAGGATTTGATGAAATTAATTAAATAGGTGATTTTATTTAATTTTTTGGAGGAATATGAACCAAATAAATAAATAAATTTATTTATTTATTGATAGAGGAATATTAAGATGAAAATCAATATTTAAAATATTTATTTAGATAGAGTCGTGTCATTTTTAGGCGTATACACAAATCACGATTCAATACTTAAAAAATTGGTGACATACATTGTAATGAATGTTCACACGCACGATTGGACGCATCTCCGTTGGCACCCCGCCTTAAACTTAATTATTTCCTTCATGTCGAAACATTATTACTATTAGATATTTCTGCTTCCGCCTCTTTATTGGGGGTTGTTTGCTCAATTATTAGTTATGCTTAGTTGAAGTGTATTTTCCATTTGTTGGTGTGTTTAAATGCTTTTTATCCATAGTTGGGTCTCGATTGCCTTAGTTTACCTATAAAAACAATACTCTTCTATCATTTAACACACCAACTATTTAGTCAAATAAGTGAGTAGCTAAAAAATTTCTGCAAATGACATACATTTCTATTTTCTGAAGAGCTAGGAATTTTATATATGTGAGGTTGGTCGAGTTTAACCAAACAAAATATTATCATTAGTAGTTAGAAATAATATTTTAAAAAATCTAAACACTATAGCCATTGTATATCTATACTTTAATAAACCTCTATGTATCAATTTAAAATGGATGGACTATGATGTCTTTTTGGAAAGGTTATCCTATGGAAGCTACCCTAATTTTATTATTCTAAAGGGTTTATAAGAAAAATGTAGACTAGTTTTTAAGAGTTATTAGACCAAAAATTAGATAGGTGTTGGAACTATAACTATAAGTGGTATATGAACAATATTAACATAATAATTAATTAATATGGTAACATTCTGTTTGAAATGACAAAGTATTAGAGTTAGGAAAAGAAAGTAAAATATTATTTCCTATTGAATCCTTGATGAATGTCAAAAGCAACAAATTTTGTACTTTAATATATATGTATATATTTGATTAGTAAGCACTACCGTAGGGTGTAGCTCCCATTTGTATATATCAGTAATATCAAAATACAAATTTAGCATCAACTCAGAAACAGAGCGTGCATTACTTTTTTATCACTTGGCATTCTCAAATGTTTCAGGAACCTCATACCTTCCAAGATCTCAAAAGCGCACTCAAATTGTTGCGGAGAGAGGAGATCAAGATAATTACTGATATAGTAGTTGGAAGTCTCTATATTGTCACTATTCATTCCTTCCCTAAGATCGCTTGGGACGTTATTCCATTCTACATTTCTGTGTTGGCATCAAAGACACCTCCCAATAATCCCTCCACCAGTTGCTTGTTGAAAGCAGAGATGGCCTCGAGTGAAGTGCCTTGAATCTCCTCTATGAATAGTTTGTTATCAATGACCTTTTTTTATCACCTCCATGACTCCATCCATGTTTGCCTTAATTATAATTATAACAATTTACAAACCTCCACACCTGTTTATATTAGTTTTGCTTTGAAACAGTCTCCAACAGACCCATGAATGGGTACACAACCAAGTATCGCATAAGCTCCTTGTGGGGATATTGAGGGTACCCCATCAACCTTTCGATGCAATGTCTGCCTCCATTATTTGTTTCAGACATTCCCATTCTAAAACTTGAGTCGACAGTTTAAGATGTTTTGCCTGCTCAATCCCACAGTTGGCTAGATAATCTACTGCTTGATTTGACTCCTTGAAGATATGTGCCAAACAAAAGTCCTCCAACTGATTTAACAAATTTTAGATTTCTCTCACCCATCACTGCAATCTCCAATTCAATTTTTTCTTCTTTCTGATGGCATTGATATAGATCAAAGAGTTGCCTTTAATTTCAATTCTTCTTATACCCTTTGAAATACAAATTTTGAGTCTAGTGTGCAAAGATTCAAACTCGACATCATTGTTTGTGCCCACTTTAACTATGGATGATGAAGCCCAGATGAGGTGTCTCGCATCATCTTTGATGATGCATCCCATACCTGAGGCCCTAAGATTACCTCGGGATGCCCTATCAAAATTTAATTCATCCTGCCTCTTGGAGGGGCCAACCATTTTGCAAATTTCCTCTTTTCCTTTGAATCTAATACATTCATGTTCACTGCATAAGAAGTAATTTAAAATTAGGCCATTGTTTCCTCATTTTTTCATCCCAACAAGAGAAAGTCGTACCACTTCTCTCCCTTATTTTTGCATCCAACAAGCTAGACAACCATTGCACCAAAAGCCCAGACTGTTAGTGAATGGCACCCATTGGCGTTAAGGGTGAGGTTTTTGTCCCACTAGAGCACCACGCGGGTGAACCCCCTCGTGGACACATGGTGCTTGATCGTGGGTGGGTCCCAGCCCTAAGTGCACGCCCAGCGGGAATCTGCACCACTGCAACATTTAGGATGGGACATCACAACCCACCACGCTCCACAGGGCTTGACCTCGAGACCTCAGCTCTGATACCAAGCTAGACAACCACTGTGCCAAAAGCTTGAACTGTTAGTGTATGGCACCCACTAGCATTAAGGGTGAGATTTTTGTCCCACCAGAGTGCCATGCAGGCAAATCCCCTCGTGGACACGTGGTTTCCCGATCGTGGGTGGGTCCTAGCCTTGGGTACACGTCCAACGGGAATCTGCACCACTGCAACATTTAGGCCACAACATCACAACAATCTTCCATCTTAGGGAACTACAACATTGTTTGAGTACCTGTAAGTCTGCAAGAGATGGTTGTTTTGAGGCATTTTCAATCTTTTGCAATATCTAATCAACCCTGTACTCTTTATCATGAAAAATTCTATGATTTCATTCTTTCCAAATTTGCCAAATGAGCATTGATGGACTTACAACCCATGAACCTACCCATACTTATTTTTTATACAGTCGTGGCCAACTGGTAAATAGTTTTTAGTAGATCATTTGGGCGTGCATAGTCCCATTGCATCTTCGCACGGAGCCATTCTCAACATCTACTAGCAAAGGGGCACTGAAGTAGTAGGTGATCACATGATTCCTCCCATTCCTTACACATCAGGCATCTACTGATCTACTGGGACCAGTAATTCCAATTGAATGGAGACACTCCCTAGTCAATATTTTTTCTATAAGGTCATCCATGCGAAAGCTCCAGCTTTGGGAAGTACCATTTTGTTCCAACACAACAAATTCGGCCAATCTATGCTCATTTGCTAGAGACATTAGATTTGGTATCCAAATTTGACAGTACATGTGCCAAATTTCAACCCACACCAGAAGAGCCTGCCCTTGTTCAAATTTATGTGTATCTTTCGACTATTCAATTCTTCTCTGATTATGCTAATCACTCTTGCATTTAAAGGAGCTTCACTGAATTCTTTCCAATCCTAATATGGGCCGCACATACCATCTTTTTTCATCATAGTTGAACACCTTATCTCCCCATACATCTTCCATAATTTCTTAACATTCTAAGAGTTCATCAATCCCATTTAAGGGAGGCAAACCATTCTAGGAGTCTGACCAAAAATTTACTAATTTACCATCATTGATTTCCCATGATAAATGCTCTGTTATTAAAGATCTATAGTGCAACATATATTTCCAAATGTGGGAGCCAGAGGGGGCATTTGCTACCATAAGAATCTGATTTGTATCATTTGAATCAAGATATTTACACTACAAAATTTGACACCACAACTCATTTGGGGAGGTATGCATATGCCAAACCAATTTAGCAAACACACAATTTAATGCTTATATTCATAGAATTGGCTTGAAAGATATGTCCACGTTTCATTGTTTCACTTTTAGTCCAATCCATTTGTAGACGTTATATGTTTATGCAAAATATTTCTATGTGGATGTGCATCCATGAGGAAGTTGGTCCGTGATTTGTATTAGTTAGATGGAGTAGTTGGTGTTTATCTTTAATTATTACACATCTAACACATAGCACCTTTATCTATACTAGTCAAGTGTGTTTGACCCTTATGGTGACAGTCATATTGAAAAATTCCACTATTTTCTAAAGAAGTATAAAAATTGATGATCACACTAAATCTTTGATCCTTGTTTAATATCTCAGTGTAGAATTTGATCAATTTAAAGCTCAGGGTAATTTGGTAAACAAGTTATAATTTGGTAGTTCTCTAAAACTAGTCCCATTATAGTTGAAGTACCTTGACAAATAAGCTAATAATGTAGCAATAGCAAAAGATAACTTGTCTCATCTCATTCATACTAGAAATTTGCTATTCTGTATTGTGGATTTTTATGGGAATGGTGTTATACACATTAGAATTGAATAACACTAATGCTATAGAATTTTTGATCTATAAGATTAATTAATTAGTTATATTGAATATATAATTGTAAAAGGTTCATTTATAAGGGGTGAGTTGTAAAGAAAATTTAGTCAAATAATTTAATTTTAACTAATTCTATTACAAGGGATGAGTTGTATATGTATTGGATCATGGTCAATAATCTTCTCAAGTAATAATGGAGTTTGATCTAAATTAGAGATGCAAAAAATTATTACATAAATACAACTAGAAGCATATACTCCTTATACACTACTTGCTTCACACTGTAAACAAGATTCGTAATTGCAAGCATATCACTTTATGAAGTATCTTCTATAATCACACTTATCAATTTCTATTTATAAGTCTACTTTCTACACCAATGAACTAAACACAATATCAAAAGGCTCTAATAAACATGAAACATCATTTCAACATTTCATATGTCCACAATGTAAGATGCATATATTGCAACCAAGAATTGTAGAAAAGTTTAAATAAAAGTAAAGTTCCAAACATTAGTTTGAAAATAACAAGATCAGGGATTAAGTGTTTAAGGCTTCATGGAATGTTAATTTGTAAAAGAGCCCACTAAATGAATTTGGATTCATAAGTCAAAGAATATACTTGCCTTAAAAGTGACATTTTCTTCCTATACGTGAAACTAAAGTGTTGACTACTTGAGAAGGTTGGGCCTTCATTTTCTAGGAAAAGAGTTTTTTTAAGTTTGCCAATCCTTCTAAATAACTAGATTACTTTATTAGTACATTCCATTGTTTGATAGACAAATAAGATACAAGCCACAAGCACCAAAAAAAATATTGTTTCACGTTCATAATCTATTTGATACTATTTAAAAAAGAAAATCCTAGGAGCAATCTATTTATTGTGAAAAAAAGATGGTGTTCATAAAATAATCTTATTCTTGACTAATAGCTTAAGAAACCTAATCCTCCCACCTTTTCTAAATCCTATCCCAATCCTAATGTTAAACATGTTGCTCCCTCTTCTCCATCCACTAATTTTATCACCTTCAAACCCCAAAATTAATTATAAATTATCTCGTGTTCTCCATCCTCTTTTATTATTGTAGACACCTAAAATTGTCCACTCTTCATGTCATCTCTAAACATCCCTATTCATCCATAAACATCCCTAATTCATCCCTAACTGTCCATATTCATCCCTAAATCATCACTAATCATCTCTACAGCTCCCTAAATCCACACTTCCTCCACTACTTCCAACTCCTAATATCCCCATCCTCAAATACCCTTATCCCCCATCCTCAACACCCCCATTCATAAATCCCAATCCCCTAAAATTCCTAATCAAGATCAACCAAAGCACACATCGCCCAAACATGAACCTATCAAAAAACCCATGGGATTCAAAAATAATTATTTAAATGCCTCCGCTCATAAAGCACAAAATCCACAAAATCCTAAAAAGTGTCATGTAATAGGGCATCAATGCACAACATCCAAGAACACTCCAACTAAAAGGCTACATAAGCCCACACCTCAAAAAGAAAATAAAAATAAAAATAGTGTGGGTACCCAAGCAAAAAGAAACAAATCCAAGTGGAGCATCCACATCCCATTCCATCCCCACATCCCTAAAATCTTGTTCCCCATCAAAATCCTAAAAATCCTAAGTTTGTTTGGGCCGCTACATTCCCAAATTGGCAATTCCAACATCCCCCATCCTGATCCTACAAATCCATCATGAATCCCAAATCCCCATTGCTCCCCACTCCCCCTCAAAATCCAAATCTTCCAAATCCATTATGGTGTGTGCAACCATTGGTCTTGACTCCCATCATGACATTTCTGCATACCCTCATACCCCCATCATATATCCCTCATCCACCATATCTCCCTCATCACAACCCTATGTTCCATGCTTTCGCATAATCTCCCTCCATAATCCATCATTTACCATCCATCCCATCCATAATCCGCATCATAATCCATCCATCCCATCCATAATCCACATCATAATCCAATATTCTCTATCTACCAACATCCATGTGCATAGTGACACATGACATGGTCTACGTGCAATCATCCATCCACATGGGACACTATCACCCGCTATGGAAACTAATGCTTGAGTCCCCCCCATCCTACATATCATCCTCTTCCTCTATCATTTTTCTCTACTCGTCCCATCCAAATATTCCAAAATATCCAAAAAATCACAAATAGAAAAAAAAAAGTAAAGAGAAATAAATTTGTCCAATGGTGAAAACCACTTCTTGTGGCACCTTGGGCAAGTACCGTGATGAAAACCCCCTTGTGGGCATCATGCATAATCCCTCCTCCGTTTGCACCCTACACTTGGGGGCAAATCTTGCCAAGCCTATCATTTCCCCGTCCATCGCATATCCACATCTTATCCATCTACTTATCCATTAATCCCCTTCACTATCCCTATCCACTTATCCTATTGTTTCTTATCCACCACATCTTCCTATTCATATTACCGTCCTCCCATCCTCTTTCCCTGCTTGTGATCCTTTTAAGGATAGGGGCAAAATATATAAAACATGCTTTGGACACCACTTGACATACTTCCTTCCAAGCATATCCTATAATGTCCATCCACCCACATCATCATAGCACCTCATCATGAGCGACACATATCTAGTGTGGTGCATCCTCTTCCTCAGTGACGTAGTCCTTGGAGATCATCTTCGCACTCCCCCATCCACTTATCCTCTCTCCTCGATCCACCATCCTACCAGCCTGCTCTCTCCCATTCCTCATCCCCTAGTCCCTTTCATGGTTTTCTAACATCACGTCTTTGCACCACCACAAATTCACCCAGCTGGTTACTCTATCCCCCCATCCATCCATGCTCCATCCGTCCTCTTCTATCACCTACCTATCCTCCCTTATCCACTATCCTTTCCTCCTAATTCATCTTCCCCCTATCCTCACATCCCCATCCTATTCCCCTCCTGACCGTGATTTTGATATCATGAATACAATCTAAGCACTCTATCCCTCCCTCTATTGCCCAATCCTTTCATATCTGTATCCTTTCCTTTTACTCCCTATCCATTATCCACTACTGCTTATCCACTATCCCTTTATCACTCATCCTTCTTATCCATTATCTATTATCCCTTTATAACTTCATCCTTATCATCCCATCATGCCCCGTCGATAGACTCAACTTTCCCTTGTCATTAGTATCTCACTAAAGGCTACCTACACGCAACCCAATGCAATCCACTCCTAGCAATCTAAATCACCAAATATCCAAATCTCCCAAAAATCCAAATTGCAAGATCAATCCTTATCAATGTGCATCACAATCTAGCATCATAATCAAAATCATCCAATCACATCCATGGTCTTGTTCCCAACCTGGTTGCAAGCCTATCCAAATCATCCATCATCATCATCGAGATATATCATTCCCAATCCTTGTGTTGTTCTTGTCATCAACAACACAATAAAAAATCATCAGTCCATCCATATTTGGCTTTTCAGCTTGACCAGGGGCAACATCATGTTTGTCTTTGAATCGTTGTTGTGCACGTGTGCTTGATTATGTAGGTGCATTATCTTTTATCTTGCATCAATATGGGTCCCTGTAACCTACCTGCCACAGCGGTATCATGGTCTTCCATATCATGGTGCTATACGACATAGGTTGCTTGTGACCTAATCAATTGGCTTTTATGCATGGGACACATTGTCACCTTGGTTCCTTATACCTTGGTGCATAACGTCTCATACCATATCAAATAAGGATGGCTCTCATTTATCAGTGCAACATAACACATAATCCATGGGGTTGAGAATTGTCATTACTCTAACTAATATTCATATCTTGTGTGTGTTGGAACAAATTTTTGCATACCGGTCATCCTTTTGCATCTAAGGCCATTTAATACCTTCTGTGCACTAAGGACTTATGCTCTAAGTTTTCTTCTTCGTATGTCTAGACAAGGTTGTATTATATTAGGCATGTATAAGTTTGTTTATTTTTTATAAATTAAAAATGCATTTTTTTTTATCAGTAAGCACTGCCAAGGGGACAGCTCCCATAAAATAAAAATCCAATTTTTTTTATAAAAATGCATGCCCTTTCCACAAGGGGTGCAAAACAATACAACACAATGTTGTACTGACATAAAACCCCCCATCAAGGGAAGAGTAGAACACATCAACCCTTGGGTAGTCAAGCATCATTCATTTCTACACATGCTTGGTTTTTGTTGATGATCTTAGTGTCATTTGGTGCTTTATCCTTGTTGGAGACCTCTTCCTCTTAACTTATGTCCACTCACGATTTGTAAGTTGAGAGCCTTCTGAGGGCTGTGAAGAATTTGGTTTGGAGTTGCCCTTACTACCATCACCAACACCAGTCCCAACTTTCATAGGAGGAGGTGGAGCCTCCACAGATTCGTCACTAGTTTTAGTAGTTGTTTCCTTCAAAGCTAGGGAGGGGACAACACATGAGCTATTAACATTGGCAACATTGCCCCAAGAGGGAGATCTTGCCCTACGAGAGAAGAGGGAGGATTTGGCTTTGTAATGACCTTTTGAGAAGCCTATGGAGAAGTCACATCACTTTGGGATCTAGGAGAGATAATATAATGATGGGAATCTGCCCCATTCCACCAAGAGGGCCTTCCCATTGTTTCTTGATTGCTGGCCTCAAGAGCTTGCACCTTTCGACATTGGTGGGTGAAGTGATTAATTGAGAAACATTTTTCGACACCTGAAGGCAATTTTTTCGTAATCTACTGGTTGTTTCCAGCAACGGTTACCCACTATCAAAGATATCTTAGCCGGTAGGCCAATGGATAAATCCATTTCTACACAAATGCGTGCACAAGTAGAGCTCCTATAGTTGATTGTTTCATTGGAAGAGCAGTGGTATTTACCCAGACCATTGCCAATGGCGCACAAATAGTCCAATTCCCAAAACTATAGGGGAAGGTATGGTAATCTCACCCAAAGGAATGTAGATGAAAAGGTTTCAATTCAGGGATCAAAGGAAGCAAACCAAGGCTTCATGTAGATGAATTCACCTTGAAACATCCAAGGACCAGCTTTTAGCACCAAATCCATATTGTTGGAGGAAAAATGCAATTTTTTTAAATACAAATGTTTCAAAAAATAATTTTCAATAATTTAATAACTTCTTCTCTCTTCTTTCTTTTTCCTTTAAATAGATTTTTTAATTATTAAATATTTTAATAATATTGGTTTATATATTTTTCCTACCATATCATATTCTACAACTTAAAAAAGAATTAGATTATATACTATTATAGCAACATGATTACTCATTATAATCTAACTTTTAGTCTTCTAATTAGATTGTATTTAAGTCACTTGGTGCAGGATGCCTCTAAGGAAGAAACAGATTGTACAATTGCATTCAAAAGACATAAAAACCTTAAGAATGTCATATTAAATTGTCCAAATTAAACAACATGACCAAGACCCCCAATTTTTGCAAATACAAGCACGCCACAAAAAAATAGGCCAAAAAAATCAAAAAAATATAACATATATAAATATTTAAACGAGTTTTTAGTTTTAATATCAACTATACTTCCAACTATTTATAAATCAAATAATCAATCTACTCACTTCATCATCAAAATTTAACAAATATTTATTCCAACAAACAAACTCAACTTGAACTACACTACTCCAACTCAATATCAACTAGCACTTGCACCCATATGAGGTTCAAGGAATACGCCGATAGGAACAACCCACGAGTTTATAAATTTTTCTGGCATGAAACAATTCCGTGCACTGTAATGCTCACATATAAAAGCCTATCAACTAACTAGTCAATTTATCAAGACTATTTTTTAAAATATGAAATTAAAATATTGATGTATGAAAACTTAGTAATTATATTTTGTTAAAGCAGATTAGATTATCCATAAAATAAATTAATAACTAAAGCATTCTATGTCAAAAATATAACAATTATATTTAAAATATGTATCACTTATCAAATTAAACCTAAAAAAAACATTTTCCCAATTAACACGACTTACTAAAAATGTAATACATTTAACTTGCAACAATCCATTCTTCTCTAAAACAATATGCTATACCCCATCTCAGACCACAAAATGCATACCATGACACTACGAAGACACGTACTCGCCACTCCCAACTCTAAAATCTTTGCAAAGTTAATAATTTGAAATCGTGTCAAAAGCAAAGTGTTTTATTTTCCCACAATGGTAACCTAAACTAAATGCGGGGCGCTCCATTCCCATGGGCTTTAATAGGACTTCTTTTTCTTTTATCTTTTCGTTTTTTTAAAATTTTTAAATTTTTATTCGCGCAGCACTGCCAGGGCACACGAAATACAACCAATAGGGAAACCCAGAATGAGATATGGGGAGGGAAAACTGAACTAGTTGGATATGGGAATCGGTTTGAATACCTAAGTCCTTTTCTTTTCCATTATAAATTTTAAACTTCCATTTTTGTCCATTAAATTCTAGATTCGCGTCGATAAATTCATTGGTCTGCGTATGCGATCAGCGATTGAATTTGCCAGGTTCTTTTAACTCGACCGATTCTAACTCGACCGATTCCCCAGTAAAACCCAACGCAGTTTTTTTTTAGTCTTATCGTCGATTTGCAGATCATTTGGTGTATTTGAGGCGTAATATGGAGGTGGTGCCTCAAGCGAGTAATAATGGCAATGAAGAAGCCGTCAATAAGAATGGGGTTTGCAGTTCAGATGAGGGATTTTCGGTCCAAGATGATGGGAAGATAAGCGACGAGACCAAGCCCCCTGAGCAGCCGAAGGAAAGCCGTGCAGAGATGTTATCTAGACATGCGTAAGTTTTTTTTCAGTTTTTTTTTGTCTCTTTTACTTTAGAAAATTTTTGGTAGGGTTTTGTTGATATTGGATTAGGGTTTCTTGAGAGAGTATTAAGGCTTTTGAAATTAACGTAGGGTACAAGCTGTTAGATTTAAAAAGTTATAGTAATAGTAGATTTTTTGAGAATTATATATATATATATATATAGCCTTCTTGGGACTGAAATGGGATGTGAATACAATAAATTTTGTATTAAGTAACTACAATTTTCATGGTATATATTCTTTTGAATTGGTAAATTCCCCTTGCCATGACTAAGAACGTCCCTTAAAACCTGTTCTTATCTGTTTGGGTAGTCCACACCTAGAATTCGATGTGGTAGTTAACACACATAAACATTTAATATTAGACAGTTAACTCAATTAAACATTCAATATTTCTACATATGATCACACAACATGCCTCATATGTTTAGAACACAGGTCTCCACTTTAAAAGTCCAATGGCTTATGAATTGAGCCTATCCTATTTGACATTATTTTTTGTAATTCTAAACATATATTAAGTCATATTAATTCTTGGGACTGAAATGGGATGTGAATACAATAAATTTTGTATTAAGTAACTACAATTTTCATGGTATATATTCTTTTGAATTGGTAAATTCCCCTTGCCATGACTAAGAACGTCCCTTAAAACCCGTTCTTATCTGTTTGGGTAGTCCACACCTAGAATTGGATGTGGTAGTTAACACATACATATAAACATTTAATATCAGACAGTTAACTCAATTAAACATTCAATATTCCTACATATGATCACACAACATGCCTCATATGTTTAGAACACAGGTCTCCAGTTTAAAAGTCCAATGGCTTATGAATTGAGCTTATCCCATTTGACATTATTTTTTGTATTTCTAAACATATATTAAGTCATCTTTTTGATGACCAGTTATTAGGAGTAGTCATTTCTTTTATAACCTTTATTTTCTGTAGACTGGTAATCATCACAAGGCAAATGGACCCACAAAAGTTGTAAAAGAAAAGATTTCTTTTGAGAATTGTTTATCAAATGAGTATCAATTAGTGAGATTAAGCCTTGATTTTAATATTCTAACTTCTCTGTGTATGATCAGATGAGCTTTGCATACGGATGAAATTGAGGGGTTATTGTTAAAAAAAATGGCTCTATGTCTGTATGAGTTTCTTTGTAGTGCAAAATCTGAAACTTATTTCTTTAAGGTTATGAGCTTCTTATATTCCGGGTGATCATGGGTCTGGCATAGACAAGTCAATATCTTATTAATTCTCTATCAAGTAAATTGTTTCTGAGTGTATTATGTGTGAATTTTTTGTTAAAGTTATCATATATTATCATATAATTTTAAATGTGTAGTTATTGTATTTCTTTGTCATTTGACCTTAAGATTGAAAGTATAAATACCCTCCTTTGTCAGAGGAGTGCCTAAAGGCCTTCAATCTTCTTGGCCTATCGACCAATCCAAGTAGAGAGACCCAGAACTTGAAAGGTTTTGCCTTTGGTTCACACAAGTCTCGTCTTCATCCAAAAGTGTTTGTATTATAAGTGATCCAAAATTTGGTCGAGTTGTTTGGATCAGGAAGTTTCCATAGTCAGGTATATGTTGCAGTTTCACTTGCAGCAAGGTGTATGTCACTTTTAGCAGTGCTGCAAGTGTTCATTTAGCTGCTGTAGGTGATCGGCAAGCTGCTGCAGGTGTTCAGAAATATGCTGGAGGGTGTCTAGTAACATGCCACAGGTGTTTTCCAGCATGCTTTAGGTGTTATGTTTACATCCTAAATGGCATGGGTCTCTTGGAGAGCTGTTCTTGACTTTGTGTTGGTCGTTTGGGTGTTATTCTTCTGCCGGAATCATTATTGGGGTGATTCTTATTGCTTTTAGCAATGCTGCAAATGTCGGAAAGGATGGACACCAAGTGTGTGAGTGGAAAACAGTTACATAGGGATCTTGGTGGTGGTCCAGAACATCATCATGGTATGTGTGGAGTCAATTATCCATGTCTATATTTGCTATAAATCAGTTCTGGGGCAAATAGCAACAGTTACAGGTTGTTAGGGCAGAACATTATGGTCTCTTGAAAAGTGGTTGTTTGACTTTGCTTTGGTTGTGTTTATTTTACCATTTGGGTGGCATTAGGGCAGTGATTGTTTTGGTATTGGTTGGCAGGCTGTTTGTTGCTTGGGAGCCACATTGATTTATTTCCCTTGACAGGTGGCCATTATGTTGAGACAAGGTCATTTTTTCTGCCATGTGGGAGTTGGATAAACGGTTGGACAGTTGCAAATGGTTGACGGTTTCCATACCAGGCAATCTTCCATTTTCCATTGCTAGGCAGATAGGGAAGCATTTAAGGCGACAGAGTTATTGGTAGGGTTTTGTTGGCTTAGGAGACATTCTTTGTTCTGTTTATGAAGAGGGGAAGAAGGTGTTCAGGGTTCTTGTGAAGCACATTAGTAGAGTGGAGGCTGTAGGCCCTAGGGTCAATGCACAATTCCATTGAGACCATTGATATGACATCTCCATGTATTGGCATTGATTTAGTGAATGGGATGCTTGTAGCATACACTTTTTGGAGTTTTTCACTCTTTTGGGTTTTCTCCTAATGCAAAGTTTGTTGAATGCGCAAGACAATTGAGAGTGGGGGGGGGGGGGGGGGTGAATCAGTTGTCACTTAAAACTTCAGAACCCTCACACACATTCAGATCCACATTAATTCAATTAATCCCTTAAACTGTTAAGATGATTAAGCATGAAAGCAAATAACAGAAACTGAATCAAATCAATATCATGCACAAGAGAAAAACCCAAGAGGGGAAAAACCACGGTGAGGATTAGCTCACAATATCAACACCGAAATACAATAGGGCTCACTGTCGAAGGCTCACTACTAGAGGGCTCACTGCCCAAAAGAAAGAAAGGCTCACTGCCAGAATAGAGAAGAAGATAGAGAAGATTGTTACAAAGAGAAAACTATCTCAATGCAACAGAGAAGTCCACCACAATGCCATCATCACCTCCGCAGTCTCACTGATGAATTGTAGACACCTTCTGCTCACTGCATCCAGTAGTCTAACACATGAAAGCTTGCACTGCACTACACAAATTCACACTCTATAATTCTGTAATTCGCATCTCACTCATCATACTCATCTATCTTACCATATCCTTCAACAACTCAACACTTATTTATACCATCTTCAATATTGAAAACATTCTCCAAGGTCGGCAAGGCACCTTAATCTCTCAAATTCATATTAGGTTGGCACCAAAACATTCCCGCGACGAAAAGGAACGAAGGCAGACCACAACACATCTTAGCTTGGACCTAAATCCACTCATACACGCCACACCACGCTTCCACAAACATCGAAGCAACTCCGCAACTAGTGTAAACACACAAGGTCGGCCGAACCTGTGTTAACATCATAAACAATTATGTACACGCTTCCTCAAAACCAAAGACGACTTGTGGACCACACACCATGCTTGAACACGATCTAGAGTATTCCAAAAACATTTTGAAATGCAAGAGATTCCTCCACAACAACTTTCGCTTGCCGAACAGACTTATCCTATTTACCCAATATGCTCAAATATCTCTATTATGCACTGGAACTCAAGAAATCAACTTGCGGAGCACCAAATCCCAAATAATTTCAATTGAAGATAGATATGAACCTTATAAACATACTTCCAGAACCGCAAATCCTGAAACCACTCCGTGAGAAATGCGGAGCAAAAACTTTTCTCGCAGACACCTCTGCAATATACAATTCACACACTGGTGAACACATCTTCTTCTGCACATCGATCTAGCACACCAAATTTTGAATGTAGCACCTTTGAACACCTCTAATCAACATATCCAAACCGCATAAACAAATCTTTATTATAAAAGAACCGCGGAGCAAAACCAGACCACCACTTTGTATGCCAGAACATCTTTACAATACACTGTTTCCTCTATTATTCAAATTTTCTCAAAAACACTTGGAAACCAAGCACCAGAAACATATCAGCAACATCATCAAATCATTACCAACTGCTCACACTCTTGCATGTTCCTTTGCTCATACAATTGACACCAATGACAACACAAGCTTGTTGACATCAATGACAACACTGACTGCACATACTTGCAACAAAGTCTGTGTTGTGTGTTTTGCTTGTTGTGTACCCTATAATTTTCTTCATTTCCTTTCTATTATTTGAACATTTAATATTGTTGCAACTTGATTAATTTCATTAGGGTAGATTGCTAAGAGTTGTGGAGGAAGAGTTAGCTTAGTAGAATTTGTGTTTAATCTATGCTCCCCCAAGTTTCCGGGACGGGGTTGACATGGTATAGGGGATGTGTTTCTGGAACGCCGTTTTTTTTTTGGGCCACATTTCAGGGGACGACGGGGGACAACTATTAAAAAATAAGAAAAAAATTAAAATATAAGGAAATTTCAAATATTTATATGGTCATTGGTAACATTGATAAGGCATTCATTATAGACATTATAGAACTTAAAAAAATAAATACATAACAATAACATTAGACTTGAACTAAGTTTTCAACTTTTCATATGAGAATTGGCAAACAAATTAACAAAAATTTAATTGCTTTCATTGACAATGTGCATATATATAATATAAAAATTAGTAAATAGGTGTATATGTTAATGTGCTAATAGGGTATACTTTAGTTATAGTTGGGATTCAAGCTTATCATCTATAATACTTAAATCTAACATATGACTGTGGGAGTTCATTCAAAAAGGACTTATGAGAAGATAATTATATAGAAATTAAAGTTGCAAGGTTTGAGATCTTTACATATTATTCCAATTTTTTCTAGAGTCTAAAGGCCCATTATCAGTCTTCCATATTTGTCAATTTGCATACATCTATATGCTAAAGAAAAGTTAATGGAGTCTGAAAAAAACATTGGTTGAAAACATATTCTACATGTTTAAACTGAAAAAGGGGAAAGACAAAAGTTTCAGATTTTCAATTTCATTATTGATTTATGTTATATGTTCCTTATTATAGCCACAACTTTTCAATTGCAATAAGCAAGTCCCTGGTTGCAATGGTTAAGAAGTTCGTTTTTCAGTCAGTGCAATCTTAGTTGCAACATATTAGGCCTGGAGTAGGAACAGGGACAAATTTTTTTTTAAATTGTGTTTTTTTTAATAAAATAAGTGTCAAAAAAATCTGGGTGTTGTCCTATGGCGTCCCCTAAGTTTTAAGGGACATCCTTGGGACGTTTCCCGAATTTACCAAAAAAAAGGGGACGAGGAGGGGTGTTGGAAATTGTCATTGATGTCAAAGGCAAAAGTAAATCGTCTAAGGCCAAAGGCCATTATATCGTCATCTTATATCTTCATGATGACCGACTTCACCTTTTATATGGCAGCGATGTGCAAATTGAGTTGTTTGGTATAAATAAAATAAAAGGTTATATGTTCTATGCTGGCCGACCTAGGAGGAGTTCCATGAAATCGTAGCGAGTTTTTAAATAAAATAATTTGAATTCAATATGGGCTGACCCATATTAGCATTGAGCGCCCCACTTTGAAGTTTAAAATAAAAATAAATACATTTCTAAAAGGGGCCGACCCCCTAGAAGGAGTGCTACACACAAAATGACAAATCGTCCCACATAAAGACAAAATTGTCTTATATAAATGGAGTTATGAAAAGGTATTTTTGTTAATGAGAGTTGCCTCTCTTTGGATCAATTGTGTCTATTGGTTGAATCACCCTCCTTGGAAGATATATAAGCTAGTTTGCAATTGTGAAGAAGAAGTGTGTGGGAATAAAAGATGTACATCAGATTTACACCTACGGATCTGCACATGAAAATATAAGAAGAAGATCATTGAAGAGGAGTATATAGCAGATTTGTAAGAAGGATACATGCAGATTTAAAAAAAGAAGAATTTATGGCAGAATTGTAAGAAAGGTATATGCAGATTTAAAAGAGGAGTTTATACAGATTTAAGAGAAGAGTACATGCATGTTTGAAAAAGATTGTATTGTCCATCATCTGTTGAAGAAGCAACACTCAGAAGGTGGATCTCTATTGTGGAAGTTGGTGCTTCCTAAAGGAGAGATTGATGTCTCTCGCCAAGTTGGTGCTTGGTAGTGGGGGTTGGTGCCTCCAGTGGGTTGGTGTTCACAAATTCTACAAGTGGGGATTGGTGTCTCTAGTGGGTTGGTGCCAACAAATCATATAAGAGAGGATTGGTGTCTCTTGTAGGTTGGTGCCTGCAAAGATTGTAAGAGAAATTTATATATAAGCAATATTTTGCCATGGTTTTCTCCCTAAGGGTTTCCATGTAAATCTTGTGTTCCTCTTGTGTTGCATATTTGTTAGATCTTGTATGCTTATGGTTGTTGTGATTGATTAAGTTTGAAAAAGTAAAAGATTGTATTATATTGATTCACCCCCCCTCTTAGTATAACCGTGTGCTCATCAAGGGGACGTTTCCTACCCGTCCCTGCATCCCCGAAATGCCCCCTATACGGGATGGGGTCTTTTTAGGCAAGGTACACATCCCCCCCGAGCATAGTGTTTAATGCATTTCTAGGGTTATAAATTTAGTGATTACGGATCAATAAGGGTACCTTGTTGCCATTCCAATTTTGTGTGTTTTGGGCTTATTTCTTCTGGTTGTCGACGAGTCCATCTTTGTTGGTAATTTTATAATAAATGGAGTTCGTAGTATCCTGACATGCAATGATGCATATATTTGCACTTGCAATTTGATAGGAGACTGAAGCTTGTTGTGTAGGATTTCTTCTTTATCTCCAAGTCAAATTTTTTTGTGAATATTTTGGTTTGTTGGAGCTCAATTTTTTTTCTTATGAATTTATCAGATCCAATTAGGGGTTGTATATTATATCTTTTTGTGCAAAGTCAACTTAGTAGGTTGCGGGTTTTGATGTAGCTATCATATATAAGCTTATGTAGTCAAGGCTCTAATATTGCAGAAGCAAAGGGCAAGAGGCTTTAATGTTGCCATAAACAATTATTTACCTAATTAATGTTGGCTGCCCTAACTATCACTAGAAACAAGTTCATTAACAATTTTGTGAATTATAGTAGAGGAGGCTACACTAGTAGCATTTACATGTAGGATGTCTCTACAAAGTATGCTTATTCAAATTGTATGGCATTAGTGATTGCCCGATAATTATTTGTAATATGTATAGAGGGGCATGATTCACCTTCCACCCTTATGGGCTTTGTAAAACCACCACCCTTGAGTTTTAATTCATTAGGGTGATAGAAATTTGTGAATCCATTCTGTTGTTACTCTTCCACATCCATGATGAAAGCTGCCATGTTGCATGTTTCCCCTCCATTGAGTGATTTCACATCCACTTCAACTTTGTTTGAAATTGTAATGTCCCCTTTTTGACGAGCATCAGAGTTGGTGGTTTAGCCTATCATCGGGTCCTCGTAGGCTAATAATGGTATTTAGAGGGCCCAGTGTTGGAGTTAGCTAGCTCCTCAGTTAGCAGTTGGCAGTGTTTTCATCTCCAATTCTTGAGCTTGTTCAGAGGTTATGGTATTCAGGGTGTTTTGGCTCTGTTTTTTATATACTTACTATTTATAGTAAGTCAGTGTGTTGATAGAGGCCAACCTTACTATTTATAGTAAGGCACCTTGGTTAGCAGTGAATGCTGTGGGCTACCTCCTGGTGAAGTCAGAATTGATTTACGATGGTTAATGATGGAGTTATAATATTATAATTATTATTAAAGTTATAATTTAATAATAATTAATTATTAAGTGCATATCATTAATGAATTAAGTGGACTTTATTTAAAAAGGGGATTTAAATGCTTTTAAAAGTATACTTTATAATAAGTGTTAAATAAGGGGGAGATATAAGTGAATAAAAAGGTATACTTTATATTATAAAGTTAAGTCACAACTTTAAGTTGTATGGCTAGGAAATGGGTGCCCATGGTGATATAGGGGACATGAAGTAACAAAATAATAAAATATATCTCCTTTTTGGGCGTTGGGTTTGAGGAGAGTTATAGAAAGACCTTGAGACTTCATTTCGCACACTCTCTAACTTACGGAAAATATATTTGTCTGAGCAAATTTCTGAGCATTGGCTTAGGGTTTGAAATGGAGTTTTTGAGGGATGTAGCCCTCTGTGAGACTGCCTTCTTCGTGCTTGAAAGATAGCATCAGGAAGGACTGCTGGGAGCTTCATACAGAGGCTTTGCTTGTGCTTTCATGGCTTTCTTTGATGGAGTTTCATTGTGAAAAATATCTGATTTTTGATAGCAGTTGTTACATTGGTTTGGAGGACAGATTTTCAGTGTTTTTGACGTGGGTTTGTGAGCTGCATGCTAAACCCCTTGCTGGGCCGTATATATCCATGCCTGGCCGTACCAATGTATGTGCTGATATCTTGTTGCTGATAGTATAAACCTTTTGTTTGGGGATTCCTGTGGTTATTGCAGACTTATATCATACAGATATCAGAGTTCTTTAGAGCAGAATTTCAGTGTTGATGAAGCTACAACTTGGCCGTACACCTCATACATGAGCGTGGGTTTGCTGCTGATGAAAAGCCTAGGGTTTGGACTAAAGAATATGCTCTTCATTGCGCCTAGGGTTTGAGTATTCAGTGCCGCATTTTGTTTGAAGGAGAATAGCCTTGTGTTAGGTTTTTGAAGTGTTTTTATGATGCATTTTATGCTGGTGCAGCTACAGCCAACTGATGAAGTTGAAAATGTAATCTGGGTATGTGTTTACAATTCATATTATGCAATTCTGACATCTGGGTCTTTGATCATTTCTAGATTAGGGTTTTAGATTTTCTGGGTATTTGTTGCATGTTTATATTCCATTGTATTTGTGCGAAAAACAAAACATACAAAACCAAAAAACCCCTTCTACAACTTCTGTCTAGTTCTGAAAGACCACTTCTTAATAAAAATAACACTATTAAGAAATTAAAAAAAAAGTTACAAACAGGGCAGATCATTACAGAAATCTGTCTTTACTAATTTTGTGTACATCAATCGTCAAGACTTAAGGCTTGGACTATAGTCTTCAATATTCAGCAATTGAAATAATGAAAATGCAATCCTTGTTATGTATTTAAAAATAATTGCCCTAGATTTTTTTGCATAATGGTTCTTATTCAAGAGTCAAGACCATTATTGGTATATTGGTAGTAGGTTAAACCCTAATTTTTTGAACTCGTTTACTTTGGGAACTAATTGTGTAAGTTTTTTTTGCATCAATGTTTCAAATCACACTAAGTGATCCAGGGTGAGGAAAAAATGAATAGATTGCAAACTAACTAAATAGATAGTGAGGTCAAGGAGAGGGTGTGGAGAGCATGGGGAACAAGGTGAGAAAAGTTAAGTGTGTAGAAACCTAAAGATAGGAACAAAGACTAAAAGGTTGAAAGATAATAATAAACATATGAAAAATAATGATGCTAAAAAAAAGGTGATGAAAGTATTAAAATTGCTAAGTTGCTGGTTCTGGTTTTTGGATTTGCGGGCTCAATTTGTGGATCTGGCAAATTTTTTTTTGGGGTTGAGTTGTTTACAAAACCACCATAAACTTGAAAATCATTGAAATTTTAAAACATAAAGATTTAAATATTCATTGTTCAAACTTCAAGTTCAATATCAAAATAATAATATCAAGTTCAACAATTGATTTTCAATGTTATCATTCATATGGATTTTCTAAATCATCAACATCATGGACATTAACTGATGCAAGAACATTTGAAGAACCACAAGCAGTGCCACTGCCACTTGCTATAAAAGTGTGCTCGCTTTCTGATTCCTCAAGTGCAACATGTTGGGAAGTGAAAGCATTCAAGTCAGTATGCTTTGACTCCATATCCCACAACATTGAGCCCCCTCCCTTATAGCCATGTTGTTTATGTGAAAGGAGGTGCAAGTTGGAATGCATATACACTAAGTTCTCTGCCTTTTTTGAGTACAATCGGTTGCACTTTACTGAGTGGATGAAAGAGTATGTGCTCCAATTCCTCTCAGATGCAGATGAACTAGCAACCTATGAAGACAAAGCAGAGAGAAAGAGTTATGAACTTATAAATTATAAAAAATTAAAATTAAAAAAATTATATATGAAACTTCAAAGTCTAAAGATAAAAAAAATAGAAATTTATTAAACTTGCAATAAAACTTTGATTGCGAGAGGTTGTAGGTGTTAGAATTGTTGGCCATGGAAGTACCACCAATTGTAGCATCTTTCTTGAACTTATCATGAAAGGGCCTCAATACTTTGACCATTGGAGTGTACAAAATCAATGAACTCATTTGTGACTACGTTATGTAAATCTAGATCAGGGAAGAGTCTACGAAATGTTGCCTTCTACCCTTCAGCGACTTCATAATTTTTCCATGGAGCAATCCCCGTTGGCACAACAAGAATTTTAGCACTATAATATTTTGGAGTCAATGTAAAGGCAAGAAGATGTAGGGGGTTGGTCATTGTGTTCCATATATCTTCAATAATTGTGCATTTGTTTCATGAAAGTTTCTTAAGGATCTTGCTTTTACTCATTTATGATACTCTTTATATTTTCTCAATCATTGAGTCAATGCCATCATATATCTCCCCCATGCAAGGCTTGTCCATGTCGGTATAACAAATCATGCTCAAAATGGACTCGGTGAAACTAAGGAGATACTCAACAATCCCACCAAGAGTCATTTAAGATCATCCTCTTAACATTTGTTGCCCTCTAAAGTCTGATATTTAAAAAAAAAATTAAACCCTAAAACGTCAAAGCAAAACCTGAAACATCAACAAAAACATTAAGATTTTGCATAAACATAGTCATGCACAGAGGTAGGCTGCATGTCGTGGTTGTATTGCAATAAATACTAAAATAGCGCATCTGTCGGGACGATACAAACATTGTAAACTGCTCGATCTGCATCATTGGATCAACAACGTGCTAGGGATATTGATTCAAAAGGGCTTGTAATGGATTTGAATCCGCTAACACGGGGTATCGATCTCAAACTGCAATTAGAAATGGAACTATTGCATCTGGAATCGGATCTGAAATTGAGAAGCTAGCTGGTTCAATTGGATAAACAATCAGATAAACCAATGCCGCTGGTCTTGGTAATACTAGGTTTGAGAATCTGTCCCGCTGCCAGTGGTTGTGCGAGTGGTAAGTTTGGTTTAATTATATCTTTATTAATATTAGCTTTAAAGTTTATAATTTATTTATATGTAATTTATAATTTTATTATTTATTAATATTAATTATATTTAATTATTTTGTAATTTAATAAATTTAATATCATTTATTATTGATAGTAATTTTATATGTATTTAGTATTTTTATTAGTATTCAAATTTAATAAGTTTAATATTTATTATTAATAAAATTATAATATTTAAGTATAAAATAATAAATTATACTTTAATATAATATAGATTGTTTAATTATATATATTTTAATTTGCTATATATACATAGCCGTATCCATATTAAGGGGTCTTGAAAAATAGCCGTATTCGTGTCCATGCAACTTTGTATAAAAGAGTTTGGTAAGTTAATTGTTGGCTTCATTGTTATAATATTCATGCATACCTCTCCTTTGATGCAAGTGCAAACAATCCTCTCATCCACATTGGAGTTGCTCTCTATTTCCTTCCCCTTAAAGGAAGTTGTGGTCTTCTAATTGTGATTTCTGGGATGCGATTCTGGATGGAGTTTCCAACATTTTTTATTTGTACAAGCATTCACACTACAGTGCCCACAATTATTCTTAGTTTGTTACTTTGCAAAAGTAGTCGCAGCACTACACTTACCTTTGCATTTACCTTCCTTTTTTGAATTGGAACCACCTTTTTTTTTCTGTGCAAATGAAGAAGATTACGGATTTGTTCTTTTGTCCATCTCAAGGAAATGGGCTTAAGAACACACCTCATCTATATCTTTAGGCTTGGTCAACAACACGAGCCTCCTTGGACTATGAAGTTCCCAAATGTACTTCATCATGATGACATAATTTTGTAAATCCTTGCCCATTTAGACAACAATCTTCCAAATTTTGCTTGTATATTCCTGAACATTTTGACCTTGTTTTTACTTGAAGTATTGCCAATCAATATACTTTTTCCTATTTTAGAGAAAATGAGATAAAGTTGCTTCTGAAATAACTTATTAAATTCATCTCATTCAGAAATAGGTGGTAATTTCTTTAAAGCTAATGAATGGCTGTCTTTCAAACTAAGTGAATTCATGACTAGCTAATTTCACTCTTACAAAGGAAATTTGTTGCTTTTCACTAGTATTATGCAAAACTGAAATAAATCTGAACATGCATTAAAATATGACTTTGCTTTTTAACATTTACATCACCTTCATATAGATGAATTTCTATCTTGGCTTCTAATTTGAATGGAGGTTGAGTTAGGAATGCTTGACTGACATGAGACTTTTCTCTGCTTGCCTATTTGTTTGCCTTAGAAACCTTCATAGAAACTCTAGCTTTTTCATAAGGACCTCCAAGATTTTCTCCATTCTGTCAAGCTTCCCTATGGAGTGAAGGGATACTTGCAAAATTCCCTTCCAGTTTGATGAACATTGCTTCGTCATCTTGAGGCACTATATTTCTATCATGGACTGTGCTTCACTCCTCTTTATTTACTTCTTGGTGGATATCATATGCCGCAAGGTAACTAATTACCTTCTTTTGGACTAGTTGTTCTAGTTAAGGGCATCAATCTGCAAAATTGATCATATGCCCAAGAAAACCACACAAACCAAGGAAAAGTACTACTCTGATACTTAATTAGTATAGTTAACTTGTCAACACAAATCTTGAAACATATGTAATTGTCTTCACAGTACTTTCTGCTATAGGTAGTTAGACACATGAATCAAAAGCAAGAACTATAACATGCAACAAAAACCTTTGTTACTGGGTTTGCAAGGAACCCTGGATGAATTCGGACCAGCTTAGGTTGGGCTTTTATCCTAGTCTGGGTCCAGCCTGGGTTCGCCTAGGGTCTGGCCTTGGCCTGGACATTCGGCTTGGGTCCATATGAGATATGCCTGGGCCACCTTGGGCAAACCCAAATCAGGTCGGGTTGGGCTTTGATCCTGGTCCGGGTCCAGCTTGGGTTTGCTTAGGGTCTGGCCCTGTCCTGGATATTTGGCTTAGGTACTGTTGTGACCTAATCACACATCGCCCCATTGCAAATGGGGACCCCCTTTTTTTGAGCTCCAATGCTTTGCATTGAGTTTTAGATGATGTCTTAAGTTCTATTTCATGAAGTCAGTGGTAATGACAGGTTAAGTTGCATGACTCTAAGCGAGTGGGGAATTCTAGACTTAGGTAAAATCACGACAAGTGACAACCTTAAACCAAGGCGCCCTACATGAGATTGATGTTTTGATCTTTAAGTGACTTAGACTTAGGAAATATTGCAAGATGAGGATATAATAACCCAAGGCGCCAATTTGCTCCTGTGGAACCATGAATGTGCGCCTCCACTAGAATTAGTCTTAAACCCTGAAATCTTGATAGAAAATGATGTTTTGACCTTTAAAATGGTTTAGACTTAGAAAATCTTGCAAGAAAATATCTTGAGGACTCTAGGCGCAAATCTCTATCTGTAGGACCTCTAAAATGCGCCTTGAGAAGGAAGGATGGATGTTGTAGAGAGAAAGTGGCACCTTAGTAGAATAAGGTTTCCTTGGCTATCTTTTAGTGATTGCATTGATAAAATTTGAAGTATGAAGCCTCCTAAAACTAGGCGCAATTCCATACCTCAACCATCATCAAAGTGCGCCTAAGGTTGATGGAAGAAGAACAACATCTAGGGACTCCAAATTTGCACTCAGGACCAACAATAAAGTGTTATAACTTAGTGAATTTTGAGAAATATCCAAGAGGAGCTAGGTGCATTTCTTGACTTGTAGAGACCTTAAAGTGCGCCTAAGGTAGGAACTATTGGATACACCTTCAAGGTTCAAACTTAATCAAAAAAATGCTCCAAGGAATTCAAGGCGCTAATTCACACTTGCAGAGACCCAAAGGTGCGCCTAGAGTTATGTCTGATTGCTTGAGGAAGATAAGGCGCACTTCATCCCCTGTTCAACCATCAATTTGCGCCTTGAAAGAAAGTTGTTAGAAGTCATCAAAACAAGTGGCGCCTTGAAGACTAGACCTCCCAGAGACACCTTCAAGTTGCTCAAAGTCCAAAGTTCACTTACTCAATCTTCGGCGCTCATTTTCACCTCTGGAGCCATCATTTTGTGCCTAAGGTAATTTGGGCTTGAAGTCATGAATTTTGTTTGCTCTAAAAGGTAGAAGGTCTTCTAAACGCATTGTATACTTGATTGGAATCCTTTAAACTTGAATTCATCCCATAAACCAAGGCGCATTTCCACCTTCGTAGAACCCTAAAAGTGTGCCTAAGTCAAAATATGCCTGATTTCATGAGTTTTAAGGATATCTGTAAGGTGCCGTACCTATTTGTATATTTTTAAATCTTTTTATGTGTTATTCTATCAATTATATTGTGTTCTTTCAAACATAGACAGAAGAATGCAGAAGGGGTTTCTATTTTCTTGCAATTGTGTTGCTAGAGCATACAATACGCAGCATATAACTAGAATCCAGAAAATATACAAGGAATGCAAGAGAAATATGAAAGACCCAGTTCATATATCAGCAAATAAGAAGATTCTATTGCATACCCATATGCAAAAATAGAACTTCATGCAACTGCTGTTGCCAAACCCGTCAATGGGTGTGACTAGAATGCATTAAATCTTCATAGAATGTGAGGGAATGTCCATACAAGGCGAGCAACACATAGAAGGGTCTGATACGCCACTCCCAGGCCAACTAAAAAGCATACAATAAAAAGGAACGAGCCTTGAAGGACCCACGTCCACGCTGGGGTTGGTGCGGCTATGGCTGGGCGTCAAATCTGCAGCTGATACTTCTGAAACTCCTCCCTAGCTGTTTTGAAACGGACCTGCAATGCCCCCCCCACTAAATGGCGATTCATCTCCATGGAGGGAATAAACCCAGTTCTTCCTCAAATCCTCAAAACAATCGAACTCCAATGACGCACAGTTGTGAATACTGGATGTATCCACCAAATAAGCACCGTTGGGTGGTATTGCACACCTGTAGAATGTTGTTACTTATGGAGGTTTTCGTCTCCACAAGCCTCTGGTTTGAATCCTCAAACCTTCACAATAGCAGACTCTAGCAGAGTTCAAAAGGGAGATATCATAAACGTGTCCCAAAAATGAGGCACTTCACCTCTTAAAAAACTCTCCAAGAGGGACTTTTACTTTGGAGGGAAATATCTCTTTTGAAATCCACTTTTAATATTTACCCAAAGTGTGCCCCTTTTTTAAATATTTCATTTTTATCACTTAACCAAACGGCTAGTCCATCGGAATTCTATGATGGACTAACCATGAGCCAAGAAGGGGACATTACAGTCTGCCCTCCCTAAGATTGCTTGTCTCAAGCAATTTCAAGTTAGGATGCTCTAATATCTGCTCATTCTCCCAAGTAGCATCTTCCACGGGTAGGTTCTTCCATTTAACCAAGTACTCTCTGATGTTCTTCCTCCTCAAATTACGTTCCCTGGTGTCAATTATAGCCTCGGGTACTAGTATCAACTTCCCCTCTTCATCAAGAGGAGGCAGCTCCGCTGATGGTATCACCTTATGCCCCAACGCCTTCTTGAGGCGAGATATATGAAATACATTATGTACCCTGCTACCCGTTGGAAGCTCCAACTCATAAGCCACTTCCCCAATCCTTTTGGAGACCCGAAAAGGTCCATAATACCATGGCTTCAACTTCTTTGCCCCACTCTTTCTGAGAGTGGACTGTCTATAGGGTTGCAACATGAGATACACCATGTCACTGACCACAAAAGACCGCTCAGTCCTCTGCTGATCTGCATACTGCTTCTGCTGATTCTGAGCCTTCTGTATGTTCTCCTTCAAAGACCTCATTACGTCTTGACTCCCTGGAGAAGGTCTTTGGCCCTCGGCACTCTGCTATCACCAAACAACAAATCAACAAAGCTTGGTGCTTCATACCCATACAGGGCCAAAAATGGTGACATTTGAATAGACATGTGGTATGTGGAATTTTAACAGTACTCTCCCATGTGGAGCCACTTAACCCATGCCTTTTGCTGCCCTGAAACATAGTTTCGGAGGTATCCTTCCACCCATTTATTAACTATCTCCGTCTGACCATCCGTCTGAGGGTGGTAACTCGTACTGGGGGTGAGCTCTGTCCCTGTCAACCTGAAGAGCTCCTGCCAAAAATTACTGAGGAACCTACTGTCCCTATCACTAACAATGTTCCGAGGCAACCCATGGAGTCAAAATACCTCACGAAAAAACAACTCTGCAACTTGTGCTGCAGCAAAAGTGGTAGGGCTGGCAAAGAAGTGCGCATATTTTGTCAACCTGTCCACTACCACGAAAATGCAATCCCTGCTTTGGACTTTTGGTAGACCTGTGATAAAGTCCATAGAAATGCTATCCCACTTCCTTTCAGGAATGGGTAGGGGCTGCAACAAACCTCATGGGAACGAGTGCTCTTGTTTATTCTACTGACATGTCGGGCACTCTCTCACATACTGCATCACCTCCGTCTTGAGGCCCTTCCAAGTGAACCTCTCTCTAACTTGCCTATAAGTTTTGAAGTACCCCGGGTGTCTTGCCATCGGCAAGTTATGAAATGCCCTCAAAACCTTTTGTTTCATTTGAGAGTCTGTCACCAAGAAAATTCTGTTTTTGTAAATGATTAAATCATTTACCACTGTATACCTGTCATCCTTGATGGTGCCCTCAATTATCCCCGTAGCCCATGCATCCTTTGCATACTCAGCTGATATCATCTCCCTCCAATCATCTGCAATGGCTCCAAGTGCACATAAATGGGGCCTCTTGGATAGAGCATCGGCAACAACATTTTTCTTTCCTTTGACATACAAAATGTCAAAGTCGTAGGCCTGTAGCTTGCTGACCCACTTCTATTGCCTCTCATTTAAGTCTTTCTGGCCAAGGAAATGCTTCAGACTGTTGTGATCTGTTTTGACTACGAATTTACTGCCCACAAGGTATTGTCTGAACTTAGCCAATGCATGTATTATGGCTAACATCTCATTGTTGTAAATGCTATAGCTGCGTTCCACACTCCTCAACTTCCTACTCTTAAACGCTATGGGGTGCTTATCCTACATAATTACCGCACCAATGCCTTCCCCTGAAGCATCACACTGCAACTCGAAGGGCTTGTTGAAATCTGGCATGGCCAATACAGGGCATGTACTCATAATCTGTTTGAATTGGTCAAAGCACTCCTGTGTACCCCCTGTCCAACTAAAAGCATCCTTGCGAGTAAAATTTGTGAGGGGAGTAGTTGACTGAGAAAACCCCTTCACGAACCTGTGGTAATATCCACATAAACCCAAGAATCCCTTCAGCTGAGTGAGATTCTTCGGTGGTGGCCAGTGTACTATTGCTTGAATCTTCTCCGGGTCTACCTTCACGTTACCAGCACTGATGATGTGACCCAAGTATAGCAACTCGGTCATCCCAAACTCACACTTTGACATCTTGGCATATAAGGATTCCCTCTCCAGGATACTCAACACAATGTCAATGTGTTTCACATCCTCTTCCCACGTTTTGCTGTAAATTAGGATATCATCAAAAAATATCAAGATGAACCTCCTCAGCTGCTCTCTGAAGACTCTATTCATGCAAGACTGGAAAGTAGCGGGTGCATTAGTCAAGCCGAATGGCATGACTAGAAACTCAAAGTGCCCATAGTGACACCTAAATGCAGTCTTCTCCACATCCTCATCTCTGACCCTAATTTGATGGTACCCAGACCTCAAGTCTATCTTGGAGAAATAACAGGCCCCGTGTAGCTCATCAATCAGCTCATCTATCCTGGGTATGGGATACCTGTCCTTGATTGTTTTCTTATTGAGTTCCCTGTAATCAATGCACATCCTAAGAGTCCCATCCTTGTTCTTTACTAACACAATGGATGATGCAAACGGGCTCTTACTCGGTCTTATGTGTCCCATGGCGAGAAGCTCTTTGATAGCTTTCTCGATTTCATCTTTGGATCTCTTCGGGTGCCGGTATGGTGTGATGATCACCGGTTTTGCACCCTCCTCCAACTCGATCACATGCTCGATACCCCTATCGGGCGGTCTACCTGGTGGAATATCACTAAACACTTCGGTGTGTTTAGTTAGAAGAGCCTGTATGTCAGGGGGATACTCACGTTTCTGTTGCGTCGTAATTTCAGGCATCACCATTATCTTTGCTGCCCATTGTACCTGATCACGACGAATCAATCTTTCCATTCGTTTGAGAGAAACAACTCTCAGTCCACCATCTGAAATTCCCCTGAGCACATGCTTAACTCCGTTCGCTTCAAACTTCATTTCCATTGGCCTCAAATTGATAGTGAACTCTCCTATCTCATGAAGCCATTTCATTCCCAGCACAATATCCATGTCACCCATACTAACCACATAAAACTCTGACTGGCAAGTATAATGGTTTAGCTGGATCGTCAAGTTGGGAATCCTCCTAGTGCAAGTGAGTACAAACCCATCAGCTACCTTTACCTTAAATCCCTCAAACTCCTCTGTTTGTAACGCCCTCTTAGCAACCAAGCCCTCATCTATGAAGTTATGAGTGGCGCCTGTATCTAGCAAGGTAATGCACCTCTGTCCGCCCAATACTCCTCGGATCTTGAACGACCCTTCTCTCTGAATGCTAGAAATGTGGGCTGTGGGTAGGGAGGTATCATTATCCTTATCTGGCACTTCAGATGCAACATCTGTCCTTGAATCATCATCCTCTGTATGCTGCTCCGAATGCGTTTCCGACTCCACAGACTCATCTGCTGAGAAGTACTCAATCTGTTTTGCCTTCCCTTGGGCAGCACACTTGTGCTTAGGATCCCAAGGCTCTCTGCAGTAAAAACAAAGCTTCTTCCTCTAGAGGTCATTCAGCTGATCATTATCTAACCCAGAAGAACTCTTATGTGGCTGGTCTCCCGAGCCCCTGTGGTAAGGTCTCCTGTCTCTCTCCTTTTCTCTCCTATGCTGAAAGTTCTTATTCTGAAATTTGCTCCTCCATGCAGACGATTCCATATCACGGGCCTTCTTCATGGCCTCCTGCAATGTCATAGGGTCTAAACCCTTCACCCATCCTCTTAAAGGATCAGACAACCCATCAACGAAGAGCATGATTAACCGCCTCTCTGATATATCTGAAACCATGACTGAGAGATCCTGGAACTTAGAAATGTACGAGTCCACTGATCCACTTTGTCTCAACTGTGCTAGCTCCTTGAACTGCAATTCAAGATCCTTCTTGTCGAACCTGTCTATTAGTTTGGCTGTGAACTCAACATAAGATGTGATCTGGTCATGTCCCAGAGTATCTTCCCATTGCTCCACCACTTATGCAGGCTTCCCTCCAAGTGTAAGGCTGCGTATGTGATGGCATCTGTCTCTGGCATGGGGCTGATCTGAAGGTAACTGTCCAACTTTTGTACCCACGCTCTTGCTGAAGTTTTTCCCGAACCATCAAAATATGGTAAGGTCATCTTGTTGACCTTCTTCTGCAGCTCATTGTTCTGTTGTCTATTACCCCCTCTGGGCCTGTGTCTCATTCGAAGATCTGAGTAGTCTCTGAAAGTCATTTCAGCTCTAAACTCTTCACTGGAATCCTGCCAATCCCTAACGATCTCTTCCTGAAACTCCAACTGTGTAGCATCCCTGTTAGGTATCTCGTCCCTCGGCCTGAAAGTCGGAATGCCTGGTCTATTTGCAGCCGTGCGCTGTGTAGCACTCCGGTTATTCACCGAAGCCTCTCCATCATGATTCCTGTGCCCAATGAATCCCCCCCGCTAAATGGCGATTCATCTCCATGGAGGGAATAAACCCAGTTCTTCCTCAAACCCTCAAAACAATCGAACTCCAATGACGCACAGTTGTGAATACTGGATGTATCCACCAAATAAGCATCGTTGGGTGGTATTGCACACCTGTAGAATGCTGTTACCTATGGAGGTTTCCGTCTCCACAAGCCTTTGGTTTGAATCCTCAAACCTTCACAATTGTAGACTCTAGCAGAGTTCAAAAGGGAGAGATCATAAACGTGTCCCAAAAATGAGGCACTTCACCTCTTAAAAAACTCTCCAAGAGGGATGTTTACTTTGGAGGGAAATATCTCTTTTGAAATCCACTTTTAATATTTACCCAAAGTGTGCCCCCTTTTTAAATATTTCATTTTTATCACTTAACCAAACGGATAGTCCATCGGAATTCTATGATGGACTAACCATGAGCCAAGAAGGGGACATTACAGTATCTAAGTATCTTAAGACTTTTCCTTGAGTTTCTACTATGTTTGAAGTCATTGAAGTTGAAGTGAACACCTGACTCAAGCCTAGGCACATTTTTACCTTGGAACAGTCACCTTTTGGCGCCTAGGGAACATGGAGTTTGAGATCATAGGAGTTTATGCCTAAGGGATGGAGAGTCTCCTGAAGGTTTAAGCATGAGTTTGAAACACCAAAATACCAAAAAAGCAAGCCAAGATGATGAAGGCGCACTTTTGCACCTGGACACACCTAAATATGCGCCTCAATTCTAGAAGCAGGAATCAATGATGAAAGACCTCACTTTGTCAAGATTGAACATTTTAACCATTAATATGAGTTTGGAATCATGAAATTGCACTAAGTAAATCAAGGCCCACTTTTCCTCATCTGCAAACCTAGATGAGCGCCTTAAGGAAAATCACATGAATTTTCATCTAGAAGTCAGTGCCTTGAGGAGGATAAACATTCTAAGGCATCTTCAATTGTTGAGATCACAAAAGTGACAAATATGAAGCCAGTTGATGAAGGCGCATTTTCCTGTCTCTGCAAACCTCAAATTGTGCCTTAAGAAGAAATCACATATATTCGCATCACTAAGTGAGCGCTTAGGAGGATAAACGTTCTAAGGCATCTTCAATTGTTGAGATCACAAAAGTGACAAATATGAAGCCAATTGATGAAGGCGCATTTTCCTGTTTTTGCAAACCTCAAATTGCGCCTTAGGAAGAAATCACATATATTTGCATCACTAAGTGAGCGCTTAGGAGGATAAACATTCTAAGGCATCTTCAATTGTTGAGATCACAAAAGTGACAAATATGAAGCCAGTTGATGAAGGCGCATTTTCTTGTCTCTGCAAACCTCAAATTGCGCCTTAGGAAGAAATCACATACATTCGCATCACTAAGTGAGCGCTTGGGAGGGAGAATCATTCTAAGACATCTTTAATTGTTTGAGATCATAAAAATGATGAATATAAGGCCATTTGAGTTAGGCGAACTTTTACACCTCCAAACACCTAGATGTGCGCCTAGACTTGGAGGGGTTATTTAAATGTTTAAGGATGATTCCTTTGTGTTATAAAGTGATTGATATTGTTTCTTTGTCTGTGTTACAGGAGCATTGATGGAATTGAGGAGTCATCCGAGGAGAAAGGCGCTTGGAGTCACCTTCATCCAAGGAGTGAAGTCAAGGGGTTGCTATTGCAGGGGAGGTATCATGCTACTATGCCAAGAGAGCACTTCAAGATCATCATGCCGGAACACTTCATCATCTACATCAAGACAAGACATTCATCCATCACTTCAAGTTCTTTCATCTTCAAGTCTCCAAGAGAAGTCTCCTACTTCATGTCATCATCATTTACACTACTCTCTACAAAGAAGCATCCAAAGAAGATCAACCTATATCCTGCAAGAGAAGAAGAATCACAAAGTTAGACAAATGAGCAACATGCATCATACATATCCTACTCACAAAAGAACAAGGCAAGATCAACAAGGATACATTCCCAAACTTTCAAGTTCAAAGCGATCACATTCGAAGACATCACACAGATGATACAATTTGGGAATATGCCTAAAGCAAATTGAATAAGCTGATGGAATCAATAAGAGTTGCTAAGGTGGCACTTACGTGGCAGATACACATCATCATTCAATCACAGTTCGCCACATCATTCAACAAGCAAGAAGCCAAAGAGGAGGCCGATGTGGAAGATGCTCTAAAGATTCCATTTGATTGTTATCTTCTTGGAAAACGTGCATTCATTGCCTCTTATGTACTAAAAATAGCAAGTTGTTGTAACTAATTGCTGAGATGACATGATCTGGGCCCTTGGCTATTTGAATTGATCTAGGCCATTCATTGTAATTTTGGAACTATATATAAAGGCCTTGTTGCCTCATTTGTAAGAGTTAGTTCACAGTTAGTCAGTAGGCAGTAGAGTAGGAGGAGACTCTCGAATTTTTTTGAGAGTACTTGAAGATTGTTGTAAATATTTCTCAGGATTAATTCAAAGACATTGGAGTTCGCTTGGTGTTAAGTGTTGTCTTGTGGAATAACATGGTTTCTTGTATCTTGATGAAATGAAGAGGTGTTTCTAAGTAGATTAGAAGTAGAGTAGTAGTAGTAGCTCATTGATGTAATGCATGTATGTATCGAATATTTGATCAACTCCTAGCTCATGCTTTTGACATTCATCGTTGGTGAAGTGTTGTGTAAAGCTAGTCTGAGCTTTATCATCATTCGCTTAAGTTTGATTGTGGATGCTTGTTTGAGCTGTGCCGTCCAATGGATGTTTATATGAGCTTTCATGATTTGAAGACCATTCGCTATCTTTAGGAGATTGCACCTACTCCATGTAGTTGTAGACATTCTTGGCGAAGTGGAGTTAGGTTGATTAAGGAGTTTGTCTATTTATGCATCATCATTGCCTCATTGACCTTAGATTAGTTTCTTTAAACCCTTATCTTTTTCCTTTTCTTTATTATTGAGACGTAGCACATGCAGCATCCACATTGAAAGGAGAAATAAGTTGAATGAAGCAAGAAGAAGTTTGCGTAAGTCCCTTTGTGATTACCAGCAAGATCACATGTATTCACTAAGTTTATCCACTGCAATCACGAACAAGGAACCTTGAAGTTATCTCATTGGATCACATAGCTTAGCCTTTGAGAGACTTTGATCAAGAGAGGATAAGATACTCGGCATTTTATTCTATTGTTGTTGTTGGCACAAAAACATCATCAACAGGTACATATGAGATATACCTGGGCCACACCATGACAAACTTGGGGAGAAAGCAGTAAAATTATGAGATAATACTCGCACTGCCCCTCAGATTGAAAATCAGCCTTTTTCCTGAAACATTTGGATATATCTTCAACGTTTATGATTTGACAACTGACATGGAATAATCAATTATCAGCCGTGTTCTCAATTCTGTATATATATAGTATGGCTGAACCTAAGAAAAAAATCAGTGGACTGCTGAGCCCTGGACCCAAACAGACGACATAGACAAAAACAGAACTAACTCAAAAGCATTGCACTGGAATCAGCCTGGCAAATATCTAAAAGAGTGAGGTTGTGCCACCTCAAGCCCTGCCACCTCATGCTGCTGTCTCCATGCATGAATTACAAATCACTTGCCTCCTTAAGGACTCCGAGAACATTTTGGAACTTGGCAATGCTACTACACAAACTGCATATTCAATTCACTAATTTTACTTTCATCAGCTGCATATACATGCTAAAAGCCCAAAACAATTCACTAAGATGAATTACATGATTCTTAAACGGTGTATATGCTATATACACAAACTCAGCAAATGGACTGTACAAATGCCCTTAATCAAAAGAGCCTTTAATAAGACATAACTCCCAAGTGTTTGGGCTTCCTTGGGTACATTGCAGTTTGCTATTTTGTTTTGTGGACTGTCTCTATGTCATGTTTTGTGCTATACAGGTTTTCTCAGACCGAACTTGCTTTACAAGTTTATCTTAAGACAAACCTATCATGTGTAGATTATTTTCAGCTTCTTTTGTCCGTAGGGAGTATGAAAAACCTTGGAATGTTCACTATTTATCCCTGCACCATTCTGGATACTCTTTTCTTGTTGAAATGGTGTTTTAGAAATGAGAGAGAATGTCTGGAGTCATTTCACATGATCATACAAACTAGCAAGTGTAATTGTTGGCATCATGTGAACTGAATTTAACATATTCATGATCCAATTTGAATCATTTTAGGTTTATTGTTACTTCAATCCCATCTAATGATATGTGAAGTATGGCAACATAGTAAATTTATTTGCAAAGTCAAAATGACTAGGTATTTCCTAGAGTTGGATATAAGTGGACAATCTAGAGATATCAAATGAGAACAAACAATCGCTGGAATGGAAAGGAATAAATGTATTTTCAAATTGATTGAAAACCAATACACATTTTTTAAGGTCTTTTATTTTACTGCTGATTTACAATCACTCTGGATACAAGTCAACAATTGTAAATCCTCAAAAAAAAAACTAATGCAGAACAGACAAACACAAAACATGCTATTTTAGAAGATGATATGTACAATGATTAAATGATGTCAGCTTAGAAAATGAAGGTAAGAAAGTAGTTTTTCAAGTATAATACCTTTGGTTCTTGCATGAAGCTTGAAAGATAACTCCCAACATACTTGATATTTGGCTTGGTGTAAAGCAAGTAAATGAGACTTCAATCAGTTGGTGATAAAGAGCTGCATTTATCTGATGTGAGGGATCATTCTAAGTTGTCGGTCCTGGTATGAGGACAGGGACGGGTTTGGGTACGTTGGTACGACAATTTTTTTTCTCCGGGTACGGGTTTATACATATATACAAAAAACTTCATCGATATTCATTACAATAATAAAAATTACAATCAATATTCATTACAATAATCTTCATATGGTTCTTCATCGAGAGCATCAAGGTCAACATTTGGTTCAATTTCATTTGAACCACAAGCAGCTGCAATACCGCTCCCACTAGCCATGTCATATGTAGAAGTTGCCTCATTTATAGAGACTTCGGCAAGCTATGCAACAGTAGCATCTAAGTCGGCACACTTAGGAGTTAGATTCCAATTTCTTGTCACCCCTTTGTAATTAGGTTTCTTAGGTGACAAGAGGTGCAAGTTGGAGTGCACAAAAACCAAATCCTCAGCTTTTTTTGCACCCAATCGGTTGCATTTAATTGAGTGGATAAAGGAGTATGTACTCTAATTCTGCTCAACTAAAGATGAACTTGCAACCTATTGAATTTGCATACAACATTTACAATTATAAAACATAAATTATAATACATAGCAGCAAAAGAAAATGTGGAAGTTCAAAAATAAAAAGATGCATACTTGAGATAGAACTTTTATTGCAAGAGGCTACAAGTAAATAGAGCCTTGGCCATGTACATACCACCATTCATGAGCGTCTTTCATGTACTTGTCTCGAAGAGCACAAACATCATGATTCTTTGAAGATATGAAGTGGTCAAACTTAGTCAAGATGACACTCTATGTGTCTACATTTGGGAATATTCTTCTGAATATAGTCTTGTACCCAATAGCAACTTCTTCATCTCTTTATGGTGCCACCCTCCTCAACAAGGGAAGTATCTTTTTGCTATAATACTTTGGGGACAAAGCAAATGCTAGGAGATGCAAGGGCGTGGTCATCTTGTTCCAATGGTCAACAATGATCTTTTGCACTCTTTTGAAAAATGCTTTTGTGCGGTCATGCACTTTGGCTTCTATTATGATCTTTTTTTTTTCAACCATGGAGTCCATGACATCATAAATTTCACCCAAACATGGTCAATTTGTATTTGCATACCTAATCATACTCATGATGGGCTTAGTGAAATTTAAAACATATTCCACACGAGCACACCACGCATCATCTAGGATCAATGCTTTGACTTTTTGGGCTCTCTTTGTCCGTGATTACTTCCATACACTCCAAAGAGTGTTGATGACCATGGCCTCAATGCCTCTCGCACCTTCAGAAGTCATCTCAAGATGATTGTTTGATGTGAATTGAGTCTCGACAACCCAACATGGTGTAAAAAAAACAAATTAAAAAAATAAAAAAGTATCAACTTAGCAAAAATTTAAAAATAATAAATATACTAAAAAATAAAATTACCTTCAACATCTCCAAGTTGGAGAAGGTCCTAAAGACTGCTTGTGACATATGATGAGAGAGTGGATGACACATGGTGTCCAAAAAATATGCCCATGTGTACCCTTCACTATCGACCCAATTGTCCTACAATTTTTAGCTTTGTTCGTTATGACTTGGACAACATTTTCAATGCCCACCATCTCAATGGCTTGTATGAGGATATTGACAATGGAAGTTGCATCCTTCACTTGCCCCTCACAATCAATTGCCTTCGAAAACATCGCCTCTTTAGGGGAGAGTACAATGACATCAATTATTTTTTTGTTTTTGTAACCCTTCCATCCATTAGAAATGATGGACACTCTTGTTTTGGGCTATGTATCCTTAATTGATCTCAATGGTTCCTTTAAGAAAGCTTTTTCCTTGGCCAATAAGGTGGTTGGGCACCTTTTCATACCTAGGACTAATGTAATTAGCAGGTGCATTAGCAATTGTTGTCACCATATCTCACTAATATGGTGACCTAACAAGGTTGAAGAAAAGCCCATTGCTATAAATGCAATGAGCAATGCTCTCATCTGTGACCTCCTTTACCTCATTCTTGAAGGCTTTATCCAATGGGCTTCTTTTACGAGAAAGAAAGGGGTTTTCTCTTCTTGGGAAGATGATGGTGGCATGAAAGGATGTGGGCCAGCCGGTTGTGTGAAGCCACTAGGAGGTTTCAACAATCCTTTATTGGAAAGAGGATGTACACTTTCCTTCGCTCTGTTATTGACCATGTCAACATCCTCTTGTTCTTGGATATATCCCATTATTTGTTGCTTTGGCAACCCCTTTTTGGCCCTAGACAAACTTTTATTCCTAAGCTGGAAATAGCACACAGGTGAGATTTCACTCAATTATACGAGCTCATATACTCATTCTCACATTGGCTACAACACCAACGATAACTCCCACCACCAGGAAGTTGTTCAATCATGGTTGTATGTTGCCAAAGAAGTGACATTGCATCATATTTAAACGAGCTCTTTACATGTGGGGCAATTGAACTAGAACTGCCAGTTATTCTGTATGAATTTACAACTCTACAACTTAAAAAAAACAAAAAAAGATCGACATTATAACCTCTATATTATGTATAAAAGGTTTAAAAAAAATTCAAAACATTAAAAAAATATTAGAATTTTTTTTATAAAAACTTTGATTTTTTTTTTAAATTCAAAACTTGAAAAAAATTACAAGATTCACTCACCTTTGATAGATAAATCTTCCCCATGCAGTTCTCTTTTGTTGGTGTAGGTCTTTCTCTCTCGTAGCCTTCACCTTCGAAGAAATTTGCAACAACCTTAAAAAATCAACAATGGCAATTTGGAGGCTAAAATGTTGTTTTACTCACTTGTGTTTGTGAAATGAGGCAAAAGAGGTTTAGAGCCCTCACGTTAGGGCGAAATTAATTAATTAAGTACTTCTAAAAATGTCTAAAAAAATGAAATTTTTTAACATTTTCTGTTGGGCAACTTGTGGGTCTTTCTGTGTTCACCCAAATTCATCCCGGGTTCACCCAGGGTCCACCTTGGGTTCTGTGGGGCGGACTCTTGGTGAACCCCAGGCTATCTCGACCTAGAACTAAACCCATACAGGTATGTAGGGGGTTTTAGCAGAACCTAGTAACATAGGAATCATTTGTTGATAGTTGCAAACTTGTCTTCAGTGGTGTTGACATGGGCTTTGTAGTCTAGCATTTTACATGTCTTGAGCAATGACTTGGCATATTTCATTTGAGTTGCAAAGAGATGATTTTTCTACTACCACTCTTCTAGTCCAAGACAGTAATGCAGGTGCCCAAGATTTGTCATGTAGAACGATTTCTTGGGATCATTCTTTGTTGCTTCAAACATCGTCGAACAACTTCTAGTAATGACTAGATTGTCGACATAAACAATCTATATTACAATGATACAATCTACTTGCCTTTGCTCTTTGTGATAGAGATTGGGATCATATAGATTCTTGGTGAATCCATGTTGTAAGAGATGTTTGTTGATATTGATGTACCAAGGTCTGGGAGCCTATTGCAAGCTGTAGAGAGATTTTACAAGCCTGCAAACTTTCTGCTCCTAGCTTAATGTAGTGTATCCTTTTGGTTGAGTCTTATAAACTTCTCCTTGAGATCTCCGTTTGGGAAGGTGCTCTTCACATCCATTTGATGTACTTGCCAACCAAATTGAGTTGCCAAAGCTCGAACCATTTTGATAGTCTTGATCTTTGTAGTGAGGTCAAATGTCTCGTCATAATCAATGCTTTCCTTCTAAGAATATCCTTTTGCTACATGTCAAGCTTTATACTTGTTAGTGCTTTCATTTGCTTTGAATTTTATCTTGAACAGCCATTGGCATCTAATTGCTTTCTTCCCTGATGGAAGATAAATGATTTCCCATGTGTTAGTCTTCATTAATGCCTGATACTTAGCATCCATGGCATCTTTCCATGACTTCAGCTCAAAAGATTCTTTCATTCTTTTTGGTTCTAAGTTTTGATTCATTGTGCACGTTAGAGCCAAATTAACTTGTCCATGAGTTTTTGGCCTTGAAATAGACATATCTGAAACTACGTTGAACTTCATATCCTTCATAGTGCTAAAATAACACTTGGGTATTTTGTGCAGAGTAGGTGAGGACAAGGATGGAGGCTGTTCTATCTGAAACAAATCTTCACCACCTCCTTTTTCATGTTCAGTGTCCTCAAGATTGTCTTCTCTTGAAATATTTTTGGTGTAGTAGATGGTGAGAAAAGTGTGCTGCAACCCCTCTCAATCAAAGACGACTCTATTGATTTACAGTTTCTTTGTGGCAGGATCCATGAGCTGATATCCTTTGACTCCAAGCTGTATCCAAGAAAGATTCACTTCAAGGACTTCTCATCCAACTCCTTTCTTTGCACCTCAGGGATGTGCATGATTGTTGTACACCCAAACACCTTGAGATGTGAAATGAAGGGCTTGTTTTGGGTTCGTGCTTCTTCAGGAGTGATGCCATCAAACTCTTTTATGGTTACTCTATTTAGCAAATATATTGTTGCGTGAACCGCTTTTTGCCATATTGCAGGCACTAGATCCACATCTTTTAGCATGCTATGTATGATTTCCATGATGGTATAGTTATGCCTCTCTGCAACACTCTGTTGTTGAGGCATATATGAAGTGGTCATCTGTCTCTAAATCCCATGCTCTTTCAGATAATCTGAGAACTCATTGCTAGTGAATTCTCCTCTCAATCTGAGTGGATGGATTTGAGAGGGTGACCAATGGACTGTTCAACTAGGGCTCCAAACTCCTTGAATTTGACAAAGGCTTGATCTTTGTGAGACAAGAATATACTCACATTCTTCTAGTGTGATCATCCACAAAAGTTGAAAGCATTGGGAATTATTATAATTGGGCATCATTGGTCTACGTAGATTGGTATGCACTAGATCTAGAGTACCATGGGCTCAATTATCAATTGTAGGAAACAAGAGCCCTATGCTGTTTGCCAGCAAGACAACTAGAGCAAAGATCTTCTCTCCACTTTATGGTAGGGATGTCCTTGCAACATGTCATGTCTACTCAAAGCAAGAAGATATCCAAAGCTAAATGACCAAATCATCTTATGCCAGAATATTGTGGATGAGTGTGCCTAAACTGTTAGGGCTTTATCTTCATGTGCAACATCAAAAAGTGGAAACATTTTTCTAACTCTTGAGCCACGAGCAACTTCTTCTAGATTTCAAAACTTATCTCAAATGAGATAGGGCTTCTTACTATCTTTATGATCAAATTCCACTTTCAAGTTGTACTCAAGTAACGACTTACTGACAAAGTTCTTAGTGAGCCTCAGAACATACAAAACCTTCCTAAGTTGACATTTGTGGGTCTGGAGTGGTAAAGAAATATCACCAATGCCTAGAACTTCATAAGTAGTATTATATTCCAATGAAACATATTTATATGAAGTAAAAGTGGTTAAGTTGGCAAACCATTCTTTCTCATTAGTCATGTTTCTAAAGACACCAAAATCAACATACTACACCGATTGATCTGAAGAGCATGCGTTTGTCTTTGCAACATGCAAATAGCCCTCTTTGTCACAGTTATATGTTGAAGCAACATTCCCTCGTTGCTTTTGAGATTACTTCTTCCATCGGGGATTTTTTTGCCCCCTTGTGAATTTTGTTGTGGTTTCCATTGGCTAGATTCTCCATTGGCAAAAGAAGTTGTATCGATGTCTTGGAGTGCATGACTCTTCTTTTCACAAATGAGACATTTCTTTTGAGGTGCAGGTTTATTTTCATGTTATTTGAGTGAACCGTTCTAACATACAAGTTTCTTTCCTCATTGTTGTGATGCAAGCGCTTGATTGTCTATGGTGTTAGTGGCTTCATCTTGAATTGTTTCTTCCTGTTGATGATATTAAGCAACTCTTCAAATGTAGGCTTTTTGCTAGTCACATTTAGATAGGTCCCAAACACTTGAAAGGAAGGGGAGCAATGCTCTCAAGACAATTGGTACAAGAGAGTCATCTGAAACCGTTTCCCCTAATATCTGGAGTGATGTTTTCAACTCTACTACTCTCCTCAAGAATCCTTCTAATTTCTCACCACTTTGCATGTTCAAGCCATGTAATTGACTTTGGAGGTGAAGAATCTGGTTCTGATTCTTCACTTCATACACCATTTTCAATCTATCTCATCCATATTTTGCAGTTTTGGCTGTTCTGATAGGAGCTTGTACCTCATCTGTGATGCCAAACTATATGATGAGTTTGGCCTTATCAAACATTTGCTGCTCATTGGCATTTGATGCATGTCTTGTAACAGCTCCAATAGTAACTCATGGGACACCATACTATATGATGATGAGTTTAGCCTTATCAAACCTTGCTGCTCATTGGCATACAATGCATGTCTTGTGATAGCTCAAACAACTATATTCCATAGAGTCTCAAACTCAAGTTGGGTTTTGACCTTTGTTTTCCAAGTTGAAAATTATTTCCTCTCACCAATTGAGAGTTAGGAAGCATTATTTTACGGGCATTTGAAGTCATTTTGCAAAATATGAGGGTTCCTTATTTTTCAATAGGCTCCCCTTTCTATACACTTGCTTGACCTATATACTAGACCTCTCAATATATCTACCCTTATGATATACCCATTGTTACATGGAAGAAGCTGGTCCTTTTGATATACCTAGCAGTACGTGAAAGATACCTTAAGGCTAAGTCACAAGGTTCGAGTTCGAGTTCGTGTTCGGCAACTATAAAATTCGGATGAAGTTTGACAAGGGGAAAAAAAATTCGGCATTAAATTCGCCTATATAAATTTATTATTTACAAACTAATAAAAATATTATAAATATTAAATTTAATTTAAATTTAAAATACATATATGATATTTTATATAACAATATAATATATATTATGTTAATAAAATTAATAAATTCATTTTAGAAAATACAAATTATAATGTAATATTAATAATATAAATATAATATATATTATGTTAAATTGTTAATAAATATGTAGTCTAACTAATAAAAAAAATGTAATACAGTAATATGTAATATATTATATAAGTTTAACCAATAATAAATAATATGTAATTTATATAAGTTTAACGAATAAAAGCAAATGTAATACAGTAAGGCCGAATACAGTAATAATGTAATATTAGCCGATAGGCTTTTATATGTGAGCATTATCGTGCTTGGAATTGTCTCACGCTGTAAAAAAAAATTCATGTCGGAAAATTTTCTAAACTCTCCGGTTGTTCCTATCGGCGTATTCCTTGAACCTCCTATGGGTGCAAGTGCTAGTAGAAGTTTAACGAATTTAAAAAAAAAAAACCTAAACTAAATCCTGCCTACCCTTCCCGCAGGCTGCAGTTGAATAGCTTAGAAGACACCGAATGGAGCCGCTCAGAAGACGCCGCCGCTCCCTTAGATTTAAATCGCTGCTCGCTCAGAATTTAAATCGCCACTCGCTCACAGGAAGTATCGTGGGCAGATTGATGTTTTATATCCGAAATAAAACCTAAACAGTGTTTTTTGACCCCTAAAAAACCGTGACTATGTTATATTTTATTAAAAAAAAAAACGCTTTACACATTACGAATTTCATCTGAATTTATGTGAATTTTATACCCTGCTCATAGGTTCGACGAATTTCGAACACCAAGCCAAAAATCCGCCGAACCTTGTTACTTAGCCTTAAGGCACATGAGAATAAAACGGTGTGGTACCTCGATAGTATATAAAAGGGATCTGTGTTGTCAATGAAAACCTATTATAATTTCACTTAGTATGTGGAAGTCCGAGCTTTCTATATACTTCGTGATGACCTGCTTCAAATTTTATAGCCGAACAACAATTCACAGATGGATAAAGGGATGGAGTGAATAATGCACTTTTGTTTTTCCCTTACTACTTGGCAGTTATAGGGATGATGCCATAGATGCTCTTGTTGCAACTATACTCGGTTTTAGATATAGTAATCAACGTGACAATGTTACCACTAAATTGGAATCAGAGGCATTGTTCATAGCGAATGCTGCTTATTTGTTACAAAATGTAACAAAAAATTGGCTTATATATATATATAATTTTACATTGATCAGATAAAAAATAGAGACCTAGAGCATTAACAAAAAATAACATAGCTATAATTATTTATTAAAATGCTTTCTCTCTTTTCTTCAAACTAAACTATGCAGCTTCTGGTATTTGAAAACTAATTTCTCCTACTACTCGTTCAATGTGGGATAAAACAAGAAGCTTTTTTTTAAGATCTGCCACTTGTCATGTATGGGGAGAAAGATTAAAAATTTACCTTATATGTAATGAAACAACTTGCACAATAGAAGAATATAATAGGAAATATGCTGCAAATACTTGATAATAATATGCCATGTCGAGGCGGCCACCACCTAATCCACTTCGAGGGGGATACCTTCAATAGTCTTCAGTAAGAACACAATACTCAATATCATGATAATAACTAACCTCTACCTCCTATATATATACTATACTTATGCCATGGATGCCACCTGGGCCGACCTAACTGCCTATATATTGATTATATAACTTTAAGAGTTAAGGTAGCCACAAGCTGACTACTCTTAACCATATACACACTATAGGGTTAGGGGTGTAGCATGCCCCCCACCTTTACAAAAAGGTTGTCCTCAACGTTGATCAATTGTGAATGCTTCTGCATAAAATCTTCATCTTCCCATGTGGTAACTTTGATTGGTAAATTCTTCCACTGAGTGAGTGTCCTCCGGGAAATTGACTCAAGCTTCAAGATGTGTCTTCCTTTTGCATCTAGCTCTTGATGGTGATGCATGCGTTCTTCCATTTCTCTAACTTTTTTGCGTGCCTTCAAGGAAGAGGTGAAGGATGGTAGATGGTACCCTAGCATTGGTTGAATGGCTCGATCAGGATGTCCTTTAGGAAATAATGCTTTTTGAAATGCTCCAAGTAGCGATAATGCATGAAAAGATGTTATGGGTTTGATTTCTCCTTATTTTTCCTCCTCTTCTCTTTCTTTTCTTCCTCCTCCTCCTTCTCCTTCTCCTTGTTTTTCTGCTTCTTTTTCATCTTCTTCTTCTTCTTCTTGCATATTTTTCATTTGTAACAGGTTTCAAGATCTCATTTGTAACAGGGAATCCATTTTCCTAGACATTTCATTGATTGCCATCTTCATTGATGAAATATTTTCCTCCACATTGGTGATTTTCTCATGCATATCATTACTATGAGTCTCCCCACTTTCTGTATCTTCCTTGTATCACACAAAACAAATCCATTTAATCTTTTTTCACTGTAACTTACTAGGGCTTTAGATCTCACTTCTTAGAAAAAATCTCCAAGAAATTCGTAAATTTGCAGTCTTGAGAGCGAAATTGGTGGAAATCCCAATTTCACAATAATTTCTTCAGATCTCCAAATACCTTCAAATCAGGACAGTAGATAGATCAATGTGCCCTTGTTCAACCCTTCATAAATCAGAAAAATCGCCAAATTGCAGCCCTACAACAAAAATGGTGGAAACCCTAATTCTACAATAACTTGCTCAATTCTACTCCAATTGCCCTGAAATCTAGACTGTATCAGCTGCAATATTTCCTTGAAAAAACCTTTAAAAGTCTTGAAAAGATCTGCCAAAATGAGAGAGATGCATTTCACAAAATGACCTCCAAAAATAAAAAAAATTGCCTTGTTTCTTGCCTTCATAGTGCCAAGATCATGCTCTGATACCATTTGTGATGAAACAACTTGCATAATAGAAGAATATAATAGGAAATATGCTGCAAATACTTGATAAAAATATGCCACTTGGAGGTGGCTTCCAATAGTCTTCAGTAAGAACACAATACTCAATATCATGATAATAATTAACCTCTACCTTACTATACTTATGCCATGGATGCCACCCACCTAACTACCTATATAAGAGCATATTAATGATTATATAACTTAAATAAGAGTTAAGGTAGCCACAAGCTGACTACTCATAACCATATACACACTATAGGGTTATGGGTGTAGCATTATACCTTTGAAGATTTTTTGCAACTGAATTGTCACTGTTGTTTTCTTTATGCGTATGCTAGAGCAAAAAAAAATCTACATGGCTTTTGGGGATTAACTTCTGGCTTTGGCAGACTTTAATGGCGGTGAATTCTTAATTCCTCTGGGTGCTCCCATTTGTATGCAATCTTCAGGACTCTCTCACGCCCTGCTTTGAGAGAACAAGCGAATCAACAGCTTTGTATTCTATCACCACGCAATCCACTCGATAACCTGCCTTCTCTTTGAACCTTTACTTTCAATTGATCTGTTTTTTCTGCTCACCATTGGAGGCTGAAATGGTTCTCCCTTTAACTTCAGAGGAGCTGAATCGACATTTGGATGGCACTTCAGCAAATATTTTCACGTTTCTCCTTGCTATGTCTTTCCATGGTAATGTTTCTGCTTTGGATTTGTATTTTTATTGGCAGTGTTGATCTGCAACAACAAAAACACCTTCATCTCATATATATATATATTTGGCCAATGTCTGCATGCCATGCAATCGGAGAGGAAGCCACACATGGCAGATAACTAGAAAAGTATGAGATTCTTTGTATTTGCAGGAATCACACACGCTTTTCCATACAACCATGGCTTCCTCTTATTTCCACAGCAGTCTATATCTTCAGCAGAGTATTCCCACATTCTCTTCAGTGGCAGGATGATTGGGTGCTCTGATACCATATTTGAGCCTGAAGGTCAAATGTGTTATTGAAGAAAAAAGATTAAATACTTGGATGTTGGTTATTCATTAACTGACCATTCAACCACCAACAACCAATTACCACAGTTAATAATAATATGAACAATATAATTATTGTTTATTATTATAGTTTGTTACTACATAATGTGATATTTAAATTATAACATTCCTTTACTCTAGATAGAGCATGGCTTCCCTTTCTTGAGTTCAAGTTATGCCCATGTGTGGATATACGTACACACACTTCATTACTTTATACAGGGGAGCCCTAAATATGGTTCTCTTGCATCCTTGCATGTTCTATATATGTTGATTAAGAACCAGTATCTTAATGATGTGAACCAGAGTTAATTTTTTATGGTTTGACTGCAGACATGAAATCAAAGAGCTTCAAAATAAGGAAGTAACTTTGAAGAAAGCAGCTGCTAAGGGTAGCAAGGCAGAGCAGAAAAACAAGAAAAAGCAAGTGGAGGATGAAATTGCTAAACTGGATGCTAAAATGAGAGCTCGTCATACAAAGGAGCTTTCATCGTTAGGCTACAAAAGCAAGGACTCTAATGATCTTGACAACCTGGTAAAGGCTATGGCAGGTGTATCTGTCGCAAGCACAGGGCATTCTCGGAAGCCAACCAAGAGTGTAAAGCGGCGTGAAAAGATAGCACAACAGGAGGCCGAACGTGAACAAAGAATACAAGAAGAACAGGGCAACATAATCAGTGACCGTGTGCTTGAAAATGAACGGTTGCAACAGAAACTTCAGCCACTTGGGTTGTCATTATATGAAATCAAGCCTGATGGTCACTGCCTCTACAGGGCTGTAGAGAATCAGTTATCACTTTACCCACTTCAGTGCCAGTATTCATATCAACAACTTCGAGAAATGGCTGCTGATTATATGCGAAGCCATGCTGAAGATTTTCTGCCTTTTTTTTTATCCGATTCTGAAAATGATACTGAATTGAATGATAATTTGCAGGAAAGATTTGAAAAGTATTGTAGGGAGGTTGAATCAACTGCAGCTTGGGGAGGTCAGCTTGAATTAGGAGCTCTTGCTCATTCATTGAGAAAACACATGGTTATAGTTACTGGGAACTCTCCAGATGTTGAAATGGGAAAGGAGTACAAGTCTGAAAATGAAGGTGGCTTATCTGCTAATCCAAGTATAAGGCTCTCTTACCACAAACATGCATATGGATTGGGGGAACATTATAATTCAGTTGTGCCTGTTCAAGGCACTGCATCATCATGATTTTGGTGGTGTCTTATATTAATCTTTTATCTCAACTGTTAGTTTGACTGCGTCCATTATGGCAGTCTGCATTTGTTTCTGAGTTATTATTTGATTTTAAGAAGATGGCATATTTGCCTGATTATTTGTAGGATTCTATAATTTAGCCTTCTTAGATTCTTAGAAAATTTCACACAGGTTACATGCTTGTCCTGTGAACTTCATACAAATTCCCTATTATCACAGTTGTTTCCAGGCTGCATTTTATTAGGTTTGGAAGGCTAATGTTAATGGTTTAGGGAAGAAGAGAAAATGGAGACTCAGGTCTAATTGTGGGGAGAGGGGACAATAATATTATTTGTTAAGACAACATATTCTTGTTGTCAAAATCTCAAGTGTCAATAAAAGGGGGTTTTCTTGTTGACATTGTGCGTCTTCTTGCAGAAGGTGACCTGAGCTTTATATTTTAAAATTTATTTGGATATGATAAATATTGAGAATATTAATAAATCGGTGATACTGTAGTTATTAGAATGTGGAAATAGTGCTGCGTCTGTCTTCTTTCAGAAGGTGACCCAAGCTGTTTATGTGATATTTTAAAATTTATTTGGATGTGACAAATATTGGGAATAATTATCAAATTGATGATACTGCAGTCATTTGAACGTGAAAATAAGTTTCTGGAGTGATTTTTTGCGCAAAATAAATAAAATGATCTTCGGCTGATAAAAGATTTATGTGATAAGCTGTGTTGCAGTCTCATCAATGTAGTCCATTGAATCTGGAAGTAGCTTTGTGTAGTGTTTACTGCACAAATCAAGTTCTAATATAGGAGCATTGCTTGTGTACTTGTTCGTTTACTACTTTAGAGAGACTCGAGGCCCTAGATTAATTTATGATGGTAATATGGAATAATAACTGATTTAATTGAATAGTAATGACTGACTATAGTTATTTTATTGTTCAACAACTTGTATTTGGCATATAACATAATTCTTTTAAAATTGTATTAATTCAGAGCATTTGATCTTTATACTTAGGCTTATAACATTTTTCTATCGAAACTGTTTAACTCGATGGGATTAGGCTAAGATTTGGTGTAGTTCATTGAGATTGCAATTTATATAATTATAGATTTGCCTGTTTTACGACCAAACTGAAAACTCGCTTTTGTAAGAATGTGGTCATTGGGTTTTGACTTTGCTAATCGTTTGGGACTTTTTCCTCTATAACCCGTCATTTATCATAATTCCATTCTAATGGCGTATTCTTTTATGTAGATTGGTACTAGCATTTGTTTCTTTCTTTTTGTGATGATGACAGATAAAATCGGCTGGCAAGACCTGTCAAAATGTATCACGTTCACATGTAAATTCCATTATATCTTTAGAATTGTTGTACAATTATCAATGGTGTCTAGCGTTGTTGCCTAAATGTAGTTGTCATCAATGTTTTTATTGTGATGCTTCACTTACGTCATTTAACTCCACCGTCAACTAACTTCACTTATAAACCGACAACAATAAACTTCTCTATCAAAATTCCAATCGTTTTATTTTTCCGAATCTTCATGAAAATTGATTATGAAATGAAATAAGGTTTCATAACCATCCTAGAAATGAGACCGGATATTTCTTTTAATACTGTTTTTTGTCTACATGGTTGGAACTTACTGAGCAAGATGTGCTTACAAAGACTTCACCACAGTTAATTCTGGTTGGGTACGGGTGGCCTCTATACCTAGGGCAATGGTGAAATGGATTCTTATTATCGTGATCCTCATGTGACTTCGACGAAATCCCTATGAGACTTGAAATGGATTCCCCCTATCATGATCTTTGTATCAGTGAATCATCATTCGTCCTCTCACTATCTTCATGTGACTTTGATGAAATGGATTCCTCTGTCAAGATACCATGTGATTTAGCATGGAATAGTTTTGGCTCTTTGTTTGATTTTGTAAAATTTGGTAGAGATTACTCATGATCATTGACCCTTTAGAAGTCTCTTCTCATTAGGTTCTCACTTAGGAGACATTACAAGATGGTGAGCAGAAGAAAAATAAAAAATTGTATCAAGGGTTTTTAAGTAGATTACCTTATAGAGGGTGTAAATTTTGATCCACAACTCTAATTTTGATGATTTTTTAAAAATCAAAGATCTCAATGAGCCAAAGACCAAAGATAAATTTGGTGCTCATTAAAACCCTCAATACCCTCAAAAACAACTAAAAAGGCCTCGAAAACGAGCTACAAAGTTTCACAGTGTGATACATGAGAAAAATAGAAAATAGATCTAATAAGGGTTAAACATAGAAACCCTCAAGAAGATTATATCTTGGGCTGCAAATGAAGATATATAAGGGAATACCAAATGATACCCTCATGGAGTGTAGATCTGTAGCAACCAAAAAGGGTGCAAGTTGGTAAGGGTTGATCAAAACCTTTGAGAAGACCAGATCCAAGGCCGTGATCATCTTGCTTTGATACCAATTGATATGAGTGCACATGAATAAAACTCACAAAATAGATTGTATTATCAAAGGAAATTCAAAACATCTTCATAATAAGTCTTTTACAAGAATACAAAATGCTTCTAGAATAAAGAATCTTCTAGAAATCTCAATACAAAAACATTATTATATTCTACTAAACTAACTAATTAAATATTAAGTCTAATGAACAAGCTATGAAGGGGCTAAGCCTTATCACAACATGTCACGTGGAGAGCAGAGTTTAAATGTGTAGCAATAAATGTGTTGTACTTAGGTTTATTCATGGCTCGACATTCATCCATTATTACCCATGCTCACAAGTGTCATGGTAATGAGTAACAAGTATAGGTGATGAAGTAACTTAAGATTTGGCAGCCACGAGCTTAGGGTGGTCATGCAAAATTAATGCAATTGTAAGGAAAATTATTATTATTTGAAATAATGAAATGCATACTTAGCCATGGATGTTGATGATGAGGATCATTATGTTGAGGTATGCAATTGTACTCGACGATGAATATTTTACAATAAACGTTGACTTGTGCTCCAAAGATGTCACTAGAATTATTATGAGGAAATTGTGTAATAAATGCCAAAAGTTGAGCTCCAGACACATTGATGACAAGACTCCAGAACTCTCATGGGAGAAACCATGACGTGAGGGAAAAACTTCAGAAATGTTTACGAAAGTAATACTTTGAAGTGGTGACACAAGCAACTCTAGTATCACACAAATGATACCTCAGAGAATGTGGTAGAGCAAGTCCAAAGTATCATTGAAAGGATACTTTGGAGGATGGAATGAACAACTCCAAGAGTATCATTAAAAGGATACTCTAGAGGATGGAATGAACAACTCCAAGAGTATCATTAAAAGGATACTTTGGAGGATGAAACAAATGACTTTGGAAGCATCATTGAAGGGATGCCCCAAAGGAGTGGAACAATCAAATGACTATAGGAGCACCGTTGATGGGGTACTCTAGAGAATGACAAAGTGATGACTCTGGAGACATCATTGAAAAGATACTTTGGAGAAGTGGAACAACGAATGGTTCTAGAAGCATTGTTGAAAGGATGCTCTAGAGTAGTGGAACAATAAATGACTCTAGAATCACCATTAAAAGGATGCTTCGAAGAGGTGGAACAATGAATGGCTCCATAAACACCATTGAAATGATGCTCTAGAGAGGTGAAACAATGAATGGCTTTGGTAACACCATTGAAAGGATGCTTCAGAGAAGTGAAACAATGACCGAGTCTGGAAGGATTGTTGAAAGGATGCTTTGGGGATGATGAAGGAAAACAACAGTGAAAATATTATTGGAAGGATACTCCAAAGGGATGGAGTGAACTCAATGAAGGTTAATTTTAGAGAACTTTTGAATAATGGTTCTAGGGACAATTTCTAGAGTGAATGGGCCTAAAGATAACTTTTGGAGTGAGTTTTTTAGGTAGAAGAGCCCCCATTTACTAGTTTTCAACTCTCTTACTTATTCCCATTTGACAGTTTAATAATTTTTTGTGAAATAAGAGGACCCCTTCACACAACAGAGGTTTGACTAAGCTTGGACCATTATGATAAACTTCTCCCTACTGGCTATATTCTGATATAAATGCAGCCGATGCCCATTTACCAGTAGTGTTTTTGTATCTCCATCAATGGGGCTAGCTATATAGCTCTATTGTTGAAGATTTATGCTATACCTCGTATGGGCCTAACCAATGGGTACAAAGTTTCCCTAAAATCCTTGTATCTGGAATCAAACAACACCACCCAATCTCCACTTTAAAATTTCATCTTTTTGATGTGCTAATCATGCCATAACTTCTTTGCTACTGCACTAATTCTATTTTCTATACTACTTTTGATGGTTTTTATTTACACCTAAGATTACTCCTAGATATAGACCACCACCACATATGGGAAATCTTGCGAATGTGGAACTCTTGACTCATAGGATAACCTTCGAGATTGTAGAAGATGACTCTTCTTATGAATCTCATTATTCTTTCTGCAAGGGGAGAAAAGAGAAGAGAAACTTTAAATAAAATAAACTACTCTAAGGTGATATGCCGAAAGATAATACTTCAATTGATGTAGAGACACAATGTTTTCCTGTTTAACTCACAATATTAACTCGTGGCTTCAAAGAGCACAAAAGGCATGATTTCAGACCATTTACCAATATCATTCATCAAAATGAAAAGAAAGGCACAACATCAATACATGGGACTTTGAAAAAAACTCAATAGATAAGGAATAAGCACAGGATGTCACTCTTCTTCATTAGTGAACTAAAAACGGATTACAAAAGGCACAAGTGCATAGTTTCAAAACACTCAATCGACTCTAAAGAGCACCCACATAATGCCTATCAACTCTTCTCCCAAAATCGCAAAATTGGCTTAACAATTAAACATTGCCCAACCCTTATTACATGTTCTTTACATGTATATATAGTGATTCAGATTTCAAAAGCCGCTTTGGGCAGGAAACACGCACCCCATCTACCTTTGGTACCTCAACATTGAATCACAACCACTCTGCTATCCTCTCTCTGCATCACATTTTGAACTCACAGTACTGGCGCAATAGGAACATGACTGAAACATTCAAGAGTCATCGAACAACTGCGCATGAAGCTCAACCACTTCTTTGATGCATTGTCAGATTGCCAAGTCACCCACTGTGGCTGAGAGATGCCTCTGTGTCTTCCTCACAAGCCTTAGACACTTTCCAACTCATTCATGTCAGTTGCCAGTGTGTCACTTCTCCTTTTCTACCTTGAACGGTCCTTCATAATGCACGAACCACTAGATCCTATGGCCTGTGATCAATGGCTCCGAAAGCCTCTTCAAGATTGCTAGTCTAGTGGGTCCTACCGCCATGTGGAAACATGGCGTTGCTCCTTGGGAATGTCAGAACTATCTAACCTAGGAGGAGCATGGTCGTGCCAAGTATTGGAAGTTTTCACCCAGTTCTGTTCATTTAGAGAAACTGGGTCCCGCTTGGCCTGAGTCATCATTATTATCCAATGGCACACCATTTAGAAGTTGTTAGATCTAGCAACTTCTAAGTTCATGCTGTATCACCACGTGGAGCATCTGCAAGAGTTTTGTGCCTAGCCTTTTCTTTTGCTTGTCGTGGACTCACCCTGTGATGACTCAACCAAATGGACCAATGACACAATGAGGAGATGGTGTTAGACCTGTCAAGGTCTCATAGGTGCAAGATGATGCCATGTGTTTCTTTTTGTGACCTCCTTCAATTGAAAACACTGGGCCCACCCTTGAGCTGGATCATGACACTTGGCAACTCGACGCATGATTTTGGATGTCAATCTTGCCATTCCTCGAGAATGCAAGGCCTCGCTGCTTGGCAAAGAGGATGTCGTAACACTTCAACTTGCTTGAGGAGTAGGGGACCCACCACAGTTTGATATATATGACACTTGACACATTGGTGCAACATGAAGAGGCTGTTAGTGTAAGGCCTACCCATTTTGCATAGACTTATTATATGGTTCATGACTTTAGACTTGTGGATTTATTTCTTTGGTTTTGGTTTGATACTATCATGTGGACTATGGAACAGGTGGGTTGAAACATTTATGGGGTTAATGTATGGTTAGGAGTGTTTGACTTATGTGATGTGGTTAATTTGATTATTTGATGTTTTTGATAATGATAAGTCAACAAACAAGGGGCTGAACCCTTTACAAACAAGAGCCAATAGGCCCTGCAGAACAAGCCAAAACAGGCCACACACAGAACATAAATAGGACAAGAACAGTTGACAGACAATTGTTGAACAACAGATGAACACTAGACAACCCCAAAACCTGAGGGGACAAATCTGACTCCCTTAACCCTAGGCCGTGAAGTAGCGACAAATTTGGGGAGTCCCTTCTTTCTCTGCACAACAGACAAAGAAGACTCATAATCGAAGTCCACCGAGCGAGGCGAGAGGAGCGGATCCTCAACAGCCACCACGGGCAATGAGCCACCACACAACGAGGGAGCCGACAACACAAAAGAGGAATCAAGAGCATTAGAAGGACCAACAAAGGTGATCATCGAGGGGCGGGCAGGCTTTGCCTGAACAACGACAACAATTTGAGGCACCAATGGTTCAACTGAAGGGATAGCTGGTAGAGGATCCTAGGGAGGCACGGTCTCTTGGGAAGACTCAGCCAAGGAAGGATCATCCTCCTTGGAGGAACCATCCGAAGAGGGAGTGCCCACTGTGAGATGGTCAGTGAAAGCATCCTTTCGCCAGGTTGTCGCGCCCTCGCGACGAGCAAGAGGGCATCCAGAGGCCATATGACCAACGGAGAAACATCTCCTGCACTGAAAAGGGAGGCCTTCATAGTCCAGAAGCTGCGTCCATGGTTTGTCCTCCACCATCAAGACCACATCACCATGGAGTGGTTTGGAGATGTCCATATCTACTAAAATACGAGCCACCATAGTATGCCCAAGATCTCGAGTCGTAGAGTCCACCTTCAAAAAGTGTCCAATGGCGTTGCCAATAGCTTCATAACATGATTACTCCCAAAACTGGAGAGGGATATTCGGCAGTCGGACCAAAATTGGTCTGGTATTTAGTGGCTCTGTAAGAGGATTAAAAGAGTGAGTCCAAGGCCTGATGGACAACGAATGATCACCCCACAACCACCCCCTATCCAACACTTGGTCTCGCTCCTCGTAGGTAGCGAAGGTTGTGATGAAGAACCCCCTTGCACTGGGAAAGAGTTCAATCTGCCCAGAGACAAGAGGCTTCCAGGAGACTAAAACCCAACCATGGAGATCGGGAAGGGAGGGCCACAAGCCATTAAACTTGCAGACCACACCATAAGTGAATGGGATTATGTTAGATTGGTGTGCACTTCTATTTAAAAATGCAAGGAAATTTGTTGTTAGATTAAATGTTTCTTGTTTACATGGGAGATGATCAATTATGGTTAAGTGTGTTTATTTAAATGTTGCTTTGACTATATGTTTCAAGACAATCTGATGTTCAAAATTGAGTTTTGCGGGGGGTGGCCAAGGCTTATATGATACGGAGATTTATCAAGAACTATTTTGTTGTGTTAAACCAGTGAAAAAACCCTAGCCTATTCTACCTAGAGGAATAAGGCTTAGTCAAATTTTGGTGTGTGTACTATGATTTATTTGTCATAGTTTATATTTATATTATTTCTATTTATTTTCAAGTGAAATGAATTAATTTTAGTCTTATAAAATTTTATCATGGTTTTGATTTTGGTGAAGTGTTTTAATGTTTAAATCAAAGGTTTATTATTCTTTTTCAATATTTATTTATTTTAATGTTGATAAATTACCTTTATTGTTGTGATAAGATTTTAATTTTAGTTTCATTTATTTCTTTTTAATTTATTTAAGATTTTGTTTTATTTTCTTATGTTTTAACTGTTTTATTGAAAAGATTTATTGTTTTATTGAATTCTTTTTGTTTTTGGGAAGAAGGGAAATTAAGTTTGTTTTAAGGGAGTTTGGAAGAAAAAGTTTTTTTTGGAAGATGGATTCGGAAAAGGTTTTAGAAAGGTTTTTCAAAAGTTGATTAATTTTTTTGAAGATTTTGGGAAAGCTTGATTTTGGGATTGTTGTCTTCATGAAATTACAATGTGTGCATGGTTTGTGCCTCTCCTAACTTGGAAGGTAGAAGTAGGATCTACATCTTGAAAAGAATTTTTATGTATATATGGTTTCGAATTGTTGAAAGAATGTTTGCTATTGTATATTGGAGTTGTTGTTGGGTGTATTTGGGAAATTGTTGTCTTAGGGATCTAGAGAGGTGATAAACCTCTCTTTGGGGAACACATTCCGTAGTTAGGTTATTCATTTTGAAGGGTTGTACAAAAATTACGTAGTTGGGTTATTCATTTTGAAGGGTTGTGAAAATTTTGTATTTGGGTTATTAATTTTGAAGGGTTGTGAAATTCCATAGTTGGGTTATTCATTCTGAAGGGTTGTGAAATTTTGCAGTTGGGCTTTCCTTGAAGAAGGATGAAGGAAGTTTGCAATTGGGTTGAGAAGAAGATTGAAGGGTTGTTATGTGTAATATGCTATCCCAATTCTTTTTCAGATTTATACAAGTGATCACAACAGGGTTAGAACAATGCTTGCAACTAAATAGAACACCTCCACACTTCTGATCTCCAAGTTCCCAAGATGGGCGAGGTGAGAGCATAAAGTGCTTTGGCTTATCAATCAAAACCTTGCAAATGGAACTAATTACAATCTTCCACTATAAAGTAGGCATCCACTTATCCAGTAGGCATCCACTTATTCAGTGGGAATACTCCACTTATTTAGTGGGTGATTGAACAAGAAAGATAAGCATTATAATTTCTGCACACTGACAGTAAACCATCCAAGGGTTACAAGTGTCTACAACATAATTTAAATGAAATATCTAAGGGCTGCAAACTAATCAAAATCTTTGTTCTTGTATAATGACGCAACTTCAATCAATTTGAGCATGAATATTACTAGGAATCCATGAATGAAACATGCAACATGATCTAATAATATACCACACTTGAGAGATGTAACAAGGAGTCAGTTTGTTGAATTTGTAGTATTGATTTCGCTGTTCTCAGGTCTGCAACCTTCAATGGCAACCATACATCACACTGCCAAACAATTCCAAACTATGTTCATTCCTTCCTAAACTCATAACTGAAAACATCTACCATAAAAAGTGCCTCAAAATGAAGATATAGTGTTGCATTAGACTTAGGCGATTCCCAGATTTTACCCACTTGCCCTGAGATTGTTGGGACGTCCTTGCTGGGAGGTATGACCCACTCAAGGTCATTCAAACTGCATCATATGATCTCAAATCTGAACATAACCTTCAATGAATCTTAGGTCCACATTGATCAATATTCAAAAGATTATCTACTGTGTAAGAGCCACTTTCATTTTGTCCTTTGTTACTGCTGTACGATAGCTCATGTGGAAGGATCAATGCATTAGATACCATGCAAAGTCATTTGAAACTTCTTCTAGACCATCACTATTATCTTCCCTTTCCTTAGCAACAACACAACTCCCTTAAACCCTTTCCAAAACTCAACGATCAACATCTCATATTCTTCATGTCAGCTATACCTGGTACGATCTACTAATAATGTACGACAGGGTACATGTTAGTCGACATAGGAGTAAATCTACTAAGAAAGGGTTGCCATCACTAAACACATGTTATACAAACTTTAATAAGGATATAACAATATATCATACTCCACAACTCCAAAAACCCACGTCTAGGTACAACTAATGTTGTACGACAACATAGGAATTCATCATTCTTCACAAATTGCAACAGATCTCATCAGTAACTCCATCAACAACAAGCCGAAATATAATCAAAATATCATTTGATCAATCATCTAATAAAAAATACCATAAAATCCATGAAAAGCACAATGTGATTCCTATATGAAATCACCATTACCAACTAGGGTGGATCTTCCACCACCGAAATTGATCTTCTTTTAGAGGGTTTTCATCCTCAAGAAGGTAGGAAGAACTCTAGGTTCATTCCAACAACATCACAATATAAAATCAACAAGCATAATCCTCCAAATGAGCCCTCATCCTCATTATAAGCACTTTAGGAGTTACACAAGAAAAAAATTATTTCTTCGAAATAATAACCTTTTTCCCTCCAACTCAATTATTTCTTTTTCCTCAACTTAAGTGCTCACTCTTAAGTGCCTAAATAAAAAGAATACCTTTCAACCTTTTCAATGAGCTATAACACTTAGTCACTTTTTATTTATTTTCACCCTTAGGAGACTTAAGTGAAAATATTAATTAAAATAACTCATTTAACCACCAAGTTTGCGGAAAGTCCCAAACTGAAGCAAACTGCAAAATAAATCATACCAATGTGCTCCAGGAGGTTTGGGATGAAAAACGATGTCATCTGGTTGACTTACTATAAATAACATGTTTCTCCAAGAAAGTTGGAGAGCACCCAAGAGGACAAAACTAAATTTTGAAAGCACCAATGAACTCCAAATGACTAGCTAAACTCAAAACCACAAACAACTTCTCTGCAAGACTAAGCCATGACCTCTCCAAGAATATTGGAGTTCTCCCAAACATGCCGGATAGCCTCCAAAAGACTAGGACAGACATAATGCGCACAAAAGGTCTATGCGCTGAAAAGGGGACATTACATTATGATTGTTCCCCAAGAGAGGAGGTTTCTCCCTCTTTCCCTTGGACTAAGAATCCAATTCGATTTTGGTGTCTTTTGTGTATTCAACTTGGGGTTGGAAAAGTTTGTTGTGTATGTGAAATTTCTGTGTTTGTTTAAATGCTTGAAACCAAGTTCTTGATAGACCTCTTAAGCTCAGGGGTGGGTTGGTAGTCCAACCCTACAGTAGGGTGGAGAGTGAGCCGGGCCATCCATTTTGGCTTGCTGTTGTGTAGGAATTGTTGTTGGATCTGATTTGTCAAAGAAGATTTGTATTGAAGAGACTTGTGTTGTTAAATTTTCTTATCTGTGAAGAGCTTGGAGCTCTTCCTTTTAGATCTTTTTGGAAAGTTGAGGATTATGGATTATACATCCATCTGTAAATTTGTATAGTAGAAGGATCTTTTGTATATGTATAATTTCTATAATTTCATCTCACATTATTTTTTATTTTGTGAATTTAACGAGTTTACTAATTTTTATAAAAACTAGTAAACTGTCCCTAAAAAAACCACTCTGTTCTATCTTAATTTTTTTTTAGAAACTGGGTTTGTCTGAAACTTTTAGGACAAGTGCGCCATTGAGTTTTCTAAATCATATAAAAAAATCAGTGATATCCAGATTCTATATTTTGTTGTATAAAAATATTTGTGACTGGATGTAGGTGCTGTTATAAAATTATCTTGATAAAAACAATCCATTGTATCTTTAATAAATTTCATTTTAAACATTGGGTTTCTTCGATATTTTTATTGAAGATGCGCAACCTAGTTGGCTAAATCCTCGCAAGAATTCAGCCATACCCAAATTTTTAATTATGAGACATGTACAAATTAGTAATTGTCTATCTATGCTATTTTGAAGATTACAATTTTACATGTGATTATATGATTATATTAGAAAACTATATTAAAGGAAATTATTATTTTATTATTATTATTATGATATTTCAGATCTCTATTTTACATTTCTAACACATTTTAAAAATAGGAAAAATCATGGAGATCAGTTTGATTCAATATAAAAAGAAGACAAATCAATTTTGTGGAAAAGAATAGAAAGAAAGCATAGTAAAGCAAAAAAGAATTAATAAATAATTAAAAATATAGATAAAACTTTCTTTATTTCTATTTATCATTTTAATTAAATTAATTTAATTTCCTTGTTTATTTAATTTAATTATTTTATTGTTCATTAAATTGTAAATGCTTTAATACTTTTCAAATTAATTATTATTTTTTAATTACCATGTAACATTCTTGAAGAAGAAAATGGTTTAATTTAATTAATTTATTAAATCTATATCATTATTTAATGAGTAATTGTAAGTTAGTGAACAAATGTTAAAAAAAAAAAGTTTCTTGTGTGTGTGCCCACTTGTATGTGATTATATGGGTGGGTATTACAGTCAGAACTGACAACACTTCAGGCTTGCGTCATGACTCCAAGTGGCAGCATCATGACTCCAAGTGGCAGCGTCTGCAGCCTCCTACCTTCGTTGAAAACTTTTAAGACTTGGGCTCGCCACAGGGTAACTTAAAACACTTGGCACCTTGGCATTGCAAAGAGATGGTGTGAGACCTATCAAGGTCTCAGAGTTGTGAAAATGTGACAAATGGCAAAGTCGAGTAGGAAGTTGTGTCATGTCATAGATTTTAATAGAAGACTTCACCCAGTCAAAACAAAATACGGGAAAATAGATTCAAAAGCCGATGTTGCTTCACTACTCATGACTCAAAATTACAATTGTAGAGTAGAAGCTCTACAATTACCTTAGCCTCAACTCATCCAAGTCATTTAGTTGTAGTATTCAGTCTTGTTGTGCTTGAGTGAGGTCTAGGCTGATTTCCATGGTTGCCTAGAGTGTTTGTAGTTCAAACTCAATGGGCAAGATTGGTTTCTTGCCAAAAACCAACTCATAAGGTGTGAACTCTGTGGTTGATTTCTATGTGGTGTTTTGACAAGTCCTTTTTGTTAGCTGATATTATTTTTGTGAGGATGTTTTCTAGCTCTTTGTTTGTGACTTCTACTTGATCATTTACTTGTGGGTGATATGGAGAATATTTCTTATGGCTCACTTGATAATGGTCAGTAAAAGTTAGGAGTACCTTTCACATGAATTGTGGTCCTTAGTCTATAACAATTGATTTAGGTGCTGCAAACCTTAGGAATACACTATTATATACAAAATTAGCTACCCGTTCCTCTTTCACAACCTTCAAAGCTTTTACTTCTTCCCATTTAGTGACATAATTGGTACATACTAAGGTGCATTCTTTTCCTTGTGATGGTGGATTGATGGGTCCAATAAAATCCAAGCCCCATTTCTCAAAAGGTTCAAGAACTAGATGAGAATGGAGGGGCATTTCATTAGCTACTATTAGCTTGCCTATTCTTTGACATTCATCACATTGCTTGTCATAAATCTTCACATCTTTATGCATAGAGGGTTAGTAATATCCAACACCAAGGATCTTGTGTACTATACTTTTGGATGAGTAGTGTCCATCTATTGGATCATCATGACAAGATTTGAGAATATTGTGGACCTCATCTTCTCAAACACACCTACACAATGTTAGGTTAGGTGCACATTTGAATAATATACCATTTATCCACTTAAAAGTCTCACTTTCTTTAACAAGTTTCCTTCTTCTTTTGGCAAAGAAATTTGGTGGGAACTTCCTTGTAGATAGGTAATTTGTTGTATCAGTAAACTATGGTGTGTGAATAGAAATAACAAATAGTTGTTCATCTAGAAAGTCATCTTTTATTGGTTTCTGTTCATCACCTACAATGTGTATTCTAGATAAAAATTTAGCAACAACATTGAATTTCCTTGGTTTATATACTATTGTTACATTAAATTATTGCAACATGTAATGCCCCAAATTTTACACTAAGACATTAACTGACAAACACAGGACAAACCAATTTTTTGGATGCAAGTGTAACACCCACATGTCACAATTGCACACTCAAGCACGAAAAATCACCCAAGTGCCAAACAAAGGCACTAGAGAGAAGGTGGAATAAGACACACGCTTCTCCAAAAGACGAGAGGAAACAACATCGACAAATGGCCACCAAGCCAAGTAATGTCATCGAACGACTACAAGTTGAAAGAGGGGTCAACTATGACACCTCAACAAAATGATACATCCAAAAGGATCCAAATCATACGGAATCCACTCATACACCAAAAACGACATGCTAACCAATAACCAAAGCATGAAATTACTCAAATAAAGAATTATAACATCTTTCCAAAATGCTAACATACATGCCAAAAAAGAGAACTCCAAACGGAATGCCACACTCGTTCAACACCAACATCGAATTGGCCAAAAACCAATAATGGAAATCTCAATCATAATGTGGGAACAATACATCCCAATCCACATAATATAAGTACAACATATAAAACGACGGACTCCAACATCCCTGTTTAACCATTTCAAACACACGAGAAAAACTTACAAAAAGATCCCATCAAAATCATGATTCGTTTTCCAACCAAACGACATCATAAAATTACAACATGATGGAGGCTACTTCCCAAACATGGAAGGATCACACTCCAATGAATAAAATATACAAAGCATGAATATACATCATAATAAACCACCTCCAAAGTGCCCCAACAGGCACATAGTACAATGTAGTCAAATATCTTGGAATGAACAAAGAAACATCCAACTCCTACAAGATTAGCTCGAGGACTAATGGGGAATGTAACCCACCACCATACCATATTACCATTTTTAAGCGCAATAGATGTCTATGCCACTCTAGGGAACCCCCAAGCTATGGAGAAGAAGATCATGGCAACACCGTGTTGTGCCCTGCACACACGCCCCGTTTTGCCAAATGGGGACCCCCTCTTTTTGCTTCAACTTGGAGTCTCAACCTTTTCCTCCTTATGATGATGAGCAAGTGAAGTGGTGCTTAGAATACATGATTTGTTCCAAATCTGGGTATTTGGCATGTTTGAAGTTGTTTGATGCCTTTTGTGATTGATTTGGATGAGTCTTAATTGATTTTGTGCTTAAGAGATGGACATTTGTTGCCTTTTGCACTAAAAATGGGTGTTACTAGAGTCTGCACTAATATCCCGTGTCATTCGATATAGTGCTTAAAACTACTATTGCAGGGTGTGTCATTGCAAAAGCATGTCAAATTCCACAACATTTTACTAAGGGGTCCATATGCCTTCACCCTAATGCATATCCTTTAAACCCTCAATTTGGCCTCCTGCGGGACATATCCAGTAGCCTTGAAAATCCTCGCCATCCAATACCAACCAATTTCCCCGCTAGAAGACTTAGCGCTAAAACGAAGGCTTATTGCATATGTCTGAGAGCATTGAATTTCTCTGCTGATCCAGTAACCGCTCAAAACCTCGCTATCCAGTGACCTAAAAAAACTCCACCAAGGTTATACTTAGTCAATTTTAAAGGTTAGTGGGCATTTCCCACATGACAGGATATTGTGCTAATTCTGCCTCCTGCAGGAGTGAAATTCCCCGCTTATCCAGCAGACCCAAAAACCTCGCTTTTTCATGTTTTGGGCTAGAAACTTGTTTCTGAGGCATGAAACTTGGTTGAATTGAAGGACATGAACTGCATGGCCTTTATTAAATCATTTTGGAGTATTAATATCATGCTAGTATGGATTTAGAACATCTTCTGCATCAAATTAATGCTACTACACATTGATATCCTACAACCCCCAAAAACCTCATTTTTTGCCAAAAAAAGGTATAAAAATATGAAATAAAAGTCTCCTACTGGATCCAAATAGGCACAAAAACATCCCAGGTCACCATAAATGTGAAATGGGTAGTAAAAAATGATGAAAAAATAAGAAAATCATGGGAAAACACTGGATTTGTGAAGATGGTCATAGCAACAAAATTGATTTTAAGCTATCCCAGATTGATCCATGACTGCAAATGGATATAATTTGATCTATCTTGATGGAAAATGATTTGTTTATGATGAAATTGATGCCTGGCATTGTGGATTGTAGGTTTGAGAGGATGAAGCAACTAGATGGAGCAACCATGAAGGATGAAAACCTAGAGACACATTGCTGATCCGGACATGAAGAATCATCATTTTATCAACCAAATTACTGTTGTACCTACAAAAGGAAGCCAATATGATGTCAAAGGAGATGGAGATAATCCCCAGGAGCTTGAAGACACAGGAGATCAAGCCCACATCATGTTGTTCTTGCATAACCTATTCAATGTTCAAGACATGTTCACAGCTGTCCCAGCCATCCAGTCATCAAATGTCAACCCAACAAGCATCCAGTTGGACATGCCTTCATAAAAAATGTACCACATACTCCTCTTGACTAGTTAACTCATTGGAAAAGTTATTTGTCTTATTAGACAACTCAAAAAGTGACTATTTTGTCTTGCTCTCATGAACTAAAAAGTTGTATTTTTGTCTTTTTCCTAAAGGACAAAAGCAAATCTGGAATGTAACTACCCACCAACCAAAATTAAATGCTATGTAATCTGAGCCATTGGTATTGAGTTAATCTCCACCGTCCATTGAAAAAATCACTATGCTTGCCTCTTTATATAAAGGCAACCTCTCTCATTGTAAAAGCTATAAGGGAGGACTGAAGGAAAGAATTGTTGAAACTCTGCCATTTTTCTGAATCAATACAAACATAATTTGATTTGCTTCTACCATTTGAGTTCATTTTGTCGGTTGGATATGGTTATCATGGTTCTTCTTCACCTTTCCAATTAGTTATTTAGTTGCATTTGTGGTTAATTATTTAGATATTTGATGGATTTCTTGTCCATACCATTGATGGCTTGTTGATTGTATGTCATTATGCATGGTGAGTCTAGACATATCTATATGATCTAAGTGCGATTGTGTGAGTTCATTGAACTGCGCTAGGAATTGGGTGTTTAATGAATCCTTCACAGTTTGAAAACCCTTATGTTTCCTTAGAAGATTCCATAATCTTTGTAGCGTTGTGGGCTGCCTGGTTAAGCAGAGATTTGTTTATTGTTGGGAATCTATCTATATGTGTGTTGATCATTCCTGTAGCTATTTATAGGATCTCTCTATCCCTTCTCTCTTCCCTTTTCCTTTTGCATTTTCTTTACATAGATCGAATTAGACTTAAGATTTTCAAGCAGCATCATATAGCTTATCTGCTGATACATTCTAGACCATATAGTCTGCATCACCTAGGGTTTCTTGCACACATTGCTGTCACAGTTTCATAGACCCTACATTTGCATGTAAATCCCCTTGGTTGGTACAACCAAATACATATCCAATGAGTTATCCTGCGATCTAAGACCTAGCTGTATAAACCTTGGGACAGTCATATTCTGAAGTTTTGGGATAGGATTCCTTTCAAGAGAGGTGAGATATCTTGTATCTTACCTATGTTGCTGTGTGCTAAAACACCATCAACACACCGTTATCTAAGCCAACACTCTCACACATCTAAGGAATACATGGAAACACTTACACCAATCAACATAAACCTATACATGTAACATATGACACAACTGTCAATCAAAAACATACAAGATATGCATGACTCACACTAGCGAGCACACAAGAAATAACACCATCACAATAATTCCAGCATCATACTGAACAACACAAAACTAGAATAGGCAAACAAATTCGGATCTATGGTAGCATCTTTTGTTTGTCTGAATATTCTAGAAATCATGGTTTGTCTCAACACAAGGTCACATACTCACAAACACCAAAATCTCAAAATACCCACAAAGGTCTCAAGTAAGCACTCACCCAATGGGTGCTTTTCAGAGATGGAGGGGACCATTTGAAAGTGCCCACACACTTATCCCAGGTAAAGGGGACTACTTTAAAGCCCCATCTCATCCCACAAATAATACATCTCAACCACGGTAGTAGGGACCATTTTAAAGTGCCCACACACTTACCGCAAGTAAAGGGGACTACTTTAAAGCCACACACACCTACCCAATAATACATCTCAACCACAAGAGTAGGGACTACTTTAAAGTGTCCACACACTTACCTTAGGTAAAGGGGACTACTTTAAAGCCACACACACCTACCCAAATTAAAACCATGGGGAAAACAACCATCCAACATATCATGCAATATTCATAAATTCCAAATTTCACAAAAATAAACTAAAATATTTAATAAAAATTATTTAAGTCCGCCATTGACGGATCTTGAAACATTCTTCCTAAAACCCTACCCAAATTTTCACTTTTTCCAATGACAATGAATTTTGAAATTTTGAGAATACTCTTTTTATCCCAAATAGCCCAACATTACACTTTTAACATCACATAATTTTTTTGACACATTTAAGCAGGCAAAATACAAAAAATCATATAATTTTCATGTTTTTCGAGGAATGCAAATTTCAGAAATTTTAGCATACCCTTTTGTGTCTAATCTACCCAACAAGACACTTTTTAAATAAAAATAGGATTTTTAAAATTTTTGATAGAGTTCCATTAGGAAATTCAATTTTGTAAAAATTACATTTCCTACAAAATAAAAATTACTATATAAAATTAAATACATAACCAACAGGAGAAATACCCAACTCAAATTGAAGGTATGGAGGAGGGGAATCTTTTTTTGTTGTTCACATGGTTGGACTCAACCAAGTGATCTCCTGGTATGAGCAAATCCAATTTTCTTCCAAAAGAGGGTTTTCAAAACTCCATATTTGCTTTCCATTTTCAAACAATTCATAATGAAAATAATTTATAACACCTTTTTGCATATATCCCCAAATTCAAAAATAAATAAATAAAACCTTATATTCTATTTTTCCATAAAATAATTATCCTTCAAATAAATATTTCTATCATACGTAAATTAACCTGTTTCAAGCACAAGGCAATAAGATACATGCCTTTCACAATTAAATATTTCGACAACATAAAAATCTAAATAATTCATTTTCCCAAACAAAAAAGATTCCTAACATACAGAAATAATTCTAACTTCGTAACAGAATGCATTTCACACCAAACACATTATTTCCAAAATGTATTTAAATAAAATACAATGCCTTTTCGAAATTAAACACTTCACAACTCAATTAAATCAGTTAAATTGCCTTTACTCTATGCTAGGAAATAAAAGCACAATTAACGATTTCAAAAACACCATAAGACATTTTACAAATACCAAGCATAAACAAAATCGCACAAGCAATAAATTAAATGCACCCAAGAAGACATTTATTGGTCTATCACAAGGGGGATCTGGAACTGAAATCGACTTAGTTTTTCACAGGGTTTGACAACACAAGGATAAGGCAAGATGGATAAGCATCGGGCATGTCAGCATTTTCAACATTTCATCCAATGATCAATAACTTGTAATTTCCTACACACTCAATGCAAACATCACGCGCATCTGTCCAATATGTGAGAATATCTGAAGCGACTAACATAAATTACATAATTAAATATTAACCATCTAATATGCACATTTGAATTAAATCATTCACCAGGTAATACAATCAAAGTGCAATTACACACATATAACAATAATACCGAAGGAAACTAGGTCTACCTTCCCATCATATCATTTAAAAGAAAACAATGAAGCGAAAACACCCATGCATATAAATCTCATAAGGATCCAATATCAGGATCAATGCACCAAAACTCATCTATCACACAAGATGACAAGGGTCAACATAGGTGGGCATTACATCCTCACCTCATTAGAATGGACTTCCTCTTGGAAGTCATCCAAGGTAGGATCACCACACCACCAAGCTCACCAAAACCAAGAAAATAGCACACACCTTCAACCACTCAAGGTTGACCACTTCAATCACACAAGAGTCACACACACTAGAATAGGCAAATAAAACTAAATCTAGGATAACATTCATGTTTCGCATGGATATTCTAGCATATATGGCTCACCATAACACACAAAAATAAATGGATAACGATAGCCACATAACAATCCCCATCTGCTTCCAGCCATACATTTTCCATCTCAACTCCCTCATAACATTTCACCCAACATCTAGTGCTAGATAGGGTAAAAAAGAATATTTCACAACACAAGAGTAGTGAGTCTAAACAACTAGAAAATAGCATAGCCACAACACTTTCAAGAATACAAAAGTGAAAGAAATCTCAATTCCAACAATAAGGTAAATAAATGTCAACAATTTCAACAATAAGTCAAATGCACCCATAAGAGTGATTGAAAAATAAATATCAAAGATTTGTGGCTAAGATACTCATAACCAAAGATAAAATAATCAATGTTAGTCTTCACAAGCCAAAATAAAACTCACCAATAATCGAAAAAAAAGTTCACAATCTCAAAAATTGCACATTTACATTCACTACGTGACCGTTTCTAGTCACCAAAAAGGGAGAAGAGGGAAACTAACCCAAACAAGCACATGTATCATCATAGGGCATTCCCCATCAATACATAAAATCACATCGCACATCCATCATTTAGGACCAAGGAAAGGCCAATCATTAAAAGCATGCAATTAAGGATCCTTCCCAAGCACTACAAGAAGCAAAAAGAATGTCCACACGTGGGAAACACAACAAAAGGCACAACACAAGCCTAACCATTCCCATGACACTAACCTCCAAACCCAAGGAGCAACCTAGCCAAGAGGAGGATCCATTAGGGGGATCACAACTCAAACCAAAAACGATGACAACTAGTCGACACTACATGAGGCATGCTTCCCAAAAACAAATAGTCATATCTCCCAAAATACATCATGTCTAATCAAGATGAACACTTTGGAAGACTCAGAGAACCAAGGGGAACATCTTTCATATAGAAAGTTTTTTCGTAAAATTTTGAGAAGTACTCGCTATCTAAGGCTCCAAGACCATAGCACACACATGAACTCCAATGCTAAACTGGGACTCTAGCGCTAAACTTGGACTCTAGCGCTAGGCACTATTGTCCCCTCTGGCACTAGTATCCAATCTGGGTGCTAGTGTCCCTGAACAATGCATGAATGAAATTTTCTCAAATGCACGGGTTCTGGAACAATGTACATGCCTTCCCAAGGCCACTACAAACCCCAAAAACACTCGTGGACACCTACAAAATAGCTAGAAGCTAAAAAAAGAGCCTAAAAATTCACTCAAGACGGAAAAGAACACACATGTTGAAAACACTCTCCAACAAGGATGGGGATCGACATGCAAGCCAAGGCAAGCACTAAGGCACACCACAAAAAAACCACCAATGGAAGACTTCACTAACCATGTGACAAAGCCGCCATGATAACTAGACAAGAGGATGGAGCTTCCTCCACAACATAGGTTAGACGCCACTCCATGACCTATCTCTCTCGTAAACACATGGAGTAGGATGAGAGTAACAACCACCTCGAACCAACAAATTTCCTGGGCAATGTTGGATTGCATCTGCTAGGGTTTAGGGTTTCTCGTTTTTCTTTGTGCTAGGTGTTTTGTACTGTTTGAGCATGGAGGGTGCTGCCGATGGTAGTACCTTAGAACCCCCACCCGTACAGGGTGATGTTCAACAACCCAATTGGAAAAATGCCCTAATGGGCAATGTTGCTTCTCATTCCACCAACGCACAGACAACGGACTGTCAGCTTAAGGAATCAATGAAGGGTTCATCCCTGGTCATACCTGATAATCTCGTGGACATGATTGTCTCCTCAATGGATCTTACCCTAGTGGGTAAGTTTTTTTCCCTCCGCCCGAGCATTGACATGGTGCGAAAATGGATTTCCACCCGATGGCATCTTAAAGGCAGCATTTCGGCAATGGCGATGGCGCGTGGGATGTTCTTGTTTAGATTCACGAGCAAGGATGACACGCTGTCCGTTCTATCTAGAGGGCCTTGGCTATACGGTTCTCATTCTCTCTCTGTTTGCTGCTGGAAACCTGGCTTGGACCCAGTTGCAGATCTCAATTGCTGCGCCCCTGTTTGGGTAAGATTACCTGGTTTCCCCCTTGAGTTTTGGGATGAGTCTATTTTCAAATCTATCGGTAATTCCTTTGGGCATTTTGTCACCTTAGACAACCCTACCAGTACCAAGTCTCGTTTTGTTTACACAAGATTCTGTGTGAATGTGGAAATTAATAAAACTCTGCCCTCCTCCATTGAGATTACATCCAAGTTTGGAATATGGACCCAGCCCATTTCTTATGAGAACTCTACTCTTTTCTGTCAGTTCTGCAAGAGGAAGGGGCACCTTATTTCCCATTGTAAGTTCAAGAGAACTGACGAAGTTAGGGATAAAGGTAAAAACAAGTTGACAGAGGAATGCTCAATCAAGCCTACAGATAATGAGACAGTGGTGGATAAGGATCTTATTCCTCAAGTTGGGATGCCAAAACCCACACCCACCTCTAGGACAGTGGATTCTGAGATAGCCCCTTTATTAGAAGGAGAGATTTTGGAAATGGTAAAAGAGACCCAACACCCGGATATTTCAGCTGCTAAGTTGGAAGAGGAATTGATACAGAAGGAGGTTAGTCCAGTGAAGGACAAGATCCCCTTGATGCAAGAAGTGGATAATGTATTTCAGATCCAAAAGGACTCTGTAGCTACTCAGGAAGCCCCTCCTCTGATTGATAGGACATTTTCTATCAAAGAAAATATGCCCCCCCTTCTTAGAGCCTGGATCATCTTTCCCCTGTTAAGCTAGGCTAGAATTCTTTAAAAGGGATTTCATCCCTTGGGCAGAAAGCTTTATCCATAGTGAGTTCACCTGGAGCAAGCACAAGTGCTTTGTTAAGCGACCAGGAGGAATGGACATCTCAGAAGAAAAGAGGTAGGAAACCTAAAAAGACAGCTGACGTTGGTATAGATCCAGCAAAGGGCAGGCCCTCACTGAGGGAAACTAGACAAAGAGAGGCAGTGCGGGAGATTGCCAATGGACGGCAAAAAACTCTGGAGACTCACTCCAGGAAGATTTTTAAATGAAGATTTTCTATTGGAATATGAGGGGACTCAATAACCCCTCAAAACAGTTCAAGGTTAGAAATCGTATTTTGGATTACAAAGTAGACATTTTGCTACTCCAAGAAGTCAAAATGACAGAGGATAATTTCAAGACTGTTGCCAACAATATCTGGCCCAATGCTTCCTACTTCGTAAGCCCGGTGATTGGAGCCTTTGGTGGCATTGTCACTATGTGGAATGCTTCAAAGATTAAAGGTTTGCTTGTTCACCTTAATAAGAATTGTTTAGCTATTGATTTCTCTTTGCCTTCTTTCAGTTGGTGCCTCATCAATGTGTATGCCCCTAATACCCGTGTTTTGAGGAAGAACCTCTGGGAGGATCTTTCTAGGAAACTTGTTTCACATATAGCCTCACACTGGATCTTGGCTGGGGATTTCAATACCCCTTTATACCCTTCTGAGAAATCTGGAGGTATTGTGGATTACTCGGACAGTATGATGGATTTGGCAGACTTCATCAACACCTGTGGACTTGTGGACATTGATTTGACTAATCAACAATTCACATGGACCAATAGAAGGAATGGGGAACATCTAATTCAAGTCAAACTGGATAGGGTTTTGACCTCTAATAATTGGCCCCTCAACTTCACTCTCTCTCTTAGAGCGCTCCCCAGAACCGTTTCAGATCATAACCCCATTATTTTGGAGTGGGCTGATGATAGAAGAAAAGGACCTTTTCCTTTTAGATTTGAAGCAATGTGGATCAAGCACCCTGACTTCAGAAATCTCCTATCTGGCTGGTGGCAGATCAAGGTGGTAGGTACTCCTATGTTCTGTCTTCACAAGAAACTCCTCCACATCAAACATCAGGTTTATGGCTGGAACAGGTACAACTTTGGTAATATTTTTTCTAAGAAGAAGTTCATCTCTGATAATCTTGAGGACATATAACTTAGGATTGCCTAGGGGGATAGGTCTGAGTCTTTGGTTACTTCCAAAGACAACCTCATTAAGGATTGGAAGGATATCATGTACAAGGAAGAAATTTTTGGAAACAAAAGTCCCGCATCCAATGGCTCAAAGAAGGGGATCAGAACACGACCTTCTTTCATAAATCCGCCCTTAAACATAGAAAATCCAACACTATATCTTCTATTAAATTGGAAGATGGTAGTCTTATTACTGAAGATGAGGAGATTGGAGATAATGCTGTTAGGTTCTTTCACAACCTGCTGTGGGAGTCTGGGCCAATTGCTGACAATTCGCTATCTGTTTCTCAGCTGTTAGAAGAGATACCTTCTGTTTTGACTGTGGAAGATAATGCTGACATTTTGAAAACTGTTACTGAAGAAGAAGTCAGGGCTGTTGTCTTTTCTATGGGCCCTTATAAAGCTCCTGGTCCCGATGGATTTCCTCCGGTGTTTTTTCAAGAATTCTGGGAAATCATTGGGTTTGATGTCACTGCTGCTGTTAAAGACTTTTTTAGGACTGGTAAGCTCATTAGACAATTTAATAACACCTATATTGCTTTGATTCCTAAAAAACCCAACCCTGATATGTTCAAGGATTTCCAGCCTATAAGCCTCTGTAACACCTTTTATAAAATATGCACTAAGTTGTTGGTTTTCAGATTGCAACCTTATCTGGATAAGATCATTTCTCCCACGCAAAAAGGTTTTGTCCCAGGCAGGCAGATTTTGGATGCTATTCTTGCTACTCATGAGACTATTCATTCCATGGAAAAAAGTCGGATACCTAGCATGGCTCTCAAACTCGACATCTCTAAAGCTTACGACCGGGTTTCTTGGCAGTTTCTGTTCAAAATTCTTTACAAATTTGGTTTTAATGATAAACTCCTCATTCTTGTCAAGGAAGTTGTTACTACTGCAAAATATTCGGTTCTTGTGAATGGTATCCCAAGAGGGTTTTTCTCCCCTTCTAGGGGGATTCGACAGGGAGGCCCTCTCTCTCCCTACCTTTTTATTATGATGGCTGAGGCGCTGGGTAGATCATTTTTAAACAAAGTCTCTTCTAAAGCTATCACTGGGATTAAACCTGCCACCTCCCTTACTCCTTTGACGATCCAACAGTTTGTGGATGATACTATTCTATTTGGCATTTCTTCTGTGGTGGAGGCTTCTGCTTGGAAAATGTTACTGAATGAGTATGCTAAGGCTTCTGGGCAACATATAAATTTTCAGAAGAGCAATGTTTTTTTCTTCAATACTCCTGATGATCTTCAAAGAAAAATTGTTAAGATTCTTGGTTGTGCTGCTGCTAATCTCCCTTCTGTTTATTTGGGCCTACCCCTCACTGTTAAAGATGTCACTCCTGCCTTTTGGCACAACATTATTGAAATAACTCAGAGAAAGCTCATGGGCTGGAAAGGCAAACTTCTCAGCAATGCTGGGAAACTTCAACTTTTACGAGCTTCCCTTCAAGGCATTACCACGTACTTCCTATCTCTTTTTAAGATGCCTAGATACCTAGCTGAAAAACTGAAACAGATACAAAGGACTTTTTTATGGACTGGAATGGAGGAAAAGAAAAGGATTTCTTTGGTCAAGTGGGAGCAGGTCTGCTGTCCTAAATCTCATGGGGGTCTTAACATCAGGACTGTCCAAAGCATGAATAAAGCTCTGCTGTCCAAGGTAATGTGGAACTTCATCAACAAAAATAAAGATTGGGGAGATATAATGAAGGCTAAATATCTCAAAGATTCTAATAGCTACTCGGTACTTCTACAAGAAGGTATTCCGCCAGGTTTTGCCATTTGGAATAAAATGCTTAAAACTAGGAGCATCATTAGAAAAGGAATGAGATGGAAATTAGGGGACGGTTCTCTCATCAACTTCTGGGAAGACCCCTAGTTAACTAATCAGGCTCTCTCAGCCCAAATTGATAATAAAGATATTGTTGCCTTGGCCAAGCAATTTTTTGGCTCTAAAGTTAGTAATTACCTTACCCAAGACCATGGGCTTAAAAGGTGGAAGAATCTGTTACAATGCACCATGAATAACCTTGAGTTTCATTAGAAACTGAATATGGTTCAACAATTACTGATGGATATCAGACTTCCTTTATTCCCTTGGAAGGATGAACTCCTGTGGTATGCTGACAAAAAAGGGAGGTTCTCGGTAAAATCTGCTTACCTTCTGCTGGTGGAGGATGTCAACAAAGATGAGATATGGGAGAAAGTCTGGAATTGTAAAAGTGTTCCTAAAATTAACTTCTTTTGGTGGACTGCCACCCATAATAAAATTTTGACTCAGGATAACCTCCAACGTAGAGGGTTGCAGCTTGTCAACAGATGTGTTCTTTGCTGCAATCAAGAAGAAACTGTGGCACATCTCCTCATTCATTGTGATTATGCCCGTGAAGTTTGGAGCAGAATTTTGGAAAAATTTGGTATACAATGGGTTTTTAACAGAGAGATTCGTGATTGTATCTCCAGTTGGAATGTTCCCCTTAAACACCCTTGGTTGTGGGAATTGTGGAAGCAGCCCCTTCCTTCACTTGGGTGGGCCCTGTGGAAAGAAAGAAACAATAGGATTTTTCGGGACACTCATAGGTCTCTGATGCAGGTTTGGATCTCTTTATTTAAGGCTATTGTTGAAAATGTTTCTAATGCTAACATTAAACCTGCAGATCAGCCTTTGACCAAACAGGAATCTTGGGTGGCTTCTAACTGGGGTTTGCTGAACCAAATCCTGGCTTTTGATAATATGAAACTTCAGAAAAGAATTAATACTATTTGGGCCCCGCCTGAGCTGGGGTGGTTGAAACTTAATTTTGATGGTGCTATAAAGTTGATGGATGCACCAGCGGAGGAGGTATAATAAGGGATGAACATGGTGATCTTGTTGCGGCTTATGCCGGAGGACTTGGAAAGCATTCTAACAACATTGCTGAGGTAATGGCCCTCCTCTGGGGTCTCAAAGTGGTGATCTCTTTGGGGATTAGCCATCTCCACATACAAGGTGATTCTAAAATCATTCTGGATGCAGTTACCGGTCTCTCTACTTGTGGGTGGAAGCTGAGTGACATTATATCTGATATACAAACCATTCTCCATGGCATCCCAAATGTCTCTTTCTCCCATACTTATAGGGAAGGCAACTTGGTTGCTGATGGTCTTGCCAACTTTGGTTAGGAATTTCAAATCTGGCAGGTTTGGTGCCAAATTAGCAGCATTCTTGGTCACATTGGAATGCTTATTCATAAGGAGAAGAATTCTATTATTACATGATGTCTACTCAAGTGTCGAGTGATGAGGTGGCATGTTTTTCCACCCTATCTAGGCTTATGCACGATCCCCGTGCGAATTGGCAGCGGCGTCTGTACTCCCTTCATGCGAACTTAATACTCATTATTTGGGTTGCGTTTTGGAACTTAAAGTATCATGATTGGCGTCGATTGGTTTTTGTTCACATGAACACTGCTTGGTGGATTCCTCTGAAGGGTATTCTGTAATTTATTTGTCTTCTCTTGCTGGGTATTGCGGCGTGGGCTATCATTATGGGTGGTGAAAGAATTTGCACTGAAACAAACACCTACAATGAATTCAAAGATAATGCCATTATCTGGCATTACTGCAAGGAGGGGGGCATAATTCTGCTCCTGGAATGCCTTAATGGGCATGATAAGTCGTTATCCATCCAGTGTGCTTCTTCGTGGGTTGACAGATGGGTCACCATTGGCAGTGTCAGTTTTGAGATCTCAGAGAAAAGTATAGCTGAGGCGACGAGCTTATCCCTTAAAGGCATTAAGTTGCCGAGAAATATGAGGGTTTCCGACGCGTAGAACCAAAAGCTTTTTTTGGGTGACGGCGAAGAGTTGGTACCCTACTAGGGAGGGTTCGAAAGGGCGAAGCTTCCTCAGCCATGGGCGGACATGTGCTTTTTAATCATGAAGTACTTCACCTTGGAAGGCCGTTATGCCAGGTTTTATTACTACCATCTTCCCCTGCTCAATCATTTTCGCAGAAACTTGGCTATTTGTTTCCCTTACTACCTGCTTTCTTCTTTAGATCACTCGGTTAAAATGGTTCATAAGAATTTAACCTCTAGGCCGTTGGAGAAGCCTGTGCCCCTACACCAAGGCCTCATACACAAACTTTACCAGTTTCACTTGGCCTTGATGCCCCCTGCCACTCTCCATCACCCGGTTGTGGAACCCTCCCCCAATACTCCGTCGGCTTCTATCAAATGTGATTCCCTACTCACTCCTGTGAAAAATAGTCATGATGGCCCGACTTCGGCCTCTGTGGAAACTAATACTCCCACTCCTGGGTCTACCTCTACCCCTAAGATGAAGGACTCTGTTAAGTCTAGGAAGCGGCTTCATCGCCTCTCTGAGCTGGCTGAGGAAGCGGCTATTCTTAGCTCCCTCAAAGATAGTCATGAGACCCCTAAAGGTAAAAACATGTCTGCTGAGAATCCTGCTAAAAAGGCAAGAAATGGCAAAGGGAAAAGCATATCCCCTGGTGTCAGACACTCTACGAGAATTGCTGGGAAGCTAGCCCCCAAGGTTAAACTTATAGACTACTCAGAAAGTAACTCTGAGGCTTCTTCTCACGGTGAGGAGGCCGATAGTGATGATTTGAAGGAAATTTGCATGGAGAATCCTGTTTCTGGGGAGCAGTTTGATGGCCATGACTCTCTGCAGAATGATTACAAGGACAACCCCAAGAATGTGATTGGTACTGGTAGTGATAAAGATGAGTTTGACCATCAGAGCCCTGTGGAGGCCCAGTATGATACTGGTGAAGGAGAGGGGAACATGAATGAGCAAAATCCTGCCAGTGCTGAAGAGGTGGAAGCGAACAATCAGTCTGTCCCTGAAGAGATTCAAGATGATGATGTTAGGGCTACTATTGAGGATGGCAATGTGAATGAGGGCAGGGACAATAACTCTCTTTTTGCTGAAGTGACTCAGTTAAAGGACAAGATGGTGGCTCTGCAACTTAAGCTGTCTACTCTTTATAAGTTCATTACCCGCATGCTGTGCAGGTCTTCCATGATCAACTTAACCCCTTTGCAGGATATTCAACTTTTCTCCTAGGGAGCCGACAATGACAGAACTCAGGAGATGGACAAAGTTTTTGAAGTTCTTGCTAAAGATTGGGAGGACTCTATGTCCTAGTGTGCCTTCTGCTGTCTGTTTGCTAGTTTTTTGCTGTTGCTTACTATCTGCCATTTGTAAGCTGGTGTTTCCTGGGTCTTGGTTCCAGGCTCTTTTTGTTTCCTGAGCCTGTGCTTTTTCTTATGTAATCTCTATTTAGGGTTCGGCCCCTTGTTTTTGCCACCTGATGTAATAAAAAACAACCACCTCGAACCTATTCCATGAAGACCCAACACAAGCCAAAAAATAACCCAGAGCTCCCAATGTTGCAACATGGGATTTGGTACCAACTGTAATGCCCCAACTTTTACACCAAGAGATTAACTGACAAACACGAGATGAACCAATTTTTTGCGATGCAAGTGTAACACCCACATGTCACAATTGCACACTCAAGCACAGAAATTAACCAAGTGCCACACAAAGGCACTAGAGAGAAGGTGGAATAAGGCACACACTTTTCCAAAAGGCGAGAGGAAATAACATCGAGAAATGGCCACCAAGCCGAGCAATGCCGTCAAATGACTACAAGCCGAAAGAGGGGTCAACTATGACACCTCAACAAAATGATACATCCAAAAGGATTCAAATCATATGGAATCCACTCATACAGCAAAAATGACATGCTAACCAATAACCAAAGCATGAAATTAATCAAATAAAGAATTATAACATTTTTCCAAAATGTTAACATATATGCCAAAAAAGAGAAACTCCAAACAGAATCCACTCTCATTTGACACCAACATTGAATCGACCAAAAACCAATAATGGAAATGTCAATCATAATGTGGGAAAAATACATCCCAATCCATAAACATAGCAGAATATAAGTACAACATATAAAATAGAGGATTCCAACATCCCCATTTAACCATTTCCAACACATGAGTAAAGTTACAAAAAGATAAATTCCATACAAATCATGATTCTTTTCCAACCAAACATCATAAAATTATAAAATTATGGAGGCTACTTCCCAAACATGGAAGGATCACACTCAAATGAATAAAATATACAAAGCATGAATATGCACATCATAATAAACCACCTCCAAAATGCCCCAATAGGCACATAGTTTTTGAAGTTCTTCATACTCCTCATCATCTCCAACAAAATGCATAATCAAAGAAGAAGAAATTTCAGAAGAAGTGCTCCTGTTAGACAAGCATACATGTACAGGTATAACTATTCATTTAATGGTTACTGTTATACTTGTAATCATTTTGGTCATAAAGCAGTTGATTGCAAAAGGAATACTAACCTTATTTGTTACAAGTGCAATCATGTTGGACATATACAAAGAAATTGTAAAAGGTATGATTCTGCATGGAAGTCTAACATAAGTTCTCAAAGGTACTATCAGTCATTTAATTATGATATAGTTTGTTATAATTGCAATTCTCCTGGTCACAAAGCATTTAGTTGCAGAAAAGCATCATCTGCATCATCTAATTTGATAGGTTGGAAACGGAAAGAAATAGAAAAGGTTTGGAGAAAGAAAGCACCTGTGAAAATTTGGAAGCAGAAAGAAAGAAAAGAGAAGTCAGAATCTAAGCTTGTGCATCTTGCACAAGTCATTTCATCTTTTGCATAACATAGCATGAAGTAAGGGGGAGGTATCAAATGTTCTATCAGTTAACCCCAAGAAGTTTCAGGAAGGAGACCATTTTGATTTGATGATCTTGTCTGTCTATCATTCTTACTGTGCTATGAAATAGTTGATGATGATGTTGCTAATAATGTTGATGTTTAGTGTATGACAGTGATACAGGTGTTCATTGGCTTATCATGCTCTCAAGATATTGAAAAGATGTTTCAGGAGTTCAAATGCACAAATTGTTAATGATCCTAACTACTAAGAATGATTTGTCATTGCAATTCAAAGTATTGTTGCAACAAACTCTTGATTTACTGATAAAATCAAGAAATAGGAGTTCTTGTTGATTGCAGTAGGTTTCAGATATGATAGATGATCTTCATTCTTGGTTGCAAAATGAATGTTCATTTAGAAGTGTTCATTGGTATAATAATTTGACATGTTCTTTCTCATTAATATGATTCAGAAAGATATGTGCAAAGTGGTATCAGGTGTTCATGATCAATGACATGTTCAGTGAATGCAAGTGTTGTTGCAGGAAGAACTTGGTGTGCAGTCTTGATGGGCTGATTTGAATATCAAGGTTAAAAACAGATTAGTTTTTATGTTGTGAAAAGTGTCTTGCACAGAACAGGAGGATAGTTCAGATGGTCTTCATTCTTTGTCATGAAAAGGTGTCAGAACAGTTTGAGTGCAGGATGGTAGTTCATATCAGGAAATCAGTTTGGTGATTATATCTATTCTTTGTTGAGTTATGTTTTATGACATGTATCTTAAAGCTTTCAGGTGTCAAAAGAAGATGATAAACAAGAGATATTGAGGAGTTTTCTGAAGTAATAATTTTACATGTTCCATTAATGATCTTCCTCATTAATATGGCTCAGAAAGGTATGTGCAAATTGTGTGCCTCCAGTTTTGAAATGGTATGAGGTATGTGTTTTTAAGCTATGACAATCTAGAGTCTCTTATGACATTGATGGTGAATCTTGTTTTTCTTCAAATCGGAGGCAAGTAAAGGTCTTATCAAAAATGGTCATCTTGGCATCTGTGTGATGAGGGGTCTACATGTTTTGTGCCTGCAAAATTGTTCATCAAAGAGTATTGGTATGTTTATGATTTTCTTTGCAAAAGTGTTCAGAAGGTTGACTGTCAGTAAATGGATGGTATACTTCAGGTGGATATGTTGCTTCAGGACTAATTCAGGAAGTGGATAAGTGTTGAGTTGAGTTAAGTTATGTTGGTTAGTCTTGTCAGTGTTTACCAATGGTATTTCTGAGTAGTAATTTGTTTATGATCTTTAATACATGGAAGATCTTGGAGACTTGTTATTTCAGGTCAAAAAGGTTGTTGATTGAAGAAGAACTATTTGTTTTGAAAGTTTGTGATGTTTTTAGGAAGGAATGTGTCAGTCGTCTTCATCTTCACAGTGGTATTGTCATATGGCTTCAAAGATTTTGTGGAGTTGTTCTCAGGGGGAGATAATAGTCTTTGTCATCCGATGTCAAAAAGGGGGAGAAAGAAAAATATGCATCAGGTGGTTTTGCCATCAATGACAAAGGGGGAGATTGATGGTGTTAGGTTGTCATTGATGTCAAAAGTGTTCAGGAGCATGAGACATCATCTTGCAGATATAGAGAATGGTTTTATACTTCACAGGTTTGATCTTGCATCATCAGGAGATGTGTTCTTCACAATGTCATATCAGTGAACATGACATATTCTTGGTAGGCATGGTCTTCATTATTCATCAGGTTCTTGACAAGGTTGATGATATCAGTTGTTGGTATGTCAGTGATGTTGAGATCAAGATATATGCTTTTCATGTGGTAGTTGAAGATTAGGATGTATACTGTTCATATGGTATCCAAAGGTGTGCATGTGATTTGTCTATTGTCTTCGTATTTGTTGATCATGTATAAGATGCTTTACAGGAGATGGTATATGTTCTCACAAGAGATTTTGTATGAGCTTAGACTGCAGTGAGTTGTGATATCTGATCTTGGTCTGCCAAGAGGAATGGATAGGTTCATACATGTCATGTCATATGATGCTTTGGTTAGACCAAATCATTTGCTTTCATATTCTTCAGGGTGTCACAGTTATGGTTCATGAAGATGCTTATCTCAGTGTTGAAGTATGTTAGTATGATTCAGATGAGATGCTTTAAAATGGAGGTGGAAAGTGTATCTAACAAGTATTTGGTCTCTTCATGTTAAGGCACAAGTGATTGGATTATGAATGTATTCCATTAGTATTTTGAGTTGTTCCTTTCATGTCATAAATCTTCATGTTGTCTGGATCTCAGTGGTATGATATTCTACATCAGAGGAATATCATTTCATAGGTATTATTTTATATGGGTCTTGATGGATCACATGTATGTGATCAAAGGTATTGAATCAAGTTTTATAACACTTAAATCTTATAACATATGCCCTTCACTGCCCGTATTGTATAAATTCACTTTATGTTATATTTCACTGGTGACCTGCTATAACAGGTCAGTTATAACTTAAGTTATAACTTTATGGGTGTTAGATTCATAGGGGACCGGCCCCTTTCTCCTAGCAAGACCGGTGAACAGGTTTCCCTTTATGAGCGCTTTATGAGCACATGAGCGCCAACTAAAGATCAAAGGCTAGTTTTTGAATTTAAAATGGTGCGCGATGTAAATCAAAGGCTATAGTTTAAATTATGCCCTCCTTACTCGAGCTTGAAGATTGACGTGCTCGAGAACGTCTTTTCTATGTTGACTGCAGATAAAACATGCTATTTCTATATCCTTCACCGAAGATGAAGAGTCTCTTAAGTTAGAAAGGTTTGTAGAAAGAAAGTGTGAGAGATGGAAAGTTTAGAAGGTTCTTAATTGTGAATACATGTGGCTCGGGATTTTAAGAAGGATATGTTTGTATAAAATAGAAAACTTTTTGAAGAGTTTCTGATGCAAAATCTTGTGGAAGCTTGAGAGGTTTATCAAATGAAAGATTTTTTCAAGGCAGAGTGATTATATTAGTTTTGAAGATGAAAATATTAAGGTTGAATATTTAGGGCAGATTCACTACATGGAGTTCACAGGAGAGTTCTTTTAAATTGTAAAGTCAAATATTATTTTGTAGATAGAATGCAAAATGATTCTTGCAGAAATGAAGTTTTGATTTTATGAAAGAGAAATGTGTAGAGAAGAATTTGAATAGTTTTTGAAGACAAAGATGATTTTGTTTGAGAATGTAAAAATATTTAAACAGAGGAATATGAAAAATCTTTTGCAGGTGAATGGACAAAGGAATTTGAAGAGTTATTGTTTTATTTTTGACAGGAGCAAATTGATTGTTTTCTTGTAATGAAAAAGTATTTTGCAGATTGAAATGTCAACATTATGAGAAAGATTTCATTTTTCTCAGACAGAGAAGATGAAATTTAGAGATGATGATAAAGCAATCGAGTTTTGAAGATGGAAGATCAAAAGTTTGTTTTGGGGGTTTGATTTTATTTTTGAATTGCACAGAGAAATATTTTCTTGGAGATGATGAGGAGTATGAAGAGAATTAAAAATAAAAGATAAATTGGTTGCAGGATTATTGAATAAATGTTTTATACATAACAGATTGATTTTATTTTTTGAAGATCTCTGAATTATCTTGTGCAGAATATGAAAGGTTTTTCATCTTGTATATATTGGCTTGGCAGATGGATTAAACTGTGAGAGTGGTGATGCAAATCAGAAAGAGGAGTGTTATTGAGCATATCAGGATGTATGATTGATAGAATGGCCATTTTGACAGGGATAGGTGAGAGAAGAAATGTTTTGTTTTGAATAGAAACAGAGTATCCCTCTGATTGGTTTATAACTTCTATTGGTGATTTGGTTTGCCAGTGAGGCATTGTATTAGCCAGTGAGGCTATAGGTCAGTGTGACCTTAATATTTGTCAGTGAGACAATTTGTATTGCCAGTGAGGCATGTTTTCAGTTAAGCCAGTGAGACAATTTGTATTGCCAGTGAGGCATGTTTTCAGTTAAGCCAGTGAGGCAATTCTGGAGTGGTTTTTCTACCCTGATGGGTTTTCCACTCGTGCATATCTTATGTTATGATTCATATTGATCTTCCTTGTGTGTGTTTAATTTACTTATGAAGTTTTATTCTCTTTCTGCATTCATAGTCATGTGTATATGTATTTGACAAATCAAAGGTATCATTCATTCCTTGTGCTCAGAAAGTTAAAGTTTGAAAAAGATTAAAGAATTTACACAACACTGATTCACCCCCCCTCTCAGTGTTGTCCTTAACTCCTACACATAGTACAATGTAGTCAAATGTCTCAGAATGAACAAAGAACATCTAGCTCTTGCAAGATTGGCTCGAGGACCAATGGGGAAATGTCACCCACCACCATACCATATTACCATTGTCGAGCGCAATAGATGTCTATGCCACTCTAGGGAACCCCCGAGCTACGAATAAGAAGATCATGGAAACATCGCTATCCAAGCCAACACTCTAACACATCCAAGGAATACATGGCAACATTCACGCCAATCAACATACACCAATACATGAAACACATGACACAACTACCAATCAAATACATACAAGATATGCATGGCTCACAGTAGCGAGCACACAAGAAGTAACACCATCACAATAATTTCAGCATCATACCAAACAACACAAAACTAGAATAGGCAAACAAACTCAGATCTAGGGTAGCATCTTCTATTTGCATGAATATTCTAGAAATCTTGGTTTGTCTCAACGCAAGGTCACATGCTCACAAACACCAAAGTCTCGAAATACCCACAAAGGTCTCAAGTAAGTACTCACCCAGTGGATGCTTTTTAGGGATGAAGGGGACCATTTTAAAGTGCCCACACACTTACCCCAGGTAAAGGGTACTACTTTAAAGCCCCATCTCATCCCACAAATAATACATCTCAACCACGGTAGTAGGGACCATTTTAAAGTGCCCACACACTTACCTCAAGTAAAGGGGACTACTTTAAAGCCAAACACACCTACCCAATAATACATCTGAACCACAATAGTAGGGACCATTTTAAAGTTCCCACACACTTACCTTAGGTAAAGGGGACTACTTTAAGGCGACACACACCTACCCAAATAATACATATCATAACCTAGGTAGTAGGGACCATTTAAAGTGCCAACACACTTACCTAGGTAAATGGGACTACTTTAAATCCACTCTCTCACTTGGAAACCAACCACCCCAAGCCTTCTACAGGGAACTCTATCCTACACAATCTAGGGTCAACCTTCTCAAGGCACCCAAAAATAGGAAAAGGGTGGTTTTCCTAGAAAACACACTTCCCAATGCACTTGAAAAATTAAAACCATAGGGGAAAAAGCCATCCCACATATCATGCAATATTTAGAAATTCCAAATTTCACAAAAATAAACTAAAATATTTAATAAAAATAATTCAAGTCCACCATTGACGGATCTTGAAGCATCCTTCCTAAAACCCTACCCAAGTTTTCACTTTTTCCAATGACAATGAGTTTTGAAATTCTTAGAATACTCTTTTTATCCCTATAACCCAACATTACACTTTTAACATTACATAAATTTTTTGACACATTTAAGCAGGCAAAAATAAAAAAAATCATATAATTTCACATTTTCAAGGAATGCAAATTTCAGAAATTCGAGCATTCCCTTCTATGTCTAATCTACCCAACAAGACACTTTTCAAATAAAAACAAGATTTTCAAAAATTTTGACAGAGTTCCATTAGGAAATTTAATTATCTAAAAATTACATTTCGTACGAAATAAAAATTAATAAATAAAATTAAATACATAACCAACAGGAGAAATACCTGACTCAAATTGAAGGTATGGAGGAGGGGAATCTTTTTTGTTGTTCACATGATTCGACTCGACCAAGCGATCTCCTGGTATGAGTAAATCCAATTTTCTTCCAAAAGAGGGTTTTCAAAACTCCATATTTGCTCTCCATTTTCAAACAATTCATAATAATAATATAACACCTTTTTGCATATATCCCCAAATTCAAAAATAAATAAAACCTTATATTCTATTTTTCCATAAAATAATAATCCTTCAAATAAATATTTCTATCAAACATAAATTAACTCGTTTCAAGAACAAGGCAATAAGATATAGGCCTTTCACAATTAAATATTTTGACAACATAAAAATCTAAATAATTTATTTTCCCAGACATGAAATATTCCTAACATACATAAATAATTCTAACTTTGCAACAAAATGCATTTCACACCAAACACATTATTTCCAAAACGTATTTAAATAAAATACAATGTCTTTTTGAAATTAAACACTTCACAACTCAATTAAATGAGTTAAATTGGCTTTCCCCTATGCTAGGAAATAAAAACACAATTAACTATTTTGAAAACAACATAAGACATTTCACAAATACCAAGCATAAACAAAATTGGACAAGTGATAAATTAAATATCCCAAGAAGACATTTATTGGTCTATCACAAGGGGGATCCAGAATCAAAATCAATTCAGATGGTTTTTCACAGGTTTTGACAACACAAGGATGAAGGTGAGATGGCTAAGTGTCCCATGTCAACATTCTCCACATTTCGTCCATTGGTCAATAACTGTAATTCCTTGCACACTCAATACAAACATCATGTGCATCTGCCCAATATGTGACAATATTCGAAGCGACTAACATAAATTACATAATTAAATATTAACCATCTAATATGTACATTTGAATTAAATCATTCACCAGGCAATACGATCAAAGTACAATTACACACACATAAAAATAATACTGAAGGAAACTAGGTCTACCCACCCAGCATATCATTTAAAAGAAAACAATGAAGCTAAAACATCCATGCATATAAATCTCATAAGGATCTAATATCATAATCAATGCACCAAAACTCATCTATCACACAAGATGACAAGGGTCAACATAGGTGGGCATTACACAACAACCATCTAATTATTCATCCATTTACCATAGGCTTGTTTATCAAATATTTAATAGCAAAGTGATCTGTGTATACATTTACTTTATATATTGTGATATAATGGTGAAACTTGTTGATAATATTGACTACAACAAGTATTTCCATTTCTATGGCGGTATAATTCCATTCAGTGGGGGTCAAGTTTTTGTTGATAAAATAAATGACATATTCCTCCCCTTCCTCATCTTCTTGGCTAAGAACTACACCTATGGAATCATTTGAGGCATCAACATAAATGTAGAATGGAAAAATCTAGTTAGGGCCTCACAAAATTGTAGCAAAGGTTAATTTTTCCTTAATTAGTTCAAAGGACTTTTGGCATTCTTCAATCTAAGCAAATTCAATATCCTTTCAGAGGAGGGAAAACATTGGGGCTACAATTTTGTTGAAATTATCTATGAATCTTCTATAGTAACCCATATGACCTATGAAGCATCTAATGTTCATTTGAGTTTTTTGGGGCTTCAACTATGTGATGACTTCTAGCTTTTTTGGGTCCACCTTTATGCCTTCAGTACAAATGTGATGACCCAAGACAATTCCTTGATCAACCATGATGAGGCATTTCTCGTGGCTAAGAGATAGGTGATGCTCTTTAAATCATTTTAATATTTTCTCTAAGTTTTGAAGGGCCTCATCAAAAGTGCTGCCATGGACAATGAAATAATCCATGTAAACCTCCATGCAATCATTCACTAGTTTAGCAAAAATGGCAAGCACAACTCACTGGAAGGTAGTTGACGCATTACAAAGTACAAAAGAAAAAGATTTGTAAGTGAAGGTTCCCCATGGGCAAGTAAAAATGGTTTTATCTTTATCTTTTTGAGCTACCTAGATGTGGTTGTAACTACCAAATTCATTGAGGAAGGAGAACTACATTTTTCTAGCCAAGTTATCAAGATCTTGATCAATAAATGGAAAGAGAAAGTAGTCTTTATAAGTTACTTTGTTTAGATCTTTGGAATCCATGTAGAATTTCCACTTTCCACCCCTTTTAAAAACAAAAATGAGTGGAAAAACCCATTTTCTATCTAATTTAGGTAGATGAACCCCACTTGAAAGATTTTTTCTATTTTAGTTTTGACTACTTCCCTTAATGTAGGATTGAGTCTACGATGTGGCTGTCTTATTGGCCTCACATCCTTGGTGTAGATATGATGGGTACAGATGCATGGGTGAATCCATTTCATATATTTATAATCCTAGGAGAAAGATTTTTATGGTCAAGGAGGATGTCAGACAACTTAAGTTCTTGTGGATCAATTAGCCAATTATTTATGTTTAGAGTTTTCCCAGGCATGATCTTTATTTATTTTGTGCCACAATGACTAGAGGAGGTTGATTTAGTTCCAATCATCAATGCATTCAGGGGGTAATAATGTGGTTGCAACATGTGACAGGTAGTGATGTCCTTGAAGAAACCATCGCCTCTTGGAATTACATTTGACAAAGGATAGTGAAACACTTTAAGGAAGTCCTTTCGGTTATCCTAGGTAAATTCAATGATACTCGTTTGCAAAAGAGATTGTTGATCTTCATCCTTATTAGAATATATATTATGTCTTAATTATAGGCCATCATTTATACTTGAATGATCTTCTAATTCTTTTGCATACTACTTTATAGTGACCATGGCCAACGAGATGTAATTGCTGAAGGTTAGAGATAATCCAGTAGAGTATATAAAATTAATTTTTGAGATTAATCTCATTTGATATCATCATTCCTCCATTTTTTCAATTTATAAGGGCAACAAATGTTGCTAACCATGGTCTACCTATATCAAAGGATAACTACCCTTCAGAGTTTGAGATCAGAGTATCATGAAGTCTACTTGATATTCCTAGGATTAAGTCATAATAGGGATGTTTTCCATAATACATTTTGGAATTGCACCTGACTGATTAACCATCTGCAAAATGATATAAATGTGGGTTGTAGTCCCATGAGGGACAAAGTCTCCATGATTTCTGACTACAACCCACAAAGTCTCCATGACTTCCGTAGTCATAACATTGATAGTTTCTCCAAGGTCCACCAACACATTAGAGATTTCCATACCCTCAATAGACACAGTAATCATAGGGCTACTTGAATCATCGTACTTATGTGGAAGAAGATTCCTTAAAATAAAAATAACTAAATGACCATCTACTTAGATAGTATTGGGTTGATTCCTCTTCCTCCTAGGGGATTTTATATAGAGTTGTTTGACCGGTTGATTAAGATCATGCATCTCCTTAATGGCTTGTAGTAGAGGGTATTCCATGTTTCTCCTTTTTAATTCTTGATGAGGCTAGATTTAGTTAAGAGTATAGGTTCTAGAGGAGGCTTTAGAGTTGTTCTCTTCAACCTTTTGGGAAATAGGGAATGCTCTAGAATAAGTTTGGATCATGGCTCCAGAAGAGTATGATATGTTGCATTGTTCTTTATTCTAGAGTTGGGTTTCAAAGTAGCTCTAGAAGGTACCTTTCAAGGGCCTCAAGACGGATGTCCCAGAATGGCTTTGGAAGGCAACTTTGAAGAGCGTCTAGAGGGATGTTCTGGAGTAGCTTTGGGAGGTGACTTTTATGAGCCTTTGAAGGGATGTTTCAAAGTAGCTCTGGATGGAAAATTTGAAGAGCCTTTGGAGGGATGTTTGAGAGTATCTTGGGAGATGACTTTAAAGAACCTTTGAAAGAGTGCCTTGGGTTGACTTTGGGAGGCATCTCTGGAAGATCTTCAAATAAATACTAAGGTCTCAAGATGGGTTCCATTGTGTTTTTAAGGAATGTCATCTCCTCGTTGTATATGATCTCTATTATAGTTGGTTAAGAAGGTTTGTGAAGCATTTCCTTCTTAGGAATTGCATGCAAAAGATATCAATTAAATACAAATAAAGATTAAATAGAGGAATGAAAATACACAGAAATAATAACAGCGAGATACAATTTTTAACGTGGTTCACCCAAACTCAGGCTACATCCACCAACAGAGAGTCCAATATTATTATCCAGTAAATCAAACTGATTACAACCAACAATCCTTGCAACTCAATACTTCTGCAAATGCTACAATACAATATCAACAGAAACCCTAACCCTTAGCTATTTTTATCAAGACTTATGTCGGTTACAAAATAGGGTTTTTTTTTTAATGTCGGCCATTAGAAAAAATAACTCCCGATGCATTTATAAAATAATAGGTAATTTTTAGTTCAGGGACACTGCTCCCAGCAGTCCCCGCTAGGGGTGTTTCCCCCATACCCCCACTGTGGGCTCCATCCCGGGTCCCCACCGGGGCGATGGCCCCCCCAGGCACCACAGGAGGGGCTCTACCCCCCTGCACTCCCCCGTTAAATAATTTGGGGGGAAACCGTGCAGATGAAAGTGGAGAAATTTAATCTCTGAGTCTGATTAGGCTCCATATAACAACATTCCCCTAATTAGAGTTGAATACTTTGATAGTGTATGGTATTAATCCCAACCATTTTTCCTACTTGATAGAATAGATAGGAGTAGCTTGTCTATTATTTTTGGTACTATTACCTGAGTAGGAAGTTGAGGTTGCATGATTGTATCTGATTGAGGTTGATTCTACATGTTTTGGGGTGGAGGAAACGAAGTCTGCCACTAGTTTTGCATGTGTTGTGGTCCTTGGTAAAATTGGTTGTATGATGAATTCCAATGAGATGCCACATTAGGGGGTATCATTGATACTGTGGTTGATTAGACATTTGGAAACTAGACCAAGGTTGATTGGTCCATTCTTAGGGTCCTCAAGAATAAGGTCCCCAAGAATATGGTACTTGAGAATTAGTCTACAGTGTAGACCAATGATAGTTATTCCAGTTCATAGGTGGGAACCATGAGGGTTGACTGGAGGCTAAATTATATGGGAAGTTCCCACCCTATATTTTCTCCATGTAGTTTAACTCTTCTTCAATAGGAGGAACCTTTTTGTTGGAGTTTTTAATTGCTTGTAGGAGGTTGCAATGGTAAGTGGGATGGTTTTTGTCACAAATTTGGAAAGTGCCTATTTTATCCAAGGGGCATTCTCTCAAAAGATGCTTGTTCGTACACCTAGGATAGTAAATAGAAAGAGTTTCAATATTTTTATTCCTAGTTTGCATTCCATCCAACTTAGTATTTAGCTAGACTAAAATATCTATTTTCAAGTTTGTAAGCTCTTCCATTAGCTGTCCTATTTCATTATTTCCCTTTACTAGGTTGGACTTTCAGATTCCTCCTCTTGTTCGTGAATAATTTATATGCACTTCAAAAATTTCTAGGAGACTTAATGTTGTGACATCCCCTTTTCCCATAAGGTCAAGGGATCGCCTTAGTTATTCTTCTAGACCTCTCAAGAATATTATCTTAATAAGATCAGGACCTATCACATCCCCACATCATCATAAGACAAAGAGGAGCCTATCTAGATAGCCTTCCATACTCTCATCCTCTTTCTATTTTAGGTGGAAAAGCTCCCCCTTTCTATCCCTCTCCTGACAATAGTCTTGGTATTTATCTAGAAATACTATTTCCATCTCCTCCCATGAATTAATGGACCTGTAAGTTAGTATCACAAACCAACGCATTGCCAATTCCTTCAATGTAGAGGGGAACTACTTAAGCTTTTGGTTGTTAGTTTTGTAGTCATAAGATTGATAGAGGACCTTGAATTTGAAAATGAATTGATCAGGGTCCTTTGAGACCATGCTTTGAAAGGTGGGTAAGATAGAAGGAGAGATGTTCTTCATTAGGGTTTAAATTAGTTGGATAGGTGAATGTTCTTTCCACCCTTCTCTCCTCTCCGTCATTATGGATATCCATTATTCCCTCTAGAATATACTCTCTTGGTTATTAAATTTCTAGGGATTTGTGAGAAGTTTTAGGTTGGTCTTGATCAACAAGCTGCTATTTATGAGGTTCCTTTCCTAAAATTTTTTTCCCCATAGGTTTTGTTGTTGCTTTTTGGGGTTGGGGGTTCTTTATTGTAAACCTGCCACGTGAATCCTTTTTTATGACCATGTAGGAGAAATGTGTGTCCACAACAAAACTCTTTTTTCTAAAAGACTACTAGTTTCAGATTACCTAACTATGAACCTAATGATACTTATAAATACCATCCCTAACAATGGTGCCAAAAAATTATGAGACGTAATTGAATCTCACACTTTAATAGATAATCATCTTTCGTCAACCTAGGTGGTGTATGAAGGCTATCAACAATAGGGTAGTTTTAAAATTCTTTCCTAGGAGTCTCCCTACTTCCTCAAAGTAAAATTGTACACACCTAACTAAATCAACTAAATTTAAAGGAATGATTCAACTAAATTATAACTAATTTCAAATAACTAACCACAACTAAACTACTGAAATTAAACGCTTATGCTTGAAAGAAAGGCTACTTAAAAATAAACTATCTTAATAACTTAATGCTTATGTTGGAATGAAAACTACAACTATCAAAAGAAAGCTTTATGAGATCTCTTTTTGTGTTTTTCTAATAATAACAAACAAAATCAAGAAATGCTCTCACTACTCTTTTTATGATTTTTTGAAATTTTGTAACAATTCAAAGTAAGGAATACTCAAACTCACACAATTATTTAACAATATGAAATGAGCTACAAGTGAACAAAGTACAAATACTAGACAATGAACAAGGAACAATTTGACACATGCAATAAAATTAACTTAACTACAAAACACCCAATCTCCTTTTGCAGTTGAGTTGCTGGCTCCTCTAGAGAGTGCAATGCTCTTTAAACAATCACATCCAAAATTTAAAACTCACAAAATGTATGCATAATTATTTTGTATTCATAAAGCTTAGAAGAGATACATCAAATTTTCACTTCAAGTCTATACTGAAAAGATAACAAAGTATGGGTGCAAAGATAACTAGAAATTGCTTGACATCTATCTTCTATTCTTGTCTTCTATCTCCATAATTCTATATCTATTTAATCCTTAGAAAAACTCCTATGGACTAGCATCATGTAGAGACATGCAGACTACTATCCAAGTTCAACTAAAGATTAAATACATAAGTTTGCTAATCAATTAATACATAAGAGTGTTCGAACATGAAAAGTGGAAGACAATTTCCAAATGACTACTCCTACTTGGAGTTTGTTGTGCTAGGTGTTATTTCTTATGACTAATGTTGAAAAGGATGGTTGATGATTGTACCGGTTGATTGCTGCATGTAAGAGAAAAAGGTGTGACCAATTGGAATTTTGTTATTGGATATGTTATCTCCCTAGATTTTTAAGGTTCTAGAGTTTACAACCCTACTTTTTTTGGAGCTTGTAAGTAAGAAAAATGTGCACATACTAACATGACAATTTTTATAGGTTGATAGTTAGGTAATCTAAAACTAGTAATCTAATCTAACCTTCCAAGGTCCTACACACCTTCTTGTTGTCCATCTAAGCCACTTAAACCAAATTGCCCCTATGACTTGTCAAATCTCTAAGGGAGATCCTGCAACTTAATTCTGAATCTCTAGGGCTGATTTGCCTTGGCAACATGGGTGATTTAGTTCCCAAGAGGGGAGATTCAGTTCTCCCAAAGGGTTATCTTGTCATTCATTCTTCCATAACCATCAAATTGACCTTCCAAGGCCCTCCATACCTTCTAATTGCCCAGCTAATCCATTTAGACCAAATCATCCCTATGACCTATCAAATCTCTAGGGGTGATCCTATAACTTAAGTCAAATCTCCAAAGGTGATTTACCTTGGAAACAAAGGTGATTTTATTTCTAAAAGGGGTGATTTTTCATCTTTCCCCATGCATGATTTCTTCTAGTTTAGCCTAGTTTAACTCCTTTTTTAGCTTTGATTGCAAGTCTCTTCATGCATGACTAACTATCGACTTACCCTAACTATTCCTAGACTCTTAATTGCTCTATTGATAGCTTCCAACCATTCTATTGTTATCTTCCAATCAGTCTTTTGTAATCTCCTCTCCAACCTCTATTCTCTTTCCAATTAGAGCTAGATCATTCTTGAATCAACCTTGTCAACTCCCCAATCACCACCACCATTGCTTTGGATTATAAACCTATAAATACCCCTCACCTTTTCATTATTTAGAGATCAATATTCTTTACAAGCTTCTTCACAAGATTCTTCATAGGCCTTTGAGCCTCTTAGTTTATTTCTTTAGTTTTAGTTTTTTCAAAGCTTCAAAGATTTCCCTTGGGAGGCAAAAATTCATTGTTACATTCTTGGTTTGCTCAAACTTTTGCAAAATTTCTCCCATAGCATTCTTATTCTCTATGTAGGACCTCGTGTGCCTTTTGTTTTAATTTTTTTTATAGCATGCTTATGCTCAATCCAATTGATTTTATTTGTTTTATCTTCTCGATCCAATTGCTTTCATATCCCCATTTTCATCCCTGTTTCCAAGAGGAGGACCTTGCTACTATAGAGGAACATATAATTACTGAAAAGGACCTCTGAGGACTTATTCTAGACACAACCACCTAATTTGTATAGGTTTTTCATGCTTTCTTAGTAATTTAGATAACCAAATCTTGCTCTTGAGGAAGTAAAACTTTATTTTCTTTTCTCTTGATAGGTAGTTTACATTACTTTCTTAGAATAGATATGCTTTTAAATTGCTTAGATTAGCTTTATTTTCTTTCTTAGAATAAATTTACTTTCATTACACTTAGATTAATTGCAAATTTCAAATTCATTAGATTATAAGTCAAAATTGAACCATGAAATATAAAAAAGCATAGATTAGGTTGCATACAAAAAGTCATATAGTTGCATACGCTTTCCTTTCATACTAATTAGTTCATTTCAAAAATAAAAAAAGAAACTCAAAAGTTGTTTGCATTCATATAAGGTTAATTGCATTTTGGAACTCACAAAATACCAAAAACATTCAAAAACATGAAAACACGAGATCAAACAAACCCTCAATTTTATCATGAGGTCAGCAATATTCAAACATGTTAAAACATTCAAAATAAAGAGGATCCCTTGATTTCATTATGAGGCATCAATTCAAACAAAAAATTCAACAAAAAATCTCCATCTTTTGTCTAGTATTTAATGTGCCCATTTATATGGGAAGATGGGGTTAAATCTATCATTGAAAAGATTAGGGAGATCATCCCGCAACCAATTGCCATAGAGGAAACAACCCAAGAACAAGAGCTCATATTGAGGCTCATTCAACAAGAAACTAAACAAAGAAGATAAGCTCAAGAACATTAACAAAGACTCATTCAACAAGTCATTCAAAATGAAGAAAGGAGGTTAGATCACCTCTGTATCATAAATGAACAAAAATTAGTCTTTGAGCTAGGATTAGACCAATTGACCCCTCAGGTTGTATTACAACCACAACCGCCACACTAATACAACATTTATGACAACTTCATAAATTCCATCACAACTTATGTTAAACAGATACATCCACACATCACATGATCAATCCAACCATGATCCGTGACATTCTACTTCGCCATGAGTAAACAACCACCCATCTTCATCCCCACTTGACTGGCTCCTGCCATAAAAGAGGGGGTGACTAGGAAATCACCCACTACAAGGATACAATTCATATGCCATGCTATAATCTAACTCACCCACATTGTGTTTGAGTCACATTTTAGTCAACACATAATTTGGTAAACCTGACGTGAAGAGTAAATCCTTTTGGGATAGGCTCTTTTGCATTTCCACATGTTTCTTCTATTCCACTTTCATCTTTCATTTCCATATTCATCTCATTCATTTTATTATGTTTCTTGCACCCTAAATCTGGGAAAAAATCACACAAAGTTTAGGGGAACTTCCCCTTCAATGAAACTAGCACACCTTCAGATTTAATAGCTCTGATCTCAAATCAATTAGACTTCGGAGACTCAAATTCAAAGGGACTCCAAGAGCCCTACAAATTATTTGTTTTTAACAACCCCACAAATGAAGATAGTCATTCAACCTAACCAAATCAAAACACACTAAGTGAGTGTTTAGTCTAAGATCCATCAACAGGGCTAACCCATAACAAACTATAGGAAAATTGCTACCCAAATGGACAACAAGGTGAGTCATCTAGAGAAGAACTTCAAGGAAAATTAGGAGGCATGATAATCCCTTAACATAGCTTATCAAATGAAAATACTCATAGTACGTCAAGTGTCACCAAAAAGATCAAACCAGAGGGAAACACAAAACTCCCCCATCTAAACTTCCATTCCCACAACATGAGTAATGAATCATTCATGCCTCCTTTGCCCTCATCATTCAATATGACAAGTTTTAATCAAATATGTGGGATTATTATGATGTAAAATCAACCACAAATAATCCCACCCAATTTTTAAAATGTAAACATGACACCATCTAGTTATCCAACTCTCTCTAGATATCAACAAACTAACATACCCTTTCAAGTGCAACAAACACAACAAGCTCCACCTATAGGGCTAATGTTTGTAGGAACAAAACCCTCTACACATAACCCCCTTTTAGGAACATAACTTGAATATTTAAAGGAGCCTCTTGACTACAACATTCATAATCTCATACTACCACATCTTCTCCTTGAAATTCCAAAATTTAAATGAGAGGGTGACCCCAAATCTCATATCAAGGCCTACATCATGGTAGTGAGAGAGCTCCTTCCTTGGGATGGGGTGGTAGCAAAGAATTTTCCAAAGAATTTAGAGGGTATCACTCTAGATTAGTACTATCAACTTCCAGAAGCATTGATACACTCATTTAGGCAACTCATCGATTGATTTGTGGTTGCCTTTGACATAAAAAAATTAGTCAAGATAGGAATATGATAGTTTTTAATGATCAAACAAGAAACCAATGAGTCATTTATACAGTCATACATTTTTATCACATGATGGAGGCAAGTCCTTTACTCTTCAACTAGTGTACCAAACATGGATCATAGGGAACTCTATGATCTCTTTTTACACACTCTCAATGAGGGCATATGAGAAGGAGTTAAAAAACTCCCTTATAAATCATATGAAGAAGTGCTCAAAAGTGCTCTTAGAATTGACCAAGCTACTATTGATAGTGGAATAAGGGAGTATGATGTTAATGGAAGGTTGGTGAACTAAAATAGTAGTAACAAATCCTCAACAAACAATCATAACAAAGATGGGTCAACAAACATTTCACCATCTAGGAACAATGACAACCATGATTACAATAGTTAGATAAATTGGGGGAATCAAAATGTCATCAACTATCCCTTGAGATTCAATAATAAGTTATACAACAATCATTTCCAGCCTCATCAAAAACCTCAAAATTATGATCATAATAAATATTGCTCATTTCACAAGAGAAGGGGGCATAATATCGAGTCATGTTAGGAGTACCATTGCTCGATATCAAACCTCCCAAAAGATAAAAAATTCATGGATAGATTCCCCTAGGATGAAGTAAATAGTCAAAATCTATCAAAATATCTTTGATCAAAACACCTTAGGCCTTGTAGAATTAGACAAAGATCTAGACGTTTGTACTACCCAAGGACTAGAATGACCAGATGACACTTCTGGTAATTCAAATTTTTTTCACATTATAGAATTTCACAAAAGTTCTCCTATACACAATAATGCTCTCCTCAATGCCTTAGATCTAGGTCATCTAGTTCAAAACACTCCAAACCAAAAATGTTCTTCTTCGACATTTGATTTCAAAAAGTTACCCTTAGATGATGACATAGCTAAACATGGTGATCTCCCCCTCTACCTAATAGTCCAAGTTCAAAACTATTCCATTAAACATGTAATGATCGATGATGGGTCTACAATTAATATAGTCTCTTCATCTTTCCTACAAAGAATGGGTTATGATGAAGCTCACATCACAAAAGAAAATTCCATCCTTAGAATTCACGATAACCCAAACATCTAAACCATGGGTAATGTCAATCTTTAAATCACACTGGGTCTTAGAACTCTCCCAATTGAATTTCAGGCCATCAATGAAGAAACCACCTAAAACATGATCTTAGGAAGACCTTGGATTCATAGGATGAAGGTAGTCCCCTCTAGCTTATTTTAGGAAATCCACTTCTCAGACATGGGACAAGCCCACATTATTATAGGGGACTTCGATCCTTTTAGCATTTACAAATTCAAACAAGACAAAAAGAATGGAAAGGCCATAAAGACCACCGATGACCCAAGAATCAACACTTTTGAAGAGAGACATCTAAACAAATCACAAACATAGCTAAGGCCTTAAAATGTATAAGGGAGGGGACAATAAGAGAATTCCCCTTCAACCCTCATTCGATAAAGTCTCATGCTCCCTTCAACTTAGTATCCATTCCAATTAATTAAGACTTAAACATCTATATGGTTGAGACCACCACTACCAAAGAAGAAGGAGAACTAAAACCCAGATATAAACTAGGAGAGTCATCACCAATTCTAATTTCCCCTTAAAAGTTCAAAAAAATGCTGAAACTTTACAAGAATAGAAAACAAGGCTATGGGGAAAGTCATCAAATGATGAAACATGCGAATGCACAAAACTTCTCACCGAATTTAAACATATTTTTACACCAAGCCTAAGAATGACCTTGCAAAGACTTTTGAATGATGGATATCAAACAACTATGTCAACAAAAATAGAAAAAAATAATGCAATAAGAAGGTCATCCCAAAACCATTCAAAGTCAGAGACTTTGTACTCATAATCTACAATCTAATCAACAAAGGTTGAAAATTTAGACCAAATTGGATAGGTCCATATGTAGTTAAGGAAGACATTGGGAATGATGCTTACCTATTGTGTACTATGGAAGGTGAAGAGTTTGATATCTAAATTTTTTATAAAAATCACAAAGCATAAAAATTGAAAACTTCAAAAATCCATAAAAATTACAAAACTTTTAGAAATCCAAAAAGATCATGCATTCTCATTCTATTCACCATGCATTTGTTCATGACATGCTCTAGTTTGATTTTTCTCTTGGTAAGGAGTTTAAGGTTGTCTAGTATAGGTTGTCCCTTCTAGGCTTGAAAGATTCCTCAAAATCATCATCTCTATCTATCATTACCCTCTTACATTCCTAACAAGTTGAAATAAAGTCAAGCTCTTAGCTTTATACTAATCTTAGTCTTAACGATTCATGATGTCAAATCTAAGTGAAGTAAGTATTCAAACCTACAGTACCTAATATAAGCTTTCAAGTATACCTTCCCTAATCCTCCTTAGTGAAGGGGAAATCTAACGGGGTAGCGAAAGCTCTTGGTGGCGCCCAAACCCTTATTCATCCCAGCCAAAAATGTTAGGGGGATCATAACTATGAAAAGCAATAAAAAATAAAAAATAAAAAAAGGGTAAAAATAAAAAAGAGATACAAAAAAGAGAAAAAAATAGAAAAATGAAAAGAAAAGAGGATTGTTGATGTTCGTACTCTTAGGTGGAGATAAATCTAAGCTTGAAGCTACGAGGGTGGCATCTGTTAGAGAAAATAAAAAAGAGAGGTATAAAGTACACACACACAAGTTGGGAAAATCCAAGAGTCTAGCCATCTTTAGGGCCATATTTTGCTTTGGAGACTTTCCTTTACCCCAGGTCTAACTTGTTAGCCATCTCTAATCTAAGTCTAGAAGGTGTTAATAAAATTTGTTTCTTGTCTAAGTTGAAAATGGGTCAAAGTGTTTTGTCTAGATAATGATTAGTGTTTAGCCTTTTTCAAAGACAACTCTTGAAATTGTTCCATATTATTCCCATTACCACTTGACTCAATAAAATTCCATCTCAAAGTCTTGTAGGTCACTGTAAACTAGGTCAACTCGTAATCTCCTAAGTAAAAAATCCTACTTAAGAGCATTCACACTTTTGTTCCATTTGCATACATACAAAGCAATAAAACATGTCATAACATCATGTCATTCATAGCACTTAGAACATAGTACTTTGCATTTCATATTTGTGAATCACAACCATACATGTTACATCTCATTCTTATTAGAAAATGACAAAAACAAACTACATCATCCATGTGTGATCATCATAGGTATGCATCTTAAACAACATAAATAAAAACTCTAGCCAACCATTTACAAAAGAGGGAAAGTGAAGTACAATACATTGAATGAAGCTAAGTATAGATGTCAATCAATCAGGTCTCATAACAATAGGTTAATAACATTGTGTGAGTACAAGTCACTCCTCCAACAAAGTCAAAAGAGAAAAAATATGCACTAAAGTGTACAAGTGTCATGCCCACATTTCCCATGCGGTCACAACACGCATCACACGTGTCATGTCCACATGTGTCATGTGGTCATGACATGAAATATCAAAAATTTTCCCACGCTTCCCTAAAAACCCCCTCACATGCATAAGTGTGCTCAGTGGTGTATGCTTAAGGCGTAAACAATACAGTTGTCAGCGGGGTAATACACACGTGCGCACACCTAAACGCAAGAAGGCCAACAAGGGGGTCTTTGCGACGTGGTTAACGTCGCTACAAGGGTTGAATTTTTAAAGCTCCTAAACCCTTGTAGCGACATTAACCGTGTTGCGAAGACCCCCTTGTTGGCCTTCTTGCGTTTGGGTGTGCGCATGTGTGCGTATTACCCCACTGACAACTGTATTGTTTATGCCTTAAGCGTACACCACCGAGCACGCTTATGCGTGCGAGGGGGTTTTTAGGGAAGCATGGGAAATTTTTTGATATTTCGTGTCATGACCACATGACACATGTGGACATGACACGTGTGATGCGTGTTGTGACTGCATGGGAAATGTGGGCATGACATTTGGTATCAGAGCCCAAGTTTAAACACTAGGCATATTTGGGCACGTTATTATTCTGCAACTTTGATTAATTAGTGTCTACCTTGTTTTGTAGGATGCCTCCCTGACGTGTTCGACGAGTGCAGTCACGCAACATGGCGTCCGTCGAGGTGCACAACGATTCCTCAGCAAAGGGATGGGCACCCACAGTTATAGCAGACCCACCAGTACCACAAGCACCACCAGTACCACAGGCACCACTAGAACCACAGGCACAACCAGTTCTAGATATAGGTCCACAGATATTACAGACATTACAGGCCATGTTAGAGAGATTACCAACAGCTATTCCTGAGCCACACGATGAGCCTCGTGTTGATCCGCGAAAGGAGCCACGTGCTGAGCCATATGTGGAGCCCCGCGTCGATCCACGAGAGGTGCCATGCACAAAGCCTTTCGTAGAGATGCCTGAGACCACAGTAGATGAGGTAGGGTCAGCCTATCGTGCATGGAGTAGGAGTCCTCCGAGACTCTCGAGACAAGATGAGACCATGAGGGTAGAACAGGTATACCATGGACCGTATGAGTATGGATTAGATGAGCCGATTATAGGGCTCACAGATAGAGGATATCCCATCAGAGATCTGCTCAGGCTCAACCCACCTACTTTCGCAGGAGCTACAGAGGGAGCTGTGGCTGAGGCTTGGCTGATTAGTCTAGACAGGTGTTTCGCGTTGCGACCTTACGGGAGCAACACAAAAGTACGAGTGGCAGTACATATTCTGAGAGATGCAGCAGCTACTTGGTGGCACATTGAGGAGTGCAAGCGCTGACTATCCTTAGATACACTCACTTGGGATATTTTTTATAGAGCACTTTAATGCATGATATTTGTCAGAGCATTACATACAGCACAGGGTAGATGAGTTCTATGATTTGCAGCAGAGAGGACTCACGGTTGCTCAGTATGAGAGCCGATTCATTAAACTTTCTTGTTACGCAGAGTACCTCCAGGACGAGAAACTCCTAGTACACAAATTCATCAAAAGACTAAATCACGGGATAGCAGGACTAGTACGTATGGCAGATCCCTAGACTATGAGTGAGGCTATTGAAAAGGCCCTTATTTTAGAGGAAATTTAGGGACGAGGACAGAATTCACACCCACAATATCAGGACCGTAATCCCCAACAACAGCAAAACTTTCGTAGGCCACAATCCACACCACAGAGAGGAGGATTTAATTCCTCATCATTACCTCCTAGGCCTCCACAACAGCAGCAGCAGCATCAGCAGAGGTCTAGACCCCAGTAGAGGGTTCAGGGAGGACATAATCATGGTTGGCAGCAACAGGGCCCGCGTAGAGACCAGAGACAATAGGAATCATCTGCAGGACCTGTGAGGACACAACAACCCTTTGAAGAAACACAGGGATTCATAGATCAACCAGGACAACAATAGTCTAGCTAGACACAGACAGTGCAGTATCAGCCTAGGGGACCGTGTTATGTATGTGGTGGTGAAGGTCACCTAGCTAGAGAGTGCCCCCAGGGCTTTACGACAGGGGGCAGCCTTGTGCGGGAGGTTCAGAACAGACTGTAGGAAATGTGGGTAAGTCCCACCTTATGTTTGTAGTGGTTGATAACCGCCAGGTTGATTTCCTGGCCCCCGTTATTGACACTATGAGTAGAGGTGAAAGAACGGTTGGCGTTGGAGCCAATTTGCATATTGGATCATCGGATGCTGGGCCTTCAAGGTTGAGAGCTAGACTAGGTTAAGGTCCAGTGGCACATGTACGACGAGGTCACTGTGACATGGGAGGATGCAGTGAGAGTGAGGACTCTTTACCCTCAACTCTTTGATGACTTCTAGGAGGAAGTACAGTCTTAGGGGGGGAGGATGTGAGGCCTACATTTTTTATTTCTGTTCATGTGACTATTTACCTTACTGTTGCTGATACTTTTATATTTGTGGGACTATTGATCCCGAATTTTCTAACTATTAAACCTTATTATGTTAAAGGAAAACTAATTGGGTGATGTTGGATAGATGTTTGCATTAAGAGAAAACAAATTGGGTGATGTTAGATAGATGTTTATTTTATAGGAAAACTAATTGGGTGATGTCTGATTAATGTTTACATTATAGGAAAACTAATTAGGTGATGTTGGATAGATGTTTGCATTAAGAGAAAACAAATTGGGTGATGTTAGATAGATGTTTATTTTATAGGAAAACTAATTGGGTGATGTCTGATTAATGTTTACATTATAGGAAAACTAATTGGGTGATGTTAAAGAGAAAATTGTAATGTGATTTCTTTTATGCTTATGAGAACTATGGTATGTTATGGTAATGCATGTTTTAAGTTGCTTCAGCTATGATATTTATATGTGAAATTGACCTTGTAATTGAGTGCGCAGGTTTTGGCTAACAAACCACAGATACTAGAGATCATTCCGCACCTTATGTTGTAATCCCTTGTGAAGCCGATCTGGTTCCACGAGGAACCAAGATCAACTCTGTGTTTGATTTGATGTTGTAATGTTGTCTTGCATGAGGTTGAATGGGTTAGGTCTACCCTCTTGTAAAATTGAATTATGATTTGTGTTGTAAGAATTGTATTTGAATTTTATTTTTTTAAATTTAAATTTTTGAGACCCTTTTCTTGTGTCTTAACTTGACCCTAGGTGTTCTAACTAGGTTAAAGTTGACCCTGGGTTATACCCCATGGGTTTAAGGTCCCTTTTGACTTGGGTAACCCTTGGTTAACCTCCGTATGGTCACCTTAACTTCACAGTGAAGTTAAGTGATGAATTTGGAGGTATGAGAGGGATAGGATGAGTGGTACCAACACTCGAGCCCATCCCTTTTCAATTCCCAAGGTAAGGGATGACTCCAAGACCCACCAATTATGGAGGATTTGACTTCAAGTCTCCCTCACAATTGGTGAGAGTCTCCATGGAGTTGTGTGGTCATTCATAAGAGGGAAGGAAGGAGAGACATGTGTCACCCTTTTCCCCCTTTAACTCCTTTTTTTTATTCCCATGTGTAAGAGAGGTGACATGTGGTAAGGGATAAGGAAGACTTTAGGGATGGGTGAGTGACATATGCCAACACTCATCCCTTGGGACACAATAGTAGTTTGGGGAAGAGTGAGGAGGTGACAAGTGTCACCTCCCCATTCCTCTAAACTCATGGAATTGGGGTTATTTTAATCCCACTTGGGATAGGGAGAGGGGGTGGAATTTGGAGGATTTTTGTTTATTGAAAATTGCTTTTTGAAGAAGGTGAGAAGGAGTTTGGTGGCTTAGGTTGGAGGAGATTTTAGTGGAGGTCTACATCAACTGCATCTATTAAAGGGCTTTTTAAGGTTGGATTTCATGGCCTTTCCTTTGTATTTCTATTTGTTGCATGAAGGTTGTGTGAAAATTATTTATTTTGCTTGTGTTGTAAATTTTGTTATTGTGGGGAAATTTTATTGGGATGTTGACAGAGCTTCTTTCACTTGGGAGAAATGCTCATCAAGTGTGAGGTAGGGGAGGAGTGATCCTCCTCGAGTTCATGCCTTATTTTTGAGATGTTGAAAGCCTTGAGGGCATTTGTGTGACTTTGAGAAATTGTGTTATATGGCTTTAGAGCCAAAATATGAACTCCTTGGAGAATTTTGTTAACAAGTTTGGCTTGAGGCCATGAGAAAATTGTGTTGATTATATTATTTGAAAGGGTGGCACTCTAGAGTTGAGTGTGTCCACTCTCCTACCCCTTGTTAAATTCATTGTGGTTAAGTTTGTGTTGTGTAAATAGCCATGGGTGTAATTATGTTTTTGAGATGTTGTAGTGTTTGTTGTGAAGTGAATTTTGGAATACCCTAGGTGTGTGGATGATCTCCCTAGCTCAGGGGTGACCCTCTTGCGGGTCTACAGTAGGGAGGAGAGCAAGTTGAGTAGTGTTTTCTCCCCTTGTGTGATATGCAGGTTCTTGGAGCTTATTGTGAAGCTTGGAGAAGATTACTTGAAACTTGGAAAACATTTTATTTTCCTTTACTCTTAAGGCTCTATAGGAGAGCTTGGGCTTGTTATTGTTTACATCTTGTTGATTTGCCAAGAGGGGAGATTCCTCCTTCTATTGTTGTATTTTTTTTTGTATTTTTGAGTTAGGAGGAAATCCTCTTCTTCGTAATAAAAGATTTATTTATAGTGTTATTAAATTTTGTTATCATGTATGAAATAAATAAGAAGAGAAATTTGTTTTTAAAAGGATATTAGAATTGTTTATTTATTTCTTCTCCTATTTGAAAAGTTGTGAAATTAGTTGTTGTGGTATACAAAGTTTATTAAATTTTTTTTTATTCCTTGTAAAATTAGTGGAAATGTTAAATTTCATAAATTGTATGGAGTTGTAAATATGTTATTATAAAGGAAATGAAAATTGACTAAAGTTATGCATTTGGATTTAATTGAAATTAATTAAATGCTTACTATAGTTAAATTGAAACATTAGAATTGAAATTGAAATTTAATTAAAGGGAAAAAAATGATTTTTATTATCTATTGCATAATACTGTTTTGTATAAAGTTTAATTTTAGAGATGCAATTGAAATTATAATTAATATGAAAATGCAATATAAATTAATTCATTATTCTGTTTTTAACAAATTATTGGATAGTAATCATTATATATATTATATGTATATTCTATATTTTTTTGATAAGTAATTAATTAATGAAACTGTGAGTAAATTTGAGTTGAGTAATTGTGTATATATATATAAGTGAATTTTAAATTGTTTTATACTAAAAATCAAATGGGGAAATAAATGATATTTTTGCAGGTTTTAGGGTTGAGTTATACAGTCACAAACAAAAATTACAGAGTGGTGGTGGGGGGGTTCGAACCCCCCCACCACTGTCATTTACAATCTGGGTGTGGGGAAGGGTGGAACCCCTCCCCACACCCCCACCATGTATGTTATCCCCCCGCGGCTACCAAAACCCACGGCCCCATGATACCCACACCCTCGCCGTCTCCATACACCCTGCAGCCAACACACAGTCCCCACTCCCACAACCTTCCGCCGCCGCTCCCTGCAGCTGTCCTCCGCTGTGAACCACCACTCCACCGCCGGTCCTTCTGCGGTTTCCTCTACTCCGTCCCCTCCTCTGTACCCTTCTCCATCCGCAGCCCCATCTCCATCAACATGGCCTCCACCCTACCAGTGCCGCCGCCTCCATGGCTCTGCCATTCAACAAACAACCAATAAAAAAAAAAAGAGTGTTAGGGCACAACCAATAAATTGGAACATAAAGATTTAGGGCTTCATCCCTATTAAAACAAAAAAAAAATATAAAGCTTTGGGTTTTATAAAAGAAAACCTAAATTTTCAATACTATAAGATATTAATATTAATATATAAATGTATATTAATTATTTGTTAATTTTTTTTTTTTAAAAAGAGATGAAAATATATCAAGGGATTATTATCGACAGAGAAACATTTAATTATAAATTAAAAAGAATATTGAATATGTTATTTTAATTTAAAGAAAATGTAATATGAAAGTTTAAATAATTATCACAGATATTATATCAAGAAAATGAAAAGAAAAATATACCTATCTGTATAAACACAAATAAGCATATATATATATTATATATATGCTTATTTACATTTATATAGATATGCGTATCTTTATAAATGTAAAGAAGCCATCACAGGCATTCCATGTGTGGCCATTGTAAACTCAACTGTAGATTGAGAAAACGTCTAATGGAGAGAGAGAGAGAGAGAAGAGAAAGAAAGATAAAAGTGAAAACAAAGAGGAGAAAATGCATGGCATTTCCGAACTGGGCTAAGAGAACTAAGTAAGTTTGACCTACCGTTAATCCTGATTAGGAACAAGTTAATTATCAAAATTAATTCAAACGTTGAGATGAAACCTAGAGCAGAAACCTAGGAGACTGAGTCAAGCGAAGCTAGCAAACCCTGTTTAAGTGATCAGGTCTACCAAGAAATTAGGAATAATGTAAAAGATGTAGTGATAACTCTGATTGATAGAGAACATGAAGAAAAGCAGGGTAAACATAAAGAAATACAATCAAAATTAAATTTTAGAGAAACGGTAAAGTGAATGTGATAGAAATACAATCAAAATTAAATTTCAAAGAAATGGAAGAGAGGGCAAATGAACGAGCTTTGTTGAAAATGCTAAGTCTGAAGGAGGAGAAATTAATATTAAATTTCAGAAAATGGGAAAGAGAACGGATGATCGAGCTTTGTTGAAAAATGATTCATTAATGAGATCAAGTATAAATTCATTATAATTAGGGAGTCGTAGGAAGTTTGTTAACCCCATTAGGAAACCACATGTTAAGAGTAGTGTTTGTGTAATAAATCCCACTCACGCCCGTGAGGCGTTATGCTGCTGGATTCTTCCAGAATGCAGGGTTTAGGAGCTTTAAAAATTCAACCCTTGTAGCGATGTTAACTACGTCGCGAAGATCCCCTTGTTGGCCTTCTTGCGTTTGGGTGTGCGCACATGTGCATATTACCCTGCTGACAACTGTATTGTTTACACCTTAAGCGTACCACCACCGAGCACGCTTATGCGTGCGAGGGGGTTTTTAGGGAAGCGTGGGAATTTTTTTGATATTTCGTGTCATGACCACATGACACATGTGGACATGACACGTGTGATGCGTGTTGTGACCGCATGAGAAATGTGGGTAATGTGGACATGACACGTGATATCAAAAATTTTTCCCACGCTTCCCTAAAAACCCCCTCGCACGCATAAGCATGCTCGGTGGTGTACGCTTAAGGTGTAAACAATACAGTTGTCAGTGGGGTAATACACACACGTGCGCACACCCAAACGCAAGAAGGCCAACAAGGGGGTGTTCGCGACGCAGTTAATGTCACTACAAGGGTTGAATTTTTAAAGCTCCTAAACCCTACATTCTGGAAGAATCCAGCAGTATAACGCCTCACGGGCATGAGTGGGATTTATTACACAAACACTACTCATAACACGTGGTTTCCTAATGGGGTTAACAAAATTCCTATGACTCCCTAATTATAATGAATTTACACTTGATCTCATTAATGGATAATTTTTCAACAAAGCTCGATCATCCATTCTCTTTCCCATTTTCTAAACCTATAAATATCCCTCACTTATTCATTATTTAGAGATCAAGCTTTTTTACAAGATTCTTCACAAACTTTTTCAAGATTCTTCATAGGAATTTGAGCCTCTTAGTTTATTTATTTAGTTTTACTTTTTGCAAAGCTTCAAATATTTCCCTCGGGAGACAAAAATTCATTGTTGCATTCTTGGTTTGCTCAATATTTTACAAAATTATCCCCATAGCATTCTTATGCTCTACGCAGGACCTCATGTGACTTTTGTTTTAATTTTTCCATGTGGCATGCTTATGCTCAATCCAATTTATTTTATTTGTTTTAGCTTCTAAGCTTGATCCAATTGCTTTCATATCCCCATTTTCATCCCTATCGCCAAGAGAAGAACCCTGTTGCTACAAAGTAAGATACAAAAATGCCAAAAAGGACCTCTAAGGACTTATGCTAGGCACTACTACCAAATTTGTATAGGTTTTTCATGCTTTCTTACTAATTTAGATAACCAAATCTTACTCTTGAGTAAGTAAACATTTCTTTTCTTTTCTCTTGTTAGGTAGTTTACATTACTTTCTTAGAATAGCTTTACTTTTAAATTGCTTAGATTATCTTTATTTTCTTTTTTAGAATAAATTTACTTTCATTGCACTTAGATTAATTTCAAATCTCATATTCATTATATTATAATTCAAAATTGGACCACAAAAATACAAAAAAACATAAATTAGATTACATACAAAAAGTCATATAGTTGCATACATTTTTCTTTCACAATAATTAATTGATTTCAAACATTAGAAAAAGGAACTCAAAAGTTGTTTACATTCATATAAGGTTAATTGTATTTAGTAACTCATAGAAAATACCAAAAACATTCAAAAACATGAAAACAAGAGATCAAGCAAACCTTCAATTTCATCACGAGGTTAACAAATTTTAAACAATGAGTTAAAACATTCAAAACAACGAGGATCCCTCAATTTCATCATAGAGCATCAATTCAAACAAAACATTCAACAAAACTCTCCCCCTTTTGTCTAGAATTGAATGTACCCAAGCTCAAGGGAAGATTGGGTTAAATCTCTCATTGACAAGATTAGGGAGATCATCCCTCAACCAATTCCCATAGAGGAAACATCCCAAGAACAAAAACTCATCTTGAGGCTCATTCAACAAGAAATTGAACAACGAAGACAAGATGAAGAATATCAACAAAGACTAATTCAACATGTCATTCAAAACAAAGAAAGGAGGTTAGATCACCTTCGTATCATAAATGAACAAAATAGTCTTTGAGCTAGGATTAGAACAAGTCAGTCTTTGGTTCATATTACAATCACAACCACCATGTTGGAAAATGTGTCTCAACCTTGCAATTATATAAGGTTTATTATTGATAGGATATGTATATTTATATATATATTTCCTAGTTACACCGATAGGTGTAATATACAATGGGAGCATGGGGTGGAGTGGGATGCGTGTTAACATTTTTTTGTTAACAAAAATTGTTAAATGGCCAACATACATTAAATTAATGATATATTGTAAATTTGGACCGTTCATTATTAGGTTTTAGATCTGATGGTAGATATTTTGTTGGCTTGTCTTTTCCTAGAAGGTAACCCTATTTTATGAGGGTGTTGTATTACGACTGCAGGATAGTGATGTATTCTGAGAGTTTAATAGCAGTCGTGTTGTCTCTGGATCTCTAGTGGTGATACTCCTATGAGAAGCTTTCTTTGCAAGTATATTGTAATCTTTGTGATTTTTGAATAATATATTGGATGACTTTTGGAGTGGGGTTTTTCTCTCGAAAGGGTTTTCCCCACGTAAATCATTGTGTTGTGGTATGCATGATATCTATGTTTATTTCTATTTAAGTTTTTATAACTGTTAAATATCTATAAAGTTTTGCATTATCCTCCTCTCAAGATTAGTGTAGGAAATTGTTTTGCTACCTTAGCTTCCTTACAAGTGGTATCAGAGCTTGATCACCTTTGGTTTCATTTGTGAGTTGTTGGGTTTTTTGAACTAATCCAGATTTGAGTGGGAGCTTGTGTAGAAGACACTTTGTGATCTTGTTGAAGGATTTTTCAGATGGCAAGTTCATCAGGGAGAATAGAGGTGGATAATTTTTTTGGAAATAATTTTGAAATATGGAAGCTGAAGATGGAGGATCTGTTGATAGATCAAGATCTGTGGGATGGTGTTGATGAGAAGGTTTCAAGGCTTGTAGATCCTACTTTGGTTGCTCAATATGATGTTATGGACCGTAAAGCCAAGGGTCTAATCAGATTGTGTTTGGCAGACTCTATTTTAATCAATGTCCATGAAGAGACCTCTGGATAGAAACTATGGAAGAAGCTTGCTGAGATGTATCAAGCCAAAAATTTAGTGAACAAGATTTTCTTGAGGAAGAAATTGTATTCCTTGAGAATGGAAGAGGGTGAACAAATTATAGACCACTTAGAAGCATTCAATATGTTGGTGGCTCAATTGGAATTAGTTGGTGTCAAAATGGATGAGGAGGAGAAATGTCAGATATTACTTTGTTCTTTGCTTGATTCGTGGGATTCTCTTGTTATGGCTATTGGGAGTACTTCTATTATATTGAAGACTAAAGATGTGGTGGGTTCTTTGCTTTCTGAATAGATCATAAGAAAAGTATCCATCAGTGCCAAGGAGGCCCTAAATGTTCATGGAAGACCTAAGGAAAAAGGCAAGAAGAATGAGAAGCATGATAAATCCAAGTCCAAGGGGAGATTCAAATCTCTTGGAAAGTCCAAAGTTGTTTGCTAGAACTATGGTAAGCCTGGACATATTTGTAAGGAATCCAAAGAAGAAAAGAAGAAGAAAAGAAGAAGAAAAAGAAGAGATTTTATTCTGATTCTAAGTCTGAGAAGGAATATGGTGATGCATTCATTACAGCTTTGGCAACTCATGTAGGTAATGATGCATGGTTAATTGACTCAGGTGCATCTTTCCATATGACCTTTAATAGAGATTAGTTTTCTAAATATGAAGAATTTGATGGAGGTAAGGTGTACTTGGGTGATGGTTCTTATTTAAATATTGTTGGCCATGGTCAAGTTAGAATCAAGTTTCTTGATGGTAGAATAAAAAGGATTAATGGTGTGTTGCATATCCTTGGATTAGCACAAAATTTGTTATCTGTGAGAAAACTAATAGATGCAAGTGTGCGGTAGTATTTTCTAATGCAGGATGCAAGATGGTTAGAGGTGCTATGGTGATTGCTAGAGGTGTCAGATATGACACATTATATAATCTTGATGCATGCACTGTTGAGTGCATTAGTACTTCTGTGAAAAACAAGTCTGTGGAAGAGGTGAGGGTTTCATCTTCAGTAGATGGTCATGGCTTTTGGGTACCCAAGGGTGCTCTTTCTTCTAAATCAAAGTTACCTGTAGAGAAAACTATGTTATGGCACCAAAGACTTGGCCACATTGGAGAAAAGGGTTAAGGAACTTGAAAAATAAAAACCTTGTTGAAGGGTTGTCCGATTGTAATCTTGAGTTTGATTTCTGTGAGCATTGCATTTATGGAAAACAAAACCACATTAAGTTTTACTCGAATTCTCATAAATCTTGTGGTGTATTGGATCTTATTTATTCTGATGTGTTTGGTCCTATAGATGTTCCTTCAATTGGAAAATCCACATATTTTGTTTCATTTATTGATGACTATAGTAGGACACGAGTATACTTTCTAAAGAGTAAATTTGAAGTTTTTAGCCAATTTAAAGAATTTAAAGTAATGGTTGAGTTGAAAACTAGAAAGAAAATAAAATGTTTGAGGATTGATAATGGTGGTGAATTTTGCTCTAATGATTTTGATGGATTTTGTAAAGATTGTGGTATTCATAGACAAAAGGCAACTTCGTATTCTCCACAACAGAATGGAGTTGCAGAAAGAATGAACAGAACACTGATGGAGAAGGGTAGGAGTATGTTGAGTGGTATTGGTCTAGAACAAAGGCTTTGGGATGAAGCTATTGCCACTGCTTGTTACCTAATTAATAGGTCTCCTACATCATCTCTTGTTGATAAAACATCTATAGAGGCATGATCAGGTCACAAGCCTTCATTAAGGCATCTTAGAGTTTTTGTTTGTGAGGCATATGTACATGTGCCAAAGGAGAAATGAACAAAGTTGGAGAACAAGGCTGTGAAATGTATCTTCATCAGATATAGTTATGGTGTGAAAGGATACAATCTTTGGGATCCTGTTGCACATAAGATAATATATAGTAGAAGTGTTATTTTTAGAGAAACTAAGCCTTCTTCTATTACATTGCAGCCAAAACAAAGTAAACAGGAAGATGTGATTCAATTTCCTTTTACACCTGAGAAAGTTGAATCGAGGCCCATGGATAGACAAGAAATTGAGGAGAGCTCATCTAGCTCTAAATCTTCTGAAGAGGATGAAGAACCTCCAATTCAGCTTGTTGGTAGGTCTACAAGGCATAGACAACCACCTGAAAGGTATTCACTTGATGATTGTAGATGTATTTTTGCTTTGAATACTAACATGGATGAACCTAGATTTGTAGAAGATACATTAGGTATGAATGATGCAGAATCCTGGAAGATTGCTATGGATGAAGAAATGATATCTTTGAAAAATAATGATACATGGGATCTTGTACCATTGCCTGAAGGATGAAAACCTGTTGGTTGAAAATGGGTGTTCAAGAAAATGATTGGTTCAGATGGAGGTATTGAGAAGTACAAAGCAAGGTTGGTTGCGAAAGGTTACTCTCAAGTTGAGGGTGTTGATTATGGTGAGATATTTTCTCCTGTTGCAAAAATGACATCCATTAGATTTTTGCTTTCTATTGTTGCTACTTATGGATGTGAAAACTACTTTCCTTCATGGTGACTTGGAGGAGGATATTTATGTCACAACCAGAGCACTACGTGGTGAAAGGTAAAGGTAATTTGGTTTGTAAATTGAAGGAATCTTTGTATGGCCTAAAACAGAGTCCTAGGATGTGGCACCAGAAATCTGATACATATGTGTTGAGTTTGGGATTTAAGCATTTTAAATCAGGTCATTGTGTTTATTATAAAACCAATGGTGATCATTTCCTATTTATTGCATTATATGTTTATGATATGTTATTTATTGGTAAAGGGAAAGGTATGATTTTAGAATTGAAATCTCAACTTGTTGCTAAATTTGAAATGAAAGACCTTGGTGCAACTAGACACATTCTTGGGATGAAAATTAGAAGAGATAGAGTGAACATAAAGCTATGGCTTGGCCAAAGTAAGTATGTCAATTAAATTTTATAGAGGTTTAATATGCAGGACTGTAGACCATTATGTGTTCCCTTTTTAGTTGGAACAAAGTTATCTATTTTAGATTGTCCAACATCTCCATCAGAGATGGAAGAGATGAGCAGAGTGCCTTACCAAAGTACAGTTGGAAGTTTGATGCATGCTATGGTTTGTACTAGACCAGACATTTCCCAAGCAGTGGGAGTTCTTTCTAGATATATGTCTAATCCTAAAGAGTTTATTGGGATGCAATTAAAAGAGACTTCAGATATTTGTGTGGTACCTCAGAGTATTCCTTGTGTTATCATAGTAATTTTATTGAAGATGATATTTCCCTTGATATTCATTATTATGTTGTGTTATGTTGGAAAAAGTAACCTTGGGGGATTATTCCTATTAAGGTTTAGCTCTTGGGTCCTTTAATTGCATTTAGAGCATCTTGCATTTTATTTCTAACTCTCGATGAGAAAACCCTTGGGTCTTGTGACAAATAGGACCTAGGGGGCTACACTTTAATGAATCTTGAGCAAAAATGGTAGGGTGGACTTGGGCACTAGCACCCTAGTCCAACCCTATTTTGGGTCTACCCTAATTTCAAATGTCAGTTTAGTGACTGTTATTTGGGTACTATGCCAACATCTAAAGTTTGAATTACAAAATTCTTAGTAGGAATCTTTATAGTTGCATATATAAGCATGATTAGGTTTCATTTGTAAACTAGATGAACATTGGATGAAAATTAGAAGAGCATTGTGATTTTGTGAAAGTGATTCAAGGCATTCATTGTGTTCTAGAGAAGTACTTTGTTGTTATTGTGTTTTGTATTTGTAGATTTGGCATCCATCTCTCATGGCATGAAGAACATCTTCCTTCCATGAGATCTTCACTACAATGTGATATCTGTTGTGTTTTTAATCATTTATCATTTGGATTTTTGCCTCTATCCCACCGGGATACACACTCTCATCTGACAACGGTGTTTGGAAGACTTGAATGTCTCTCTAAGGCTTGACCAAGGCAAGCCTCTAAACACCACAACCCCCTCCCACACTCCTTGTGATTACAGGTTACAGGTGTCGAGTCCCGTGGAGTGGAGCTGCAGGAAGGTTCATGTTACAGATACAGTCATGATAGAAGTTGAATTTTAGGATTCTGAGAGTTCCAGGACACAGTGACTCGTGCCCTAGTCCAACTGGGTGATTTTTTTGGGATTTGGGGACCTTTTAGAGATTGTGAAGCAGCTGGTACAAAAGATTCTAACATTCAAAAACTTTCAGGACACGGTGGCTAGCGTCCTAGTCCAATACTTCTTAGTTTATGGGTACACTATCTCTAAACTGTTTGCTCTACATTTCTGTGTTTGTTTCATCAGTATCTGTGTCTGAAATTGAGTTATTATAGTTTGATATGCAAATTAGGTTTTTATGATTAGAAAAGAAAACTAGATTATAAAACTTGATTCAATAGCCACATAGACACAATTAATAGAAAAAGGGAACATTGTAAATCTATAGTTTATCCCTAAACTCACCCTTTGCTTCCCTAATGTTTTGGTAAGTGAAAGTGTGGGACTTGTATCATCCATCTTGCTCCCACATTTTCAGACAAAACATTTTGGTGAACCCATGTTTTTCAACTTTTTGGCACCTTGCTGAGTGTTGTTTGATATATTTGCATTCATTCATCTTATTGCATTCAAAAAATTACAAATTTTTTTTTGAAAAGTTTGTAAAATTAAAAAAAAAAGCATTTTAGGCTTGCATTTTATCATAATTTGAAATATTTGGCATTCAAATTCATTAAATTTCTGTCATTTTCATTAGATCTGATTTAATTTGCAGAAATTCATCATTTATAATACATTTGCATTGCATTTGTGTGCTTAATTTGACAAAACTTGCTTGAAATTGTGCATTTTTCATAAAAACCTAGTTTTGCATTAGCTAGGGTTTGTAGTAAAAATCTTGTTTCAAATTTTACTACCATTTTAAAACACTCATTAGGACTGATTTATAATAGTGGTATTGCATTATAGTGGTCTTCTTGCAAAATCTCATGCCTAGGGTTTGAAAATCTTGCATTTTCACTAGATTTGGCCTTATTGTCTCTCTAGATTTGCACTACAAGCGTGTTGTAAGGGATTTTTATGCATTCATTGGCTATTAATAGGGTTATTATTGTATTACCTTCCTTAATTTCCTTACAACACCTACTCTATTAGGCCTTTGCATTGAAAAATTGTGAAAAATTGCATATCTTAGCTATATTTTCACTAGTGTTTGACCTTGAGTGGCACTATAAGTGTGTTGTGATGGATTTTTTGGCATTAGGTGGCTGTTATTACTGTTATAATTTTCTTTCCATCCTCATTTTCCTTACAACACCCTTTGTCATACTCTTTTGCATTGAGATTTGGTGAAAAATTACATATTTTGGGCCTATTTTCACTAGGTTTTGACTTATCATCACTCTAGAGTTGCTTCAAAGGCATGTTGTGAAAGATATTGCTACATCATTGAATATTATTAAACATATTATTTTCTATCCCTCTTGAAAATTTTCACAACACCTTTTCTCCTAGTGATTTGCATTGAAAAAAGTTAAAAAATCAAGCATTTTACGTCATTCTCATATATACTTTTGCATTTGCTCTTGCATAAGTTTTGAAAACCTTTTGAAATTTGATTTGGAATTCATTTTAAAACATACACATGGCTTCTCAATACAACAATAATTCTAGGCTTCCTCCTAGGTCGCATTTGAAAAGACGAGCCCTTGAACTTGAAATAACATTTACACCTCATGACAAAGATGGTAGATACTGAAGGGCCTCTTTACATTACAGTGCAAATAATGGAAATACTTGTGCATGGAACACTTATAGACCCTAATTACATGACTAATGTGGTTACAAAAGAGTTCCTTCTTAAACATGATTTGGCACAAAACTATTATGACTTGTCAGATTTGAGAATTAAAACACATAATGGATCTTTGATGAAAACATTTGGATTGGTAAAACTATTAGTCTCAGTTTATGACAAAGCTGTGGATTAGTTATTTGATGTCATCCCATTATCTGACCTCTTTCATGTAAAACTAGGACACCCATGGCTTAAGGCTATGAATGTCGTCCCTTCAACTATTCATAAATATTTAAAATTCCCTTTGCATGGAGAGATCCGTACTATCTGTCCTAACACATACCAACCTTCGGCTAAGAGAAAGAATTTCACCCTTGATTACTTTTGGCTGCAACCTAAAATAGAACTTGAGCCACAAAGAGACCAATCCTTCCTAAATTATAGATGATACAAAGCAAAACAACTAGCTAGAGTGGCCAGGCCTCCTTTACAAACATTGAGGGATGAACATGTGTTTGAGGATCCCCTTAGAGCAAAAGGAAAACAAACACGAGACTACTATGGATATGGTGAGATAATTGGTGTGATAGATGGGGATAAGGAAAAGTTTCATAACTCACCTCGTCCACGGAGAGATGGTATCTATGCTGAGGTCCCTCCTTCGACATCCTCACGAGGATCGGGAGGTTTTCATAGACAACAAAATATTACATTGAGACCAATGAAATTTGAACATGGTGCTTCCTCCTCTAATGTGCAAAACCCTATAGAAAAACATAATGATGCCTTTGAAGAAGTACTAAAACATGAAGGAATACACAAGCAAAAGAAAGGAGGCGAAGACAAGCTTTTGCCCAACAACTTGCCACTCAACAAGAAAACATCAAACCTAACATTGAAACAAATATAGAAAACATCAACATTGAAGAATTAGAAGATAAGAACAAAAGTTGGGCTATGGTACCTTACACACCTCTTTCCTCTAGCATCTGAGATTGGGAAGAGGATGATTTGCTTGATGACAACCCTTAGTTTAGGTGTCCCTACAGGTAAGTATTTCTAACCCTTTACATTCGTGATGTGTTTCCCCTGTGATGTGTTATGTGTTGTTTAGGCCTCCTAGGACAACCCTTGATACTCTCGTAAGGTCAAGGATACTGGGAGACAACCTCTATTGTGACCCTTCTTCTATTTGTATCATCATTCTTCTATATCACTTCTCTTTTATTTTCATTGTTGTGTGTTGTGTCTTATGGACATAGCATTGCAGTTGGTGACTTGGGGGCACCCTCCTACATGACTATCCCTAAGACACTTGTTTCTCCTCTCTTGCTTCATTGTTTCCCTTCCTCTAGTGGTTCTATCTAGCGGGTGGATGACGAAAAACATTTTATACTAATGCAGACTTAGTGTCCCTTTAGCGAGAAATAAAAAATTGATCTAGTCCATACATGACGATGGGGTTATATATTATCCGACGCTTGGCTAGTAGAATCACTCCATGTGATCTTGATGCTGTCTTATCGCACTTACAAAACATAACAATACTACTTCTCTGTGCACTTTGTCTATCTTAAATCTTGCATTCCTCAGTTCTCTATGCATTGTTGTTTATCATGATTATATAGACACTAAGACTTTTCTTGCAGGAATGTGTTTGTGGGAAAATTTGGTGATTGTAAAGTACATGTCACCTCTGGGGGGCATGGGATTTGTGAGAGCTCGTGTTCCCTTGTGTGTTTTCTTCCTACCTTAACATGCTTGATATTGGTACACAATATCAACCGCCTTGAAGTGGGGGCATATATAAGGTAAGCTGTCTATTGTAGATGTTAGCAATGTGTGTTTGTAAATCTTGAATCTATTGCAATCACTTAAGCCCTCTACGGAGGTAGGATATTGTACATATCTTTTTTCTCTTAATCCCTTTGTGAAGGGGGGATATCGTGCATATCCTTTTTCTCTTAAGCCCTCCATGCGAGGCAGGGATGGTGTATTTCTTGAGGAAAGTGCACAATCCCATCATTTTCAAAAGTCTTATGCGGAGGTAGGGAGCGGTTCTGTGACTAACTTAACCCTTAAGCATGTCTTTGACGATTGTGGTAGAGAAGAACAATCATCGGTATGTACTTGTAATGTGCCTAAGATGGTGATGAACCTATAAATAGGTACACTCCATCGCTTGTCTACCGTGTTTTCTCCATGTCTTCCATGTGTGTGTGTATGGCATGTTTGTTCTCAAGCATAGTCTAAAGACTGGTGGCGATGAGTCCCTCCTATGCTTTGGAATTTGTTTGGCATGCTTGATTTGTATGACGTGTTTATTCTCAAGTGCAATCTAAAGATTGGTGGTGATGAGTCCCTCCTGCACTTTGAGATTTGTTTTACGTGTGTGTTGCCCCATGTGTAGTCTGGTGGTACCCCAATTAGGTTTAGAGCTTTAAGTATGTTCATACAAGTGTTTTTCATTTTCCTTAAAGTCCTGTGCTCTCATTTTACTTTGTGTTCTATTATGTTGTTGACCACTTACTAAGGGTTTCCAGTCACTTAAGTTGTAACTTAAGTCTTTCAGCTCATAGGGTGACCGGTCCCCTTTACAGGAGTATTACCTTTTCCCCCGTCACATTGTAAAAAGTCAAGTCTAAAGTCTTTGAAGGGGTCGGGGGGGGCACTTAGAAGAATTTTGTAGCATCGCATAACATCATTAATGACATCATGGACCTCTCACGGTGCTACGATGAAGTGCTAGCTATTGATTGAATGTGGCTTGCAGCCATTCAATCGAGGATCCTAATTGACAAATCATAGGCTACCAGGTGTTAGAATAAGAAAAGATCTGTAGAGGGACCTAAATCTAGTGGTCGCACAAGTGCACAAGGGGAAGCTATCAGGAGGGAATATTCTACGCGCTGGTGCGACAAGGTGACACATGGCAAGAATTTGATCATGGGGCGTAGAGCAAGTAAAGAAGGGACAAATGGATGGCTTAGCACAATCGTGCAAAGCCCAAAGGTGGTGGGCCATCTTCAGCTGCGAGGCCGCGAGATGGAACCATGTGGCAAGGACTGGTGCGTAGAAGGAAAAGTTAGAGGAATACGACTGTCAGCATGGCACATTTTCAGTGGAGGACTTTTCAACGATGCTAACATGGATTTCCAGGGTATGATAGAGCCTAGTGATCGTCAATTCAACGCAGGACCAACATGAATCAATGACTGAGAATTAAAGGTCAGAGCAGTTGCCTGTCAAAAAACTTCTTGCCTCCTCCCATACTGAAGTGATTGAATCTGCTACATGGCCATGGACTAAAACATCAAATCCACTTGTTTGATCGAGGAAAAAGTTGCATAACCAGTGGATTTTCAGCGATTTCTGACTACTTCAACTGTAAAAAATTGATTCAAAGATCTAATTATATTTTGAAAATCTGTAAGGATCTATATTGTAATTTAGGAAGTCTGTCAGAGGTAGATGGCTGGTAGCTTGTCGCTCCTTTAAAAAGGAATCAGGGTCACTCTACCAAAAGAGGGAGTGCGAGTTCATCGGGTCTTTTCCTTGGCTTTGAATATAAGGTATTCACATCTTTGAAAGGCTTTTCCTGCTACAGAGTCGGTTCTCTGTTTGGGTGTCGAGTAGACTCTGGTTTGTAAGTGACTTTTTTTTTGTATGATAATGTTCTATCCAGGTTGAATTAAATGAAAAACACTGCATGTGTGTCTTGTTCATGTTTGTCTCCTCTGGTATTGTCTTTTCTCTTTTGAATACGGTTATCAAGGATAGCTAAGTTCTTCAGTATACATTTGTTGTACTGTATGTCTGGTTTTCTGCTTCTACTTGAGGAGTAGATTAAATAGGCTTTAAATCAGATATAGGGAGGGGTGTCATGTCAAAGGATTTCTTAAGTATGATCATGAGCATTACTCTTCTATGGACATATTGCTGTAAGGCAGCAACATCTTCTTAGGTCCCTTGGATACAATTTTAGATTATCATTAGAAGACATTCACATTTCTAGACTTGACTCTATTGCCCAAATAGGACACTGGTCTAGGGATTTGTCTATTCAAAGGGTCTAGGGAAGTCCCATGGCTCCACTCACTCACCATTTCATTCACTTTCATCCATTAGTTTTTAGGAGTAGAAGTAGGACCCCGGGTGCTCTCTATTTCAACTAGTATGGATAATCCAAGAATGTTGCCATATTAGGATTCATCTTGCAGATCTTTGTATACAAAGGGGAGCATTCTGCCTATGCTGAAAAGTTATATCTTTTGCTTTGAGTGAATCATGTTAAATCTTTAGTTATAGGGATACCCCCCTTGGTGCAACAGAACCTAAGGTGAAGGGAAGGCAGCTCACACAACCTCCCATCTCTATTGGCTAGATTATACAGTGAACCTGTTGAAAAGAATTGGCAAACCTTTAGGGTTTACTACTTGCTGATCTAAAAACCAACAGAACTGGTGACTCCGTTGGGGAGAATTTGTCACATCTTTTGCCATGGAGTCTCTGAAGTATTGGTGCCAGCCTGTGTAGAGTTTGCATAAGAATGATGATCCATTTTTTCCCTTTGGAGGGTGGCGACTTTGCTTACTGTTGTTGCAACAAGATCATGAAGAAGATGTGTGGTTCTCTACTAGTGATGAATCTAGAACATAAAGGTGCTTTCCTAATGATGTTTCAACTCTGTTTTAAGCAGCAACATTTCTAGGTATTTCATTCTTTTGCACTCAGAATGATTCAAATGAAGCAGTAGTCTTGGTTGTGTTCCCAGAAAAGGTCACCTTTTGAAAAGTATAAAGCCCTGAATCTCATAGACATTAGAGGTTGCCAGAATACTATTCCCAATAAGCTCAGAAAGTGTTTTCCAAAATATAGTGGAATAAATTTTGAATCAGCAAACAAGCATCTACAAAATGTGTTTGAGGCTAGAAATTTTTTAATGAGGTCCTTTGTTCAGTCATTAAAGGATAATGCTGAAGTATGGTTTTCAATATGGATGTATCCAGTGATGACGGGAACAAAGACCTTACTCAGCCTTAGAGAGAGAAGGCTACAGATGCGGGGTGCCTTTCAGATGATGAATTAAAAGGCACATCTTGTAGCAACAGGCATATCCTAGCTAATCATGAATATCTATATGAAATGGATATGCAAAACCTCACTCTAAATACAGGGAACTATGACTCAAGGGGTGCAACATTTAGATCCATGCCTTATAGATAACGAAATATATCTAGATGGGTACTTCCTTGAGGATGATGACTACCTTCACAGTGTAGGGATTGAAATGTTTGATTTTCATTGCACTGGTGAAGAAGGAAAACATGATCGTTATTCAAAGATGAGTAGATCAGTTGCATATGTTCATACACATGGGATAGTATTAACTATTTGGGTAACCATGGAGTTTCAAATGATGGGCTACATTCTATGAATTTTCTTTGGGCATACCAGGAGAAACTCAATGATCAAATTGTTGAGTTCAGTAATGATGGATACCTGGGGGAATGATGCTTGTATCTGAATGTTGAGGAGCTCTCATTAGGAAGGCAATTTTTAGATAAAAATTTAGAAAACAATAGATAGAAAGGCTAGATTAGTTCTGCTGTAAGATGTAGAGGCACAATCAGTAACAAGGCAAGATGTTGTAGACAACTCAATGTTTCAGGCTTCGTTCGAAGAAATCAGAAGAGAACGAGGGGGTACTGGTTCTTCCTTTTGGTGGCCCTTGGTCACCAAATAAAATTTGAAGTTTAATTTGTGATGCAGGTTGGTGCAATACTCGACTCTATGGCCCAATGGATAAGGCACTTGGTCTGTATTCCAGAGATCTAAGGTCCTTGCCATGCCTACAAGAGGCATACGTCCCCAACTAGAGCCACTGGTGGTACCCCAATTAGGTTTAGGGCTTTAAGTATGTTCATACAAGTGTTTTTAATTTTCCTTAAAGTCCTGCGGTCTCATTTTACTTTGTGTTCTATTCTGCTATTGATCGCTTTCTAAGGGTTTCCGGTCACTTAAGTTGTAACTTAAGTCTTTTAGCTCATAGGGTGACTGGTCCCCTTTACCTAGTATTATTTTTTCCCCTGTCGCATTATAAAAAGTCAAGTCTAAAGTCTTTGAAGGGGTCGGGGGGGCACTTAGAAGAAATTTGCAGCATTGCATAATATCATTAATGATGTCATGGACTTCCCGTGACGCTGCGATGAAGTACTAGCTGTCGATTGAATGTGGCTTGTAGCCATTCAATTGGGGATCCTAATCGACAAATTATAGGTTGCCAAGTGTCAGAATAAGAAAAGATCTACAGAGGGACCTGAATCTAGTGGTTATGCAAGCGTGCATGGGAAATCTGTAAGGAGGGAATATTCTGTGCGCTGGCGTGACAAGGTGACACATGACAAGAATCCAATCATGGGGCGCATAGCAAGTAAAGAAGGGACAAATGGATGACTTAGCACAAAACCCAAAGGTGGTGGGCCATCTTTGGCTGCGAGGCCGCGAGATGGTGCCACGTGGCAAGGACCGATGCACAGAAGGAAAAGTCATAGGAATACGATCGTTGGCATGGTGCATTTTTAGTGGAGGAATTTTCAATGATCTGACATGGATTTCCAAGGTACGATAGAGCCTAGTGATCGTCGATTCAACGCAGGACCAACATGGATCAACGACTGAGAATTAAAGGTCGGAATGGCTGCTTGTCAGAAAACTTCCCACCTCCTCCCATACTGAAGTGATTGAATCTGCTGCATGGCTACGGACTAAAACATCAAATACACTCGTCTGATCAAGGAAAAAGTTGCATGACTAGTGAATTTTCAGGGATTTCTGACTACTTTAGTTGCAAAAAATTGATTCAAAGATCTAATTGTATTTTAAAAATCTGTAAGGATCTATATTGTAATTTAGGAAGTTTGTCAGAGGTAGATGGCTGGTAGCTTGTTGCTCCTTTAAAAAGGAATCATGGCCACTCTACCAAAAGAGGGAGGACGAGTTCATCGAGTCTTTTCCTTGGCTTTGAATATAAGGTATTCACGTCTTTGAAAGGTTTTTCCTGCTACAGAGTTGGTTCTCTATCCAGGTGTTGAGTAGTCTCTGGTTTGTAAGTAACTTTTTTTTGTATGATAATGTTCTATCTAGGTTGAATTAAATGAAAAACACTGCATGTGTGTCTTGTTCATGATTGTCTCCTCTGGTATTGTCTTTTCTCTTTTGAATAAGGTTATCAAGGATAGTTGAGTTCTTTAGTATGCATTTGTTGTACTATATGTCTAGTGTTTTGCTTCTTCTTGAGGAGTAGATTAAATAGGCTTTAAATTAGATATAAGGAGGGGTGTCATGTCAAAGGATTTCTTAAGTATGATCATGAGCATTACTCTTCTATGGACATATTGCTGTAAGACATCAACATCTTCTTAGGTCCCCTGGATATAATTTTATATTATCATCAGAAGACATTCACATTTCTAGACTTGACTCTATTGCTCAGATAGGACACTGGTTTGGGGATTTGTCTGTTCAAAGGGTTGAGGCAAGTCCCACGGCTCCATTCACTCACCATTTCATTCAATTCCATCCATTAGTTTTTAGGAGTAGAAGTAGGACCCCATGTGCTCTGTGTTTCAACCAGTATGGATAATCCAAGAATGTTTCTAGCTTAGGATTCATCTTGTAGATCTTGGTATACAAAGGGGAGCATTCTGCCTGTGCTGAAAAGTTATATCTTTTGCTTTGAGCAAATCATGTTAAATCTTTAGTTATAGGGATACCCCCCTTGGTGTGGAAGAACCTAAAGTGAAGGGGAGGCAATTCACACATCCTCTCATCTCTATTGGCTAGATTATACAATGAACCTGTCAAAAAGAATTGGCAAACCTTTAGGGTTTATTGCTTGTTGATCTAGAAACCAACACAGTCTAAAGACTGGTGGTGATGAGTCCCTCCTACATTTTGGGTTGTGTGTTTACTTTCCTGTACTTGCATTCTGCATTTCATATATATGAGAAAAAGAAAAAGAAAATAATCACTGCATTCACTACATTCACTATGTTTTGCATGTCTTCAATGCTGTCTTTTCCATGTTTTGCATGACTGTAATTGTCTTCTCCATGTTTTGTGTGCTTGTTATTGTCTTCAATGTGTTTGGCGTGTCTTCTCCATGCTTGACGTGTTTGTTGGGTTTGTTGACAGTAATTTAATGCATGTATTGGCCTTACATTTATACATACATTAAAGTGGGGGCTAAATGTTATGTCAGAAAAAGTAACCTTGGGGGATTTTTCATATTAAGGTTTAGCTCCCAGGTCCTATAATTGCATTTAGAGAATCTTGCATGTTATTTCTGACTCCCAATGAGAAAACCCTTGGGTCTTGTCACAAATAGGACCTAGGGGTCTGCACTTTAATGAATCCCAAGCAAAAATGACAGGGTGGACTTAGGCGCTAGTGCCCTAGTCTAACCCTATTTTGGGTTTGCCCTAATTTCAAATGTTAGTTTAGTGACTGTTATTTGGGTCCTATGCAGACATCTAAAGTTTGAATTATGAAATTCTTAGTAGGAATCTTTGTAGTTACATATATAAGCATGATTAGGTTTCATTTGCAAACTAGATGGACATTAGATGGAAATTAGAAGAGCATTGTGATTTTGTGAAAGTGATTCAAGGCATTTATTGTTTGTAGAGTAGTACTTTGTTGTTATTGTGTTTGTATTTGCATATTTGGTATCCATCTCCTCATGGCATGAAGAGCATCTTCCTTCCATGAGATCTTCACTACAAGGTGATATCTATTGTGTTTTCAATCATTTATCATTTAGATTTTTGCCTCTATCCTATCGGGATACGTACTCTCATCTAACAACGGTGTTCAAAAGACTTGAATGTCTCTCTGAGGCTTGACTGAGGCAAGCCTCTCAACCCCCTCCCACACTTCTTGTGATTGTAGGTTGCATGTGTCAAGTCTTGAGGAGTGGAGTTGCAGGAAGGTTCATGTTGCAGATACAGTCATGATAGAATTTGAATTTTAGGATTTTGAGAGTTTCGGGATATGGTGACTCGTGCCCTAGTCCAACTGGGTGATTTTTCTGGGATCCAGGGATCTTCTGGAGATTGTGAAGCAATTGGTGTAGAAGATTCTGACATTTAGAAACTTTTGAGACACGGTAACTAGCGCCCTAGTCCAACAACTCCCCAATTTTTGGGTACACCATCTCTGAACTATTTTCTCTACATTTTTGTGTTTGTTTCATTAGTATCTGTGTCTGAAATTGAGTTATCATAGTCTAATATGCAAATTAGGGTTTTATAATTAGAAAAGAAAACTAGCTTATAAAACCTAATTTAATAGCCACATAGATACAATTAATAGGAAAAGGGAACATTAGAAATTTGTAGTTTATCCCTAAGCTCACCCTTTGCTTCCCTAATGTTTTGGTAAGTGAAAGTGTGGGACTTGTATCATCCATCTTGCTCCCACATTTTTAGACAAAACATGTGGATTCAAAATGGGCAGGTGATATTGATAGTAGATAATCCACCAGTGTTTATGTGTTTACTTTATTTGGTGGTGCAATTAGTTGGATGAGTAAGTGATAGGCTGGCTTGGTTTCTTTGTCCACTACCGAAGCTGAGTATATGGTAGCTACTCACGCATGTAAAGAAGCCATTTGGCTTAAGAGACTATGTTCAGATATTGGAATAAAACAAGGTACAGTGACAATTTATTGTGACAGTTAGAGTGCGATCTGTCTAGCTAAGAACCTGACATTTCATGCCAGGACTGAGCACATTGATGTACAATATCATTTTGTTAGAGATATGGTTGTAGATGGTAGTGTGAAGTTGGTTAAGATAGAGACTTTCATGAATGTTGTTGATTCTTTAACTAAGCTTGTGAGCACAAAAAAGTTCAGATGGTGTTCAGAGACTATGGGCCTTTTAGCCCCTACCAATTAAGAGACGATGTTAACTCCCTCCCTTTGCTCTTGCAAGGTGTTCGTAAAGTGGGAGATTTGTTCGAAAATGTGTCTCAATCTTGCAATCATATAAGGTTTATTGTTGATAGGATATATATTTATATATTTCCTAGTTACACCGATAGGTGTAATATACAATGGGAGCATGGGGTGGAGTGGGATGCATGTTAACTTTTTTTTGTTAACAAAAACTATTAAATGGCTGACATGCATTAAATTAATGATATATTGTAAATCTAGACCATTCATTATTAGGTTTTAGATCTGATGGTCGATATTTTTTTGGCTTGTCTTGCCCTAGAAGGTAACCCCAATTTATGAGGGCATTCTATTACAGCTGCAGTATAGTGATGTATTCTAAGAGTTTGATAGCGGTCGTGTTGTCTCTGGATCTCGAGTGGTGATACTCATGTGAGAAGCTTTCTCTACAAGTATATTGTAATCTTTGTGATTTTTGAATAATATATTGGGCAGCTTTTGGAGTGTGGGGTTTTTCTCCCAAAAGGGTTTTCCCCACATAAATCACTATGTTGTGGTATGCATGATATCTATGTTTATTTCTATTTAAGTTTTTGCAACTATTAAAGATCTATAAAGTTTTGCATTATCCTCCTCTCAAGATTAGTGTAGGAAGTTATTCTGCTACCTTAGCTTCGTTACACACCACACCCATACAACGTTTGTGACAACATCACAACTTCTACCAAATACATACATCCACACATAACACGATCAACCCAACCATGATCCATGATGTTTTTCTGCTCCATGAATAGAACAGCCCCTTGGCTTTTCCCCTACTCAACTAGCTCCTACCACTACAGTGAGAGTGATTGGGTAGTTTCCCACTACAAGAATAAAATTCATGTGCCATGCCAGAGTCTGACTCACTTGCGTTGTGTCTAAGTTACATTTTGGTCAACATAAAGCTCGACACTCCTAGAGTTAGTAATACTTTCCCTAGAGCTCAACAGTTCCAGAGATACTTATGACACCAACAAAATAGGAGGTCCTAGAGTTGAGTGGTTACTCCAAAATCTACCAAAAATTCCCTTCTTTACCCAATAACATGTATTTTGTACAAACACACCATCAACATTCAATTTCATTACAAAAAATACTAAACCAAAATATGCATTTTATTTCCACTTCAAAATAACTAATAATCTCTATGGAAGCATTAATTTTGGCATGAGAGAGGTTAATCAGGGGGAAAAGGTTACTTTCTTTAGGAAATTCATGAGGCCATGATCAACCTCATCACCAATCTTCTATATTTTCCCTTTTCTCTTGGTTGATAAACCAAGTTTTCAAGATTGGAGATAATGTCCCTATAAAAAAATTATATCTATAGTATCTCATCTTATCCTATTCTTGAATATAATATTTTAGATGTATACTTGGGTTTGTTATGCTACAATATTCTTCAGTAATCTATAAATTTCCTTCCTTAGGTAGATACCTAGTTTTTATTAGTACAATTAGTACTTTCTATGTGGGATATTAGGTTTGTGGGTGTACCGATATCTCATCAGGATTCATACTAGGGTATCATCTAATGCCTAACTCCTAAGGTCTTTCCTTTCAAATATCCTCTCCATGATTTCTAGGTAGCTTAGGTCACCTACCCCTCGATAATGTGGTATCTTTATGTAAGGAATTCCTGTCATAATATGGTATGCCCTATGGATTTCTAGTATATCTCCTTCTATATCAATGTTCCCCACTATTTGTGTTTATGGTATGTGTTGGAAAAAGGGAGAGAGAACAAGGTAAAGTTACACTATGTGGCTTTTAAATGTTTTCAAATCTGAAATTAATAGCACGTGTAAATCTGAAAATTACTTTCAATTTAGATGTAATAGTATTTCTCCAATTTAATCAATGTAGTAGAAGAAAAAAACATGATAGAAGTAGACATAGATTTTACGTGGAGAAACCCTTGTGGGAAAAAACTCCACACCCAAAGGTGTTTATTCTTGTATTAAATATCTTCAAGAAAGATTACATTCAATACTAAAACCTCTTTGAATCCTGATGCACACCTCAAGCTTCTTTAATCTTCTAAAACTTGTAAAACCTGTAAAACCTATTATGTTGTAATTCCTGTAAATTTTTTCCTAGAACTTCAAATCTTCTATATTGAAATTTTGAAACTCAAATTACAATAAATTGTATTTGATAACATGAGACAAGTCCTCATACAAAACCCAAGCGCTCCAAATAGAGAACTCTAAAGTCAAATTGTAACAAGCACCCTGTTAATTGTCAGTCTTGTTGTGATGCTCACAACACACCCCATTTTACTTCTTAGCAAAATGAGGACCCCTGCTATGGCTGTGGCTTTTTGCTTGTGTGTGGGTCTGCTTGGTGGTAAAAGGGAAAAGAAAGTGAAAGTTACAAATCTTGTTGAAAATAAAGAAGAATAACATTAAGTACTAGAGCAGAATAGGGGTGAATTCTTTGTCAAAAATGAGTAAGGGTTGCCTTTTGAATCACTTTAAAATTCCCAATATTCTGCAAGATATGTGTGTTTTTGGTAAATACACTATAGGAGGATTTGTATGTTGCATATACAAAGTCTTTTGTATGTCAAGTCATTGTATGAGTTGCATAAAAGAGTTATCAGGTTTATTACATCACTATACTTGTATGCATTTTGTTAGCACTTTATTCTTACATACAAGTTGGACCCGACAGAATTAAGAGGTGAAATGGGTAATTGGTTAAGTTCGTCAGATGTATCTTAAGTTTGTATGTTTAGTAAAAGGAAACATACAAGGTGATATACAACATGATATACATGTCGTGGACCCAAAAGGAGTATTCAAATTGGTTTTGTCATGGTATGTTTTGTTGCTTGTATGTTGTATGCTTTGGATACATACATTCTAATATGCATACAACATGGAACTCAAGGAAAATTAAAGTCTGAGATAAAGAATGCATTACGCTTTAATGAATATTGAAAGATGCATTTCATTTTATATACATGTTGGATCCGAAAGGTTATATATTGCAGTTTATAAAAAATGAGAAGTCTGAAAAAGGAAGATACAAATGAGTTTGTATGTATTGGGCCTTGTATCTAAGAGATTGATACAAGTATGGTTGTAGCGTGAAATACAAGTGAAAAGTAAAGTGGGTCCCACCGCTTGCATATCGGGCTTGTATAATAACAATGTATATCTTAGATATACAAACCAATGTACAAGAAAAGATGCAAATAAGAGATACAAGCTGGATGCGAAAAGGAAGTTAAATACACAAAAGTATTTGTATGTTGGGAGCGCTTGTATGTTTATGATATACATATTTGAGATACAAAGGAATAAATGACATCGCGGGGGATAAAGAGTAAAAAGGAGGTTTTTATAAGGTTGTTTGTATATGCGTTTGTATCTAATGAGACATGCAAAAAGTGATATACAAAGTGAAAGATGCAAGTACGGATAAAAAGGAACAGGGAAAGAACATTAGTGGTGGTTTCTTGCATATCAGTTTGTATGTTGAAAAGATACAATTCTAACATACAAAGAATAACATACAAGAAAATATACAAGGAAAGCGGTATGTATGCAGAAATGAACTAACAGATAAAAAAGTTCAAAACTTAAACACTGAAATAGAAAGCCGAAGCTTTTGGTGCATTAATTACTATAATTAATGCCGAGATAACACTAAAAAAGAGTAAAATTCAAGGGGAGTTAGGGTAAAATTAATGTTATTTGCTTTCAAATTTGCATTGCTAAGAGCTAAAAAAATTGCAGAAAAGAGAATTGTTACAGCAAATTAAACAGAATTCATTAAGGCAACAGAATTACATCAGCTGGACGGAAGGCAAAACAGTAAAGTAAGTTAACGACAGAAAGTGAGTGGTCAAGAAATACAGGTATTTACCTCAAAACGCCATTACATTTGGTAAAAATGCATGTAAATTTCAGTAATTTCATTATAAAACGTAGGCATTTGTTAAATCATTGTTTTAACTATTAATTAGCTAGGTAGAGCTTAACAAATGTGAAAGTCAAAACAGAAAGGACAAACTAGGTTAGGGTAAAAATGGTAAAAGATAGAAATTCATAGTAAAACCCTAGATAGGAAAGTAAAACAAAAGTTAAAAGATGAATTTTCTACAGGATGGCCCTGAAGCAGAAAAAAGAAGATATAGGGGGTGAGGTAAAAAATGAAAGGAAACCACGTAAGGAGATAGAAAAAGAAGAGTTGCCAATACACAGAGGATATCTAACATTGATTAGTTACAGTGGAGTGAGAATAGATACAAACATTAGAAGTTATGATGCAAATGATGTTTTACAAAAGATTACAGCTGTAGATGCTACATTGGATATGAAGTGTATATGGGAGCAGGTTGAATAGAGTTGCAGGTTTTTCATTGGCTATGGAGGCCAGAGATTTGTGTTTAGATCGTTTAACTTTGTATGACTTATCAACCAGGAGGACAATGTTTTATGATAGACTCATTGCAGATTTATCCACAGAGGGTATTATAAGGACATTCGGTTTGGAAATCAATGAGAAAATGACAGACATTGACATAGATCAATACAATGAGGATTTTCAAATTAATGAAAGGAATTGTAGAGGTAAGATATTTTACAACTGGTACAGCCTAGAAAATAAACCCAGAGCTATAGCTAGAGTGCACAAAAAATTGCTGAGAATAGACTTCAAAGAGAAAATATACCTTATGATCACAATGTTGAGTAGATTGATAGGATTGAGAGATGGCACAAAATGTGAGCCATGGATGTTTACTGTTATTGAGTTCATGAGAGAAGGAGGAAAAGAGAAAGGACAGATTCATTGGGCCAAGGCCATAAGCACAGCTATATGGAAACAAGGCATGTTGAGGAAGCAAAAGTTGTTGCCTTTTTATTTGTCTTCGTATGTATTGTATTCATGTGCAGCAGAAGTGAGACCATTCATACATGGAATAGACAGGGTTGGGAGCCTAGGCAGTGGTCCAGGATAGAAATTGGTATATGAGCATTACCCTAATCTACAAGAGGAGAATATATTGAAGAAATTTGCTTTAGTTAATGATGTATTCTATACTTATATGGTGAGAATTCTAAGGGAAGAACTTGATAAAAGATTGTCTAAGAATGCAGAAGATGCAATTGGGTTGCACAGTTCGTGGTATATTCAATTTCCACATTTTACTTGTATCAGAACTGAAGGATTTGAAGGAAAGCCTTTTATGCTACCCCAGTATCCTTCTAATAAATTGATTGTTCTGGAGTTTTCAAGACAAAATCTAAACACCTTTAGAATGTATAAGAAAAAGTTTAGAAGGGGAAACCTTAAGCTACCTTGGGCTATAGGTAGAAATTCATGCTACAGTGAGGAAGTGGCTAGTTATTCAGAGCAGGAGCTGAGATATTATGGATTTGAAGAATTTGACTTAGCCAGAAGGTTTGATCCTTTCCACAGGATCCAAAACACAGTTGATAAAAAGTATAAGCATCAGATACACATTGAAGATTTTTGGTTTGATTGTAAAAATGATAAGGAGGTAAGGAAGAGAGCCCATAAAAGACTAACCATTAAGCAAATGAAAACTATGGGGGATATATATGTTCCTCCAGAGGTTCAAGAATATGGTAAATTGCTGTATCATAGTTATGCAGAGGCCAGGCTTGCTCCTATTATAGAGCCTGATTGGTCACAGCCTTGGAACACATCTTTGGACATATTGTCCAAACTAGTTATATCATTTTCAAAGACATGGTTAAAAGATAGGATTGAAGAGCTCAAATTTGAGGGGAAAGAAATCACATATCCTAAGAAAGGAAGGAAGAGGGTAAGAGAACCTAGTGATGATCCTCAGTGTTTTTATGAGAAGAAGAGAAAGATTGTAGAGGCTAAGATTGTAGAGAAAGATAAGAATGCTACTTTGATGGATCCCTATGCATTGGAAATAACAGTAGCAGTATCCTCTGATACATTTATAGATCCAAAATCATTAAGCCATGAGATTAGTGCAGAAGAGGCACAAACTTCCAAAGAAAGGGCAAGACAACAAGTTAGAAGATCAATACCAATAAGTATATCCAAAGGAGAAACTTCTAAAGCAAGTTAAGTCATTGGAGCACAACAAGTAGGTGTGAAGTTGAGTAATATACCTAGTGCCTCCACTACAATAGAATAGAGACAGGCATATGTCCAAGTAAAGATAGAGTTGGCTGGGGAAATGTTGCAAGAGTCACAAGCACATGAAGCCAAACAAACCACTAAGACTATTAATATTGAGAGTGACAATATTGAAGGTGAGGAAAGGAGAATGTATGCAGGAAGAGAAATTAAAATAGAAGAAGAATCTAGTGAATTCCTAAGTGAGGAAGAAGAGATAAACACTTTGGCTGATATGGAAATTGAACAAGGCCTAGAACATGAAGAAGAAAAGGTATAGGAAGAATCAAGTACAATAGATCCATTTGGTACCTTAGTGTCACTTGAAATCATCAAAGATGTGCAAGAAGAGGCACATAAAATTGAAGAAGCTGAAAAGGAAAATGCACCTGAGGAAACAATCACAGAAAAACCTGCTCAAGCAAAAGATGAAACAGAAGTTGACACTTCAAGAGTAGATGTATTGAATATTTTGAATATGTATGGTGAATAGAGCGAAGAGGAGAAGAACACAAAAAGCAGGCAAGAATAAGAAAAAGAAGCAAAAGAAGATGATACGGTGGTAGGATCCCCTGCACCTACAGAGAAAATTAATAGGCCTGAAACAAAACAAAAGGAAGGTGAAGATACAGAGGGTGCAACCAATACAGAAGATGCAATCCAGGGGCCTGAGGATGAAAAACTACCAGAAAAGGTTGATGAAAATAAAGTTGAAGAACAAACAGAGGATATAAACATGCCAAATGTAGAGCAAATACATACAGAAGAGGACCAAGAAGAACAACGATCAAAGGGAGAAAGTCCTGAAGAAGAAGCTAAGGATGGAGGGGACACATAAATTGAAGAAGAAGAAAATGAAGGTGAATCCAAACAACAAAATGATCCCAGGATACAAGAGGAAGCACTTCAAGAACATCATCCTCCATCTCAACAGCAACAACAACAAGAACAACAACAACAAGAACAGGAACAAGAACAACAACAAGAGCAAGGGGAAACATAAAAGCCTTAGGAAGAGGTAATAAATGAAGAAAAGGTTACTACAGAAACAAAAGAGATTCCTTCTTGGCTAGGAACAGGAATAAGAAAAGAGAGGAAGGAGGTACAATTAGTACCTATTGATATTAAAAGTTTATTGGGTAATACGACGCCTGGGAGAGAAAAGAGAAAGGCTAGAACAATGTCAGCTATCCAAAGAGGTCCAAATGGATCTAGGATGCTGAACCTAGCCATACCTCAGAAGGAGAAGACTAAGGGAGAAATAACCTTAGATGACTACAAAATACTAAATTTTGGCCTTGGGCATACTACACGGGAGTAGCACATCACTGAGTGGGAAGACATGCACCAAGTAATAACAGAGATGTTGAGAAAAGACAAAGACAAACAAGAGTATTTGAAGGGACATATTATCCAATTGTAGCAATTTATTAAAGGAATATTTGATCCAAATACAACAGTGCCAGAATTACCCAGTGACATAGCAGTTGTATCCAGGAATAAAATAAAGGACATGGAGAATAAAAAGCTTCAGGCCAATATATTTGATGAATGGTTCAAAGATTTTATGTAAGAAGGTGAACAAGTAATAAAACAAGCAGTGAAAAGTTGGGAGGTGGTGGCAAGAGAAAAGAATAAGTGCAGTATACTTGTGCACAATTGCCAATTCAGAAGGGAAGAATGTAGATTTGAATTGAAACAATTAACAGATATTGAGGAAAGAGAAGAGTTGATAAATGAAAAAGTAATTACACTTTCAATGGCAAATCAAGTGCCACAGGTAAGATTAGAACTCAAATTTGAGGAGGATAATCTCAGAAAATGTATAGTAGTTGCTCAGGAATTAGAGGAAAAGGCAGATGATATGATTAGAATGCATAAGAAGATAGTGGAAAGACTCTTAGATCATGAATGCCTAGATATACTAGCATATGAATTGGAAGGAGCTTTGACAGAATTTAATGCCATTTTTACACCATGCATGGAAAATCCTGATGCCTATCTTAGTAAGCAGATGATTGACTCATTAATGGAGGAAAGTTCTAAAATGAAAAAATACAAGAGAAAAAGTGAAGGTTTAGAAAACAGAGAAAAGAAACTAAAGGAGGGAGTTACACTGAAGGAGTATATATGGACAAAGAGTCCAAGAGGAGACTGCATCTTTGTGGAAGGTGTAATCAATAATTTCAAAACATACTTAAAGGAGTAGAAAAGTAAAAGGGAGCAGTGGTTTTGGGAAAGTTCAAGTAAAGAGTATCAGCAAGCATAAGTCAAAGAAAGGGGGAATCTTATTTAAAAAAAAGATTCCAACATCCTTTGAGGGGAAAAGATACCATTCAGATATTTTGAGAGAAACAGTTGAAAATGAATATACACCATTGATTAATAATAGAGGAATCTCAACCGTAGATGAAGTTTATAGCCGTAGCAATAGTGAGTTTCAAAGTCTATAAAGGGAAGCTTTGCTACATGTACATTTTTTACATAGGGATTGATGAAGGGGGTAAATCACAAAACACACAATAACAGATATTGAACACAGCAAATAGAACTTTCTTTTATTGAACTGGGCAACTCATTACATTATAGAAGCTCAATTACAATCAGAGGATAAATCCTCTACTGGCTGCAACACATTACAACTTTCCCAACCTCAAGACTCTAGAATATTCAGCCTTCTGTAACCCCAAATTAGCTAGGGTTTCTATTTTACCACCTATTCTTGACTCCACACTAGCCCCCTTGACTCTACTACTGCCCAGGGTTCCCAAAATAGTCATAAATAGCACTTTTTGGCGGCCTCCAGCTAAATTTTGAATTTTGCAACTCCCTCCAAAAGTAGGTCAACTTCCGGGAAGCATAACTTTTGATCTGGGTGTCCGATTGACGAATCGTTTTAAGTGCCAGAAAGCTCGCGATGTAAACTATCATGTCAAAAATACATAAACAGATTTCCATCAACTTTTTGAGATGTTATGAGAAGTTTTAGTACCTCATATCTCGTTCCATAAATTTTTAGGGGCTTTTCAAAAAACAAAAACTTTAATATTTTTCAGCTCACAAATGATCTTTACCTGATTCCTTCGCCAAAGGTCTTATATTTCCATTATGTAACTTTCTAGAAGTTTTTGCTTCATTACGTGCCCAAATGCAAACTTTCTAAAAATAGCAGGTACACTTTCCTAAACAGGCAGGTCGCTATTTTTAGCAATTTTGGAAAAACTGAAAGTCCCACATTATTATTCTGGATATTATGGAACCAAAAACACTAATTATGGGAAGAAATGAGAACAACTACAATGGTTTTGAATTAACTTCTTTTTGGGTGATGCAAGATTGCCCTTACACCTCTGGATGCTCCTGCATCAGGGATTTATGAAATATAGTGAGCAATTGTAATTTGTTTGAGCATTTTGAATAGGAAGAACATTTTAGGGTAGAATAGAAGGAGATCGCCTATGCACTAAGAAATGCGTGGAGTGTCCAACTTTCTTATTGTATCTGTAAGACATTTGTAAGTTTTCTGTTGATTTGATTAATGAAGCAACCGGTTATTCATACATTGTATATCATACATGACTGTATACTTCAAATACAAGTAAATTTGGGATTCTGCATCTATCTTCTAAGTGTTTTCTAATTTTTACTTATGTTTGAAAGTATTATCTCTTTGAAAGCTTGCAATCTTGGATGTGTGTTCATGAAAATACTCAAGGCTTCACATTTAAAGATTTAACTTGTGGATTTGATCAAGTTTGACATATTTCTTATAACGTGGATAACAGAGCATTTAGATCCTGTAGTAAAGTGATGTTTAGTCTAAATTTCTCTAACTTTTCCCCAAACATTTGAAATACTTAGCTTAAATGCAAAAATTTAAAGGAGATTGTCTGACATTTGAAAGAAACATGAACAATTGAGTTAATATTTGACAATTTTCATAATATTCGAAAAGAAAAGCTTGTTTTAATATAAATCATATAAAGCTTTGCAGTACAGTAGTAAATTTATGCAAAGAAATGGATAATTTGTTGATCTTTATAACAATTTGCATAATTCGAGTCCAGTGAGTCATAAATCACCTTAAGTCAAGTAAGACCCATTGCATATTACATTTTCACGTTAACCTACTGAATTGTCCACAAGGTCAAGATCTGACCATATAGAAACTTGGAATTAAGAAATCTTAATTGATTTCTTCATATCTTTCAAGACAATAGGTTCATTTTGTGAATTTTAACTTTTGTTATGAATGTGTAAAAATAATCATCAACAAGTCCTGATTATGAGCGCCCAAGTTGTCCCATTCAAACTTAGTCAACAGAAATATCTTTTCATAAATAAAATGTCATGCCCACATTTCCCATGCAATCACGACATGCAACACATGTGTCATGTCCACATTTGTCATGACATGAAATATCAAAAACTTTTCCACGTAGCCCTAGAAACCCCCTCGCACGTGTCAGCATGCTCGGTGGCAATACACATAAGGCGTAAACATGTCAATCAAAACTCAGGGTAGTGCGAGTACATATGCAATCCCCTACGTGATGATAGCTGACTAGGGGGTTATGTGATGTGATGAACATCGCTGCTAGGGTTAGGATCGATTTGATCTAAACCCCAGGTTTCCTAAATGAGTGGCGTGATTTTGACATGTGTCGAAGTTAAACCCTAATGCTAGAGCATAAAAAAGATAAATCAGCAAGCTCAACAATACATAATTATATGCAAAAAAATCATTAAATTAATAAATCACGCATAGATAAAATCATATAAATAATTAATCCTAATTTCTGGAAAAATCTGGCAGCATATGCCTCTTGGGCGTACATGGGAGAATTTCTTAAAATAAATAAATTAGTTACCTACTTCAATTCCTTCCTAAGATTTAATATAATTAATGTTTAATTAAACTCACCTACTAATCCTTTCCCAAAATATTTTAATAAATTAGTAGAATCGACGCCAATAATTCATTAATGAATTAATAGGTTAAAAATCACATTACCAAAATAAATCCCCAATACCATTATTAAATTTCATTTAAGTTCCAAATAATAATTTAAATAACCTCTACCTCCCACAATATAATTTATTTCCCTAGGCAATTTAAAATGTAGTTTGAAATTAATTCCCACTCCAAGGTTTCCAAGTTAACCCTAGGGATGAATTTAAAAGGGATACAAGTTAATAATTGTTAACCCTATGAGAGTAAATAAAGGACTAGTTTTTTTTATAAAAGCAACCCTTTATCCAAAATATTTAAATCAACTAAATGAGGTCTCAACAAAACAATACCTCATCTATAAAGTAATCTAAAGGAGAGGGGAAATGCCATTTTCCCGTGCACAAAGAAAAAAAGAATAAATAAATTACAATCACCTAAATAGAAACCCTAAAAGCCTTTTGAATAAAATAATCATATCCTTATGAGAAGCCCTAACTCATACTCTAACTTATCTCATTCTTTTCTCTCAATTGTTTTCTTCCCTTCTCTATTTCCTCCTTTCTCTATCTTCTTTTTGTTTTGCAGGTCTGCAAGTATGGCGGCCATGGCTGCCATTAAAAATGAAGGTATATTCAATATGTATATACCCATCTATGTTTCCCTTTTTTTTGGAAATATATATACATATATGTATATATATAAATGTATATACACATATAGTATATATATCTATATATTGTCCCTATATTTATATTTGAAATGGGTATATTCTACAGATTATAAGTTTTATGGCAGCCAACAAAGGATACACAAAAGTGTGTATATATATATTAATACATATAAATCTGTATTGCAATATAAATGATCAGGACAAGACTAACGACCGAATGGCCGGACTGTATGAAGGAGCGGCTGATAACTCAGGAAAAAGGGCATCGAAATCTCAATGGCAGTGAAGCATGAGAGATGGTGGTTTTGGTGGGGGCGGACCTCCCACCCATCCCCCAACATATTGGTGGGGAGTGGGTGGGGGATCCATCCCCCACCCCTCTGAGTAAAAAGAAAGCCCTACAGGGATGGCGGCTTAGGCCATCGCCCCCATTCCTCTTCAACAAAAATTTAACTCTGCTAAAAAAAATGCCGCTAGGGTTAGGCACTGTCTGCGATTTATTTAATATATTTTGTTTACTAAGTTTCAAATATATATTGAGCAATGTATATATATATATTTATATGTATATACATTTTCTTCTCTGAGATATATTTTTAAAAAAATAAAAACCATTCTTTCCAGCATAACAACAAAAGTATATATATATTTTCTCATAGCTACATTGAAATTTTGTAAAAATAAAAATATAGTTATATATATATATTTGCAAAAGATATAAATGTATTTATATTTAAATATATAAGCATATATTTAAATATTCACACACACACACACACATATATTTTCTTACTAACAATATGTATAGATCTATCTCTAATATATTTCACTTACTGTCATGAAGAAAATAAAGTGACAGAATTTGAATCAATCTTTCCTTTGCAAAATAAGGGTACATTTAACCATTTTCTTTTGAAATAATTACAATAGTTTCTATTTATTCATTTTTTTGAAATAACCAGCAACTACTTTTTGTTCAAACATTGATTTCTAGTCAACAATACATCTATTTTCTCTTCTTTTCTTTTTGAAACCAGCAACTTCATTATTTTTCTCCTAATAACTTCTAAGCACATTCAACATAAAATTTATCACAACAACATTTAAAACTAGAAATATATATATTTTCTATTTGCAAACTTTCTCACATGAAATAAATACAGCAGCACACAATGCACCTTTGAAATCACAAGGAGATAGAATATAACATTAAAGCTTATTTATACAAGTACATATTAAGAGAGCATTAACTCTCTTTTCTTTTGTCCAACTACAAATAGGCCATTCTTTGGCCATGGATCTCAAGTAGCTAAAATAACATTACAACACCAACAAAATAAGACATCACCCAAGTTCCAAGGGTTACCAAATAAACCTGCAAGAAACTAAAACAATGGAGGAACATCCAAGCTACCAAAAAAAATGCTCCCCTCTCTATCATAGACCTGCAAGTGGGTCACCCTCGAGCTTGGAGGTCGATCTTTACACAAGTCTCAAACCACAACACAACAATAAAAAAACTACACAAATCAAGAAGAACACCCATAAGGCTTACACATCACAAAATCTATAAAAATAGATTTGAGGGGGTATGAGAGTGGACTCTATCTACTTAAGAGGTCACTCCTACATCCAAATCTCATGATACCAAAATAAGGCCTCAAGCCTAAAAATGCTCCAAACAAGGCCTCAAGCCTAAAATACTCAGTGATAATAATAATACACCAAGGCACTCATGCCTAAAATATGATCACCAAAAATCTCTTCCCAAATGCCCTCAAGGCCACAAATATACCAATGCAAAGAGGGTGACCTCAAGGAGATTCACTCCTCTCCCACCCTGCACATGAATGGACACACTAAGAATGGTAGTCTCATTCAATACACCCATAAAACCCAACACAAAAAAAAAAAGAAAACACATAAAACCATTCACACAAGAAATTGAAAATATATGAGGAAGGCTCATTGCCTTGATGCTTACCTTAAAAAGCCCAATAATGGAAGAGGGTTGTAGAAGAGCTATCCACTTTCTCCTTCAAGCCACCTTCCCAAAAACTCCAACTCTCTCAAAAATCCTCCAAAGATAGCCAAAAAACTAAAAATGAAGAGAACCCCTTTCCTCTCACAATGAGGAAATAATATAGGCTTCATTTCCAAGCCTAGAGGAATGAGAAGGTGACACATGTCACCTTCTCCTTCCTCTTCCCATCCCACTTGCAAGGGAAAAGGAATGTGGGGGTGACATTATCACCCTCCCATCCATTCAAACCTCACCCTCTCCACATGTCCTTTCACACGTGTGAGAGCAAAAGTGGAGATGTGGCATCTCTCCAAATGAGCTCCATGATAATAAGGGATGACACATGTCATCACCTTATTCTCTAAAGGGAGCCCCTTCACTCCAAGATTCTCTCACACGTGTGAGAGCATTAGAGGAAGGTTCCACACACTTGGGGGTCTTGAAGACTCTCCAAGGCTTCAAGGTGATGGGATTTAATGCCTTGGAAAGGGAAATGGGTCTTGTTTCAAGGCATGACTCATCTCCCACACTTATTCAAATTTGAATTTTCGCCACTTTACTTTAAGCTAAGGTTAAGGTGACTAGATAGAGGTAACCCTAGGGTTTGGCATGCTCAAATGGGCCCTAGACCCCAGGGGTACCACCTAGGATTAATTTTAGCCCATAACAAACACTTTAGGAGGTAGAAAATCACATAGAATGGCCACTAAAATTAAAAGACACCAAGTGGTAAATTAAAACACATATTTTTACAACATTTCAATAAAAAAATATAAAAGGGTGAAATCTAAGCCAAATAATAAAATGCAGACATTTACAAAAGCATCATACAATCACACATGATCCTTGTTCCTCTTGGGAATAGATCAATCTAACAAAGGAAACACATTAGGTGTGAAATCGATCTTGAATTTTCTGTGGCCTGGAAAATCACCTGCACACTTGAACAAACAGATTAATCTAGCATATATATATCATAGCCGAAGCAAGGAAATGCATACACTCACGCCATCGTATAATCATTTAAAACATTATAAAAATCACATCATAAATAAGATTCATAATTGCATTTCTATATACTATCTCAAGATCAAATTTGCATAGCAAATCCATATAATGATTTCACAACTAACATCTTTAATATCATCAAAATGCATATTACATTTTGAATCATCATTAGTGAATCAAAATCAAGATATAGTCACATTACAACATACTAACCATAGCTAACCAAAGTAAAGGAATATAGTCTAGAGAATCTGCATATCAGGATCAACAGTCCCCAAATGTTGAAATGTCATCAACTGTAAGTATGAAATAAGTAAAATAAGGGAGTGAAATAAATAGGCCTCACATCTTCCCCCCTAAGACTAAACTTCCTTTTGGAAGTCATCAAAGAGGTGAGGATAAAGTGTCCAAAATCTTGCTGCATCCTCCCATGTCGCTATGACCTCATCATATCTGTCCCACTTGACCCTAACCTGGTCTTGCTCTCAACCTCAAAGGTCTAGCGTCTGTTGAGCCAATATGTGAATTGGCTCCAAAGCTAATTACCTGTCCGCCTCTACCTATAGAGCACTCCAGTCCAATACATGAGATAAATCAGATATATATCACCGCAAAATAGACACATGAAATACATCGTGGATGCATGACATGCTAGGTGGCAAGGCTAGACGGTAGGCTATGGGTCCTATCCACTCTAAGATCTCAAAAGGCCCAATGAACCATGGTGTGAGCTTAGAGCCCTTTCCATAATGGATTGGACTCTTATGCGGCCACACTCTCGTGAAAACTTTGTCACCAACTGAGAAGCTCTGATCTAGTCTCTTAGCATCGACATACTTCTTCTGTCAATCCTGTGCCTCCTAAAGTCTCTCTCTAATCAAGGTCACCTATTGCTCCATATCCTACACCAGCTCTGGCCCAATGGCAACCTTATCCTCTATATGATCCCAACTCAATGGTGTCCTGTAAGGTCTGCTGTACAAGGCCTAATAAGGAGGCATACCCAACGAGCTGTGATGCCCATTATTGTAGGCAAACTCAACCAGATACAGATACTCCTCCCATATAGACTGGTGGTCCATAACGTACATGCGAAGCATGTCCTCTAACACTTGGTTCACCCTCTCCATCTGACCATCTGTCTCAGGGTGATAAGTGGAACTGAAGTTGAGTTGTGTGCCCAACGCCTATTGTAATGCCCTCCAAAAAGCTGATGTAAACACTGAGTCCCTGTCAGAAATAATGCGGTGAGGTAACCCATGTAATCTCACAATGTCATCTAAGAATACTCTCCCCACTGCCAGAGCATTGTACGTTGTGTGTACAGTTGAGAAATGTGCCACCTTGGTCAACTTGTCAACCATCACCATGATGGCATCATGGTGACAAGATGACATAGGAAGACCAACAATAAAATCCATGGAAATGGTGTCTCATTTCCATTTTGGTATCTCGTGAGGGTATAAAAGACCTGTTGGATGCTGATGCTTGGCCTTGACCCTTTGGCACTCAAAGCATCGAGCAACAAACTCTACAATATCCCGTCTCATACCTGCCCAATGGTACAACTGTTGCAAGTCAGCATGCATCTTCTTTAGCCCCAGGTGCGCTACATAAGGTGCTTTGTGAGCCTTTGAAAGAACTACTGCACGTAGGTCACCTGTACGAGGTACATAGATGAAGTGTCGATGTCTAAAGAGCCTATCTACTTCTAGGGAATAACCTATAAACTTGCCCACAAGGGTCCTTTGTGACTGGATCTCCTGCTGCACCTCAAGAAACCACTCATCCTTTGGGAGATGCTGTAAAATGCATCCTCTCAAGTCTACACTTAGTGTCAAGGTTAGGATCTCATGGTGCCTCTAACTCAATGCGTTCACAACCACATTCTCCTTCCATTTGATGTAGTGACATCAAAGTCATACTCGCAAAGGAACTCCATCCAATGCCGTCGACAGGCATTTAGATTTGACTACGTGAAGATGTACTGTAGACTGTGATGATCTGAATGTAGCTCAAAACAACATCCCAATAGAAAGTGCCTCCAATGAACAAGAGCATGAACCACCGTTGAGAGCTCTAAATCATGTGTGGGGTAGTTTAGCTCATGAGTCTTGAGCTTTCGCAACTCATATGCGATCACTCGACCCCCCTGTATAAGTACAACCCCTAATCCCTCCAATGAAGCATCCGTACAAACCATGAAATCAACTGCTAGATTAGGAACTGTTAAGATAGGAGAATTGGTGAGACACTCCTTGAGGACCCCAAAGGCCCTCTCACACTGCTCAGTCCATGTGAAACTCTTCACTTTCCGCTGAAGGGAAGTGATGGGGTGTGCTATCCTAGAGAAGCCCTCAACGAATCTACGGTAATACCCAACTAACTCCATGAAACTCCTGACCTCTATCATGTTGGTGGGTGCTGGCCAATCCCTGATAGCCTTGATCTTCAATGGATCTACGAAGATACCATCAATAGATAGAATGTGCCCAAAATACTGCACCTCTGATCTGAAAAAGGTACACTTCACCAAGTTGCCATATAGATGCTTCTTTCTCAAGCACTGCAAAACCTGACGTAAGTGCTCCTCATGGTCCTCCTCAGTTTGTAAATAGATCAGAATATCATCTAGGAATATAATCATGAACTGATCCAAGTACAGAACACCCCATTCATGAGACTCATGAACACTGTAGGGGCATTCGTCAAGCTGAAGGGTACCACAGTGAACTCATAGTGGCTGTATCGAGTCTGGAAGGTGGTCTTATGGATATTCACCTCTATGATGCGCAATTGGTGATAAATAGACTTTAGGTCTATCTTAGAGAACACCCTAGCTCCTTGCATCTAGTCAAAAAGATCATCAATCCTAGGCAGAGGATAACAGTTCTTCACTGTCACCTTATTAAGCTGCCTATAATCCATGCACAGATGAAGCGACCCATCCTTCTTCTTCATGAAGATGACCGGTGTGCCCCAAGGTGAGATGCTAGGTCGTATGTACCCCTTCTCGACCAACTCCTCTAACTGTAACTTGAGCTTCGCGAGCTCAAGGGTAGTCATCCTGTAGGGTGCATGAGATACTAGCTTGGCACCTGGCACAAGGTCAATGTGAAAGTCTACCTCTCAGCAAGGTGGCATCCCTGGTAACTCTGGTGGGAAAACATCGGCAAACTCTCTCAAAATGGGATGATTGTCTAATGATGCCTCTGGCTCATCCTCTGACCTATCACTAACAGTAATGGAAAACTTTTGACATCCCTTCAGCATGCAACACTTAAGCTACTAAGTGGATATCATGCAAACTACCGTGGGATTCTGAATGCCCACTATCTCAACTATCGTGCCATGGTTGTCTAAGCAACCAATCACCTTTCGGTGACAATCTAGCTTGGCTCTATGAGCCGCAAGCCAATCCATGCCCAACATCACATGATAAGATCCTAAGGACATAACCCTAAGGTCTGCTAATGAAGTGAAGGATCCCAATGATATATCACAATCATGAACAAAGCATCTACTACCATCTTGGCCCCTGTGGCCAACTCAACCTCCCACCTATCACCCTGCCTAGAGGCCACAAGCCTGCAATGCTCCACTAACGATAGAGATATAAAGGAATTAATATCTCTAAAATTAAATAAAATAGCAATAGGGACATCCCCAATCATACCTGTGGTCTCGATCACAGAGGCCTGAGAGTTAGCCTAGCGGTTATCAACCACTGCAAACATATGGTGGGACCTACCCACATCCCCAACTATCTACTTAGATCCACCTGCACGAGGCCATCCCCCTGCCGTATAGCCCTGTGGGCACTCTCTGGCTAAATGACCTACCCCACCACAAATATAACATGGTCCCTGAGCTTGCACCTGTACTGATTGTGTCCTACTCGATTGCTACTGTCCAGGTCAACTCGTGGAACCCTGAGAACCTTTGAATGTCTGCTGTGATCTAGTGGGCCCCGCAGATGGTCCCTGCTATCACTGATCCCTACATGGGCCCTGCTACTACCAACTGTGATAGTGACCCCCATGTGCCCTCTGTTGTGGCCGTGCCCTCTGCTGATGCTGCTGCTACTGTGGAGGTCTAGGAGGTAACGGTGCAGAACTAAATCCTCCCCTCTGAGGTGGTGGTGGCGGTCAGTGGAAGCCCTGATACTGCTACTAGCTATGGTCCTGATACTGGTGACGTGAACTCTGACCCCACCCTTGAATCTCCTCTATGATGTATGCCTTCTCGATAGCCTCACTCATGGTTTGGGGGTCTACCATGCGCATTGGTCCTGATATCTGATGATTCAAACCTCTGATAAATTTGTGAACTAGAAGTTTTTCATCATGGAGGTACCTTGCATACAGTGACAACTCAATGAACCTACTCTCATACTACGCTACAGTGGAACCTCACAGCTACAAGTCATGGAACTCATCAATCCGACGCTGCCTGTAGTGATCTGAAAGATAACGCATGTTAAAGCACTTAATGAAGATGTCCCATGTAAGAATATCCAGTGATAGGCGATGCTTGTACTCCTTAGTGTGCCATCATGTTGCCACTGCGTCTCTCAAAAGGTGAACTGCCACACATGCCTTCGTGTTGCTCCCATAGGGACACAACACAAAGCACCTATCTAAGCTGATGAGCCAAGCCTCAGCCTTGGTTCCCTCTGTGGTCCCCATGAAGGTAGGTGGATTCAGCTTAAGTAAATCCCTAATGGGGTCCTGACGGTCTCTGTGTCTTATGAAAGGCTCATCCACCTCCTCTCACCGTCCATAATCATAAGGTCTGTGGTAGACCTCTTCTATCCTCACAGCCTCCTCTCACCTCGCATGACATGGAGGACTCCTACTATGAGCTCTGTACACTAAACTGACCTCCTTTGCTGTGGTGTCAGGTATCTCTACATGCGGTTCTATACATGGCTTCATGCGCGGCTCAACACGTGGCTCCACTCGCGGCTCTAGATGGGGCTCGACAAGTGGCTCTACATGCGACTCAGTGCATGGCTCATCATGTAGCTCCTCATGCGGCTCAATGCGGGGCTTAACACATGACTCTACATGCAGGTCGACACGTGGCTCTACTGCGGACGGTGGTAACCTCTCTAAGATTACCTGTAATGCCTAAAGAATCTGTGGCCCTAAATTAGGTGCTGGTGGTGCCTATGGCACCTGCTGTTCCTATGGTGCTGGTGGTCCCTGACCCTCAGCTGATGACTCGCTATGTATCTCCATGGATACAGTGGCACATGAACGTGCTCGCCTCGTTCTGGGAGGCATCCTACAAGAAAAAGGTATTTACAAATGAATTGAAAATGCAGAATATATAATGTGCCCAAACAAGCCCAGTGTTTAAACTTGGGCTCTGATACCAAATGTCATGCCCACATTTCCCATGTGGTCACGACACGCAACACACGTGTCATATCCACATTTGTCATGTGGTCATGACACGAAATATCAAAAAATTTTCCATGTATCCCTAGAAACCCCCTCGCATGCGTTAGCGTTCTTGGTGGCAATACACATAAGGCATAAACATGTCAATCAAAACTTAGGGTAGTGCGAGTATATACGCAATCCCCTGCGTGATGATAGCCAACTAGGGGGTTATGAGATGTGATGAGCATCACCGCTAGGGTTAGGATTGATTTGATCTGAACCCCAAGTTTCCTAAATAAGTGACGTGATTTCGACATGTGTCGAAATCAAAACCCCAATGCTAGAGCAAAAAAAAGATAAATCAACAAGCTCAACAACAGATAATTATATGCAAAAAAAATATTAAATTAATAAATCACGCATAGATAAAATCATTTAAATAATTAATCCTGATTTTCAGAAAAATCTGGCAGCATAATGCCTCTTGGGCGTACATGGGAAAATTTCTTAAAATAAATAAATTAGTTACCTACTTCAATTCCTTCCTAAGATTTAATATAATTAATGTTTAATTAAACTCACCTACTAATCCTTTCCCAAAACATTTTAATAAATTAGTAGAACTGACGCCAATAATTCATTAATGAATTAATAGGTTAAAAACCACATTGCCAAAATAAATCCCCAAATACCATTATTAAATTTCATTTAAGTTCCCTATAATTTTTTAAATAACCTCTACCTCCCACAATAGAATTTATTTCCCTAGGCAATTTAAAATGTAGTTTGAAATAAATTCCCACTCCAAGGTTTCCAAGTTAACCCTAGGGATGAATTTAAAAGGGATACAAGTTAATAATTGTTAACCCTATGAGAGTAAATAAAGGACTAGTTTTTTTTATAAAAGCAACCCTTTATCCAAAATATTTAAAACAACTAAATGAGGTCTCAACAAAACAATACCCCATCAATAAAGTAATCTAAAGGAGAGGGGAAATGCCATTTTCCCGTGCACAAAGAAAAAAGAAAAAATAAATTACAATCACCTAAATAGAAACCCTAAAAGCCTTTTGAATAAAATAATCATATCCTTATGAGAAGCCCTAACTCATACCCTAACTTATCTCATTCTTTTCTCTCAATTGTTTTCTTCCCTTCTCTATTTCCTCCTTTCTCTATCTTCTTTTTGTTTTGTAGGTCTGCAAGTATGGCAGCCATGGCCACCATTAAAAATGAAGGTATATTTGATATGTATATACCCATCTGTGTTTCCCTTTTTTTTGAAATATATATACATATATGTATATATATATAAATGTATATATACATATAATATATATATCTATATATTGTTCCTATATTTATATTTGAAATGGGTATATTCTACAGATTACAAATTTTATGGCAGCCAATGAAGGATACACAAAAGTGTGTATATATATATTAATACATATAAATTTGCATTGCAATATAAATGATTAGGGCAAGACTAATGACCGAATGGCCGGATTGTATGAAGGAACGACCGACGGCTCAGGAAAAAGGGCATTGAAATCTCAACGGTATTGAAGCATGAGAGACGGTGGTTTTGGTGGGGGGCGGACCTCCCACCCACCCCCCACCATATTGGTGGGGAGTGGGCGGGGGATCCATCCCCTACCCCTTTGAGTAAAAAGAAAGCCCTATGGGGGCGGTGGCTAGGCCGTCACCCCCATTCCTCTTCAACAAAAATTTAACTTTGCTAAAAAAAATGCCGCTAGGGTTAGGCACAATCTGCGATTTATTTAATATATTTTGTTTACTAAGTTTCAAATGTATACTGAGCAGTGTATATATATATATATATATATATATATATATATATATATATATATATATATATATATATATATATATACACATATACATATACACATACATACATTTTCTTGTCTGAGATTTTTTTTAAAAATAAAAGCCATTCTTTCCAGCATAACAACAAAAGTATATGTAATAAATATATATTTATGTATATTTTGTTCTCACAGCTACACTGAAAATTTGTAAAAATAAAAATATAGTTAGATCAATATATATATGCAAAAGATATAAATGTATGTATATTTAAATATATAAGCATATATTTAAATATTCACACATATTTTTTTTTTCTTACTAACAATATGAACAGATCTATCTCTAATCTATTTCACTTAATGTCATGAAGAAAATAAAGTGACAAAATTTGAATCAATCTTTCCTTTGCAAAATAAGGGTACATTTAACCATTTTCTTTTGAAATAATTATAACAGTTTCTATTTATTCCTTTTTTTGAAATAACCAACAACTACTTTTTGTTCAAACATTGATTTCTAGTCAGTAATACATCTATTTTCTCTTCTTTTCTTTTTGAAACCAGTAACTTCATTATTTTTCTCCTAATAAATTCTAAGCACATTCAACATAAAATTTCTCATAGAAACATTTAAAACTAACAATATATATATATATATATATATATTTTCCATTTGCAAACTTTCTCACATGAAATAAATACAGCAGCACACAATGCACCTTTGAAATCACAAGGAGATGGAATATAACATTAAAGCTCATTTATACAAGTACATATTTAGAGAGAATTTGCTCTCTTTTCTTTTGTCCAACTACAAATAGACCATTCTTTGGCCATGGCTCTCAAGTAGCTAAAATAACATTACAACACCAACAAAATAAGACATCACCCAAGCTCCAAGGTTCACCAAATAAACCTGCAAGAAACTAAAACAATGGATGAACATCCAAGCCACAAAAAAAAAATGCTCTCCGCCCTACCATAGACTTGCAAGTGGCTCACCCCCGAGCTTGGAGGTCGATCTTCACACGGGTCTCAAACCACACAAATCAAGAAGAACACCCATAAGGCTTACACATCACAAAATCCATAAAAATGGATTTGAGGGGGTAGGAGAGTGGATTCTCTCTACTCAAGAGGTCACTCCTACATTCAAATCTCATGATACCAAAAAAAGGCCTCAAGCCTAAAAATGCTCCAAATAAGGCCTCAAGCCTAAAATACTCAATGATAATAATAATACACCAAGGCACTCATGCCTAAAATATGATCACCAAAAATCTCTTCCCAAATGCCCTCAAGGCCACAAATATACCAATGCAAAGAGGGTGACCTCAAGGAAGTTCACTCCTCTCCCACCCCACACATGAATGGACACACCAAGAATGGTAGTCTCATTCAATACACCCATAAAACCCAACACAACAAAAAAAATAAAACACATAAAACCATTCACACAAGAAATTGAAAATATATGAGGAAGGCTCATTGCCTTGAGGCTTACCTTAAAATCCCAATATCTGAAGAGGGTTGTAGAAGAGCTATCCACTTTCTCGTTCAAGCCACCTTCCCAAAACTCCAACTCTCTCAAAAATCCTCCAAAGATAGCCAACAAACCAAAAATGAAAAGAACTTTCCTCTAACAATGAGGAAATAATATAGGCTTCATTTCCAAGCCCAGAGGAATGAGAAGGTGACACATGTCACCTTCTCCTTCCTCTTCCCATCCCACTTGCAAGGGAAAAGGAATGTGGGGTTGACATGTGTCACCCTCCCATCCATTCAAACCTCACCCTCTCCACATATGCTCTCACACATGTGTGAGAGAAAAAGTGGAGATGTGGCATCTCTCCAAATGGGCTCCAAGAGGATAAGGGATGACACATGTCATCACCTTATTCTCTAAAGGGAGCCCCTTCACTCCAAGATGCTCTCACAATGTGTGAGAGCATTGGAGGAAGGTTCCACACACTTGGGGGTCTTGAAGACTCCCCAATTCTTCAAGTTGATGGGATTCCATGCCTTGGAAGCAAAAATGGGTCTTGTTTCAAGGCATGGCTCATCTCCCACACTTATTCAAATTTGAATTTTTGCCACTTTAAGCTAAGGTTAAGGTGACTAGATAGAGGTAACCCTAGGGTTTGGCATTCTCAAATGGGCCCTAGACCCTAGGGGTACCACCTAGGATTAATTTTAGCCCATAACAAACACTTTAGGAGGTAGAAAATCACATAGAATGACCACTAAAAATAAAAGACACCAAGTGGTGTAAATTAAAACACATATTTTTACAACACTTCAATAAAAAAGGAAAGGGTGAAATCTAAGCCAAATAATAAAATGTAGAAATTTATGAAAGCATCATAGAATCACACATGATCCTTGTCCCTCTTGGGAATAGATCGGTGTAACATGGGAAACACATTAGGTGTTAGATCGATCTCAGATTTTCCATGGCCTGGAAAATCACCTGCGCACTTGAACAAATAGATTAATCCAACATATATATATCATAACCGAAGCAAGGAAATGCATACACTCACGCCATCGCATAATCATTTAAAATATTATAAAAATCACATAATAATTAAGATTCATAATTACATTTCTATTTAATATCTCAAGATTAAAATCGCATAGCAAATCCATATAATGATTTCACTACTAACATCTCTAATATCATCAAAATGCATATCACATGTCTAATCATCATTAGTGAATCAAAATCAGGATATAGTCACATCACAACATACTAACCATAGCTAACCAAAATAAAGGAATATAGTCTAGAGAATCTGCATATCGAGATCAACAGTCCCCAAATGTCAAAATGTCATCAACTGTAAATATGAAATAAGTAAAATAAGGGAGTGAAATAAATAGGCCTTACATAAAATCACAACTAAAAGTCTCAAGATTGGGTGCGCAGGTTGTCCCAATCTATTTCAGTCAATTAAGTGCATCACCACACATCAATCTTATGCAAACAACCTGCATGATTGATGTCCCCAATATTATTCTAAATCAATCTATTCTGTAACATGCAAGAGACATGCAAACACCCATAGCACCATGCAAGAATTATCCAAAACTAATCTTGAGTTAGAGTGTCATGCAAGTTACATGCAACAACATGCAAGTCCAAATAACTGACATGCAAGATCATGCAAGTACATGTAAGTTCATATAAGCGACATGTAACAAAATGCAAGCACATGCAAGTTCATATAAGCAACATGCAACAACATGAAAGCACATGCAAGTGGCATGCAAGATTTTATGAGATCATGCAACCACATGCAAAAATATGCAAGTCCATGCAAGATTTTATGAACTCATGCAAGCAATATTCCAATATCATGCATCTCTAACACTTTTGATAACTCCCACATCATATCCATGCAAAGTGTATCAACAATATCCACTCATGTACATAAAAAAATAAACTCCAGGTCTAAATATAAGACACTTCCAAAAGTGGGTGCCCAAGTTAACTCCCACTCGCTAGGAGTTGTCAAACTCTCAAAATAGACTTCAAGGAGTTGTCAACAAGTCTTCATGGACCCCACTCCAAAAGTGGACGCCCAAGTTTGACCCTACCATTTAGGAGTTAATTACAATAAGCCAAGTTAACACATTCGAAGAACTTTGGAGACACATGAAATTGGTTAGGATTGTAAAGTAATTACAACCTTTCCCAACATTCTCCCACTTGACATTATAAATTGTAATTACTCTTATAAGGTAATCAAATTATTTAATCACAGGGAAAACATCCCTAGCCATAAATGTACCATTGATTCTTCAACATACTTTTGTGCTCCAACAAGATACCTGCAAAAACAACCATGATAATCATAATCTCAAATAAGAACCCCTCACATCATGCTACCCATGATAAGCTAAGGAACATGCCAAAGTGAAACATATCAACTGTCACTGAAACCTGCACTAGTCTCAACATGAACACAAGAATCAAATCAAATGACAACATAAGACTCTGAGTGTCTATCACACTCATACCAAATGGAAAAGAAACTACAAGAAGTTGCTAGCTCATCCAAAATATCCATACCTCAAAAAACTAGGGTAAACTAACCATCATAGGTAGAGCTCCATGCCATCAACATACCAACCCAAAACTACAATCAAGTCCCTGTAAATTTTTTTTGCTAATCATCCATCCTTCCATCTCAATGCAACATATTAATGTAAAAATGACCAACGACAAGGCCAACAAACAAAATCTGCAATAACACTGAATGAATATGTGGATATTGACCGTAATTCAGGCTAAATAAGCTAAACATGTCAAAATTAAACCACACAAGCCCTAACTCATCAATAGATTGCAAATAACCTAGAAATTATCAAACATGCAAGCAAACTAACTAAATCCCTAAGCTACATTTGGCTTCCCTCCATTGTTCTCCTTGACTTTGCTTATGATGTTCTTAGATTTTCAAACCTACAACACTCATAAGAAGCTCAAATGGATTGATTTAGCAAAATCTTGGAGAGTATTCTTATGCTCAACAAGCTAGGAAGTGGGAAAATGAGGTTGGAGGAGTGGTTTTATAGAAAGCTGGAGTTGAATGGAGGGTGTAGATTGAGTTTTGACTTTTGAGTGAAATGAATGGTGAGGATTGAGTAGGGTTTCCCTCTCACAAAGGGACAAGAGGGGATTTTTAATTTGAAAATATGGTGAGGTGTGAGGGATTTTAAATTAAATAAATTTGACAATTTATTTAATTTATTTGAAGTGGGAGAATGAATGTGAACCCATAATTAAATGTGATTTATTTAATTAAGGTGAGGGCTATAATTTAAATAAATATTTATTTATTTGAATTAATTGAGTGCTGAAGGTATTAGAGAATGAATAATTAAATAATTAAAATTAATTATTTAATTATAGAGGAAAATAGAGGGAAATGGACAAATAATTAAATAAATAAAATTTATTTAAGTATAGGCCAGAGATAGGAAAATGAATTAATTAAATAATTAAAAATTATTTAATTAATAGTAGAATGTGGAATTAAGAAGAGATTTGGTGTGAAAATGGTGCTCGTAGGTTCAAGATTTTTTTAGGTGTCTACACTCTACATTTTGCCCTTCTTTGATACAATGTCAATTCTAACGTTGTGTCAAAGAAAAATTAAAAAAAATATGTTTTGGACTTGCCCCAGTGTGCCTCAGATGAGGCGGGATAGCCCTGTGCCCCTCAGGAAAATTTGGGAAATTTCTCGAAAAGTTACGCTAAAGGTCAAAAGTGTTATGGTAGCAAAGATTAAGCTCTAAAGGTAGCTAACACATGAAAAATAAGAGCAGGGATGGCCAAATCTACAAAAAGGGGCCCACTGAGGTCAGAAGGTTCTATAAATAGCCCTTAGAGGGATCCAAAGAGCTCATTCGTGCATTCATCTTTTAGAGATTTCAGAGAGCTTAGAACTATGAGAGTTGAGTTTATTGCGGAGGTGTTGTCAGAATGTCACCAATTCAGGCTGAACACCTGCAGATCAAGGGTTAGGACATACGGATGGCTACCTAGGAAATGCGTAATGGTAAGTATCCAAACCTAGCTTTTCAATTTTTGCATTTTTTCATAGATTTTAGGGCCCAAAAATAGGGCACAAATATGGTGCAAATTTTTGCACTGTAAATGCATTCACGAATGACGCATGCATGAAGTTGTGTGCTGCATCCGTGGTTGTGAGCCGTAATTTCTCTTTTGTGACACATTTGTCGTAGGTGAATCGCATTTGCTAGATGCGACACATGCACAGGGATGTGCAATGCAATCATGAAATTGCACCCCACTTGAGGGTTCCTGCAATGCAATTATGAAATTGCAATGTATCCGAGGGATCCCATTACGCATTCACCTTAGGCGTGATGTACTATTTTGATAGTGTGACATATCTACTAGTGTTGCATCTTTTGACTAGGGTTTCAACCCAATTTGATGTTGTGTGTGTCTGATAGGCCTGTATAGGGGTTTTGATTAACATAGTTGATATTTTATGTATGCAAGTGAGATTGCCATTGATTTATACTTGCAAGAGTCGACTAGCCTGTTACATGTTGCAACATCATTTGACCAAAGAGGAGGACACACTGCATGCCCTCAGTATGTATCATGTTGCCTTTATACCCATTATTAGGGATAACAGAGGATTGCTGACTACGTTGGACGAGCGATAGTACTTAGAGACCAGCTCATTCCACTTGCCTACCGGGGAGGCTATGGTGACACTTGAAGATGTCTGGTAGATTTTACAACTTCCTATCCATGAGGAGTGGGTGATCTATAGTGTAGAACGAGGGTTGCTTTCCCTCAGGTGTCTTTTTGAGATAGATAGTGATGTAGATCTCAGTGTAGAGGACTATGAGATCCATTGGGGCACCCTGGCAGAGCACTATGACAGGTTGATCATGGTTCTATGTAATTGCATCGGGGGCATTGTTATCCTTGATCAGCATGGGTATAGATTTCTAGTTGGATGGGGGGAGATGCTGGAGGGCATGATGGTGGAGGCCACTGTGTATGCTTAGGGACCTTGCTTGTTAGCTATGTTATATTTCCAGCTGTAAGAGGTAGCATATAGAGGAGAGTAGTTGATCAGTTGTGGTATCACCTTGTTTATGATATGGGCATGGGAACAAATCTTGGTATTTAGGCCTCATGTGACTTGAGAGATTCTTGAGGAGTTTCCTTATGTGTACATTTACTCTGAATTAGTTGTACAGGTTCGACCAGATGATGTGGGTTATTGGAGACATGGTTTAGATCACCTGGATGAGTTCATGTGGAGGGCTTACAGGGATTATCATCCATGGTTAGAGGATGTAGATCACCTACCCTATTGCCAACACACATGGTACCTAATTGGCTACATAATATAGAGCCAACACATTATTGAGTGACACCTATCAGAGTGGGTCCTAAGATAGTTTGGTGAGAGACAGGGTATGCTAGTGAGGATAGTTGAGTTTGCTCGATCCATATTTGAGATTCCTAACTGGGGCCCAATGATGAACATGTAGATGACTATTACTAAGATTATGGGTTTGTAGCTTATTTAGTGGGGGGAGCTAACAACTATGGTAGATGTGGGCATGATGCCTAAGTATGACACCTGGTGGGTGGAGCATAGGCTTGTGCCGTATTTACATCTAGATGAGCCTGTGCCAGTGCTGTAGCTAGGGAGGGGGCCGAAAGGTAGATTTTGAGGTTGAGACTGAGGTTAGGATGGAGGTCAGGGAGGTGATGATGATGGTGGAGATGATGGTGGTGACGGTAGGGGCAAAGAAGATAGGGGATGAGGAGACAGTGGGAGAGGTAGGGGAGAGGCAGGAATGGCGGTGATAGAGGTCCCCAACTCTCTCTTATTCGTGAGGAGGGAGAGGGGGCCATTGGGAAGGTAGCAGTGGCTGTGGGAGAGATCCAGATGGGAGAGGCAGAGGAGGATGTGGTGATGGAGGACATGGGAGGGGAGGACATCGGAGGAGAGGACATCGGGGAAGATGAGGAGGAGATAGATGCTGAGGAGGAGAGGGTGAGAGAGGAGGCACTGCAGGATGTGCCCATCGTGGAGGTTGGGGAGGATGAGTCAGTGGAGGATGTGGGAGACCATGGAGGAGATTTTGTGACACAGATGGAGGCCATGCAGGTCCAAATGTAGGTGCTATAGGTATGGGTGGAGAGCTTAGAGGGTCAATTGTCACAACATATAGTCGAGAGGGATATGGTCATTATCAGGGCTCAGCGAGTAGAGCAACTAAGCCTAGACTTTATAGCCATAGTAGGTGGACCAACTGCTGAGTTTGCACAAGCCTTGTATAGAGAAGTGCAGGAGGCATTGTATTACAAGGGCCTCTATGAGGGTGTGGTGCTAGCTGAGCAGAGGGCACCTAGTTATCAGAATACGAGTGCTGGTCGATCACACTCGCGGTGAACACATAGCAGTGTCGGGGTGTTGTAGAGGAGAGCCTCGCCATATGATAGGTCATTCAATACCAGGGTTGGTTTAGAGCACAAGGGTCCTCCTTCGGGGTAGGAACTATCTAGTGATCATGACAGTATAGCCTAGTGCTATTTTTGATAGACAGGATATTCATTTTTGATTGAGCCTACGAGCTCCATTTTTGATGGTGATTATGACATTGTACTTGTGACACTTTTGATATATATATATATATGTATATATGAGATAGACTATATGATGTGTTATTATTTCTACATGCATATGATGTGATGGATTATGTGATGATGCTTTATTCATTCTATGGTTTGATGTTATGTGATGCGCTATGAGTTATGCTTTATGTGATTTTATGATGATATGATACATTTCTATTTACCATGCATTATAGATATGTGATTTGATGATGTTTATGATGTTATGCATGCACATGATTTATGGATGGTTATATGGTTCATCAATGCATGTGATGGGGTGATAATATAATATATATATGTTCATGAGATGGTACTACATGATTTTGGTGTGATGCTTACGTGAGTTCTACATGGATGCAGATTATTATGTGATGCATGCAAATTCTATGTGATATATGCAGATTTTATATGATATATGCAAATGATGACGCTACATGTGATGTGATGCTATCTATGTTTTTGTATTTTCTCATGCAATATGGATGACCTAACATGATGACAATGTCCAGTATACTTACTAACATGCGTATGATGGGATCTATATGGTGTGCTAATATGTGTATGTATGTAGGCTTATGATATCTCATGCATTTGTTTTTGGTGTGTTACAGTATGCCATCATGATTATTGTGGGAATGGATAGAAGAAGTGGAGATGCAAGTGAGATGGTGGAGGAATGAAGATTGACTTAGAATGGATCAAGATTTTTCTTTTGATAGATTTTGAGATTTTTTACTTGCAGTTTTTGCTTATCATCATAGAACTTATTATGTCAAAGGATGACAAATACCACCACATGACATAGGCCAAGGTGCAAAGTGTGATCCCTTGTGAAATAGACACATGACAAGCAAGGAATGCTTGACTCAGACTAGTAACCATGGTACCTCATCAGAATATGTGAGGAAATAACCATGAGGTATGCAAATTCTAATGCAAGGAAGTACTTAGATGTTTCTTCACATGCATAGGATGGTCTTTGATCATACCAATGGAATCCCAATCACACACAAGGACCCTAGTTGCCCCAATTATGTTGCCAATACAAACCATAAACAACAATCAAAGAAAAAGGTCATGATCCATCATCAGTTCTCTTCATCACTTGTGGACTTCCTTGAGTAGCATAAGAACAAGACCAAAGAACAATCCAACAAAAGATAAGATAGACTAAACTAGTAGAGTCAACAACCATTTAGATCATCTTACCAAGTTATATGTGTTGGTTTGGTTGATTATGATTAGATGAGTAGTGCCTAGTTTCAGGATAGGGAGCATGCCGTACAAGACATCTAGTCTGGTTTCGATGATGCAACTACCTATATAAGGCAAGTAATAGGATTGAGATATAAGGATATCACAATGTGTATAGTGATTAGTGCATGATAATTGATAGTGTTTGGTTTCAATAACAAGGTAAGCTGTATAAGGCGTAGAGCTTGGTTTCAACACTGGCCCATTTTGTATAAGACAAGTGGTAGTTGATAAGGGTTGTTGATAGTGATGCATGATCATCACTAAGCCATTGATCTGTGATGGTTGGAAGACTGATTGAATAGTTTGTCTATTGATTCAGGATTTGTTTAGGCATAATGCTTGGAAAGATTAACTGTGTTGGTCTGAGAAAAGTGTCCATCACATCAAGGATAACTTATTATGATGCTTGACTCAGTGAGCCCTAAGAGACTGACCTAATGTCTTGGGGGCCCATTGAAGATGGGCTTGCCTACGTGAAAGTGCAAAGACAATGTAGTTCAACCATGTGGACTTTGTGTGACCTAGGACTTAAGGGTGGGAAGCCTTGGGGGCTCATCAAAGATGGCCTTTCCTACGTGAAAGCGCAGCGGCAACGTAGTTCGACAAAGTGGTTTGACATGGTTTATTGCTTGGATTTTTGGTTGATTGTTTAGATTTTTTGTGATTTTTGACATGTTTTAAAGTTTTTGGCTTTTTGGTATTTTTTTGATGTTTTTAGATTTTAACTGTTTTGATTTTTTTTGTGTTTTTGGGATATTTGATGTTTTTGGGATTTGACCTATTTTGAAAGTGTTGATCAAAAAGAATACTGAGAGGGGGGGGTGAATTAGTATTCTATAAAATTTTTATTTCATATATTTATTAATCCATTTACCACTTTTAATAACATGAAAGAAAAACAAACATAAGAAGAGCAACCACAAAGTCATAACACATAGACACATGGATTTTTACATGGAAAACCCAAAAAGGGAAAAACCATGATGAGTGTTGGATCACAATATATTATGATATCAAAACCAAATTACATGAAGTATCACTGCCTTAGGGCTCACTACCCAAGGACTCACTGTCCAAAGAAGTGCTCATTGCAATAGGCTCACTACCAAGAAAATAGAAGAGAAGTAGAAGAAGGATTGGCTCACTGCCAAGAGGTGACTACTGCAAATGCATCTACAAAATGCTGAAGTGCAGTTCCATTAATAGATCAGTATATAGACTCAAATGTCTTCATAATGTCTGCCCTGCCTTTTTCTACTCTGCTACACATATACTCTGCTCTTCTGCCCTCACTATCCTTTCCTAGTCACAAAACTACCCTAGATCGGACACATATTGAATTCACACCATGTTTGCATGCATTCATACCTCCAAGGCTGAAATCTATCAAGTATATATATTTGCATCAAGAATTTCCTCAAACTAGGTCAGCATGCAAAAGATAAAGCTTGTATATTCAAGTTATACTTTGTCAGCCTGTTATTGTACCCTAACAATAATGCGTACCCAATCAATCATGCAAGAATATTCATATGAGTCTAGACCTAATGTAGAACTACTTAGATTAATGATTCCAATCATATACCTTCACCGCATATTGATCTAAGATGACTGTCGGCTTAACCCTTAAGTGCACATGCAACTAGCTTGACTGTCATACCATAACTTTTCATGCGAACCATATGAGACCTTATAATTCATAACCAACATTCATTATGGACCTCTTATCATACCTTTATAACTGCATAGCATAATACTCTTTTATGCTGAAATGCGGATCTTAGAACTGTTGTTCTATCATAGAGAAACATTGTCAACCTGAAAGCTGATACTGCAGAACTTGTAAAATGTGAGTCGATGAATTTCAAGCTCTACAAATCTAGATTTAGATACTCATGACATATATCTTCAATGCCTCAAAACCATAAATCAAAATATTCATCAGTGGAGGAATGCAGACCAAATTGTTCAGGTACTCTGCACTATTTTTGACTTAACTCTGTTCACCCAAACTTAGACATTTCACCATATGACTTTTGAAGGAAATCAAGACTTGAAGGCTAAATCACAACTTCACCAGATAACTATGAGTAACATACCAGAAACACATGACAAGATCTTTAATTGCGGAGGAGTACCAACTAAATTACTATCACTGTCTTAGTATCTTGTCAATACTTAGTTAATTTTGGCTAAGTTAGTCTTTCCAGACCAAAATACTATGCACAACTTTATCACGAGAATTGTCTCCAAACATGTCAGGTTGTTGCCATCAATGACAACATCATATCAGTAGTGTCTCTTGATTATGTTGCCAACAGTCTCCCCCTTTGGCATTGATGGCAACACTTAGTGAAAAATGCTTATCTGCTCTGCCTTACTATATACACTCTATTTTTCTTCTTCCCTTGAAATGTTTTGGGCATTTTTCACTAGATCTTCTTCTCCCCCTTTGACATTAATGGCAAAGGTGTATGTACAAGTAGCAAAATTGTGTCAAAACTTCAAAAATGTCATACTCTACTGCATATGTACAGGTACAATCTTCCATTGTAGTTAGTAGTAGGAGATAGAGTATCATTATAAATGGTCTTTATTAGAGCCGACTCCCCATCCCATTTATTCTCTGCACTCTCCAAAATTTGAATGTAACCATTTATCAGAAAAACTAATTTTTTTGCCTTCTGCACATTTGAGGGTATATCAATTATTGCTTTTGCTTTCAAAGCTTCTTCTGCAAGATTATTCATTGAATCTCATTTAGGACTTATCAGTCCTCTTAACTGGCACAATCTATTTTTAACTGCTTCCCTCTTATTCATCAGATTGCTTAAGTCATTGTGAATATTTACAACTTGTATCTCTTTACTACTTATTGATTTAGCTGTCGGATCATATGACTTAGAGATATTTAGCAATTGAAGTTCCAAATCCTTGATTTTTCCTTCTATATCCTTGGTAACTTCTGGCCATGATAAGAAAAATTTGTATATATCATATGATTCCTTAATATCCTTCTCTATACTTTTGATTCCATTGTCTAGCAGAATTTTATCATTTTTCATCATGGTCTTTAATTCAGCTAACCTTTTCGGGCAGGTGCAAAAAGTTGGGGGGCCAAAAAGTGACCAACCTTTTTAAAAAAACTTCTAAGCCATAACGCGAGCACGTTATACTTGCCTATTTTAAAAAAACCCTACATTTTCCCTCATTTTCTCATTTCATTTTCTTCTACTTGTGGCTTGCAAACCCTTGAGAGCATGCTTGCGTTATTGGAGGTCAAATTCATCACCAAGTCATCTCTGATTCATCATCAAAATGCCACCATGACGTCGGGGATGCCAAAGGAGTAAGTTGTATTTAGTTTTTTGTCTAAATTTGTTGTTAAATAGGTAGGTTTAAGTAGATTTTTGATGTAAATTTCTTTAATTTACAAGAAATGATAATGCACCTCCTCCTCCTGAAAATCCACAAAATCCTGAATCACCTAAACAACAAATACCTACTGAAGAACAACCCCAACAAACACCTCCATTCATTCCTCAAAATGCCCCTAGAATAGAAGAAAATCTAATGGGGCAAATTGAAAACAATAAAAAACAAATTGAGGACATAACTGCAAGGTTGAAAGATCCCGCAACTTCAACCTCACATAGATCCACGTTTGCTGAATCTGTTGAATCTATGTTATCAAATGTAGGTTTAATTAGCAAGAAAATATATAGGTGGTCAGAAAAGAGGAGAGAATTTAGAGAGTACTATGCAAAGAAGTTGTCATATGAATAAGTAAAAAAAGAACAAATTACAAAATTGGACTCGTGTTCCATTTTTATAGACCCACGAACAAATCAACCTCTACCCCTTACATGCAAGAGGTTCCCTATTCATTGGTGCAACAACCAAGTGATAAGGGACAATTTTGGGCAGAGGTGGTGGATGGTTTTTGACCATCCTCCATGCAACAATAATGAGGTTCCGCAATACTTTTTGAGGAAACTCTATTGCGAGTTTGTAAAAAATAAAGTACCAAACTATTTTGATATGTGGGACTTCCAGGGTAGAGGTGGGGGGTCAGCATAGGATAGACCAGGGGCACGTGTTGACCCACAGTGGCCAACAAGATGAGGACTCGCCAAACTAGCCCATGTGCATGTGTCTATCCATTCCATTGTGAAGGAGAGTGCTGAGGTCGAGACACTTTAGTCCATTAGTGCCTTGATCCAGAGCATCATAGAGCTTATCAATCCTGTAGCACAGTGTGGGCCAGGGGAGAGTTCAAGGAGTAAGGTTCCACCCCATACTTGTCAGCCTTGTGGGTCAGCTTGTGGTTATGACCCCACGGATAGTCAAGACGTAGGTGCGCAGGCTACATCTGTAGCTAAGTAGATGGTGATGACAGATGCCCTCTTGAGTGAGACTTTCAGCCTTGATACTCAGGGAAATGTTAGCAAGTTCATTGAATTTAATTTATTAAATTTCATTTTTGAAATGCAAGATTAACTAATTTAGTTTGATGATTTTAATGAAATTTTAGGGTCATAGCGTTGATACAATTTCAACGGTTTTCCACTTGCATATTACACTACGACATCTACTGTCGGGGAATGTAACTAGTAAACAATTATAAATATTACATGTGAATAGCATTGTTATATGAATGGTATTCTAATATCTGATTTTGGATGTTGAATAGGTTAATCTTGGACATTTCACGGAAACACCTACCAGTGGTGGTGGAGTTCAAAGCTTCACTCAGGTAATAAAATAAATAGTTTAACTAATGAATTGTACTTACTAGATTTTTCTATTTTATATTCATATCATTGATTACATTGCATTGCACATCTTTCAAACTCAAAGCATTATTAGACATTGCATAACGAATAACTAGATGTTGATAGATGACAAAATTTTAATTACAATATAGTTATTTGAAAAAATGCCTCAAAGAAATGTGGTCTCATGGAATGCCATGACAAGTAGATGCATAAACAAGGACATCACCATGAGACCACATTTCTTTGAGGCATCTTTTCAAACAGCTCACTGCCTTGTCTATGCTACCATATTTTCCATACATGTCTACCAAAGCTTGTTGATCCCCTCCACACTATTCTTCAACAAATTCTCTCTAATAAACTCATCCAATTACCACCAATTAGACCCCAGGACATGACACTAGAGAGGGGCATGAGCCTATGACATCTTATATAGTATATGATTGACTCCAACATCATCTAGGTTTTAGGTATTAATTATGGGGGTAACAAGTCACCCCTAACCAAAATCTTCAAAAGTATAGTAACCCATTCCCCTACAAACTATGTCAATCCTATTGGCTCAATTTCTTCCATCCCTACTTCTGATCCTACATCTAACCCACCTAAGTCTAATGAGGACCCTTCATTTAATACTACTATATTCTTTGATATGAAAGAGAGCACCAAATCCTCCAAGAACTCACATAAACATGTACCAAAAGAGAAAAACAACAATGGAGACTTGAGGAAGAATAAGAAAGAGCTATAGTATATCACCAAGAGAGCCAAATCTTCACAAGAGTTCACAACTAGTTGAAGAGCCAAGAGAGTTCACCATAGAATGCATGAGAATCAAAAGTGAAAATAAAAAATCCACCACATGAGATGGAAAACCTAGAGATAGAGTCAAAACAAAGACATTCTAAGCTACAAAGAGGTGTTACTGGAATCTTGAATCATGAGCCTAATATATTTTAACAATGGACCATGACCATTTCCATTCCTACAACCTAATAATGTTTCATTAGTTTTATATGTTTATAAATGAAACTTGACTATTTTGACACAAATATCTTCACCAAGGAACCACCACTGTTTCGAGCCTATAATTTAATAATTGCTTAATAGGTTGAGAACTTCACCAATGAACCATGATTATTACAAACTTGAACTCTAATAAAGGTCCATGTAATTTATGTCTAAACATCAATAAACCATGACTATTTCAACACCCAAACTAAACAATTTTTCATGAACCAATATATTTTCCAATAAAATAGAACCATTTCAACATCTACAACCTAGTATTTTCTTTTGCTAATTTCTAACTTCTTAAGGGAACCATGAACTTTTCTTAAAATTATCAAACTCCTCACTTCAAAATTTTAAAAACTTTCAACCCACTAAAGCTTAAAATTTAATATTTTTTTATCAATAACACTATGTTTAAGCCAATCAACCTAACCAACATTAATATCCACAACTTAATAATCAACATCAATATACCAAAAAGCACAAGACTCTATAAAACCTTAGGGTTAAAGTAGCACAACCCCTTACCCTAACTAAACATATCGCCATATTTCCAAGGTGTTGATATCATACAAATGTTCATGGCTCCTTTATTCTTCTTAAGGGCAAAGCAAAACACCTCTTTAAATACACAACCACCTTTTCTACGGACCCCTTAGCCTTTGAAATGATCAAAGTTCTCTCATATAATATAGTTTACATACTTGGAGCCTAGTAGGGTTCTAATTTCTATCCATAAGGGAGTCGATCCTATCTTCCCTATCCAAAATAAGAAAGAACTTATTTACAATTTCAATGATTGTTACCTCCAACATTCATAGTTCTCAACCCAAGAAGCTAGATCAATAGATTAAACTCTTGGTTGTGATGTTTTTGATGCCCATACCCAAGATTTTACTATGGGAATTGATGGTGAAGAATGTGTATTATGTGTCTAGTTGTATCATACTGATGCATTGGTGACAATGAATATCTATTTTTGGTCCAATACAAAGCTTCATTACAATATCTAGATAAAGTACATTCTACATAATTGGTTACCTTTAACATGTTATTTGTAGAGTTAGATCATGTTATGTATTTAGATGGAGCCCTTTTACATTTATCTGCTTGGTTGGAGTCCTTTCCACATAGTAAGAGTTTTTATTACTTTTAGTTATAGTGGAATCTCTCATCCTACTATTTTTTTAAACAATTTAGCAAGTCATGGTTATGCTATCCCACAACCCTACCACCAACCTAAACCTAAACTAACACCTTCACTCCCTCTCTAACTTCTTAAACCTAAAATTTGATGCTACTATGGTGCATCCTTTGTTGACCCTTATACCACACAATAGTCATGAATCTTCATCTAATTTACATATATGCATACACAACTTGTGTGCTTTATTGTGTGTACTTCCATGTTTAGGTGAACATGTGATTATGTTAGGAGCCATGACTTGCATCACTATTCTAGTTTTCGTAATTGAATAATGTTGTTTTATTTTTAGATGATGCAGGCTACGAAGACACCTCCTAAAGTTCATAGGGCAATGGAGCATGGTGTGTCCTCTATGATTTATAGCTCCAAGACCTTTGATGGGGATATGAGGTAGATTAGTAAATTTTAAATTACATTCATTGTTATAGTTGTTTATTTTTGAAAAATCAAATGATTATTGAATTGAAGTTTAATATCTATTTGGATGGTTTCTATAGGACATGACATCGCCACAGCCGAATCTTGGTACTGAGGAAAATGAGGAGACATATTTTCTGGTAGTGGTAAGTGATTCTTTTGTTAAATGTTTTATTTTTTATAATGTAATTCTATATATTAATGTCTATACTTTTTATTGTAACAACTATAGATCCATGAACAACTAAATAGGAGGAGCATCCCTCAGGTTCATAGTAGACCAACCTCATACACGTCTCCATCCCCTTGAAGATCAAAGGCTACATGTGATCTATTCTCTTCACCGGATAGAGGGGAATGACTTTTTATTGTGTTCCTTTGTTGTATGCCTATATGGCATTTGTGGACATATATTTTGTATTGCATATAGTTGACATTGTATGCCTATATGGCTCTTTTGTATATATGTTATACTTATATCGACATATATTGATGTATGCCTATATGGATATTTGGTTAATACAAATCATTTTTGTTGATGGTGTTCATATTTACATTATAAATCCACGCTTCAATGGATATTTGTAGATGGTTTACTTCAAATATTTAAAGTCCAATTGTATTATATAGTAGGATTTTTTAAAATTCAATCCTCTCTGTGGCTCTCATAATCCACTCAGCACACAAATCTAATCCTTTGAAGACACCCAACAAAAGGGTCCTTTAAAATAAAAATGAATCATCATGTTGAATATCAACACGAGATTGTATATTAAAGTCATAAACACTTGGGTTGTGTGTGGTGAATTTAATATAGTGGAAGTGGCATCAAACACGTATGGTAATTTCTCCCCATGCAATAGAAAACTAGTGAGAAGGAAGCTTAGTCCTACATGCACAATAGATTGGGGCTTTCTTATCTCAATATTGTATGATGTCATAATCACTCTCCATGGTATATGTGGAATAATCTCTACTTAGAATATGTAAGGGTTTTCAAAGGGCGTGAATGACCATTTATGACATGTTTACAAGAATTTGGAGCCACATCCTCCTCATTAGACTAGCTATATTGAATGGTGAAATAATATTATCAAGCATACATGCCACTTTATTCACATTTATGGGTGCTAGTTGGTGCATGCTCACTATTGTTCATACAAGGTCACCACCACAAAGCTCTATCATATCACTTTTGAGTTGAAATAGCAACTCTTGAAATAGCAACAAATGAAATAATGCTTTCTTGGTAAGTTGAAAGAGCTTGACCCTTAAGAGGGCTAATGTCTTTTACTAGTATGTGAAGTGCTACATGAATGGTTGATGCATTGATGTTGAAAGCAACCCAATTTATTGGGGTGAGAAATAAAAATGATGATAATGCATGGAGAACATTTGTAGAAAGTGTTATCTTGATGTTCTCACAAATACTTATGACATTTCAAAGGTGAAAAGTTGTGACCCTTCAAATAGGAAAGACTATGACCCTTTTATAATGAAGGGAAGTGACCATGCGTAGCGTATATGTGCCCAACTGGACGTGTTGGTGCTAACTATTTCAGCATGTTTGGGTGAGAAATAGTACCATGCCTAGCCTAAATGTACCCATTCAGATGCATTGGAACTGTCAGTTTGGCTACATGAGGAGCAGAACAAAAGTTACAACCCTTTGCAACTTTACATTGCATGCATCTGACCATTTTTGGAGCAGCAAAAAAAATCACCACAGAAAAAGGCCTTAGAGATATAAAAAACTGAGAGAGGTTATTGTAGAGGGACCCTACATGATCCCGTAGCCTTAGACAAAATCTTTCTAAGTGACATGGATTCCAAGTAACAGCTCATCAAAGATTGCTGCCTTTTTACACTTTGGTCTCTTAAGGGATATTACCGGTACAATGTAACTCAGACTATTTTTGTTGAATGTCAGGAACACTGAGAGGGGGGGGGGGTGAATCAGTGTTCTACAAATCTTTTGATGCCCTTTAACTTTCAACCATTTTTTAAAATTAATTAAACAAAAGCACAAAATGCATATGAACAACAACCATAAAAACATGACACATAGACGCCAAGATTTTTAAGTGGAAAACCCAAAATGGGAAAAACCATGGATAGGATCAACTTTCAAACATATATTTCAATATTTACAAATAATGATGTTCAAGCTTGGTCACTCCATGGGCCCAAAACATACTGGCTCACTGCCATGAAGTACAACTAGGTCTAGCAGGCTCACTGCCTCAACCCTGAACCTAGAAAGATTACAATAAGGGCTGTTAAACCCTAATGGAGGCTCACTTCCTTGATGAAGAAATCTCATTGTAAAGTACAAATCAAATTGCACATGAGAACTAAACACTGCAAAAGCATCTGCCACTATGCTAGGGTGCAATCATTTAGCAACTAAAATTTGAATCCCAAGTCTTCATCACTGTTGATCTTCTGACTCTGCTCTTTTATTTGCATGCCTGCATCAATTACACACACCTTCACACACCTCACAACTGAAACTCATTGCCTTTATATATCCGCATCATGATTTGATCCATAATCAGGTTGGCATCAAGAAATGAAATGTGTACATAGAAAGATGTGGCTTGTCGGCTTAATCCAATGCACTATATATTATGTGGACCCAAAACCTTTTACAAAACATGTTCATATAGGTCGGATCTAATTATTCAATTACTTAGATAGATCCTTCAAACATTATCTCTTCTTTGTACAATGATTTATCATACTAGTCAGCCTGTTCCTCAAGAGCATGCTTAACAGGTTCATCTGCTGACTTACAACTTTTACTGCGGATGTTAAAGCACCTCCAAAATCATATCAAGGACTCTTCATACATTCCCAAACTTACCCTCAGAACCACAAGGCATGATATCATCTTGCGGAGAAATACGGACCATCAGAACTCAGACCCTGTCTCTGTCAAGCTCTGTCAAACACTATGCTGATACTTAGCAGCTTGCAACTATCTTTCCTGTGGACTTTAGATCTCCCAACTTTGGAATTAGACACTTCATATAAGTGTTTACAACACCTCAAAACCTCATAACAAAATTCTCACTTGCGGAGGAATGCATACCACTGCACTATACCCTGTTCATTGGTCCTGCTATACCTTTGCTTATCTAGACTTAGACATTTCTTCAAGATGACTTCCGGAGGAAGTCAAGACTTAATCTTTGGAGTATGACACCACCAAACAATTACTAACATCATACCTAAACCACATTACCAGATTATCATCCGTGGAAGCATACTATCCAGCTTATTGTCCTCTACTCTGTGCATATCCGTACTTAGCCATTTCTTCCATCGGGACCTAAAATTTGATGTGATCTTTCAGAGTTGTGTCTCCCTATCATGCTAAAGAGATCTTTGAGCCTTGTTGCCATCAATGACAACATACAAGTCCATACCAGAGTAGTGTCCCTTTCCAACAATCTCCCCCTTTGACATTGATGGCAACACTTAGTGAAAAATGCTTGATTGCTCTCCCTTACTATATACGCTTCATTCTCCTACTCCTCCTCAGATGTTTTATCTATTTTTCATTGATCTTCTTCTCCCCCTTTGACATCAATGGCAAAGGGTGTGATCCAGGACCAAAAGTTTGTCAAAACTTCAAAAGATTTATGTACACTGCCGCATATTTACAAGTGCAATCTTCAACTTAATTTTTCATCTGCTGAAGGATGTCCTTGAACATTTTCTTTACTTGAGACCATTCACTATCCCAACTTTTCTTGGCATTATCCAAAATTTGAATATGACCAATGAGTAGAAAAACCATAGCTTCTGCCTTTTGTAAATCTAATGGTGAGGCAGTTTGTCCAGCAAGCTGTGCTTCAGCCAAAAGCTTAGTCATTGAATCCATTTTGGGACTAATCAGTCTTCTCAATTGTCCCATTCTACTCTTTATTTGATACTTTTGATTTATTAAATTATTCAAGTCATTGTGGATGTTAATGACTTGATCTTCCTTGTTGCTGGTTGATTCATATATCGGATCAAAATTCTTAGAAATATCCACTAGTTTTTCTTCCAATTCCTTGATCTTTTCTTCTGTCTTCTTTGTAACTTCTGGCCATGAAAGACAAAAGTTATATACATCACTAGCTTCTACAATAGTACTCTGAATATTTTGTATTCCATTTTCTAGTTGAGCCTTATCATGGGCTATCAACTTTGTCAACTCATCTAGCCTTTTCTCATTAAACTCTTGTCTAACTTTTGTTTCAGCAGATTTTTCAAGAGATTCAAAGTGTGTACTTATAGAGTGAATTAGTCCCTTGAGTTGACATGTAGCAGATAGAGAGGTATCCTTCCGGTAAGTTGGCATCAGCTTTTCCAAAATGTTGGATGCATCATTTATGAGTTCACTATCCTCAATGTGGGACTTCAAAATCTCTTTTCTTGCTTTAGCTTGGACAACTAAAGCCAACTTGAACATTTGAGTAGGAGACATTGTGTTCAGGTTTATTGGACCTTGGATTGATTCAGGCTCATCTAGAACTAATTCTTCTTTTTCCAAAAGCTCTTTTACTATTTTTGCAGTGTCTCTTGCAGCTTCTTTAGACAATTCTTCTTCTTGATTTTGTTTCAGAGGTTCCATGTCCATATTCTCTTGTTGACCAATATTTTGCTCTGGTGTAGGGATTTCCTTAGCTCTATCAAGTTCTTGATTGTCAACTTTGATCTGCTCATCAATTTTCTCCTTATTATCTGGATCATCAGTCTGTTGTCTTAGAAGAAGACTTGTTTCAGTTTGATCCTTTTCAGCAGTAGGGGTTTGATAAGATTATTCCTTTTTCTTTTCTGTTACTCTATCTTTTACCAAAGAATTTGTGTTAGTTTTCTCCAACCCTTGATGCATGCTGACTTCCAAAATAGGCATGTCATCTTCAACATTTGTTTCTTCATTGTCATAGATGGTCAGAATATTATTTTTCTTCAATATTTCCAAAATGGTTCCTCTGTTTCCTTGACCACGTTGTCGATTTCACCTATCATTAATGAATTCATCCTTTTCTTGGTTCTGAAGGCATCCTTGAGTTCCTTAGAAATTTTGGCTTCTTCTTCAGGAGTAATATCTGGACTTAACCTTGTTAGTGCATGTTGTCTAAGTTTAATATCTTTGGCCATAGTAATCTCTTTTCTGGACGATAAGATACTTCCCAAGGTATCTGGGAGATCACCAATGATCTTAATAAGAGCTCTATTGTATATGTTCAAGTACTTTACAGTGGCTTCTTCCAAAACCCTTTTATCAACATCACTATAATCATTATAGAATTCAGCTACAGGTTTTAAGTTTCCATCAATAGTGACAGATTTTAATACATCTTCAAGCTTTAATGTGGCTTGAGACTCATCTACCTTTTGTCTTTTGCTAGATGACTTCTCCTTGCTACTTTTGGAGACTTTAGTAGCCTCAGATTTCATTTTCTTTGCTTCCTCATCTGATTTTGTCTCTTCTTCATCCTTTTCTCTCACAAGGACATACAATCTTTTTCCCTTCATCTTCTTCCTTTTTGTATCTTTGTCAGAGGGTTTCTTTGAAGATGTTGTACTAGATGAAGTAGCAAAGCTTCTGGTAGTCATTTTTGTTGTTTCAGGTTCTCTTTGCTTCTTTATAGGCTCTTCCGGAACCTTAGCCTGTTCACTTTCTTGTTTATCCTTCTTTGCTTTCTTTGCATTTTCTCTTGATTCCTTGAGTTGCTCTTTAGTAATGCCATACCTTGCAGCAATTTCTTCCACCTCTTTTCTCACTTTTCTAGTGGATTTAGCTTGTCTAAGTTCAACATGGAGTTTCACAGATAACTCCATATATGTTCCAAACCTTTCTTCCTTGGCATCTTTAGGTTTGCTGAGCAGGTGCTGGGCATAGTTTTCAAAAATTTGTTCATCTACCTCATAACCCATGGGCATTACCCATACGGTTCTAGGATCCACAGCCTCCATTAAATATTGATCCTTAGTGACCATGAAAGAAATTATGTCCTTGTACTTATCAACAATTTTCTCAAGAATTCTTTCTCTAGAGTGCATCATACTTTGAAAATTCTTGAAAAATCCCCATAGGGCTGCTTTTTTCTCATTGTAACTTCCCAAGTTGTTAAGACAATTTCTAATTTGCATAGCTACTAGTTTATTACTCAACCAAACCAATCCCTTATGATTTGGGAATTCATTCAAGAAATAGAAGAATAAATAGATTATTAGTGTACCATACTTGAATGGATAGTTCTTACTTTCCTTTATCTTCTTCAAATTCTCCAGTAGTTGGGTTCACAGTAGTTCGCACAAATCATAATTTGCATTTTCTTTGACCATTTGATAGGTGGTGTATATTGCAGCACCAGAAACTAAGTTTTCCTGGTTTGAGAAGTAAACTTTGTAACCTATGACCATTGAGGCAAAATTTACTATAGGATCAGTGATATCATTTATTGTTGATGCCCTTTTGTCAAATTTTGCTTTGGTAGCATATGTAACCATTTGATTCTTGACCACCTTCAATAATGGTACTCTCTAGTGGAATTTAGTCTAGTGACTGCTTGAATTGCCTCTTTTATTATTTTAAAAGCTTGCCTTTTCCCTAACCACATGAATTTGTCATGGATTCGACTAAGGATATACCGGACCCACTCGTCCTCTGTAAAATGTGGGAAACTCTGCATACTAAATGAATTTCTTCTCCTTCAAGGCTTTGTATTCTTCTTTTAAATTGAATTGATCATTACTTAAGTGTTTTAGGAATAAATCTGAGAATTTGTCATTTCCAATCTCATCTACGGCCACATGGATGTATGCCCTAACATCTTCCACAAACAGGACTTCGTAGGGTATTCTTGAGAATGCACCCATTTGATCCACTTCAGTTTCCTTGTAGGGGTGTTTCTTAAACTTAGGCCGAGGTCGATCAAAGATATCTACGACTTGCAAAGTTGCCATTGCAAGAATTCAATAGATTCACAAATGAGGTTTCAATGAAAATACCTTGTTTTGCTGATTTAGGGTTTCCTTTCTTCGAATGCTTCAAATCTTAGTTATCATTGATTAAGTTTAGCTTCGATCCCTCTGAGTTTCTAATAGCTCTGAGCGTGAAGTGATTTTGAAACCAAACAAGTTCCTTTTTATTCTCTGTGCGGCTTGACCTAGTTATCATTAAATGCTCATTCCCAAAAAGCTGTCAACACCCTACACTGTAGAACACAGTCAATTAGGATTGCTCTGCAATATGGCATTGACCCTTTTTCTTTTGATCTTTATTCTAAGAGATATGTCACATCAAATTTCATCATACACCCTTGTGCCAGATTCTAGCACTGACTTTCTGGCAGGGGAATTTAGATTTTCAACATTGTTCCCCCTGAGCCAGAGCTCTCAATTCACTACCCAGATGAAGTATCTGCACCGGATATTGGTGCAGATCGATCCTTGACTTTGATTACTTCTTTATTGATCCATACCTTGTCCATTTCTTTCTTGGTTTCAACCGAATCAACTTTCTCTTTTCCCTTATCATTTCTCTGCTCTATCTTCCTTTCTTCAGAATAGTAATTTCTCTTCACATTCTTGATTCTGCAAAATTTTGCAATATGTCCAGATTTGCTGCAATTGAAGCACACCACATTCTTTTGACCTTGATTCCTTTTGTTGATGGGATTTGATCTACATTAATTAGCCATATGTCCAAATCTATTGCATGCAAAACACTTTCCATTGAATGATTGACCATTCCTTATATTTTGAAAAATGTTTCTTACAAAACTTCTGCATTCATTTGATATGTGTCCTATTTTATAGCATGCATTATATTAAATAGAATTCTGACCCACTTTACTTCTGCACTCAACTGTTCTATGACCAATTTTATTGCAATTGAAACACTAACCAGAGAATGATGGAACCTTTTGATTTATTTTGCTCCTACACTGAGTAGCCTTATGACCAAACTTATTACATGAGTTACAATAACCATTGAAAGATGGGTACCTTTGAGCATTTGGTTGTCTGACTGGAGGTTCTCTAGGTCTTCTTCTTTTATTTTTGAACTGGTTTCCTTTGTTTAGCTTTAATTTTGTGTTTGCTTAACCAGATTTTGAACTTTCCCCTTTCTCATATCCCAATCCTTGCATATCATCGACACTCTTCTGGCTAGCAATCATTTCATCAAGCTTTCCAATACTTATCTTGAAGTTTTCTTCAAAGCTTCTGGCCTTTTCAAGATCCATTTTTAGACTTACAATTTTGTTTTTAGGTTTTGCACAATCTTCTAATCTGTTCTTCATAATTAGATTCAGATCATCTTCTACTCTTGTTCTTTCTATAACTTCTACTTCTAGTTCATTCAGGGCTTCATTTGTTGATATCAATTGATCATTAACTTCTTTGTATTTGTCTTTGAATTTCTTGACTTGCTCTTTTAGCTTTGAGATGCATTCATCAGCTTGTTGCAAATTTTCTTTTAGATCCCTAACTTCTACTTCAGAATTTTCAAGATCCATAAGAGCTACTTCTACTTGCTTGTTGCTTTCATAATTTCCAAATCTTCTTGCTGCCATGATTACATTGTCCCAGATCTTCCCCAAGCTGTTAGAATTTTTCCAAGGAACTTGGCTCTGATACCAATTATTGAATTTTAAGAACACTAAGAGTGGGGGGGTGAATCAGTGTTTTACAAATCTTTTGATGCCCTTTAACTTTCAACCATTTTCCAAAATTAATTAAACAGAAGCAAAACATGCATATGAACAACAACCATAAAAACATGACACATATACACCAAGATTTTTACGTGGAAAACCCAAAATGGAAAAAATTGCAGAGAGGATTAGCTCTCAAATATATATTGCAATCTTTACAAACAATGATGTTCAAGCTTAGTCACTCCATGGGCCCAGAACATACTGGCTCACTCCCATGAAGTACAACTAGGTCTAGCAGGCTCACTACCTCAACCCTAAACCTAGAAAGATTACAATAAGGGCTGTTAAACCCTAATGGAGGCTCACTACCAGGATCACTGCCTCGATGAAGAAAGTTCACTATAAAGTACAAAGAAAATTGCACATGAGAATTGAACACTGCAAAAGCATTTGTCACTATGCCAGGGTGCAGTCATTTAGCAACTGAATTTTGAATCCCAAGTCTTCTTCACTGTTGATCTTCTAACTCTACTCTTTTATTCACATGCCTACATCAATCAAACACACCTTCACACACCTCACAACTGAAACTCATCACCTTTATATATCCACATCATGATTTGATCCATAATTAGGTCGGCATCAAGAAATGAAACATGTACATAGAAAGATGTGGCTTGTCGACTTAATCCAATGTACTGTATATTATGCAAACCCGAAACCTTTTCCAAAACATGTTCATATAGGTCAGCTCTAATCATTCAATTACTTAGATAGATCCTTCAAATATTATCTCTTCTCTGCACAATGATTTATCTTACTAGTCAGCCTTTTCCTCAAGAGCATGCTTAACAGGTTCATCTGCTGACTTACAACTTTTATTGTGGATCTCAAAGCAGCTCCAAAATCATATCAAGGACTCTTCATACATTCCCAAACTTACCATTAGAACTGCAAGGCATGATATCATCTTGCAGAGAAATACGGACCATCAGAACTTAGACTCTGTCTCTATCAAGCTCTGTCAAACACTATGCTGATACTTAGCAACTTGCAACTATCTTTCCGGTGGACTTCAGATCTCCCAACTTTGGAATTAGACACTTCATATAAGTGTTACAACACCTCAAAACCTCATAACAAAATTCTCACCTGCGGAGGAATGTGGACCACTGCACTATACCCTATTCACTATTCCTATTATACCTTTGCTTATCCGGACTTAAACATTTCTTCAAGATGACTTCCAGAGGAAGTCAAGATTTAATATCTAGAGTATGACACCACCAAACAATTGCTAACATCATACCTGAACTGCATTACCAGATCATCATCTACGGAAGCATCTTATCCAACTTGCTGTCCTCTACTCTGTGCATATCCATACTTAGCCATTTCTTCCATCCAGACCTAAAATCTGATGTGATCTTTCAGAGTTGTGTCTCCCTATCATGCTGAAGAGATCTCTGAGCCTTGTTGCCATCAATGAAAACATACAAGTCCATATTGGAGCAGTGTCTCTTGCCAACAGTTTCAGCATGTTTGGGTGTGAAATAGGACCATGCCTAGCTTAAACATACCCACCTAGATGTGTTGGAACTATCGGTTTGGCCGCACGAGGAGCAGAATGAAAGTTACACCTCTTTGCAACTTTACACTGCATGCATCTGACCATTTTTGGAGTAGCATAAAAAATTTCACCATGGGAAAACACCTTAGAGATATAAAAAATGAGAGAGGTTATTGTATAGAGACCCTATGTGATCCTATAGCCATAGACGAAATATTTCTAAGTGACACAGTTTCTGAGTAACTGCTCATCAAAGATTGCTGCCTTTTTGCACTTTGGTCTCTTAAGGGATATCACCGGTACAATGTAGCTTGAACTATTTTGGCATGTTTGGGTGTGAAATAGGACCATGCCTAGCCTAAACGTACCCATCCGGACATGTTGGAACTATCAGTTTGGCCACATGAGGAGCAAAACAAAAGTTACACCCCTTTGCAACTTTACATTGCATGCATCTGACCATTTTTGGAGTAGAAGAAAAACTTTCACCATGGACAAATGCCTTAGAGATATAAAAAAATGAGAGAGGTTATTGTAGGGAGACTTTACGTGATCTTGTAGCCTTAGACAGAAAGTTTCTAAGTGACATGATTTCTGAGTAATAGTTCATCAAAGATTATTGCCTTTTTGCACTTTGGTCTCTTAAGGGATATCATCGGTACAATGTAACTTAGACTATTTCAGCATGTTTGGGTGTGAAACATGACTATGCCTAGCCTAAATGTACCCATCTAGATGTTTTGGAACTGTCGGTTTGGCTGCACAAGGAGCAGAACGAAAGTTACACCCCTTTGCAACTTTACACTGCATGCATCTGACCATTTTTGGAGTAGCGAAAAAAATTTCACCATGGGAAAATGCCTCAGAGATATAAAAAACTAAGAGGTTATTGTAGAGGGACCCTACGTGATCCCATATCTTTAGATGGAATGTTTCTAAGTGACACGGTTTTCAAGTAGCAGCTTGTCAAAGATTGCTACCTTTTTGCACTTTGGTCTCTTAAGGGATATCACCGGTACAATGTAGCTCGAACTGTTTTGGCATGTTTGGGTGTGAAATAGGACCATGCCTAGCCTAAACATACCCATTCGGATGCATTGGAATTGTCAGTTTGTCCGCATGAGGAGCAGAACAAAAGTTACACCCCTTTGAAACTTTACATTGCATGCATCTGACCATTTTTGGAGCAGTAGAAAAACTTTCACCATGGGCAAAGGCCTCAGAGATATAAAAAATTAAGAGAGGTTGGACCCTACATAATCCCATATCCTCAGACATAGTGTTTCTAAGTGACATGGATTCAGAGTAATAGCTCGTCAAAGATTGCTACCTTTTTGCACTTTGGTCTCTTAAGGGATATCACCAGTACAATGTGTTGAAAGTTGTTTGTCATTGATGTCAAAAGGTTAGGAGGTGTTGATCATATCCCTGTTGGTGTTGTTGTCAAAGGATCAGGATGCTTAGTTATGGTGTTCATGTTTCATAGTATGGTCTTCACAAGATGCCTTCATTCATAGAGCTCACATGCCTTTCATGCTTCAAGATGGTGTGTTCATGTTTCACAAGAACCCTGCAAGACATGTATACAAAGTGTGGAAGCATATACAATGAACGTGAACTATTTGACATGATGCCTTAAAGAAATGTTGTCTCATGGAATGCAATGATTGCAAGATATGCATGAAATAGATTTTTCATAAGGCTTTAAGAACTCTCAAGCAAATGTACAAAAGTAAATTTCAACCAAACGTAAATTTTGGCACATCTAAAACCAAATTGCACAACCTTATCCAACTTCCTCCTTGCCTATGCCAAAATGGGATCTAGGGAACATGGTGTGGACAATGATCAAAGCATAAATAATATAGGAATTTTGTCACATGTATTGTATTTGCAGCTGCCCTTGTAGACATGTATGGAAAGTGTGGAAGCATAGACAAGGCACATGAACTGTTTGAAATGATGCCTCAAAGAAATGCACAGTCCCACAGAATGCTTTGATTGCAAGATATGTACAAAATGGATTATTTGAAAATAATTTATAAACTTTCAAGAAAATGCAATTGGCACGTGTAAAACTAAATTCCTATAACAATAATTGATCATTATATTAAATATTTAATATAAACTGTCATATACATAATGTCATGAACATTACATCTAGTTTATATACAAATCCATATAGGCATGTCCAAACAAAGCCATACATGCATATATTCAAAAATATACTTCAATAACATACAAAAGTATGTATACAAAGCCATCTAGGCATACAAAAAATGTCCCAAAAACTAGTTTCCTATGGATTTTTATAAAATAATTAGTGGCCCTTGCTTGACCATGAAGATGGAGAGCCAATCCGTGACTCATCCTCTCTCTACTGTACATTGTTGATAGAAGTTCATCTAGCTCCACCTATTAATACAATCAAACAATATGCACATTAATATAGAAAATGTATGAAATATATAACATCACATATGTAATCGATCACTTACTACCACCTGATGATCACTCTCCATCAGCTTGTCTCTCTCTTTGTCCATAGATGAACGGGAGGGAGTTGTGACCTCCTGTGAGAAGCATCAAGAAACAAAATTGACTAAACATAAATATCATTTATGTACATCAAATGACATGATATAAAACAAGAAATACAAAATTATGACATTTTCATGTTATTGGCTCATACCTATCAAAGGATAGGAATTCTCAGTAGAATGGAGTGGTACAAAGAAAGAATAGAACTATTCAAGAAGCTGGAAGGACAATGGTAAGAGAATAAAACATACCAGATGTATACTGGAGGGAAGCAATTCATACTACTATTTATAGGAAAGTTTTATGCATATTTACAATTTAATCCAATGAACCATCCGGGTCTTCTCTACTCTTTATTGTGTCAAGTATTGCCTCATGGTCAGACTCACACACCTTCCACAAGGTCTTGTTCAAAGGTCTACCCCAATATTATATCAAATGAACATTGGATGCCACGACAAGGTTCAAGTAATGAAGAATCTTCCGATGTAGGTCAAAGTGTTGAAATAGCTAAACATTAACACTCTTATGTGGGTACCTTCTAAGCCATGTTCTAGTAACAACCACCAAGCTTGTAGGGTATTTGATGTTTTCTCCATTTGTAACTGGGGCCTTCAATTTCTTTTTGGCCTCCACACAATGATAGAAGTAATAATCCATTCTCTCTTCATTGTCTTCTTCTACAATAACTGCATAAACATGCCCTACATTGATATGTGCAACAAATTAGATGAAATTAGTCAACATTACAAAAACACTATGAAGTAAGATAACATTAGGAATTTTAAAAACTATGCAAGTAGATATATTACCTGGTTGAACTAGATCTGATATGTGGTCAAAGTCAACTGATGATTCCATCTATGTCAGTTCCAGTGTTGTCAGGCATCGATACGTGTCAAGTGGGCTAAGATAACTTAACCACCATTTGTCAACCCACTCCTTTGACTCACACTCATTCCAGGCTTGAATTGTACATGAAGAACAAAAGCATGCCATCTTTTGCATATGGATACTTTATAAACCTACAATTGAGCTTTTGAAAGAGTGTAGCTCACTTGATCTTGTCAATGTACAACAATCCTCATATGGTGCAATGTTAGTATCATCTATCAACCAAAAAAATCTACGAACTAAAGACTTACCTTTATTACCTAGACCCATCGAAGTGTTACACCACTCGACGATTGATTTTGCATCTGTCAACTTTGTATTATCTTTATACTTTAACTCTTCTCATACTATGGCTATTTTGATACATGCTCTTGCACCATCATGCTCTTCCTTTCCATACACGACCTCACAAAAATTTCGCATATGTTGAACACTTGTAATATTATGCCTCCTACTTAGCCAATAGAAATTTTGCGAGTTCTTGAATTGTGATGCACAATTATCTGACCATATGATATGTTGACTAAATGATATGCCCCTTCTAGCCAAATCATTGTAAAACACCTGAAAGCAACCTTGCATGAACTCCATAGAATGCTTGCGATCATCACTAATATAAAAATGATACTCCCTTATGATCTTTCTTTCATCCTCTATACTATCATTTGCATGAATGAATGTGATGTGCACAAATATAGAAACTTATGTGGAGTTATAATATTATGATTGCATCTCATGCTGTGGCTATAGATTGTAGTTCTCTACAAAGTTGATGACTAAAACAATGCTACCAAGTGGAAATGTGTCCTTGCATAACTTGAATTACAAGTCCAACCATTGAGCTCTATGGGTATGCCTTGCATACTCATACACTATACTGTCATGAAATGTAGACATAAACTAATACACTGGAATCTTTTGAATAACCAAATAACACCTCTTTTCTTATTTACCATCTTTTGTATTGTAGGCCACTATTTTATACTTACCAAACTCTACTAGTTCATTTCCAACTGCATGTGTGATTTCCATATGTTCACATATTGGCATACGTTGCAAGCCACCACAATGCTAACATGTGCCATCCAAGCACAATGTCCTGTAGAATATTTGCCCTTCCTCTCTTTCACATAAAATTTTTGATATGAAGTCTCTTGAAGATGTTGGTGGAGCATGCATGACGCAATCCTGCAAAACATTGTTAGTATGCAAATCTAAACATATAGACTGATCAACATCAAAATGGTTAGATATTTCAATATGTAATCTACAACAACAATTAGTGTGTGTGTGATTTATTTTGACATAGAAAGGTTTTAGCATTTCAAAATATCTTTGAGAAATTTTAATTTGAGGATACATCTCTAGAAATTTACCAAAAAACTATGTTTGAGTCATATCCAAAAAGTGCTTTGGATGTGGCTCACGGTTTCGACTACCAATTCTCCTTCTTACCACATCCCTTTGATTTGGAGATACCCTTGTGTAATTCTTTCAAAAGTGTTTAATTAGTGATCTCAATGCTTCAACAATTGGTTTATCTTTTCATGGTAGTCTCCCCGAGAACGCCCATAATTCATTGGCATTGATGTCTTCGATTCTTTGGTGCCTTCCAATAGCTCTTGATAAAGTTTTTCTATTAATTATCAATGCTTGAATCATTTTTCTAATGATACAAGCTTTCCTCATTTGATTACTTACTATTGTTGATGTAATGACATGTCATGTGACATTACTATATTTTGTGCATGAGGTGTTACCCACACTCTCATATGCACTCATTAGATTCTTGACAATAGATTTTTCACTTGAAGCCTTTGATGTTCTCAACCCAAGAATCTTCATGATGGACCTATACTTTATGCTTCGCATCATTTCAATGAATAGTTGACATCTTGTGGTCTCATTTAATTTTTCAAAGAACACTCTCCAAATCTTATGAGCATATCTTCTACAAGTTCATTTTGGAATCTTACCTTCCATTGGCTGCAAAATATTCTCATCAATATCAATCAAATACTTTGGCTTTCTATGCAAAATTATAGGTGGTGTTAAGTAAGGTAAATTCATCTCAACATTAGGAATTTCATCAATATTTAAATGAGATGGGCTATATGGCATACCTTCGATCAGAGATGGAATAGATGACATACCTTGAGGTTGAGGTGGGAACAATGGTGTACCTCCTTCCTCACATGTGAGTGATGATGTACTCTCAACTTGAGATGCGGTATATGGTGTCCCTCCATCGTGACTTGCGGTAGATGACCTATCTCCAATTACGGTATTCAAATCTCTCATAGCATGAAGATTTTGCATTCGTTCCCTTTGTGCCACCAATACCATATCTCTTTTTGATGGTTGAGGTTCCTCTTCAATTGGCATGTCTTCAATAATCATGTCCAATTTCCTCTTCTCATGAAGTTCCCTCATAGCCACTACTTTCTTTACATTCTTAGCTTCTTTCTCTTCCTGTGTTGGTTTAATCCTTGATTGTTTCCTCAGCATGACGAATAATTTATCTGTAGCACGATAAAGAGACAAATATTAGTTCCTATAAATCAATTCCATTATGATGTTTTTGGGGCTCTTAGAGTTGATCATGGCGAGTGTACTAATCTTCCCTATGCCAACTTAACTTCTCATTTCAGCTTTAAGTTAGGGTGTGTAATGCAAGTATTGACATTAATTGTAAAGTGTGATATTTTCTAAAAATTAAGGCACTGAATTTTTTTTTTTATGGTGGTTTCAAATTGGTTAGTTGAGTAGTGGTTGTTGGGGGTGGTGCTTGTGGCTTATTATTAGGTGGATAGGTGTAATGTCTCTTAAGTCTAATGAAGGTAGACCTCATGAATCTTTTAGGAAATGTGTAATGTCAAACAATAAACTATCTTTAATTTTTAATTGCTCCTCTTTAGCTACCTTAAAGTTTATCAAAGCTATCTAAGGAAGGGGTGTGGATTATGAGTGCATTGAGACTTAAAGCATATATTAGAAGTGATTTTGTGGAAATTATAGCTACTTTCATCCCTTTAATGAAATGGTGGTTAAAGCTTCTCAAGTTTGCACTTCCAAGCCACTTTGAAGGTATGTGTTCAGGACCACTAGAAAATATCTTCACAAGTAAGAACTTAGTTTTGGTTGTATGGATTTTTTTAGGTTTTTCTATTTCTTTGGTTGGAAGCTATGTTTGTTTAATATTTGTAAGATCATTATTAGATGTTCTATGGTTGTCTTGACTAGTTTATGTTGGAGAGGAGTGTATTGTAATCCCATTTTTTTACTTTTTGAATTTGAATAAAGGAACTCAGTTTTGCAGCAAGGATACTATGTTCCTATTGATCATTTTGATAAATTCATGTTTTGGATTGATGATATATTTCATGAGCAGCTACAGGTCTACATGTATAAAGAAGAAATTCAAAGCAATAGAAATTTACAGCTGTTTGGGAAGAAATTTAGAGCTTGAGCTGCAAATTCCCTATTAGACATGTATGCAAAATGTGGAAGCATAGACAAGGCACATGAACTATAAACACAAAATATAAACACAACTAATATAAACACAAAATATATAAACCATACAAGTGATATAAACATGTATTGAATGAGGCATGATAAAGTAATTCAAATAGAATTAAGGAAAATGTAACTTAGAACATGTGTAAAGACTTGACATACCTAAAAAGTGGAGATTCGAATGGAGAGAGTACCCAATTATGTAGTCTTTTTCTCTTCTTGCATCAAACTCCTCAACAATTTGAGTTTTTCACCACTTGCTTCCTTTTCAACGTTCAATTGAATAACACTCAAATATAATTACTAACAACAACACAATTAACCAATGTATAATGTTAAATTCCTACAATTCAATCACAATTAACATTGCAACACTACAAAAATTGAAACTTGAATTGATTTATATCAAATTCGATGTGAAAACTATGTTATTTCCTCCTCTTTAAGTTGGCAAACAAGAAAAAGGTGGTGGAAATTTAATGCAAAGGTGGTAGAATGTGAAAAATGTGCATGTTTACTTCCCAACAACATGAAAAAGCTTTTTTTTTGTCAAAACACATGCTTAACAAGAAGAAAATAGAGCATGTGGGCCTAGATCATGGGTATCTTGGCCTTTTTATCATTTCAATAGCAAGACACAACACACTTGCGTTATAATGCAAGTGTGTTATGGCTTGCTATACAAAACTCTATATTTTTCACTCTCTCATTTATTTCTTCTGTCTCTCCCTTAACTATAAACCCTAATCCCTTATCCCTAAACCCTAAACCCTATCCCTCAACCCTAATCCCTCAACCTTAAACCCTAATCCCTTATCCCTAAACCCTAAACCCTATCCCTAAATCCTCAACCCTCAACCCTTAAACCTCAAATCCTAAACCCTATACCTAAACCCTCAACCCTCAACACTATACCTCAAACCCTAATCTCTCAACAGTAAACCCTAATCCCTTATCCCTAAACCTTAAACCCTATCCATAAAGCCTCAACTCTCAACCCTTAAACCTTAAATCCTAAACCCTATCCCTAAACCCTCAACCCTCAACCCTAAACCCTAATCCCTCAACCCTAAACCCTAATCCCTTATCCCTAAACCCTAAACCCTATCCCTAAAGCCTTAACCATCAACCCTTAAACCTTAAATCCTAAACCCTATCCCTAAAACCTAAACCCTCAACACTATACCCTAAACCCTAATCCCTCAACCCTAAACCCTAAACCCTATCCCTAAAGCCTCAACCCTTAAACCTTAAATCATAAACCCTATGCCTAAACCCTCAACCCTTGGCACTATACCTTAATCCCTAATCCATTATCTCTAAACTCTAAACCCTATCCCTAAAGCCTCAACCCTCAAGGTCTGTAAACCTTAAATCCTAAACCCTATCCCTAAACCGTCAACCCTCAACATTATACCTCAAACCCTAATCCCTCAACCCTAAACCCTAATCCCTCAACCCTAAACTATAATCCCTTATCCCTAAACCCTATCCCTAAAGCCTCAACCCTCAACCCTTAAACCTTAAACCCTATTCCTAAACCCTCAACCCTCAACACTATACCCTAACCCTAATCCATCAACCCTAAACCCTATCCCTAAACCCTCAACCCTCAACACTATACCTCAAACCCTAATCCCTCAACCCTATACCCTAATCCCTCAACCCTCAACCCTAATCCCTTATCCCTAAACCCTATCCCTAAAGCCTCAACCCTCAACCCTTAAACCTTAAATCATAAACCCTATGCCTAAACCCTCAACCCTCGACACTATACCTTAAACCCTAATCCCTTATCCCTAAACCCTAAAACCTATCCCTAAAGCCTCAACCCTCAAGGTCCTTAAACCTTAAATCCTAAACCCTATCCCTAAACCCTCAACCCTCAACACTATACCTTAAACCCTAATCTCTCAACCCTAAACCCTAATCCCTCAACCCTAAACCCTAATCCCTTAACCCTAAAGCCTCAACCCTCAACCCTTAAACCTTAAATCCTAAACCCTATCCCTAAACCCTCAACCATCAACACTATACCCTAAACCCTAATCCCTCAACCCTAAACCTTAATACCTCAACCCTAAACCCTAAACCCTATCCCTAAAGCCTCAACCCTCAACCCTTAAACCTTAAATCATAAACCCTATGCCTAAACCCTCAACCCTCAGAACTATACCTTAAACTCTAATCCATTATCTCTAAACCCTAAACCCTATCCCTAAAGCCTCAACCCTCAAGGTCTTGAAACCTTAAATCCTAAACCCTATCCCTAAACCGTCAACCCTCAACACTATACCTTAAACTCTAATCCCTCAACTTTAAACCCTAATCCCTCAACCCTAAACCTTAATCCCTTATCCCTAAAGCCTAAACCCTATCCCTAAAGCCTCAACCCTTGACCCTTAAATGTTAAATCCTAAACCCTATCCCTAAACTCTCAACCCTTAAAACTATACCCTAAACCCTAAGCCCTAATCCCTTATCCTTAAACCCTAAACCCTATCGCTAAAGCCTCAACCCTCAACCCTTAAAGCTTAAGTCATAAACCCTATGCCTAAATCCTCAACCCTTGACACTATACCTTAAACCCTAATCCCTTATCCCTAAACCCTAAACCCTATCCCTAAAGCCTCAACCCTTGACCCTTAGACCTTGAATCCTAAACCCTCAACCCATGACACTATACCTTAAACCCTAATCCCTTATCCCTAAACCCTAAACCCTTATCCCTAAAGCCTCAATCCTCAACCCTTAAAACTTAAATCCTAAACCCTATCCCTAAACCATCAACCCTTGACACTATACCTTAAACTATAATCCCTTATCCCTAAACCCTAAACCCTATCCCTAGAGCCTTAACCCTCAACCCTTAGACCTTAAATCCTAAACCCTATTCCTTAACCCTCAACCCTAGACACTATACCTTAAACCCTAATCCCTTATCCCTTATCCTGAAACCCTATCCCTAAAGCCTCAAGCCTCAACCCTTAAAACTTAAATATTAAACCCTATCCCTAAACCCTCAACCCTCAACACTATACCTTAAACCCTAATCCCTCAACCCTAAAGCTTTAAACCATTAACCCTTATCCACCCCTCTCCTCCCCTATCTACCTCACTCCATCTCTCCCCTATCTCTCCACCCTTAGCCACCTAGGTCTCTCACTTATCCATAAATCCTCAACCCTCAACCCTTAAACCTTAAATCCTAAACCCTATCCCTAAACCCTCAACCCTCAAAACTATACCTGAAATTGTAATCCCTTATCCCTAAACCCTTAACCCTATCGATAAAGCCTCAACCCTCAATGCTTAAACCTTAAATCCTAAACCCTATCCCTAAACCCTCAACCCTCGACACTATACCTTAAACCCTAATCCCTCAACCCTAAACCCTAATCCCTCAACCCTTAAACCCTTAAATACCTCAACCCTTAGATCCTAAACCCTTGACCCTTAAACCCTAAACCCTTAAAGCCTCAACCCTTATCCACCCCTCTCCTCCCCTATCTGTTGCACCCCCATATCTCCCTTATCTCTCTCACCCCTCTCTCCCTATGTTGTAGGTCTCTCACTTGTATATCTCTCATGGCTCTCTAGATATTTCCCTTCCTGTCCACCTCTCTCCCTCCTCCTTACCCATCTTTCCCTCAAGTTGTCAACTTCACTCTCTCATTTTATTATATATCTCCTCTCACCTCTCTATCTCTCACCTTTGTCTCCCCCTCACCTCTCTACCTCTCCCCTCTCTACATCTCTCAGTCACTCCTTGTCTACCTCTCCATCCGTCCTTAGCCATCTAGGTCTCTCACTTAACCCTAAACCCCAAACCTTATCCTAAATCCTCAACCCTCAACCCTTAAACCTTAAATCCTAAACCCTCAACCCTCAACACTATACATTAAATGCTAATATCTTCACCCTTAACCCTAAACCCTATCCCTAAAGCTGCAAACCTTAAACCTTAAACCCTAAACCTTATCCCTAAACCCTCTACCCTCGTCACTATACCTTAAACCCTAATCCCTTAACCCTCAGCCTTAAAGCCTCAACCCTCAATCCTTAAACCTTCAACCCTAAACCCTATCCCTAATCCCTCTACCCTTGACACTGTGCCTTAAACCCTAATCCCTCAACCCTTAAACCCTTAATCCCTTAAAACTTAAACCCTTAAACCCTAAACTCTCAACCCCTAGATACCCTTAAACCCTATACCCTATACACTTAACCTTGGACACTCAACCTTGAACATTATCCCTCAACCTTCAAACCTCTACCCTATAACCTATACCCTCAACCCTATACTTATGCCCTAAACCCTCAACCCTCATCCATATGCCTTTACCCTCAACCTTAAACCCTAAACCCTATATCTTAGACACTCAATCTTTAACATTATCCCTCAAATATAAACTCTCAACCCTCTACCCTATACCCTCTACCATATACATAAGCCTTAATTCCTCAATCCTCAACCCTATACCTTAAACCCTAAAACCTACACCCACAAACCCTCATCCCTATACCCTATAACCTCACCCTTATACCCTAAACCCTGAATATTTTGCCTCAACCCTATACTTACAACCTAAACCATACACTCTCAACCCAAGTCACCCTATGCCTTATATACCCTCAATCCATATCATAAACCCTAAACCCAATATCCTAAACCTAAATCCCCATGCCTTACACACTTAATCTTATACACTCAACAAGCTGAATATTATTCCTCAAGTGTAACCCTCAACCCTAAACCCTCAACCCTTTACCCTCAACCCTCTACCTATTACTTAAGCCCTAATCCCTCAACCCTCAACCCTATATCTTAAACCCTAAACCCAAAAAACTCAACTCTCAACCCTAAAAACCATACAGGCTAAGGTCCTTATATACCCTAAACACAAAACCTTTACATACATACATATAGGCATACATACATACATTAAAGCATACATACATACATGTGCATACATACATACAAACATGCATACATATATACATACATACAAGCATGCATACATGTACATACATACATACAACCATACATACATATCTACAAGCATACATATATACATATATACATATATCAAACATACTTAAGAAACTTGAACATAAATCATTCAAAGGGAGACATAACGCACTCGCGTTATGTCAAACTGGGCAAACATTGGGCAAAATTGCAAAGAAGAAAAACATGTAAAACATAACGTGAACACATTATAATGTGCTCACGTTATATTTTGCTTTGGGAATCCCAAGCCTTAGGCTTGGGATTTGCTTTGGATTTCCAACCCAAAGGCTTGGAGTGCCTTCCCAATGTCCAAAGATGTGTTTTTGCATATTCTACAGGATTTCACATAATTTTGTTCGTGCTAACCCTCAGATTTGCACATGTTTCAAGGTTGAACAAATCGAACACCTAGGTAATGTTAGGCTTTCTCTTAGCTATTTAACGATGTAATTTTTTTGACATTTTGACAATGTTAAGCCTTTCATCTTTAATTTCTTTTGTTTGTGTGTCTATTTTTGGGAAAAAACTAGTGTTTGGTCTTTTTTTCATTACAGATTAACCGTTCATTGAAATTTCAAAAAAATTACATTTTTATAAACTAGACTCCATTCTACACATTAAAAAATTAATTTTCAATTAGTTTTCAAAATTTAGAGGGGTAGCACGACCAAAATTCTATTATTTAGGATGTGTCCACTTTGAAAATTAATAAAAATCAAATATTCATTAAAACGTTATTAGAAAAATTGGGCATAAACTACATGCTGTTAGCTAATTTATCACAAAAGTGATTTTAAAAATACCAAAAAAAAGTTAATCTTTTGAGGGAGCCACAAAACATGCTATGTTATGTTTTTTTGATAGAAACAACACTAATTTTTGTGGCTTCCTTTTTTGAACCCCTTAATCTATACCATTTTCAAAAAGAAATAGTAGTTTAGAAAGTAGACTCGGAGCACTATAAACATTGTTTTTGTTGCATTTTCAAATTTTGAGTGTAACTATCCTCAATTTCTCATCCAAGGTAAGTATTTCCTAATTTTAGAAAAAAAGTGGCCACTTAATACCCTTTTTTGGCCCCCCATCTTCTTGCACTTACCCTTTCTCATTATATTCTTTTCTAACCTTTGTTTCTATAGACTTTTCAAATGACTCAAAACGTGTACTTACTGAGTTTATTAGTCCCTTGAGTTGATCTATTGGTGGCAATGATGTGTCTTTTTGGTGTGAAGGCATCAACTTCTCCAGGATACCGAATGCTTCACCAATGAGATGACTACCTTGTAAATGTGACTTCAACATTTCTTCCTATGCCTTTGCATGAAAAATTGTCCCAAGTTTCATTTTTTGTAATGGGGACATAGATGCCATGATTATGGGACTTTGTAGCAACTCATTTGATTCCAATATTTGACTTTCCTATTGTTTCTCAAGAAACTCCCTTGCCAATTCAACAGGGTCTTTGGTAATAGTGTCAGCAACAATGTCTCTTGTCCTTTCATCAAACACTTCTTTTTCTTGATTTTTCTCAGGTGGTTCTAGGTCCGTAGCCTTTGGTTGAACACTGTTTTACACCAGTGAAGGGCTTCTCTCAACTTGTTCATGTTCTTGATCATCAACTTTATTTTGCTCATTAGTCTTCTCCTTGGTTGCTTGATCATCAACTTGATGTTCCAGAGGAGGACTTGTCTTAGTTTGATCCTTGTCAACTATATTTAGACCATCAGTAGTAGGGGTTTGATCTCCTTTCTCCTTTATCTCTTCATTATTTTTGTCCAACCCTTGGTCCATGCTAATTTTTGGAGTAGATGTGTCATCTCCAACACTTGTTTCTTCATTATCATATATGGTTGGGAGATGAAATTCCTTCAACACTCAAAGTGATTTCCTTAGTCTCCTTAACTAACTTCTCAATGTCATCTACCATGAGAGTGTTCATCCTCTTCTTTATGCTAAATTCTTTATTAAGTACTTTGAAGACTTTTGCCTTTTCTTCTTGAGTGATCTCAAGACATAGCTTTATTAGTGTATTTTCTCTTAGTTCAATATCCTTTGCCATGGCAACTTCTTTTCTTGTAGACATTATACTACCCAAGTTGTCTGGGAGATCAATAATTATCTCAATGAGGGATTTATTGTATATGTCCAAGTATTTGATGACAACAGTTTAATGATGTTTTTATCTGCATCATCATAGTCATCCTACAATTGAGCTATAGGTTTCAAATTTCCATCAATTGTTATGGCCTTTCGGACATCTTCAAGACTTATAGTGGCCTCTGTCTTTTTACACTAGTTTCTTCTCCTTTTTCCTTGTTTTTCTATTAGAGGGTTTGTCTGGCTTGCTACCGGAGGCTTTGGTTGACTTAACTTTCATTTTCTTAACCTCCTCATCTAATTCTATTTCCTCCTCATCAACTCCTACGCTCACATGCATTCTTTTAGCTTTTGTCTTCTTTCTCTTATGACTTGTTGCAGGGGATTCCACACTTGTAGAGGGTGTGGGACCGAAGGATACAGATGCAACTTCTGCAGAGGTAGAACCTCTAGTTCTTCTTTTAGTTACTGTTGGATTCTCTAGTTTCCTCTTAGGCTCTTCCAGAGCCTTGAACGGTTCATTTTCCTTCTTTTCTCTTGATGTCCTATCTACTTGAGCTTTTGCTCTTGCTTTTAAGATTTGTTCTTTTGTAAATCCCTGACTTTGGGCATATTCTTCAGATTTTTTCCTTGCCTTCTTCTAAATTTTTAGCATTCTCTGTTCAACATGGACTTTTGTTGACAACTCCTCATAGGTCCCAAATCTTTCTTCTTTGGGGTCCCTGGGTTTTCTTAACATGTGTTGGACATAATTATCCAGTATTATTCCATCTACTTCATACCCCATTAGCATAACCTAGATTGTTCTAGGCTCAACAGCTTCCATCATGCATTGGTCTTTTGTTACAATGAAGCATATGTCATTCTTGTATTTTTCAACAATTCCCTTGGGAATCCTTTCCCTAGATTGCATAATTCTCTAGAAATTCTTGAAATAGCCACATACAATTGTGTTTTGTTCCTCATAGCTTCCTATGCTACTTAAATGATCCCTAATTTACACTGCAACTGGTTGATTGTTTAACCAAAATAGGTTTTTCATTTTGGGTAATTCTTGCATGAAGTAAAATAATAAGAAGATGATCAATGGACCAAATTTGAAGGGGTATTTGTTCTCCTTTGTCTTCTTCAAGTTTTCCATTAGCTGCAGTCGAAGCAACTCACAGAGATCATAGTTTGCATTCTCCTTAATCATTTGGTAAGCAGTGTAAATAGTTGTGCCAAAGACAGAGTTCTCCCTATTGGTGAAGTAAATCTTATATCCAATTACCATTGATGCAAACTTCACTACATGGTCTGCAATGTCATTAACTATTAATGCCCTCTTGTCAAATTGGGCTCTGGTTGCTTATGTCATAGTGCTATTTTTCATAGCTTTTAACAAGGGCATGCTATCGGTAGAATTTAGTCTTGTCACAACCCTAATTGCATCCTTGGTGATCTTAAAGTGCTTTTCAAGCCACATGAACTCATCATGAATCCTACTCCACACATACTGTACCCATTCATCTCACACAAATGTAGGAAAGTCTCTGTACTAAATGAATTTCTTCTCTTCCAAAGCCTTGTAGTCTTCCCTTCAACTCAAATTTGTGACCACTTAGATGTTTTAGATATAAATCTAAGAATTTGCTGTTACAATGTTCTTCTTGGGTAGCATGAATGTAAGCCCTAACATCCTCCGTATGCATCACTCTGTGTGGTATACTCAAAAATGGACCCATTGGATCAACTTTTGTTGATTTACAGGGATGTTTTTTGAATATCAGCCAAGCTCGCTCAGTGATATCAACAACTTGTGGAGTTGCCATTTTTGTAAAGATTTAAACAAATTCACTATATGGTTTTAACTGTACATACCTTTTTATGTCAAACTAGGGTTTTCTTTACTTGAATCACTGTGAGTTTCTTTGCATCTCTAGGAATCATTGATATTGCATAGAATTCTTCTTCAGTTTCTCTCAGACACTTGATAGCTTGAATTCAAAGTGAATTGTTTGTCGAATGAGCTCCTTTTTAACCCTTGTTATGATAACCTAGTTGTCATAAATGCTTGTTCTCCAAAAGTAGTTAGACTCTCCACTATAGAATACAGTCGATTAGGATTGCTCCACAATGTTCTACTAAAATTTCTTTCAAAAGATCTATCATATAAAGCTTTTCATCACATCTTTGTGCCAGATCCCAGCACAAACTATCTAGCTGGGGGATTAGGATTTTCAATATAGGTCCTCCTGAGCTAGAGCTCCCATTTTACTTCTCAGAGGAAGTATCTACACCAGAGGTTTGTGCAGATCCATCCCTGATCTCATTAACATCCTTCTTAATCTGGACCTTGCTCATTTCCTTCTTGATTTCCACCAGATAAACCTTGTTTTTACCTTTATCTTATCTCTGCTCTATTTTCCTTTTCTCTGTAGGATAGTCTCTTTTCTCATTCTTGCTTCTGCAAAACCTTGCAACATGTCCAAACCTATTGCAATTGTAGCATACCACATTCCTCTGTCCCTAATTCCTTCTATTGATTGGATTCATTCTTGATTTGCATTGGTTAGCCATATGCCCAAATCTATTGCATGCAAAGCACTTTCTATTGAAAGATTGAGTATTCCTTGTATTGTTAAAACCATTCCTTACCAGACTTATGTATTCATTTGATCTATGACTAATTTTCTTGCAATTGAAACATTGACCAGAGAATGTTGGAACATTTTGATTCATTTTACACCTACACTGAGTAGCCTTATGACCAAACTTATTGTAATTAAAACAATAGCCATTGAAAGATGTGTACCTTTGAGAATTTGACTGCTTGACCAGAGGTCTTCTAGGTCTTCTTTTGTGATTTTGGAACTACTTGCTTTTGTTTTTCATCTCAATGTTTTCTTGACCTGATTTAGAACTTTCTCCTTTTTCAAATCCCAAGCCTTGCTTGTCATCTGAACTCTTCTGACTTTCAATCAACTCCTCAAGATTTACAAAGCTTATTTTGAATTTTTCTTTATAGCTATTAGATGCTTCTAGATCATACTTCAAAAGTAACACATCTTTTCCCAAATTTTCACATTCCTCAGACTTATCCTTCACAACCTGATTTAGATACTCCTCAACTTTTGTTTTTTCTTCAACCAGCCTTGATAGATTGTCTATGGATTCATGTGCTTCTTTTAGTTTCTCACTTAGTTCTTTTCTTCTTTCCTGGGACTTCTTGACTCACTCCTTTAGTTTTAGAATTCAATCATCAACTTCTTTGATATTTTCCACCAAATCTTTGATATCGGCTTCAGACTTGTCAATATCTTCAAGAGTAGCTTGTAGTTGTTCATTGTTGACATATATACAATCACCAATTTTAATGGTACCTAGATGACTTGCTTCTAGAGAAGTGAGATATCCATTTGCTACCATGTGTACACATTCCCAAATCTTCCTCAAGTTGTTAAACTCCATCCAAGGAACCTTGCTCTGATACTAATTGTGATCACAAAGAATACTGAGAGGGGGGGTGAATCGATATTGTGTAAAACTTTTCTTTCATATATTTATTAATCCATTTACCACATTCAATAACATGAAAGTAAAACAAACATAAGAAGAGCAACCACAAAGTCATAACACATAGACACTAGGATTTTTATGTAGAAAACCCCAAAAGGGAAAAACCATGGTGAGTGTTAGCTCACAATATATTATGATATCAAAACTAAATTACATGAAGGCTCATTGCCTTAGGGCTCATTGTCCAAGGACTCACTGTCCAAAGAAGTGCTCATTGCAATAGGCTCGTTACCAAGAAAATAGAAGAGAAGATAGAAGAAGGATTGGCTCACTGCCAAGATGTGACTGCTGCAAATGCATCTATAGAATGTTGAAGCGTAGTTCCATTAATAGATCAGTATACAGACTCAAATGTCTTCATAATGTCTACCCTACCTTTTTCTACTCTACTCTTCTGCTCTCACTATCTTTTTCTGGTCACAAAATTACCCTAGATCGCACACATATTGAATTCACACCATGTTCACATGCATTCATACCTCCAAGGCCAAAATCTATCGAGTATATATATTTGCATCAAGAATTTCCTCAAACTAGATTGGCATGCAAAAGATAAAGCTTGTATATTCAAGTTATACCTTATCGGCCTGTTATTGTGTCCTAACAACAATGCAGACCCAATCAATCATGCAAGACTTTTCATATGAGTCTAGACCTAATGTAGAACCACTTAGATTGATTATTCTAGTCATATATCTTGACCGCATATCGATCTAATATGACTGTCGGCTTAACCCTTAAGTGTACACGTGACTAGATTAACTGTCATACCATAAATTTTCATGCGAACCATATGAGACCTTAAAATTTATAACCAAAATTCATAACCAAAATTCATTATAGACCTCTTATCATACCTTCAGAACTGCATAGCATAATACTCTTTGATAGTGAAATGTGGATCTTAGAACTGTTGTTCTGTCACAGAGAAATATTGTCAACTTGAAAGCCGATGCTGGAGAACTTATAAAATGTGAGCCGAAGAACTTCAAGCTCTACAAATCTAGATTTAGATGCTCATGACATGTATCTTTAATGTGTCAAAACCGCAAATCAAAATATTCATTAGCAGAGGAATGCCGACCAAATTGCTTAGGTACTCTACACTGTTTCTGACTTAACTCTGTTCACTCCGACTTAGAGATTTCACCATATGACTTCCAGAGGAAATCAAGACTTGAACAATGAATCACGACTTCATCAGATAGCTGTGAGTAACATACCAGAACTACATGACAAGATCTTAAATTGTGGATGAGCACTAACTAAATTACTATCACTGTCTTAGTATCCTATCAATACTTAGTCAATTTTGGCTAAGTTAGTCTTTCCGGACCAAAAGACTATGCACACCTTTGTCACAGGAATTATCTCCAAACATGTCAAGTTGTTACCATCCATGACAACATCATATTAGCAGTGTCTCTTGACTTTGTTGCCAACAAAAAGGTGTCCTCCAATACTGAATTTAGTATCAGTAGTTGCCCCCAGTCAAGTATAAGACATGGTTATTATGAAAAGGATGGATGGAACGTGGAAAGCGAAGGACATTAAATGTTGACTATTCTGAGGCCATGAGAAGGATATCATAGTTTTATTGTAGATTATGATGTGGATTATGTGAAGGGTAAAGAGAAAGACTAGATAGAATGATTGTAGATAGTGGAGCGAAGACCAACTATAAATGGCGCCTATTTGCCAGGTTTTCACCATGGCACTTATCCAAAGTGCCACCGAAGTGGTTTTCACTATTGGATGAATTATTTCTCTGTTGGAACTAGACAACTGAGAGGGGGGTGAATCAGTTGTCCCATAAAAACTTTTCTGCCTTTAACCTTATTTATTATCTTACTATCAGATTAGTGATGTAAACATTAAAGCATAAATCAACAACATAGGAGTAGAAATATAATCAACACACTTGACACCAAGATTTTGACGTGGAAACCTAGTTAAGGGAAAAACCACGGTGGGGGTCAACCCACAAAATGCGTACCCTGTTAAAAGTACTTAGTAAAATAGAAGGCACATGACTTTGGATGCACTGCCTAGAGCTGACTGCTCAAAAGAAGGCTCACTACCTATAGAATTTATTTAGAAAGAATTAACTGAGAAATAGCATCTACTTCATGCCTGATTCAGTTTCAATGAATGGTCAAGAACTTTCACTTTGCCTCAAACTCTTGTTCACACTCTACACTGTTCTCGCTCTTTTTCTTCTCTGCTCTGCTCCTGATCATTTCTTCAGATTTTATCTATTTTGCATATGGATAATTTCAATACCTCTTCAACAAGTATTTATATACTTCATCAACTTTGGAATGATCAACAAGGTCGGCCAAACTTAACACGGATCTTTATACTGTTGGTCAATCATAGCTGAGACTTGAGTCTTCCTCCATTAACACACCATGCTTCATAAAATGATTTTTAGATCATCTACAACACGCTAGGAACATCCAGTTGGCCAAGACTAGGAAGAACAACAACAACCAAGAGGAAACCTTCAATCGTGAGCTCCTTTGTCAATGTGGACCACCAACACAATAGCCACATGATCTAGAGACTACCATAAGCACAATTAAGTTAACAGAAATAACCACACTTCGCATCACCAGAATCACTTGTATCTTCATACTGAACCTCAAGAACACATACTGCCATGAATGTCAAAATAGAAAGATTGCTTCCGGATCTCCAAACCATGAACCACTCGAGTTGAGGGAACCAACATCTTTAACATGCCTCTAGATCCACAGATCACAATATTCTCATAACAGATGAATCTGGACCAACTTCTTGCCACTCTGTCATAACAAAACAACTGTAAAAACCTATTCTACTCAGAGGGCCATAACTTTGCCAAATCTTCATATGGACCTTTCAAATCTTAATTGGAGCAACACTAGGCAACCCTATACAAACCCTTTAATCTACAAACTTTGATCTTCACCTTACTGGAAATAGTGATCATTCCTTTGCACTGTCTTCACTGTTTTCAATAGAAGGATATGTTGACATCAATGACAACACATTAGACACATATTTGCAACAATCTCCCCCTTTGTCATTGATGGCAACATATGATGTGAAAAACTAATTTAGCCATCAAGACAAGAACTTCTCCCTCTTTCTCTTATCACACCTACAATCACTTTCTTCACTACCCCCTTTCACCAGCAACTACTTACTTCCAAGTTTTTCACATGATTTCTCTCCCCCTTTGACATCAATGGCAAAGGGCACAAAATTTCAGACTGATCTCCAATGTTTACATATTGACTACTCCCTAGAGTAGTATTCTCTCAACATCAATTCAGATCTCAAGATATGACTGAGAATTCCACTAGACTAATGCACCTTAGTGCATCTTAGTTCTGCTTAGGAGAGGTAATAATCCCTAACTTCTCTCTGAGATACACAAAAGTATCCTTGGGAAGAGGCTTAGTGAAGATGTCTACAATATGATCTTTGGAAGGCACAAACTCCAACTTGACTTCATTCTCATTTATTTTCTCTCTCAAGAAATGAAACTTGATAGATATATGCTTTGTTTTTTAATGCAATACCAGATTCTTTGAGATGCTTATTGCACTAGAATTATCACAGAAAATTGTGACTAGCTCCTAAAACATAATTCTAATGTCCTTCAACATTTGCTTCATCCACAAAACCTGAGTGCAATTATTTGCTGCTGCTATGTACTCTGCTTCTGTAGTAGACACAGATATTACCTCTTGCTTTTTGTTTATCCAAGAGACCAATCTTCTTCCCAAGAAGAATGCACCACCACTAGTACTTTTTCTGTCATCCACATCTCTTGCATGAAGAGTGAAGTTGTTCTCCTTTAGATACCATAGTCCATAATCAATTGTCCCCGTGAGATATCTAAAAATTCTTTTGACTGCCATAACATGGGATTCTTTTGGATCAGCTTGAAATCTAGCAACAAGTCCAACTGCATTCATGATGTCAGGTCTTGTCTGGATTAGATAAAGCAATCCTCCAATCATTGATCTATATCTTTTTTGATTTACCTTGGGAGAGTCATCATCTTTGCTTAGCTTGCATCCAGTTACCATAGGTGTACCTACTGGCTTTGAGAATTCCATTCCAAATTTCTTTAGCAATTCTTTTACATACTTGGACTAAGATATGCAGATACCTTTACCTGATTGAACAATTTGCAGACCTAGAAAGAAATTCATCTCACCAAACATTGACATCTCACACTCACTTTTCATCTGATCAGCAAATGCTTTACACATGCATTCATTTCCACCAAAAATGATATCATCAACAAAAAATTCAACAATTAGAATGTTCTCATGATCAATTTTGAAGTAGAGATTACTATCAGTAGTACCTTTGCTAAATCCTAGCTTAAGCAAATGCTTATCCAATCTGGCATACCAGGCTCTTAGAGCTTGCTTGAGTCCATACAAGGCTTTTCTCAATCTACAAACCATATCTCCCTAATCAGACAACTGAAATCCTTCTGGTTGTTCAATGTAGACTTCTTCCTCCAAATCTCCATTCAAAAATGCTGATTTCACATCCATTTGATATACTTTAAAATCTTTGAAGGCAACAAATGCAAGAAATAATCTAACTGCCTCTATCCTTGCCACCAGAGCAAAAGTTTCTTCAAAATCAATTCCTTCTACTTGAGAGTAGAATTTACATACCAACCTTTCCTTATTCCTTACCACCTCACCATATTCATTCAGTTTATTTTGGAAGACCCATTTGGTTCCAATCACATTTTTATCCTCAGGTCTAGGAACTAGATCCCATGTGTGATTCTTTTCAATTTGCATCAATTCCTCTTCCATTACTTTGACCCAATTTTCATTATTGCAAGATTCACTTACCGATTTAGGTTCAATCCTTGAAATCAAACAAATCTCTTCTTGATCTTCAGACATTTTTCTCCTAGTTCGAACACCTTTACTCTTATCTCCTATGATCTGATCTTCAGGATGATTTAATCTTACATACCTAGGAGATTTGGAGATTGTTTGAGCTTCTATTTCTTGAACTTGTTCCTCATCATTTGTGTTAACCTCTAGAGTCACTGGTTCAAACTGAATCTGGGTCTGAACTTGAACTTGCCTTCCTTGATTTTGACTTTCATCTTGATCATCTGAATCATATCCAGAGTACCTGGAATGTCCTTCTTTGCTTTCATCAACTATAACATTCGTACTTTCAACAATATTCTTCAATCTTTTATTGAAGCACCGGTAGGCCTTATTTTGAGTTGAGTATCCCAAAAATATTCCATCACTTCTTGCCTCAAACTTACCTAAGTCCTCATCTCTTTTGATATAACATTTACTACCAAAGACTTTGAAGTATCTCATAGTAGGAGGATGACCAAACCAAGGTTCATAAGGAGTATTACCAAAATTTTGTTTGATCTACACCTGGTTAAGAGTGTAGACAACAATACTCACGGCTTCTCTCCAATAAACTTGAGGAATATTTGTTTCCATCATCATGGTTCTGGCAACTTCTTGAATGGTCCAGTTCTTTCTTTCCACAACTCCATTTTGTTGAGGAGTCTTAGGAGCAGATAACTATCTTTTTATTCCATGCTTTTCACAGAAAACATCAAACTCACTAGAGGTAAATTCTCCACCTTTGTCAGATCTCAGACACTTTAATTTCCCACCAATCTCATTTTCAACCATCATCTTGAACACCTTAAACTTGTCAAGGGTTCTAATTTTTCTTTTAGAAAGGTTACCCACATCATCCGGGAGTAATCATCAATTAGTAACATGAAATATCTGTCTCCTTGTACACTCCTAATTCTAGCAGGACCACAGAGATCAGTATGTACCAGTTCCAATCTCTCACTTGAACCTTGTTCCTTACTCTTGAATGAAATTTTGTTCTATTTGCCCAATTGACATTCTCTACATATGTTATTAGGTTTCACAAGTCTTGGAAGATCTCTTACAGCTTGAGTGGAACTTATTTTGACAATGTTGTAAAAATTCACATGACACATCCTCCTATGTCATAGCCAACTTTGATCTATCTGATCAATCAAACAACTTTTCCTAGAACTACTTAACTAAAAGATGTTACCTCTAGTTTGAGTACCAGATGCAATTTCAGTTCCGGAGCTTTCCAAGATTTTACATTTTCCATCCTTGAACCGAAGATCATAACCCTTGTCAACCAACTATCCAACATTGAGAAGATTATGTTTTAGTCCTTCCACATACAGAACATCATTGGTGCTATTCTTGCCATCAAAAGAGATGGATCCTCTACCATGGATTCTACCAGCTGAGTTGTCTCCAAATTTCACAAGTCCTCCTTCATAGTTTTCAAAGTTCACAAACTTACTCTTGTCACCAGTCATGTGATGAGAACATCCACTATTAATAACCCATTCATCCTTTTCAATAACCTAAGCAGCTAAGGCACTTTCCACATTTTCACAGCTAGCAAATTCAGTAGACATTGGATCTTCTTCTTTGATAGCAATAAACACCCAATCATTTTTAGAGGAGCCTCCATGATCAGATTCATCATCTGTTACCCCTTTTTCTCCATTTTCTTAGACATAGTAACATTTCTTCTGACCTTTATACTTGTTAGGGTTAGGTTTTGAAAACCTTTCTAGACATCTTGAGGCAAAATGACCAATCTTATTACAAGAAAAGCATTTGAGTGGTAATTTTCCTTCATACTTACCAGATCCTCTTGGCATTCTTTTGGCAATAAGAGCTTCAAGATCTACTGTTTCTATTTCAACATCTTCAAGATCCTTTCTTTTCTTTACAAATCTATTTGATCTTGCAGAAGAGCTTTCACCTGGATCATATCTTTGTTTTCCATACACACTGGCCTTAAATGCAGATTCAGACTTGGGAAGAGAATCACCAAACTCAATTCGATAGATGAAATTTTGCCAACCAGATAATCTCTTGTAACCTCTGAGACTATCCTGATCTCTTCTATAGCTGCACCCTTATGTTTGTATAAATCTGGTAAAGATATGAGTACTTTTGACATAATTTCTGATTCTTCTAAAGTTCCACCAGCACACCTAATGCCACACACAAGTTCATTTATCTTTTGCATGTAGATTGTGATGTTTTCATCTTCGCTCATCCTCATAGTTTCAAATTTTACTCTTAGACTTTGCAGCTTTGTACATTTGACATATTTATCACCTTGATACAGATACTCCAACTTTTTCCTGATTTGATAAGCAGTTTTTAGACCAAAGACATTTGTCATTTTTGAATCAGTCAGGGCATTCAACAAGGGTTCTTTAGCTTGAAGATTATTTTAAGCATCTTTGACTTGATTAGGAGTTAAAGGACCTTTCTCTGGAGGTTTATACTCAACACTGGTTATTGCCCAATAGGCATCGCCCATGCATTGCAAATGACACTCCATGCAATTTTTCCAAATAGAATAATTTGTTCCATCAAATCTCGGACTATCCTTCTTGTAGGTCGACATCCTAGATCTACTCAAGCAGTTAGGCTTTGATGAGAGGATTTGGCTCTGATACCAATTGTTGGAACTAGACAACTAAGAGGCGGGGGTGAATTAGTTGTCCCACAATTTTTTTTTCCTTTAACCTTATTTATTATCTTACTATCAGATTAGTGATGTAAACATTAAAGCATAAATCAACAACATAAGAGCTGAAATATAATCAACACACTTGACCCCAAGATTTTGACGTAGAAACTTGGTTAAGGGAAAAACTACGGTGGGGGCTAACCCACAAAATGCGTACCCTGTTAAAAGTACTTAGTAAAATAGAAGGCACATGCCTTCAGGCACACTACCCAGAGCTCACTGCTCAAAAGAGAGGCTCACTACCTACATAATTAATTTAGAAAGAATTAACTAAGAAATAGCATCTACTTCATGCCTGATTCAGTTTCAATGAATGCTCAAGAATTTTCACTTTGCCTCAAACTCTTCTTCACACTCTACACTGCTCTTGCTCCTTTTCTTCTCTGCTCTACTCCTGATCCTTTCTTTAGATTTTATCTATTTTGCACAAGGATAATTTCAATACCTCTTCAACAAGTATTTATATACTTCATCAACTTTGGAATGAACAACAAGGTCGGCCAAACTTAACACGGATCTTTATATTGTTGGCCAATCATAGCTAAGAATTGAATCTTCCTCCATTAACATGTCATGCTTCATAAAATGACTTTTAGATCATCTACAACATGCTAGGGACATTCGGTCGGCCAAGACTGGGAAGAACAACAACAACCAAGAGGAAACCTTCAATCAAGAGCTCCTTTGTCAATGCAGACCACCAACACAACAACCACACAATCCAAAGACCACCACAAGCATAATTAAGTCAACAAGAATAACCACACCACTTCGCATCACCAGAATCACTTGCATCTTCATACTGAACCTCAAGAACACATAGTCCCATGACTGTCAAACTAGAAAGATTGCTTCCAGATGTCTAAACCATGAACCACTCAAGTTGAGGGAACACACAAACATCCTTGACATGCCTCTAGATCTGTAGATCACAATATTCTCATACCAAATGAATCTGGACCAACGTCTTGCTACTCTTTCACAATAGAACAAATATAAAAACTTGTTCTACTCAGAGGGCCATAACTTCGCCAAATCTTCATGTGAACCTTTCAAATCTTAATTGGAGCAACACTAGGCAATGCTATACAAACCCTTTAATCTATGAACTCTGATCTTCACCTTACTGGAAATACTGATCACTCCTCTGCGTTGTCTTCACTGTTTCTAATAGAAGGATATGCTGACATCAATGACAACACATCAGGCACATATTTGCAACATTCTCTTTACTATTTTTGTTGTCCAAAGCACCACCAAAGTGGTTTTAACTATTGGGGAGTTTTTTTCTTTTTGATTTTTTTTGACTTTTTTCCAGTTTTTTGATTTTTTTGAATTTTAGGTATAGTATCTGCGGAGGTGCATGCTGTTGATGTTGGGATAAGGTGCCATTAACCTTGTAACTCCCAATATTGTATTTATTCCATTTATTATATGTAATTTGTAATTATCCATGAGGGGATGTAATTTTGAAGTAACCGGAGGTAATTACGGAGTGACTTTTACTGTTGGCAAAAGTAAAAACTCAAAGTAAATGAGGGTAGGCATTTTCCCTTGAGTAATCTACTATATTTGGCATGTATGACAATTGTCATAATATTTGGTAAGTGAATCTATGACAGCTGCAAGTTGTCATAAGATTATGAGATTCTATGACGCATATGACAGATATGTTAGTTCTATATTTGCTTTATTTAGCCCAAGGTTCCTATCTTGGAAAGATACTCTTTTGTGGAATCTATGATGGTTATGACATGTCATAAGATATTGTAAGAGGCCAGATTTAGTCTTAGGCACTCAACCTTTGCATGACTATTTTTGGACAAGTGGAAGGTGCTTGTAAGATGACATTTAATGTTTGCATGTTGGGGAATCTCATGAGAGAGAAGGTGAACACCTAGGATGAGTTGGAAAACATTTCTATAAGTATTTGCCATGTATTTTTTGCTGTAATACAGATTTTAGGTACTCAGGTGCTGCAGAAATGCTGTCAGATTGAAGATTGAAGGAGAGATGGTGGTGTTGTATTGTACAATCTTTTGTAGATTAATACAAACATTGGCCTCTTTCCTGTGTGGAGTTTTTTTACTAGCAAGGGTTTTTTCCATGTTAAACACTGTTTCATTATTTCTTGTGTTGAGTTCTTCATGTTTGGCATTTTCTCTATAGTGGGTTTTATGTTTTGTTACAATCTCCATTGTTAATGCACACTTAAAGATTGCTGAAATTTAACTTGAATCAGATTTCCATTGAAGTAGTATTTCTTTCATTTCTAACATTTGGTATTAGAGCCTAGCCAGCTTTGACTCTTGGGTGGTAGTGTGGAAGTTGTAGCTACAGTGGGAGATTTGGTTGTGTTTGTTTTGCAGATCTTGTGTTGTTATTATGGCTGCATTCACCGTTGCATCAACCTCTCCAATGGACATTGAGAAGTTCAATGGAACGGGGTATGAGTTGTGGAAACTGAAAATGGAAGATTTGTTGGAAGAAAGAAACCAATGCTTGGCTGTTCAAAAAGAGAAGAAACCCAATGATGTCTCTCTAGATGAGTGGGCAAAACTAGATAAGAAGGCACAGGGAACCATCTGTTTGTGTTTGTCAGATTCTATCCTGTTGAATGTCACAAAGGAAGAGACTGCACACAAGTTGTGGAAACGGTTGAGTGAGATCTATCAAGCCAAGAGTATGGTAAATACACTTTACTTAAAAAGAAAATTATTTTCCTTGAAAATGAAAGAGGGTGAGTTAGTTGCAAAGCATTTAAATTCATTTAATTTGTTGATGAGTTAGCTTGCTTCAGTAGATGTTGAGGTTGATGAGGAAGATAAATGTATCTTGCTTCTTTGTTCTTTACCTAAGTCTTGGGAGAATGTTATCCTTGCTATCACTGCTAACCTCACAGATCCAAAGTTGGATGCCCTTGTTGCAGTTTTACTATCACAGGAATTGAGGAAGAAGAGTTCAGATAGTTCAGGGGATGTTCTCAGTGTCAGGGGAAGGTCTAAGGAAAGATGACCAAAAGGAGATCAGAAAGGGGCTAAGGACAAGTCCAAGGGCCAGTCTAAGACTCCTTTTAAAAAGAACAGAGTTAAGTGTTGGAACTGCGGTAAAAGGGGACGTGTGAAGAAGGAGTGCAGAAACCCCAAGAAATAGTGGGTGAGTGCTTCGGATAAGTCCTCGAATGTAGGTGAAGATGTTTTACTTTCTGCATGTAACGTTGTTTCTAATGATCACTGGTTGGTTGACTCAGGATGCTCATTTCATATGACCCCACATAAGGAATGGTTCTCCACATATGAAGAATATGATGGAGGTAATATCTACCTTGGTGACAACTCTTCATATTTGATTGTTGGGAAAGGAAAGGTATTGTTGTGTTTCAGTGATGGGAGGATTAAAACCCTCCTTGGTGTTTTACATGTTCCTAGATTAGCTAGAAATCTGATTTCAGTTTTGAAGTTGAATGATTTGGCAATGCATGTGACATTTGCCAAGCATGGCTATAGATTGGTGAGAGGGAACTTGGTGGCAGCGAAAAGAAAGAGATTCAGGAACTTGTTTAAGCTTGAAGCCACTATAGTTTGTAATGCCTCTTATGTTTTTGAGGCTTCTGAAAACACTTGTATTTTGTGGCACCATAGATTGGGCCACACAAGCAATAATGTACTAAAAACTATTAAGAATAAAGAATTGTTGGTTGGTTTCTCAAGATTATTTTGATGAGCACTTTGATTTCTATGAGCATTGTGTGTTTGGTAAAGAAAATAGAAAATCATTTCCTTCAAGAAGCAATAGAGCAAAAGAGAAATTAGAGATTATTCATACGGATGTGTTTGGACATGTGGCTAATGAATCTATTGGAAAATCTCATTATTTTGTCACCTTCATTGATGATGTATCCAAATTTACATGGATTTATTTTATGAAACATAAATATGAAGTTTTCACTAAGTTTAAGGAATTCAAAGTCTAAGTAGAGAACCAGTCAGGTTTAAAGATAAAAATATTAAGATCTGACAATGGAGGAGAATATTGCTCTAAGGAATTTGATGAGTTTTGCAAGCATGCAAGTATAATCAGACAAAAGACAACTCCATATACACCACAACAGAATGGTGTTGTAGAAAGGATGAACCAAACAATTATGGAAAGAGCCAGAAGTATGTTTAGTGATGCATAGTTGGATAAATGCTTTTGGTCAGTGTTGATGATGATGTCAGTCATAACCAAACATAGAATAAAAGTTACACAACAACCTTTACTCATCTTGAAAGATACGATGAACTCAAAGAATTCATGATCCCAAGTCTCTGTTAATTAGTTCATAATCTACTGACATTACTCAGTGGTTGATGTGTGTTGTTGTTAATCATTCAAGGGCCTTACGTTCTTCAGTAATTTCTGAAAGTTCATCAATATTTCTCCAAATATCCCATTCTTTATATCTGCCCTGCATAAATCTCCAAATTATTTTACCTCTGCACTATGAATTCACTCAAATAATGTGCCTACAGGTTGATATTTGCATGAATGTTACCATTATTTGCAATTCTTTGCATGATATTTTCAACACTACATGCATTTAGCTGAAATATGCTAATGATATTTAGTTATCTACAAGATGTCAGCATATTTCATGTTATTTGCTTCTGATTATCTATTATTTGCAATTATGATGGTGAATTATTCTGAAATTAAAAGAAATGTAAATGAATACTTCAAATTTGGTGAATCTTAGCTATTAAACCACATACATACCAGATACAGTCATGAGGAGAAGAAATCAAACCATATTTTCACCAGGATGTTCCATAGCTAGATACGGATGATGCTAACTTCGAAGGAAAAGGAATGAATACAACACATACAGACTGATAAGCACTCCAAGGGACGCAGCAAATCAAAGCATGTATCAAGAATTCAAACACTGATTACTCAGGATTTATGATGATTTGTAATCAAATGTCTTCTCTTTCATTAAGTATGCAATGATATGTATGCTTACAATAACTTTGAAATAGGCACTGATATTTCAGCAGTCAAATTTCAATTAAGCTTCTGAATGTTTAAAACAAGGCACCCCTGCAGCTTTTATAGAATAAGGTGAGGGAGCGGTTACAAATGACCTACGGTCAAGATTTATCTATTAAGATCAACAGTCTAGATGAATAGCACGTGCCTGCTAGTTGGCAACTACACAGCTGGCATAGAATATTCTAGTATCTTTGACCTAGTCCATCCTCCAGCTAACAAATAGCACATTTGACAATATCCTCCTCAGCTCTGGTTCATGTTACCTCTGCATGCAACTCTGTAACTTATATCTTTGTAAATTTTGCCATTTCCTGTGCAAACTTCACCTTCTGATACGCCCTCGCCACTTTGTCATTTTCCAGATATCTGCGCACCTGATAACAGACACAAGGATTAAGCATCATCATCATTAAAAACTTTAGCAGGAAAATAAACATTTAAATCAGGCTTAGAATATGCAAACATAGATAATCAGATGATGAATCCGTGAACAATCGCATACAAAATGCATATATGATGCTAAAATTAGTCGAGTCAACCATCGTTGACCAAAATCATGCTATCAGGCCCTAAAATGGCTTCAATATCTGATCAGGTCCAGGATCATTTGAGTGATTTTTTGATAAAAATATCAAAAATGTGATTTTTGGTATTTTCTACATCTTGGTAAATCGCATTTTCGGAGGCCTTCGGAGCCAAATTAGGGCTCAAGACTTCGTCGGTGCTTGGCATTAAGCCTAAGCGACTAAGCAACTCAAACTAGATAACTAGTTTATCTTTCCGATGAGTCCAAAAAGTTTAAATTCTGACACAGTAGCTAGGAGTTATGACCCTGCCAAGGGGAAGGTGAAAATTTCCTAATTTTTTTGAGTTTCTGTGAATTTTTTGCAAATAGTTTCACCTTTTGGTAGCTCTTTTTGTATTCCAAGGGTAATGTGACCCTTCATATCATATGCAAGCCTTACATTTTTAGTTATCGCATGCATAAGATCATGCATATGCAATACATGCGCTTTTGTTCACTAAATTCCATTGAATGAAACTATCGGGTCCGGGTATGCACATTAGTTAATATGAGGGATATTAACTAATATGACTCTCTTCATAGATCAGGATATGATGATGATGTCGTCATCATGGACGGGCTTCGTTAAAATGTGAAAGGCTGATGTCATGGTCATACTGAAGGAAATTGGGTGATGTTAAGAAATATGACCCTGATATTAGGAATATCACCCTCCGAATAAGATGACGTCATAGTCATGTCGAGCTTTTTATATATCAGGTCAGAATGACATCACCGTCATGTTAGGAAAGATCAATCATATTAGAAAAGATGACTGATGTTAGAAAATAGACAAGCTTCGGATGTCCAGCTCATTGATGATGTCATCGTCATATCAGGTCCTTTATGGAATGGGATAAGTTGACATCATCATCATGTTATGTAGAAAGGGCGATCGTTGGAAAAATACCTCCGCGAGATAGAAAGGATGATGACGTCACTGCCAAGGTGATTTTCTCTGTTCATCAGGGTTGGATGACGCCATCATCATATTGGCCTTGGGGTGATATTTGAAATATTGGGTGATATTCGCAAGATTGGGTGATATTCAAAATATCAGGTGATATTCAAAAATATCAGGATGACGTCATCAGGATAATGACTTAGTTTATCATTGTTGCACTATGACGTCATCGTCATGTTATGTAGAAAGGGTTGCTATTGGAAATATACCTCCGTGAGGTAAAAAGGATGATGATGTCATCATCATGTCAATTTTCTTATCTATCGGGATTATATGACGCCATCATGATATTGTCTTTAGGGTGATATTTTGTGACGGGGTGATATTCGGAAGATAGGGTGATATTTGAAATATGACCCCCGCAAAATATATGAAGCTGTTTGACGGGTAAATGCTTCTATCACCTAAAATTGATGTCCGCATGCTGCGAATCAAATGCTTTATTAGGCGATAAAATTAGATCAGGGTGATCTTTCATAAATGACCGATGTTAAGAAATATGACCCCCCCTCGGAATATCTAGTTTGACTGGGACTTTGACTCACCATAACTCTCGTTCCCTAAGGAATATCAGGGTGATCCAAAAGGCAAACTTGCATGAAATTTTGTACTCTATCTAGCCATGAGGTTATTGACATGAAATATGAACTTTGAAAAATTGACCTCATCATGATGACTTACCTAGTCCCCTTATGCAGGATCATCTACATGACTTACTTTTACTAGACCGCCAGCAAGCAGAAAACACAAGCCAAGCCAAGCAAAAAGTTGGGTCCCTATTTTGCCAAGTCAAAATGGGGCATGTTGTGTAACCACCCAACAGTCAGAGGCTATGTGTACTACTTGCTACTTGATAAACAGATCTCCTTTTAAGGCTCTTGATTCGACACCTTATGAAGTGTGGACAGGTAAGAAACCTTTAGTTTCACATTTAAGGGTTTTTGGCTATGAGGCTTTTGTTCATGTGCCTAAGGAAAAGAGATCTAAGTTGGATCCAAAGACTGAAAAGTGTACATTCATTGGATATGGTGATAATGTCAAAGGTTATAAGATTTGGAATCCACTAACCCGCAAGATTATCTTTTCTAGAGATGTTATTTTTAGGGAACTTAGAGCTATTTCTAAACTTGAGCAACCAAAAGAAAAAGAAGAAAAGGTAAAGAATGTGCACTTTGATTTAGAGTAGCAAGGTGCACCTCAGGAAGAATAGAATGATGGATTGGAGGGTGAAGAAGAAGAAGAAGATTTGAGTAGTTCTGATGAAGATGAATCTATTGCTACAGAAGAAGTTGGTACAAATAATCATGCAGAAGAACAATTTGAGACTCTTACTCCACCCTTGAGGAGATCTACAAGATAATGGAATCTAGTTGACAGGTATAGCCCACTAGATTTCCATTGTGTACATGCTTTATTGAGTACTAACGATGAACCTAGATCATACAGGGAAGCTATTTCTGCAGATGATAGTGAGTCTTGGCAATTAGTCATGTAGGAGGAGATGATGGCATTAGACTCTTGTAACACCTAAGATCTTGTTCATTTTACCAAAGGAAGAAAGGCCATAGGATGTAAGTGGGTCTTCAAGAAGAAGTTTGAAGTAGACGAGTCATTGGAGAAATACAAGGCTAGACTGGTAGCCAAGGGCTACTCCCAGAGAGAGGGAGTTGATTTTGGTGAGATATTCTCTCCTATTACTAAATTGACTTCTATTAGATTTCTCTTATCCATTGTTGTAGCTTATGATTGGGAGATTGAGAAAATGGATGTTAAGACTGTGTTCTTGCATGGAGATCTTTAAGAAGAAATTTATATGCAACAACCTACAAGTTTTGAGGTAAAAGGAGAAGAGCATTGGGTTTGCAGGTTAAAGAGGCCTCTTTATGGTCTGAAACAATCCCCTAGAATGTGGTATCAAAAGTTTGACTCATTTGTTTTGAAATTGGGTTTTTTTAGAAGCAAGGAGGATCACTGTGTTCACATTCATTGTGTTGATGATTCTATACTGGTTATTGCTTTATATGTTGATGACATGTTGTTTTTCAGCAATACTAAGGGTATAATTAGTGAGCTTAAAGCCCAACTTTCAGGTGCATTTGAGATAAAGGATCTTGGAGCTACCAAGTATATTCTAGGAATGGAGATCAAAAGGGACAGAGTTAACAGAAAGCTTTGGTTGTCACAAAGTAAGTATATGAATACTATTTTGTAGAGGTTTAGTTTGTAGGACATTAATCCAATTAGAGTTCCTTTACCCATTGGTACTAAGATTTCATTAGATATGTGCCCAAAGACTGAGGATGATTTTGAGGATGTCTAATGTGCCATATGCTAGTGTTGTAGGGAGTTTGATGTATGCAATGGTTTGCACTAGACCAGATATTGCCCAAACAGTGGGAGTTTTGAGAAGATTTATGTCTAACTCTGGTAGACAACATTAGAATTATGTGAAGAGGGTGTTTAAATATCTTGCAGGTACTCTTGATCATTGCTTAGTTTATTTTGGTACTAATAGTGTTGATAAATCTTTGGACATACAGGGTTTTGTTGATGTAGATTGGGTAGGTGACTTGGATAGTCGAAGGTCCACTAGTGGCTATGTGTTTACTCTGTTTGGAGGTGTAGTGAGTTGAATGAGTAAGAGGTAGCACATAGTTTCTTTTTCCACCACAGAAGCAGAGTATATGGCTACTACTCATGTCTCTAAGGAGGCAGTTTGGTTGATCATACTGTGTATAGGTATTGGTTTTGATTGCATGATCATTCAGATTGGTTGTGATAGCTAGAGTGCTATCTGTTTGGCCAAGAATCCCATGTATCATGCTTGGACTAAGTATGTTGATGTTTAGTATCAATTTATTCAAGAGTTGGTTGCAAATGGAGAGATTGAGCTAAAGAAGACAGACACTCAAGAGAATGTTGCTAATTCATTGACCAAGCTTGTGGGCACATAGAAGTTCATATGGTGCAGAGAGGCCATGGGCCTTATTTCTAGTGCATAATTATTTTCATTTGATTTCCTATGGGTTGATTTACAATGTATAATGTCAAGTGGGAGAATGTTGGGATAAGGTGCCATTAACCTTGTAAATCCCAATATTGTATTTATTCTATTTATTGTATGTAATTTGTAATTATCCATGAGGGGATGTACTAGTTTCATTGGCAGGGGTAATTTCGAAGTAACCGAAGGTAATTATGGAGTGACTTTTATTGTTGGCAAATGTAAAAACTCAAAGTAAATGAGGGTAGGCATTTTTCCTTGAGGAATCTACTATATTTGGCATGTATGACAACTTCCATAATGTTTGGTAAGTGAATCTATGACAACGGCAAGTTGTCATAAGATTTTGAGATTCTATGATGCATATGACAGATATGTTAGTTGTATATTTGCTATATTTAGCCCAAGGTTCCTATCTTGGAAAGATACTCTTTTGTGGAATCTATGATGGTTATGATGCATCATAAGATGTTGTAAGAGGCCAGATTTAGTCTTGGGTACTCAACCTTTGCATGGCTATGTTTGGACAAGTGGAAGGTGCTTGTAAGATGAAATTTAATGTTTGCATGTTGGGGAATCTCATGAGAGAGAAGGTTAATGCCTAGGATGAGTTGTAAAACATTTCTATAAGTATTTTCCATGTATTTGTTTCTGTGATAGAAAATTTAGGTACTCGGGTGCTGCAGAAATGCTGTCGGATTGAAGACTGAAGGAGAGATTGGTGGTGTTGTATTGTACAATCTTGTGTAGATTAATACAAACATTGGGCCTCTTTCTTGTGTGGTTTTTTTTTACCTACAAGGGTTTTCTCCATGTTAAACACTGTGTCATTGTGTCTTGTGTTGAGTTCTTCATGTTTGACATTTTCTCTGTAGTGGGTTTTATGTTTTGTTACAATCTCCATTGTTAATGCACACTTAAAGATTGCTGAAATTTAAGTTGAATTAGATTTCCATTGAAGTAGTGTTGCTTTCATTTCTAACAGTTGATCAGCTCTAGTAATGGTTCACCTTTAGGAGTGGTGAGTTGATATGCCCCTGATCCATATGTCACAGTGATGACATAAGCACCTAACCAATTTGGCTCAAATTTTCCTAGCTTCTCTTGATCCATTTGATTCTTGGGATTTTCTTTTAGGACTAGGTCTCCAATGTTGAATTGTTTGACCTTGACTTTCTTATTGTAATTGTAGACACCCAAATTTCTCCATGTCTTGCAACACCTAGTCAAAAACATTATTAGAGACATCATGTAGCATTTTGTCTTAATCCCACTCCTAATTCCATTTATCCATTTAGCAAATTAATTAAATAAATCTTATTTATTTAATTAAAATCCCATGTTAATCCCATCCTTATCCCATTTTTCAATTAATTAAATAAATCTTATTTATTTAATTAATTTTCCAACTAATTCAAATAAAATATTTGAATTAGGTCCTCACCTTTCACCACATTCCAACACTTGTCCACCTCTCAATTGAATCATGTGTGGTAGTACAACTTTCATTTAATATCCTTCACATCCATAACTAATAAGACCTAATTTTATTAAATAAAGCTTTTTGTGTACATGATCACACATGAACTTTATTCTCCTTGCTACACTTGTCATGTGACTACAACTCCCTCAAGAAGTGGGAATAACTAATCAATCCTAGTTGTCCACATCAATCATTTAGCCTTTTAATCTCAACCATCCAATCAAATCAATCCTTTCCTATAAATCTACCCCCTCACAAGCCATTTGATCATCCACATCTCAAGCACCCTTATTCTGTCAAATTTGCATCATCACATCTAATCTTCAAGTATCCTTATGCTGTCAAAATCTCTCCACAATCTTTCATCCATTGTATTTTTATCTATCATCTTCATCTTAATGTTATGCTGTTGAATTGAGCAACCAACATATCAAATGAATCAAATCTACATGCATCTATTTGAGGTATTGAAGATTTGGGTCAAGGTAATGCATTGTATTATTTTATCATTTCCATTTATTCAAATTTTTTGTATACATTTCTGGTGAACCCGACATGAACATGCTCCAAGGATCCAATCATTAGTTTTTGCAAGTTTTTGTGGCAAAAATTTGCATGTTTCTAACCCTAGTTTGTCAAGTTTTGCAAGGGAATTATTGCAGGTGACCTCTTGGACTGAAATTGACCTCACCATTGCGTCCGAGAGGCCATTTCCATGAATTTTGACTATAAACTTCATAGGGTTTGATCACAATAAAAAATTATTGAAAATTATTGAATTTTTTAAATCATAGTCTATACAGTATGGATCCGTATAGATCCATACCATATGGATCCGCTGTACACCTCTATAGACTCCCAGTCAACCTTTGTGCAGTGTATCTCTTTTGGGTTTTTGATTATTCAACTGGTTTTATCTTATGGTTTATTGATTTTCATGGCTTTGACAACGATTTAAAGGTCTTTGTTTATCATATTGATATCTTGGGTCCATTGTTGGTTTCAAGGTCGCTACATCTATATAGAAGAGGTCAATACCTTTGAATCCCATGCTGTTAAAAACCTCATTCCCTGCCACTGGATTTGAAACCCTAATTGTTGCCTTTATTAGATTTTGACCTTCTGTCGACTTGCTAGGATTTAATTCCCTGTCCTCCACTCATGGTAATACCCTATCATTGTTTATAAACCTGACCTACCTTCAACGCAATCTTAAGAATCTACATTGCAGTCCTCCTTAACACTTGATCTAAGATCCTAGGCATCAACCATTCCCTATGAAATCCCTAAACTGTCACCTATAATAAACCTTAGCCTCAGCTTTGAGTGTTGTCGCCTCTATTTTGCTACTCCCTACCGACTGTTACGAACCTTGGCTCTGCCACTGAAATCTCCACCCTTAGAAGATCCTGTCACCTCTTCATTCCCTATCGCCACCTCTGTGGTTAAGTCACCACTTCCTAAACTTCATCGCTTCCCTCTATTAGTTGCTTTGCCACCTCAAATCCCCTCGATTGCAGTCTCCTAGGTCCTCGTTGACATATCTAAAGCCACGTCGCTGCTCTGCCATAATATATACCCTCGTCATAAGAAGATTCCTTCACGTGGTCGCATATTGATGTAGCATGTTTTTGACTATGTTTTGAGTCTATGTCCTGTGTTTGGATTCACTGTGTAGACTTCTCACTATGGGGTAACTACTTGGGTTTAAACCCTAAGTCTTAACTCTAAAACCCTGCATTTATAGCATTTGGCCCGTGGTCATGTTTTGCGACTGGGTGTGAAGCAAAAAAGGGGGGTGTAGGGCCAACGGCCTCTTATTTTTTATTTTTGCATTATTACCAACCCTGGTCATATTGATGACCAGGGGTGCTACTCCCAGATAGACTGCCAACATAAACCACCGGAGGATAACCACTATATGTGACCATGTCTTCAAACTGCCAGTAGTTAAATCAAATAGTTAGCCTGACCTAGTGCCTCCTACATGCCCTAGAAGGGCATTTTTTTTCTTTTTATCATAACTTGGTCATACAGGCTTGAAATCATGTACAAAAGGACTCGTTCGAAAGATGACTCGACAAAATTCACATCTGTGTAGTTTTATTTGGTGATTCTATCATTTTCAAGATTTTCTTGCAGTGAAAGTTTATCTTCTTTTCAAACTTCAAACAAACATATCTTGAGCAAAATTGATCTAATTTCGACGATTTTTTAAAAAAGTGCATAGAATCTCCTGAAATTTCTATTTATGCAATTTGTTTTTCTATATCAGATCATCTATCTCAGATTTTTAACAGATTGCATATTTTTGGCATAACCCTCTTTGGCTTGCAACTTTGTGTTTCTTCTTGTCTTGGTCAATTTTAGGTGAATCTAAGGAGCTAGAACAACATTGGCATCAACATCTATAGTAGATTTAAGGATGAAAAATAATCAGGTGCACACATTCCATCATTCATCTTGTTTCGTTTCATCATTATCATTGCTTGTCAACATACTTAAATTTGGGCTTAAAAATAATATTTGTTTGATTTGACATTTGGATTTGGGGCTCTTAAAATGAATTTTGTTTTCAATCACACATAAAAAATTAGGCATAAAATGAACAAGTGTCTTCTATCACACATCTTGACTTGGGATTAAAAAGAACAAGTGCTTGAACTATTTACACACCTCATTTTTCTAAGGGAAATTAACAACTATGAGCGTGAATCAAGTGTGTGTGTATGCACCCACTTGGTTTGATTTTGTCATACCTCTTCTAGGAGGCTTGCTTGGAGACACACCATTCCAAGGGATGACCTCAATCGAGGTGTGAATTGAAAGACACCCTCTTTGGGAGTTAAAATCTTGTCACTCTTGGCTAAGCCCCAAAGAACTTTATACCTTTGGGAAGTGAAGGTGAAGGGTGGGTTACCCCTTTCTCTCAGCTATGTGACATGATTTCTCTTTCATTTCATTTCCCTAGTTAACCTTGTGCAACCTAGAGTAAGACCTAATTGGCCATACCCACCTGACTAGTCTTAGGGGTTATTGATGTGTCTTCTTCAAGTGCTTGCTTATTCATCACATTTCATTTTCAAATTCAAAATTTGATTATGTGTCTTGTGTGAGTGATTCATGTGTGTACATGTGTAATTATTTGTTTGAACATTGCCAAATCAAGCTATAAACACCAAACAAATAAACAAATCATTCCAAAACATCATTCCAAGTCAAATCACATCCCAATCACATTCATCCTAGTCACCTTAGTCATCCTAATCACTTCATCCTAATCATTATCCTTATCATTATGCATAATCATCTTAATCATATCCAAATCAATTTCATCCTAAACATATCCTATTCACACCCTAAACATTCCTAATCATGTCATCCAATCATTCCAAGCCAAGTCATCCTAATCATTATCCCAATCATTCCACATCATCATCATAATCTTAGTTAAGCACTTTCCAAAAAGGTCTTAATACTTAAACACATGTGTGACACTATGCCAACATTAGAAGATCTAATACCACAATTCCAAAACCTCCTCCAAACACTTTACTAAGAACCACAACCCCTAGACCAATGAATCATTCAACAACTACAAGAGTTAATACCTCATCCAATGACCTCAAATTCAAACAAGCCAATCACCTCAAATATAACACCTCATAGCCCAAGCTCAACACTTCTTAGCCACTTGTCAAACCCAACAAGAACATCATCCTCTATCCATTCACTATCAACAACCTCCATCTCAATCCCATGTGTCACCTACATCATCATACCAATCTAATCCATCCACATGTCACATCAATCCTTCATCAACCTATCACAACCCTTCCAATGTCAACCCTTATCCATATCAATCCATATCTCAACAACCAAATTATCCTATGCAACCCCTCCATCATCATCACATGAACAATTCCCATCACAAGAACATCAACCAATTCAACAATTCCAACCATGACATCAACACATTCACTAACAACAACAACAAATCATATCACAACAACAAGTCTGAACACCAACTTCAACAAATTCCACATCAATCCTATGTGTCATTCATCCAACATAATCCATCCACCTGTCATGACAATTCCACATCAACCTATGCCACATCAACCTATCAATGTCCACCCCAACATTATCCAATTACTCATTCTAACATTCTAACACATCACCAAACCCATCCACAAGGCAACCAAGTGTCGTCACAAGAAGCACATGTAAGTCCAAGTTGCCCTTCATATATAGATCAATATCCTTCACAAAAAGCACATGCAAGTCCAAGTGGCCCCTTGTACATAAATCAAGTGTCCTTAAGTCCACATTTGGAGCAAGACCTAATATCCTTTGACAAGGGAGATACCAATCTAGCCAATGCATCCTATGAGCCACCTCCACCATCCAATCACATGCCAACACAAGAGCCAGCAAGTCCTATCCCAATACCACCATGTGATCCCAATCCTAGTCCATTCATCCATCAACCTGCATCACCTTCATCCCCATGTTCCACTAACCCTTCATTAAAAGATTCCATGGAGATACTTTTGGAAAATTGGTCCAAGCAAACTTGATTGAGCTACTCCCGCTAAGATCATATTCTCCAGCTCTTTTAAAACCTAATTGGTATAAAGATGACTAATATTGTACATACCATATGTGTAAGGGCCATCCCATATCCACTTGTACACACTTTAAAATATTGGTCAAGAACCTAGAAGATGGTGGTAAGATTGTGTTAGATAAAACCAATCTATCTAGTTCCATTTTTCTTCCATCTAGCCCAAGTCCCAATCCATCTAATCACATTATCCATCCAACAATTCTTAATCCTAAGCCTACAACACCATCTACCCTTATCATCCATCCATTATATTGTCCATCCACCCATACACTCATGAAGGATGTGATCCACTAGCTATTAGCAAGGAATCAAACATCGCCATGTCATCAAACACCTTTCCTTGAGCCTCTTCAAGAGCCCTCCATTAACATGCCTAGCCCTTCAAGCCCATCATGTGACCCACAAGCCATCAAGCCTATTCAAGAGTCTCCCTTGATAAGTCTAAGTCAACCTCCATCATGCACATATGTTGATGACCATCAAGAGCCCATTAAGTCTATTAAAGAGTCTCCAACCTTAAGTCCAAGTCAAGAGTCATCATGTTCTCATGTTTTTGACCAAGAGCCTGTTCAAGATCCTTCCACTTCCATTCAAGAAACCCAAGAGATATATCAAGATCATAATTCTAAGCATGTGGAAACATCAAGCCTTCATCTAAACCAAGATCAAAGCATCTCTAAGTTCAACTCATCCATGACCTATATATTTTCTATGATCAAGATATTATCTATGATCATGACCCTATTCATGAGCAAATTTATCCCATTTATAACACACTTAATCCTATTTATTCTCACATTTATGATCAAGGTTCTATCTATGATTATGAAAACCATGATGATCCTCTTAGCCAAACTTTATACATTCCATGATGAAGAGCTTATCCATGAACAACTTGATCCTATCCCTACTCCCATAACCATCCATGAGCAAGGTATCCAAATTACTCCTATCCATCCTCCACCTAGCCCAACCCATGATGTGCAAACATCCACTTGTCATGATGAAACACTTGGATCCCAAGTAAGCATAGAAGATCAAACAAATAGATTGGATCTAAATGAACACAATGATAATAAAGATCCTAATGATCCTTCCCCATCCACCATCGACCCCATTTCAAGCCCACCTTCATATCCTATTGGTCTATCCACCTTCATCCATGAATGTTCTTCCTTAGGACAACAACAACCTTTGTCCTCCACCTCACCTTCTCCATCCAATAACATACTCAAGTCTAATTTTTAAACCACACCTAGTCCCATAGTCCATCGTATACTCCAAAACATGAACTACCAAGGTAAAGGCTTAGGCCTTCATGAATAAGGTATTTTGGAGCCAATCCATGTTAAGGTCCCTTCACGCTCATATGACCTTGGATACCCATGCCAAGGTAAACAATATAAAGATGTTGGTAATTCCTCCATGCATTCTAAGTCCACCACTTTCCATCATAAACCACATCATATACCTAAGACATATGTTGCCATTCTGCCTCCACCATCCTACAAATGTCAAAAGCATGTGACCATACACCTTCCACCATCCAATTTACCTACTCTACTTCCAACTCCTAACATCCCTCCATCCAATTTACCTCTAGTGTTTCCAACACCCATGATCCCTATCATTCATAAATCCCCTTACATTCCTAATCATGACCAACAAATGCATACATTGTGTAAACATAAAGCTTCCACTCATCCTACCAAACCCATGGGATTCAAAAGTAAAAATTTGGATGCCTTTACCTATAAAGCCAAAAATCCTAAAGATCCCAATGCCTTAGGGCATCAATGCAAAGAATTGAAGCACAATCCATCTAACAAGCTATACAAACCCATACCTCCACAAGAAAAGTCCAAAAGCAAAATGGTTTGGGTCTGACCTAAGCAAAAATTAAGAAAGTCAAATGAAGCATCCACACCTCAAAACTGCCAACCATCCCCTTCCATTCAAAAATTCCCATTCCATTCAAAAATTCCAAAAATCCCACAATTAAAACAAAAATCATAAAATTACTAAGTCTACGTGGGTACCTAAATGCTTACATCACCCATCTCCTAAGCAAAAATCACCATTGCTTCCTATACCGCCTTCCCATCAAAAGTTTCAATGTTTATCTCAATGTGTGCAACCATTGGTCATGGTTCCATTCCATTCTGCAACATTTCCACATACCTCCATCGTCCCATCTTTCATCCACTATCCTACATATCTCCCCAATCACTTTCCTATGGTCCATGCTTTTGCATAAGCCTTCCATCCATCCTTTTGCATAAGCCCTACATAATCCACATTGAAATCCACTATCCCTCCATACATAATCCACATCATAATCAACTATTCTCCATCCCTCCTTACATAATCCACTAACATTCTCTCCATGATCCACTATCTACCTACTCCATCTCCCTTTCATGCAACCCCTTACCAACATCCATGAGAATAATGACATGGTCTATGCGATGACATCTCTCTCTAGTGGGACTATCACCTTTCATGGCACTAGACGCTTGAGTCCCTTGCATCCATATCCACCTATCCCATAAAAAAAAAGTCAAAAAAAAAATCAAAAGAGTAAAGATAAGTCCATTCATCCAATGGTGAAAACCACCCTTGGTGGTGCTTTGGATAAGTACCATGATGAAAACCTAACAAACAACCATCATGTGTAGGTTGATCTTCTATGTCACTTACACTTGGGGGCACATTGTCTCATCCATACCACACTATCATTTTCCATCTTACCATATCCTATCCTACCATCCTTAGCCATTACACCCATATACCTATCATATTGAGTCCATCCATCCTCCCTTTCTCCTTTTGATCTTGATGAAGACATAGGGGCAAAATGTTGAAATATGCTCGTGATATCTCTTGACATACCTCTGTCTTTTCCAAACCAATCCATCATGTCATCCTTTTGCCATATGATTTGTCATGTAAAATTCCTAAGTCTACTACCTAGAATAGGGCATGTTATTCCTATGCGACAATCTTTTGAGATCACATCCTAGCTCCATTATGAGGCATACATCCATCCACTATAGCCTATCTTTGTATCTATCCATTTATCATGAGTCTACCATCCCATCCATCTATCATGAGTCTTTCATGAGTCTTCCATCCCATCCATCTATCATGAGCCTGCCATCCCATTTACTATAATCCATCCTTGCACCTATACTTGGTTTTTCCCTTGTCATTGGTATCTAGCAAAAAGGCTACCCCAATTGTAAATCCATTGGCATTTTTCCAAATATTCCCACAAAATCCCAAACAAATAAAATATTTCAAAAAACTCCAAAAAATCCAAATATTTTAAAAACTCCAAAAAATCAAATATTTCAAAAAATCCAAAAAAAATCAAAATACTCCCAAAAACATAAAAAAAATCAAATATCCAACAAAAAATCCAAGAAATAAGATCAATCATCATCAAAAAATCTATCACATCAAATCCATCAAAACAAATCCAATCAAATCATCAAATCAAGCCAATCTACCAATCAATCAAAATCACATCAATCCAATCCATATCATCCCATCAATAACATCATATATCATCAAACATCCAATCAATCCCAATCAATCCATAACCCAATAAATCCATCCACCTTCATCATCACCATCAATAAAACATTATCAGAACAACATCTCATCTCTATCGTTAAGTGCCTTAATCCTATGGATATAGGGTATGTAGGCAATCTGGGATATGAAGGAAGTACCTCGATTCAGGCATAGGCGATACACCTCTTTCATCTTTCATCATTCTTCTAATCTTCACCAATCATCATCTTCATCCATCTCACATTCTTCTATCATCTATCTCCCACATCATCAATAAATACCTAAAATCCAATCAACCAAATCACATTCATTCACATTAAACCAATTCAATCAAATCAATTCATCAAACCAATTCTTTAAATCCATTCAATTCAATCATCACTTCATCAATCATTTATTCAATCACTTCTTCCAATCATTCTTATCAAATCAATCCAAGCAATAATCCAAATGCATGTCATCATTAATCCATACCAATCAAGTAAATCAATCAAGTCAAATTATCCAATCACATCCTTGGTCTTGTTCCTAATCTTGTCGTAAACCAAATCAATCATCATCATCATCATCAATGGGATATATCATTCTTGCATCCTTGTGTTGATCTAGGGATATATCGTTCCCCGCAATGACAACACTATCAATCAATCAATCAATTAATCAATTAATCATTGGTTTACAACTTGACAGGGGCAATACCTTGTTTGTTTTTGAATCATTTGTGCATGCTTGCTTTCTTGCTTGTGTGTGCTATCATCTTATCTTGCATTTATATCAAATCCGTATCATTCCAACTAATATTCATATCTTGTGTATGTTGGAATAGCTTTTTGCATTATCCTTTGCATCTAAGGTCACATCATACCTTTTGTGTATTAGGACTTCAATGCTCTAAGTTTCTTCCTCATATGTTAGGCAAGGTTGTATTACGTTGGGGCATGAGACACATCATCACCTTGGTCCTTATACCTTGGTGCATAACATCTAGTGCTATATCAAACATCATGGTTTCTCACCTTCATTGCAGCATAACACATCCTTCCTTTCTTTTATCCATTCCCTTAGCTATCTTCCTTGACCATTCCTTTCTTTTCAAGAGCCTACCCGTGTTTGTCCAACCCACCTATCCTCTTGAGTGGGCATCATCATCCTATCTTTCCATCATCCCATCTTCATCCCATCCTTTTCTTCTATCCATACCTTAACTTCTTTGAAATGATGTTACTCGACACAAATCTCATCATCTCAAACATCATTTCAAAGAGGGACAAAATGTAGACACCCAAATTTGTCTATGTCTTGCAACACCTAGTCAAAAATATTATTAGAGACATCATGTAGCATTTTGTCCTAATCCCACTCCTAATTCCATTTATCCATTTAGCCAATTAATTAAATAAATCTTATTTATTTAATTAAAATCCCATCCTTATCCCATTTTCCAATTAATAAAATAAATCTTATTTATTTAATTAATTTTCCAACTAATTCCCAACTAATTCAAATAAAATATTTGAATTAGGTCCTCACCTTTCACCACATTCCAACACTAGTCCACCTCTCAATTGAATCATGTGTGGTAGTACAACTTTCATTTAATATCCTTCACATGTATAACTAATAAGAACTAATTTTATTAAATAAAGGTTTTTGTGTACATGATCACACACGAACTTTATTCTCCTTCCTACACTTGTCACATGACTACAACTCCCTCAAGAAGTGGGAATAACTAATCAATCGTAGCCATCCACATCAATCATTTAGCCTTTTAATCTTAACCATTCAATCAAATCAATCCTTTCTTATAAATCTACCCCTCACAAACCATTTTATCATCCACATCTCAAGCACCCTTATTCTATTGAATTTGCATCATCACATCTAATCTTCAAGTATCCTTATGTTGTCAAAATCTCTCCACAATTTTCATCCATTGTCTTTTCATCTATCATCTTCCATCTATCATCTTCATCTTAATGTTATGTTGTCGAATTGAGAAACCAACATATTAAATCAATCAATCTCTCAAATTTGCATGCATCTATCTGAGGTATTGAAGATGTGGGTCAAGGTAATGCATTATATTGTTTTATCATTTTTATTTATCCAAATTTTTCATATACAGTAACTGCAACGGAGACGATTCTGATATGGTTGTAAGTGAGCCAATACATTTTGTCTCCTTTCATCCAACAACTCAAACTCATGTAACCTGGATACTCTATACTCTTCATCATCGACAAATTGCTGCATTGACACTCTCAAAGAGGGTAATTCGACCTCAATGAGAAAATTGGCTTCAAAACCATAGACAAAGGAGTATGGAGTGGCTCCTATGGGTGTACAAATGCTGGTTCGATAAGCCCACAAGGTAGGGTTAAGTTGTATATGCCAATCATGACTAGTGCCATTAACAGTCTTTTTGAGGATTTTTATAATGGTCTTATTTGACAGCTCGGCTTGACTGTTGCCTTGGGGATAATATGGGGTGGTGAAGTGATGTTGAATGTGGATTTTTTCACAAAGCTCATGAACATCCTAATTTTTGAAAGGATGACCATTGTCTGTGACCATTAAATTGAGGGACACCATATCGACATATAATGTAATTGAGAATGAACTTAGCGATTTGTTTGCCAGTGATGTATGCCATAGGAATGACCTCAATCCACTTTGTGAAGTATTTGGTGGCTGTGATGATGAATTTACGACCATTGGCAAAGGTGGGATGGATTTTGCCCACAAGGTCAAGTCTTCATTGAGAGAAGGGCCACAGTGATTTAAGTGGTTGAAGGTCCTAGGCGGTTGCATGCACAAGATCTCCATGTATTTGACACTGTCAACATTTCTTAGCAAAGTGGTATGCATCCCACTCCATCATGGCCTAGTCGTATCCAGTTTTGATGATCTTCTAAGCTAAAGTAGGACCACTAGAGTGAGTTCTGTATATACCCTCGTGTACTTCATGTAAGGCTATTTGTGCTTCCTCAGCATCGAGACATCTTAGGAGGATGTTATCAAATCCACAGCGATAGAGGGTGTCACTGATGATGACATATTTGGCAGCTTGGCAAATGAATGATTTGTGTTGACTAGAGGATAAGTCAGTGGGAAGGGTTTGGTCATGCAAGTATTTGTAAATGTCATTGTACCAGGGAGACTCAGGACCAATAATTTCGCACACTAGCTCAGATTTAGGAATGTCAAAGGCAAGGATCAATAGTTGTTCCACCAAGAACTCAAATTGAGGTGCATTGCATGGAATATCCAAGAGAGATCCTATAGTGGCCATTTCATCAGCTATTCTATTCTAAACTTAGGGAGTCTGGTCAAAGACAACTATATCGAAGTAGAGTTTGAATCTATCAACCATTCTTTTATAGGGCATGAGTTTTTCATCCTTTGTGTCATATTCATTGTTGACCTACTTGATTACGAGCTGTGAATTGCCGAAGCCTTGCAATTTCTTGATTTTCTAATTAATGGCCATACATAATCCAATAAGCAATGCCTCGTACTCAGGAATATTATTTGTACAAGAAAAGGCTATTCAAAATGCTTTAGGATTAGTGTCTCCCTGTGGTGTGATGAAAAGGATGCCAGCCCCTAAGCCGTGATTTGTGCAAGAACCATCAAAAAACAACGTCCATGTTTTTGGAACTTCTACCGCAAAGATTGATTCATCTAGAAAATCTGTAACCAACGTATAATCAGCTGTTGTGGGTACCTCTACTAGTTGGTCTACAATTACCTATCCCTTTATTACTTTATGGTCAACATACTTTATGTCGAATTCACTTAATATCATGACCCATTTAGCTAATTGTCCTATCAAGACTGCCTTATTAAGTAGGTACTTCAAGGGGTCAATCTTTGTGACAAGATTTGTTTGATGATTCAACATGTAATGTTGTAGCTTTTGGGTGGTAAAAACCACTGCAAGGCAATCACGTTCAATGGGACTGTAATTAAGCTCATACCTAACCAATGTTTGACTGATGTAGTAAATTGCACATTCTTTCCCTTCATCATTTTGTGCTAGGAGTGCCCCCAGTGCTGAAGAGGTAGTTGAGATGTACAGTATTAGAGGTTTTCTAGCAATCAATGACATAAGGACTAGAGGAGATAGTAGATAATCTTTGATTTGTTGGAAGGCTTCTTGACAACGTTCAGTTCATATGAAAGGTACTCCTTTATGAAGCAAATGTTGGAACAAATGACATTTGTTGGCCAGTTGTGCAATGAATCTCCTAATTGATTGTAATTTTCCCTTTAAACTACGTAGTTGTTTGAGAGTTGTTGGTGGAGGCATATCTATGATGGATTTTACCTTTGCAAGGTCCACTTCAATTCCTCGACGAGAGACAATATACCCCAATAGTTTGGCTGAAGTGACTCTGAACACACATTTCTTAGGGTTTAGCCTGACCTTATGCTCTTCAAGCTGGGTGAAAACCTTATCTAATACATCCAAATGAGTGTCCCGTGTAGCTGATTTGGTCTATAGGTCATCCACATAATCTTCCATGAATGTGTGCATGTAATTGTGAAAGATTGTCGTCATAGCTCTTTGGTACATAACTCTGACATTTTTGAGGCCAAAGGGCATGACATTCTAGTAGTATGTTCCCCATGGACAAGTAAAAGCAATTTTTTGTTGGTCCTCGAGGGCTATTTTGATTTGATTATAGCTGGAGAAACCATCCATAAGAGAGAGCATCTCATATCCTATCGTGAGATCAAGTATGATATCTATGTTTGGTAGCGAAAAATCATCTTTTGGACTTGCTTTGTTTAGATATCAGAAATATTCACAGATTTTGATTTGGCCGTTAGGTTTGGTAATTGGCACTAGGTTAGAAATCCATTCTGGATAGTCTATTAGCTGAATGAAATCAACATCAAGTAATTTCTTTAGTTCTGCTTTGACCAAAAGTGATATCTGCGGATGCATTTTTCATAACTTCTGCTTTACTGGCTTGGCATTTGGCAGCAATGGTAGATGTTGTAGGACTAGTTGTGGATCAAGCTCTAGCATGTCAATGTATGGCCAAGTGAAATTAATGTGTCTTGCTGAGAAGAAATCCGCAAAATCATGTTTTTCCTTTTCTATGAGTGATTCAGCAAAGTGGACAATCCTCAGATTATCTTATGTACCAATATTCATCTCTATTGATTTTTCCACTAATAGTGGTGATCTCTCTTGTGTAATCGGGAGCACTTCCAACCCTTCATCCTTGGGCACCTCAAAGAGGTTTTCACCCTTAGATATGTCCTTTATTTTTACTTTTTTATGGTCAAAAGGTGCCTTTTAGTTTTCACCTAGAGACTTGTTTTCTTTGTCTTGTTCACCTTTGCGACTGAAGGGTGGAGTAGACTCTTCAAAGTATGCTATGTCATCCATATCCATAATGTAACCAATTTTATGATCTCCATGTGGTATGCCTTTGCAGAGTCCCATAAACTTAGCAATAGCTTCATCATTTTCAAACAAATCCAAGCTAGGTGGTGCCTATTGATCCTAGTCTATGAGTTAGGGGTGGACTAAAGGCAAGTCATCATCAGAATTCATATATCTTAGGGAGATGGGAGTTAAGGTGAATATAGAGGTATTGTCAGGATCCCAGAAGATGCTGATCCAGGTGGAGCCATCAGGTAGGTCAAGTTGAGAAGATTCTGATTCAGGAGGGTCCCTTGATGTCTCAATGTCTTTAGAAGTACTTGCATCCTTACCCAAGAGCAACTTCATACTAGGAGCATTCCCTCTTTGTGATGTGTGCCCTATCCCTTTGTTGCGAGGTCACATGGTTGGTTGTATGGGATCCATCCTTCTATTTTTGTTTGGACCAAGCCCACTGTGTCCATCATATCCTTGTTGTTTCATGAACTCATATCCCTTCCCATACTGTTCGACTAGTATTTGCATATGCTTGACTTCTTCTTCATCTTTGTAGAGCCACATGGGGACATCCTCATTTGCATCTTCTTTGCTTAACTCACTCCATTTTGTGAAGGTGGTAGGGATAGTAGAAATAGTATCCTTTGGTTTGATTGGGCTAGGTTTTCCATGAGACTTTGGCAATATTGGTAGTTTTCCAATGCAATATGAGCTCTCCATCTTATATTCCCCACATCCTTTATCATGGATCTAAACCTTGGGATTGAGAGGTGGAATGAATGTGGTGGCAGATTTTGATAATGTAGACTAATTAACATATTGTGATGAAGTGGAGGGTGGGATTCCCTTGTTGACATGCACTTGATGTAGAGGTGTCTCTCTCAAGTGGTTGCAATATTGGAAAGCATCAGGATCACCAGCTATGGTAATCTCTATGCCATTATAGGGAAAATTGATACATTGGTGATAAGTGGATGGTATGACCTTCATGGCATGAATCCATGGTCGACCAAGGATGAGGTAGGGAAGGTCCAGATCCAAGAATTGGAAAATAGTGTCTAGGATGGCAGGTCCAACTCTCATTGGGAGTGAAATCACACCTTTTGAGGAACGTTCTGCATCATCATAGGCCTTGATAATACACTTCTTTGATGGATCCACATAGGCCTCAGAGTAACCCAATATTTTGACTAGCTTTAAAGGACATATGTTCAATCCTACTCCACTATCTACCAAAATTCATCAGATCTTATGTTTGTTGATGAAGACCTCAAGGTGCAAGGGATCATTGTGGTTAGTTCTATGTGGAGGTAAGTCATGCTCAGTAAATGTCACATGATTGGTAGTGGCCAAATTTCCAACCATGGCCTGAAATTGGTTAACATTTAGATTTGTGGGTACAGATGATTCCAGTAGAGTTTTGTCCAAGATGGATTTATGTTCCATAGATAAGCAGAGTAGCTCAAATATGGATATTTGTGCTAGGGTTCTCGTCAAGTGGTCCAAGAGGTTATATTGTGACTTTGGTTGTGGGTTGGACGAGGAGCTTCATAAAGTCACCTAATCTCTACGAGTAGTGACAACACACTCAGGACGAAACTTGATGGAAATCATGGAGATGCAGTTATCAAAATCTCAGATGCTATTGATAGTGTATTGATATGCAACATTGCTATAGTCGACTTGGTCATTTGGCTTAGTGCCTGAACTAGAGGTTTTTCCTGATCCATGGTCTTGCAACGAATTTGTAAAAATAGTATGGTCGATATTGGATGACCCTTGAGGATTATCCAAGACTATGTATCCTCGTTTGATAAGATCTTGAATGGTGTTCTTGAGCTTATAAAGGTTTGATGTTTTATATCCCTTTATTTGGTGATATTCATTAAATTCATTATCATTCATCGTATTGTTTAACCTCTAGAAGTTAAGTGAAGTTGGCTTGTAATAATTTATTTAGGATTGATTCAATTAGTTTTGGTAGGTGTGTATAGCTTTGCTTTGGAGGATTCATTCTTGGGGGAACCTATCTTTGATTGTTTTGGATGGCATTAGCCATTTGTTGTGGTGGTTGTTGAATGGGTAGCAGATTGTTTGGTGCTAGTGGTGCTTTGAGTGTGAGAACAGTGCCAACCTTGTTGATTTATTTTGCGTCAACAACCCCATCATTTGTAACATTCTTATTCCTAGACTAGAACTTGTTTTTGTCGTAGGAAGTGTTAGGGTTGCTTTGATTTTTTTTGAAAATTTTAATCGTACCCTTGGCAATGAGAGCCTTCTCAATTGCTATTCTATTCTCAACAACCTCCCCAAAGGTAGTGCAACAATGTATTTGGAGTTAATGTGTGAGTTCTGTGTTCAAGTTCTCTATAAAGATTGGGACTAGTTGATTCTCAGGTATATGGCATAGACACTTGCTAGCTAAACTTCTCCATTGTTGGAAGGAGAGAAATGTCTCCCCATCTTCTTGTTTTGTGTGGCATAGGGTTGCTACGTTTACATCCATTTGAATGTTGTAAGAGAAGTGGGCAATGAATTTATCTGCTAGTTTGGTCCATGTCCTTATCCCTGTGGGAAGATGTGTGAACCATTCGAGTGCTTGACTCACAAGGCTCCATGGGAATAGTCTCATTAAGTATGTTTGGTCAAATGCAAGCTCTAAACATGTAGTGTGGAATTCACGTACATGTTCAATAGGGCTCCCTTTTCCTCTATATTTGTTGAAATTGGGTATAGTAAAGTTTTGTGGGAAAGGAGGCATGTAGATACTCTTATCGAAAGGATATGGGCACAAATCTTCCATTGAGTATGCCTTTTTGGTTCCCGAGACTTGTATATTGGAAAGTTTTTGTTTCAATGAATGCATTTCATGTTCTAGGACCTCTATGGAGGACAATGATGTGTTTGAAGCATTCACAATTGCATTTTGATAGGGATTCCCTATATTTGCAATAAGTATGTTTTGAGACCCCATGTTTGCAACAAGTGGATTGATGTCTGTGTTAAGGGGGGTATGTAATGAAGTCGAGTTTTGATTTTGAGTATTTGGGACATAAGTGATGTTTGGATTTATGTATTGATAATGGGATGAAACATTTGCATTGTTTTGGTTTTGGATTGGGTTGGACTTTTTTTGAAGAAGGATGTTTGGATCAACTTGTTGTTGTATGGGATTAGTGTGGGTATTTTGATAAGATGCACTAGCACTTTGGTTAGACACATTCTTATTTTGGCCAAGAGGGTCTATGTTGAGGTTGTTCAAGTTATTGCTTGGTTGGGACCCAAGATTTATGTTTGCACTAGGTGTGGTATTAACCCCTTGTGTTTGTCCTCTTGAGGTCACTACATGTATCCTTCGTGTTCTTTTATTTTGACCTAGATGGGGTTTGTTGACATTGAAGCAAATGGATTGGGAAAGTTCATAGGTTGAGTCATGACATTTGCATTATTTGTTCCAAATGGGGGAGGTATGTTGATGTTTGTAGTATCTTATAGAGTTTCCCCAAGTGGTATGTTGGTATGTTCTTGTGTTGGATTTGTGTGACTAGTGGAAGATGAGGCTTGACCTTGAACTTGTGTTGCACTAGTTGGAGATGATCCTACAATCATGTTTACATCAACACCTGCGGGGAGTTTTGTTCCATTTTGCAATAGATGAATGAGATAGGCTTGGGAGTTTGTGGCAATCATCTCATCTAAGATTTATAATAATCTCAGACTTGGGAGGCTTCCTCTATTTCTTGTTGCATTACCCCTTGGTCATTCTCTCGTAAGTTGTAATTCTCAAAGGTGTTTTCCATGTGGGAGTGAGATTCGTGTTGTTCGTTAGAGGAGGACCCAAATATCATTGTGTTAATGAGATTGTCAAGGGGATAATCTAAGGATTCCTCTCCCTTCCTCTTCTTTTGCAACCGTGTTTCTACCATATAAGACTTGCTAGTTATGGGAAATGGGAATGCCCTAAGGATGATAATGCAAGATGTGCTATACTATATTTTTGGTATTTTGGGATAAGTTTGTCAAATGTAACTAAGGATGACAATGTAAAGTTACTATGCACTATGCTATGTTTTTGTAATTCTGGAATATAGGGATGACAAATGTAGCTAAGGTTGATGATGCAAAGTGAGAATGCACTATGCTAATGTTAATGGATTTTGGAATATGGGGATGATAAATACAACTAATACTAAGGTGATGAGTGAGACTAAAGCTATGCTTGAAGCTAATGGATATTAACTTTGAGAAGTTCGATCAAGAGGATACTAATGTCAAACTATGACCTTATCAAAGTACTAGTTGGATTTATCAAGACCTTGAAATGACAATGTTGAAGGAAATGAAGATTGAAGTGAGCTCAAACTAGACTCATGAATTGAGACTCACTTGCAGATTTGAAAAGAGGGACCTAAACTAGTCTTGTGAGTATTAGGCCAAAATTGTGATTGATTGTTTGAAAAGGGATGTCAAGGTCTTGTGTAATCCAAGTTTGTAACTATGATGGGGTCAAGTATGAGAATTTCTCCTATTTCTCAACCTCAAAGTGGACTAAAAATAAGGATGTCCTAAAATGAGAAGGGCTGATTTTAATAATGTAAGACAAGCTAATGCAATGGATTGGGATAAGTTACTTATGAGATGCAACCTACACTTAAGAAAATGTAATGGATGGGAAGATAGAACTAGCAAGTCTCAGATGTCTGAACACAACTGGTGCAGGAGCACCTACCTGACAGCTGGCCTCCATGAGGCAGTTAGTTAGTTTAAGTCTTGTTAATGTTTCCAAGAAGGTCTTGTAAGACCAATGCATGTAATAAGGTCATGTTGACCATACTTTACTATTTTTAGCTAGGTTGTTAGGACAACTGTTATGCTGTATGTTCGGTTGGATCCTCCCAGCCGCTTGGAAGCTCCCAGCCGTTGGGAATTGAGTGGTAGTACTCGCAGGAGATCCTATTTATGCATGAGGATCGGTTGGTTTTAGACATTGAGCAGAGGAGTTAGATTTCAGAGAGAGACTGAATATTGTATTTGCATCTTTTGAAATCAATAAAGAGATCCTATTGTGTCAATTCTCTGTTTGGATTCCATTGTGTGATCGATTTGCTATTTTGGTGGTTGCATGGATTCGCTGATCCATTCCACCGGTTGATTCGTCGAATCGGTGGAATGGCTATGTACAGTAGTTTAGGGTTTAGTCTGCATTTTGTGTTCGTTTGCATGCAGGTGTGCAGGATCGTCATCGAAAGGTGTTGAGGACCCTAGCATGGGTATGTGCTAGGTCGTGCTGGTTGTTAGAGTCTGGAAAGTTGTCCAGGAAGCAGATCGGGTCACCTCAGGAGGTTCGGCAGATCAAAATTTGCTAAGGTTGGAAAATCCATCGCAACGGCATCATCAGGATATTTCTGCGTATATCCTGCAGGTACTTCAGGTGTCATCCGAGTAAGTGGAGATGAGCATGATGCAGTAGATTGCATAAGGTGAATGTGCATTGGGGTGATCATCATCAGGTGTTGCTGAGGAGGAGCGTATCGGCATAAGGTAGAAGATCGGGTTGACAATTCCTTCGCGGGCCGATAATGTTAAGTTTGGCCGACAGCAGGATATTGAAGGAACTGCATGTGACGTCATCGTCATCAGGATAATCGTCATCAGGATATCGGGGCAGCAGGATATTGAAGGAGCTGCATGTGACGTCATCATCATCAGGATAATCGTCATCAGGATATCGGGGTGACGTAAGCATCGAAGGAAAGGTGCATGAAGTTGTCGTCATCAGGATATATGGGAGGAACCGGATGTTCCATATCCTGCTGATGAACATGATGTTGAACATCATGATGATGAAGATAGAGGTTGGCGGTAAGATGAACAGTGAACATCAGGAGGATGTTTGCGCTTGCCGAATGTGATGATGCTGCCGATAGCCGGATGTGATGATGCTGCTGACAGGCGAAGGGTCGAAGGCTTGTCATCAAGAGGATATCGGTCGGCAGAGGAAATATGATGATGCTGACAGTGTTAAGGGAAATATGATGATGATGATGGGTTTTAGACATACATGCTATATGTCAAGGTTTTAGTGTGGATGCCTCTGCATCAACAACAATAGTCTGAATTAGATAGGGGAGGTAGAGGCTCAGAAATCTCCCTAAGATTTTACTACAAGAAAATGCATCACAAAAGGTCTCAATTGCGATGCACTAATTTTATCAGGTACATTGTAGAGTGTCTCAAATGTGTAGTAAAAGGCTGCAACTGCGGTTTACTGTCTACAGATGCGTTTCACTATTGGTTGTGACCTAAAAACTAGTTTTTATATGTTTGTTTGGGAAATTTGTTTGGAAGATGAGAAGACACATCACACAAAAAACACTTAGCATTGAGATTTGGCTGTTTGATGACTCTTGACTCTTGGAAGGTTGGTATTTTGCAATCTTTCTACCATAAAGCTCACTTAGCCATGGCTCACAAATAATAAAGCATGTACAACTTAATTAGTAGTAAAGGATGTTTACCAAAGTAGGCTTACCTCACCTTTTGGGTGATTTTAAATAGAGAAATTGGAATGGGTAACTAGAGTATGCCAAGATCTTGGACCATCTTGACACCTATCTACTTGAAAGGACAAGGCCCAATCAAGGAATTGTGTCACCTCAACTAAAGAGTCTACGTGGTAAGTAACTTTAGGATATGATCCACATTCCTTGTACCACAATGATAAATGACTAAAATGTCTTAGGATGCTACAACAATTGGTTCGTAGTGACAGGAACTCCTAAGAACACCATGACATAGTAGCAATGGGAGACCAAAGTCTCAAACCTATGTTTGGAATCACCCTAAACAACAAGGTCCACCCCCTATGCCACAAGTGGATTGAGATCACCTTTCAGTTTTTGCCCCTTTATATAGCCCGCTGGAGATACGTGCTTATGGTTGAACCCTGGGGTGAACTCCCAGGTAGGCCACCTACTAAAAGAAAAAGGGAAGGTCTGTGTTTTATCGTTCTCTTACACCCAAGATCACACGAAGTGTGAGAGGAGAGGATACTTAAGAAAAACTGTGTTGCTATGTCTTCTTGTACCCAAGATCATAGTAGAGGGAAATACTTAAGACATCATGGTGTAGCTTTTTCTCAACCCCCAAGACCTCTTATAGCACAAGAAGAATGGTACTCAAGGCAAACACAATGAGATATTTCTTAACCCGAAACACGCATGCAAGGGAAGATGAACCATAGAAAAACACACCTTCGGTGACTATCCTAAACAAATGTGCAAGTGCACCAAACATGGAAAACACTCATTCTTTTTAAAGCACCAATTTGAAATGTTCCTAAGTTAAGCACACAATATTCATTTTAAACACCAAATGAAGTGTTCCTATTTAAAAAAATGCACACACACATAGATGAAACCCTGCAGTAGATGTATTAGTAGTTTGAGATAAAGTTCTTTTCCCAACGAATGCCACAATACTACAAATCAGACATTAGTATCAGAATAAAGCCTCTTCTCTACTGTGCAAACTAGAAAGACAAAAATGAAGGAACTTCAAAATCCCTATTATGTAGTAGTCAGATGCGTTTCAAAATGTCTCAAGTGCATCACACAGAATAGCGACTGCATCACACTATTCAGTGACTACGTCACACTGTGCAGGGAATTACAGATGCATCACACTATGTCTGCAGATCAGAAACAATGAAAATGTGCTAAACAACAGACATAAAATGAAACCCAGGTCATAATTTGAAAACCCTAGAGTTATAGAATTACTATTAAAATAGATGGTTACTGTAAATTGATTAGATTATTGTAACTAAACCAAAGTAACCCTAAGAATGTTTTTAAGATTTACCGAAGAGAATGTAAACATCAAACCATAATGAAGAGTTAGAAACCCTAATATTGTGAGCTGAAAATAAGAGGGTTTAAAACTATCAGATAGAGCATCAAACTTTATTAGAGAAACATTTCAGATCCCTACAAGACAAAGTTAGCATCAGACATTCAAAAAGATTCCAAGAAACCCTAAATGGAAAACAAGTGCGTCACTGCTGCCCACAGATGCATCACAAATTAAGATGAATGTGGTACATTAATCAGCGAATGCATTGCACTATTCCCATAGCTAAAAATTAGAAAAAATTTGATAAAAATAGGAACTGAACCTTGAAACCCTAGTTGAACCTAAAACCCTATGATTGCAGAGTAATTTTTAACATTCTAGGAAGCTGTAAACCCCTAAGATATTTGCAAAATGACAATGAATATAAGATGTTTGGAAATAACCCAAAAGAACCCTTAAGAAATGAAATCCTAATGCTATAAAAAACCCTAATGAAATAAATAGATATCCAGAGGGTTAATCAGACAATAGAGCATCAGAATCCATCCATAAACCCTGCAAAACTAGATAAGTCAGCTTGATAATGAAAAATAAAGAAAATCTACCAAATACATAGGGTACTGCATCACAGAAACCCTTAGGTGCATCATGAATGGTAGCAGGTGCGGTAGATCATATGGCTTATGCATCACAAAAAGTAGTAGGTGTGTCGCACAAACCAACAGGTGTGTCATATTGTCCTATCAAACCCTAAATTCATCAATTTGTGGAAAGTATGGACGATTCACGTCGGGTTCACCAATGTAAGTTAGGCTAAATCAAATAAACATGTCAAAATCAAACCACACAAGCAATAACTCATCAATGGAGTGCAAATAACCTAGAAATCAAATATGCAAGCAAATTAACTAAATCCCTAAGCTACATTTTTCCCTCCATTATTCTCCTTGACTTTGCTTTTGATGTTCTCAGATTTGCAGACCTGCAACACTCATGAGAAGCTCATAAGGACTGATTTAGCAAAATCTTGGAGATTATTCTTATGCTCAACAAGCTAGGAAGAGGGAAACTGAGGCTCAAGGAGTGGTATTATAGAAAGCTAGGGTTGAATGGAGGGTGTAGATTGAGTGTTGACTTTTGAGTGAAATGAATGGTGAGGATTGAGTAGGGTTCCCCTCTCACAAAAGGACAAGAGGAAATTTTTAATTTGAAAATATGATGATGTGTGAGGGATTTTAAATTAAATAAATTTGATAATTTATTTAATTTATTTGAAGTGGAGAATGAATGTGAACCCATAATTAAACAAATGTGATTTATTTAATTAAGGTGAGGGCTATAATTTAAATAAATATTTATTTATTTAAATTAACTGAGTGATGAAGGTTGGAGAATGAATAACTAAATAATTAAAATTAATTATTTAATTATAGAGGAAAATAGAGGGAAATGGACAAATAATTAAATAAATAAAATTTATTTAAGTATAGGCTAGAGATAGGAAAATGAATTAATTAAATAATTACAAATTATTTAATTAATAGAAGAACATAGAATTAAGAAGATATTTGGTGTAAAAATGGTGCTCGTAGGTTCGGGGCATTTTTAGGTGTCTACATTAACAGTCCACATCTAAGTATTCAATGCAACCAATGGGTAAAGACAACCCACTAAACTGCACAACTCATAGATCCCAATAGTAAAACATGCAAAATCATCTTCACATCAATAACCTGCAAACTGAGACAACCAAGAAGATATCGTGACAATAAAGAGCATATATATCTAGGAACTCCCATTACATGGGTAATGTCAAATCTGAAAATAAGATCAAGGCATTAACAAATCCTCCTATAGCACTTCTCTTAGAGGACGTAGCTAACTCCTCTACCATATAGTGTCAAAACATATAATGATATGCATAAAACATCTCTCATTACCAATCTTTGAATAACTCTCCCAAGTCCTTTTAATCGATGAAGAAAGAGATCAAGAAGCTACCAAATTATTGTTAACAACTGTAGACACTTAAAAATGTCCTAAGCCTGCGAATAACATTTTCATGCTAATTATTCCCTAATGTCATATTCTTCTATTAATTAAATAATTTTTAATTCTTTAATTAATTCACCTTTTCTATTTTCTAATCTATAATTAAATAAATTTTTATTTATTTAATTATTCATCTCTATTTTCTCTATTTTTCTTTTGTAATTAAATAATTATTTTTAAATATTTAATTAGTCATTATCTAATTCCTCCATTATCCAACTAATTTAAATAAAATATTTGAATTAGCCCTCACCTTTATTCTCATTACAACACATGTCCCTCTCTCATAATTTAAGTAATTTTTTATTTGAATTATGCGTCATACTACAACCATACTACAACTTTCATTTTATGATTTTCACACTACCAACTAATTTAAATAATTTTATTATTTAAATTAAATAAGCTTTATTCTTATCCGCACACTTGTCATACCACTACCTTTTTATTAAATGAAAGGGCTAATCTTAAATCACCTTTTAATCTTAGCCGTCCACATAACACAATTCAACTTTCAATCCTCACCCTTCATTCAAATCCAAGTCTTCTACAAAAGAAAGCTTTCACCTTCATTTCAAGGCTAACCATAGTCATAATCTTCAAGATTTTTCTATCATTTCACATTGAGCTTATCATATCTCTTGCATGTTGCAAATCTGAGAGGAATTAAGAGTAAAATTGTGAAGAGTAATGGAGGAGAATCAACTTTGGCATATGAATTTAGATATTGTTATTTTTATCATTTAATTTCTATGTTCATCTTGTGCTTCATTGTTGGATTAGGGATTTTGTAGCTTGAATTTAGATAGTTGTGTGGTTTCTATTGATGATTCATGCATGTACTTAGATTTTCCCTGATCTACATTTGGTGAATCTGATGTGAACCTGATGTGAAATCCCTTTGTCCAATGGTTAAAACCATGCTTGACTGTGCCTTGGATAAGTACCATGATGAAAACCTAGCAAACAGGTGTCATGTGTAGGTTGATCATCTATGTCACTTACACTTGGGGGCATGTTGTCTCATCCAACCTATCATTTCCATCATACCATTTCCATACCATCCTACCATCCTTATCCATTACACCCATATACCTATCATATTGAGTCCATCCATCCTCCCTTCCTACTTTTGATCTTGATAAGGATATGGAGGCAAAATGTTGACAAATGTTTTAGACGTCTCTTGATATACCTCATCCTTTCCAAATGATCCTAGCATTATCCAATTGTCATAAGCTTTGTCATGTAAAATCCTAAACATTACACTTAGAATGGGGCATGTTATTCCTATGCAACATAGTCCTTGGAGATCACATCCTAGCTATCTTATGATACATACACCCATTCCATACACTATCACACATTCCTTTTATCCATCCCTTTATCTATCCATTTATCATGAGTCTCCCATCCACTATTGCCTATCATTTTATCCACCCATTTATCATGAGCTTTCCATTCCATGGCCTATCCTTTTTATCCATCCATCTATCATGAGATTTCTATTCCATGGCCTATCTTTTTATTTACCCATCTATCATGAGTCTTCAATCCCATCAACTATCACCTATCCTTTTATCCATCCATTTATCATGAGCCTTCCATCCCATTTACTATCACCCATACTTTTGTCCATCCAATCCTACCTCCATCCTTGCATTTAGACTTAGTTTTCCCTTGTCATTGGTGTCTAGCACAAAGTCTATCCAAATTATCACCCAATGCCATCCTAAAACAAAAAAAATAAAAAAAATAAAAAAAAAGAAAAAATCAAATATTCCCAAAGATAGAAAAAAATTAAAACATTTCCAAATACAAAAAAATCAAATATCCAACAAAACTCCAAGCAATAAAATCAAATCTATTAAATCAATCAAAAATCCAAGCAATAAACTCAAATCCAAGTCATCATCAATCCATACCAATCAAGTCAATCAACCTTGCCAAATTATCCAATTGCATCCTTTGGTCTAATCTTGTCGTAAACCAAATCAATCAATCAATCACCACACATCAATCATATCGTTAGTCTTATACAAATTGTCGCACTGTCGAAACCAGACCAGGTATCTTATATGAGGTGTCTCATTTATGAAATTAGATGTAATCATATCATTTGTCCTATACAGGTGGTTGCATCATCTAAACCAAACTTGACGTCTTATACGACATGTTTCCTTTCTTGAAATTAGGCGCTACTCTGCTATCCTATCAAACAAACACTCATTACTTGGAAAAAAGATCTAAATGGCTATTGACTCTGTTGGTCTACTTTGTTTTATATTTTTGTTTGGTCGATCTTTGGTCATGTTCTTATGCCCCTTGAGGAAATCTACAAGTGATGAGAGGAGCAATGATGGATCATGACCTTTTTCTCTTTGATTTTTGTTTACGGTTTGTTTTGTAATATGACTGGGGAAACTAAGTTCCTTGTGTGTGATTGGGATTCCACTTGGGATAATCAAAATATCTTGTACAAGTGAAAGGTCATCAAATGCTTTCTTGTACTAGGACTAACATGCTTCATGGTTATGTCCTCACATATTTTGACAAGGTTCTTTGGTTACTAGTCTGCATCATGGCATTCCTTGTCTGTCATGTGCCTGTTCTACAAGGGATCACATTTTGTACTTTGGTCTATGTCATGCCATGATGTTCATCATCCATTGCCATAATAAAGCTCTATGATGATAATCATGCAATGAAATTAAAAGCTCAAAATCTATCAAGCAAGATCTCATTTCACTTGTCCAATCATTCTTCATTTCTTACTAACACCATCTCTTTCACATTAACATTTCTTCTATCCATCCTAGTTTTTCATCACCAATGCATTTAAGCCTATCAAATTGACTTATTGGTAAATTTCTAATTTTTTTTGGAATTTTTTAAAAATTTGTCAAATTTCCCGAGGGGCATTGTGCTATCTCTCTTTGTCTGGAGCATGTTGGGGCAAGTTCAGAGCTGATTTTTTTAATTATTCTTTGACCTATCAAAAATTTGCATTTTGGCCTAGCGAGTTTTGTGGAAGAAAACTTGCAAAATACCACATTTCCCAAAAAGTCAGAGTCAAAATAGCCAAAGATCTATATTTTAAGTGTTTGAGTGTTTGATCACCTTCACAAATTTCCCAAAATAAAAAATCATTTAGAAACCCTTGATTGTAGGTTACAAATAATAGTGCACCACAACTATAGCTTTCTGCACCACAACTGTAGCATTTTGCACCACAACTATAGCATTCTACACTGCAACTGTAGCATTCTGCACCACAACTGTAGCATTCTACACTGCAACTATATCTTTCTACACTGCAATTGTAGCTTTCTGCACCGTAACTTTAGCTTTTTGCACCACAACTTTTAGAATCAAATTTTTTGGGGAAATTCCTAAGTATCCACATTTCTGATCTAATTTGGACAGTTACCATACATTCATACCTAAGACTTATTCAAATCATCTAGTTCTTCCATTGCATTTGCCTAGTTTATCTTGCATTTTCTAGTTAGCCTTTGTCATCCTAGGTTAATCCTAATCATAATCCAACTTCATTCGCATAATCTTCATTACACCCCATTCTTGAGCACCTTCTAATCTGTCGCTTGTAAAAAATGGTTGTGATCATTAACAAGCCCAGGTTAAATCCAAGACCCAAACTCATACTCTGAGGGGGACCTCCTCCTAGATCCAATGATGATGAGAATCTTGTAGATCATGATGCATATTTTTACCAACAAGCACTCATTCAACAACTCCTAGCCACCCACCAATCCCAGACCCAACAAACACAACCACAACATCAACAAATTTCATTTCAATCCTATGTGTCACCTTCATCATCATACCGATCTAGTCCATCTACATATAATGTTAATTCTACATCAACCTATCCCACTTCTTTCAATGTTAACCAACATCCACATCAATTTACATCCCAAAGACATCCATATCAATCCATACCCCAAGATCTTCCCCCTACATATCCCATCATTTCATCTTAATCCCAAATCCATTCACAAGATTATCCAAGTTACCCCTTGCACCAAGATCAAGCATCCTCAAGTCCTTATGCTACCTTTGACAAGGGGAACACCACTCTAGTTTATGTATTTTATGAGTACCCTCCATCATCATCCAATGAAATGCCAATCCAAATGTCTACTAGTCCTATACCAACACTGCCATGTACTCCCAATCCTAATTCAGTGGTCCCTCCACCTTCTAATTCATCAAGCCCTTCATTATCCTTCCCACCATCTAATCCTCCATCAACTCCACATCCTAAATTCAAATCATAAAAAAGAAAATACAAATCCACCCATCCGATGTCAATCCCATCTAGCACAAGCAACATCAATACCAATTCATCTAATCCCTTTGGCCCTCCATCCAATCAAAATCAAAATCCTAAGCCTACAACATCTTCCACCCCTTTTATTCCTCCACCATGGGATCTATCCACTCCTAATCCTAATATATCCAACACCCCTATTATCCTTGGTGCAGGGCACCTAGGAGCATCTTGATTCCTAAAAGCATTTTGGTAGCATTTTGATATGTTTTGGTAATAAGGCTTTTTAACCATGGATGTAAGGTCTTTTTGTGTGGTCAAGATGATTGGGAAATCATATAAATCTCAATCATTCTTAGTCCACTTGGACCCTAGTTGTGCCACTTAGGCCTAGTAGGTCTAAAGAGGTTTTCTTTGAGTCTATTTTCTAGTTTTGTGTTTTTGCATGGTCTAGAGAGTGTGTTGGTCATTTGAGATCCATTTGACAAGTTGAACCAATCGGTATCTTGGTGTTAATGCAAAAATACCATAGTGTCAAATGTTGCCAATGGTGTTAATGACACATTTAGCCAGTTACAACTCATTTTGGACAGTTGAAATTGCATTTGGAAGTTGTCTACTGATTTGGATCGGTGTATATGGTTGTTGTTTCTCACTCCAGGATGAGAGAAGAGTCTGTACGAAGTTTTGAGCACAGAAATAAAGAAAAGTAACTATTTTTCCCTGCATTTTTTGTTGTTGTATGGACTATACGGATTGGCAGAGCAGATCAATGTAGTTTTTCACAAACTAGGTTAAGTCTGGATTCCAATGCATTAAATTTGAGGTCTTGAAGTGTTCGTAGAAGGGAGATATTGCATTTTGTTCTAAACTGGTCTAAAGCCCTATTTTCTAGGGTTTGTCATACAAATCCGGCCCTAGAATGTATTCCAACTCGTGAAATCTCATGCAAATCGGTGAAATGCAAGCTAGGGTTGTATATTGCATGATTCCAAAAGCTTTTTGCTGGGAAAGATAGTCTTCTATTTTTGAAGTGATGCCCTAGGTCAAATATCCCTATGTATTTGACCAAACAATGTGCTATTTGGTGATGTAGATGACAAAACCTGATAGGGGGATGCATGCATGGTGGTTTTTTGTGATGTGTGCATGTTCTAGAAGAGTTCCAAATCCCTGTCCTAGGTCTATGACCCCAACTTAGACCATTTGCTTTGTAACCTAGCCCTAACTTGATCAATTAGGCCTAGTGACCTAGTAGGTGTTTTGAGTTACTAGAGTAGAGTTGAGACTGGAGGTTTGGGAGTTTGTTAGGGTCCCTTAAAGGGTATTCAAATCCACCATTGGTTTGCCTGGTCATTTGGGGTTTTGTCAAGTTATGTTGTGAAAACCGGATTAGGAGGGCTAGTAGCCTCACTAGGCCAAGTGAAGGTTGGAGAGTTGTGAGAAGTTGGGGATCTAACCAATTGTGGGGAAGGTGTTTACAGACCTATCTTAAGGTGTGGGAGAAGCCTTGAGGGTTGAACAACAGCCTAGACAACAAATCCATAATTTGCACTTGGTGTGTGACCTTGAATCGTTGAAGTAGTGAAGTGGGTGAGTGGGCAAAGAAGAATAAACCTTGAAGCTTCCCTAGTGCCACTCTGCATCAGGTGGTATCAGAGCCATCAAAGAGATGGGAGATAGAGAAGAAGAGGAGGAAATTCCTCAAAAGGTGACTAATGCCAAATTGGCAAAGATAGTGAGAGAACAAGCAGCCAAGAACAAAAGGATGGAGGCTGAGATAGAAAAGTTGAAGAAGGATAAGGATAAGAAGAAGAAACCAGAGGTCATCTTAGATTTAGATGAAGAGGATCAAGATGAAGAAAAAGAAGTGTCCATGGAAGAGTCACAAGGAGGCATGTCAGAAAGACAATTCCTAGATGCACTTGGAAAGTTGAGTAGGAAGGACAGTAAGGTGGATTTACCTATGTTCCCTGGCAAGATGAACCCAGAGGAGTGCCTTGATTAGATAGAGGCAATGGAGAACTATTTTGAATGTGAAGAAGTGGCAGAAAATTAGAAGGTAAGGATTGCCAAGTCTAGAATGAAAGGGCCAGCCTTGAGTTGGTGGAACTTCAATCAAAATGAGAGGATAGAGGATGATAGGAACCCTATCACTACATGGAGGAAGATGGTGCTTGAAATCAAGAAGCAATTTGTTCCTGAAGACTATGAAGTCAACTTGAGATAGAAGGACATGGACGTAAGCACATACACCGGGAGTTTCACAAGATGTCTTTGAAAGCCAAGATGCCTGAGAATGAAAAACAGAAGCTTGCAAGGTATCTTAATGGCCTTAAGTTCTCCATTCAAGATGAATTAAGTCTCTTTAACCCTGAGACAGTGCATAAGTGTTTTCAAATGGCATTGAGGATTGAAGACAAACAAAGAAGGAGAGGTGATTCAAACAGTAGGGGCAGAGGCAATTTGAATTTCAGAGGCAGAGGCAGATTTTAGAACAAGGAAAACTTTTCTAGACCCCAAGATGGTAAATCACAAGAGGGCAATCAAGTGCAGGCTAACAGAAATAGTACTAATCAGGGTCAGTTTAGAGGGAGAGGTAATGGTAGAGGAAGAAGTGGAGGCAGGGGTTCCACTATGTTCAATGGAAGGTGTTTCTCCTGCAATCAGACAGGACATCAGTCCTTTAGGTGCCCGGAGAAGATGGGAAACACTGCTGCACATCAGAAAGATAGAAGGGTGCAGCTCCTTCAAGAGGATGACTGTCAAAGTACCACATCATACCAAACTACCTCTTCCAAGTCTGCAGCACTAGAGAGTGGAGAATGCATCATGTTCAACCAGTCTCTCATCATGCTTGCCACCAAGGAGCAAGCCCAAAGGAACAATTTGTTTAGAACCACTTGCAAGGTGAAAGGGAAAGTTTGCAAGGTAATAGTTGATGCAGGTTCTTCTGAGAATTTAGCTTCTAATGAAATGGTGAATAAGCTAGGATTGCAAAGGGTACCTCATCCTAACCCCTATAGAGTCTTTTGGCTAACCAAGGATCAACAAATTGTGGTGAAAGAACAATGTTGGGTTGAATTTAAGTTAGGTGAATATCATGATAGGATTCTTTGTGAGATAGTAGATATGGATGCATGCCACCTTCTTCTTGGAAGACCTTGGCAACATGATACAAGTGCCCATCATGATGGTAAGCAAAATGTGATTCATTTGTCTAAAAATGGTGAAAATTTCATAATGACTCCTTTGATTGATGAATGCAAGGAAAAGATCATTCCTAGTTCAGTTATGTTGGTAGGTGAAAAGGAGTTTTTGGCTAACCTCAAGGAAGAGAAAGTGCCATGTTTTGCAATGGTCATCAAGCCCAAGGATGCAAATCCCAAGAAGATCAAAGTGCAGCAACCTCTTAGGAGGATTGGACCAAAAGAAGTGGAGGAACTATTGGAGAAGTTTCATGATGTGATAGTTGATGAAAGTAAGGATGCCCTTCCACCAAAGAGGGAGATTAGTCATTGCATTGATCTCATCCCTGGATCCACCCTACCAAACCAAGCAGCCTACAAGTTGACCCCAGAGAAAAATGTAGAAGTGGCAAGACAAATCCAAGACTTGTTGGATAAAGGACTTATAAGGAGGAGTATTAGCCCATGTGCAGTACCTACAGTACTTGCACCAAAGAAGGAAGGTACATGGAGACTATGCACTGATTCCAGGGCCATCAACAAGATTACTATCAGGTATAGATTTCCAATGCCTAGGATAGAAGATTTAATGGATTGCTTGGGTAGGGCTAAATATTTTACCAAGATGGATTTGAAAAGTGGTTATCACCAAATTAGGATAAGGGAAGGGGATGAGTGGAAAATGACCTTCAAAACCAATGAAGGGCTATTTGAATGGGTTGTGATGCCTTTTGGCTTATCAAATGCACCAAGCACCTTCATGAGGTTGATGACTGAGGTGCTAAAACCTTTCCTTAACAAGTTCATTGTTGTATATTTGGATGATATATTGGTTTTTAGTGATAGTAAGGAAGATCACATAAGACATATCCATCAAGTGCTTAGGAGGCTTCAAGAGGAGAAGTTGAGAATTAACCTTGACAAATGTGTCTTCCTACAAGAATAATTGACATTCTTGGGGTTTGTCATCTCTAAGGGCAGCCTCAAGATGGATCCAAGCAAAGTGGAAGCCATTCTTAATTGGCCCACACCTACTACAGCCTCTGAGATAAGGAGTTTCCATGGTTTGTGCAGTTTTTATAGAAAGTTCATTAGAGGGTTTAGTGCCATTTGTGCTCCACTTGTTGACACCATAAAAGGGGGCAATAAATGTGTGTTTGTATGGACAAATGAGGCCAATCAAGCCTTTGAATTGTTAAAGAAGAAAATATCAGAACAACCGGTCCTAGTGCTGCCTAATTTTGATAAGACCTTTGTGGTTGAGTGTGATGCTAGTAAGAGGGCTATTGGAGGAGTCCTAAGTCAAGATGGGAGGCCTGTAGCCTTCTTTAGTGAGAAGTTAAATGAGGCAAAATAGAACTATTCTACCTATGATCTAGAATTATATGCAATGGTCCAATCATTGAGAAAATGGAGACACTATTTAGTACCCAAGGAGTTTGTTGTTTTTACTGATAACCGTGCTTTGAGCTTCTTGAACAGGCAGCAGAAGTTAAACCACAGGCATATCAAGTGGATGGAGTACATCCAAGCATACACATTCTTAATTAAACACAAGAAAGGAGTCGCCAATAAGGTAGCTAATGCCTTAAGTAGGAGGAATCTTGTTGTTCAAACCATTCAGTTGGAGAGTACAGGTATACATGCCATTAAGGATCAGTATGTAGAAGATGAAGACTTCAAGGAACCTTACCAATCTTGCAAAGCCATGACAGGCATGTATAACACTAATTTTTGTGATTTTTTGATACAAGATGGGTTTCTTTTCAAAGGCAGCCTATTGTGTATTCCAAGAGGGTTTGTTAGAGAGTGTATCATTCAGGAGAAGCATTGTGGTAGCATGGCAGGCCACTTTGGCATTGATAAGACCCTAGAATTGGTTAGGAGATACTACTATTGGCCAAGGTTACCATCTGATGTAAGAAAGTTTGTAGAAACTTGTCAAATCTGTCAAAGAGCCAAGGGACATACATCTAGTGCAGATCTATACACTCCACTACCTATCCCTTCAAAGCCTTGGGATTCCATTAGCATGGACTTTGTACTTGGTTTACCTAGGACCAAGAATGGACATGACAGCATTTTTGTGGTTGTCGATAGGTTCTCAAAAATGGCTCACTTCATCCCATGTAAAACCACACATGATGCCTCACACATAGCAGGTCTTTTCTTCAAAGAAATAGTCAGATTACATGGTTTACCTTTGTCCATAATCTCTGACAGAGACCCCAAGTTCATAGGACACTTCTGGAGGACACTTTGGAAAAGACTAGGTGCAAATCTGTCCTTGTCATCAACCTATCATCCTCAGTCTGATGGTTAGATTGAGGTGATCAATAGGTCACTTAACAACCTCTTAAGGTGCCTAACTAAAGAGCAAGGTGCTAGTTGGGATTCAGTTTTGGCTCAGGCAGAGTTCTCATACAATGACACTGTCAATAGAAGCACTGGCATGTCACCTTTTCAAATTGTTTATGGCACTCACCCAAGGGGTATTTTGGAACTTAGAGAGGTTGGAGGACTAGAGAAGAGCAGTGCATTAGCTGAAGACTTTGTCCAAGTGGTGACAGATGTCCATGAGCAGGTAAAACAGAAATTACAGTCTACCTCTACAAAATACAAATAGTCTGCTGATAGAAAGAGAAGGGATCTGCAGTTCAAAGAAGGGGATTTGGTCATGGTGCATCTAAAAAAGGAGAGGCTACCTATAGGTAAATACACCAAGCTACTTATGATGAAGATTGGGCCTTGTGAAGTGCTAAAGAAATGTGGAGAAAATGCCTACAAAATTAGACTTCCAGATGGCATTGCCTTGTCACCAATCTTCAATGTAGCAGACCTTTATCCCTATAAGGGATCTGATCCTCAGACAATTGTGGTAGAAGAACAAACTAATCAAACACTCCAAGACCTAATTTCTTCATCTCCTGATCAGATTGAATGCATTTTGGATCACAGGGTGGCTAAACAGACTAGGAGGGACACCTACTATGAATATTTGGTAAACTGGCTCAATAAACCTTAGGAAGATGCATCTTGGATGAGCAGAGAATCCATTGAGAAGGTAGGATTCACATTTGACAACATTGCAACTCAAGAGACTTGAGTTCTATTTGACAGTGGGTGTATGGTGCAGGGCACCTAGGAGCATCTTGATTCCTAAAAGCATTTTGGTAGCATTTTGATATGTTTCGGTAATAAGGCTTTTTAACCATGGATGTAAGGTCCTTTTGTGTGGTCAAGATGATTGGGAAATCATATAAAACTCAATCATTCTTAGTCCACTTGGACCCTAGTTGTGCCACTTAGGCCTAGTAGGTCTAAAGAGATTTTCTTTGAGTCTATTTGCTAGTTTTGTGTTTTTGCATGGTCTAGAGAGTGTGTTGGTCATTTGAGATCCATTTGACAAGTTGAACCAATTGGTATCTTGGTGTTAATGCAAAAATACCATAGTGTCAAATGTTGCCAATGGTGTCAATGACACATTTGGCTAGTTAAAACTCATTTTGGATAGTTGAAACTGCATTTGGAAGTTGTCTACCGACTTGGATCGGTGTATATGGTTATTTTTTCTCACTCCAGGATGAGAGAGGAGAGTCTGTACGGAGTTTTGAGCACAGAAATCAAGAAAAGTGACTATTTTTCCTTGCATTTTTTCTTATTGTATAGACTGTACGGATTGGCAGAGTAGATCAATGTAGTTTTTCACAAACTAGGTTGAGTCTGGATTCCAATGCATTAAATTTGAGGTCTTGAAGTGGTCATAGGAGGGAGATATTGCATTTTGTTTCCAAACTGGTCTAAAACCCTATTTTCTTGGGTTTGTCATACAAATCCGGCCCTAGAATGCATTCCAACCAGTGAAATCTCATGCAAATCGGTGAAATGCAAGCTAGGGTTGTATATTGCATGATTCCAAAAGTTTTTTGCTGGGAAAGGAAGTCTTCTATTTTTGAAGTGATGCCCTAGGTCAAATATGCCTATGTATTTGACCAAACAATGTCCTATTTGGTGATGTAGATGACAAAACCTGATAGAGGGATGCATGCATGGTGGTTTTTTGTGCTATGTGCATGTTGTAGAAGAGTTCCAAATCCCTGTCCCAGGTCTATGACCCCAATTTAGACCATTTGCTTTGTAACCTAGCCCTAACTTGATCAATTAGGCCTAGTGACCTAGTAGGTGTTTTGAGTTGCTAGAGTAGAGTTGAGACTGGAGGTTTGGGAGTTTGTTAGGGTCCCTTAAAGGGTATTCAAATCCACCATTGGTTTGCCTAGTCATTTGGGGTTTTGTCAAGTTATGTTGTGAAAACCAGATTAGGAGGGCTAGTAGCCTCACTAGGCCAAGTGAAGGTTGGAGAGTTGTGAGAAGTTGGGGATCAAACCAACTATGGGGAAGGTGTTTATAGACCTATCTTAAGGTGTGGGAGAAGCCTTGAGGGTTGAACAATAGCCTAGACAACAAATTCATAATTTGCACTTGGTGTGTGACCTTGAATCATCGAAGTAGTGAAGCGGGTGAGTGGGCAAAGAAGAATAAACCTTGAAGCTTCCCTAGTGCCACTGCATCAATCCCTCCACCTAATCGTAATCATAAGCCTACAACTTGCACCCTGATTATCCATCCATTATATTTTCCATCCACCCATATGCTTATGAAGGATGTGATCCATTGGCTATTAGGAAGGAGTCAACTAGGTCACCAAATTCCTATCCTTGATCCTATCAAAGAATCTTCCAGTACCAAGTCTAGTCCTTCAAACCCATCATGTAGTCCACAACCCATTGAGCCTATTGAAGAATGTTCCACCATAAGTCCAAGTCAAGATCAATTATACCCTCATGTTGTTGATCATATAGAACTTATCAAGCATATCCAAGAGTCTCCCACTTCCAGTTCCATCCAAAATCAAGAGCCATGTCAAGGAATTAATCTAAAGCATATAGAAACATTAACCCCTTATCCAAATCAAGATCAAATCACCTCCATCCAACCCATCCATAACCTATATATTTTTTATGATCAAGATATTATCTAATATGAAGAGCCTATACATGAGCAAATTGATCCCATCCATAGCACACTTAATACTATTTATGATCAAGCTCCCATCTATGATCAAGATCCTATCTATGATCAAGATCCTATCTATGATCAAGAAAGCCATGATGATCCACTTAGCCAACTTTATGCATTCCATGATCAAGAGATAATCACTCCACTTATCCATAATCCCATAACCATCCATGAGCAAGATATCCAAATTACTCCTATACATCTTCCATCTAGCCCTACCCTTGATGAGACACTTGGCTCCCAAGTGAACATAAATGATAAAACAAATAGCTTGGATCTTAATGCACATAATGATAATCAAGATCCTAATGATCCTTCATCATCCATTATCGACCATTTTGCAAATCCACCATCATATCCCATTGGTCTTACCACCTTCATCCATAAGTGTTCTTCCCTATGAAAGAAACAACCCTTATCCATCACCTCACCTTCTCCATCAAATAATGAGCTCAAGTCTAGTGTCCAAAACACACCTAGTCCCATTGTCCATCGCATACTGCAAAAAATGAACTATCAAGGTAAAGGCTTAGGCTTTCATGAAAAAGGTATTTTGGAGCCTATCCATGTCAATGTCCATCCATGCTCATATGGCCTTGGATATATACCTCAAGGAAAACAATCTCAAGATATTGGAACTACCTCCATACCTCCTAAGTCCACTTCCTTCAATCCCAAATCTGATGAAGGGGGTAAATCACAAAACACACAACAATAAAAATTGCACACAAAAAATAGAATGTTCTTTTATTGATATGGGCAACTCATTACATTACAGAAGCTCAAATACAATAAGAGGAATAAATCCTCCACAGGCTGCAACCCATTACAGCTACCCATCACCAGGATCTAGAATATTCTACCTTCTGCAACCCCAAATCAACTAGGGTTTCTATTTTCCTACTTTTTCTTGATTCTATACTTTCCCCCTTATCTCCACCACTCCAAAGGATTCCCAAAAATGGTCTTAAATAGCCCCTTTTGGCGGCCAACAACCAAAATTTGAATTTTGCATCTCCCTCCAAAAATAGGTCAACTTCTGGGAGCCATAACTTTTGATCCGAGTGTTTGATTGATACACCGTTTGAAGCATTGGAAAGCTCACAGAGTGCTCTATGTGCTAAGAACTTGCTCTACCAGTTCTGGCCATTTTTGGACCTATACATGACCATTTAGTGCCTCAAACCTGAATTTGAATAATTTCCATGCATTTTTTAGAAAATGGAAACTTTAATATCTTTCAGCTCACAAATGATCTTTGCGTGATTCCTTTGCCAAAGGTCTTATTTTTTAGGTACAAAGATTCCTATAAATTTTTGCTTCAATCCATGCCCAAATGCAAACTTTCCTAAAATGATAGTTTTCTATTTTTAGCAGTTTGGAAAAACTGAAAGTTCTACATCATTATTCAAGCGATTATGGAACTAGAAATACTAATTTTGAAAAGAAATGGAAACAACATCAATGATTTTGAAACATCATCTTTTTGGGTGATGCAAGATTTCCCTTACACCACTGGATGCTCTTGTATCAGACACACAGGGTAATTTGAGAAGTGACCCAGTCACGTCTCAGGTGTTTGTTTGAGGAAAACCCAAACGGTCAACCTCTGCCTTAGATAACCAAAAAGAATCTTCAATAGACCTTCCTTTCCATTTCACTAGATATTCTTCATATTATCTATTCCAAGTACTTCTTCCCACACAACTATCCAAGATCTCTTCTATCTCCTCCTTTGAAGTAGATGTCAGAATACTCCACTGTTCTTCTGTTGGTCCATCCTTTGTGCCACCTTCATGATATTCTATTAAATTAGCAATATTGAACACATGGGAAATATTGATCCCACTCAGTAACTCTACCTCATATGCATTTCCTGAATCATGTTTCTTCAAAATCTTGCATGGTCCAAATTTCTTCATTTTCAACTTATTATATGTTCCAATTGGGAACCTTTCTTTTCTCAAGTGAACCACGACTTCATCTCCTACCTAGAATTCCTTATATCTCCTCTTTTGATATGCCTTAGCCTTGTACTGAATATTCATCTTATTAATGTGCTTTTTCACCTCTTCGTGCAAAATCTATAAGTGTTCTACAAAGTTTTTGGCATCGACACTTGTCTTTTCTTCTTTGTCCAACTTCCTTAAATCTAAAGCAGTTCTTGGACTATTGCCATATACAATCTGGAATGGTGATTTACTAGTACTCCTATTGATAGAATTGTTGTAAGAAAATTCTGCCTATGGTAAAATCAAATCCCATCCCTTGGGCTTATCTCCTACTAAGCATCATAGAAAGTTACCCAAACTCCTATTCACCACTTCTGTCTATCCATCAGTTTGTGGATGGTGTGTAGAATTGAACTTCAAATCTATCTTCAACTTCTTCCACAACATCTTCTAGAAATAACCAACAAACTTGGTATCTCAATATGAAACTATGCTCTTAGGTAGACCATGTAGTCTTACCACCTCTCTAAAAAATAACTCTACAATATGAGCATCATCGTTAGTCTTCTTACAAGGAATAAAATGTGCCATCTTCAAGAATCTGTCCACCACCGCAAAAATGGAATCATGTCCTTCCTCTCCGTGTCCTTGGTAAACCAAGAACAAAATCCATACTAATATCATCCCATGGCTTCTCTGGTATAGGTAATGGCTGATATAGCCCTATATTCTGACTTGATCCTTTTACCATCTGACACACTCTGCAACTCTGCACAAATTTCCTCACATCCTACTGTAACTGTGGTCAATAATAATGCTCACCAATAATAGAAATGGTCTTATCTTGACCAAAGTGTCTAGCTAATCCCCCACTATGCTTCTCCTTAATTAGGTTCTCTCTCATGGAACTCCTCAGAATGCACGACTGACTTCCCCTAAACAACATGCCATCTTGGATTATGAAATCCAACGATTTTGTCCTATCCAAAGTAATAGGTTCCAAACAAGCTTTCTAGGCCTCTGCAAAATCTGGATCTTCAGGATACAAACTTTTGAGCTCATAGAACCCAACAACCTCTATCTTCATTTTTGTCAACAAATTTTGCCTTCTGCTTAATGCATCTGCAACTCTGTTGGACTTCCCACTCTTGTGCTTCAAAACAAAAGTATAACTCTACAAAAAATCAACCCATTTTAAGTGCCTTTGATTTAACTTTCCTTGACTATTAAGATACTACAAAGCCTGATGATCAGTATATAAAATAAACTCTTTTGGCAACAAATAATGTCTCCATTTCTTCAAAGCTTGAACTATAACATAAAACTCTTGATCATAAACATAATACTTTTTCTTGGCATCATTAAGCTTCTCACTAAAATAGGCAATGGACATACCTTACTGACTCAAAACAACTCCTATAGCACTACCACTAGCATCACAATCTACCTGAAATACCTTATTGAAATCTAGAAGTGCCAATACAGGTTGCTCTGTGATTTTCTGCTTCAATGTATCAAAACTCTTGTCTGCTCCTGTAGTCCACCTAAACTCTTTTCTATCCCCTCTCATTGTCTCAGTTAGGGGTGCACAAATGCTACTAAAATTTTTGATAAACTTTTTGTAAAAACTTGCCAAACCATGAAAATATTGTACCTCTGTAGAACTCCTTAGCGTAGGCCATTCATTGATAGCCCTTACTTTTTCTGGGTCCATCTTAAGACCTTCCTCTAAGGTAACAAATCCCAGGTATACCAACTCCTTTGCAAAGCTACATTTCTTTAGATTAATCAACAACTTCTCCTCCCTCATCTTCTCTAAGACTCTTTTGATATGCATCAGATGCTCATCCCAAGTCTTACTAAAAATAAAAAATATCATCTAAATAAACAATAACAAAACTTCCCAAAAATTCTTTCAATACCTCGTTCATGAGCCACATGAATGTGCTCGGTGCATTGGTTAGCCCAAATGGCATGACTAACCACTCATACAAACCTTCCTTTGTCTTAAAGGTTGTATTCCATTCATCTCCTTCTCTGATGTGGATCTGGTGATACCCACTCTTCAGGTCAATCTTCATGAAGTACTTGGCTCCACTCAAACAATCTATTATGTCATCCATTCTTGGCAATGGAAATCTATACGTGATCATGATCTTATTGATGGCCCAAGAATCTGTACACATTCTCCACTCTCCATTTTTCTTTGGTGCTAGTACTGTAGGTACCACACATGGACTTAGGCTCTCTCTTATTAATCCCTTCTTTAACAGTTCGTGAACTTGTCTGTTTAGCTCTTCATTCTCTGTAGGAGTCATTCTATGCACTGCCTTATTCGGCAAACTAGCTCCTGGTATCAAATCCATTTGGTGACTTATCTTCCTCATCGGTGGTAAACCTTCTGGTACATTATCAGAGACAATATCCTAAAATTATTCCAATAGATCTAAGACTTCTGCTGGTACATCTTCACATTTCTCTTGACCGATCTTAGGAATCAATGCAAAGCAATGATGCTCATGCTTCATACCCTCCAAAAATTTCCTACCATCTACCAAGCAAATTTGGGTAGTACTACACACCTTTTCTTCCACCTCCTTCAAGGGCTTCAACTTATGACAAACTCCATCCTTTGTTAGGGAATATGTGTTTGCATGGTCATCATGGACAACGCACCTATCGTACTGCCACATCCTTCCCAATAACATATGACATGCATCCATCGGTATGATGTCACACAACACCTCAACATGGTAGTCCCCAATCTTGAACTTGACTAAACACTGTTCATTGACCAAAGCTCTATGGTCCTTCTGCAACCATGCGATCCGATATGGATGTGGATGCTTTTTTCTTGTCAACTTTAGCTTATTAACCATCTCCTCTGAAACAAGATTATCAATGCTTCTATTGTCAATAATAATATTACAACACTTACCTTCACATTTGCACCTTATGCAGAATAAACTCTTCCTTTGATTTAGTTGTTTCGCCTCATTCAACAAGGTTCTTTTGACAACTAGGGTTTCTCCCCTTTCAACATCTTCAGAATGCTCAGATTGTGCATCTTCATCTACATGTGCAACTCGTTCATTACCTTCAAGTCTTCTATTTGTCCTTCCATGATGTTGCGGGCACTCATATGCTTGATGCCCTTCTTCTCCACATTGGAAACAGGTTCCTCTAAAACCCCCTCTTCCTCTTTGCTCACCATTGTTCTAGTCACAAGGGCGGTAGACATTATCTCCTCTCTGATTTCAACTGGTGTCAGTTTCTTCAATTTTATTTTGATCTTCATTTCAGCCTCTATAGCATCTTCCACCAGTTCTTCGTCCTTGACCTCTTCCTCTTTGCTTACTTTCGAATCTTTTATTCAGCTTCTCTTCCACCTTCAGGGAAAACTGGTATGCATCTTCTATGGTGGTCATTTTGACTAGGCTCAACTCCTCTTGAATAATTGGCCTCAACCCATTAATGTAATGAGCTACCTTCTCCTTGTTGGCCTCAAAATGGCTTTTCCTGATAGTAATCTTATAAAAATCTTCTGTATACTCCTTGACAGACTTGTAATCTTGCTTCAATCCTTGCAGCTTCTTCAGCAACTCCATTTTATAGTCCACATGAATGAACTACTTTTTCAGTTTCTCCACCATCTGATCCCATCTAGTAATATCTCCTTTTCCTCTTCTATTCCTCTCTAATTGGACCTCCTTCCACCAAATACTGGCATGACCCTTCAACTTTGTTTTTGCAAACTTGACCCGATCTAGGTCTTCCACATCTTCTTACTCGAAATGTTCCTCCATGTCATTGATCCAATCAATAAGCTGTTCTAGATTCAAATCTTCAGAATAGGTAGAAACTTTGATCCCGAACCTCTTTCCGATCTTTGAAATGGCCCTCAACAACCTAACTTTTGTAGGATCTCTTGTAGCTTCTTGTTCTTCCTCAGATAGCTCTTCTTCAGCTTCATCCTCACTTTCTTCTCTTGTTCTCATCTCAAACCCTCTTCACAGCTCCTCTTGCAATGCATCAATCTGCCTTTGTAGGGCTCTAAACCCCTCTTCCATCAAAGCATTTCTCCCAACATGGTTTCTTCATGGAGGCATCTTGATCTCCATAGCAAACCCACAACCTCAGGTCTTGGTGCAAATTACCTCACGGTCGGCGATCTATCTACACACTTAGGAACCCTTGCTCTGATACCACTTGATGAAGGGGGTAAATCACAAAACACACAACAACATAAATTGTACAAAAAAAAGAATGTTCTTTTATTGATTTGGGTAACTCATTACATTACAAAAGCATAAATACAATCAGAGGAATCAATCCTCCATAAGCTACAATCAATTACAGCTACCCATCACCAGGCTTTGGAATATTCTACCTTCTGTAACCCCAAATTAGCTAGGGTTTCTATTTTCCTACTTTCTCTTGATTCTATACTTTCCCCCTTGTCTCCACTACTCCAAATGATTCCCAAAAATGGTCTTAAATAGCCCCTTTTGGTGACCAACAACCGAATTTCAAATTTTGCATGTCCCTCCGAAAATAGGTCAACTTCTGGGAGCCATAACTTTTGATCTGGGTGTCCGATTGACATGTCGTTTGAAGTGTTGGAAAGCTTGTGGAGTTCTCTACATGCTCAGAACCCGCTTTGCTAGTTCTAGCCATTTTTAGGCCCATACATGACCGTTTAGTGCCTCAAACATGAATTTGAATAATTTTTTGGTATTTTTCAAGAAACAAAAACTTTAATATCTTTCACCTTGTTTAGAGGAAAATTTGGATTGTTTAATGTTTTAGTTATTAGATTTTTGAATACTCCTTTCACCCTTAACATTCAAGGATCTAGGGTCGAGTGACAATGCACTATCATACCCTAGGTTACTGTGAGATGTAGGGAATCTTGGATTAGGGTGTTTAATTACCAATTTTCCTTCTCCTATGCTCAATTAACCATCAAAACCTTAATTTTACAAATATGACAGTAAATAGATGAATAACAAAAAAAATCTTGCAGAGGGAAGTAAAATGACAAATTTCAGAGTACCTATTTTTGGGGCTCCGAGGCAGAAAAGTGCGGGACACAGGAGTGGGCGTCCAAGTCTAAGGCTTGTGTTTTTGTCTGGATCTAAGAACTAAGTCTGCAACTCTTTCTTACTATTTCAGAGATTTTCCCGTCATGGAACTTGGAGGAGTAATGAGTAGGCGCCCAAGTCTAGGGGGTAGATTTTCTTTATGTTCTGTAATTCTGACACTTCAAGATGTCTTCCTATAACTTCACTTTGTCCAGCTCCTCAACCTGTAACCTGCAACCATGAAAGCATTGGGAGGGGGTTGTGGTGTTTAGAGGCTTGCCTCAGTCAAGCCCTGAAGGACACTTAAGTCTCTAAACACCGTTGTCAGATAGAGAGGACACTTAAGTCTCTAAACACCATTGTCAGATAGAGAGTACATGCCCTTGTGAGGCAAAGGCAAAAACTAAAGGAAATGATGATGAAAACACAATATAATGTCACCTTGTAGTGAAGATCTCATGGGAGGAGGATGCTCTTCATTCCATGACAAAATGGGTGCTCAAATCTGCAAACACAAACACATAAACCACACAAATCTACTTTTGCAACACAATGAAAGCCTTGAATCACCTTGAGAGTGCATAAACATCACAATGATCATCTAGTTTTTAAATGAATGCCTAATCATGCTTTTATATGCAACTACAAGCATTCCTGCCAAGATTTTGTAAATTCAAACTTACCATGTCGGCCTAGGAACCAAATAATGGTCATAAACTGACACTTAAAATTTGGGCTTGACCCAAAATAGGGCAGGACTAGGTGGCAGGTGCCCAAGTCCTCCCCCCCAGTTTGGGCATGGTTAAGCTCAAGGGGTCCCCCTAGGTCCAATTTGCCATAAAACCCAGGGTTCATTGCATCGGGATGCCAAATTATGAAGCAAGATGTCCTAAATGCACACTAAAGACCCGGGAGCTAAACCTTATGAGGGAAAGGCCCCCAAGGGGACATTTTTTGACACTACATTTAGCCCCCACTTTAATGTATGGATAAACATGAGGCCAATACATGCATTAAAGTACAGTCACAAACACAGTAAACACGCTAATCACATAGAAGATAGTACCAGGCACGCAAAACACGAAGAAGACAATTACAGTCATGCAAAACATAGAGAATACAGTAAATGCATAGAAGACACATTAATGCATGGAAGATAGAAATGATTCTTTTGTTTTCTTTTTCTCATATATATGAAATGCAGATGCAAGTACTAGAAAGTAAACAAACCTCCCATAATATAGGATGCACTCATCGCACAGGTCTTTATACTATATTTATGGGGCAACACCCACACAAGACACATAAAATCTCCCAAAATGTAGGATGCACTCATTGCGTAGGTCTTTAAACTGCATATGGGGAAACAGACATGCCAAACAAAGCAAGCATGCCAAACACACACACTTGAAGACACAGAGAAAACACGGTAGACAAGTAATGGAGTGTTCCTATTTCTAGGCTCAACACCATCTCAGGCACATTACAAGTACACACTGACGATTGGGCTTCACCACAACAATCGCCAAAAACACGCTTAAGGGTTGAGTTAGTCACAAAATTGCACCCCACCTCTATAGAGGACTTTTGAAAATGACAGGATGATGCAATCTGCTTCGAGAAATACACCATCCCCTGCCTCCGTAGAGGGCTTAAGATAAAAAAGGATATATGTGATATCCCGCCTCCACAGAGGGCTTACATGATTGATTGATTGATTACACACAAACTCAGGATGCAGGATGCACTCATTGTGTAGGTCTTTATACTGCATCTGAGGATGAACACATTGCTAACATCTACAACAAATAATTTACCTTATATATTCCCCCCACCTTAAGGTGGTTGATATCAGGTATCGATATCAAGCACATTAAGGTAGGAAGAAAACACACAAGGGAACACAAGCTCTCGCAAAGTCCATGCCCCCCAAAGGTGACATGTACCTCACGATCACCAAATGTTCCCACAAACACATCCCTGCAAGAAACACATTAGTGTCTACAAAATCATGATAAACAACAACATCAATGCATATGATTAACCACATAAAGAGCCAAGGTTATACAATGAATTCAAAGTTTGAGGATAATCGTTGGGCTACATCACAAAGCTCTCTAAATCAAGTACCACCAAGGCTAGATTTAAAGATAAACAAAGGTGCATAGAGTAGTAGTATCGTTAAGGTTTGTAAATGAGATAGCATACCATCAAATTCACTACACAGAAAGCATGAGTGCTTCTACTAGCCAAGCATTAGATAATTTATTACAACCCCATCGTCATATTAGGAACTAAGTCCATTTTTTGATTGCTCTCAAAAGGGACACTAGGTCTGCATCAGTGTAAATGTTTGTCATCATCCGTCCGCTAGATAGAAACACTAGAGGAAGGGAAACAATAAATTAGAGAGGAGAAATAAGTGTCTTAGGGACAGTCATGTAGGAGGGTTCCCCCAAGTCATCAACTGTAATGCTATGTCCATAAGACACAACACACAACAATGAAATCAGAGAGAGGCAATATAGAAGAATGATGATACAAATAGAAGAAGGTCACAACAGAGGTGGTCTCCTAGTATCCTGGAGCTTATGGGAGAATCTGAGGTCATCCCAAGAGGCCTAAACAACACATAACACATCATGGGGGAAGCACATCATGAGAGAGATAAAGAGTTAGAGATACTTACCTGTAGGGCCCCTGTCGGGCTAGCAATTATCATTGAGCACATCATCGTCATCCTCCCACTCCCTAATGTTAGAGGAAAGTGGGACATAAGGTACCATAGTTAAATTCATATCTTTTTCATCATGTTGTTCATTGTTAGGATCATCTTTGTTTGGTTGAATGTTAGGATCAATATTTTCTTTTTGAGAGGCAAGGTTTATAGCATAAGCTTGTCTTCTTCTTTCTCTTGCTTTTCTATTTCATTTTCTTTTACCACTTATCTCTTGTAAGATAGGGCTATCCTCTTTCATAGGTTTGTGCAATTTAGAAGATGAAGCACTAGAATCAAACCTCATTTGATGTGGTGGAACATTTTGTTGTTGATAATGACCTCCTGATCCTTGTAAGGATTTCAGGAGAGGAACCTTAGCACAGGGACCTTGTCCTTTCAGTCTAAAGTTCTCTTCACATGTGGGTTGTTTATCTTTTGTCATTTCTTGTATAGAAGGACTAGGTATTTCAATTTTATCCCAAAACTCATCCAATATGTAATACTTTTTCTCAAGCAAAGGTTTTTATTTGTTACGAGGGACAGTAATCATACGTCCATCAAAATGGAATTTTAGACAATGGTGTATTGTTGAAGGGATAGCCTTCATTTCTTTTAGCCAAAGGTGTTCCAATTTAGTTCAAAAGAGGTCAGAAACAGGGACAACATCAAACCATTGTTTGACATGTTTTCTAAATAGTGTTATCAACAATGATATCTTACCCAAAGGCTTGCTAAAGGTTCCCTTATGTGTCTTAATCATCATGCTCGAGAGGTCATAAGAACCTTGCATTAATTGATGTGAAAAGAAGAACTCTTCAGTGGCAACATTAGTCATGCAATTAGGATCAATAAGAGTTCCATCCATAGGGTTTCCCATTATTTTCACAGTGATATAAAGAGGTCCTTCAGAGTCTCCAATTGTTCTATCATGAGGTGTAAACACAATTTTAGGTTCAGGGGCTTTTATTTTCATGTAAGGTATAGGAGGGAACCTATTGTTGTTGTTGTGATTAGAGGCCATGTTTATATGCTTAAATCAATGCCAATCATATTTAAAAGTTTCTCCAAAAGTATGTCAAAGACAAGTGCAAAACTATATGAAAAAATGGCCTTAAATGCTTGATTTTTTATATTTTTTCAATGCAGATGAATGAAACAAAGGATGTTGTAAGGATTTTGATCAAGGGAAGAAAATTATATGTATGATATTAGTCCAAAACAACAGTAATATCCTTCACAACACACTTTTGATGCAAATATAAGATAATGCCAAGTCAAAATATAGTGAAAATATGTCAAAATAGGCACTTTGTTCACCAAAACTCAATGTAAAAGAGCATAACAAAGGGTGTTGTGAGGAAAATGATGATGGAAAATAAATTATATCAGTAATAAAAGCCACTTAATGTCAAAATATCTGTCACGACACGCTTTTAGTGCCACTTAAGGTCAAACCCTATTCAAAATATAGCAAAAATAGGCTATTTTTCATGGTTTTTCAACTCCAAGACCTAGGGTGTTGTAATGAATTTTAGAAGGTGAAGAAAATAAAAACAATGATATTAGTCACCTCAATCCATAAAATTTGTCACAACACACTTGGAGTGCAAACTAGGCCAAACCCTAGGGCAAAAATAGCAAAAATGTGTAGTTTTTCACCAAATTTTCAATGCAAGAGGCCAATCAAAAGGTGTTGTTAAGATTTTTAGGATGAGAAACAATTAATTACCATGATAAAAACCAAATAGTTTTAAAATACCCTTCACAACACGCCTATGGTGCAAGTTTAGAGAGTCGATAAGGCCAAATTTAGTGAAAATCAAGGTTTTTCAAGCCCCAGGTTTGAGATCTTGACACAAAATGCTATATGGATGCTTTGAGGTCTGATTTATGATGAAAATGAAATAATCTCAGATCTTAACATGATTTCCAAGCTTTAATATGCAAAATGCCAATGCAAATCTAATGAAAACGCATGAAAATTGCTAGTTTTTTGTTGAAATTTTATATGCAAAAATGCAAATATTTTAAATCTAAATACAAATTTACACCAAAATGAAAGACTAAAGCCAAATTATAATTTTAATAAGCCTCTAAAATCAGTAGAAAAATCTGAAAGAAGATTTTGCCTACTAACCCTAGATTTTGGAATTACTAGGTTATATGAAAATTGTCAAAATTTCTACAAAACCCTATCAATTAAATGATGAAAATGCAATGCAAATTATTTAATTTTTGCATTTTTCTATAGTTTATATCAGATATGATGTAAAAATCATAAATTAGGGAAAATTAGAAATAATTGATGCAAATTAGTAAGCCTAACAATGCAATTTTTTTGAATTTTTCAAAATTTTCAATTTTTTTTGTAATTTTCTCAATGCAATAAGATGAATAATTATATGAATGAATGGAATCAATCCAAATATGAAGACAAACACTTACAAAGTTGCAATTAATTCCAAAAACATGGGTTCACCAAAATTTTTAAAGTAAAATTTGGATTGTTTAATGTTTTAGTTATTAGATGTTTGAATCCTCCTTTCACCCTTAACATTCAAGGACCTAGGGTTGACTGGAAATGCACTATCATACCCTAGGTCACTGTGAGATTTAGGAAAGCTTGGATTAGGGTGTTTAATTGCCAATTCTCCTTCTCTTATACTCAATTAACCATTAAAACCCTAATTTTGCAAATACGATAGTAAACAGATGAATTATAGAAAAAGATCTTGTAGAGGGAAGTAAAATGACAAATTACAGAGTACCTATTTTCGGGGCTCCGAGGTGGAAAAGTTGGGGACACAGGAGCGGGCGCCCAAGTCCAAGGCTTGTGTTTTTGTCTAGATCTGAGAAATCAGTCTGCAACTCTTTCCTACTGTTCTAGAGATTTTCCCGTCATGGAACTTGGAGGACTAATGAGTGGGTGCCCAAGTCCAGGGGGTAGATTTTCTTTTTTTCTATAATTTTGACACTTCAAAATGTCTTCCTGCAACTTCACTTTGTCGAGCTCCTCAACTTGTAACTTGCAACCATGAAAACCTTGGAAGGGGGTTGTGGTGTTTAGAGGCTTGCCTCAGTCAAGCCGTGAAGGACACTTAAGTCTCCAAACACTGTTGTTAGATAGAGAGTGCATGCCCTTGTGAGGTAGAGGCAAAAACCAAAGGAAATGATGATGAAAACACAATATAATGTCACCTTGTATTGAAGATCTCATAGGAGGAAGATGCTCTTCATTCCATGAGGAAATGGGTGCTCAAATCTACAAACACAAACACATAAACCACACAAATTTTCTCTTGCAACACAATGAAAGCCTTGAATCACCTTGAGAGTGCACAAACATCACAATGATCATCTAGTTTCTAAATGAATACCTAATCATACTTTTATATGCAACTACAAGCATTCTCGCCAAGATTTCGTAAATTTAAACTTACCGTGTCGGCCTAGGGACCAAATAACGGTCATAAACTGACACTTCAAATTTGGGCATGACCTAAAATAGGGTAGGACTAGAGCATAGGCACCCAAGTCCTCCCTCCCTATTTTGGGCAGGGTTAAGCTCAAGGGGTCCCCCTAGGTCCAATTTGCCATAAAACCCAGGGTTCATTTCATCGGGATGCCAAATTATGAAGCAAGATGTCCTAAATGCACACTAAAGACTCGGGAGCTAAACCTTATGAGGGAAAAGCCCCCAAGGGGACATTTTCCAATGTTACACACCTCACAAATGATCTTTGCGTGATTCCTTCACCAAAGGTATTATTTTTTAGTTACGAAGCTTCTTGTAAATTTTTGCTTCAATCTGTGCCCAAATGCAAACTTTCCTAAAATGGGAGTTTTCTATTTTTAGCAGTTTGGAAAAACTAAAAGTTCTACATCATTATTCAAGTGATTATGGAAATAGAAATACTAAGTTTGAAAAGAAATGGAAATAACATCAATGATTTTGAAGCATCGTATTTTTGGGTGATGCAAGATTACCCTTACACCACTGGATGCTCCTGCATCAAAATTCCATGCATCCTATCATACCCCTAAAACATATGTTGCCATTCCTCCTCCATTTTCCTACAAACCCCAAAAGTATGTGACCATACACCTTCCACCATCCAATTTACCTCCACTACTTCCAACTCCTAATATCCCTCCATCCAAGCTACCACCACTCCTCCCAATGCCTAATATCCCTATCATCCAATCCCCTCATCCATTTATCCAAAAATCCACTTTTAATCCATCCATCCATAAGTCCCCTAAAATTCCTAATCATGACCAATTAATGCACACATCATCTAAACAAGAAGCTTCCACCAACCCCAAGGGATTCAAACATAAAAAATTGGATGCCTCCTTCCATAAAGCCAAAAATCTTAAAGATCCTAATGCCTTAGGACACAAGTGCAAAGAGTTAAAGCCAAATCCATCTAAAAGGCTATCTAAGCCCATACCTGCAAAAGAAAAGGCCAAAACTAAAATGGTTTAGGTTCCTAAGAAAAACAAGTCAAGTTAAATGATGCATTCACATCTCAAAAATCCCAACAATCCTCTTCCATCAAAAAATCCCAAAAATCCCAATCCATTCAAAAATCTCAAATTCCTTCATCCCACAAGCAAAACAAAAATTATAAAAATCCTAAGTCTATGTGGGTCCCAACATGCTTAAATCAACCATCCCCTAAGAAAACATGTCCATTGCTTCCTACACCTCCTCCAAATCAAAAGCTTCAATGTTTATCACGGTGTGTGTAGCCATTGGTCTTGGTTCCCTTCCATTCCACAAGATTCCCACATACCTCCATCTCCCCATCTTTTAGCCATTATCCTACATATTTCACCCATCACCTTCCTATGGTCCATGCTTTTGGATAAACCTTTCATCCATCTTTGTGCATGAATCCATCCATAACCCACATCATAATTCACTATCATACCCTACCATAAACCTCACAATCCACTATCCTTCCATACCTAATCTATATCATAATCCATTATCCTACCATCCATAATCCACATCATAGTCCACTATCCCCCATCCATCCTTGCATGAACCTTTCATAATCCACATCAAAATCCACTATCTACCTACTCCATCTCCCTCTTTCATGCAACCCCTTACCAACATCTATGAGCATACTGACATTTGATATGGTTCATCCAATGAAATCCATCTTTAATGGGACTATCACCTTTCATGGAACTAGATGCTTGAGTCCCTCTCGTCCATATCCACCTATCCCATCCAAACATCTCATAAAAAAGAAAAAAAAGAAAAAGAAAAGAAAAATCAAAATAGTAAAGAGAAATCCCTTCATCCAATGGTGAAAATCACCCTTGGTGGTGCTTTGGATAGGTACCATAATGAAAACCTAGAAAACATGCATCATGTGTAGGTTGATTATCTATGTCACTTACACTTGGGGGCACGTCGTCTCATCCAAACTATTTATCCAATCATACCATTTCCATACCATCCTACCATCCTTATCCATTACACCCATATACCTATCCTATTGAGCCTATTCATCCTCCCTTCCTCCTTTTAATCTTGATAAAGATATGGGGGCAAAAAATTGAAAAATGTTTTGGATATCTCTCGATATACCTCATCGTTTCCAAACAATCCTATCATCATCCTATTGTCATAACCTTTGTCATGTAAAATCTTGAATGGGGCATGCTATTCCTGTGCAAGATAGTCTTTGGAGATCACATCCTACCTCCCTTATGATGCATACACCCATTCCACTATATCTCATCCTTTTATCCATCTATTTATTATGAGCTTTCCATTCCATGGCCTATCCTTTTATCTACCCATGTATCATGAGTATTCCATCCATTATTGCCTATCTTTTTATCCATCCATTTATCATGATTCTTCCATCTTATTTACTATTGCCCACCCTTTTATCCATTCATCCAATCCCACCTCCATCCCTTGCACCTAGACTTGGTTTTCCCTTGTCATTAGTATCTAGCACAAAGGCTATCTAAATGGTAATCCATCGACATCCCAAAACATTTTCAAAAATCCAAAAAAATCAAAACATTTCCAAAATACAAAAAATAAAATATTCAAAAGTCCAAAAAAATTAAAACATTTCAAAAATACAAAAAAATCAAATATCCAACAAAAATCCAAGCAATAAATAGTGTTAGTCCACCTTGTTGAACTACGTTGCCTCTGCAACTTCACATAGGCAAGGCCATCATTGTTGAGCCCCCAAGGCTTTAGTTTGTCCCCTAGGTCTTAGGTCCACATGGTCGAACTACATTGTTTCTGTGCTTTACGTAGGCAAGGCCATCATCAATGAGCCCCCGAGACACTAGGTCTGTCTCTTAGGGCCTGTTGAGTCAGGTTTTCATTATTTACATCCCATAATAAGTTGTCCCTTGTTAAGGTTGACACTTTGATCAGACATAAACATGTTATCTTCCTCAAGAGAACTGAGCTTAAACAATCTTGCAATAACAGATAAATTATCCATCAAGTCTTCAATCCTAGTAGATCAATTACCTGGTCATGAATGTTCATCATTATCAATTATCTTTATCAACTATCACTTGTCTTATATGGAATGTTGCATTGCCAAAACTAAACTTGACATCTTATACAACATGCTTCATTTCCTAAAACTAGACACTATCATCACACGTCAATCATATCATTTGTCTTATATAGATTGTCGCACTCTCAAAACCAGACCAGATGTCTTATATGAGGTATCTCATTTCTGAAACTAGATGCAATCCTATCATTTGCCTTATATAGGTGGTTGCATCATCAAAACCAGACTCAACATCTTATACAACATGTTTCCTTTCCTGAAACTAGGCGCTATCATGCAATCCTATCAAACAAACACTCATTATTTGGCAAGAAAATCTAAATGGCTGTTGACTCTGTTTGTCTAGTTTGTCATGTCTTTTCATTTGATTGATCTTTGGGCATGTTCTTATGCACCTCAAGGAAGTCTACAAGTGATGAGAGGAGCAATGATGGATCATGACCTTTTTCTCTTTGATTTCTGTTTGTGGTTTGTCTTGGCAATATGACTGGGAAAACTAAGTTCCTTGTATATGATTGGGATTCCATTTAGCATAATCAAAATATCTTGTGCAAGTGAAAGGCCATCTAATGCTTTCTTGTACTAGGACTAACATGCTTCATGGTTATTTCCTCACATATTGCAACAAGGTTCTATGGTTACTAGTTTGCATCATGGTATTCCTTGTCTGTCATGTGCCTGTTCCACAAGGGATCACATCTTACACCTTGGTCTACATCATGCCATGGTGTTCGTCATCCATTGCCATAATAAAATCTCTATGATTGTGAGGCCTACCTTTTCCACTTCTGTTCATAAGGCTATTTGCAGTACTATTGCTATTACTTTTATGTTGAAGGACTGTTGATCCTGGAATCTTGTTTATTATACCTAATTGATGTTTAAGAAAACAATTATGCAATGATAGTTAGATGTTGCTTTTAAGAGAACGATGAATGGATAATATTAGAAAAGGAACTTTAATATGAGTTCAGTATGTTTATAGGGTAGAATGTTTAGGTATGCATGTATTTATACTGCTTCAGCTATGATATCTGTATGTGTTAACTTCAAGTTTGAGTGTGCAGGTAATACTAACGAAACCATAAATACAGGAGATCATTCCACACCCTATGTTGTATCCCTTGTGAAGCCGATCTAAGTTCCACGAGGAACTAAGATCAACCTCGTGTTTGGCGAAATGTTGTAATGTGTAATATTGATTTGTTGCATGAGGTCAAAGGAACTAAGGCTACCTTCTGATTTACTTATATTGTGATAAGTGTTGTAAGAAATGTTGTTTTGTATCTTGTTTAAATTTTATTTCTTTTAGACCCTTTTCTTGTGTTTATATTTGACTCTGGGAGTTCTAACTAGGTAAAAATCAACCCTGGGTTATACCCCATGGGTCTAGGGACTTTTTTTGACTAGGATAACCTTGGGTTAACCTCCATATGGTCACTTAAACTTCACAGTGAAGTTAAGTGACGAATTTGGAAGCATGGGGACAATGGGATGAGTGGAATCCACACTCAGGCCCACTTCCAAGTCATGGAACAACTCCATGATCCCCTAATAATGGAGTGCTTGTCTCCTTGTGCCTCTCTTTTGGTGGGGTTCCCCTTAATGAGGGTGGTGTGTCACCCACTCCTCTTCCTTATTTTTTTTTTACTTATGGTATTTTATTTCTCCATGTGTTGTAAAAGGACTATAGTGGGGAACCTCTTGAGTGGGGTTAATTGTTTTAAGTCCAATAGGATAATGGATGAGTTGTGGGTGTAGTTTTTTAATGCCACTTGGGAAATTAGGAAAATAGGAGGGAATTAGTTTTAAAAGAGAGAGGAGGAGGAGAGTAAGGGGGTTGGATTATTGTGGAAAGAAGGAGAACTTGGAGGAGGCTAAGAGTGGAGCTCTTCATCAAATTTCATCCATAATTGGGCTTGAGAAGGTTGGTGAACAAGACTTCTCACTTGTAGGATTTGTTACTTGTTATGTATGTTTTGTTCTTGTTTGATGAATGAGGTTTGTAAATGTTGTCTATGTGTTTTCTATTATTTTGGGTTTGTGTTGGGTCTTGAGAGAGTTCCTTCCAGTTGGAAGGCAATGCTCATAATGTAGAGCCTATTGGGATTTCCTACTTCCTTTAAACTCTCCTAGAAGAGTGTTTGTATTGTTAGTTAAGCCACGAGGGTATGTGAGTTGTTTGCTTTGAGTGTTGTTAGACAATGTTGTGAAGTGTACTATGCTTTTTCTCCTGGGTGTGCGGATGATCTCCCTAGCTCGGGGGTGACCCTCTTGTGGGTCTATGGTAGGGAGGAGAGCTAGTTGGTTGTTGTTTTCTTCCTTGAGTGTCATGCAGGTTCTCTCTTGGAGCATGTTGGAAGGGTTGGAGGAATCCTTTCTTGGCTAGAGGAAATGTATCATTTTCCTTACTTGTGAAGAGAGCTTGGTCTCTTAAAGATTTCACTCAGGATGAATTTGTTTAAGGAGAGATTTTCTCCCTCTGATTTTGTAAACATTGTTAGTTGTGCTTGTATAGTTTATTACATCTTACCATTTGTGTGAGCATGGAGGAAAGAAGATTGTTTTACAAAGGATGTTAGATTTGTTTAAATCCTGAAAATCTAATTAGAACAAGAAGTTGTGAAAACTAGTTGTTACTGTAAATGAGTAGCTAAAATTTATGTCAAATTGTGAAAATGTTAGTTTAAATGAGTTATATGACAATGTAGTTTTATTAGTAAGGAAAGAGATAAATTTTGGAGTATAGACATGCTTATTTTTGTTGTGTTTGGTTTAAATAAAAGACTACTACGTTTAGATTGAAACATTGGACTACTTCTTGTAACCTAGTTGATAGGAGATTAAATTTTAATTGTTCTAGAGTAAAATCCTATTTTTATGCAATTTATCTAGTGTTGCATTGGAATTTAAAAAGAATAAATACAATTCAAAATAAGCCAATTTGTTATTCTGAACTTCAAATTTAATTGACATTATTTAATAACTGTAATGATACATTTTTATTTAAAATTTATAATTCCCGTATTAAATTAAATTTTAGTTGATTAAATAAAATGAGTTTCCAATTATTGGCTCTAATATATATATATATATATATTAATTTTTAAATAAAGTGGTTAATAAATAGACATATATTTTTTTTATACAAAAGTTACAATGGGAATAAATTCTATTAACATTATGATTGTGTTAGAGAAAAAAAAAATATAAATTAAAAATGTATTTTTTTAAAAAATATAAATTAAAAATGTATTTTTTTAAAAAAATATAATTATAAAAACAAATAAATAAATAAATAAATAAATAACAATGGTGGGGGGGTTTAACCCCCACCGAAAGTGTTTACCATTCAAGTGGTGGGGGTTTAACCCCCACCGAAAATGAATACCAGAGGGTGTGGGGAGGGGCGGAGCCCCACCCACAACCCGTGAAGTGGGGAGTGGGTGGGGCTCCGCCCCTCCCCACACCCCCGCTCCGTTGAAACCCCCGCAGACGTGCCACGGAACCCCTCCCGCCTACGGAAGACCACAGAGCCGCCCCTGTGTGTCCCTTCTCCCTTGCGACCTGTCCTCCCCGCCACCGAGATCTCCGTCTGCCACCTCCTGTGGCCATCCCAAGCCACTCCTCCACCGCCGACCTGTGATCCCTCTCCACTGACCTGTGACCCCATCACCTCTACCGCAGCCTTCTCCATCACCACCGTCGTTGCCTATCCCCATTTCTGCAACATAGCAGAAGCATCAAAAAAAGAAAGAAGGTTAGGGATTGTTCAACTTCTAACAATACCCTATGTGTTATAAGTAAAGTATAATTTAATATAATAAACATTAACATATACAATTTTGTATAATGAATATGTAGTTGCATAAGTTTATATGTATATCTATATTAACATATATATACATTAATAATTAAATCTCTCCCTTGTAATGGAATCCACAACTATTACCACTATCACATTTAAGTATAGATATAGCTAGATAAACAAGAAATATAAAGGTATGTATTGCTTTATGCATAAGATGTAATAAGAATAATTATATAAATTTATATATATATGTAATGTGATCAAATATAGAATAAAAGAAATAAAGTATGTTTATATAAGTACAATACTAATAATATACATAATGGGGATTTAATAAAAAGAAATCTATTTATTTAAATATTGAATGGAAGAAATAAATTATGTTTATATAAGTATAATATAAATAAACCTAATGGGGATTTATTAAAAGGGAATCTATTTAATTAATTATAGATCAAAAGGAAGAACATATATATATATATATATATATATATATATATATATATATATGAATATTTTTATATATAAATTCAAGATTTATAAAAAAAAGGAAATTGTGAAAACAAGGTTAAATTAATAAAGGACAACTATTAACAAGTAAATCTTAAACGTTGAAATTTAACCTGATGTAAAAGTAGTGATCGACTCCAAGCAAATAGTAAGTCCCGCATAGTGAATGTACATGTATGTGAAACCTTTTCGCTGATATTAGTAACAATGATGACTTAAACATATGCAACCGAGCATGCCTACGCGTGCAAGGGGGTTTTTTGGGTAGAAGGGAAATTTTTTTTGATAGTTCGTATCATGACCACATGTCGCATGTGGACATGGCGTGCTTGATAACGTGTTGTGACCACTTGTGAAATGTGGGCATGACAATGATGATGATTGTGCAATGAAATTAAAATCTCAAAAGCTACCAAGAAAAATCTCAGTCCATTTCACTCATCCAATCATTGTTCATTTCTTGCTAACACAATTTCTTTCCCCTCCACATGCAAATACACTATAAGTCTAGTTTTTCCATCGCTAGTGCCTTTGCACCTATCAAAGTGACTTATCAGTAAATTTCCCAATTTTTTTTGAAATCTTAAAAAATTTGTCAAATTTCCTAAGGGGGCATCATGCTATCCCACTTTTTCCAGGGCACGCTGGGGCAAGTTCAGAGATGAATTTTTATTCTTTGACACAATATTCATATTAACATTGTATCAAAGAAGGGCAAACTTTAGACACTTAAAAATGTCCTAAGCCTGCAAACAACATTTTCATGCTAATTATTCCCTAATGTCGTATTCTTCTATTAATTACATAATTTTTAATTATTTAATTAATTCACTTTTTCTATTTCCTAATCTATAATTAAATAACTTTTTATTTGTTTAATTATTCATCTCTAATTTCTCTATTTTTCTTCTATAATTAAATAATCTTTTTTAATTATTTAATTAGTCATTATCTAATTCCTCCATTATCCAACTAATTTAAATAAAATATTTGAATTAGCCCTCACCTTTATTCTCATTAAACACATGTCCCTCTCTCATAATTTAAGTAATTTTTTATTTGAATTATGTGTCATACTACAACCATACTACAACTTTCATTTAATGTTTTTCACACTACCAACTAATTTAAATAATTTTATTATTTAAATTAGATCAGCTCTATTCTTATCTACACACTTGTCATACCACTACCTTTTTATTAAATGAAAGGGCTTATATTAAATCACCTTTTAATCTTAGCCATCCACATCACACTATAAAAGAAAGCTTTCACCTTCATTTCAAGGCTAACCACAATCATAATCTTCAAGATTTTTTTATCATTTCACATTGACCTTATCATATCTCTTGCATGTTAGAAATCTGAGAGCAATTAAGAGCAAAATTGAGAAGAGTAATGGAGGAGAATCAACTTTGGCATAGGAATTTAGATATTGTTGCTTTTATCATTTGATTTCTATGTTCATCTTGTGCTTTATTGTTGGATTAGGGCTTTTGTACCTTGAATTTAGATAGTTGTGTGGTTGCTATTGATGATTCATTCATGTACTTAGATTTTCCTTGATCTACAACAACAATAACACTTGACTTCAATACAAACCTCAACTCCATAAACATGAGAACTTTTAAGAAGAAGACAATATACCAGGAAAGAGAGAAATTATAAAATCATACCATGTCTTTATACCACACTAACTTGTGCTTGTAAACTGTGTAAAGTAAGATCTCTTTCAACACTCCCAAATTGAAAGGGTATCAACATCTAACATCCAAATTATGATGAAAACATGACAGAAATAGATGTTAACCTCTCACTGAAAGTAGATCAAACTAGCCAAACATTTCTGCAACAAAAGAAATAAGCCCAAAAAACCACAAACCATTGTTTTACCTCTCCAAAATAAATCCTCAAAGCTAGTTCCATAGCTCAAGATCAAATAATAATGAGAACAACAGAAATCCATAAACCCATGCATCTACTTCTCAACAATCCTTTTCAAGACTAGTGTAAAAGAGAAGACAAGATACATATAGAGAATGCATCTAATAATCAGGTGGGCAACACATATTAGATCATTTACCTGTCGAGTAGATCAAGAGTGGGATATAAGATTGTCCTTGCATATAAAACCAAGCAATAAAAGATTATAATAAAGAAAAACTTCTCATAAGGTCTATAATGGACTTACATCCATTTCCAAGTGTAGGCTTCTCAATCCTTTTGTTGACATCTCATAATGAGAAATATTTCCAACATATATCTCTAAGTTCAAGAGATATAAAGCCTCACCCAATTCTCTCTAGTATCTATGAGTTTTCAACAATCAATCCATTCCAACTTCAAATTCAATCTGCACAATCATGAAGCTCCAAGCAAATGATTAATACTTCAAAACCAAAGAGAACTAACTAAACCATTGTCAAAGTTCCAACTATAGAATCAAGAACATATCATGACATCATGATCTAACATCTTCTTAAAAGTAGATCATATGCTCTAATGAACATATCCTACTCCCAAGAGCACCTGTATCATGCCAAAAAATCTAACTCATGATCAAGAGTGTATCATGACATAATACTATACATCCTCTAAACAAAGGATCATATATCAAAAAATTGATAAGTTATAAACTCTACACCTCACCAAAAACTCCAAGAGTCCTCCATAAAAAACCAAGATGTCAATACCTCTTCAAATAACATGAAGATCTAGCATCCATTGTCAATAGAACCAAAAATATTAGTGAACCGTTACTGCAAACTAAAGGCATAATCCAAGAGATTCTTATGACACCAACAACCACTGCAAAAGATCATCCATCTTCTAATCAAAAGATTATGCATGGCTCACAACACTGCAACAATAACATCTTAGAACCAATATCTTGAAACAAAGAAGATATGATACATTATGAAATTGCAAAAAACTCCCATTGAAAGTGATACCAAGTTATGCATGGTATCATAATCAATCATCATTACCAAAACTCCACTAAAAGTGAAAAAAATCTTCTCATGCAACATAACTTTACTGCTATAGATTCCAATGAATAACTGAAACAAATACTCTAAACTACCATTCTTGTCTCAATATAAAAAATACCAATGTAATCAAGGTGACCAAGAAGAGGCCTACTAAATAGAACCCACATCAACTTATTCACAAGATCTGCACACATGCAACATCTTATAGGAGAAAAAAACATGATCAGTGCTTCAACCTTTAATAACTGAAAAAATAGATTCTACCCCACATCAATAACATGTAGAACAAATGTAACTAGGTATAAAATGTAGATTTCTAAGACTCAAACACCAGAATCAACTCTAGATCTGATTTTCCAAATAAATCCACATTAGAGAAACCATAGATCATAAGAATCCAACAAGTAGCCTTGTAAATTTGAAATTGTTTCCATCGAGAAAGTGTTTGAACACAAATTTCTACAGATCTACAAACCACAAATTTTGATTAACATGTAAAACCTACAAAACCATATCTCTATAAATCTAAAACCACTTAAACATCCAAACATTCACACCAATGAGCACCATTAAATATGTCATCTAAAAATAATGGAATACCACAGATCTACAAACCCACAATCTTTTAAAATAGGAAAACTATGAAAACCTACATATTCAAAATAACATGAATATGATAAATGATAAACTGGGTTGTTCAGTAGTGTCTATATCATAGAAATACCAACTCCACAACCTACATAGAACTAGTGATAAATTATCTAGTGCTTTCATGTAACCATGGATTGAAACCATGAACCCAACATAAGCACTCCAAATTGTAGTCAAAATAGTGAGTGTTTTTCCATGTGATCAAGGTAGCACAAGCAACCATCCAACATAAACACCCTTTCATTGAACATGACCACAAGGTAAAGGACTAAAAGCACCAAACAAGAGAATATACACATATTGTCAAAATGGAGCTCCAAATCATTACCACAAGATCAACACCATAAAGATCCATAACCTTGATCCTCAAGTGCCCAACAAAGATTGTTTTGAAAATTTCCATATAAGAGTTAACTACCATGGCTTCCAAACTCACAGATCTACAAAACAATGTTAACACATAGAACTTCCCCTACAACCAAAATACCTTCAACACTTAAAGAAAAAGCATCCCTCTCTCACTAGAACCATTGGCTCTGATACCACATGTTAAAAAAAGGGAGAGAGAACAAGGTAAAGTTGTAGCTATGTGGCTTTTAAATGTTTTCAAATCTAAAATTAATAGCATGTGTAAATTTGGAAGTTACTTTCAATTTAGATATAATAGTATTTCTCCAATTTAATCAATGTAGTAGAAAACAAAATATGATAAAAGTAGACACAAATTTTACCTGGAGAAACCCTCGCGGGAAAAAACTCCACACCCAAAGGTGTTTATTCTTGTATTAAATATCTTCAAGAAAGATTATGTTCAATACTGGAATTTCTCTGAATCCTAATGCACACCTCAAGCTTCTTCCATCTTCTAAAACCTATAAAACTTCTTATGTTGTAATTTCTGTAATGCTTTTTCCTACAACTTCAAAGCTTCTATATTAAAAGATTGAAACTCAAATTACAATAAATTGTATTTGATAACATGAGACAAGTCCTCATACAAAACCCAAGTGCTCCAAATAGAGAACTCTAAAGTCAAACTATAATAAGCACCCTGTTAACTGTCAGTCCTGATTATGGATGCCCAAGTTGTCCCATTCAAACTTATTCAACAAAAATATCTTTTCATAAATAAAAGCAAACTAAAAGTCTTAAGATTGGGTGCCCAAGTTGTCCCAATCTATTTCAATCAATTAAAGTGCATCACCACACATAAATCTCATGCACACAACCTACATGATTGATGTCCCCAATATTATTTTGAATCGACCTATTCTGTAACATGCAAGAGACATGCAAACACCTGTAGCACCATGCAAGAATTATCCAAAACTGATCTTGAGTTAGAGTTTCATGCAAGTTACATGCAACACCATATAACTGACATGCAACAATATGCAAGTCCATATAACTGACATGCAACAATAAGCACATCCAAATAAATGACATGCAAGATCATGCAAGTACATGTAAGTTCATATAAGTGACATGCAACAACATGCAAGCACATGAAAGTGACATGCAACAACATGCAAACACATGTAAGTGACATGCAACAACATGCAAGCACATGCAAGTAACGTGCAACAACATGCAAGCACATGCAAGTTCATTTAAGCAACATACAACAACATGCAAGCACATGTAAGATTTTATGAGATCATGCAACCACATGCCAAAATATTCAAGTCCATGCAAGCTTTTATGAACTCATGCAAGCAATATCCCAATATCATGCATCTCTAACACTTCTGATAACTTTCACATCATATCCATACAAAGTGTATCAATAATATCCACTCATGTACATAAAAAAACAAACTCCAAGTCTAAATATAAGACACCTCCAAAAGTGGGTGCCCAAGTTAGCTCCCACTCACTAAGAGTTGTCAAACTCTCAAAATAGACTTCAAGAAGTTGTCAACAAGTCTTCATGGACCCTACTCCAAAAGTGGATGCCAAAGTTTGATCCTACCATTTAGGAGTTAATTATAATAAGCCAAGTAATATAATTAAATATTAATTTATCTCTCAAAGTCCTTATGTGTGGGGGAACACATTCCAAGAACTTTGGAGACACATAAAATTGGTTAGGATTGGAAAGTTAATGGCAACCTTTCCCAAAAATATATATTTCTCCTTTGTAGTACTATTCTAGACTATTTTCTCCACCCTCAAACTATATACTCTCCTTGCCTTCAAAACTCCCCTTTCTCTTATTTCAATCTCATTTAATAGCTATGCTTCCACTGCATCCTCACTTTCAATCCTATAATCACTAATTTTTATGGTAATTTCTCCTTCTAAGTTTGGATCTGATGCAAGAGTATCCAGAGGTGTAAGAGCAATCTTGCATCACCTAAAAAAATGATTTTGTTTTATATCCTTTTCAATTTTGGTTTTGGGAAATACTCATGAAGCTTATTTCCTCTAAAATTTCTTGGAGAATGATTGAGAACATCCAAAGTTTCCAGTAAGGCTAAAAATAACAAGGTTTCTATTTTTAGTAAGTTTGCATTTGAGCACGTATGGGCCTAAAATTTTCCCCAAAGCTGCAAAATTGCCAAATGAACATTCTATGTGATTTTTGACCCAAGGTCATGTTTGGATCAAGATATTAAAGTTTCCAGTTAAATTGAAATACCTAAAAAAGTTTCAAAGTTAATTATGAGGCACCTAAAGGCCATTTTTGACCCCAAAAATGTCTAGAATGACCATAACTAGCATAGCGGGTTATGGTTGCATAGATCTCTTCATGATCTTTCCAATTCATCAAATGATTCATCAATCAACCACTTGGATTAAAAGTTGTGGCCTCTAGAAGTTGGGCCTCCTGTATTGAAAAATGTAAAACATGTTGGAGATAGAAAAAAGATGTAAGGGGGAGCTACATATGTTGATGTGTGTTTTGACACTTCATAAGGTATCTTTGATTGGAAATAATTTGGGCACTACTTTTGGGTGGTTTTAGCTCATGGTTTTGTAATTACCATTTGATAGTTTCATGTATTGTATCTTCTATATATTAGGTACTATAGATGGAGGTTGTGTGAGAGTATTATAGATGTTGAGTTGCCTCTGGATCTCTGGTTGGTGATAATCCTATGAAATCTTTCTCTGCGATTTTATTGTAATCTTGTTGAGATTTATGAATAATACATTGATCTTCTTTTGAAGTGTGGGGTTTTTCTTCGGAAAGGGCTTTCCCCCTGTAAATCACTATGTTTTTACCCATGAGTTCATGTTCTCATTGGTTTGAAGTTTATAATTTACTATTGTGAGTGTTGGGTGGAGTACACTCTCATCAAGTGGTATTAGAGCGAGTGTATCCCAAGTGTGCAAATAGATCACTGAATAGTGAGTTTGAAGGTGGAAGCATAACCACCAATTTGAGGTAGCTTCACAATGAGAATTTTTTACAATAAGTGTAGAGAAGAAAGAATTAGATCAAGATGCCTCTACAAAGAAACCATGGTGGTAGAAATGTTGTTGTGACAAAAGAAGGATTTATAGCTTTGCAAAGGTAGATTAATGCAATCCAAGAGGAGCTAAGAAGAGGGTTTGAACTGAAAAGGAGAGATGAAAGTGAAGATGAAGATGATGCAACCCAAGATGATGATGAAGAAAATGAGGGAGAAGTAGAACCTAAACAAGTTAGACCGTTGAAGTCCATAACAAAAATTGGGAAAAGGCCAAATATAGATACCTCTACATATTTTGGTAGTCTCAATCCAGAAGAATTGATAGATTGGATCAACGATATAGAAAAGTATTTTGAATATGAAGAAATAGAAGATCCTAAGAGGGTCAAGTTTTCCAAGACCAACCTCAAAGTTCATGCTGTAATTTGGTGGAAGGAGGTGTAGTTAGAAAGAAACTACAGAGGAAAAGAGAAGATCACTAGATGGGATAGAATGGTGGATAAATTGAAGAGATAATTTATTCTTGTGGATTATGAGTTAGAACTTTTGAAGAAAATACAAGGTCTAATACAAATGAACAATATAGTCAAAGAATACACTAAAGAGTTTTAAAAAGTTATCATCAGAGTAGGTCACATAGAGGCTAATAAAGAGAATGTAGCCAGGTATATCAATGGATTGAAACCCAGTATCCAAGAAGACTTAAGCTTGGTCAGACTGACAACTATTGAAGATACATATCATTTTGTAATGAAGGTAGAATAAAAGTTGAACAAAAAAATTGAGAACAAACAAACAGAAAGAGGACATGGTGGAAGAACTAGTGGAAGATCATATGGGGGTCATGGACAACACGATGAGCAAAAGAAAAATAAAGATGCATGAATCAATCAAAATAACAGAGGTGAAAATGAATACCACCCTCAAAGATATAATGATGGGTACCAGAGAGGAAGAGGACCTTGATGAGGAGGATTTAGAGGAACCTGTTTTAGATGTGGTGAAGAAGGGCATAGAGCATATGATTGTCAAAAAAATTAGGGAGGAACCAACAAAAGACTGGAGGGTAATGCTAGAGTTGCCCATGTTGATGAGGAGAATATATTTGAACATTCAAAAGATGTAGAAAGAGGAAGAGCTCTTGTTATCAAAAGAGCCTTGCTAAAAGAAGAGGGAAAAGAACCAACACAAAGAAAGATCTTATTCCGAACAAGGTGTAAATTAGGAGGTAAGTGTTGTGATGTGATTATTGATAGTGGAACTATAGACAATTCAACTTTTGAAGAAATGGTTACAAAGTTGAATTTGAAGAGAATAAAGCATCCACACCCCTATAGGATTTATTGGTTCTAAAAATATCATAAGGCTTTGGTCAATGAGTAGTGATTGGTAAAGTTTAAGATTGGAGATTATTATGATGAAGTGTTATGTGACATTATGCCAATGGATGTATGCCACTTGTTATTGAGAAGTTGTGGCAGTATGATAGGTGTGTTATCCATGATGGATGTGATAACACCTATTCTTTAACAAAATATGGTGTGAGACATAAGTTGAAACTTGTGAGAGAAACAAAGGATAAGGTATGCAGTAATGCTAGAATTTGTTTGGTAGATGGTAGAAATTTTTTGGATGGAATGAAGCATGAACATATGTGCTTTGCCTTGATTCCTAAATTCAATAAAGAGGAAGGAAAAGATGTACCTATAGAAATTGTAGATCTATTTGATGAATTCAAAGATTTTGTTTTAGATAATGTACCTGAAGGTTTTCTACTAGTGAGAAGCATAAGTCATTAGATGGATTTCATACCAGGAGCTAGTTTGCCTAACAGGGCAGCCCATAGAATATCTCTTGTAGAAAATGAGGAGTTAGACAAACAAGTTTAGGAATTGTTGAAGAAAGGGGCTAATCAGAGAGAGTTTGAGTCCATGTGTAGTGCCTATAATACTAGAACCTAAGAAGGATAGAGAATGGAGGATGTGTACTAATTCTAGGGCCATCAACAAAATCATAATCAAGTATAGATTTCCTTTGCCAAAGATAAATGACATCATGGACTAACTTTAGTGGAGTGAAGTACTTCACAAAGATAGATTTGAAGAGCGGGTATCACCAGATCAAGATATAGAAAGGCTATGAATGGAAGATAACATTCAAAAGAAAAGAAGGATTGTATGAGTGGTTAGTGATGTCATTTAGACTAACCAATGTACTGAGCACATTCATGAGGCTCATGAACGAGGCACTCAAATAATTTTTAGGTAAGTTTGTTATTGTCTATTTTGATGATATTCTAATTTTTAGTAAAATCTTGGAGGAACATTTGATGCATGTTCATAGAGTTTTTGAGAGGTTTAGGGAAGAGAAATTGTTGATAAATTTGAAGAAGTGCAACTTTGTGAAGGAGTTAGTGTACCTAGGATTTGTGATCTCGGCTAAGGGTCTTAAGATTGATTTAGAGAAAGTAAGGGCTATCTTAGAATGGCCTACACCGAGGAGTATTATTGAAGTAAGATCATTTCATGAATTGGTTAGTTTTTATAGAAAGTTAATTAAAAATTTCAGCAACATATGTGTACCTTTAACTAAAACAACGAGAGGAGATAAAAAATAATTTAAATGGGTTATAGGGGAAGCCAAGAGTTTTGATTTTTTGAAGAACAAAGTTATAAAGCAACTTGTTTTAGCACTTCCAGATTTTAACAAGGTATTTCAAGTAGATTGTGATGCTAGTGGCAATGCTATAGGAGCTGTATTAAGTCAATAGGAAGACCCATTGCATATTTTAGTGAGAAACTAAATGATAATAGAAGAAGTATTTTGTTTATGATAAGGAATTTTATGCTATTGTTCAAGCATTAAATAAATGGAGACATAAGGAATTTGTTTTGTATACTGATCATCAAACATTACAATATTTGAATATCCAGGTAAAGTTAAATCAAAGGCATTTGAAATGGATTGAGTTTTTGCAAAGCTATACATTTGTGTTGAAGCATAGAAGTGGGAAGTCTAATAGAGTTGCAGATGCCTTGAGTAGGAGGTAAAACTTGTTAGTAGAGATGAGAATTGAAGTTGTTGGGTTTGAAGAACTCAAACATTTATATCCAGAAGATCTAGGTCTTTTAGAGGCATAGAAAGCTTGCCTAGAACCTGTCACCATGGACATGACATATTGGATAGATTACATAATCCAATATTGCATATTATTTAGAGGAAGTCAGTTATGCATTCCAAGAATTTCTATGAGGGAGAACTTGATAAATGAAAACCATAGTGGAGGATTAGATTGACATTTTGGGAGAGACAAGACAGTTGCCTTAGTAAGTTAGAACTATTATTGGTCACAATTGTATTAGGATGTGAAAAAGTTTGTATAGAGTTGCAGGGTATGTTATATGGCTAAGGGAGTGATTTAAAATACTAGTTTGTATCAGCCTTTACTTGTACCTAAAAGACCATGGGAAGAAATTAACATGGATTTTGTACTTGATTTAACAAAGACTTAGAGAGTTCATGATTCTATTTTTTTGGTGGTTGACATATTTTCCAAGATGACACATTTCATTCCTTGCCAAAGGAAAAATGATGCAATTTATATTGCAGAGATATTTTTCAAGGAGGTGGTTAGACTTCATGGTCTACCTAAGAGTATAGTTTCAGATCGAGATAGAAAATTTGTTGGATATTTTTGGAGGACATTGTGGAAGAAGCTTAAGATAGATTTGAAGTTTAGTTCTTCACATCATCCACAAATTGATGGTCAGACAAAAGTGTTAAATAGAAGCTTGGGAAACCTTTTGATATGTTTGGTAGGAGAAAAACCAAAGGGATGGCACTTGATTTTGTCACAGGCTAAGTTTGCATACAACAACTCAGTTAATAGAGGTGCAAGAAAATCACCATTCTAGATTGTATATGGAAGTAGTTCAAGAAATGTTTAAGAGTTGAGGAAGATGGATAAGAAGAAGAAGAGGAGAGTAGATTTAGAAGATTCTGTAGAACACATGAAGAGTCTACATGAGGAGGTAAGGAAGAATCTCACTAGAATGAATAGTTAGTATAAGGAAAGTATATCAGAAAAGAAGATTCAAAGAATTCAAAGTTGGTGAAGAGGTTATGGTCCATCTTATAAAAGAGAGATTTCCCATAGGAACATATAATAAATTGAAGATGAATAAATTTGAACCTTGTAATATTTTGAAGAAGCATGAATCAGGGAATGCCTATGAAGTTGAGTTGCCAAGTAGGATCAATATTTCACTTGTGTTTAATATTGCTCATTTGATATAATACCATGAAGGAAGTATAGAAGATGGACAAGAAGAAAGATACTGGCATATCCCAACACCTATTTTTGAGAGGGAAGAAATTGAAGAAATCTTAGATAGCCATGTGGGAAGAAGCACAAGAACATTTAGTATGAAGAATACTTGGTCAAATGAAGAGGAAGGATTGTTGAAGATTCATCATGGTTATCCATAGAAAAGGTTGATTGCATTGGTTTTCCCCAAACATTGGAAATGTGACAAGGTTACTTCTCAAACAACCCTGGGTGTCTGATGCAAGAGCATCTAGAGGTGTAAGAGAAATCTTGCTTCACCCAAAAAAAATGATTTTTTAAATTTTCTTTTCAATTTTGGTTTTGGAAAATATCCATGAAGCTTATTTCCTCTAAAATGTCTTGGAGAATGATTGAGAACATCCAAAGTTTTCAATAAGGATAAAATAGAAGAGTTTCTATTTTTAGTAATTTTACATTTGAGTACATATGGGTCTAAAATTTTCCCAAAGCTACAAAATCTTTGAATGAACATTCTGGGTGAGTTTTGACCTAAGGTCATGTCTAGATGTCAAGATATTAAAGTTTCCAATTTTTGAAATACTTGAAAAAGTTTCAAAGTCAATCTTGAGGTACCTAGACACTATTTTTGGCCTCGAAAAATGTCCATAATTACCATAACCATTGTAACAGGTTATGGTTGCATAAATCTCTTCATGATATTTCTAAAACATTGAACAATTCATCAATCATCCTCCTAGATCAAAAATTATGGCCTCCGAAAGTTGGGCCTCCCATATTGGAAAATGTAAAAATGTGTTGGACATAGAAAAGAGCTGTAAGGTGGAGTTACACATGTTGATGTGTGTTTTGACACATCATAAGGCATATTTGATTGGAGATAATTTGGACACCACTTTTGGGTGGTTTTATGTCATGGTTTTGTAATTACCATTTGATGGTTTCATGTATTGTATCTCTTATATATTAGGTGCTTGAGATGGAGGTTGTGTGAGAGAGTATTATAGATGTTGAGTTACCTTTGGATCTTTGGTTGGTGATACTCCTATGAAAGATTGATCTACAAGTTTATTGTAATCTTGTTGAAATGTTTGAATAATATATCGAGCTACTTTTGGACATGGGGTTTTTCTCTCGAAAGGGTTTTCCCCATGTAAATCACTATATTTTTCCCCATGAGTTCATGCTATCATTGGTTTGAAGTTTATAATTTTCTTTTGTGAGTGTGTTGGGTGGAGTACACCCTCATCAAGATCCTCATCAATTTTTACTTTAGGAATCCTTCCTGTGAATATAAACCCTTCTTGTCATCTTCTTTATCTATGCATTCCTCTTGTGTTATCTCTTCAATGTATGTGACACTCATGTCTATATAAAAAAGTATGTGTACAACCCTATCCACATGGAATATTATTTACTTTTGTGAATAAATACTCCATCACAGTTAACAAACCACTCTAAATTCAACAAAACATTGAATGCATCAAAGGGTTCTTTCATCTCTATCACCTCAAAATCTACCTTCCTCTTTATTCCTAACAAATTCACCTCTATATTTTTACAAATTCCTATGGTACACATAAATGATACATTTGATAGTGTCATATTAAATGGTGCATCATGAGATGCAGGTTTCCCTAACTATTCCCAAATTCTTCTAAGCATGATGCTCACATCTGCATCTAGGTCTACTAACACTTTTTCTCATCCATTATCATGGACTCTCGAATCAATCAAAACAAGTTGATTCTCCCATTTCATAATTTTGTTTTCACTCGCTCTTCTCACATGTCCCTTTGTATCGATCTCTTTCCATTTATTCTAGTATTCAATAAAATGCTTCAATTTTTCTATTATGTTTTCTTCCTCTATAAAATGGCCAATTGTTTTAACAATTGAGCTTATTTCTTTGAGAAACATGATTTTTGGTAGTCTTTTTTCTATTTTTCCTACTTAATGACCCTTTTAGCCTTATCTACAATAAGGCCATGGCCTCTTTTTTCATGTCTTCTTCTTTTGAGTCCTCCATGACTAATTTCCTTTTGCAGTATTAGTTCCACCCTTGGTAATTACTATTACTTTATTTTTCTTCTTATATCCTACTATGAATTTATTTTTTAGCAATTCTTTTCTCTTCAGGTATTTCTTTTCTAATTGTTCTTCCTTTTTAAAGGAGTTTTCCCTTTTTTCCTCCTTATCTTTCACCTTTGTCCTTTGGCATCTTTAAGAATTTGGGAGGTTTTACTTTGGTATTCTCATTATCATTTTAACCACTCTCACCACATTTTGCCGAGATAATTTCTCACTCTTGGTAAGCACTTGGCCATTCTTATAGTATTGTGCCACCCTAGGATAGTTGAATGAATCATGTGTAGAGTCCCTGAAAAATAATAAATCATATTTTTCTCTTTATATTTATTAGCATAATGTCCTAATTCACCACATTTGAAACATGTCACATTCTCTCTTCTTTGATGTCAACCTCTTCCTCTACCACATCCTCCCCTTTACTCACTACATTTACCTTTGTTAACATTTTTTGGGTAATCATCCTTGAACTAGTAGATGACCTTTCATCCAAGATTAGGGGTGCTATATTTTGTACTATCTTGATTGCATGCAAGTTTTTGCATTACGGTTGGTGATACCCATGATCTTGCATATGGTAGGCTCTTTTTTCCAATCCATTGGCTCTTGCCAACCTTGGTTATGTAGTGTAGAAAAGAGATCTCTAGCCTAAAGAGTTAGACTAGGTCAACCCTCTTCTACAAAACATTGGGGCACAAATAGATCATGGCTTCTACCCAAGGAGGAGAGCCAAACTACATGGGTTCTTCCCTTTTTTTGTATATAGAAGGACCAACAAAGTTTAACCAAAGTCAAAAAAGTAAGCCAAGAGTATGATTAAACCATAAAGATGATGAATAATAGACTATAACTGACTACAAGAATTGAACCTCGGTGATCAATAAGCAAAACTGAGGTGAGAGAAGGATTCAAAACCTAGAAAATATAGCAAAAATGTCCAGTATAGGGACAATCAGGTATTCTGGTCCTCTTTCAGGGTTAGGTAGAACTTTGAGTATTATCATACCTATACCTATCTATGCTCTCTTCATCCCAAAAATTAGCCTCCGAAACCTGCTCTTCTCACTTGCACACATTGAAAGAGGGAAAAGGTTGTGCTATGTTTAAGGGTTTTGTCTCAATCAAAATCCATGTTGGTGTTCCCACCTCTACTACAATGAATGGTAAGATCCAAGAGTGCATGCCCTAAGAGGGAAGAGGCTAGATCTGCAATAATATGATAGATAATGATGAAATATGATGATAATAACGACAAGATATCCAACCTTAGTTGATGAAGATCTAACACCAATAAAGGAGATTGATGAAGAGGGCTTCAAACTTCCTTAAAAGCCTACAAACAACTTCAATAGCCTCCACAAGTAGATGACAATCCAAACATGAATAATCCTTTAGCATAGAATATCATATGAGGACAATTTTGCATTCATCTTGTTAGGTGTAAAATGAACTACAAAACACACTTAAATATGCATTCTCGCTCACCTATGACATATAAAACAACTTTAGGATAACAAATACTAATTAAAGAAGTGTCCTAATCTGACATCACAAAGTGGGACCAAAGTACCCAAGCAGGACTAGGGCACTTGGGCGCCCTAGGTCTTTGGCTCACAAACTCTGAAAAGTGTCTTTAATGCAGACTTAGTCCAATCCTAAGTTGATTATTCTGGGTTTATTTGTTAGGATTGAGATATTCATCATTATAAGCTCAAAGATGTGTTAAAATAGGCCTTGATTAACAAAGGCAACAAAATAGGTCCAACTTAGGAGCTAAACTAGGTGTAAAATTGTGGTGTACACATTTTACGACACTACATTTAGCCCCCACTTTAGTGTGGGTGTGAACTTATGTTTGAACTCATACTAAAGGGATGGACAAAACATACAAACATAGAAGCCCAAAGAATTCCACCAAGTCGTGGGCTATGAGTAGCCCCCAAACTTAGGATCCTAAGGTCACAAAATACATAATCAAAGAGAAAACATACAAGACATTGTAACATAACTCACACATGCATGGAGCACTAAAAGCATACATGTAAAAGACACATAATACATGCCAAACATAATGCATACATGCTTGACACAAAGCATACACATAAGACACAATGAATATATAGAAAACATGATGAAGACACATGAAGACATAAGCTAAACATAATGCATAAAGGAAACAAACACAAGAACACACATAGAACAAACACACAATGAACATGAATCTAACACTAGCTTTCTCTGTCGCTAGGGATCATGTGGAAAGAAGTGCCAATGTGAATCACACACTAGTAAAAATTGTCAAATTACTAGGTGACCATGACAAGTCACATGAAGCACACGAGCTAGCCAACTTCATTGCACTAGGTGGCTCATGGACCAAAGAGGAAGCATCACAAGCTAGTGAGGACAACCAATTCACTAGGTGAGTTCCACGCTAACAAGTAAGTATGTAACTAAAAAGAGAGAGCATAGCATGATGCATGCCTCCACCTTAAAGTGATTATGAACTCCTATTAGGGAGCAATTGCTTTAAGGTAGAACAAATCACAAAATAGGCATGAGAGATTTTTGGAAGAACATGCCCATAAGATATGTTTTTCCAAAAACTACATCACACAAAGGGGATTCCTCCACAAAAGGCAAACTGAGGTGATGCTACAGACATGATACACAATGGCTTGTGTAGTCATGCTATGATGTCGAGCATAGCAACAAGGTGCTACATAGATCAAAACATCAAAGAAACAAGTTATACTAAGTAATAACATATATGGATCTACCTAACTAGCATCAATATAGGAATGGTTGTATAATAGGAGACACCTCAAGACTACAAATATTTGGAACTGTCATCATCTGCTAGCTAGTAGAACTATGGAGACAAAGGAAGAAGTAGAACATGAAATTAAATTAAAGATCCCTTTGGATCAACAAAGGAGAATTATGAAACATTCTACGCCTTGCATCGTCCCTAAAGGACACAACAATAAATCAAATTACAACATATAGAAGAATGATGATACAAAAAAATAGAGTGTCATAATGGATTTTAGTCCCTTTGTATCCTTACAAATATAAGGGTGTCAAGGGTCATCCAAAGCGAGATTAATAATACAACAATAATAACAATAAAAACATATACACACAAATAAAACATCAAGTAGCACATCACGGGGGAAACACAATCACATACACACAAGGTACCTCACGTATGAGTCAACCTAAAGCAAGTCATCCTCCAAATCTAGTTCCTCATCCATTAGAAAAGGAGGACAAGATGCAAGAAGAACTATAGCACGTGAGGGATAAGGCACAATAGCCATACCTATATTATCTTTGGAATTGCTATCAAAATGTAGTACAATAGGCTCCATAGCAGCTTATGAAGATTCTTATTTCTCTATAGGAGACACAACAGTAGCTGCTATCTCTTTGGCATCTGTCGGTGACAAATGCTTGCAATGAGGGAGATTCTCCTCTCCCATAGCAAGGCGAGCCATAGTGCAACAACATGTAATGAAATAACTTCCACAATGGAAGAAGATAATATGAAATATTCTGCAAATACTTGATAATAACTGAGAATAACAGGCCACTTTGAGGGGGAAACCTCCAAATATCTCCAATGAGAACACACTTCACAATATATGATGAAATAAGACTCATATCCTCCTATATATACCTAATTATGCTTAGGATGAATAGACACACCCCTATATAACACCTAGTCCGACCTATCTAACTAAATAATAATATAATAATGATAACATAACTTAACTAGGAGTTAAGATAGCCACAAGCTAACTATTCATAACCCTATGTACACTAATATTAAGGGTGTAGCATGCCTTCCCTCTTCAAAGAAGCATTGTCCTCAATGCTAATCAAGTGTGGATTCTTCTGAATGAACTCCTTGTCCTCCCATGTGGCCTCTTCAACTGGTAAATTCTTCCATTGGATGAGATACTCAGTGAGGGTTCTATTCTGCAGCTTCTTCATGTGTGTTTGAAGAATGCACTCTGGTTCCAATATGATTCTTCCTTCTTCATCAAGCTCTGGTAACATTGTCGTGAATGGACTTTTGAGTCTACTAGCATTCTCCAAGATAGAGATATCATAGAAAGGTTGTATGATTTTTGATTTAGGCAACCTCAATTTGAAGTCAATGTTGTTAGTCCTTGTTGAACCTTTATGAGGCCCATACAAATCAAGTTACCCCTTGTGATTCGAAACTGTAACTACTTTCTTAAAAGGTGAATTAGGAATCTTTGGCTGTTGCACTTCCATTGACAATAATTGACCCACACATTTATCCACATCCCTTTTTAGTGACATTTGGTGTGCACTTACCAATTGTGGACTCTTTGCACGTAAACCCTGTAGCTCATATTTTTTATCCCCAGAGTAGAAGCGCATGAATAGTTCCTAGAAATTCATCTCAATTGTGCCCAAGGTAGTAAGCCATTGAACTCCCAAAACAATGTCTGCTCCAACCATGGGTATAAAACATAGGGCTGTCTATCATGTAGTCCCCCATGGTGAGTTTAATACTATGGCATTTCCCTAAACAATTGACTGTACCACCATCTGCCATCATAACCTGGAATTCGGGGGTAGGGTAGACAAAACAATTTAACTTTGCTGCTAGTTGCTTATTGATGAAGTTATGTGTACTCCCCGAGTCAATCAATACTGTCACTATTTGTTTTTTAAGGAAACCCCTTACATTGAGTGTTTGTGGGTTATTAATACCTGATAGTGCATGACAAGAGATAGTTGGTTGGACATCTTTAGAGTCCTCTACCACCACCACTGGATCTTCTTCATCCTTATCTTCACCATAGGTAGCTTCAATGTAGAACAACTTCTTCTCATCACATTTATGTCCTTTATGATATTTTCCATCACAGTTGAAACATAACCCTTTGACCTTTTTCTCTTCCAATTGTTGAGGTGTCAACCTAATAGGATGAGTAAATGATGATGCAAGAGCCTTGTCAAATTTGTTACTAGGCAATTCTTCCCTTCTATTAGCCAAAATTTTTTCCTCCACTTGTCTTGCCATAATCATTGCTTCAGAGATAGAATTTGGATAGAACATGCATACTTCATGTTGAATGTGATCCTCAAGACCACCCAAGAATAAATCATTCAAGTTCTCCTCTGTAATTGTATCCACTCTTAAGAATAGATTTTGGAATTGTTGAATATAATCCTTAACTGATCCTATTTGTTGAAGTTTAGCTAGTTGGCTAAAGAAGTTGTCTGTCACACTATTGCTATATTGTGATTGGAGTTCCTCCGTAAAAATTGACCATGAGATGGTGAGACCCTTTTTCCTTCGATGAGTACAAAGCCAACAATACCAAATGAATTGGTCTGGTTCTAGATATAGGGAAGCCATTGTGACCTTTTGTCCATATGGGATTTGATGTACTTCAAAAAAATTCTCCATTTGGTTTATCCATGTTAGAGGATCCGTGCCATCAAACTTGTGCATATCCACCTTTGGAAACAAATTCCTAGATCCCATAGGAGTATTAAAATTTGTGTTAGTAGCCGACTTGAAGGTTTCACCTTGGTTGCTTGAGAACTCCTTTCTTGGTTCATTCATATAGGCACTTAACATGCTTCATATATCTGATATATCTCCTCTTAGGTCACACATATCCCTCTTAATTGAGGACAACTATTCTTTGACCTTACTTTTTTCCTCATTGGGATTACTATCCTCTATTGTTTCCCCCTCCTTATCAAAGGATTTCCCCGGTGTGACAACATTCTTTTTGCCTCTTGTTGCAGGCCCCGTCATGATGGAAACCAATATTTTTGAAATAAATCACACAAATGAAATGTAAATTCTTTGAAATTTTTACTGTAACTTACTAGGACCAAGATACCACTTACCTAGAAAAAACTCCAAAAAATTAGCAAATTTTCAGCCTTGAAAGTGAATTTGTTGGAAACCCTAATTTTCCAATAACTCACTTATTTTTGCATCAATTTATCCAAGCTTTGCACTGTAGACTCCTCTAGTATATATTCAAAAACCCAATACCAATTATTCTCTAATTCGTCAGGATGTGAGAGATATGTAGATCTCAAACAAATTGTGCAAAAATCATAATTCTATAATAATTCACTCAAATATGCTCCAATTCCTCTAAAATCTGGACTGTAGCTTCTTTAATATGTCCTTCAAAAACCCTTTAAAAATATTTTAAAAATTCACTAAAATATGAAAGTTATGCTTTTCCCAAAATCGCCTCCAATATTGAGAAAAATCTTGCCTCTACGGTGCCAAGATCATGCTCTAATACCACTTGTAATGAAATAACTTGAACAATGGAAGAAGATAATATGAAATATTCTACAAATACTTGATAATAACTAAGAATAATAGGACACTTCAAGGGGGCAACCTCCAAATATCTCCAATGAGAACACACTTCACAATATATGATGAAATAAGACTCATATCCTCCTATATATAACTAATTATGCTTAGGATGAATAGACACACCCCCATATAACACATAGTCTGACCTATATAACTAAATAATAATATAATAATGATAACATGACTTAATTAGGAGTTAAGATAGCCACAAGCTAACTATTCATAACCCTATGTACACTAATATTAAGGGCGTAGCACAACACTTCTTTCTTTCTATTGCAATCTTATTTCACTTAGCTTTATTTGTGATGTTCTTAAGGGGAACTTTAGCATCTTCCAATGTGGGTTTCTTTTCTTCCTTTGCTTCATGAACATTATAAGAAACAAGAGGAACCACCAAAGGCTGGGAGACTATAGGGGAAGTGTTCCTCAATGAGGTATGCTCTTCCTTCTCAGCTTGTGAAATAGGTAGATGTACAAGAGCATCCTTAAGCGATTGAGAAACATCAATAAATAAAACTTGTGCAACCAATTTATCACCACTAGTCTTTGTAGAGGTGGGTGGAACAAAAGTTATATTTCAATTACGGGGAGGTTTATTTTGTGAACGAAGGTTTCCTTGTTGTCCTTGAAGGGATGATAGAGGGGGAACCTCAACATATCTACCAGACACTTGGGGATGGGAAAGAACCTTTGATTTGGGCCTAGCTTCATTTGCTACCTATGGTATAGAGGGAATTATAGCTGGCACCTCAGAAGATCAAGGAGGTTCAGGAACATCACTAGGGGGAATATTAATAAGTGATAACTCTGCTATCTTCTTTACTTTAAATTTCCAATATGATAAGAAAAATATATCCTCTCTTTCTTGCGCGGCCCCTATTGGTTGTGGCCAGAAGTAGTCGAGTGAAAAGTGTCCATTTTGAGCAACAGGGTGATACTAACTATGATGTACAACATGCACTTGTCCCTCAAATGGAAACTTCAAGCACTTATGGAACATAGAGGGGATCAATTTCATGGAGTAGAGCCATGGGTAGCCCAAATTCACATGAAATAGATTAGATGTGGGAATGATGACAAAATGAATGTCCAAGACTCTTGGCCCAACTTTAACTTCAAGAGGTAAAGAACCAAGAGTTGGACAAATAGACCCATCGTGTCCTCTAATAGACATCTTTGATACATCATATGTATCTTGATGTAGACCATGCATTTAGAGAAACTCTTCAATTACTACATTCACCATACATATAGGATCTATCATAGCACCCCAAATAGGTTTATCAATGATTGGAGTAGTAATGTAAAGAGGCACATTAGGAGGTTCGATAGTAGCATTATGTGGAGTAAAAGATATAATAGGTTCTAAATCCACTCACTCTTTGTGAGGGAAAACATCCACCATGCAAATATCTTCATCATAATGTTTGTCATGAGATATATTCACCACATTAGATTGACAATGAGGTAAAGGATTGGTATATATCTGGAGATTTTTATTAGGAGCTACCACCAATTTATTCCCTTTGTCATTCACACCAAAAACTTGGATGACACTAGCATCAATGAGGTCTTGAAATTCATGTTTAGGACACATACTTCTCTTAGTGTAATGGCCAATAGAGTAGTAAAATTGACAAAAAGCCTCCACATCAAAGGAAGATGATTGCATATTACTTGGATCGAGAGGTTTAATGGGTGGAAGCTTGATGAGATTTTTTTGTAAAAGTTGTGTCATGATAGAATGAAGAGGTTTTGATAATGGTGTAAAATTTCTTGTTTTTAGTTTCAATTTATAAGGGGTAGGAGTAGGAGATGACGCTGTTGCCACATGTTTTCTAATGTTATTTGCTGAAATTTTGTTTATCTTGATGAAAGTTTTGTTTTGTCTTTTGAAAGAATGATTATTAGAGGCTTCGAATTGACAAACTGGAGCTGATGAGGGATTATGCTCATACTGACTAACTGAAAGTTGATAATCATGAAGGGCCATGCAAAGGTGAGTGAATGAATCATATCGCATCAACAATATCTTATCACAAATGTGAGGTTGTAAGTTTTTGTTGACCTATTTTGGTTCCTAGCTAAATAGCCCAAATCAAAAAATCTCTAAGTGTTTTTCTTATTTCCCCTTTAAAGCCCTAGATTTTATAGTAATATCTTACCTTATGTTATAATCCATCATTGACTATCTAGCCTAGGTTACCGGTTGTTAAAGTTATAACCTTGAGTCCTATATGTCATACGGTGACCGGCCCTAAGTCCTATGTTTACCTCTTATTACCTGTCAAAGTCATGTTCTTCATAAGTTCTTAAGTCCTAAGTCTTTCTAGGGGCCTGAAGGTGCCACATGGTGGGATATTGCAAGCTCGCAGACTACCAAAGTTGATGTCATATTTGCATCGTGAGGCTACGAAATGAAGACATCTGTAAAGTATATCGCGGCTTATGGCCATAGGATCGATGACTCTGTTGGATGAACAAGATAGTGCCAGGTGTCGAGAGATTTAGTAGTGGGGCCACAATAATTGAGAATTGAATGGTATCATGGTGTTGTAGGTGAATCTTGTCTATAGGAACTATATATGTGCAGCCGTGAGATGTTGACATGTGGCGCGTTGGTGCTTCTCCATAGGATCTTTCAAGGTGGGCCCCTATACACCGGCAATGCTTCTAAGAAGAATGACTCATCAATATGCTTAGTTCCATCATGGTGTTTTATGAAAGTTTCTTCTTTGTTGAGCCTTGTCTTGGCTCCTCACGAAGGTGTAAAACTACCATGTATGCCAGGTCTCAATGCCTCAATGCAGAATTAAAAGAAAAGCAATATGTATCTGGCTATAGAGCCACCGATCTTATGACATCCTATTCATCCAATGGCTTTGATTCAAACTCAAGGTCTTAAGCATTTTGGTGGCATTGAAAGCATCCATTCGAGTTGGTGAGCTTTGCAGATGAAATTCAAGAGGGATGGCTTGACTCTTCAATGTGAGGGGACTTTGGTAGTTTGGTGGTAGATTATTTAGTGGTTGGCGATGACTTTTGGCCTCTCTTCTTCAATGCTCTATCTTCTCTTGTGTGTGAGTGGCCCTTCCTAGGGTGCAGATCTGCTAGAGGCATGGGTTTTATCTTCATCACCGTCTGTTCTTGACTCTGTATTGATGACAACATTGGTGCTCTTGGATCCTATGGACCTACTTTAGCATCCTCTACACAAGGATTTGATATAAAGATTTGTAAGCTTCAATAAAGGAGTTAGTAATTTTTGGGCTGTTATGCTACCAAATTCCTTGTAGTTAGACCTCTTAGTGCAATTGTAGGATTATCAGAATTTGATTCACTGTGCCTATAGCTTGGCCTCTGTCATCTTTTGGTTAATCCACCCATGAATGTAATTGGCTATACTGTGTCTTTTCCTGCTAGAAGTTATTTTGCATTGTAATAGTTTTTGGCCTTCATGATCAATATATTCACAATATTTTCCCTCTCTTATGCTCTAATTTTTGTGTTTTACTTGAAGCTGTAATCTATTCTATGAGTAAAATATCTCTTTTATAGGTTAGGTCTTCATCCAAAAGCCTCAATCAGTTCTATAGGTCTGTGTGAATCTTTATTTGTGATTGAGATCATTGTTGTGTCTTTTTAGGCTTACTACTACTCATTAAATCTGGTTCATCACCTCTATTTCCATTTAGTTTCTTCCTAACCCTTTTCCCCTGTAGTATTAACACTAGGTTTAATTGATTTCTCTAAGATTTAGGCTTAGAATGAGGAACTATCCTTCTTTGGAGGTCTGATCTCAAATTGCAAGGTCCCACACCTTGAGATCATTCCCATTGTGTCATTAGAATGCTTGGACTCTCTATAAGATGGGTGCAATTATATGTGAAAAAAGTTTCCTGTAAAGATTTTTTGCACATCAACATCTGGAATGGAATATTGGATTTGTGAAAAGGGGGCTTGATAACACCCCACAAAATTAATTATTTTCTCTTTTGTTCCTTATTTACAATGAACCAAGTCTGTCAACGAGACTTGAGGTCCAATATTCACTTAAAAATGCTCGAGGAACTTATTAACTAATTGTGAAAATGTAGTTATAGAATTAGGAGGAAGCATGCAAAACCAATCCAAGGCCATGTCCTTGAGTGACCTAGGAAAAAGTTTTTCTAAGATCACATCCTCAAAGTAGAAATCACTACACATAGCGGTAAAAGTTGCCACATGGTTGCTAGGGTCTCCCTTCCCATTATATTTCTCAAAGTGGGGAGTCTCAAACTTCTTAGGCATAGGAGTTATTAGGATGGTGTCAGACAAAGGGCTATAGAGATAATGTGTTTTCATACTATTCTTAGGTGGGCTATTATTCATGCTAGCCAATTGTTGTTGCATGGAGGTCATATATCGTGGCCTATGACCACATGATCAATGACTCCATCAGATGAAGGAGATAGCATTAGGTGTTGATGGATTTAGCAATGGGGCCACAACAATTAAGAATCAAATGGTAGCACATTGTTGTAGGTGAATCTTGTCTGCAAGAAATATTATATGCGCAACCACGAGATGTTGACACGTGGTGTGTTGGCACTTCTCCATAGGATCTTTCAAGGTGGGCCCCTATACACTGGCAACACTTCTAAGAAGAATGACTCATCTATATGCTCAGTGCCACCATGGCATTTCACAAAAGTTTCTTCTTTGTTGAGCCTTGTCTTGGCTCCTTGCGAAGCCATGAAACTACCATGTATGCTAGGTCTCAAGGCCTCAATGTAGAATTAAAAGAAAAGCAATATGTAGCTGGCTATGGAGTTGTCGATCTTATGACCTCCTATTCATCCAACTAATTTGATTCAAACTCAGGGTCTAAAGTATTCTGGTGACATTGAAAGCATCCATTCAAGTTGGTGAGATCTGCAGATGAAATTCAAGAGGGATGGCTCGACTCTTCAATGTGAGGGGACTTTGGCAGTTTGGTAGTAGATTATTCAGTGGTTGGTGATGACTTTTGGCCTCTCTTCTTCAATGCTCTGTCTTCTCTTGCATGTGAGCGACCCTTCTTAGGGTGCAGATCTTCCAGAGGCATGGGTTCTATCCTCATCGCCGTCTGTTCCTGACTCTGCATTGATGACAACATTGGTGCTCTTAGATCCTGTGGACCTACTTTAGCGTCTTCTACACAAGGATTTGATATAAAGCTTTTTAATCTTCAATGAAGGAGTTAGTAATTTCTAGGCTATTATTCTACCAAATTCCTTGTAGTCATACCTCTTAGTGCAATTGTAAGATTATTAGAATTTGATTCACTGTGCCTATAGCTTGGCCTCTGTCATCTTCTAGTTAATCCACCCATGAATGTAATTGGCTATACTGTGTCTTTTCCTGCTAGAAGTTATTTTTCATTGTAATAGTTTCTGGCCTTCATGATCAATATATTCACAATATTTTGCCTCTCTTATGCTCTAATTTTTGTGTTTTACTTGAAGCTGTAATCTATTATGTGAGTAAAATGGCTCCTTTATAGGTTAGGTCTTCATCCCAAAGCCTCAATTAGTTCTATAAGTCTGTGTGAATCTTCCTTTGTGATTGAGATTATTGTTGTGTCTTTTTAGGCTTACTACTTGTCATGCCCACATTTCCCATGCGGTCACAACACGTATTCACGCGTGTCATGTCCACATGTGTCATGTGGTCATGATACAAACTATCAAAAATTTTCTCTTACTACTCTGAAAACCCCCTCGCACCTGTAAGCGTGCTCGGTGGCGTATGCTTAAGGAGTAAACAAAGCAGTTGTTAGTGGGGTATTACACTCACGAATTACATTCGTACAACAGTTGTTTTAGGTGATAGATCATTTTTCAACAAAGCACGATCATTTGACCTCTCTTTCGTTTCTCTAAAATTTAATTTAAATATATATATATATATATGTATATATACCGCCATTATCTCAGTTCACTTTAACTCACAATTTCATTAATAAGTTCCTTAACTGTAAAGAAAGTATAAAAAATATATATAATAAATAAATATATATAATTTGTTAAAACAGATTAGTATCCAATAAATCATTAAAAATAGAGCAAAGAGTTAATTTATTTTTTATTCTTACAAATATAAACATTGTATTTCTGAATTGTAACTCTAAGTTTAAGCATCTATTCAATTCGTATTATACAATATGCATAAATAAATCCCACTTTTACTATTCACTATTCACTATTCACTATTCACTATTCATATTAAGGCAAACTTTTAATATAAGATTAGTTTCTATTTAACTCAATTACACAACTTAATCCAATTTTATTCCTTTCCAAATGGCAAAACTAAACGAACAATAAAACTACAACTATCAATACAATAAGGAAGTAATTTCCTCACAACTCCAAAACACCAAATTATACAACGAAAGAGAGAGAATGTTCTCCTCTTGTAAAATCAACAAGGATGAAGCTATTAAAAGACCAAGCTCCCTTAAGAGTAAAGGAAAATAAAATATTTTCTAAGATCCAATAATCTTCTCCAAGCTTCACCATAAGCTCCCAGAAAACTTGCATATCACACAAGGGAAGAAACACCACACAAGCTGCTCTCCTCCCTACCATAGACCCGCAAGAGGATCACCCCCGAGCTAGGGAGATCATCCACACACCTAGGGGATTCAATACCACTCCACAACAAAATAAAAACAACACACCAAAACACAAATACACCCATAGATATTTACACAACACAAAACTCATCCACTGTGAGTTTAAAGAGGGTTAGGAGAGTGGACACACTCAACTCTAGAGTGTCACCCTTCAATTAAATTTCAACACAGTTTCCTTCTCATGGCCTCAAGCCAACTTGACAACAAAGATTCCAAGGAGTTCATATTTTGACTTTCAAGCCAAATAACACAATTTCCCAAAGTGACACAAATGTCCTCAAGGCTTTCAACATCTCAAAAGAAACAAGGCATGTACTCGAGGAGGATCACTCCTCCCCTATCTCACACTTGATGAGCATTTCTCCCAAGTGGAAGAAGCTCTATCAACACCCAAATAAATTTCCCCACAATTACATAATTTACAACACAACAAATCAAATTTCATTTCACAAATCCATCATGCAAGAAATAGAAAATGCAAAGGAAAGGCCTTGAAATACAACCTTAAAAAGCCCTTTAATGGATGAAGTTGATGTAGAGTTCGTCTCCAGCCTACTCTCCAAATCTCCCTTCTCAAAAAAAACAATCTCTTTATGATCACAAGCAAGGGATAATGAATGGAGAATAGAGGATGGCTAGAATAATTTTGGCATTATGAGGCTATGAAGAGGAGAATAGAGAAGGAATTGGGCATTATGAGGATGCCAGAAGAAGATTTCCTAGAGGAAATTAGGCATGATAAAAATGCAAGAATGTCCCCCTGCAAGAATGAAGTTCCCCTGCAAGAATCAAGTTTCCCCTACAAAGTCTAGTCTTTTCTAATTGCTTAGAGAAGGGTCTTATTTATAGATTTTCTGAGAAGGGAATGGAAGGTGAGGATCAAGAGTTGAGATCAAGAGCTCACATTATTTGTGAATTTTAAATTCATAGTGGATGAATTAAAAATTCATTTTTTTTGGGATTGTAATATTTAAATAACCCCACTATCCCAAGTGGAATTAAAAAAATATCCCCACTATCCCAAGTGGAATTAATAAAATATCCTCACTATCCCAAGTGGAATTAAAAAATATCCCCACTATCCCAAGTGGAATTAAAAAATATTCCACTATCCCAAGTGGAATTAGTAAAATATCCCCACTATCCCAAGTGGAATTAAAAAATATCCCCACTATCCCAAGTGGAATTAATAAAATATCCCCACTCATGAGCTCCTCCATTATTAGTGGATCATGGAGTCATTTCAAGCCTTGGAAATGGAGAAAGGATGGGCTTGAGTGTTGATCCCACTCATCCTATCCTTCCCATGCCTCCAAATTCGTCACTTAACTCCACTGTGAAGTTAAGGTGACCATACGGAGGTTACCCAAGGGTTATCCAAGTCAAAAGTGACCCTAGACCCATGGGGTATAACCTAGGGTCAATTTAAACTTAGTTAGGACAATCAGGGTCAAGTTAAGACACAAGAAAATGGTCTCAAAAATTTAAATTTTAAAAATAAAATTTAAATACAATTCTTACAACACAAATCATAATTTAATTTTACAAAAGGGTAGACCTAACCCATTCAACCTCATGCAAGACAATATTACAACATTGCACCAAACACAGAGTTGATCTTGGTTCCTTGTGGAACTAGATCGGCTTCACAAGGGATTACAACATAAGGTGTGGAATAATCTCCAGTATCTGTGGTTTTGTTAGAAATACCTGCACACTCAATCTCAAAGTTAATTCCACATATACATATCATAGCTGAAGTAAATTTAACATATTAATGAGGATGTATAGCCAATCACTACCTATATCCATATGGCAACCATATTATATAATAATCAATCATTTTATCATTTTAATCTAGAGCTAGGTGAATAATAGGATACACACCAGTCGGACAAGGGCAGGCCTTACACTACTACTCATTAAATCTAGTGCATCACCTCTATTTCCATTTAGTTTCTTCCTAACCCTTTTCCCCTGCAGTATTAGAACTAGGTTTAATTGATTTCTTTGAGCTTTAGGTTAGAATGAGGAACCATCCTTCTCTAGAGGTCTGATCTCAACTTGCAAGGTCCCACACCTTGAGATCATTCCAATTTTGTCATTAGAATGCTTGGACTCTCTACAAGTTGGGTGCAATTCTATGTGACAACAGTTTCCTATAAAGATTTTTTGTACATCAACATATGGAATGGAATATTGGATTTGTGAAAAGAGGGCTTGATAACACCCCATAAAATTAATTATTTTCTCTTTTGTTCCTTGTTTACAATGAACCAAGTCTGTCAACAAGACTAGAGGTCCAATATTCACCTAAAAATGCTTGAGGAACTTATTAATTAATTGTGAAAATGTAGTTATAGAATTAGGAGGAAGCGCACAAAACCAATCCAAGGCCATGTATTTGAGTGACCTAGGAAAAAGTTTTTCTAAGATCGCATCCTTAAAGTAGAAATCACTACACATAGCAGTAAAATCCGCCACATGGTTGCTAGGCTTTCCCTTCCCATTATATTTCTCAAAGTGGGGAGTCTCAAACTTCGAAGGCATAGGAGTTATTAGGATGGCATAGGACAAAGGGCTACAGAGATAATGTGTTTTCATACTATTCTTAGGTGGGCTATTACTCATGCTAGCCAATTGTTGTTGCATGGAGGTCATATTCTTCAATAATTGGTTTATGATGGGGTCAGAATTAGAATCAGGTAGAGATTGAAATGAAGGACTAGGTGATGGTGTATGAGTAGCCTTTTTAAATGTAATAGGAGGTTCGGATTAGGCGGGGTAACATTAGGTGTGGCATTTATGTAATTATAAGGAACAACACCATAATGACGAACAAGATTCCCATTGGATAACCCAACACATGTGGTAGCATTATTACACGATTGTGTATTAGTGGTAAGAATAGTAGAAGAATAAGTAGGCATAGGGAGTGAGGGTATGGGTACCAACACTTGAGTCCCTATTTGATTAGGGAGAAGTCACATTCATCATGAGTTCAACACAACTAGATGCCGACATAATGTTATTATGCACTATGTTAGCTAGGCCATGCAAGAATTTCAATCCCTCTTGTCCCTCAAGAAACAACCCTCTAAGACTCTCAATGACAGGGACAAACTCCTCAGCTATATGCTCTGAGCTTACAAATTGTTGAAAGTTATCCAACTCCGTGTCTAACTTTTGAATTTGGGCTTCATGAACATGAGCGACAAGGTCATCAATATCGATGGATTCTTGAGCAGTTGATGTTTCAGGGATAAGTGTAGTAGGAAGTTGTGTGACTTGATTAAGAATTTCATATTTGGATGCACGAACATTAGCACCCATAATTTTAAGACTTCTTCACACAAAGGTATTAGAATCAGGGCACTAGGTCGCAAAGCTCATAAAGCGAGTACAAGCTTTAATAACACACAAGATGCCAAAAATAGAAGAAGTTTGATGATGTAGTAAAGATAAGACTTGAGTTTTTCCTTTAAGTGAAACAATAATATATCCTTAGTCAAATTCAATTCGAACAAATAACAACAATACTAATGCTAAATTCAAATACAATTTTTAATGCAACGAAATGACAACTATGCAATTTTCAAATCTAAGATGCAATTTTTTTTCTTTTTAGATTTTCAAATGCAAGAATACAAAATGCTTTAATCAATGCAATAAAATATAAAAAACCTTCAAATCTAAAAACCCTAGGGTCAAAACTAACAAGATTTTCTATAAAATGCAAAGTTTTGACAAACCCTAGTTTGAAACTATGTAAAGTTTAAACATATATGAATGCAAAGCAACTAAAGATCTCACTCCCAATCATATCTAAAGTGATGAACAACTCAGATTTGAAAGAGGAAGGATGAAAAAGTGCAAGATGTTAAGAAAAGTGTCTCAACCTTGCAACTTCGAAAGAATACTATTCTTCCTAGTTTTGGTCTTTTTGAATACCCTTTATCTTGGAGAATGGTCTGGAACCTTCAAAGTTTCCAAACGAGCTAAAAATAATGATATTTACTATTTTTAGTAAGTCCTTCGATTAAGCTTAGATTGACCTAAAATTTTTCCCAGAAGGTGCAGAACAGCTAAGTGAACATCTTAGGTGAGTTTCGTCTCAAGATCATATCAAGATTGCAAGATATTAAATTTTCTATTTTTTGAAACTCCCAAAAAAAGTCTTTGAACTCAATTACCAGAATCAAAACTTCTCTAAATGTCCTAAAAATTTTCATAACTAGTGTAGAGGGTTATAGGATGAAGGATCTCTTCACGAGCTTTCTGATGCATCAAATGGTTCATCAATCAGACACCCAGATCAAAAGTTATGACCTCCGGAAGTTGGACCTTCTATTTTTGGGAAATGTAAAAACATGTTGGACACATAAAAGAGATGTAAAGGGGAGAGTTACACGTGTTGGTGTGTGGTTTGGCACATCACAAGGCATCGTTGATTGGAGATAATTTGGATGCCATTTTTTGGTGGTTTTAGCTCATGGTTTTGTAATTACCATTGGTGGTGTACTGTATTGTATCTCCTATATATCAGGAACTTGAGATGGAGTTTGCATGTAAGAATCTTATAGATGTCTAATTACCTCTTGGATCTCTAGTTGGATATACTCCTAATGAAGGGGGTAAATCACAAAACACATAATAACAGATATTGAACATAGCAAATAGAACTTTCTTTTATTGAACTGGGTAACTCATTACATTACAGAAGCTCAATTACAATAAGAGGATGAATCCTCTATTGGCTGCAACACATTACAGCTTTCCCAACCTCAAGACTCTAGAATCTTCAGCCTTTTGTAACCCCAAATCAGTTAGGGTTTCTATTTTCCCACCTATTCTTGACTCTACACTGGCCCCCCTTAACTCTACTACTGCTTAGGGTTCCTAAAATAGTCAGAAATAGCACTTTTTGGCGGCCTCCAGCTAAATTTCAAAATTTGTAACTCCCTCCAAAAGTAGGTCAACATCCGGGAAGTATAACTTTTGATCTGGGTGTCCGATTGATGAACCGTTTTAAGTGCTAGAAAGCTCATGATGTGAACTATCATGCTGGAAATTTATAAATGGATTTCTATCAACTTTTTGGGATGTTATGGAAAGTTTTAGTGCCCCATATCTCATTCTAAAAATTTTTAGGGGCTTTTCAGAAAATAAAAACTTTAATATCTTTCAGCTCACAAATGATCTTTGCCTAATTCCTTCGCCATAGGTCTTATATTTCCATTATGTAACTTTCTGGAAGTTTTTTCTTCATTACATGCCTAAATGCAAACTTTCTAAAAATAGCAGGTACACTTTCCTAATTAGGCAAGTTGCTATTTTTAGCAGTTTTGGAAAAACTAAAAGTCCTACATTATTATTTTGGATATTATGGAACCAGAAACACTAATTATGGAAAGAAATGAAAACAACTACAATGATTTTGAATTAACTTCTTTTTGGGTGATGCAAGATTGCCCTTACACCACTGGATGCTCCTGCATCAGACACCCAGGGTAATTTGAGAAGTGACCCTGTCACGTCTCATGTGTTTGTGTGAGGAAAACTCAAACGGTCAACCTTTGCCGTAGACAACCAAGAAGAATCTTCAACAGGCCTTCCTTTCTATTTTACCAGATATTCTTCATATTTCTTGTTCTGAGTACTTCTTCCCACACGGCTATCCAAGATCTCTTCTATCGCCTCCATTGAAGTAGATGCCAGAATACTCCACTGCACTTCTGTTGGTCCATCCTCTGTTCCATCTTCATGATATTCTCATAAATCATCAATGTTGAAAATAGGGGAAATATTGATCCCACTCGGCAGCTCTACCTCATATGCATTTCCTAAATCATGCTTCTTCAGGATTCTGCATGGTCCAAATTTCTTCATTTTCAACTTATTGTATGTTCCAATTAGAAACCTTTCTTTTCTCAAGTGAACCATGATTTCATTTCCTACCTGGAATTCCTTATATCTCCTCTTCTGATTAGCCTTAGCCTTGTACTGAATATTTATTTTATTAATGTGCTTTCTCACCTCTTCATGCAAATTCTTCAGATGTTCTGCAAAGTCTTCAGCTTCAGCACTTGTCTTTTCTCCTTTGTCTAGCTTCCTTAACTCAGAAGCATTTCTTGGGCTATTGCCATATACAATATGGAATGGTGATTTACCAGTACTCCTATTGACATAATTGTTGTAAGCAAATTCTGCCTGTGGTAAAATCAAATCCCATCCCTTGGGCCTATCTCCTACTAAGCATCATAGCAGGTTACCCAAACTCCTATTCACTACTTCAGTTTGTCCATCAGTCTGTGGATGGTGTGCAGAACTAAACTTTAAATCTGTCTTCAACTTCTTCCACAATGTCCTCCAGAAATAACCAACAAACTTGGTATCTCGATCTGAAACTATGCTCTTTGGTAGACCATGTAGTCTCACCACTTCCTTGAAAAATAACTCTGCAATATGAAAAGCATCATTAGTCTTCTTACAAGGAATAAAATGTGCCATCTTTGAGAATCTGTCCACTACCACAAAAATAGAATCATGCCCTTTCTGTGTCCTTGGTAAACCAAGAACAAAACCATACTAATATCATCCCATGGCTTCTCTGGTACAGGTAATGGTTGACACAACCCTATATTTTGACTTGTTCCTTTTGCCATCTGACATACTCTGCAACTCTGCACAAACTTCCTCACATCCTGCTACAACTGTGGCCAATAATAATTTTCACCAACAATAGAAATGGTCTTATCTCGACCAAAGTGTCCAGCCAATCCTCCACTACGCTTCTCCTTAATCAGGTTCTCTCTCATGGAACTCCTCAGAATGCATAACTAGCTTCCTCTAAACAACATGCCATCTTGGATTATGAAATCCAACCATTTTGTCCTGTCCAAAGTAACAGGCTCCAGACAAGCTTTCCAAGCCTCTGCAAAATCTGGATCTTCAAGATACAAACTTTTGAGCTCATTGAACCCAACAACCTCTATCTTCATTTCTGTCAACAAATTTTGCCTTCTTCTCAAGGCATTTGCAACTCCGTTGGACTTCCCACTCTTGTGCTTCAAAACAAAGGTATAACTCTGCAAAAACTCAACCCATTTTAAGTGCCTTTGGTTCAACTTCCCTTGACTATTAATATATTGCAAAGCCTGATGATCAGTATACAAAACAAACTCTTTTGGCAACAAATAATGTCTCCATTTCTTTAAAGCCTGAACTATTGCATAAAATTCCTGATCATAAACAGAATACTTTTTCTTGGCATCGTTAAGCTTCTCACTAAAATAGGCAATGGGCTTACCTTCTTAGCTCAAAACAGCTCCTATACCACTACCACTAGCATCACAATCTACCTGAAATACCTTAATGAAATCTGGAAGTGCCAAAACAGGTTGTTCTACAACTTTCTACTTCAATGTATCAAAGCTCTTGTCTGCTCCTTTAGTCCATCTAAACTCTTTTCTATCCCCTCTCATTATCTCAGTTAGGGGTACACAAATGCTACTGAAATTCCTGATAAAATTTTTGTAAAAACTTGCCAAACCATGAAGATCTTACCTCTGTTGCACTCCTTGGCGTAGGCCACTCAATGATAGCCCTTACTTTTTCTGGGTCCATCTTAAGACCTTCCCCCGAGACAACAAATCCCAGGTATACCAACTCCTTCTTTGCAAAACTGCATTTCTTCAGATTAATTAGCAACTTCTCCTCCCTCAGCATCTCTAGAACTCTTCTGATATGCATCAAATGCTCATCCCAAGTCTTACTAAAAATCAAAATATCATCAAAATAAAAAATAACAAAACTTCCCAAAAATTCTTTCAGTACCTCGTTCATGAGCCGCATGAATGTGCTCGGTGCATTGGTTAGCCCAAATGGCATGACTAACCACTCATACAAACCTTCCTTTGTCTTGAAGGCTATCTTCCATTCATCCCCTTCTCTGATACGGATTTGGTGATACCCACTCTTCAGGTCAATTTTCGTGAAGTACTTGGCTCCACTCAAACGATCCATGATGTCATCTATTCTTGGCAATGGAAATCTATACTTGATCGTTATCTTATTGATGGCTCGAGAGTCTGTACACATCCTCCATTCTCCATCTTTCTTTGGTGCTAGTACTGCAGGTACTACACATGGACTTAGGCTCTCCCTTATCAGTCCCTTCCTTAACAACTCCTGAACTTATCTGTTCAACTCTTCATTCTCTGCAGGGGTCATTCTGTGGGCTGCCTTGTTTGGCAAACTAGCTCCTGGTATCAAATCCATTTGATGACTTATCTTCCTTACTGGTGGTAAACCTTCTGGTACATTATCAGAGATAATGTCCTGAAACTCTTCCAACATATCTGAAACTTCTGCTGGTACATCTTCACATTTCTCTTGACTAATCTTAGGAATCAATGCAAAGCAATGACGCTCATGCTTCATACCCTCCAAAAATTTCCTACCATCTACCAAACAAATTCTGGCAGTACTACATACCTTTTCTTCCACCTCCTTCAAGGGCTTCAACTTATGACAAACTCCATCCTTTGTTAGGGAATATGTGTTTGCACGGCCATCATGGACAGCACTCCTATCATACTGCCATGGCCTCCCCAACAGCATATGACATGCATCCATCGGTATGATATCACACAACACCTCATCATGGTAGTCACCAATCTTGAACTTCACTAAACACTGTTCATTGACCAAAGCTCTGTGGTCCTTCTGCAACCATGCAATCCGATATGGATACAGATGCTTTCTTCTTGTCAACTTCAACTTGTCAACCATCTCCTCTGAAACAAGATTATCAGTGCTTCCACTGTCAATAATAATATCACAACACTTACCCTCACATTTGCACCTTGTGTGGAATAAACTCTTCCTCTGATTGGGTTCTTTCTCCTCATTCAGCAAGGTTCTTCTGACAACTAGGGTTTCTCCCCTTTCAGCATCTTCAGAATGCTCAGAATGTGCATCTTCATCTACATGTGCAACTCGTGCATTACCTTTAGGTCTTCTATTTGTCCTTCCTTGATGTTGTAGACACTCATATGCTCAATGCCCTTCTTCTCCACATTGGAAACAGGTTCCTCTAAAACCTCCTCTTCCAGGTCCTTGCCCAGGTCTGCCTCTTCCTCTTCCTCTTTGCTCACCATTGTTCTGGTCGTGAGGGCGGTAGGTATTGTCACCTCTCTGATTTTGACTGGTGCCAACTTCTTCACTTTTCTGTGCATCTTCATTTCGGCCCCCATAGGGTCTTCCACCAGTCCTTCTGCCTTGACCTCTTCCCCTTTGCTTGCTGTCAAATCTTTTATTCAGCTTCTCTTCCACCTTCAGGGAAAACTGGTACGCATCTTCTATGGTGGTCATTCTGACTAGGCTCAACTCCTCTTGAATACTCAGCCTCAACCCATTAATGTAATGGGCTACCTTCTCCTTGTTGGGCTCTACATGGCTTGTCCTAATAGTAATTTTATAAAACTCTTCTGTATACTCCTTAACAGAATTGTTACCTTTCTTTAGTCCTTGTAGCTTCTTCAGCAACTCCATCTCATAGTCCACAGGAATGAACTGCTTCTTCAGTTTCTCCACCATCCGATCCCATCTGGTAATCTTTGCTTTTCCTCTTCTATTCCTCTCTAATTGGACCTCCTTCCACCAAATATTGGCGTGGCCCTTCAACTTTGTTTTTGCAAACTTAACCTGATCTGGGTCCTCCACATCTTCATACTCAAAATACTCCTCCATGTCATTGATCCAATCAATAAGCTATTCTAGATTCAAATCTCCAGAATATGTAGAAACTTTGATCCTGGGCCTCTTTCCGATCTTCGAAATGACCCTCAACAACCTTACTTCTGCAGTACCTTCAGTAGCTTCTTGTTCTTCCTCAGATAGCTCTTCTTCAACTTCATCTTCACTTTCTTCTCTTGTCCTCGGCTCAAACCCCCTTCATAGCTCCTCTTGCAATGCATCAATTTGCCTTTGTAGGGCTCTAAAACCCTCTTCTATCAAAGCATTCCTCCCAACATGATTTCTTTGTGGAGGCATCTTGGTCTCCGCAGCAAACCCACAACCTCAGGTCCTGGTGCAAACTACCTCATGGTTGGCGATCTGTCTACACACTTAGGAACCCTCGCTCTGATACCACTTGATGAAGGGGGTAAATCACAAAACACACAATAACAGATATTGAACACAACAAATAGAACTTTCTTTTATTGAACTGGGTAACTCATTACATTACAGAAGCTCAATTACAATCAGAGGATGAATCCTCTACTGGCTGCAACACATTACAGCTTTCCCAACCTCAAGACTCTAGAATCTTCAACCTTCTATAACCCCAAATCAGTTAGGGTTTCTATTTTCCCACCTATTCTTGACTCTACACTAGCCCCCCTTAACTCTACTACTGCTCAGGGTTCCTAAAATAGTCAGAACTAGCACTTTTTGGTGGCCTCCAGCTAAATTTCAAAAGTTGCAACTCCCTCCAAAAGTCGGTCAACTTTCGGGAAGCATAGCTTTTGATCCAGGTGTCTGATTGACAAACTGTTTTAAGCGTCGGAAAGCTCACGATGTGAACTATCACACCAAAAATTCATAAATGAATTTTCATCAACTTTTTGAGATGTTATGGAAAGTTTTAATGCCCCATATCTCGTTCCAAAAATTTTCAGGGGCTTTTCAGAAAATAAAAACTTTAATATCTTCCAGCTCACAAATGATCTTTTCTTGATTCCTTTGCCAAAGGTCTTATATTTACATTATGTAACTTTCTAGAAGTTTTTGCTTTGTTACATGCCCAAATGCAAACTTTCTAAAAATAGCAGGTACACTTTCCTAATTAGGTAGGTCGCTATTTTTAGCAATTTTGGAAAAACTGAAAGTCCTACATTATTATTCTAGATATTATGGAACCAGAAACACTAATTATGGAAAGAAATGAAAACAACTACAATGATTTTGAATTAACTTCTTTTTGGGTGATGCAAGATTGCCCTTACACCACTGGATGCTCCTGCATCAACTGCTATAAAATCTTGCTCTACAAGTATATTGTAATCTTCGTGATTTCTAAATAATATATTGGGCAGCTTTGGAGTGTGGGGTTTTTTACCTGAAAGGGTTTTCCCCACCTATATCTTGAGTTGTGAGTTTTGTGTTTACATTTGGAAGTTGTTATTATCTTTCTATTAATGTGCATCTTAATCTATAACTATAAATTAAAAATTTGCATAAGTCTTTCCTCAGTAGATCAGTGTAGGAAGCATTTTCACATACCTTGCTTCCTTTTAGTTGGTATCAGTGCTTGATCACCTTTGGTTCTAGTTGTTGGGTAGAGGGTTTTTTGAGCTGATCTTCGTTTGAGTGGGAGCTTGTGTAGAGGATTTTGAAATCTTTGTTGTAGGCAAGAGATGGTGAGCACATCTAGGAGGTTTGAGATAGAGAAGTTTAATGGTAGTAATTTTGATTTGTGGAAACTCAAAATAGAGGACATGCTTGTAGATCAAGATTTATAGGAAGCCGTATATGGTACAAAACCAACGACAATGTCTCAAGAAGACTGGGATCTCAAAGATTTAAAAGCTAAGGGTTTGATAAGACTCTGTTGGCTAATTCAGTGCTCCTTAATATCCATGAAGAGAAGACTACAAAAGAACTTTGGAAGAATCTTAGAGATGTTTATCAAGCTAAATCCCTGGTGAACAAGTTATTTCTACGAAAGAAATTGTATTCTCTGAGGATGGAAGATGGAGGATCTATCGCTGATCACCTGAATACATTCAATATGTTTGTTGCCCAGTTGACTTCTATTAGTGTGAAGATGGAGGAGGAGGATCAATGTATGACATTACTGTGTTCCTTACTAGATTTGTGGGACCACCTTGTTATGGCCATTGGGAGTACCACTACCACCTTCAAGATGGATGAAGTGGTTTCTTCTCTATTGTCTGAAGAGATGCAAAGAAAATCTTCTAAATTAGCTAAGGAGGCTCTTGTGGTTCATCGTAGATCTAAAGAGAAGGGAAAGAAAAAGGATAAGAAGGAAGAAAAAGGAAGATCCAAATCTCATGGGAGATGTAAGTCTCCCAGAAAGTCCAAGGCCCTGTGTTGGAACTGCGGCAAACTTGGTCACTTTTGCAAGGAGTTTAAGGAGGAGAAAAATAAAAAGAAGAAGAATTATGATTCAGATTCTGACAATTCCTCATAGGATGAAGGAGAAGCATTTGTCGTTGCCTTGGAAATGCATGCATCTGAGGATGTGTGGCTTATTGACTTTGGTGTATCTTTTCACATGACCTCGCATTGGGGTTGGTTTTTGAAGTATGAAGAATACGATGGTGGAAAGGTCTACTTGGGTGATGATTCTCACTTGGATATTGTTGGCCATGGAAGAGTCTTGATTCGATTCCTTGATGGATGAATAAAGGGAGTCAATGGTGTTTTGTATATCCCTGATTTGACATGGACCCTTCTTTCTATAAGTAAATTGAATGATGTGGGTGTGCAGGTTGTTTTCTCAAATGGAGGATGTAAGATGACTAGAGGATCTATGGTGTTGGCTAAGGGTGTTTGGATTGGCACTCTGTTTTAGCTTGATGCATACACAGTTTAGTGCAATAGTGCCTCTATTTTGAAGAAGAAAGCTTCAGTGTCTTCATCCTTACCATTGGAACCAACAACAAAGAAGACTGTTGCATTTACTTCTGATGGTCGTGCTTTCTGGGTACCTAAGGGTGCTCATTCTATGGAGATGAAACTTCCAGCTGAGAAGACAATGTTATGGCACCAAAGGCTTGGTCACATTGGTGAAAAGGGTTTGAGGACCCTGAAGAATAAAAATATTGTTGAGGGTATGAATGATTGTAACCTTGAGTTCAATTTCTGTGAACATTACATTTATGGAAAACAAAATCGTGTTCAATTTTATTCCAATTCTCACAAATCTTTTAAGGTGTTGGACTTGATTCATTCTGATGTGTTTGGTCCTATTAATGTTCCTTTGATTTCAAAATCTATTTACTTTGTTTCATTCATTAATGATTACAATAGAAGGACATGGGTTTATTTCATTAGAAGTAAATCTGAAGTCTTTAATAGGTTCAAAGAGTTCAAAGCTCTTGTAGAGAATTAAAAGGATAGAAAGATTAAGTGTTTAAGGATTGACAATGGTGGTGAGTTATGTTCAACAGATTTCAACAAGTTCAGTAAAGAACAGGGGATTGAGAGACACAAGTAAACTCCGTATACCCCTCAGCAGAATGGAGTTGCAGAGAGGATGAATAGAACATTGAAGGAGAGGGCAAGGAGTATGCTAAGTGGAGCTAGTCTTGAACAAAAGTTCTAGGCTGAAGTTGTTGCTACCACTTGTTACCTGGTTAACAGGTCTCCTACATCAGCGCTCGCAGATAAGACACCTATGGAGGTATGGTCTAGTAAAAAACCTTCACTAAGACACATTCAAGTATTTGGTTGTGAGGCATATGCACATGTGCCTAAGGAGAAGAGGTCTAAGTTGGAGAACAAGGTCGTAAAGTGTATCTTCATTGGTTATGGCATCGATGTGAAAGGGTACAAGCTTTGGGATCCAGTAGTTGAGAGAGTTTTGTATAGCACAAGTGTGATCTTTAGAGACCTCAATTTTTATTTTGTTGTCTTACAGCCAGAGAAAGAAGAGAAGAAAGATGATGTGTTTCAACTTCCTTCCACCCTTGAGAAAGTTGAACCAAAAACATCTATTGGACCTGATAATGAGGAGAGCTTTAGTAGTTGTGAAAGTTTAGAAGAAGATGAAGAACCTCAACCTCAACCTTTGAGGAGGTCCACATGGATAAGGCAACAACCTGATAGGTTTGGTTATTCATTTCATGATTCCAGTTGTATTTTTACTTTGATTCCTAACACTAATGATCCTAGAACTATGAAAGAGGCTATGGGTATGAAAGATGCAAGTTCCTGGAAGGAGGCCATGGAAGAGCAGATGGCTGCTTTGGAAAAGAATAATACTTGGGACTTGGTGCCTTTGCCTGAAGGATGAAAACCTGTTGGATGCAAATGGGTGTTCAAAAAGAAATTCGGTGTAGATGGAAGTGTTGAGAAATATAAGGCTAGATTGGTTGTGAAGGGGTATTCTCAGGTGGAGGGAATTGACTATGGTGAGATTTTCTCTCCCATTGAAAAGATGACATCTATTCGGTTCCTGTTATCTCTTGCAGTAGCGTATGATCTAGAAGTGGAACAAATGGATGTGAAGACAACATTCCTTCATGGTGACTTGGAGGAGGAAATCTATATGTCACAGATAGAGCACTACATGGTGAAAGGTAAAGAAAATCTAGTTTGCAAGTTGAAAAGTCTTTGTATGGTTTGAAACAGTCTCCTAGGATGTGGTACCAGAAGTTTGATGCCTTTGTGTTGAGTATTGGATTTCAAAGATCAAAATCAAATCATTGTGTTTATTACAAGTTTGACAATGATCGCATTCTTATTATTGCATTGTATGTCGATGATATGTTACTCATTGTGAATGGTAAAAGTTTGATTTATGATTTAAAGTCTCAATTGTCAGCATAGTTTGAGATGAAAAATCTAGGGGTAGCTTGGTACATTATGGGAATGGAAATCAGAAGAGATAGAGAAAACAAAAAACTTTGGTTAGGCCAGAGTAAGTATGTTAACAATGTGCTGAAGAGATTCAACATGATGGATTGCAGACCTTTGATTGTTCCTATTACAATGGGGGAAAAGTTATCTGTTGAAGATTGTCCAAAGTCTCCTTCTGAGATAGAGGATATGAGTAGAGTTCCTTATGCTAGTGCAGTTGGCAGTTTGATGTATGCAATGGTTTGCACAAAACCAGACATTGCCCAAGTAGTGGGAGTCCTTACTCGATTTATGGCTAATCCTGGACGGGTACATTGGGATGCAGTGAAGAGAGTGTTTAGATATTTGCAGGGTACTTTTGAGTATTCCTTATGTTATCATAGTTATCCTACAGGACCTCGGCATTCACTTTGTATTTGTGGATTCAAATTGGGTAGGTAACATTGATAGTAGGAGATCCACCAGTGCTTATGTGTTCACTATGTTTGGTGGTGCTATTAGTTGGATGAGTAAGCCGCAATTTGTGGTCATTTTGTCCACTACTGAAGCTGAGTACATGGTAGCAACTCATGCTTGTAAAGAATCCATTTGGCTTAAGAGATTATATTCTAATGTTGGGTTTTATGCAGGGAAGATTACTATTTGTTGTGACAATTAGAGTGCCATATGTTTGGCGAAGAATCCTACTTTCCATGTAAGGACTAAGAATATTGATGTCCAGTACCATTTTGTTCATGACATGCTAGAGGATGGGAAGGTAAACTTGGAAAAAGTTGAAACTTTGATGAATGTTGCAGATTCCTTGACAAAACCTGTGAGCACAGAGAAGTTCAGATGGTGTTCAAAGTCTATGGCCCTCACAACCCCTAGCAATTAAATCATGGTGTTGATACTCCCTTTGCTCTTTCAAGGTGTTCGACAAGTGTAGGAATATTAAGAAAAGTGTCTCAACCTTGCAACTTCGAAAGATTACTATTCTTCCCAATTTTGGTCTTTTTGAATACCCTTTATCTTGGAGAATGGTCAGGAACCTTCAAAGTTTCCAAAAGTTTCCAAACGAGCTAAAAATAGCAAGATTTACTATTTTTAGTAAGTCCTTTGATTGAGCTTGGATTGACCTAAAATTTTTCCTAGAAGGTATGGAACAACTAAGTGAACATCTCAGGTGAGTTTTGTCTCAAGATCATATCAAGATTACGAGATATTAAAGTTTTTGTTTTTTGAAATTACCAGAAAAAAGTCTTTGAACTCAATTACTAGAATCAAAACTTCTCTAAATGTCCTAAAAATTGTCATAACTGGCATAGCAGGTTATAGGGTGATAGATCTCTTCACGAGTTTTCTGACACATCAAATGATTCATCAATCAGACACCTGGATCAAAAGTTATGACCTTCGAAAGTTGGACCTTCTATATTTGGGAAATGTAAAAACATGTTGGACACATAAAAGAGTTGTAAAGGGGAGAGTTACATGAGTTGGTGTGTGGTTTGGCATATCACAAGGTATCTTTGATTGGAGATAATTTGGGTGCCATTTTTGGGTGGTTTTAGCTGATGGTTTTGTAATTACCATTGGTGGTGTACTGTATTGTATCTCCTATATATCAGGAACTTGAGATGGAGGTTGCATGTAAGAATCTTATAGATGTCGAATTACCTCCTAGATCTCTGGTTGGATACACTCATGTAAAAGATTTCTTTCCAAGTATATTGTAATCTTTGTGATTTTTGAATAATATAATTGGCAGCTTTGGAGTGTAGGGTTTTTTACCTGAAAGGGTTTTCCCCATGTATATCTTGTGTTGTGAGTTTTGTGTTTGCATTTGTAAATTGTTATTATCTTTCTATTAATGTGCATCTTAATCTGTAACTATAAAAGTAAAAATTTGTATAAGTCTTTCCTCAGTAGATCAGTGTAGGAAGAGTTTCCACATACCTTGCTTCCTTTCACAAGACACGTTGAGTTCACCAAAATGTAGTGTAGAAAAGAGATCTCTAGCCTAAAGAGTTAAACTAGGTCAACCCTCTTCTACAAAATATTGGGGCACAAACTGAGCATGGATTCTACCCAAGGAGGAGAGACAAACTACATGGGTTATGCCCTTTTGTTGTATATAGAAGGACCAACCAAGTTCAACCAAAGTCAAACAAGCAAGCCAAGACTATGATTAAACCATTAAGATGATGAATAACAGAATATAATTGATTGCAGGAAATGAACCTCAGTGATCAGTAAGCACAATAGAGGTGAGAGAAGGATTCAAAACCTAGAAAATATAGAAGAAATGCCTAGGACAGGGGCACTCAGGTGTTGTGGTCCTCTTTTAGGGTTAAGCAGAACTTTGAGTATTATCAGACCTATACCTATCTGCATTCTCTTCTTCGTGGAATTCAGCCTCTGAAACTTGCTCTTCTCACCTGCACACATAGAAAGAGAGGAAAGGTTGTGCTATGTTTAAGGGTTTGCCTTAGTCAAACCCCATGTTGGTTTTCCCACCTCCACTACAATGAATGATAAGATCCAAGAGTGCATGCCCTAGGAAGGTAGAGGCCATATCTGCATTAATATGATAGATAATGATAATAACCACAAGATATCCATCCTTAGTTGATAAAGATAATACCAACAAAGGAGAGTGATGAAGAGGGCTTCAAACTTCCTTCAAATCTTGAAAAAAACTTCAATATCCTCCACAAGTAGATGACAATCCAAACATGAAGCATCCTTTAACATAGAATATCATATGAGGGCAATTTTGCATTCATCTTGTTAGGTGTAAAATGAACTACAACACACACTTAAATATGCATTACCACTCACCTATGAAAATAGAACAAATTTAGGATGACAAATACTAACTAAAGAAGTGTCCTAAGATGACACCACAAGGTGGGACCAAAGTACCCAAGTGGGACTAGGGCACTTGGGCACCCTAGACATTTGGCCCACAAACTCTGAAAAGTGTCTTTTAATGTAGGATTCATCTAGTCCTAAGTTGATTATACCAGGTTTATTTGTCAGTATCGATATATTCATCATTATAAGCTCAAAGATGTGTTAAAATATGCCCTTATTAACAAATGCAACAAAATATGTCCAACCTAGTAGCTAAACTAGGTGTAAAATGGTGGTGTAAACATTTTACGACACTACAAGTTATACCAAGGTTTATGTTTAGACTCATCTCTTAGATAGAATAGAAATGAGGGATAGTCATCCATCTAATTGTCATCTCATTCTCCACAAATACAACAAAACACTCTTTAGCCTCCTTGGAGGTTTTTTAATGTCTACTCTTAGCATCATAGTTTCTTCCCCTCAAAGACTGAGAATTCATTCCTTAAATGGCCTTCATTTGAGTAGCAGGCATACTAGATTTTATTCCTTTGTATAGGTGACACCTCCTAATGGTTATCCCCCTTGGCTAAGATTTCTTGTTTTATTTTTTATTGCTCTAACTCTAATCTCAACATTTCTATTTCTTCACCTTCATTCTCCTTATTTCACCTCATCTAAGGCTAGAATTTTATCCTAGAAGCCAACTCTACTACTTCTAAAAATTTGCCATCCAAAGATACTTTGATTTTAGGTAGCAATCCAAACACAAACCATACTACTCTTTGCTTCTCAGTGAGTGGTTCTTCTAGTATTCTGACATATCCTTTGAATATATGGTTGAACTATCTTATTGTTTCTTCCTTCTTTTCTAACATTTCTCTCATTTTAATTATGTTCTTCGAAGGGACTTCTAGAGATTGGAAATTACTTAAAAATATTCTTTTACTTCAACCCATTCTTTATTATGTAGGGGGAATTCTTCATGTATCACTCCCTAAGTGTTCCCACAAAGTCATATAGCTTTTTCCAAAATTTCCTTACCCTATTTCTTCTCCATGCAGACTCTATTAAAGTTATGATCACCTACAGTAACTCTTCTACAAAAGAGAGTTTGCATACAATAGAAAGAAATGAAAGGAAAAATGCTAGAATACTGATGCAATAATTTTATTATTCACAAATGAATTATACAAAAGTTATAATCAACCACATTTACCAATAATAGACAAAGTAGAAAAGCTAGAAAAATAATCTTATCTCATGATAGAATTCACAAGGATAAGAAATTAATAAAAGGAAATAAAATCCTAATTAAGCCTACGTAATTAACCTATGATAAAGGTGTAAATATAATTTTACACCAACAAAATCTAGGATATATATATGCTCAGTAGCTTCCTTCATGTCTTTGACAAAGATGGGCAACTTAACTTGGTTTTGTTCCATTATGTGAGTGATAGGTGCCTTTGGTTTGTTGCTATTAGATAATGTTACTCCACTCTTTTTTCTACCCTCTTTATTTGTCCTTTTTTCCTTAAGTTCTTTCTTCTTAAACTCTTGGCACTCCTACCACACTTAATAACTTCCTACTATTTGACTACCTTCCTCACTCTACATTTGTCCCTAGGGAACTCAATATCAAAAAAATCTTCACTTAATATCTCTTCACACACAACCACAAATTATCTTATCTTGCATCTTCCTTTATTTTAAAGGGTCCACATATATTTTTGGAAGAAACTCTTCTTGCATTAAGCAACATTAGGGATGACTTTTAGTTCGTGAGGTTCACCTCTTCATAGGGTCGTTTCATTTTGGGAGATGCAACTTTTGGCAATTTATCATTAGTAGTGACATATCACTAAATAATGTAGGACTATCCCATCCTTCTTTGAGTGCTTCAATTATATCAATGGCTATGTCATTGAACATTTCCCTTGTATCATCATTTCCTTCATTTTTCTCCCTTTCTTGAAATTCTAAATCTTTCATCATTTTCTCCTTTGTAAACATGCACTTTTACATACCACATTGTCTAAGTATTCTATGCTCAAATTAGAGGTTTTAGTTTGTAAAATGGGATTAAAAACCCCTCAAACCATTCATTAATTATGACATTAATGTTTGACATATGTAATTTAGAATATGGCTCTCAAGCTAAAAATCTAATTGGCAGAGAATCCTTGCTTCTATGCCCTGGCTAAGCACTCTTGCTTCTATGCCGTCCCTTGATTGATTCCTTAAATTGATAATATTATTTCATTTATTATGCTAATTCAACCAAATTTTCTTTTACTCTTCTGATATGGGTAATTAATTACTTAGATGTTTTATTGTTATTGAGTGGCACATTAACAATTTGTCCCTTTGATGGTGGATTCTCAACACTCTTAATAGAAACCCTCTTGGCACTCTCTATTGAGGCTTCCCTAGCCTTTTATTTCCTCTTGTAGTATCTCTCTTGTCTCTTTTGAGTCTATTTCAAACTCCTTTCCTCCTCCATGTTCATTTCATGAGCCATCTTAATTTCTTCAATAATTTCTCACTTTCTTGCCATCTCCTTTTTCCATGGGTGTTTTTAGTTTGGAATTTCAATAAACCTTTTATCCATCCCTAATGGCTTAACCATGAAAAGCCTCAATGACCACATCTTTTTAGGATCCCTCCTTTCCATTTGTCATCCCCTAGGTGTCTAACCCCCTCACCAAGGGTTAGTAACTAGTGGATATTACCACACAACATTAAAATCCCTTATTCTTTATTTGTAATCACTTTTCTATAAAAGATTTATCACCACAAAACTCTCTCAAGGTTTAGTCCTCTCCTTACCAGTGGCTACTAGGGTCTTGATAATGAAACCAAATGTTGACTAGAGGAAGCACAGATCGTGATTATGAGCTAATTGTTTGTTAATTCTATATTTTACCCTAGTGTGATGCATAAGGAAGAGAATTAGAACATGTGTAGTGGATTATAGATTAGTGTGGTAGATTATAGAGAACACAAAAAACATACATACATTTATAGATCATTCATATAGATCATCTTCATCATCCTTCTTATAGTAATTAAAATATCATACAATACATATTAATTAGTCCCTTAAATACATATTCATCTATCATATAACATTCTCTCATATCTATCTCTATATCTCTCATATACCTCTCATATGCCTTACTGTTAGAATATTAATCTTTACTTGGTAAATATTATTTATTATTCTCATCTTTTAAATACTTTTATTTATAATACAAAGTATTTTGTCTCATTTGAGTATCCTCACACATGTGTGAGGATGACTCACGTTCACATTCCTCTTGGAGGAATATCTAGGGTTTAGCCACCTCTTATGAGGTTGACACTTTGTACACACTTAAGTGATAGATGGAATATGAGAGTTACATGCAACTCCTCTTCTCATCTCTATTAATGAGGTGCTTCTCTCTCATTAAATTCTCAATTCTTATTCTCACATCTTCATGTACGCTCATTCTTGAGAAGTTCTCTCTCTCTCTCACTCTCTGTAATTTTTCAAGCTATTCTTTCCATATACACACATTGGGGTTTTTTATTTGCTTTTCCCCCTTCAAAACTCTTATCTCCATTGTTGGATCTTGGTGTATGCTTTTGGTTTGTGTTCTTCTTTGGATGGTAAAATTACTTTAAACAATGCTCCTATCTTGACTAGTTATTTCCTTGTTCTTTATTTTCCTTTCATGGTATCAGAGTATGTATACTAATACAAGTTGTGAGTTGGATTGTTGAAGGTTCCATCCTCTTTGAAGATTTCACCTTCTCAGTCAATTGTTTTTTTGTGTAGATTTGAGAGAAAAGTTTTTTGAGAAGAACAATTTTTGTGTAGGATCTGTTATAAAAATTTGCAAATTTGCTATTTTTTTTCATTTCAGATCTCTACAAACTTCCTTTTCATATATATATTTAGCTTATAAAAAACTAAATATGGTTGTAGTTTCATTCTTTCCTTCTTTTTAAAAAAGATAATCTTCTCATTTAAAAAATATTTTTTAGGGCCCCAAGCCTTGCATACAAAAACAAATCTATTTTTTTATCAAAACAATCTAGGTTTTAATAAAAAAATCTATTTTATTCTGTTAATTAGATTTTAAAAAAATTTGTTGCAAGTCTTTTTTTTTTTTTAAATATATTATATTTCTATTCATGTTTAAAAATTTTCATTTCATTCAAAAGTTTTAAAAAAATTAAAATCAAAAGTTTTTTTTTTAAATTACAAAGTTTTTTTAAAAAAAATTTAGGGCTTCATCAACCTCAGTGGCCTCAACCCCCTCCTTGTAGGTTTGCAGCCATTGCAAGGCCCCAACCCTTTGTGACTTCAGGGCCTTAAAGGCTCTTAGGCTCTTAAGGGAGCCTGTGGGGAGCCCAAGGGCCCCCACACCCCTTTATTAACCCTCAGCGCTGCTTCACTTGTCGGTGCCCTCCGTTGCGCCCTTCGCTATTGCCAACCCTCTTCTATAGTGGCCATCAACCACCCATTGCTGCTGCTCAACTCCTCCACCACCTATCCCCTCTCCTACCATTGCATCGACCGCCATCGCCAACCTCTCTCTGGTCATTGTGCTTGCTCGCTCGACCTCACTCTAAACTCCCAAACCTTGAATCAAAATTTTACCATGTGCCCTTTGAAGCGAGCCTCTTTTAATTTGTTTTCATATTAGTGTTTTTTCATAATTTTTCATTTTTTCTTAATTAAAACCTTCTTATTTAAGTTTCTTTTTAATAATTTTTAAAAATTTTTTTTAATAAATTTTATTTTTTAATAAAGTTTTTAAATAAAAATATTTTTATTTATTCAATGTTTTAAGTATTATATGTAATTTTTGAAAGTGTTTTTTTAAAATTTTGTTGCATTTCTAATTAGGTAATTTTAATTTTAATTTTTTGCATTTTGTTTCCCTAATTAGGTAAATTTTTTTAAAAATTTACATTTTGGTTACCTAAATAGGTTTTTTTCTTCAAAATATTTTGCAATCATGTCTACTTTGATTCTTGAATCAAATTGAATTCTTCAAACTATCATTTGTGGAAAACACATATTAGGTTTATTTTTTTATTTAAACATCTCTTGGATGTAGTGAATAATCCTATAGCGGAGCCTAGTCCTACGGAGAGTCAGGATGAGCAAGACAAATGGAATAAGAAGAATGACGAATCCCTTGGACTAATAGGCATTTTGATGTCACCTAAACTTTATGTTCATATTGGGGCATGTACAAAAGCCTATAAGTCATGGGAAACTCTATGGAAAACTTATGATAGTTCTAATGAATCTCGAAAGATTCAACTTCAAGATCAACTTGAAGATGTTAGGTATATCGTTTTCAAAACCATGGAGGCATTTCTTCTCAAATTTGATGCTCTTAATGGTCAATTAACTAATTCAGGAGTTAAGCTAGAAGATCTTAGATTAATTCATATTATTCTTAGAAAATATTTGCCTTGGCATTTTCAACAATTTATTACAAATATTCATGCTCAATTAGCTATTCCTACTTTAGCTACTCAATTATCTTATGATATTTTTCACAATTTAACAAGGCAATAAGAAACTAAATTGATTCAATTTAGTAATCTTAAGAATAGTGAGCATGCTTTTCTATCTAAAAATAATAAATCAAATTTTAAAATTCATAATAAACCAAATTATAATCCCAAATTTCAACATAATAATAATAGTTATTGTAAGGGTAAAATGGTGATCAATCAAATGAAATAAACATGACCCAAACATCAACAGAATGGTGAAACAAGAAGGATTCAATAAACAAAGCAATGAACAAACACAATGCAAACCTCTCCCGTTTCGAAACTTCTGTTGTTCGCCTATCACAAATCGTCCTTTTGCCGATGAGATGAGCCCTCAGAGAGTGCAATCTTTTCAACTGTTTGTAGGAAGTCGATGGTGAATGGCTATGGTGATATGCAATGAAGATGAGCTCCAATGCAAGTATGTGATCTCAAGCTTGTAGATGACAAAAGGGTGCCAAAGGCGCGCTGGTGGTATTTCTGCAGAGTAACAATGTCAAAAGCCTGGATGACTAGAATGGAGGGATGAAGCTTCATTTATAGACTTGGAAGAATGGGAATCAACGGTTGAGAGGAGATGTGAAGATCGACGGCTGAGAATGGTTGAGGAATGTGCAACCAGTAGAAATGTGACAAGTGTCCCAGCTCCATCATGAAAGAGGGGATGTGACAAAATTGATTGGAGAGTTAACTCCATTGACTGAATAGTTAACAGACTTGATTGATCAGTTAGAAGAGTGGATTATGGGATTGACTGAATTGATTGACCAGTGAACTGGATTGATTGAGGAGTCAACAGAATAGATTGACCAGTGAACTCAAATGACCAATCAGTTAACAGATTTGATTGATTAGTTAACTAACTTCTGATTTGAGAAGAAATAGGCCATGTGGGTGAGAGAAAAATAGGTAATTAAATATTAAATATATTTAATTATATGTGCAACTTGATGATGTGGACAAGGTGAGGTGGAAAAGGTGAGGTGTAAAGGTGAGGTAGATTTTTGAATTTAGAACTTAGGATAGAGGAATTTAGATTAATTAAATAATTTATGATTATTTAATTGTGTAGGACACTTAGAAGAATTTTAATTAAATAAATTGAATTTATTTAATTATGGAACAATGAATTGATTAAATAAATTTAGAATATTTATTTAATTAATAGAAGAAGGGAATAAATATTTAGAATATTTATTTAGGATGATTTGTGTCATTTTGAGGCGTATACATTTTGCCCCTCTTTGATGCAATGCAGTTTACAGCGTTGCTTCAAAGAATAAATAGCCTGACAGTGATATATGCCCCAGTTTGCCCCTGGTACATGTTATGACAATAGGATGCCCCCTCGGGAGATTGGACGGGAAAAGGGTGAAAGATTCAGAGATGGACAATCTCATGAAGACGAAGGGGTTAGGATAGGTTAGAATGAAGAAATCGGTTGAAGAAAGAGTCGAATGATACGCGATGCAAGATGGAATGATGACACACACAAGCAAGGAAGCAAGTATGCGCAAATGACACAAGAACAAACAAGGTATTGCCCCTGTCAAGTGGTAAACCAACGATATACTGATAACGATATACAACAATGTTGTCATGGCGGGGAACGATGTATCCCTAGACCAACACGGCAGGTGTGTTGTCATGGCAGGGAATGATGGATCCCTAGAGCAACATGAAGGATAGTGTCTGGTTCCAGGAAATGAAGCATGTCATGTAAGACGCGTGTATTGGTCTAATTTTGACAATGCAACATCCTGTATAAGACAATTGATTGATTAACTGATCGAGTTGGTTTATGACCAGACAAGGATCAAGACCACTGATTGTGAGTGGATCATTTGTGCAAGATTGACTTGACTTGATTGGTATGGATTAAGGATGGACCTTGCATTTGGATCATTGCTCAGATTGACTAGACAAGGATGAAAGATATGATGATAGATAGAAATCTGATTGATAGAAGAAAGACTCGATAGAAAGATTCACAAGCTTTTGTTTGTATTGATACTCTGCATTGTTGGATCTTTATTGCATGGGGTATGGTATGGATGTATAAATGGATATAGGATGGATGCTTTGCTATTGGAGTGCTTTATTTCATCATTGGGCTTTTTTTTTTGTGGTACTTTTCTGAAATGTTGTAAGTGAATACAAGCATCTAGGTATAATTGAATCGAGATAACCTGAGTATCACTTACATGGATTGTGATTTAGCAAGTTAATACAAGCATCTAGTCAAAATTGAATCTAGATGACCTGAGTACCTCTTGCGTTTCAACAAGCAAGGATTGCCCCCATTCATGTTAGACCTTTGATGTCCTCGATGATCTTTTGCCGATCATGTCCTTAGACAAGGCTTCACATTACTAAAGTTTAATTCCCAAATAGCAAACAAAGAAAATAATCATGCCCCCATCATAGCATCTCTAGCTTTTGGCATCCTTGAGTAGCATAGGAGGGTATGATAGCAAAAATCAGGAATCGAACTGTTAACCATGTTTCTGATCTACAAAGCATATTTGTGTTGATATGTGTTTAGCTCTTGTCTTAATTTGCATAAAATCATTTAGAAGACCTTGGGTATTTGCTTTGCGTTGGATAGGTTAAGATGCTCATAGTCAAGATTTTTGCTTGAGGCGCGGATTCTGCTGAGAAGATTGCTCAATCCTTATTGGGGAGACGGACCCTAAGGGACTGACCTAGTGCCTCGGGGGCTCATTGCTAAATGGCCTTGCCTACGTGACGACGCAGAGGCAATGTAGTTCGGGGTAAACCCTAATGGACCATGGATGGACTAGAAGAAAGACGACAAGAATGAAGACAAGAAAGGGGACGAACGGGACAAAGGGAAGAAATGGAAGCCTTGGGGGTGCATGAGAATAATGGCCTTGCCTATGTGACGACGCAGAGGCAACGTAGTTCACGGACTTGGACCACGGACACCGACGAGGGACACTATACTAGGCTCATATTGAGGAGACGGTATGGGACAAAACCCTGGTTGACAAGGCCACAAGGTGAGTATCGAGCCATGATAAGTAACTGTCAGGTGTTTATTGTGGGACAGATATGGGTCAAATGGGGCGAATAGAGAAATAATGGACTCAAGGTGATTGGATTCCCAAAGATGGAGAAGGCGGTTTATCACAAGTAACGCCTGTTTACCAGGTTTTCATCACTTGCTTTTATTTGCACGAGAAGCTAGAAAGTAAACATGATGCCTGTTTGCCAGGTTTTCATCATGATACCTATCCAAGGCACCTGTTTGCCAGGTTTTCACCAAAGGACAAATTTTTTTTGTTTGTATGCTTTCTATTTTTTTTCCAATTTTTTCCCTTTTCAACTTTTTTTGTATTTTCTCTTTTCAACTTTTTTTGATTTTTTGATTTTTTGATTTTATTGTGCCCCCTTGCATTGGGATTCTCCTAGGTATAGAACCGAAGAAGATGCATGTTGTTGATTGGATCATCTAACAACTCACCCTCTGATGTGGCCAACTGATATGCCCCCGATCCGTAAGCAGCTACAATCACATAGGGCCCAAGCCAGTTAGGCTCGAACTTACCTTTCTTTTCTTTGTCCTGTTGATTGTGAGGGTTCTCTTTTAGAACAAGGTCCCCAACATTGAAGCATCTTGGTCTAACCTTGTGGTTGTAGCTTCTTGACATCATCTGTTGATAGGCTTTGAGATGGTCAAAGGCTTTCTGGCGCCTTTCCTCTAGCAGCTCTAGTTCTTGTAGCCTGGAGACTCTGTATTCTTCATCTGATATGAGACCTTTCAACGACACCCTGAGGGATGGGAGTTTGACCTCAATGGGAAGGATGGCTTCAGAGCCATAGACAAGGGCGTAGGGTGTAGCACCTGTGGGAGTGCGTATACTGGTTTTGTAGGCCCACAGAGCGGGATTGAGTTGGACGTGCCAATCACGACCAGCTTCATTGACAGTCTTCTTTAGGATTTTCAGAATGGTTTTATTTGATGCCTCAGCTTGGCCGTTACCTTGGGGGTAGTATGGAGTGGAGAAACGGTGTTGTATTTTGAAACGCTCACAAAGTTCCTGGACATCCTAGTTTTTGAATGGTCTCCCATTATCCGTTATGATGGATGAAGGGATGTCGTATCGGCAGATAATGTAATTCAGAATGAATGAGGAAATTTGTTTTCCCATGACGGTGGTTAGGGGAACGGCTTCAATCCACTTTGTGAAGTACTCAGTGGCGGTTATGATGAATTTATGGCCGTTGGAAGAGGGTGGATGGATCTTTCCCACAAGGTCAAGTCCCCATTGGCAAAAGGGCCAGGGTGTCATTAGAGGTCTCAACTCCTGAGCAGGTGCATGAAATAGGTTCCCGTGTATCTGGCACTATTTACACTTTTTGACGAACTGATATGAATCCATTTCCATATTGGGCCAATAATAACCCAAACGCATGAGTTTCTTAGCTAAGGAAGGACCGCTAGAGTGTGTTCCGCAGATCCCTTCGTGTATGTCTCGCAAGGCTGTTATGGATTCTTCTTGTTCTAGACAATGGAGTAAAGTACCATCCAGACCACGGCAGTAAAGGGTATTAGCTATGATGGTGTAATGGGAGGCTTGTCGGATGAAAGTATGCTTTTGGTTGGAAGAGAGGTCTGGTGGAAGAATATTGTCCTTGAGGTAAGTGTAGGTCTTACCGTACCAAGGTGAATCAGATCCTATTAGGAGGCAAATGGAATGGGTTTCGAGGAGATCATAAGCCGGTTGCCGAATGGTTTCTACTAAGAACTCATACCGTGACTCGTATTCAGGTATTTCAAGAAGAGAGGCTATGGTAGCCATTGCATCTGCTGCTTTGTTCTCGATCCTGGGTATTTGTTCAAAGAAGATGGTCCCAAAGTGTTCCTTGAGGTCGTCGACCATTCGTTTGTATGGGATGAGCTTCTCATCTTTGGTTTGATATTCATCGTTGACCTAATTTATGATAAGCTGAGAATCACCGTAGACACATAGTGCTTGGATTTTCCACTTAGTGGCCATCTTGAGACCAATTACCAAGGCTTCATATTCTGCTATATTGTTAGTGCATGGAAATAACAACCTGTAGGACTTTGGAATTGTGTCACCTTGGGCAGTAATAAATAGGATACTTGCCCCCGATCCGTGGTTGGTGTAAGACCCGTCGAAGTAGAGTTTCCAAGGAGATGTTGACAGAGTGAATAAAGACTCATCGGGAAACTCAAACTGCATTGGTGAAGTGTCCTGTAATGGTGCCTCGGCCAGTTGGTCAGCTATGATTTGCCCTTTGATGGCTTTTCTGTCCACATATTCTATATCATATTCACTAAGAAGCATAACCCACTTTGCTAGTCGACCTGTGAGAGCTGCTTTGCTGAGAAGATACTTTAGTGGGTCGATTTTGGCAATGAGTTTGACAGGATGTGCCAACATGTAGTGTCAGAGTTTTTGTGAAGCAAAAACCACCGCAAGGCATGATCGTTCTACCTGTGAGTATTGTAACTCGTAGCCCACTAAGGTTCGACTAATGTAGTATACAGCTTTTTCCTTGTTCTCATAGTCTTGCTGCGCTAGGAGAGCCCCAAGAGCAGTAGGTGTAGCAGAAATGTAGAGAATCAAAGGTTTTCCTTGGATCGGAGGCATGAGAATAGGAGGGTTCATAAGGTACTCCTTTAGCTTGTTAAATGCCTCTTCACACCGCTCATCCCATTTGAATGGAATATTCTTATGTAGGAGGTGGCTGAAAGGTTGGCACTTGTCTGCCAACTGTGAGATGAACCTTCGGATGGCCTGCAGCTTGCCCTGCAAGGATCTCAACTGTGTTAGAGTCTTGGGCGGTGGCATGTCCATTATTGCTTTGACCTTGGCAGGGTCTACTTCTATTCCGTTAGCTGACACGATGAAGCCTAGCAGCTTGCCTAAAGTCACCCCAAACACACATTTCTTCGGGTTCAATTTAACTTGGAATTGGTCCAACCGTTGGAAGACTTTCTCTAGGATATCTAGGTGTGAGTCCCTCGTGAGAGATTTTGCTAAGATATCATCAACATAATCCTCCATGGTCACATGTATCATGTCATGGAATATGGTTGTCATGGCCCGCTGATACGTAGCACCTGCGTTTTTCAGCCCAAAAGGCATGACATTCCAGCAAAAGGTACCCCATGGACAAGTGAAAGCTATTTTGTGTTGGTCCTCCGGTGCTATTTTGATTTGGTTATACCCAGAGAATCTATCCATGAGTGACAGCATTGTATGCCCTGCAGTAAGGTCGACTATGATGTCGATGTTTGGTAACGGAAAGTCATCCTTGCGGCATGCTTTGTTTAAGTCTCTAAAATCATTGCATAGTCGAACCCTGCCATCTGCTTTAGACACCGACATAATATTAGATATCCATTCAGGGTAATCTATGGCTCTGATGAACCCCACATCTAGCAATTTCTTGAGTTCTTCCTTGACCAAAAGGGCTATATGGGGATGCATCTTTCACAGTTTCTGCTTTACGGGCTTCACCCCTGGATCTAATGGCAGATGATGCAGAATCAGGTTCAGGTCTAGACCTGGCATGTCAGCATATGACCAAGCAAAGCTACCTCTCTTCTTCTTAAAGAATGGTACAAACCTGGTTTTCTCAGGTGGTGTGAGAGATTTTATGAAGTGGATAATCTTGGGCTGCTCTTCGGTGCCAATATTCACTGGCTCTGTTGGCTCCACCACAATCTGTGACCATTCCTGGTACATATCACTAGGGAGGGTGTCAAGCATTCCATCGTCAGGTGCCACAGTTGGGTTTTCACCTTCGGATATGTCCTTTCTTTTTACTATTTTATGATCTGACACTGCCGCACGGTGGTTTTCACCATCAGATCCATTTTTGATTTTAATATTTTTGCGACTAGAAGGCTTGGCACCCTCCCCAAAGTAAGCTACGGTATTGAGTTCGATAGCAAAACCAGCTTTATGATCTCCTCTTGGTAAGTGATCCCTAAGTTCCATATAGTCAATGTAAGCGTCATCATTCTGGAACATATCTAATTGGGGGGTTCCTTGCAGATCCCAGTCAATAAGCTCAGGGTACAAGAGGGGAAGGGAGTCGGATGAGAGATCTGATTCATTAATGTTGTGAATGGAAATGTTATGGGCACTGGCGAGGGTAGTGTTCTGGGTGGTACTCTCCTCCAGGTTGTTTATTGCAATGGAATCGAAACTTTCCTCGAAAGCCATAATCTCAGGGAGGGGCAAATCAGACTCCAGTGGTCTGTCCCGTTGCGTCTGTCCCTCATGGTAGGGGCTGAGAGTTTGGATGGTGTCAATCTCCTTGTCATCATAGGAGTGCTCTGTTAGCTCGTCCCACTCATACTCATTCGACTCATCTGAATCTGCGTCACTATCCACTTGGAGTGTTTGAATTGTCTCCACTAGGCAGGCGTTTTCTTTGGCTTTACCTTTACCTTTGTACCCTAGGCCAATTGTGTTTCTAGCCAAAGAGGATGAAGAAAGTTGGATAGGTTCAACAATTCCTTCTTTTCTGAGGCCTATGGGGCCTTGTCCTTCGTATCCCATCCTGTGCAAGATAGTTTCACCCCGTCCATAGAGTTCTGTAGGGAGTCTAGGTAGCTCTTGGGATGTGTTTTCCTCTTCAGCGTAAAGCCACTGTAGGAGATCTCGCTCCTTTGTCTCATCAGATAAGGTCCCCCATTTTACAAAGGGATTTGCGAGAGTTGTAGGAGGAGCAGATGGCTTTGGAAAATGCCTAGGTTGATGCTTGGGTTTGCCAAAGGAGCAAGGAGACAAAGGCATGGTGGCAAGGTTGAGGCTGTGCTCAATGGAGTACTCCCCCATGCCATTTTCTTTTATAGTAAGTTTCAGCGGTTTGGGCCTCGAGGAGGAAGCTTCGGTAGTATGGTCTTGTGGCGGAGTAGGGGAAATGTAGGCTCGGTTATTGGGAATGACGCATTTAGATTTTGCTTGGAATGAATTGCAATGTTGGTAGGGGTCGGGGTCGCCTTGTATGGTGACCTGCTTGCCATCGTGTGGGAACTTTATGCATTGATGGTAGGTGGAGGGGACAACCTTCATGGCATGGATCCATGGTCTCCCTAGTAGAATATTGTAAGCAAGCTCCCGATCAAGGACTTGGCACACCACATCTTTAATTATCGGTCCCACTTGAATGGGTAGGACAACCGTGCCCTTTGTGGTTCGTTCCTCCTCGTCATAGGCTTTAATAGTAATTTTTCGTCTTGGATCTACTGCCTGTTCGGAGAACCCCAGTGCAAGGACTAGCTTCAACGTGCAAATATTTAGACCGGTGCCCCCATCGATGAGAACCCTCTTGATGCGGTGCTTGTTGTGGGGTTGAGATATGGAAAGGTCATCTTGCTCTGTAAACGAGATGGAAGTGGAGGATGTCAAATTACCCACCATGGTTTGAAACTTTTCTTGGGCTAGGTTAGTGGGGACAGTAGTTTCCACTAAGGATTTCTCAAGAATCTCCTTATGAGAAGGAGATAGATGCAAGAGCTCCAATATAGAAATGTGGGCCGGAGTTTTTTGCAATTGGTCGATGACATTATATGGGCGGGAGTTGGATGGAGATGGTGACGACCTTGGAGGAGTGGTGTTGATCGTGACTCTACCACTGCAGGTAATTATACTACAACTAGTTCTATTAGGTCCTGGTTGTTGGTTGGGGGATATGACGTTGACTTGTGGAACATGCTCAGAAATGCAGTTAATGGTGTACTCAAAGGGAACGCTTGCATAGTTAGCATTACTCGACCCACTGTTCTGGTTTGGCGTGTTGCAATTGTTGTCATTATTGTTAGGCCCATTGGAGTTGTTGCCGTTGTGACCATCGTTGCTATTGTGGCCATTGTTGCGATTATTGTTATACGGCCGGTTGTGGTTTAGAAGAGGATCCCGGTAGGCCACATGAGATTCATTTGAGGTATGCTGTTGTGTCCCTCCCTGATTTTGATCCAGTATATCCTGTATGACATTCTTGAGGTGGATGCAATTGTTAGTCATGTGCCCCCATCCTCGATGATACTCACAATAATCTGTGTCCTTCCAATAGGGAGGTTTGACGATAGGCTCATAGTCACTTGTTGGCGGTAGAGAAATTTCATTGTTAGCCAACAACTTCCTGAGAGCAGACTCTTGAGATTCCCCCAATGGCGTGAATTTTCTCCTTGGATTTGAATTGAACCAAGGTCTAGGATCCCAAGGGGGTGACTTGTTGAGCGTGCCGGTATTTGCTTCTCCCTGAAGAGTGAATATAGGTTGTTGCTTAGGGGCTGCCGCCTTGGCATCCACTACTCCACCGTTGACCACATTCTTGTTCTTGGTCCAAAACTTTGATTTATCTGTTGTATAATTGGAGGGAGGTGTGTCCTTGTAGAGCTTGAGAGTTCCTTTAGTGATCATAGCTTTTTCAATGAAGAGGCCCATTTCAATGACTTTGGTGAATGAGGTAGGGCATTGTATCTGAATCTGATAGCTAAGATCAGTGTTTAGATTGTGGACAAACATTTCCAATAGTTGCTTCTCAGGCATATCATAAGAACACTTACTAGCTAGCTGTCTCCATCATTTTAGGAAGGCAGTGAATGACTCACCACCCTTCTGTTTGGTGTTACATAGATCTAGCATAGATACCTCGTGTTCTATGTTGTAAGAGAAGTGCGTTATAAATTTATTGACAAGTTCATCAAAAGTTTTGATTCCTGGTGGGAGACGCGAGAACCACTCCATAGCTTGACCACCTAAAGATCGTGGGAATAGTCTCATTAAGTAGGTCTCGTTGTGATCTACTTCTAAACATGCTGCCGTGAATTCCCTGATATGATCTCTAGGGTCCCCCTTCCCTTTATATTTGTCAAATTTTGGAACTCCGAACTGATAGGGGAATGGTTTCATGATCAAATTTCTGTCAAAGGGGTACGGTGCTATATCTTCCAAAGAGTAGTTCTTAGAACTTGTACCGGTCTTAAGGTTGGATATCTCAAGCTTTAGACTTTCGATTTGTTGTCTCACGTCTGCCATAGGAGTAGTTGGATCTACGGGTTGCTTTCCTCTCTCATTTGTATGGGGGACCGTGTCATTTGTGCCTCTCTCATGCGCATGTGGGACAGTATCATTTGTGCCCCTCTCATGATCATTGTTTGCATTTTCCATGATGGAGCTAATGTCAAAGTCTGCGGGGAGTTTGATTCCGAGACTAGCAAGATGATGGAAATACTTATGGGGGTCTTCAAGGATCATCTTCTCTACGACACGTTGGAATTTTCTATTTTGCATGTGCGCCACTAATTCTTCATGAGAAATCTCTTCTTCACCATCACATGGTGGGAGAGTGTGATCAGATGAGTCGGCCATTTCGATTTGGTTGTTGTACTGGGATCGAGTAAGAACCATGCAAGGTGATGCGGGATGGAGGGGGTGAGGACTAGAAATTCTGGCAAGGTGCCGACTGAGACTATTATGAATGGGATACCTAGGATGAGACTTGGACAAAGGATTCTCTCACTCAATGACTTCAAGTAAGACGGTTGACACAAGACTCTAGCCACTAGCAAGGGTAGTCGGTACCAGTCTTACTGTGTAGGGCTTAGTCGTTCAACAAGACTACTAGCAAAGGTACTGTGACCTACTAGGCTTACGTGAATTCACTAATGAAATGAAAAAGAACTTATGCCAAATCGGTATGGGATACGCTGACTTTGGGACAAGAGTGATTTGGACAGAAGGTGAGTGCGATAATGGACGAAAGAGAAAGAATTGGGTGAAACGGATGGAGATTGACTGCAAGGTTGACTCTGATCTCAGAAAGTGAAACTAGGCTGAAATGGGTGCTCTGATCAGGTGAAAATTTCTCCTCAAAAATAGAGCAAGTGCGCACTATCGCATATGCGCAGAAACAGATGCGCAGCAGAAATGGACAAATGCGCAGCAAGTCGTAGTAAATGCGCCGGTCTGGTGAATTATATATGCGCAGCAATAGTGCATATATGCGCAGCAAAAGGTATATGCGTAGCAAGTCATTATAAAAGCGCAGTAAGTCTCTGTGTATGCGCAGCAGAAATGTGTAAATGCACAGCTCTGAAGTTTTTGCAAAATTTTTAGTTTTTTCTTCTATTTTTTGGTATTTTTTTAGCTAGAAAAGGTCTTCCTGATTTGATATTATGAATTTAATAGCAAGAAAACACAGCAAGCACAAAGAATATTTTGTAGTTTTTCATTGTTTTTGTAATTTTTCTGACTCTATTTTGGACAAAAGCAAGCACAAAATCCTAGGCGAGAAATGGATTATAAGGGATTTGGGCCACTAAAACAAGAGGTATTTAATTCGGGCAACCGTTCAAGTGGTTACACGTGCGGCGGCGCTACTCTCCGTTATGGAGTCTCCTAGCCTCATAGGGTTGCGCCTGAGAGGGTTTTGGGGGAGGTTGGCTGTCGGTGTAACATAACAGCACTTGTTGCAGGAAGTTTTCACCTCAAACACAATTTATTTTAAGTGGCTTGGTAGGGCTTGGCGTTAGCCTGTTACCACTCAGGGTCGTTCCCACTTGGACAAGCGTGCATCCAAGGGCAGGCCCCTCCTAAAGGTTAAACAGATAGAATGACAAGTCTGGCACTCTGATCACCCAGAAGAGGGGAGAGCATAAGCCTATTGTCATTCGCAAGCACATAATACACTGATTAATCCACCCTAGTTAAAAGTGAAAAACTAAATGGGCTAATCTACTCAAACATAACTTTGAAGTGATTCAACAATATAGCAATGGTTCAGTTTTAAATCCCAGAAAGCAGTAGTGAGTTCAATTCTTAAACCGCGTAGCACGAGTTTGTTAACTTTGAAATTCAGGTCTCACGATATAGCAATGGTTCATTTTAACTTCAGAAAGCAGTAGTGAGTTCAATTCTTAAACTGCGTAGCACGAGTTTGTTAACTTTGAAATTCAGGTCTCACGATATAGCAATGGTTCATTTTAACTTCAAGATCATTGATGAGTTCAATTTTAACCTTTATATAGCAATAACTTGGAAGGTGTTTGCAATGTAAGCAAGAAATAAATCCAGTTACTTCCTCCCTAATCAAATGAAATAAACATGACCCAAACATCAATAGAATGGTGAAACAAGAAGGATTCAATAAACAAAGCAATGAACAAACACAATGCAAACCTCTCCCATTTTGAAACTTCTGTTGTTCGCCTATCACAAATCGTCCTTTTGCCGATGAGATGAGCCCTCAGAGAGTGTAATCTTTTTAGCTGTTTGTAGGAAGTCGATGGTGAATGGCTATGGTGATATGCAATGAAGATGAGCTCCAATGCAAGTATGTGATCTCAAGCTTGTAGATGACAAAAGGGTGCCAAAGGCGCGCTGGTGGTATTTCTGTAGAGTAACGATGTCAAAAGCCTGGATGACTAGAATGGAGGGATGAAGCTTCATTTATAGACTTGGAAGAATGGGAATCAACGGTTGAGAGGAGATGTGAAGATCGACGACTGAGAATGGTTGAGGAATGTGCAACCAGTAGAAATGTGACAAGTGTCCCAGCTCCATCATGAAAGAGGGGATGTGATAAAATTGATTGGAGAGTTAACTCCATTGACTGAACAGTTAACAGACTTGATTGATTAGTTAGAAGAGTGGATTATGGGATTGACTGAATTGATTGACCAATGAACTGGATTGATTGAGGAATCAACAGAATAGATTGACCAGTGAACTCAAATGACCAATCAGTTAACAGATTTGATTGATTAATTAACTAACTTCTGATTTGAGAAGAAATAGGCCATGTGGGTGAGAGAAAAATAGGTAATTAAATATTAAATATATTTAATTACATGTGCAACTTGATGATGTGGACAAGGTGAGGTGGAAAAGGTGAGGTGTAAAGGTGAGGTGGATTTTTGAATTTAGAACTTAGGATAGAGGAATTTAGATTAATTAAATAATTTATGATTATTTAATTGTGTAGGACACTTAGAAGAATTTTAATTAAATAAATTGAATTTATTTAATTATGGAACAATGAATTGATTAAATAAATTTAGAATATTTATTTAATTAATAGAAGAAGGGAATAAATATTTAGAATATTTATTTAGGATGATTTGTGTCATTTTTAGGCGTATACAGTTATAACAATAGAAATAACAATAATAACAATTATGATAATGGAAAGAATAATTCCTATAAGAGGCCTCATTGTAACTATTGTGATAAAGATGGTCATTAGCCTAACACTTCTTACAAGAATCAAAATGCTAATAACAATAAACAATCTATGAGGCAAAATTATCAACAAAATCATAAGCCTCATAATAATAATGCCAATCAATCTAGGCGTGCTTTTACTTGTGCTTTAAATGCTTCAAAACCTCTTGAATGGATTATTGATTTAGGTGCATCTCAACATGTTACTTCTCATAAAAAGGTATTTGAATCAATGAAACATGATAACACTAATGTTCCTCTTCAACTTGCTAATAATCATAGTTGTAAAGTAGAAGCAATTGGAGATGTGAATGTTCCTAAAGGTAAGTTACACAATGTTTTGTATGTTCCTGAATTGACAACAAATTTTCTTTCTTTCGCTAAGCTTTGTTAAGATTATAAGATAGAATTTTATAAAGATATGTGCTATGTGATTGATCCAAATAAAAAAGATAAAGTCATTGCTAATGCTAAATTAGACAATGATAATTTGTTCAAGTTCTATGAGTTTGCTACTTCTAAATACTCTTTATTATCTATCATTGATTTTAATGTTTGGCATGAAAGACTTGGTCATATCAATGCTAACAATATTTCCTTGACACAAATATCTAATATGATAGAAGGATTGCCTAGTATTGTTTCTTCTAAAATTGTATGCACAGGATGCATGAGTGGTAAGATGCATAGGGAGCCCCTTCCCAAAGGTCAAGCATGGAGGGCAAATCATAAGTTGCACCTCATCCATAGTGACCTCTTGGGACCCATGGAAAATGAATCCATCCAAGGATCAAGGTATGCACTTACTTTGGTTGATGATTATTCAAGATGAACTTGGATCTATTTTCTTAAAAAACAAGGATCAAGGTCTTGATACTTTTGTTGATTTTCATAAATTTGTTGAAAGACAATTTGGTTTTAAACTTAAAATACTTAGGATTGATAATGGTACTAATTATGTGAATAATGCATTTAATGGTTATTTGAATTCCTTTGGTATTAAACATGAGCTATCCATTCCCTATACACGTCAACAAAATGATGTAGTGGAAAGGAAGCATAAAACTATGTTACATGCTAAAAACATGTATTATAAATTTTGGGTTGAAGCTATGTTTTGTGCTACTTATATTATTAATAGAACTCCAACCAAATCCTAATATTAAACATTTAAGAATCTTTGGCTCAATTTCTTTTGTTCATAAACCTAAACAAAAAAGACAAAAATTAGATTTAAATCTTCTTCTCAAAATTTTATTGGGTATGATGAACAATCTCAAGCTTATAGATTTTATAATCTTGTTACTAATAAAGTTAAAGTTTCTAGAGATGTACACATTACTGAAAATGGTATTCATTATTGTTCTAAAGTTGTTAACAACGATTCTTCTCAAAACAATAATCTTGTCATTGAGGATAATCCTCCTTATTTGCATACTTCTTTGAATCCTTCTAATACTTCTCTTAGTCCAAGTGATAGTGAACATGATGCACATTCTCATGATGATTCTTCTTCTAGTGATGATACTCCTACATCTAAATGTATGCCTAAATGGTTTAAAAATTTTGTTCAAGAAAGTGATGATATCTTAACTAGAATGGATAGATCTAAGGCTAGAAAAGAAAACTATTGCAATTATGCTTTGATGTCTAAAATTATGGATACTAATGATCCACAAAGTTATGATCAAGATAAACATCAACCTCATTGGCAAAAGGCTATGCAAGATGAATATAACACTTTGATTGCAAATCAAACTTGGGATCTTGTTCCTTTACCTCATGGTAAGAATGTTGTTTCATGCAAATGGTTGTATAAAACTAAGTTCAATGCCAACAATGAGATTAATAAATTTAAAGCTAAATTAGTAGCTAGAGGTTTCTCTCAAGTGGAAGGCTTAGATTATAGTGAAACTTTTGCTCTTGTGGCCAAAATGCCAACTATTAAATTAGTTCTAGCTTTAGATTCTCATATGCATTGGCTTATTCATCAAATGGATGTTAAAAGTGCATTTTTAAATGGTGATTTGCATGAAGAAATTTATATGCCTCAACCTATGGGTTTTGTTCAAAAAGGTAAGGAACATCTTGTATGCAAATTGAGAAATCAATTTATGGTTTAAAACAATCTCCTAGAGAGTGGTACTCTAAAATTAATGTTTTATTTACTTCTCAAGGATTTACTCGAAGTTAAAATGATCCTAATATTTATATTAAGCATAGTGAAAATGATATTGTGATCATTTTTTATATGTTGATGATTTGATACTTACTGGTAGTTCCACCAAATTTATTTGTGATATTAAGTCAACTAAATCATCAATTTCAAATGACTGATTTAGGCTTATTACATTATTTTTTAGGTATGGAAATTTGGCAAACACCTAATGGTATTTTCCTTTCTCAACATAAATATGCTCAAGATCTCCTAGATATATTTAAAATGAATGATGCTAATTCTGTTTCTACTCCTTGTGAATTAGGAACAAAGTTAATGGTTGATATGTAAACTCCTTTTGTTGATTCTAATTTATATAGACAACTAGTTGGAAGCTTAAATTGCTTAACTCTAACTAGACCTGATATTTCCTTTAGTGTTGATTTATTTTCTAGATTTATGTCTAAACCTCAACAAAGACACTTTAAAGTTGCAAAAAGAATTTTAAGATATATTAAAGGTTCCATTAATGTTGGTCTTTTTATGATACAAATTGTAAATTTTCTTTATATGGTTATACTGATTCATATTTAGGACGTGATCCCAATGATGGGAGATCCACTTGTGGTTATTGTTTCTTTGTTGGATCAAGTGCCATATCATGGAATAGTAAGAAGCAACATTCCACTTCTCTTGGCTCTACCAAATTTGAATATAAAGGTTGTACTAATGCATTTAAAGAAGCACTATGGTTAAGAAGATTGCTTGAAGAATTTGGTCTACCTTAAAAGGATCTTACTCCTTTGTATTGTGATAATCAAAGTGCAATTGCCTTAGAAAAGAAACTAGTTTTTGATGCAAGGACCAAGCATATTGCTCTTCAACATCACTTCATTCGAGAGAAATTTGAAGACAAACAAATTTCTCTTTTGTATTGCAAAGGTGAAGATCAAGATGTAAATATTCTCACTAAATCTCTTTGTAAAGAAAAAATTCTTCATCATTGTAAAAATCTAGGCTTACATCCCATTGATGGATTTGATGTGCAATCTCCCCAAGTAAAGCTTAAGGGGGGGTGTTAGAATATTAATCTTTACTTGGTAAAGGTTATCTTTACATTGATAAAGGTTATTTATTATTCTCATCTTTTAAATACTTGTATTTATAATACAAAGTATTTTGTCTCATTTGAGCATCCTCACACATGTGTGAGAATGACTCACGTTCAGATTCCTCTTGGAGAAATATTTAGGCTTTAGCCACGTCCTTATGAGGTTGATCCTTTGCAAACACTTAAGTGATAGATGTGATATGGGAGTTACATGCAACTACTCTTCTTACCTCTATTAATGAGGCACTTCTCTCTCATTTTCTCAATTCTTATTCTCACATTTTCATGTACACTCATTCTTGAGAATCTCTCTCTCTCTTTGTAATGTTTCAAGGCTTCTTTCCATCTACATACATTGGGGGTTTTTCTTTGCCTTTCCCCCTTCAAAAATCTTGTCTCCATTGTTGGATCTTGGTGTATGCTTCTGGTTCGTGTTCTTATTTGGATGGTAAAATTACTTCAAACAATGCTCCTATCTTGATTAGTTATTTCCTTGTTCTTTATTTTCCTTTCTCTTACATCTATTTTCTCTCTATTTTATTTTTAATATCTTCTATTCTTTTGTAGTACAAATATGCTTATGACTACATATAGGGACATGTTTGTATTCATGTTCCTTTATCAATATGTCTCTCTGTAGGTGCCACACTATTATCTCTTTAGTTTGTGGTGATGTAAACTTGCTCTATCCTACTTGGGGATGTCTTCTCATGTTTCCTGCTTTTGGCACCCTTGTATAATTTCACCATTGGCCTCCATTAGGATACCGTTTTAGGTTTTCAACCTAATGGGAGTGGTGTGGTTCTATCCCATGAAAATAATACCCTAACTTAACCCATGTATTGTCCTCAATATATTTTGGCTCTTGTTGATGGGTGTTTTTACACACAACTTTGATAAAATACCAAAGAAATGGAAAATGACTACCCCAAAGTCTATAACATATAGGATTTATCCTTTACAAGATAACTTAGTGATTTGATGTCTCAAAAATGGGACTTGCACTTACAGATCTAGAAAACTAGGGTTTGAAAGTGAATACAATTCAGTGAATTGCAAACCCTAAATGGTTTTTAGAAAAGGATATGAAAAATAACTTTATCATCAAATGAATGAGTGTTTGATGCTTTTTCCTAATATAATTCAATTAATTTAAAAAAAACTTCAAAATCTAGGTGAGATAGAAAAGGGTTTAAGAAAACTAGGGACAAACACAATAGTGAACTTTCATTCAAATAGATAAATCTCAAACATAACTAATCTCTGCTTAATTAGGTAATCCACAAATCCATAGAGATAGTGCAATATATAAAGGAAACAAATGATTTTAAAATAATGAAAGAATTTTGTTAAACACCCATTTTATGGCACAACTTAATCAAATTCTCACAATTGAACTTAGTAAAGTGTTCAAACTAACTACACAAAGTAACATACAATAAGTAAATAACCAGTAGTATAAACATGAGATCCATCAAATATATAAAATAATTGCTCACAATTGCAAATGAACTTGAACTAAATAATGAAGAGGAACCATGAAAGCAAATTTCATCAACAAAATAATCACACTCAGTATATGCCTTGATAAATTTTTCAATTGCAATGCATCACCATATGATTCTTGTTTGTATTGATTTAAAAAAATGCCAAGTCTCAACAATTTCTAATCATCATTTAAAAAAGAGAGTGATTGCCTATTTATAGAGGAGGCAAGAGAACTTAGTATACAATGAATGGATAGGATTCATCCTTCACCAATGGTTTAGATTTGATTGTCATTAAATTTTTGGGGCAGGAAAATATTCATCATCCATCTCCAACTGCCTTTTGATTTAATGCTTACAATTGTTTCTCTTTGAATTTGTAGAAGAAGACAAAATACACTTTTCAATACATTCTTACAAAGACAAAATGACATCTTAAAGAAATAGGCACAAAAGACAAAATGACATATTTTAGAGGCAGTGTCTAGCAGGTAACTTTTGAATAGGTCCTTTTGTAGAAACAAATGTGAATAGTGTTAAGGGAGTGGAGACACCATCTTCTACAATAAATTGATCCTTTACTCTTTCTTTTCTCCTATATTCCATTAGGGTGTTAAGAGTTGGATTCAGGGCCTCTGGAAGTTGGTCCCTAGAATACTCTATTCTAAATTTCTGAGTGTTGTATGTCCTGGAAAAATATTGAAAGAAACTTTCCTCTGATGTGTTCTATTGAAGAATGCCTTGACCTTCCCTTTTTTAATGCCCACCCTAGTGGTCATTTGATGTACTTTCTGTTTCATGCGTTATATGTTGTATGGTGTGTATAACAGTGTATTATGTGATTCTTCTACTTAAATGCATTGCACCAAACTTACCGATGAGGTCGATGGTGCCATTGAGGGGCTTTGAGGGTGTATTCTGCATGACCATCAAAGTGTTTCTTATGGGGTTTTGATTTGTTATTTGGTTTCCAACTATGCATTATGGGATGCATACATTGTGATTGTGTATGTTAGAATATTGCAGTGTTTCAGCTTCACTGTTTTCACTCTAACTATTATTGTTGTGATTTCCATGTTATTCCCGCATTGCGAAATGTTATCATTTATGCATCATGTTCTTGGATCATGCTAGTCCTAGATGATTATAGTGGATGTAATTATTTTATATCATGTGTGATTATACCACATTGGATTGGATTATGTTGCTTTGACTATTATATGTGGAGCAGGTACACCTGATGGTTGACTTGAGTGTGCATGTAATTACATGTGTTAACTAATGTGGGAAATGTGGAGAAGGTTGACATGGGATGCTAACCCATCTCACCCTTATCCTTGTTTTGTGGAAACTCGTAAAGTGTGATTGAAGTTAGTTGCATGTGTTTCCTTAGAATTCTTGCTCTTTATTTTAAATTATTTCAAAAAACATGTTTTCCATGTTTTTAGAGTATTTTAATGATTTAAGTTGAAAATTATTATTCTACAATTAGTGAAAACATTTATTGCATCATATTGTACTTGAGAAATGAATTTAAGAGATTTTGATTTAATTTCAAAATTTGATATTTTTCTATCAAAAAGGTAGAATTGCATTAATTTAGAAAATTGAATGCTGGGTATGGTGTGTTTGGACTTTTCAGAATAATATTGAGTTAAAAGGTAATTACCTGTTTGCAATAGTTGAATTCAGTTGATTAAATTTTTTCCTATTAGTTTAAGTGATTTGTTTGAGAGTATTTAGTGAAATTAGAAAAAGAAATGAAATTAGGGATTTTGTATATAAGGCAAAAAGAGACTTACTTTTCATAAATTTTCATTTTTAATTGCTCTTCTCTCTCTTCAACCCTCTTATTGAAGGAAAGGAGAGAATTTCTCCATGGATGGAAAGGAATGTTTTCTTTCTTTCTTGGGATGGAGTTTGTATAGTTGATTGCCTAGAGGATGTGTGACCAAAGATTGCTTGCAAACTCTCTCTTTTTCTTGAATTTCAAAGCATGGTCGAAAGGTAATCTCCTTGGTTTAATTTATGCTTTCTCTTCCTTTTCGATGCCACTTCAAGTGGTTTTCTCATGGCTGCATTTAAATTGAAATTATGTTGTAGAAGAATGTAGAAGTTATTTAATTTAATTTGCATATGTTTTATGTTTTGGAAACAGGAAAAACAAACAAAACTCTGACAAAATTTTCCTAGAATCACCCAACTCAATTTTTTTTGGATATTTGGGACATTGTTTCCATTTTCTATAAAGGGTTGTTCTTCATTTTTCAATAAACCTTGTAGAATTAAAGTTAAAAAATATTCCAAGGTGCCATAGGGAGCTTTAATGGTGGATTTAGGGCCTTATGGTTATTTTGTGCATTGTGAAAATATGAATTTTTCATTTTAGACCTTATATGATTGATTTGAATTGTGAGATGAGTTGTCTCCTTAATGTATGCATGTTTTGCAACTTTAAACCTATGTGATTTTTGTGAGTTTTGTCACCTTAATTTCCATGCCATGCCCTATTGGTCAAATTAGTGCATTAGACATGTAGGAAGAGGTATAGAGGTAGGAGAGGAGTAACTTTTACCATGCATTGCAATCCGAAGTGGTCATAGGAACTAGCAAGTGAGAGTTTAAATAATATTAACATTAATTACATTTGGTTAAATAAAATTTAATAATAAGAACATCTACACAAAACAACATTTCACAGTGATACAATACCCAGTTATGTGTTTGGGTGCAAAGAGCATTTCATGGTGATACAATACCTAGTTATGATATGAAGAGGTAGTATCCTCATGTATTCTATTAGGAAGTTTATTTCCCTCATATTGACACTCCTGGTCCTAGCCTGCTATGTCTCTCTTCCTTCTTCCACCATCAGAGTTTGACTTGGTGTGTTCTGTTTACCATGTGATTGGTTATGCATTGAGATGCCTGATTCATGCTTATCTATTTGTGGGATGGTCTATGATATATGCTTGTTTGGTGTGCATTGGTGGTTTAGAATCTCCCTTATGTTTAAATTTTGTGATGCTATTCTATTATGCTTGTTGGCATGTGTGTTGCATGTTATTTATATGCATTAGATTAGAAGTTGTGCCATGTGTTAGTTATATGCATTGGATTGACAGTTGTACCATGTGTGTTGTGTGCATTTATTGATGTATATTCCATATGTTTATATGTATACCCTAGATTTTGTGAGTTGATGCTAGTGGGTTTGCCATGATCACCTTGTCCGTAGCTCAGGGGTTGCCTAGAGTTGCGTAGACAACTATTGCACTTGACGATGGTAATATGGTTGGGAGGTGAGAAACAGTTCCCCATTGGTCCTTTGTGATGATATTTGGGTGCTAGATGGTTTCCTTATATTCTTTCATGTTGAATATGCCATGCTTCATGTCTTGTTGCACATCTTGGAGAGCATAATGGATTTTGGTGTATTTATGCACTTGTATTATTTCATTATTGTATATTGTAATCTTTGTAAGTAGGTCCTTTGAGACCTTTGTAATAATATGTAATTAATAATTTGAAATGATTTATGATGTTGGATATGATTCATCTATGTTTAGGATGAAGCCCTTCAAATATTATAATTATTGGATGTAATCTTGTATTTTTCCACACTCGGTTTGTGAGGATGTTGACATGTTTTGATAGATTTTACATGTTAGAATCTTGCTATGTCGACAAGTTTAGACACATTTTTTTGGTGATCTGATGTTTATGGTTATGTTGTGTTGGATCATATTCTTCCCACATAGGTGGTGATGATCCTATCATCATTTTTGGCATGGGTTGACGTTGTTGTCAAACTTGCATAACATATGTAACACATTTGTCCTTTTTGGAATGTGGGCATTATGGGTTCTTAGCCTTATTGTTTTTGGTTAAAATTGACCCTATTTGGTGGTAAATAATGTTTTGAATCATCATAGAATTTTTCATCCAATTCTGGGTTGAATTTCTTAATTTTGGGCCATTTTAGTAATTTTTGCATTTTTGGACTTGGGTTTTGGAGGATCACAGTGCTAGGTGCTAGTGTCCCAGGACCCCAGAATTAGGCACTAGTGTCCCATGACCCTAGTACTAGGTGCTAGTGTCCTAGGACCCTAGTGTTGGGTGTTAGATTCTGGGGCGATGGGCTTCTCCTTAGGGCTTCGTACTCTGCTAGGTTGTCTTGTTATGCCTGTTCAACCCTTTCATGAAGTTTGCTGTCGTATGGTGCTTGTTTGACCACCCGAGTGTAACCATAGTGTCATTTTCATGATGTCATATGCACTCTTGGATTATTACCTCTTTTGATTTGGGAAGCCTTCCTTTGCATGAGTTAGACTAGTGACCATTTCGGTTGGTTGAGGACTCATACCTCCTAGTTGGACTATCCTATGGGTGTGCATTACCCATGTGTTTGGGATGTCTTGTGTAGTCACAAAATGGACTAAGGTGGATATCACCATCATCCTACTCCATCTGTTCATGAGGGAGTGAGGTTGTTGATGTGTATCCAATCCTTGCCATGGAGTGAGCTCCACCTCTTGCTTGGTCATTGTGTTGTGATGTCAGACGGTGGGTGTAGTCATCCACTTGTACTACCTTGCATAGTGTAATAGTGATGTCATCTTTATTGTTTTTGTACTTTTTGTGACACCTTGTGAGTTCCTGAGTGACCTTTGTAGGGTTACGTTAGTGCTTTTGTGACGACTCTGATCATTGAGTTATGGAAGCCTTGGTGTGAAAGGAAGAACCATGTTCTTGAGAGTTGATTGAACTTGGTGTATTCATTTATGAGTTATGCATTTGTATGTGACAGAGATGATGTTTTGATCATATGCATGATATTTGAGGAAGTTGTTTTGGTAATGCTAGCATAAATGGACCTTGCATTGTGCACCTTGTTGTGTGTATGTTTGTTGCAAGAGTAGCATACCTTCTTACCGATTATCATATTTGTTTTATTATAAATTACATCTGTATGGTGATTTGAAATTCTTGCATGAAATGCATCTTGTGTTGTCTTATCTAAGGGCATTTCCCTGTGTGAATTGTTTATGTGGGTGTAAGAAAGAGAAAATGTTGCATTGTTAAAATAGATCATTTGGGTTATGACTTATGTCCCCAAATTGCATTCTTCCTAGGATTCATGTGGTAATGTGGGTGTGATTATTGCATTGCATTGATTGAAGTTAAAGAGAAAAGGGGTTGTGAAAGGGTCATAAGCATGGAAATTTTGATGTATGGTATGTAAGAATAATGAGTGCATTAGTAAACCCTGCATCTTGTGACTCTGAGTTGTGTTCTCCTCCTTGTTTTGTGTACTTTTGACTTGAGAAAGGAATGGTTCCTTGAAAGGTTTGTCGGGTTGGAGAGGACTAAAGCCCCCAACTTCTTTTCATTCTATTGTGAATCACATTAGTATGATTAACCTTGTTTCTTTGAGAACATGGTTTGAGTGTTGCTCTAACATAAGTCTTCCATGTGAGTCAAGATGTTGTATTTTACACTATTGTTATGTATGCATTCTAGTTTAGATATGATTGTCATCATGTTGTGGAGAAATATAGCATCATGTGGATGGAACATTGGGTAATATCATGAACCCCAACCTAACTCTCCCTCATGTTTTGATTGTGTTATATGTGAATGTTGCATTAATGCATTATCTATATGATTGGTGAATCCCTTTATAGTGAGAATTGTTAACCTCTCCTTGTTTGTGAGAGTAATGTGTTTAGATATCTTGGTTTGTGAACTTGATTTTTTCCTAGCTTAATATTGGTTACTAGATGTTTGTTAGTGTGTGACTATGTGTATCTTTGCATGGCGAGTGAGATTCCCTTGAACAAGATACAAATTTTGTTGCTTGGCATCTTGACTGATGTTTTTTTAATTAAGTAGAAATGATCTCATGTTTTTGATGTAATTGTAGTCTTAGAAGGCTTATTTGTTTGACATGATTGAGTGTGTTCTCTTACTCATCTTGGATTTTGGAATCTAGGTGTAGTGTATCATTCTACTCCCTCTCTTGTGGGTAGAATTAGTCACGTAGTTCATGTAATGTGAAACTTTTGAAATTTGATACTTTATTTATTTGGCTTTGGTGAATTCACCAAATGTTGTAAGTGTTGCAAGTATGTGCCTAATCAGTGTTGTCATTGATGTCAACATATTTGTGTTGTCATTAGTGTCAACTATGCTCTTACTTAGTTGAGGATATTGAGAAAATTAGCCCCTCCGGTGATAACAATGTGTTGTAGAAACATTGCATTACAAGTAGAAGAATAATCCAGAAGAATGCTCCGCATTTCCTATAGAATAAATATCTTCACCTATGGATTGGAAGTTATTTAGAAGCTTGTCTAAAGATGTTATATTCCAAATTTGAGCCTCCTCTATGAAGAATTGAGAGAGTTATGTTCACCATAGTGAAAACAACTTTTTTTGTGTGTTTGGTGGTGACAAGGAGAAAGTGTTTTGCTCCGCATTCCTCTGCATTGAAGTATTTTGGTCTACGGTTCTGGAAGTAAGTTTGTAATGATGATTAATGCCTTCAAGTGTAATGGTTCATAATTTGGTGGTCCGCAAGCTATATTTTACTCATGACAGTGGCTGGTAGTGTTGTTCTTGTGCTTCGGTTTGAAGAATCTTGTTGATAGAGTTGTTAGAGATCGTACGGTTGTTCCTAGTGATTACAATGTACTTGTGGATATCTCTTGATCATGCTCCTACATTCATATTGGTCGACAAGGTGTAATTTAGATTGTGCATGAAGTGTGTTCTTGAGAATACTTGTGCTAACATCAGTCTTGTCTGACCTAGTTGAATTCATCATCTATGGAGATGCATCGAAGATTGTGATAGCATGTTGTAGCGTGGAAGATTGTGTTTGAGTCCCAGCTAAGGCATGGTGTGATCCACATACATTCTTACATCTTTTCCTTAGCTAAATTTGTATTAGGTCCAGACCTATTTTATGTATGTTTGTAATGCCAACCTTGGAGATTGTTCCAATGGTTGATGATTGTAATGCTGACCTTGATGATCATTCCACGGTTGATGTAGTGTATAAATACTTGTAATTGAGTCATGAAAATGTATCCAAGTGTGAAGATGTGAAGATAAAGTGAAGTAAGGTAGCAGAGCAGCACATAGGTGTTTGTGCTTCAATGGAACTGAACTTTGGCATGAAGTAGATGTTGTTATCTTAGTTCAACCCTTTGGTAGTGAGCCTTCTTTTGGCAGTGAGCCACCCTTCAGTAGTGATCCATCCATAGGTAGTGAGCCTTTCTTTGTAGTGAGCAATTTGGGCAGTGAGCCTCTATTTTTTGGTATTGATATAACTTATATATTTATGTGGGCTAACACCCACCGTGGTTTTTCCCTTTTAGGGATTTCCACGTAAAAATCTAGTGTCTCTTGTGTTGTTTATGCTTTTGTGTTGAGCTTCTCATTTGATGCTTTCATGGTTGTATCTGAATATAAGTAATTGACAAGTTGATGGTAATATTTGGTTAAAAGTTTTAGGACAACTAATTCACCCCCCCTCTCATTTGTTTAGTACAGTTCAACAATTGGTATCAGAGAAAGGTTCCTCTGAAGAAAGCCTAATAGCTTGAGGAAGATCTAGAATATCTTATAAGAAGGAAGCTCCACATTTTGATGGGACAAATTATGCTCTTTGGAAGGTATGAATGAAAAGCCATCTTCTTTGTCTTGGCTATAAAGTATGGAAAGCTACAGAAGAAAAATATACCATGCCTCCAGATGGTTTGACTATTGAAGATGAAATCAAAGAATATGAGGTGGATGTCAAAGCAAAGAATGCTCTACTAAGTTCCTTAAGTGACTCAGTGTTGACAAAAGTTGTGGACCTTGAAACTGCAAATGAGGTATGGGAGAAGTTGAAAAATCTGTATGAAGGAGATGATTCTATAAAAGAAGCCAAGCTACAAAGTCTCAAAGTGAAGTATGAGGGTTTGAATATGAATGAAGTTGAAAACATAACAACCTTTATGCAAAGAGTTGATGAACTTGTCACTAAAATAAAGGGTATGGGAGGAACTCTCGGTGATAAGGAGGTTGTGATAAAATTCTCAGATCACTACCAAAGTCACATAGTCACAAGGTATCTACAATTGAAGAATTCATGACTATAAAAACTATTGACAGAGATCAGTTTCTTGGAAATCTTTCATCCTTTGAGATGAGAGAATTTGGTTATGCCCTACCTAAAGTAGAATAAGATTTTAAAGCCAATACTTCAGCAGAGATCTCCAGAGCTAAGAAATACAAGGTGGATGATGACTTTGATGAAATTGAAGATAGATTTGTTGACAGGTTACAAAGAGGCTCCGGTAAGTTCAAAGGTAAATTACCTTTCAAATGTTTCTCTTGTAGTAAAGTAGGTCATTATGCTTCCAGATGTCCTGAAAGAATTGAAAGAAATATGAGAGCAGACCTAGAGTTCCAAAGAAATGCTACTATGTCAGAGATTTTGATGATGAAGGACTGACTGGTGATGAATCTAATGATGCTAATACCAGTGCAAATGAATTCCTGTTTATTGCTATTAAAGAAGATCCTATGTCTACTAATTCTGCTAGCTGTGTGAAGGATGAAAAAATAGTAGAAGAAAGTGCTTTGGTTGTTCAAGTTGAGAAAGATAAGGATGAATGGATTATTTATAGTGGATGCTTACATCACATGATTGGTGACAAAAGTAAGTTTGTAAGTTTGGAAAAGTATGATGGAGGACTAGTTAGGTTTAGAGATAATACAGTTGGTAAGATTTGTGGAAAATGATCTATTTCATTTGATGGAAAGCATAATACTAACAATGTTCTATATGTGAAGGGTTTGAAGCATAATCTTTTGAGTGGTGGTCAGATGTGTGACAAAGGATATGATATGAGATTCAAAGATAATGGGTGCAAGACCTTGGAAAGCTCCAGAATTGTGATTGCTACCGGTAAGAAGACAAAAGGAAACATCTATCAATTGAGAGGAACTAATGATTATTGTTTATTGGCTGAGGCAGATGAAAGTTAGATGTGGCATAGAAGGATGTGTCATATAAACTTTGATACTTTGGTAAAGATAATTTCAAGTCAGGCTATGAGAGATTTACCAAAACTTGTGAAACCCTCCAACTCAATTTGTAAGGAATGTCAGTTGGGAAAGAAGACAAGGACAAGTTTCAAGAGAAAAGAACAATTTTCTACTAGTTTACTGGATCTAGTGCATACAGATCTTTGTGGTCCTACAAGGGTGAGAAGTCTACAAGGTGATAGGTACTTCATGTTGCTTATTGATGATTATTATAGAATGACTTGGGTTACTTTTCTAAGAGATAAATCAGAAGCCCTAGAGAAGTTCAAATCTTTCAAGGCAATGGTTGAGAATGAAATAGACTTGAAGATCAAATGCTTGAGGTCTGATAGAGGAGGTGAATTCACATCAAATGAATTCAACATTTTCTATGAAGAGCATGGGATAAAAAGACAACTATTTGCACCTAGAACTCCTCACCAGAATGGAATTGTGGAAAGGAAGAACATGACAGTTCAAGAGGCTACTAGGACAATGATGAAGGAAGAAGGTCAGCTGGAAGTCTTTTGGAAAGATGCTATTCACACTATTGTCTACATTCAAAATAGAGTTCAAGTGAAAGGTAATGGTACTAAAACTCCCTATGAATTGTGGTATGGAAGAATTCCCATAGTAAAATATTTCAAAGTCTTTGGAAGCAAATGTTATATTAGGAGAGAAGAGGATCTAGGAAAGTTTGATGCAAGATGTGATGAAGGAATCTTTCTTAGATACTCTACCAAGAGTAAGGCTTACCAGTGCTACAACAAAAGGCTCAAAAAGATTGTTGAGAGTGTAAAGGTAAAGGTAGATGAAGGCAAGGAAAGAATATCAGACCTGAGTTGTTATGAACTAGATGAACCTGTGACTATAGTAATTGAAGAGAAAGATAAACAAGAAGATAGTTAGGATGAAGAAGAGGCTCTGAAAAGTGTTTTCAAGATTCCCAAGTCTGTAAGGATCAATCACTTTGAAGATCAGATTATAGGTGACAAGAACAAAGGTGTGCTAACAAGAAGAAAAGCTGCATAGGAACAAGTCAATTACTATTTGCTTTCAAAGATTAAACAAAAAACTATGAATGAAGCATGCAATGATGAAAATTGGGTAAAGGCAATGGAGGAAGAACTACTACAGATAGAGAATAATAAAACTTGGGAATTAGTTCCTAGACCCACTGACAAAAATGTTATTAGAACAAAATGGGTCTTCAGGAACAAGCTGAATGAAATGGAGAAGTTGTAAGGAATGAATCAAGACTTGTATGAAAAGTATATTCTCAAATTGAAGGGATAGATTTTGAAGAAACCTTTGTCCCAGTAGCTTGGATTGAAGCAATCAAAATGTTTCTAGGATTTGTAACTCACAAAGATTTTAAGGTATATCAAATGGATATGAAATCCGCTTTCCTGAATGGTGAATTAGAAGAGGAAGAATACATTGAGCAACTAGAGGGTTTTCAATTGTCAAATCAAGGTGGTATGGTATGCAGTTGAAGAAAGCATTGTATGGACTCAAACAAGCTCCTGGAGCCTATTATGCAAGGTTAGACAAGTATTTATTGCAATTGGGATTTAGTAAAGGCACTGTAGATAGCAATCTATACTTCAAAATTAACGATGATTAGATCTTGATTGTTGAGGTCTTTATTGGTGATATTATCTTTGGAGGAAATAAAGGTATGTGCATAAGGTTTGCTAGTGAGATGAAAAGTGAATTTGAAATGTCCATGTTTGGTGAAATAAATTTCTTTTTAGGTCTAAAAATTAATCAATTAGATAAAGGAATTTTCATATCTTAGTCTAAGTATGTGAAAGAGTTGTTGAAGAAGTTTGAGATGGAAGACTCTAAATCAATATGTACTCCCATGGTGACTGGTTGCAAGTTGAGCAAAGTTAATGAATCACCTAAGGCTGATTAGAAAAATATAGATCCATGATTGGAGGATTACTTTATCTAACTCAAACCAGATCTGATATTATGCATGCAATTTGTCTTGTTCCAAGGTTTCAAGTTGATCCAAGAGAATCTCATGTGATGGCAGTTAAGAGAATCTTGAGGTATTTGAAAGTACTCCAGATTATGGCTTATGGTATCCAAAGAACAATGATTTCACTCTCAATGCTTACACAGATGTAGATTGGGCCAGAGGTGTTGATGACAGAAAGAGTACAAGTGGAGGTGCCTTCTTCTTGGGAAATACATTGGTTTCATGGCTGAGCAAGAAACAAGATTCAATATCCTTGTCAACTACAGAAGAAGAGTATATTGTAGCAACATGTTGTTGCACTCAAGTATTATGGATGAAGCAGACTTTGAAGGATATAAGAGTTATGTATGAAGATCCAATTGCAATCTTTTGTGACAATACAAGTGCCATAAACATTTTAGAGAAATCTAGTGATGCACTAAAGAACAAAGCACATATCAATAAGGTATCACTTTTTGAGAGAGAAGGTGACAGAGAATGAAGTAAAGTTGGAATATGTGTCCACAAAGGATCAGATTGTAGACATTTTCACTAAGCCTCTACCTAAAGATACCTTTGAGTATCTCAAAGAAAAGATAGGGGTCATTATCCCTCCTATCCTGAACTAAGATGCATAGGAATGCATCAATCCAGTGGAGCTAAAAGTGCCATTCTTTGATCTGGATTGATGATTTGAAGGCTACCTCTCAGGGGGAGTAGCTAAGTGTTTCTAATAGAGTAAATGGATCAGAGTAGCAACATGCGAGTATGTGCCCTTTACCATTGATTTCAAAGGGGGAGAGAAATCATGTGAAAAACTTAGGGGGATAATCTTGTCTTGATGGTCTTTTCATTTTTTTACATCATATGTTGCCATCAATGACAAAGGGGGAGATTGTTGCAAGTATGTGCCTAATTAGTGTTTTCATTGATGTCAACATATATATTTTGTCATTAGTGTCAATTGTACTCTTACTTTTTTGAGGATATTGAGAAAATTAGCCCCTCCGGTGATAACAATGTGTTGTAGTAGAAACAGTGCATTATAGGCAGAAGAATGCTTTGAATTTTCCTGTAGAATAAATATCTTCACATGTGGATTGGAAGTTATTTAGAATCTTTTCTGAAGATGTTATATTCCAAGTTTGAGCCTCTAGTATGAAGAATTGAGAGAGTTAAGTTCACCAGAGTGAAAACAGCTTTTCCTGTGTGTTTGGTGGTGACAGGGAGAAAGTGTTTTGCTCCGCATTCCTCCGCATTGTAGTATTTTGGTCTGTGGTTCTAGAAGTAAGTCTACGATGATGATTAATGCCTTCAAGTGTAATGGTTCATGATTTGGTGGTCCACAAGCTATCTTTTACTCATGACAATGGTTGGCAGTGTCGTTCTTGTGCTCCGGTTTGAGTAATCTTGTTGATAGAGTGGTTAGAGATCGTACGGTTGTTCTTGGTGATTACAATATGCTTGTGGATGTCTCTTAATCATGCTCCTACATTTAGATTGGTCGGCAAGGTGTAATTCAGATTGTGCATGAAGCGTGTTCTTGAGAATACTTGTGTTAACATCAGTCTTGGCCAGCCTAGTTGAATTCATCATCTACAGAGATGCATCGAAGATTGTGATAGCATGTTGTAGCATGGAAGATTGTGTTTGAGTCCTAGCTAAGGCATGACATGATCCACATACATTCTTACATCTTTTCCTTAGCTAAATTTGTATTAGGTCCAAACCTATTTTATGTATGTAATGCTGACCTTGGAGATTGTTCCAACGGTTGATGATTGTAATACCAATCTTGATGATCATTCCAAGGTTGATGTAGTGTATAAATACTTGTAATTGAGTCATGAAAATGTATTTAAGTGTGAAGATACAAAGATAAAGTGAAGTAAGGTAGCATAGTAGAGCAGAGGTGTTTGTGCTTCAATGGAACTAAACTTTGTCATGAAGTAGATGTTGTTATCTCAGTTCAACCCTTTGGTAGTGAGCCTTCTTTTGGCAGTGAGCCACCTTTCGGTAGTGAGCCATCCATAGGCAGTGAGCCTTTCTTTGCAGTGAGCCTTTGTTTTTTGGTATTGATATAACATATATTTCTATGGGCTAACACCCACCATGGTTTTTCCCTTTTAGGGTTTTCCACGTAAAAATTTGGTGTCTCCTATGTTGTTTATGCTTTTGTGTTGAGCTTCTCATTTGATGCTTTCATGTTTGTATCTAAATATAAGTAATTGATAAGTTGATGATCATATTTGGTTAAAAGTTTTAGGACAACTGATTCACCCCTCCTCTCAATTGTCTGGTGCAGTTCAACAGTAAGGGCCGACATTAAATTTTTATTCTTGTTTATGAATGAGTATAGTCATCAAATTTTGATACTTATTTATCTTGCAACCTTTACTGATGTAGGAGCATCCAGATGAATAGGCAATCTACATCAACCAAAAACATTTCCATTTTTGTTTGATTTATTTCCATGTTTTTGTTGTTTCAGTTTGGTCAATTTTGGTGCATTTTTGGATTTTGTCACGATCAACATGTAGCTTCATTGATTAGTTATCACTAGCAATCTCTCTTCAGTTTACTGGTTTGGTGTGGAGTATGGATGGACCTTCGTAGTCATTTGGTTGGAGGTAGAGTCTCATCATTGTTATTTGTTTGACAAAATACCGTGAAGAAGTGTATGCACAGAGTTGTATATTTTTGGTATGGTGAGCCGATGGCATTGCACTTTGATGACACTGTTCATTGATGAAGATTAAATCTTTATTACTTCTCTCCCTGGTGTGTTTGTGATTTGTGGAATTCTTTTCTAATTGATGGTTTACACCAAGCATTTTTTTTCAATTGGTAGAGAACCTATGAGGTTGAAAACTTTCTACAAAAGTATATAAATGGTGTTTAGAATTTGCTGATGAAGTTTACATGTTGCAGACTTTATAGAGAAAACAAGTTTATAAAAATGTTTAATGTTAAGAACATTTTGCAGATTTGATTAGTTAGTGGTTGCTAGGTTAAGTAAGAGACTGAATTGAGAGAGGCGTAGAGAGGTGGATTGTTACAAAACATAGGGGGGGCAACTTTAGCAAGTCGTAGCAGTCAAAGCAATATAACTAAATGATAATCTTCCTAGGTGATTTGGTAGGCCATGATGTTGTGAAGTTTGAATGAATTACATCAAATGTCAAATGATTTAATTCTTTGGAGGTTTTGGTCATGTCAACCAAAATACCAAAGGATGTATTCCTTTTGGGTGAGGCATCACCTCAACTCCCAAAGTCGATTGGGAGTATAGCTTTTCAATTCCTCTACATCATAGCACTTTAAAAACTAATTGGAAAGTAGTGTAGAGGGTTCGGCTACAGAGAAAATTAAGAGAACATACTAGTGTATTGAAAAGGGGGTTTGGTCAAAGGAGAAAAATAGAGAACAGAAAGACTAGATACACATTGTAGAGAGGAAGTCAATATTGAAAGGGGTTCAACCAAGGAAGTGAAGTTAGAGGAAAGTAAAATAATCGCATTATGTTGCAGGGGAGAAGACAACATTGAAGGAGAATGATTAATAGCTCCAAGGATACAGAGTAAGTGGGATTGAGAATGAGGTGTTTTGAATTTCAATCCAATTGCGATTGTTGCATAAAAAATTGTATGATAAACAATTAAATGCTATCATAAGAAAAATGAAACTTGAAATTGGAATAAATTTGAATGGAGTGTTTGCAATGGATTGTATAATTATTAGCATTTGATTTCATGGAGAGTGAAGGTGATTTTTATTCATGTAGTTGCTATAGCTAGATTGTAAATTGCCAAAATTGAACAAAGTGATTTGTTTTGCGACTGAATTGTGTGTATGCTGCGAGAATTAGTAGTCTCATAAGACCCCTAATTCTTGGTTGCATTAAGTGGTATCAGATCTTGTTTAATGTTGTGTTGGAGGAAGAGCCCTAAGGATTTTGTTGTGGGTGTGTGAGAGGACAACGAGACCCTCAATTGCAGAGGGTTGTGGACATGGTGCAAAGAGGGCATGGTGGACAAAGAGGAACACGGAATTGGCCACAGAATGCTAGCCATGAGGTATTCATGGAAATGATTAGAGTCCTCAAAGCTAGATGAGCAATGAGATTAGAGACAATAGAAGTGACTTAGTGAAGAGGAATTCCCATAGTAGATATCAATGATGATGAGGCTAAAGATGAAGAACCAAAAATTGACTTGGAAGATGATGATAGAGATGAAACAGAAGGGAGATTTTTGAGAACAATGGCTAAAATTTGCAGCAAGCCTAAATTAGACCCCCCTAGTTTTAATGGCAATCTGAATCTAGAAGAATTAGTGGACTGGATATCAAAAATGGAAAAGTATTTTAACTTGGATTCAATTAAGGACCCAAAAAGGGTGAAGTATGCTAGCACAAAGTTGAAGTGACATGTGTTCTTATGGTAGGAGCATGTGTAGACTGAAAGATAATAAAGAGGTAAAGAGAAAATCAAACCATGGTAGAGAATGGTGATGAAGTTGAAGACAAAATTTCTGCCCGTGGATTATCAAATCAACCTATTAAAAAGGTTGCAAAACTTGAAACAAAGAGAGAACATACAAGAGTACACTGAGGAGTATTATAGGTTGAGTATCTAGGTAGGGCATGTGGATGATGGTGCATAAAAAAGTATCAAGGTATGTGAATGGCCTACATAATTCAATTCAAGATGAAATGAGAATGCTTTGAGTAACTAGTGCAGAAGAGGCATACCAATATGCCTTGAAAGTAGAGGAGAAACTTGCGAGAAAATAACAAAATAATTCCTATGGTAGAGGGAAATTTTTAAGAGGAAGATGACAAACTAGCAATGGTAGAGGTTACCAAAGAAAGCAAGATGAAGCAAGTACATCTCACACAAGTATGCAAGAAAACAAGGGAAGAGGAGAATCTTTTAGAGGAAGAGGAGATTATTCTCATGGTAGAGGATACTTTGGAAGAGGTAGAGGAAGAGGATTTGGAGGTACATGCTTTCAATATGGAGAGATGGGTCATAGCGCATTTGAATGCCCACAAATACAACATAGTAGTGGCAAAGGTAAGGAAGAAAGAGTTCATGTAGCATAGGCTGAAAGTGGGAGTGTGGCTTCACCAAATTATGGAGAGGGTCTCAAAGATAGAGAGTCCCTAATGCTGCGAAGGATTTTGTTAAATCATAAAAAGGAGAAATCAATGCCAATTCAAAGAAGAAATCTATTTAGAACAAGGTGCAAGGTGGGTGGAAAGTGCTGCAAAGGCATAGTGGACAATCATAGCACGAATAAGATTGTATCTGAAGAAATGGGGGAGAAGCTGAAATTGAAAAGATAAAACATTCCATCCCATACCAAGTTTCATCATTGCAAAAAGATCATAGTTTGATGGTATGTGAACAATGCCTTGTGAGTTTTCAAATTGGGAATTATATGGATGAAATCATATGTGATGTGATGCCAATGGATGCATGGCATCTACTTTTGGGAAGGCCTTGGAAATTTGATAGAAGAGCCATTCATGATGGATGGACAAACACATACCGAATCAAGAAAGATGGAAGAGAGTACACATTGAATCCCATAAAATATAGGGAAAAAGAAGTGGAGGATAGCTTTAAGGTTTGTTTTGTTTTCAGAAAATAGTTTTTGAAAGACTTGAAAGGAGGGGGAACATGTTTTTCCATCATTCCAAAGCTTGTAGCAATTGGAACAATGAATGAAAATAAAGAGATACCAATGGAAGTTCATAAAATTTTGGAAGAATATGATGACATATTGACGATGGAGCTGCCTGATGAATTGCCACCAATGAGGAGCATAAGCCACTGCATGGATTTAATTCCCAGTGTAAGTTTGCCCAACAAGGCACCGTATAGAATAACACCTATGAAGAATGAAGAAATAAATAGGCAAGTACAAGAGTTGCTAGATAAGGGGCTAACAAGGAAGAGTTTGAGCCCATGTGTTGTCCCAATAGTGTTGACACGAAGAAAGGTGGAGAATGGAAAATTTGTACAGACTCAAGAGCCATAAACAAGATAACCATCAAATATTGGTTTCCCTTGCCACGAATGGATGATACGATGGACTATTTGAGTGGAGCTAAGTACTTCACTAAAATTGATTTGAAGAGTGGATACCACCAAATCAGGATAAGAGAGGGGGATGAATAGAAGACTAACTTCAAGATGAGGGAAGGATTATAGAAATGGATGGTGACATTGTTTGGTTTGACAAACACACCAAGCACCTTCATGAGGTTGATGAATGAAGTGTTGAAGCCATACCTTGGTAAGTTTGTCATTGTGTATTTTGATGATATTTTGATCTTTAGCAAAATAAAAGAACATTTGTAGAATGTTACGATAGTTCTACAAAGGCTCAAAGAAGAGAAATTGTTAGTGAATGTGAAAAAGTGTAGCTTCATGAAAGAGGAGTTAGTGTACTTGGGTTTTGTTGTTTCCATATGTCGGCTGAAAATGGTTCTAGGAAAAGTGAGGGCGATTGTGGATTGGCCTTTGCCAAAGAGCATGTTCAAAGTAAGAAGCTTTCATGGATTAGCGAGCTTTTATAGGAAGTTCATCCAAAATTTTTGCAGGATTTGTGCTCCTATTACAAAAACTATGAAGGGTAATATGAAGGAAATTATTTGGATAATAGTAGCAGAGTGAAGTTTCAAGTTTTTAAAGACAAAAGTGATGGAACAACCTGTGTTAGTACTCCCTAATTTTAAAAAAGTATTCCAAGTTGATTGTGATGCAAGTGGGACACCAACTAAAGGAGTATTGAGTTAAGAGAGCAGACCAATAGCATATTTCAATGAGAAGTTGAATGAGGTGAAAAGAAAATATTCCATGTATGACCAAGAGTTTTATGCCATTATACAAGAACTTAAGAAGTGGTGACACTACTTGCTACTGAAGGAGTTTGTTTTCTAAACCGACCATCATGCATTGCAGTTTATAAATAGCCAAGGTAAGCTAAATCAAAAGCATGTGAAGTGGGTTGAATTTCTTCAAAGTTATTCATTTGTGTTGAAGCATGGGAAATTTTTCGAAGGTCATAACTTTTGACTCAGATGTGGGTTTTCTACAAAATTTTATAGGTGGATACGTTATGAGGTGGCCAGTGGTTTCCCAACCTGCCTTAGCAAGTTGGATCCCATCTTGGTACTTTTTCGGGGCTTGAAACTTTCATCTTGGCCCTCAAAATGGCAATTTAGTGTTTTTTTCTAGATTTTTAAAAAGTTGCTTTTGTAATAACTCAAAACTCATGTTTCAAATTTGGAATATTAGTTGGCCTTTCATCCTACCTTAGTTTTAGGAAGCTTTAAGGAAAAAATTGGATTCTCAAGATATGATTGTAAAATTACCTAAAATGGCAAAATTTGACAGTGGTCGAAATCTGCCAAAAAAGGTAATTTTTTAATTTTTTTTTGTTTTCTTGGATATAAGAGAGTTTTCTCTCATTTTAGTGGCAGAGTTGATGAATAGAAGTTTTTTTATGTTCTAGCTTCCAAATCTTTGTCTCTCATCTGTTTAATGGCACAATTCTATTGAGTGTATGTTGTGTGCTGCATCATCTGGTATCAGAGCTGGCTAGGAGAGGAAGAGGAAGAGGAAGAGGAAGAGGTGGTCTTGCCCAAATGCATAGAGAAATGTAAAATCTGCAAAGACAAATAGTAGAACTTACAACATGGATGGAAAACCAAAGATTGGGTAGAGGAGGAGATGAATCTGATGAAGAGATGGGTTGAGGAGGTGCAAATCAAGATACAAAACATGAAGAAGAAGAATTAGAAGGCATGAGTTTGGAAGAGAGGATGCTCAGGGCCTTAGAAGGGAAAAATGAAGGGATCAAGGTAGATGTTTCAGATTATGCAGGTAGTCTTAAACCAGAGGAGTTGATAGACTGGTTGAATGACATGAGAAATTTTTTTGAATGGAAATCCATGACAGAGGAGAAGAAGGTAAAATTCACATGCACCAAATTAAAGGGTCATGCAATGATTTGGTGGGATCATCTTCAAAAGGAATGAACAAGGAAAGGCAAGGATAAGATCAGGACATGGAATAAAATGGAGAAGAAGTTGAGAGAAAAATTTTTGCCCATAGATTATGCGCAAACCCTTTTTCGTAGGTTTCAAAATTTAAAGCAGAACCTCTCTTCTGTGCAAGATTATACAAATGAGTTTTATACGCTGTCTATACATATAGAGCATCAAGAAACTGATGAATAGATGGCTGCTAGATATGTGAATGGCTTGAAATTTTCTATTCAAGATGAATTGAGCATGCATCGACTCAACAGTATGGAAGAGGCTTACCAATTGGCTCTAAAGGCTGAAGAAAAACAAAACAGATAGTACCATTAGAGGAATAGAGGAGGAAGAAGGGGTACATCAACCCCATTTCAAGGAGTTTTGAATTATGGCAGGGGAGAGTCATCCCATGGATTGGAAAAACAAGTAGACACTCGACAAGATCCTCTGAATCAAGAACGAGGAAGGGGATTTCAAAGAGGTAGAGGTTATGGTAGCGGTAGAGGATGGGAAAACCAAAGAAGGCCTTTCACTTGTTTCAAATGTGGAGAAGAAGATCATAGGGCATTTGAATGCTCAAATTATAACATGTAAGAAAGAAATCAAGGAGGACAACCTAGGGTGAACTTGATTCAAATGCAGCATGAAGTGGAAGGGACAGAACTAGAGGTTCCACCAGATGTGGGAGAAAGTCTCATGATGAGAAGAGCAATGGTGATTCCAGAGAAGGAGAAAACACAAGCCAAAAGCTTTGATGGTTCATGACTTTGAACCAATATCTTTAGAACTAGATACACTTTGGGTGGCAAGGTATGTCAAGTTATTGTTGATGGAGGTAGTTGTGAAAATATGGCTTCTAAAGATATGGTAGAAAAATTGAATTTACACTGTGAAAAACATCCTCATCCGTATCACATTGCATGGTTTAAAAAGGGAAATGAAGTCACTGTTGATAAAAGATGCCTAATTAAGTTTATCATAGGGAAGATCTATCAGGATGAGATATGGTGTCATGTTGTCCCAATGGATTCCTGTCATGTGTTATTGGGAAGGCCATGGCAGTATGATAGAAAAGTTATGCATGATGGAGAGAAAAACACATACACCTTTTGGAAAGATGGCTCTAAGGTGATTTTATTGCCTCTCAAGGATGAAGGAAAAGGTGAGACCATGTTGTCTGACAGAGATCTTGTTAAATAAATGAAGGCGATAGGGTGTTGCTATGCATTAGTAGTGAAAAAAGGTGAAGAGGAAGGCATTTCAGTTCCCCCAGAAGTAGCAGAACTATTGAAAGAATTTGTTGATGTTTTGCCTGATGAATTGCCTGATGGTCTACCACCAAAGAGAGATATTCAACATCATATTGATTTGATTCCAGGAGCAACTCTACCCAACCAAGCAGCTTATAAGATGAATCCAACACAACATGCAGAGATGAATAAGCAAGTAACAGAACTCATAAGTAAAGGTTTGGTGAGAGAGAGCATGAGCCCATGTGTTGTACCTACATTGTTGACCCCCAAAAAAGATGGAACATGGAGGATGTGCACTGATAGTAGAGCAATTAATAAGATTACCATCAAGTATCAGTTTCCTAAACCTTGTATGGAGGACATGATGGATGTCCTTGCAGGGGCCAAATATTTCAGCAAGATCGAACTATGAAGTGGCTACCACCAAATCCAGATTCGAGAAGGGGATGAGTGGAAGACAACCTTTAAGACTGGAGACAGATTATATGAGTGGATGGTTATGCCATTCAGGTTATCAAATGCACCTAGCACATTTATGAGATTGATGAACACTATACTATGCACTTACATTAGTAAGTTTGTGGTAGTTTATTTTGATGATATTTTGGTATTTAGTAACAGCAAAGAAGAGCACCTACAACACTTGAGGATCATCTTTGGTGTGTTAAGGAAGGAGAAGCTCAATGCCAATTTGAAGAAGTGTAGATTCATGCAGGACAGTTTGGTTTTTTTAGGCTTTGTCATTTCTAAAGATGGTGTCAGAATGGATCTAGAAAAGGTCAGGGCAATTCTAGAATGGCCTAATTTGAGCAGCATCACAGAGGTAAAAAGTTTTCATGGCTTGGCCACTTTCTATCAAAAGTTCATTCAAAATTTTAGTAGTATTGTAGCTCTTATAACAGATTGCACCAAAGGAAGGGAGTTTGTATGGACCAAGGATGCTGAGGAGAGCTTTAAGTACTTGAAGAAAAAGGTAACAGAAGCACCTATATTTGCATTGCCAAATTTTGATAAGTTATTTGAAGTAGAATGTGATGCCTCCCATGTGGGAATAGGTGTTGTGCTTAGCCAAGCTAGAAAACCTATAGTGTTCTTTAGTGAAAAGCTGAATGAAGTGAGAAAGAATTATTCTACTTATGATTTGGAATTTTATGCAATTGTTCAAGCATTGAGGCATTGGAGACATTATCTAGTTTATGATTTGGAATTTTAATGAGCATGGACTTTGTGTTGGGACTTCCACATACTCAATGAGTTAATGACTCCATTTTTGTAGTTGCTGATAGGTTCTCCAAGATGGTTCATTTTATTGCCTGTAAGAAAACTAATGATGCAACGAGGGTAGTAGAGTTATTTTTTTCAAAAGTTGTTCGACTACATGGTGTTCCAAAGACTATTACCTCTGATAGGGATACCAAATTCCTCAGTCATTTCTGGAGGACTTTATGGAAGAAAATGGGGACCAAGTTACAGTTTAGTAGTGCCTATCATCCTCAAATGGATGGGCAAATAGAGGTAGTCAATCGGAGTCTGGGAAATTTTTTGAGGTGTATTGTTGGAGAAAAGCCAAAACAATGGGATTTGGCATTACCCCAGGCCGAATTTGCCTATAATAGTTCTGTTAACAGATCAATGGGAAAGTCCCCTTTCTAGATTGTGTATGGCAAGAATCCTCAAGGTGTTCTAGACTTGGTATAGATGCCAATGAAAGATAGGATCAGTGATGATGGGGAAGCATTTGCAGAACACCTTCAACAGTTGCAGAACAAAGTGAGACAGAAGTTATAGGATAGTAATGAGAGGTACAAGAATATAGTGGATGCTAGTAGGTGACATTAGACATTCAATGAAGGTGACTTAGTGATGGTATATTTGAGAAAAGAGCAGTTTCCTACTGGAACATACCACAAGTTGAAGTACAGGAAAATTGGTCCTTGCAAAATTACAAAGAAGATCAATGATAATGCATATGAGGTCAGTTTACCAGATGATCTCGATATTTCTCCTGTGTTTAATGTTTTTGATTTATATGCATTCCATGGTGAGGATGATGCTGAAGATAGTCAACCAGAAGTGGCATGGCACCACCATGTTCCCCATAAGAAGAAGGAAAAGATTGCATAGGTTCTTGATAAGAAAACTATCTACACTCGGCAAGGGCAGTACAACAAGTATTTAGTACAGTGGGAAGGATTGCCATCAATAGATAGCATGTGGATTACAGAGTGGGAAATGTAGTAGTTGGATCCAGTCAAGTGGCAGCAGTTAGAAGACACTCACTTGCAGGAGCTACGTTCTTTTCAACTAGAGGAGAATGATGCAGGGACTTCCGAAGGTCATAACTTTTGACTCGGATGTGGGTTTTCTATGAAATTTTACAGGTGGATGTGTTATGAGGTGGCCAGTCGTTTCCCAACTTGCATTAGCGGGTTGGACCTGGTCTTGGTACTTTTTTGGGGCTTGAAACTTTCATCTTGGCCCTCAAAATGGCAATTTAGTGTTTTTTTCTAGATTTTTAAAAAGTTGCTTTTGTAATAACTTGAAACTCATGTTTCAAATTTAGAATATTAGTTGGCCTTTCGTCCTACCTTAGTTTTAGGAATCTTTTAGGAAAAAACTGGATTCTCAAGATATGATTGTAAAATTACCTAAAATGGCAAAATCTGACAATTGTTAAAATCTGCCAAAAAAGGTAATTTTTTTTTTGTTTTCTTGGATATAAGAGAGTTTTCTCTCATTGTAGTGGTAGAGTTGATGAATAGAAGTTTTTTTTATCTTCTAGCTTCCAAATCTTTGTCTCTCATATGTTTAATGGTACAATTCTATTGAGTGTATGTTGTGTGGTACATCAAAAATCTAATAGAGTGGCTGATGCATTAAGTCAAAGGTATTTTTTGTTGAATGAGATGAGGGTAAATGTTGTTGGTTTTGACTCTATGCCAGATTTGTATGAAGGTGATGCTGATTTCAAAGAGTCATGGACAATGTGTAACAATCGTGTGGAGAGGGATAGAACTCCATGGTTGGAGTATCTTGTTCAAGAGGGTTTTCTATTCAAGGGGAAGAGATTGTGTGTACCTCATGGTTCAATGAGAGAGAATTTGATAAGGGAAAAACATAGTGGAGGTTTCAGTGGTCCTTTTTGAGTGGACAAAGCTTTGGCACAATTGATTGAGAGTTATTATTGGTCGGGGATGAGTGTAGATGTCAAGAAGATAGTGCAAGGTAGGGTTTGTCAATATGCTAAAGGAGTGAGGAAAAATACAGGGTTGTATCAGCCATTACCTATACCAGAGAGACCGTGGAAACATCAACATGGATTTTGTTTTGGGGTTACCGTGAACATAAAGAGGTAATGATTTTGTTTTTGTTATGGTGGATAGATTTCTAAGATGGCTCATTTTATCTCATGTTAAAAGTGTAATGATGCTTCCCACATATCTACTTTATTTTTCAAATAAGTAGTTAAATTGCATGGCTTGCCAAAGAGTATTATTTCAGATCGGGATACCAAATTTGTTGGTCATTTATGCTGCACTTTGTGGAAGAAGATAGGAACATAATTGTGGTTTAGTTCATCCTACCATCCATAAACTGATGATCAAACCGAAGTTGTGAATAGAAGTTTGGGAAATTTGTTGAGTTGTTTGGTAGGTGACAAACCAAATCAATGGGATTTGACATTGGAACAAGCATAATTTGCCTACAATAAATTAGTCAATCAAATTGTGGGAAAGAGTCCATTTCAAATTGTGTATGGGTACAACCCTAAGGGTGTTGATGAGTTGAGAGATAATGCAAATTTAGGTAGAAAGAGTGTTGTAGCAAAGGATTTTGTTGAATACATCCATGATTTGCACAAGGAAGTAAAGGAGAACTTGGAGAAGAGTGCCATAAAATACAAATAATATGTTGATATGCATTAGAGTAGAGGATTTTAGATTGGTGAGTTGGTGATGGCCCATTTGTGGAAGGAGAGGTTCCTACAAGGAACATATAACAAGATAAAGTGGAAGAAAATAGGCTGCCCATCTAAGAATTTGTGGAAGTTTTCATCAAATGCCTATGAAATTGAACTTCCAACAGGTATAGATATTTCTCCAATATTTAATGTGGCTGATTTGTATAAGTACTATGGAGGAGAGGCAAGTGGACAAGAGAATACACATTTAGATTTACAGGATGCATGTGAATAGATTCAACAGTTCCCTGAGAAGAAGCTTGAAGAAGTTGACAAGGTAATTGATTCTCGTGTAGCCAAAAGGACAAGAGGGAAAGAATATTGGGAATATTTGGTATGTTGGAAGAACCGAGTAGCTGATGAAGCTTCATGGGTCAGCACTTAAGATTTGGAAAAGTTTGGGATTTCAATCCTAGATTTGTTGAAATGCTCATGAGTTCTGCACTCATGAAGCATTTTTCCTACCCAACATGTCTGATGCAAGAGCATCTGGATGAATAGGCGATTTGCATCAACCAAGAAAATTTCTAGTTTTGTTTGATTTTTTGCCATGTTTTTGTTATTTTAGTTTGGTTGATTTTGGTGCATTTTTGGGTTTTGTCGCAATTAACAGGCAACTTTGTTGATCAACTGTCACCATCAATCTCTCTTTAGTTTAATGTTTCAATTTGGAGTATGGATGGACCTTTGTAGTCATTTGGTTGGAGGTAGAGTCTCGTTGTTGTTATTTGTTTAACAAAATACTGCGAAGAAGTGTATGCACAGAGTTGTATTTGTGGTGTGGTGAGCTGATGACATTGAACTTTGATGACACTATTCATTGATGAAGATTAAATCTTTATTCTTTCTCTCCCCAGTGTGTTTGTGATTTGTGACATTATTTTCTAATTGATGATTTAAACACCAAGAATTTATTTTCAATCAGCAAAGAACCTATGAGGTTGAAAACTTGCTACAAAAGTATATAAATGGTGTCTAAGATTTACTAATGAAGTTTACATGTTGTGAACTTTATAGAGAAAACAAGCTTATAAGAATGTTGAATGTTAAGAACATTCTTGGATTTGAGTAGTTAGCCATTGTCAGGGTAAGCTGAGAGACTGAAGTGAAAAAGGCGTAGAGAGGTGAACTATTACAAAATGTAGGGGGGCGACTTTAGCAAGTCACAATAGTCAAACAAATATAATTAAATGATAATCTTCCTAGGTGATTTGGCAGGCCGTGGTGTGGTGAAGTTTGAATGAATTACATCAAATATAAAATGATTTAATTCTTTGGAGGTTTTGGTCTAGTCAACCAAAATACCAAATGATGTATTCCTTTTGGTTGAGGCATCTCCTCAACTCCCAAAGTCAATTGGGAGTATAGATTTTCAATTCCTCTACATCATAGCACTTCAAAAACTTGTTGGAAAGCAAAGTAGAGGGTTCAATTGTAGTGGAAATTAAGAGAACATACTAGTGTATTGAAAAGGGGGTTTGGTCAAAGAATAAAATAGAGAATAGAGAGACTAGACGCACATTGTAGAGAGGAAGGAAATGTTGAAAGGGGGTTAGCCAAGGAAGTGAAGTCAAAGGAAAATAAAATAATCGCATTGTGTTGCAAGGGAGAAGACAACATTGAAGGAGAATTATTAATAGCTCCAAGGATGCAGAGTAAGTGGGATTGAGAATAAGGTGTTTTGAATTCCAATCCAATTGTAATTGTTGCATAATGTTGGGAATTAAGGTGTCTCAACCTTGGTAAATTTTTGGCATTTACTTTTTACTATGGTAATTTTGTGTTACTGTGCAGTAACTTTCTCGTTTACTGTGCTCTGTCATCTAGTGACTAGACATGTGACTTGTCGGTGACTGGGAGGTGACTTGGATGGTGGCAAGGAAGTTGTATTTTGTCCTCTTATGGGGGATAGGTGTCCCACCTTATGGTAGAGCTTTTCTGACATGTGTCAGCATCTTATGGTGTGTGTAAGGAGTTATGATGCATAAGTGTTATGACAGAATCTATGACGCATAAGAGCCATGCATAGAAGATTCCATGATAGGTGAAGACAAGTGTCAAAGAACATCTTTGAGGAAGGTATCTTTGGGCACCCAAGTTGGGTTATGACATGTTATAAGAGGAATATGCTATTTTTTAGGCAGTTATGACATATTCTCTTACAACTGTAAGAGCTGTCATGTATGACGGATTCTATGACAGTTGTAAGGTGTGTAAGAGCAGCTGTCATAGCCTATTCTTGGGTGGAGCACCCCATCTTGTAAAGGACAAATTTGCTGTGTGGATTGGATGTAAGAGAGGCTTCTGCATGTAGGAGAAGTGTCCATGAGTGGGTGAAAAAGGTTATGTGGCCAAGATGGACGCCCATCTCTAGAAGCTTCCTCCTTCGTGCCTTGTAACTCTATAAAATAGGTGCTTGGAGTTGTATTATGCATAGTGTTTTGACAAGTACTATTACGTTGCCGGAATAACACCAGAAATGACTGTTGAAGACTCTTGAGAGCTTGCATTGCAAGTGTGTTGTAAACATTCCTTGTTTTGATAATACATTGTACAGGTTTTGGAGTGTGGGGTTTTTCTCCCTAAAGGGTTTTCCCCATGTATATCTTGTGTCTCTCCCTATCTATGTGTTGTGTTTGTGTTTATTCTCTATATTCACATCTATAACTATAAAGGTTTAAAAAGAATTTGTACTCTACTTTCCTCATTAGATTAGTGTAGGAAGCATTTCCACATACCTTTCTTCCTTTTAGTTGGTATTAGAGATTGAACACCTTTGGTCCTAGTTGTTGGGCAGGGGTTTTTTGAACTGATCTTCGATTCAGTGGGAGTCTGTGTAGAGTATTCTATAATATTATTGCAGGAAGGAGATGGCAAGTACATCCAAAAGAATAGAGTTGGAGAAGTTTAATGGCAGCAATATCAATTTGTGGAAACTTAAAATGGAAGACATGCTTGTTGATAAAGACCTATGGGAAACAATTTTTGGTGTAAAACTAGCGGCAATGTCTCAAGCTGATTGGGATCTCAAGGATCAGAAAGTTAAGGGTCTTGTGAGACTCTGTCTAGCTGACTCGATCTTATTAAATGTCCATGAAGAGAAGACCGTGAAAGAACTATGGAAGAAGCTGGGAGATGTTTATCAGGCCAAATCCCTAGTGAACAAGCTATTCCTAAGGAAGAAGCTTTATTCTCTGAGGATGGAAGATGAAGGATCTGTTGCAGATCACCTGAATGCCTTTAACATGCTAGTTGCATAGATAACATCCATTGGTGTGAAGATGGAGGAGGAGGATCGTTGTATGACCTTGCTTTGTTCTTTGTTAGACTCATGAGATCATCTTGTTATGGCCATCAAGAGCACTACAACCACTTTCAAAATGGATGAGGTGGTGTCTTTGCTATTATTTGAAGAGATGCGGAGAAAGTCATCTGAGTTTGCTAAAGAGGCTCTTGCAGTTTGTGGAAGACCCAAGGAGAAAGGGAAGAAGAAGGACAAGAAAGATGAGAAGGGAAGATCCAAATCGTGTGGGAGATCTAAATCTCCTAGAAAGTCCAAGGCACTTTGTTGGAATTGGGGTAAATCTGGGCATTTCTGAAAGGAATGTAAAGAGGAGAAAAAGAAAAAGAAGAAGGTCTTAGATTCAGATTCTGACAAGTCACAAGATGATGGTGATGCTTTTATCACTGCCTTGGCCACCCATGCATCTGAAGATGTGTGGCTGATTAATTCTGGTGCCTCTTTTCACATGACCTCACATTGACACTGGTTCACAAAGTATGAAAAGTTTGATAGTGGAAGAGTGTACCTGGATGACAACTCTCACTTGAAGATAGTTGGTCATGGAAGAGTCACAATCTGATTCCTTAATGGATGAGTGAGGGGGATCTCTAGGGTTATGCATATCCCAGGCTTGGTATGAAACCTACTTTCTATAAGTAAATTGAATGATGGAGGTGTGCAAGCTATCTTTGTTGACCTATTTGTTCCTCTAGCTGGAGTCAAATAATTCAAGCAACATTAGTCAGTGTGCATATCTCCAATGCAAGCTATATTTGTGATATTGAAGTCTGAACCCAAATCTCAAGGTCTAAATCTTTCTTGAAGAAGCTTACCATGTGAAAGAGCTTGAAAAAATAGGCAAGTTTGCTTTTTACATCACCTTGAAATTTGCTAAAATAAGGAAGTTATGTATGGCCAATGTTTTGGTCAAAACTCATTTTCCAGGAGGGGTGATATTTTGAACATCAGGTGATATTTCGAACATTGGGTGATATTTGTAATATCACCTCGATCTCTGAAATATCACCCAACCTTTCTATATGACCCTGATCTTCTCCATATCACCCGATCTTCTCTATATCACCCCGATCTCTGAAATGTCACTCGATCTTCTCCACATCACCCTGATCTCTGAAATATCACCCGATCTTCTCCATATCACCCCGATCTCTGAAATATCACCTGATCTTCTCCATATCACCCTGATCTCTAAAATATCACCTGACCTTTCTATATGACCCCAAATGCTGATATGATGATCGACGCCATCCTGTCATGTTTCAATAAGGCCCGTCCATGATGGTGACATCACCATCATATCCCTCATAAAGAGTTTAAGCACCAAAAGTAGTTTCAGAAGGCTAGATGCAGGGTGATATATTCAGGTAGTTGACTAAAGCTTTGACCACCTGTGTCTCCTCCATCCTGGCGAATTTTGACATGATGTAAGAGGCAAAAATGCATGTTTTTGCCTCCTCTTTCATATGGCGGGCTTTTCTGAGGAATATTCTCACTTTCAATTTTGGATGTAGATTTGCATATTTGAACGAAGGGACGTTTTAGCGACCATTTTTGGGGTAAATGCAAATATTTCTTGCATTCATTGCTGCATAGAGAGGAAGCAGCTCGTATTGATGATCAGAAATATCTTGCCACCATCCTGTTTTAGATATTTTCATTACTGCAGATCAATGAGTAAGCTGCTTGCATTAAATACTCCAAAATATCTTCTATCTGCCCTATCCTAGATATTTGATGCCATAACTGATGTAGCTGGGATGTCCTTTCAGGAGGAGATATTTTTCTGATACAACTCATAGAGCGAACTTGGTGGCTGACTCAGGGCTTTTTTTTTTGGAATGCTATATGTATGCATTCTTATGTTGTAATAGGGTTGGAAATTTTTTGGGCATTCTAGTCTTTCTATTTCCAAATAGAGTTTTCATAAACTATATCCTTGCCTTTCATTGGATATATGCAAGTTTTTTTACCTCTTTTGCTAATTTTCTAGTTCTGTGTGAATCTACATGAGGTTGTCCGTGAACATTCTGTTCCTCTCAACCCTATTGCGCCTTACCTCTGTTAGAATCATCTAGTCTATGTATGTTTACTTGCTGTATCTAATTATATTGTGCATTTTCTTAGTGTTGTGGAAGTCTCTTTTAATCTGTCTGGTGCATCACCCTTTGTTTTCAAGTTTTCTGTTTCATCTTCATTTTAAAGCTTTCCTTCTCCCTTTTCCCCTCAAAGTTTAGTAGTTTTAGGTGATAATCAGGTAAGGAAGCTAGCCTTCTCTAGAGGTCTGATCTCTCTAAGCAAGGTCCCACACCTTGAGATCATTCCCATTGTGTCATTGAAATGCTTGGAATCCTTCCAAGCAGGGTGCAATTTCATGTGACAATAGTTTCTGGCATGCTCGGTAGGACAGTACAACTTTTATTACTGGTTTTGATGTGTAGCCAGTGATTTTCAGACCTATAAGAGGTTAAACCTACATATCTGTGGACTCACACTAAGGAAGAATAAGCATATTAATTTTTGCTGATACATTTTTATGAGAAAGATTCAAACCAGGAGTTCAAGCTCATTTGATTATTTGCAGCTGTCTCCACCTAGAAGGCAGAGTAGAGTTGTAGTAAAGACTCTAGTTTCTAAAAGGATACAGTCAACTCCACCAAATTTTAGACCAGTTACCTCTGTAGTCCCTGTAGCAACTCTAGCAAATCTACCCCCAGTTGTTCAGATGGCAAGAAATCAGCCATTTGTGACTTTTGATGGGGGCAGCCCTTTAAACCTAACAATACATGATGTTATACCCATGGCAGCTTTGAACAGTCTGCCCTATTTTACAGGGGAAAATCAAACTACCCCTATTGAGCACATTAGAAACATAGCATCTCTGTGTGGTGTACACCATGTCACTCCGAAGAATGTAGCCATCAGGCTACTAGCTGCCTCATTCAAAGAGAAGGCATTGCAATGGTTCAAGAGCCTAACAGTGTAGACTATAGGAACCTAGGATGATTTAGGAGAGAAATTGAACAAACAGTTCTAAGATAAATCAGATAATCTATCATTGGTTGAACAGATGACCACTATAAAGAGAGCTCCTCAGGAGCAAATGATGGATTTTAACTTCAGATTCTAGAAGACATGGGACAGAATCCCTGCCATGGCAAGATCTCCAGCTGAATATGCATTCTTGTATTTTTTGAAAGCCCTAAATAGTGATATTTCAGTGATGATACAATTATTAGGAGGTACAAGCCTACCTGACGCTTATGAAATAGCCATTAGAGCAGAGAATAATATGATTCAGGTCAGAAAAATAGCACCTAGACCACCAGTACCCATCTTTCCTAATATTTAGGCTTCAATGCCATTGCCAATCCCATATTTTGCCCCTGTACCTATAGTAGCAGCATTACCAAGCATTGCCAATTCTGAACCAGCTGCCTCTAGTTCATCTCAAGAGCTGAAGGAGATCAAAAATAGCCAACAAAAAATAGAGAATATTTTGCAGACTTTTGGGAATGAATTGGTAAACATTAAAAAGCAGCAATCCCAGCATAGACAGCCTTATCTGCAACAACCTCAAGGCCAAAATCAGCAGCCATCTCAAGGCCAAAATCAGCCTTACCAAGCCAATAGGCCACCTTATCAAAGCAACTACCAAGGTGCTAGGCAAAATGTGAATCAAAGGCCTTTTCAGCCTTATAATCCAACACTTATTAATGCAGTAAGGGACCTTGTCCCTACTCAGAATAACCTTGTAGCTGAGTATGAGTGGTGCTATCCATGCAATCAGCCACACAGTCAAGCAACCTGTTCAAATGGAGTCATAAATCAGGCTTTAATGGTGCAAAATGTGGCAGTTTCACAACCAAACATACCAAATGATGGAGCTGCACAACAACAAGGGTAACCTCAGAATGACTCTACCTTCATAAATTGGCAAGAAGGTGAATTCTACGGCATAAACAGCGATAACACCTTAGTTGCAACAAATACAAGAGCCAAGAAGAGGGGTTATGAGATAGACCAAGCATCAAATAAAGAGAAAATATATGTTGGTGCTTCTACATCACATATTCCCCATATTCTACAAAGAATTAACCCAGCAGCAACAAGGGAGATGCCTCATTTGCAAGCAGAGGTTGCTGCTACAAAATCAAATCAGAAGGTAAGTGCCATTCCACCTTTCAATATTATTGAAAATATGAAGAAAATGAATGTGACAATGTCCATGTGGGATTCCCTAGCCATCCCTGGCCAAAAGAAGATGTTGCAGTCTGCCTTATCTGATTTGAAAGTATCCAATGATACAACAATAGACCCAAATAGGGATGTCCTTACCAATTCATCCTAAGATAATAGCAAACAGCCCAACAAAAGTGCCAAACCACTCCCATTTTATGTATCATTGATAATTGGAGATAAATTAGTACATAATTGCATGGTGGATACTGGAGCAAGCAGTTCTGTGATGCCTAAATAGATTGTAGACCAATTAGAGCTCAAGTACTTGCCCCTTGAGAAGGGTGTACTCCAATTAGATGGCACAGCTGTTAATACTGTGGGTGTAATAAAAGACCTAGGTCTCACTCTGCATACCTGTCCCAATGTTTCCATTTCCCAGGAGGTATTCATTATAGATTTGCCTCCTTACTTTGCCATGTGCTTATCAAGAGAATTTACAGCCAAGATAGGAGCATATTTGTCCTCAAACTGGTCCCATATGTTTTTTAGGACCAGATATGGTACCAAAGTAACTTTAAAATCTAAGTTGCTTTCAAATCATCACATAGAGCCTTACACACCAAGTGTTGTTAATGCAAGTTGCATGATTTCTGATGACCCTGAATTAGTTGTTGCTCAAGAACTACAAGCTGAAAGCATACTAGAGGTACTCTTAAGGGAGTGGACCTTAGAAAATAGCGTGGATGATCCTGAAGGACACATCCAAGAAACTGGTATGGGGGTTTACATACTGCATGAGCATGAAACAGTAATACCAAATCTTGTGAAGGATATAGAACAACAGACAGAGCAACAAAATGGGGTGTGGAAAATATATTTTGATGGCTCTAGGAACAAGAATGGATCTGGAGGTGGTACAATGCTAGTGTCACCACAAGGTGAAAAATATTATTCTTCTTTCTGTGTTGCCTTTGCATGTACAAATAACACTGTTGAATATGAAGGATTAGTCCAAGGTTTGTAGTGGGCAAGAAAGAGGAAAATAGGCTATTTGCAGGTCTATGGTGACAGTGAACTCATTGTGAATCAGGTAAGAGGACTGCATCCTACAAAAAATGATGTTCTGAAATGTTATAAACATAGGGTATGGGATATGGTTGAAGAGTTTGAAGCTTTCAACTTGATCTCTATTCCAAGAAATAAGAACTATCATGCTGATAGGTTAGCTACAATTGGGGCTCAGTTTGACATCCCCAGTGATATTCAAAGGAAGAAGGTACAACCTCATGTAAAAATAGTTGATAGGCCCTCTATCCCTGATAATAACATTCATTGGCAAGTTTTTGAAAGTGATGAGCAGATCCTACATTTCTTGTTAGAAGAAGATGAATTTTCAGTGATAAATTAGAATAAGCTCAAACAACAATATGGCAATGATCAAATTGTTTAGTTGAGAACAAACAAGCTGCCCAAGGGATTGGTAACCTTGGAGTCTATTTTTAGCACAGATGATCAGCTTAAGAAAATCAAGACTAGCATGCAGGTAAAAGAGGAGCATTATGAGGAACTAGAGATTTTCAAAGGTAAGCTTCTGAAAATCGGTAAAATCTACTCAGCTAAGGACATAAGAGCTTTTATTGCTCTCTGTCAAGAATTTGAAGATGTGTTTGCCTGGGATTACTTAGACCTAAAAGGGTTCGACCCTCAGATTGCCCAACACACCATAGAGTTAGAACTAGGTATTAAACCTATGAGGTAGAAACAAAGACATCTAAACCCGAAGCTGGAGCCTCTAATGATTAAGGAGTTGACCAAACTGATTGAGGGGAAAATCATTTTTCCAATCAAGCATACTTCTTGGGTATCCAACCTTGTCCCTGTGAGAAAAAAGAATGGGGAGATTAGGCTATGTGTCAATTTTAGAGACCTTAATAGGGCCTCACTAAAAGATCACTACCCACTACCTTCAATGGAGCAAATTTTGCAGGTTGTGGCTGGCTCATAAAGGTTTTCTTTGCTTGATGGATTTTCTGGTTACAATCAGGTGTTAGTCAAGGAGAAGGATTAGTTCAACACTGCTTTCACCACCAAATGTGGTACCATGGCTTACAAAAGGATGCCTTTAGGCCTCTCACATGCTGGCTCTAATTTCCAGAGAGCCATGGATATGGCCTTCAAGGGTTTGCTATATAAATTGGTGTTGGTATACCTTGATGACATCATGGTTTTCTCTAAAAATGCAGCTAAGCATTTATCTCATATGAGGCTAGTATTTGAAAGATGCAAGGAATTCGGGATATCTCTCAATCCCGGGAAGTGCATATTCGCTGTGCATGAGGGCAGGATATTAGGGTACATTGTGTCAAAAGAGGGCATTACCATTGATGCTGAAAGGGTAAATGCTATTTTAGAGCTGCCTTTACCCAGTCACAAGAAGGGACTGCAAAGTTTTATTGGCAGAATTAATTTTCTGCGAATATTTATCCCCGACATTGCAAATCTTTTGAAGCCTTTGACGTCTATGTTGAAGAAAAATATAGCTTTTAGTTGGACAAAAGAGGCCAAACTTAGCTTCGAGTCCATAAAGGAGGTGTTATCATATGCACCAATGCTAGTAAATCTTGATTTCTCCAAAGACTTCATCTTGTATGTTTATGGCGGCCTAGATACCATTTCTGTGATTTTGGTACAACAGCAGAGTGAGGGTTTTGAGTAACTAATTGCTTTCTTTAGTCAAGGGTTGGAGGAGTATGAGCAAAGGTATAGCTTCATTGAAAAGCACGTCCTTGCAGTGGTAAGGAGCCTCAAGAAATTTTGGCATCTTGTTTCTAATAATAAGATACATTTGATGGTCGCTCATCCCATTGTGAAGGAGTTCCTGTTGAGTAAAGATGTTAATGAGAAAAGGGCTAGTTGGATCACCAAAGTCATGGAATATGATGCAGAGATCAAGATAACCAAGCTTGTTAGAGGCAGAGGACTCAGTGAACAACTTGCTACTAGTTCAGAGAATGAAATAGAAAAGGAAGAGGAGGTACTTCTGATCATTGAGGAGGAGCATCAGAATGACACAACAACAGTAGGCACCAGTTGGGTTAATGACATGACCTAATTTTTGCAAACTGGTAAATGTCCAACAGGTCTAGATAGAACCAAAAGAAGATATTTTAGACTACACTCCATCCCATATGCTTTAATAAATGGCATCCTTTTCAGAAAGGACTTTAATGGTGTATTGTTAAGATGCATTGATAAAAATCAGACTGACAAGGTGCTACATGTATTTTATGATGAACAGCAAGGGGTCATTTTGCCCCAAGGACTAATACTTAGAAAATAATGAGAGATGGCTATTACTAGCCCAACTTATTTAAGGATGCCCATGCCTGGGCTAGAAAATGTATAAAGTGTGCCATTTTTGCCAGCAAAGAAAGGCTGCCAGCTTTACCTCTGCAACCAATTCAAGTAGAGCAGCCCTTTATGAGAGGCCACAGATGGATACTTATAGCTACAGACTATTTCACAAGGTGGATTGAAGCAGTGGCTCTAAAGGAGTCCAATGAGAATGCTATTTTAATTTTTTATTGTGATTTGGTTTCCAGATTTGGAGTGCCTGAGTCTATTAGATAATGCTTTGGCCTTTATAGGATTGAAAATAACTGACTGAGCCGTTAAGAGTGGGATCTATTTGAATACTTCATCAAATTATTACCCACAGGGTAATGGTTTGGCTGAATCTACCAATAAAAATCTCATAAGGATTATTAAAAGATCAATGGAAGATAACCAAAAGACCTGGCACACCAATCTAAAATTTTCTCTATGGGTAGATAGAATAACTCCTAAAAGGTCTATTGGGAACTCCCCCTATATGCTAGTGTATGGAAAAGAGGCAAGGTTGCCCATGTCTATGGAGCTACCAGCACTAAACATCATGAATCAGTTGGAAATGTTTGAAGTAGAGGACCCCATGGCTGTTAGATATGCTCAACTTATGGAGCTTGAAGAGAGCAGAGATAAAGCTATGAAAGCTATGGAGAATCATTAGCTTCAAACAAAAAGAAATTTTGATAAGAAGGTCACCCCCAGAAATTTTAAAATGGGTGATGTGGTGCTCAAATGGGATGAATTGAAAAGCAGACCAGGAAAGCATTCCAAGTTTGACAGCATGTGGAGTGACCCATTTCTCATTACTAAATGCAAAGAGCACAATGCATTTCAGTTATCAAGTATGGATGGACAAAATTTGCATATCCCAGTAAATGGGATACACTTGAAGAGGTGTTTTGAGGTATGAGCACTTTGTAAATCAGTAGATTAGGTCTCTATGTTTTCAATAAGTGCTGCTACATGTTAGTTTAGATCCCTTTTGCTTTCCCTAAGTGCTGTCTAGCACAGTTGAGGGGGTTGCTTTCAACATTTCTGTCTTGGGTTGGTTTTCCAATGTTCTTCACTGCTGTGCTGAGTTGATAAAGTCAGAAAATATCTATATATTTTTAGTCTATGTATGACTCCATGCCCAATAGATGCTCAAGGCCACTGATCTAATTGTTTAGCAGGCAAACATCCCATTGAAGTCACCAAATTGTTGACCTATTTGTTCCTCTAGCCGGAGTCAAATAATTCAAGTAGCATCAGTCAGTGTGCATATCCCTAATGCAAGCTATATTTGTGATCTTGAAGTCTGAACCCAAATCTCAAGGTCTAAAGCTTGCCTGAAGAAGCTTACCATGTGAAAGAACTTGAAAAAATAGGCAAGTTTGTTTTTTACATCACCCTGAAATTGGCTAAAATAAGGAAGTTATGTATGGTCAATGTTTTGGTCAAAACTCATTTTCCAGGAGGGGTGATATTCTGAACATCAGGTGATATTCTGAGCATCGGGTGATATTCTGAACATCAGGTGATATTCTAAACATTGGGTGATATTCCAAACATCAGATGATATTCCAAACTTTGGGTGATATTTGTAATATCACCCCGATCTCTGAAATATCACCCAACCTTTCTATATCACCCGATCTTCTCCATATCACCCGATCTTCTCTATATCACCCCGATCTCTGAAATATCACTCGATCTTCTCCATATCACCCCGATCTCCAAAATATCACCCGATCTTCTCCATATCACCCCGATCTCTGAAATATCACCCGATCTTCTCCATATCACCCTGATCTCTAAAATATCACCCGACCTTTCTATATCACCCCAAATGCCGATATGATGATTGACGCCATCCTGTCACATTTCAATAAGGCCCGTCCATGATGCTGATGTCACCATCATATCCCTCATAAGGAGTTTAAGCACCAAAAGTAGTTTCAGAAGGCCAGATGCAAGGTGATATATTCAGGCAGTTGACTGAAGCTTTGACCACCTATGTCTCCTCCGTCCTGGCGAATTTTGACATGATGTAAGAGGCAAAAATGCATGTTTTTGCCTCCTCTTTCATATGGCAGGCTTTTTAGAGGAATATTCTCACTTTTCAATTTCAAATCCATATTTGTATATTTGAATGAAGGGATGTTTTAGCGACCATTTTCGGGGCAGATGCAGATATTTCTTGCATTCATTGCTACATAGAGAGGAAGCAGCTCGCATTGATGATCAGAAATATCTTGCCACTGTCCTGTTTCAGATATTTTCATTATTGCAGATCGATGAGTAAGTTGCTTGCATTAATGACTCCAAAATATCTTCTATCTACCCTATCCCAGATATTTGACGCCATAATTGATGTAGCTGGGACATCCTTTTAGGAGGAGATATTATTCTAATATAGCTCATAGAGCAAACTTGGTGGCCGACTCAGGCCATTTTTTTTGGAATGCTATATGTATGCATTCTTATGTTGTAAATAGGGTTGGAAATTTTTTGGGCATTCTGGTCTTTCTATTTCCAAACAAAGTTTTCATATAATGTAACCTTGCCTTTCATTGGATATATGCAAGTTATTTTACCTCCTTTGCTGATTTTCCAGTTTTGTGTGAATCTGCCTGAGGTTGTCCGTGAACATTCTATTCCTCTCAACCCTATTGCACCTTACCTCTGCTAGAATCATCTAATTTGTGTATGTTTACTTTCTGTATCTGATTATATTGTGCATTTTCTCAGTGTTGTGGAAGTCTCTTTTAATCTGTCTGGTCCATCACCCTTTATTTTCAAGTTTTCTGTTTCATCTTCATTTTAAAGCTTTCCTTCTCCCTTTTCCCCTCAAAGTTTAGTAGTTTTAGGTGATAATCAGGCAAGGAAGCCAGCCTTCTCTGGAGGTCTAATCTCTTTGAGCAAGGTCCCACACCTTGAGATCATTTGCATTGTGTCATTGAGAAGGGTGCAATTTCATGTGACAATAGTCTTCTCAAAAGGAGGATGCAAGATGACTAGAGGGGCTATGGTTCTTGCGAAGGGTACTCAGAGAGGTACTCTATTTAAGTTGGAGGCATGCACTTCTTAGTGTAATAGTTCTTTTGACTTGAAGAAAAGATCTATAATCACTTCATCCTCACCATTGAAACCAACAGTGAAAAGATGTGTTGCTTCAACTTCTGATGGTAGTGCATATTGGGTACCTAAGAGTGCTCATGCTTTGGAAATGAAACTTCCTACTGAGAAGACAATGTTATGGCATAAGAGACTTGGTCACATCAGTGAGAAGGGTCTTAGAGCCCTAAAAAATAAAAACCTTGTTGAGTGGTTAGATGATTGTAATCTTGATTTCAACTTTTGTGAACATTGCATATATGGAAAGCGTAACTGTGTTCAGTTTTACTTGAGTTCTCATAAGTCTTCTGGTGTGTTGGATCTTATTCATTCTAATGTGTTTGGTCTAGTTAATGTTCCTTTGATCTCTAAATCTCTATATTTTGTGTCATTCATTGATGATTACAATAGAAGGACATGGGTTTATTTTCTTAGAAGCAAATCTAAAGTCTTTAGTCAGTTCAAAGAGTTTAAGGCTTTTGTAGAGAATCATACTGGTAAAAAGATTAGGTGTTTGAGAATTGATAACAGTAGAGAGTATTGTTCTACAGAGTTTGAGAAGTTCTGTAAAGAACTTGGGATTAAAAGACATAAGATAACTCCATACACCCCTCAACAAAATGGAGTTGTGGAGAGGATGAATAGGACATTGATGGAGAAGGCTAGGAGTATGCTTAGTGGAGCTAGCCTTGAACAAAAGTTTTGGGCTGAAGATGTTGCCACTACTTGCTACTGGGTAAACAAGTCTCTTACCTCATCTCTTGTTGATAAGACACCCATGGAGGTGTGGTCTGGTAAAAAGCCTTCTTTAAGACATCTTCATGTTTTTGGTTGTGAGGCATATGCTCATGTGCCTAGGGAGAAGAGGTCAAAATTAGAGAACAAGGCTATTAAGTGTATCTTCATTAGCTATGGTGTCGGTGTGAAAGGGTACAAGCTTTGGGATCCTATGGCCGAGAAAGTGTTGCATAGCAGAAGTGTTATCTTCAGAGAGCTAACACCTTCTCTTATTGCTCTACAGCCAGAAGAGAAAGAAAAGAAAGAGGATGTGGTTCAGTTTCCTTCTGCCCCTGAGAAGACTGAACCAAAAGACCCTGTGAGACCTGATGATGAGGAGAGCTATAGCAGCTCTAAAACCTCAAAATAAGAAGCAAAACCTCAACCTCAGCCTTTGAGGAGGTCTACACGAACAAGGAAGCAACCTGATAGATTTGGATATTCATTGCTAGATTCTAGTTGTGCTTTTTCCTTGATTACTAACATTGATGAGCCTAGAACTGTGAAAGAGGCTATGGGCATGAAAGATGCAGGTTCCTGGAAGGAGGCCATGGAAGATGAGATGGATTCTTTGGAGAAGAATAAAACTTGGGACTTGGTGCCTTTGCCTGAAGGAGGAAACCCGGTGGCTGTAAATGGGTGTTCAAGAAGAAATTCAGTGTAGATGGCAGTGTTGAGAAGTATAAGACTATATTAGTTGTGAAGGGGTATTCACAAGTGGAGGGACATGATTTTGGTGAAATTTTCTCTCCTGTTGCAAAGTTAACATCTATTAGGTTCCTATTATCTCTTACAACTACTTATGACTTAGAAGTGGAACAAATGGATGTGAAAACAACATTCCTTCATGGTGATTTGGAGGAAGAGATTTACATTTCACAAGCAGAGCATTACATAGAAAAATGTAAAGAAAATTGGGTTTGAAAGTTGAAGAAGTCTTTGTATGGTTTGAAGCAATCTCTTAGGATGTGGTACCTAAAATTTGATGCCTTTGTGTTGTCCATTAGATTTCTGAGGTCAAAATCAGATCATTGTGTGTATTACAAATTTGACAATGATCGCATTCTCATTATTGTATTGTATATTAATGATATGCTATTAATTGGGAATAGTAAGAATATGATTTCTGATTTGAAGTCTCGGTTGTCAGCATAGTTTGAGATGAAGAATTTAAGGGCAGCTAGGTACATTCTAGGAATGGAAATTAGAAGAGATAGAACAAACATAAAATTTTGGTTAAGCCATAGTAAGTATGTGAAGACCGTGTTGGAGAGATTCAACATGGCATATTGCAGACCATTGAGTGTTCCTGTTTCTTTGGGGACAAAGTTATCTATTAATGATTGTCCAAAGTCTCCCTCTAAGATGGAGGATATGAGTAGATTGCCTTATACTAGTGTTGTTGGTAGCTTGATGTATGTTAGGGTCTATACAAGACTAGACATTGCCCAAGTAGTGGGAGTCCTTAGTCAGTTTATGGCTAATCCTGGACGGGTTCATTGGGATGTAGTGAAAAGAGTGTTTAGATATTTGTGAGGTACTTCTAAGTATTCCCTATGTTATCATGGTTATCCTATAGGACATCGACATTCCATGAGTATTCATGGATTTGTGGATTCTAATTGGGCGGGTGACATTAACAGTAGGAGATCCACCAGTGCTTATGTGTTTACCATGTTTAGTGGTGCAATCAGTTGGATGAGTAAGCGGCAACTTGTGGTTGCTTTGTCCATGACAGAAGCTGAGTACATGGTAGCTACTCATGCTTGCAAGGAATCCATTTGGCTTAAGAGTTTGTGTTTAGATATTGGTGTTGATGCAGGATAGATTACTATCTATTTTGATAATTAAAGTGCAATTTGCTTAGCAAAGAATATGACTTTCCATGCCAGAATAAAGCATATTGATATACAGTTTCATTTTGTGCAAGGCACGGTGGAAGATGGGAAGGTGATATTGGAGAAGATAGACACTTTGAAGTATGTTGCGGATGCATAAATGAAACCAATGGGCACTGATAAGTTTAGATGGTGTTCGGAGTCTATGGGCCTCTCGGCCTATAGTAGTTAAAATCCTCTCAGCCTATAGCAATTAAAATCCTATTATTTCTTTTGGATCTTACAAGGTGTTCGACAAGTGGGAGAATGCTGGGAATTAAGGTGTCTCAACCTTGGTAAATTTATGGCATTTACTTTTTACTGTGGTAATTTTGTGTTACTGTGCAGTAACTTTCTCGTTTACCATGCCCCGTCATCTAGTGACTAGATATGTGACTTGCCAGTGACTGGGAGGTGACTTGGATGGTGACAAGGAAGTTGTATTTTGTCCTCTTATGGGGGATAGGCATCCCACCTTATGGTAGAGCTTTTCTACCATGGGTTGGCATCTTGTGGTGCGTGTAAGGAGTTATGATGCATAAGTGTTATGACAGATTCCTATGATAGAATCTATGACGCGTAAGAGCCATGCATAGAAGATTCTATGATAGGTGAAGACAAGTGTTGAAGAGCATCTTTGAGGAAGGCATCTTTGGGCACCCAAGTTGGGTTATGACATGTTGTAAGAGGAATATGCTATTTTTTAGGTAGTTATGACAGATTCTCTTACAACTGTAAGAGTTGTCATGTATGATGGATTATATGACAACTGTAAGGTACGTAAGAGCATCTGTCATAGCCTATTCTTGGGTGGAGTGCCCCATCTTGTAAAGGACAAATTTGCCATGTGTATTGGATGTAAGAGAGGCTTTTGCATGTAGGACAAGTGTCTATGAGTGGGTGAAAAATATCATGTGGCCAAGATGGATACCCATCTCTAGAAGCTTCCTCCTTTGTGCCTTGTAACTATATAAAATAGGTGCTTGGTGTTGTATTATGCATAGTGTTTTGACAGGTACTATTACGCTACCAGAATAACTCTAGAAATAACCTTCGAAGACTCCTGAGAGCTTGCATTACAAGTGTGTTGTAAACATTCCTTGTTTTGATAATACATTGTGCAGGTTTTGGAGTGTGGGGTTTTTCTCCCGAAAGGGTTTTCCTCATGTATATCTTGTGTCTCTCTGTCTATGTGTTGTGTTTGCATTTATTCTCTATATTCACATATGTAACTATAAAGGTTTAAAAAGAATTTTCACTCTACTTTCCTCATTAGATCGGTGTAGTAAGCGTTTCCACATACCTTGCTTCCTTCCACATAAAACTTTATATGATAAACAATTGAATGCTGTCATAAGACAAATAAAACTTGAAATTGGAATAAATTTTAATGGAGTGTTTGCAATGGATTGTGTAATTATTAGCATTTGATTTCATGGAGAGTGACGGTGATTTGTTTTCCTATAGTTGTTGTAGCTAGATTGTAAATTGCCAGAATTGAACAAATTGATTTGTTTTCTGAGTAAATTGTGTGTATGCTGTGAGAATTAGTAGTGTCATAAGACCCCCAATTTTTGGCTACATTATTTATGGTCATACTTGATTTACTATTGAAATTGAGCTCATTTTATTCCTTATTGTTGGAATCAAATTTTCTTCCACTTTAGTATTTCATTTATTTATTTATTATTGGTGGCTATGCTTGAATGTTTTAAATTGTTGGTTATGTATCATGTTATGTTATCTATCCTATCCATGATGGGCCTTTTATGGATTGTATAAGGGAGTAGAATATGGAGAATGTTCTAGTTCTTGGTGTGCATGTTACTAAAACTATGTTATATTGAATTCCTTAATTCATTGTTTGGATGCAAGTGAATGTTGTGCGAAGTGTTGAGAAGTTTTGAATGGTTTTGTGTTGCTATGGATCACTTGATGTGAGTTATCTTGCTGATAACTATGTTTGTCATCCCTGGATAGCAGTGATGATGTAAATTAAATTCTTGTATGAGCTTAAATGCTTTCCTTAACTGTGTCTATGAGAATGAGATGTGTAGAGATTTTGGTTTAAATCTTGCTCTTTGTAGATTGCTTATGGTTGGGTGTTGACTTAGTCCACCAACTATGGTTGATCTACTTGTCTTGTTCATGTTAGTCTTAGTTATCATACCATTCTCCTAGTGTTTGGACATTAGTTAAATGTAAGGGGTTGTGTCTTAGATGTAAAGGCCATGTTATTAAATAACATGTGAGTGTTGTTGTATTGTTTGGATGTGAGTTCTATAACTACAATCATGTTTGACATAGTGTAGGGTATGATGGAACCTTAGTTAGTGCATGAACACATATTATTTATATATTTATTATATTATTGATGTTTCTTTGCTCTTGCTGAGTTGCCAATCTTGTGAATTTGGTTTTTTCAGGAGTTTATCCTTGGTGGTTTGGAGGTTTCCTAGCTTGATGCTAAAAGGGATACAAATCTTGTGTGAAGAAGCTGCTATTTTGTGTATTCCATTTTATGGATACTTGGTGTTTAGGCCATGAGAAAGTCTTGTGTTGCCTAGTCAATCATGAATTCATGATTGTGTAGTGTTGTTTGACCTTTTTGGTGTAGCTTAGTTGAGCATTGAAGTGGTGTTGAGAGTAGTCTTGCACCTATGTTGGTGTGTTGTTGCCACCTTAGATGTGCTCCTAGTGATTAGTGGGTTGCTAAGCCTTGCATGTTGGAAGTGCTTTTGCTTGTAAGAGGATGTGGTTTAGATTCTTCCCTTTGAGAACTTGTTGGTTGAACCTAGTTTTGGTGGTGTAGAGCTAGAGTGTTAGACGAATCCTCTCCTTTTGGGAATGTAACGTGAGGAAGTACCTCATGTAGTGAAACCATGTTGAGATTTGAGGCATGTTTTTCTAAGGATGCAGGTGAGTATTGGTGCCTATAGCCTTTAAGAGCTACTTTCTTGATCCTTGAGTCCTAGTGTTGTGGGTAGTGTTCGAGAAAGGATTGCTGAGAGTGTAATCTTATGTTGACAATTCTTCTTGGGAGTCAAAATTGTAACATTGTGAGTTTTCTCTTGGGCTTAGTTAAGAGCGTGAGACATTTTCTTGGCATAGTAGTAGTCCTAGGTTATAAGACTTTGTCTTGCTCGTGGTCTATTGAGCCTTTTGGCTATATCTTCTTCTCATTGTAGTGACAACTAGATGATAGAATGATGTAGTCTTAGAGGAGTTTTTATGCACATGATGGTTGGTTTTGACTTAGTTGACGCACCTTTGGGGACTTGTTTCATTTCTTTGAGACCTCGACTTGGTGATGGTTAGAAGAATTGATCTTTTGAGATCTATTGTGTTTGCAAAGGATTGTGTACTGAGTGTACTTTATCCTTGTGTTTTTGCATGCTTCCAAGAGTAAGCCTAATGTTAGTGGGGGAGGATGTAATGCCCACCCTAGTGTTCATCTGACGTGCTTTCTATTTCATGTATTATATGTTGTATTGTATGTATATTAGTGTATTATTTTATTCTTTGGCTTTGATATATTGTACTGAACTTTCCGATGAGGTCTGTGGTGCCAACGAGGGGTTCTAAGGGTGTATTCTGCATGACCATTGAGGTTTTTCCAATGAGGTTTTACTTTTTTATTTGGTTTCCAACTATGCATTATGGGATGCATACGTTGTGACTGTGTATGTTAGAATATTGCAGTGCTTAAGCTTCACTATTTTCACTATACCTGTTATAGTTGTGATTGTCGTGTTTTTCCTGCATTGTGAAATGTTGCCATTTATGCATCATGTTCTTGGATCATGATAGTCCTAGATGATTATAATGAATGTGATTATTTTATATCATGTGTGATTATACCATGTTGGAGTGGATTATGTTGCTTCAGCTATTATATGTGGAGAAGGCACGCCTGGAGGTTGACTTGAGTGTGCATGTAATTACATGTGTTAACTAATGTGGGAAATGTGGAGAAGGTTGAAATAGGACGATAAGACATCTCACCCTTATACTTGTGTTGTGGAAACCCATAATGTGTGATTAAATTAGTTGTGTGTGCTTCCTTAGCATTCTTGCACTTTAATTTAAATTGTTTTGAAAAATGTGTTTTCTGTGTTTTTAGAGTATTTTGATGATTTAATTTGAAAATTATTATCCTACCATTAGAGAAAACATTTATTGAATCATATTATATTGAGGAATGAATTTAAGAGATTTCATTTTATTTCCAAAATTTGATATTTTTCTGTCAAAAAGGTAGAATTGCATTAATTTAGAAAATTGAATGTTGGGTACGGCATGTTTGGACTTTTTAGAATAATATTTTGTTAAAATGTAATTACCTATTTGGAATAGTTGAATTCAATTGATTAAATATTTTCCTATTAGTTTAAGTGATTTGTTTGAGAGTATTTAGTGAAATTAGAAAAAGAAATGAAATTAGGGCTTTTGTATATAAGGGAAAAAGAGACTTATTTCTCATAATTTTTCATTTTTAATTTCTCCTCTCTCTCTCTCTCAAACCCTCTTCTTGAAATAAAGGAAAGAATTTCTCCATGGATCAAAAGGAAGGTTTTCTTTCTCACTTGGGATGGAGTTTGTGTAGTTGATTTACCAGAGGGTGTGTGACTAAAGATTGCTTGCAAACTCTCTCTTTTTCTTAGATTTCAAAGCATGGTTGAAAGGTAATCTCCTTGGTTTTATTTTTGCTTGCTCTTCCTTTTCCATACTACTTCAAGTTGTTTTCTCATGGATGCATTTAAATTGGACTTGAGTTGTAGGAGAATGTAGAAGTTATTTAATGTAATTTGTATATGTTTTATGTTTTGAAAACATGGAAAACCAAACAAAATTCTACCAAAATTTTCCTTGAATCACCCAACTCGATTTTATTGGATATTTGGGATGTTGTTTCCATTTGATATAAAGGGTTGTTCTTCAATTTTCAATAAATCTTATAGAATAAAAGTTAGAAAATATTCCAAGGTGCCATAGGGAGCTTTAATGGTGGATTTAGGGCTTTATGGTTATTTTGTGTATTGTAAAAATATGAATTTTGCATTTGAGACCTTATATGATTGATTTGAATTGTGCGATGAGTTGTCTCCTTAATGTATGCATGTTTTTCATCTTTTAAACCTATGTTGTGATTTTTGTGAGTTTTGTCACCTTGATTTCCATGCCATGCCCAATTGGTCAAATTGGTGCGTTGGACATGTAGGAAGAGGTATAGAGGTAGGAGAGGAGTGGCTTTCACTATGCACCATGATCCGAAGTGATCATAGGAACTAGAAAACTGTGAGAGTTTAAATAAGATTAACATTAATCACATTTGGGTAAATAAAATTTAATAATAAGATCATCTACACCAAAAAACATTTTGCGGTGACACAATACCTAGTTATGTGTTTGGGTGTAAAGAGAATTTTGCGGTGATACAATACCTAGTTATGCTATGTGGAGGTAGTACCCTCATGTATGCTGTGAGGAAGTTTATTTCCCTCATATTTCCACTCCCAGTCCTAGCTTGTCTCTCTTCCTTCTTCCACTATCAAATTTTGACTCAGCATGTGATGTTTACCATGTGATTGGTTATGCATTGAGATGTCTGATTCATGCTTATCTATGTGTGGGATAGTCTATGATATATGCTTGTTTGGCATGCATTGATGGTTGAGAATCTCCCTTATATTTGAATGCTGTGAAGTCATTCTATTATGCTTATTGGGAAGTGTGCCACATGTTATTTATATGCATTAGACTGGTAGTTGTGCCATGTGTTAGTTATATGCATTGGATTGGTAGTTGTGCCATGTGTTAGTTATATGCATTGGATTGGCACTTGTACCATGTGTTAGTTATATGCATTGGATTGGTAGTTGTGCAATGTGTGTTGTGTGCATTAATTGGCATGTATGCCATATGTTGTTATGTATACCCTAGATTGTGTGAGATGATGCTAGCGGGTTTTCCATGATCACCTTCTTCATAGCTCTGGGGTTGCCTAGAGTTGCATAGAGAACTATTATGCTTGACGATGGCAATATGGTTGGGAGACAAGCAACATTTCCCCATTGGTCCTTCGTGATGATCTTCAAGTGTTGTACACTCAAAATCATGACTCAGTGGCCTAGGGTGGTCGAGTCAGCTTTGGTACACACACAGATCCTCTCTCCTTGCCACTAGACGAACCTCCATGTCACTCTCACTCTCGTGGAAGTAGCTAGTCGAGAGGAGGTGAGACATTGTAGTGGTTTGGCTCGTTGGAGATCTAGACTTCATGGAGAGTGGTCAGCTAGTCCTAGGGCCTATGTTGTGCATTTGTTCGAATGCAATGTTATGTGACCGTTGTTGTAAATATAATTATATGACTCGAAGGGTCACTAGTCACTATTCTTCTGTTTGGGTTTTTGATGTTCCAACGATGTGTGGGTTGATTGTTGTTTTGGTTGATTTCTTGTTCAAGTTGGCATTGTCATTCATATTGTTGGATGATTGCTTGTTGAATTTGAAGTTCTTTGAATCTTTCCAATTGTTGTTGAATGACTAGTTGCTCTTGTTATTGTCTAAGGTGGATCTCCTCTATCTTGTTGAGGATTACCTTCACCCACTGACCTCTGAGTCTAGGGCACATTCGTGAGCCTAAAAAAGAGAGAGATGGTTTAAGCTAACCTTGACTTGACCTAGGGCTTTGACTTAGGGTTTGTGTGGCCTAAGGTTTGACTTTGTTGACTTTGTTTGACCTTGTGATGAAACCAAGGGTTTTGACTAATGTTGACTAAAATTGACCTTGTGTTGGGACCAAGGGTTTGTAAACCTTCTATGCTGCTAATATTTTTGTTCTTTTTTATATTTGTATGCATGCAAGCCTATATGAGTGCAAACATGTTTTTTTATGCTTTTTTGACTATTTATAGAAATGAAAGTGCTTTTTTCTATTCTAGGAATTAGAAAATGAATGCAAACTAGTATGAGATTACCTAATGCAATTGAATCTATGTTTTTGGTTTGATTTTATGAATAAGTGGATTAATCAATCTATGCAAGGGAAATTGCTTTTAATCTATGAACTTTTGAAAGGGAAACTAATTAACAATGCAAATCTACTTAGCCTATCAAGGAAAAAACATGTATTTACTTATCCCAAGAGAAAAGTTTTGATTATCTAATTACTATGAAATGAACAAAAGTGTGAAGGAACCTGGAGATGCGTGAGCCTCCACTAACCTTTAAAATCATTGTATTTGCAACCTCTAATCCTCTTGTAGCAATGGGGTGATCCTCTTGGCAATAATAAGAAAAGAGAATCAAAAGAAGCTTTGAAGCTTTGAAATGAGCTCAATGAGAGCTTGATGAGAACTGTGGTTTGTGATGTGAGCAACATATGGATGCAAAATGAGCTTTTCAAAAAGCTAGACGAGATAACAAATAAAAACAAAAGGCTCTAATGTCCTGTATGAGCATATGGATGCTTGATTTGGAGAGCAATAACTTGCAAGAACTGTGTGCACAAATAAAATTGCCTCCCAAAAAGGGGGAGCTTTGAAGCTATGCAATAATGAAAGATTTTAATCTTTAGAAAACTAAAGAAAGAAATAAAGCAAGAGGCTCAAGGGACTGTGAAAAATATTGTGAAGAAGGGAAGAGCATTTTCCCACTTTTCAACTTGTCAAATAATGAAGAGGCGAGGGGGGTATTTATAGGTTTGAAGAATGGATGAGAGGTGAAGAAGAAGAAGAGTTAACTCAATTTGATTAAAGAGTTAACTTAGAAGACACAAGAGTGATTTGGGCTAAAATTGGAGTGATCTACCCAGTAATAGCTTATCACTCAAGAAGAAATGAAGAAAGAGGAATGCATGAGAATGCATGGGTTGATGATTTAAGATAAAAATAAGTTAAATATGCATGTATGGGTGAATGAAAGAGTTAACTTTATATTTGGCTTGAAATTCCATGCAAACAAGAATAAAAATGGGTGAAAATAGAGCTATTTTGGGCTAAACGTGCAAGTTAACCACGACTAGGAAAAACAACAGGGTCACCCATGGGTCACCCCTTTCACCAGTCAGGGTCACCCGGGGGTGACCCATGGGAGACCCTTAGAGGAGGTCACCTAGGTGAAAGTGTATGATGGGAGATGGAAGAGGAGGAAAGAAGGAGATCTGCCTCTAAAAATAGGTCAATCATGTGTCAAAATATAATCTCCACTTGCAAAATTAGGATCTCCCAAGGGAGGTCTAGAAATAATAGGGGGAGATTTGGATTGGTTGAGTGAAATTGAAAACCGAAAGTTGGAGATGGCTTGGGAGGACCTCTAGAAGGCCTCTAGGGATGGGAATGGATGAAAAACATTGGGGAAAGGTGAAAACATACCTACAAGACACATACAAGGCTTATGAACAAAGTCATAAGAACATGAAATGCAAATTCACAAGTGTCAAAAAGTGAAGGTAGAGAGAAAATGACAAAGGGGAAACAAAACAAGAAGGAAGAAAACACACGTCACCAAGAGAAAATCTTTTGAGAGCATGTTATTTCATGTGTACATGTATGTGACAAGGATTGTGAGTCATCATCAAGGTCCTCATGGAGACTGTGCATGATTTTGGTGCTTACATATTTACCCCCTTAGGGATGGTAGTCTACTTGAAAGGTAGGTACCGTTCTCGAACTAGGCATTACTTGTTGATTTGCAATACTACTTGCAATAACTAGTATTAGTCTGACATTTGAATATATCAAAACAAGTAATGAAAATTGAAATGATGAACATACTGTAGATCATGTGAATGCAACTAGTTGTTTGCCTTTGTTGGAGAGACCTGTAGGGATGAATGCATGCAAAATGATAGCATGAAAGATGCATAAAAGAAGTAGAAGACATGCTAAGCTAGAGAGGAGAATAAATTCTCCTTTTATTGTAGATTTTGAAGAACATATTTGATTTTAAGGGATTTTTGAGGTTTTACAAATTTTTAGGTTTTTTTGGAGATTTTGTAAAGGCTTGATTTGGCACTCCTTGATGTATTTGAATAACCTATGTTTAAGATATTTCTACCCTTGCCCCCTTGCATGGGGAGACTTGCACACTTGAGGGCACAATTTTGCTCTTTTGACTCTATTTGGAGGAGTGACTTATGGTCAGACACTGTTTTACAAATGAGACCTCATTGTTTAAGATCTATACATAGCTTTAGTTGACATCTCATTCCTCACTTTTTCTCTTGTGCATATGTTTGGCTAGAGCTTTTATTTTTCTTATGAGAATGCATACCTAAGATGATCACATATGGATGATGCAATTTGTTTTTGTCTTTTTTTGATATGTATGATATACAATGTGTTTGGGTGTGATTCACAAATATGAAATGCAAAGTACTATGTTCTAAGTGCTATGAATGCCATGATGTTATGACATGTTTTATTTCTTTTGATTTTATATGATAGCATGTATGCAGATGGAACAAACAATATGACTACTCTTAAGTATGATTTTCAATCCAGGGGATTACAGGTTATTCTGGTATAAGAGACCTACTTAAGTTTGTGAGATAGGAATTTAGAACTCAAGTGGGGAGTGGGAAGGAGATGAAGTTCTTCCAAAATTTTGGCTTTCCTAAAGGCTAAACATTGATCCTTATCTATATAAGACAATCTGACAAGCTTTCAACTTAGACAAGTAACAAAGTTTATAGATGTTCGCTAGACTTAGATCAGAGGTGGCAAATAAGATAGACCTGGGGTAAATAATAAATGGGAAAGAAACAAAGTCCCTAGATAGAAAATGATCCTAAAGACTACTAGACTCTTGTTTGCTCAACTAGTGTGTGTGCTTTGTACCTTTCTCTTTTATTTTCTCTTATAGAATGTTACCCTTGAGGCTTTGAGCTTAGACTGATCTCCACCCAAGAGTACAGACATTCAACAATCTTCTCTCTTTCACTCTTTTTTTTAACTCTCTTTTTTTTTGTATTTTTGCAATGCCTCACTTGAATTTCTCATTTTTTTGGATTTTTGAGTTTTTTAAAAATGAATGCTTTTGGAACTTTGGATATGCAATAATTTAATCTCTTAATTCTCATCTTTTCTTAACACTCTTATTTTGATCACTCATTTTTTTGTTCACTCATATTTTAGATTGCTTCCTTTAGAGATTTGATCCTCCTGACATTTTTGGCCAGTGAAGATAAGGGGCTGAGCGCAACAAACATTTCATAGTCTAGTTGGACTTCTTTTCTACTAGGGAAGAATTGGGGAGGTCTACTTGCAAGCTTCCTTTGAACACTGTAGGTTTGAATACTGACTTTGTTTAGACCTAGGATCATGGCTCATTAAGACTGGGAATGAAAGGGGAGAATGGCAATTGTGAAAATAGGGAATCTCAAAACCTAAAAGGATAACTTATACTTAAGAAACCTTAGAATCCTTACTGAAATTAAAATAATACAAGAGTGAGTCATTCAATGTAATGCAAGATGAACAAAATGCTACTAAAATGCAAGAAAAAAAATTCTTTTTTTGATGTTTTTGATTTTGTAATTTTTTTTGTATTTTTAGAAGATTTGATTTTTTGGATGTTATAGGCTTTCACAATGTTTTTGAGATGCTAAACTCTTCTCCTTCCATAATGCACAAGAGGTAGTGTCATTTTTGACATCTTCCTTAACTACATATGGACTTATCCAATTTAGTCTCAACTTCACTTGAAAGTCTTTGCAAGGACACTCGAAGACTTGGTATAAAATGTCTTTGTATTTAGTGAGGAGTTTTGTGTACTCACATGTTTCATTGTTTGATGATTTCCCCCCTAGCTTTATAATTTTCTATTCTTGTATAATTTCATTGTTTGTTTTGAACTTTTGAGGGGTAAATGAGGTTGGTGTTGACTCTCCTAGTTTCTGTGTGGGTTTTGGTTCGCCTTCTTTAGCCATGATTTCAATCATATGAATGTTTATGTCAAGTTCAATTGGAATGGCCACTAAGTTGAATGGAGCATGAGATTTTGTTGAGTGGGGATCGAAGGGGAATTCTCCTATTGCCCCCTTTCCTGTACATTTTGAGGTCTTGGATATGTTTTCAATTTGTTTTGATGTCTCTCATTTTTCAAAAGTGTTGGTTTTTGGGTCACTAGTGGTTTCCATGGTCTTTCCCTTCTTTTTGAATTCCTCAACTCTATAAAGGCTAATTTAAGGATTAGGATCTCCTTTGATGATGTGAGTTTGTCCCATGTGTGAGAAGTGTATTTCTTGAAATAATGTGGAGGGAATGGTCCTCATCCTATGGATCCAAGGCCTTCCTAGGATCATGTTGTAATTGGTTTATTTACTGATGACATAAAATTTAGTTGGGAGGGTTTTGGGACCCAATGTGATTTGAAGATTGACTTTACCCATGGTTTGAATGTTTGGGTTATCATGAATTCTAAGGATGGAAGTTTCTTTTGTGATTTGAGTCTTTTCATAACCCATTATTTGAAGAAGAGAAAAAGGGACCATGTTGATTGCAGACCCATTGTCTATCATTACACAATTAATGGAATAGTCTTAAACTTGGACTATTAGATGGAGGGGGAGATCACCCTGTTTAGCTATGTCATTGTCTAAGGGTAACTTTTCAAAATCACATGTTGAAGAAAAACACTTTTCACTTGGAGTGTTTTGAACTAGATGGCCTAGATTTAAGGCTTTGAGGAGAGCATTATTATGTGTAGGAGAACTCTTGATAAGCTCTAGCATGTGAGAAAATTTTGAATTTCCAAAGGTGTCATCTAGTTGTTCTAGTCCTTGAGTGACACAAATTTCTTGATCTTTATCTAATTCCACATGGCCTAAGGTGTTTTGATCAAAGGTGTTGGGACTAAGTTATTCATCTTGGGAGAATGTGTCCATGAATGCTTTTTGTTGACATTTTGGGAGGTTTGATATGAATCGATGGTACCCCCAGCACGACTTGATCTCATGCCCCCTTATCTTGTGAAATGAGCAATATTTATCATGATTGTGATCTTGAGGTTTATGACGATTATTGTATGACTTCTTGTTGGTTTTTGGGGGATAATTGTTGGCATTTTCATTTCCCAAATTTGTATGACTATTGTAGTCACAATTGTAGTTACCTGATGGTGAAGTGTTTGTTGACCCATCTACATCTTGATCGTTTGTCAAGGATTTGTTATTTATATCATGGTTTATCAACCTTCCATTAGCATCATTCTCCCTTCTTCCATTATCAATAGTGGCTTGGTCAATTCTAAGGGCACTTTTGAGCGATTCTTCATATGATTTGTAAGGAAGATTTTGAACTTCTTGTATTTCATTGTTTAGATTATGTAAGAAGAGATCACAAAGTTCCTTATGATCTGTGTTTGGTGCACTAGTTGAATAATAGAGAACTTTCCTCCATCATTTGATAAAATGTACAATTGACTCGTTGACATCTTGTTTGATTGTTAAAAATTCTTGTATTCTTGTCTTGACCAATTTGTTTATGCCAAAGGCAACCACAAATTGATTGATGAGTTGCCTAAAAGAGTGGATTGATGCTTCTGGAAGTTGACAGTACCAATCTAGAGTAATACCTTCCAATGTATTTAGAAAAATCTTTGCTACCACCCCATCTGAAGGAAGGAGTTCCTATACTACTATGATGTAAGCCTTGATATGAGAGTTGGGATCAGCCTCTCCTTTAAATTTTGGAAGCTCATGGAGAGGCTATGGTAGTATGAGCTAATGAATGTTGTAGTAAAAGAGGCTCCTTTAAATACTCAAGATATGTTCCTAAAAGGGGGTTATGTGTAGAGGGTTTTGTTCCTCCAAACATTAACCCTTCAAGTGGAGCTTGTTGATCTTGTTGAAAGGGTATTCTAGATTGTTGATAACCTAAAAAATTTGGATGACCAGATGGTTTCATGCTTATGTTTTGAAGATTAGGTGGGATTTTTTGTGGTTGATTTTGCGTCATAGGATTCCCACCTAATTGATTGAAACTTGTTAGGTTGGATGGTGAGGGCAAGGGAGGCCTAAATGCTTCATTATGTTTGTCGTATGAATGGAAGTTTAGATGAGGGGAATTTTGTATTGCCCCTTGGCTTGATTCAATCTTTTCAACAAAATGATTTCCCTATTCCCTAGGTTTTTTTGCAATGTTGTTTCGGTGAGATTGTTCAACACTTTTAGCCTCAAGGGTCTTGATTTGTTGGACCAAACTTTCTATAAGGTCTATGAGTGAGGCTTTATTCATTCCTTGAGTTTTTCCACCTTGCGATGGATTTCTTTGCATTGGGGTTTGAGTGACCCTATTTGTTCTTTTTTGTGACATTTCAAATGTTGTGGAATTTTTATCTTGATGTACTATGTGGAGTGATTTTTGTACCTCATGAGCTTCTTGTAATTCTCTTGACAACATAATTCATTGTCCATTTTGGTGGCCATTTTCCTATGCTTGTTATGGGTTGATCATCTTGATGGATCTTAGATTGAATGTTCACATGTGTTTTGATTTAGTCAAAGTTGTGGGGATTTTGTTAGATCCATTTTGGATTTGTAATTTTACTCGGGGGGACATTCCCTTGGACTTTTTGCATGAAACATTGTGAAATGTATAAAAATGTGAAAGAATCCATCCCAAAAGGATTTGTTGAATGATGATGAAAGTGGGATCTCATAATGAAACACAAAAATCTCAACCAAAAGGTTTTTTTTCTTCACGTCAGGTTCACCAAAATATGTACACTTAAAATCACACTAAAAATCATGACTCGGTGGCCTGGGGTGGTCAAGTCATCTTTGGCGTGCACATGTACCCTCTCTCCTTGCCATGGGGTGAAACTGTACATCACTCTCACTCTCATAGATGTAGCCAATCGAGATGAGGTGAGACATGGAGGTGGTCTAGTTTGTTGGAGAGTAGGAATTCACGGAGAGTGGTTAGCCAGTCCTGGGGCCTATGTTGTTGTACATTTGTTTGAATCTAATGTTTTGTGACCATTGTAAAGATAACTATATGACTTGAAGGGTCACTAGTCATTGTTCTTCTATTTGGGTTTTTGATGTTCCAAGATTGTGTGGGTTGACTATTGTTTTGGTTGATGTCATTCATATTGTTGGATGATTGCTTGTTGTATTTGAAGTTCTCTGAATCTTTCCTATTATTGTTGAATGACTAGTTGGTCATATTGTTGTCTAGGGTGGATCTCCTCTATCTCATCGAGGATTGCCTTCACCCACTCACCTATGAGTCTAGGGCACATTCATGAGCCTAAACAAGAGAGATATGGTTTAAAATAACCTTGACTTGACCTAGGGATTCGACTAAGGGTTTGTGTTACCTAAGGTTTGACTTTGTTGACTTTGTTTGACCTTGTGATGAAACCAAGGGTTTTGACTAACATTGACTAAACTTGACCTTGTGTTGGGACCAAGGGTTTGTAAACCTTCTATGCTACTAATGTTTTTGTTCTTTTCTTTTTTGTATGCATGCAAGTCTATATGAGTGCAAAAATAGTTTTTGTGCTTTTTTACTATTTATAGAAATAAAAGTGCTTTTTTCTATTCTAAAAATTAGAAAATGAATGCAAACTAGTATGAGATTACCTAATGTAATTGAATCTATGATTTTGGTTTGATTTTCTGAATAAGTGGATTAATGAATCTATGAAAGGGAAATTTCTTTTAATCTATGAACTTTTGAAAGGGAAACTAATTAACAATGCAAATATACTTAGCCTATCAAGGAAAAAGCAACATGTATTTACTTACCCCAAAAGCAAAGTTTTGATTATCTAATTACTATGAAATTAAAAAACCATGAAGGAACTTGGAGAAGTGTGAGCCTCCACTACCCTTAGAAATCCTTGTATTGGCAACCTCTAATCCTCTTGCAATAGTGGGGTGATCCTCTTGGAGACAATAAGAAAAGAGAAGTAAAAGAAGCTTTGAAGCTTTGAAATGAGCTCAATGAGAGCTTGATGAGCACTGCATCTTGTGATGTGAGTAGCATATGGATGCAAAATGAGCTTTTAGAAAAGCTAGATGAGATAAAAAAATAAAAGCAAAAGGCTCTAATGTCCTGTATGATAATATGGATGCTTGATTTGGAGAGCAACAACTTGCAAGAACTGTGTACACAAATGAGATTTCCTCCCAAAAAGGGGGAGATTTGAAGCTAGGGAACAACGAAAGATTTAAATCTTTGGAAAACTAAAGAAAGAAATGACAAAAGAGGCTCAAAGGCCTGTCAAAGAACTTGAAAAAGCTTGTGAAGAAGGGAAGAGCATTGTCCCACTTTCCAACTTGTCAAATAATGAAGAGGGGAGGGGGTATTTATAGGTTTGAAGAAGGGATGAGAGGTGCAGAAGAAGAAGAGTTAACTTAGTTTGATTAAAGAGTTAAATTAGAAGACACAAGAGTGATCTGGGCTAAAATTGGAGTAATCTACCCAATAATAGCTTATCACTCAAGAAGAAGTTAAGAAAGAGGAATGCATGAGAATGCATGGGTTGATGATTTAAAATATAAATAAGATAAATATGCATGTGTGGGTACATGAAATAGTTAACTCTATCTTTGGCATGAAAGAAGGGGATCTGCCTCCAGAAACAGGTCAATCATGTGTCAAAATCCAATTCTCCACTTGCAAAAGTAGTATTTCCCAGGGGAGATCTAGAAATAATAGGGGGAGATTTGGATTGGTTAAGTGAAATTGAAAACTAAAAGTTGCAGATGGCTTGGGAGGACCTCTATAAGGCCTCTAGGGGTGGGAGTGGATGAAAAACACTAGGGAAAGGTGAAATCACACCTACAAGATGCATACAAGGCTTAGAAACGAAGTCGCAAGAACAAGAAACAAAAATCAACAAGTGTTAGAAAGTATATAAAAGTGAAGGGAGAGAGAAAACAATAAAGGGGAAACAACACAAGAAGGAAGAAAACACATGTCACCAAGAGAATTGTTGTTGAGATGATGTTATTTCATGCTCACATGTACATGACAAGGATTGTGAGTCATCATCGGGGTCCTCATGGAGACTGTGTGTGATTTTTGTGCTTATAAGTGCTGGATGGTTTCCTTGTCTTCTTTTAGGTTGAATATGTCGTGCTTCATGTCTTGTTGTATCTTGGAAAGCATGATGGATTTTGGTGTATTTATGCACTTGTAAATTATTTCAATATTCTATATTATAATCTTTGTAAGTAGGTCCTTTGAGACCTTTGTAATAAGATGTAATTAATAATTTGAGATGATTTATGATGTTGGCTATTATTCATCCATGTTTAGGATGAAGGCCATCCAATATTACAATTATTGGATGTAATCTTGTATTTTTCCATTCCTCAGTTTGTGAGGACGTTGACATGTTTTGATAGATTTTACATGTTAGAATTTTGCTATGTCAACATGTTTAGATGCATTTATTTGGTGTCATATTTGATGTTTATGATTATTTGTGTTGGATCTATTCTTCTCACATAGGTGGTGAGGGTCCTATCCTCTCTTTTGGCATGGATCGACATTGTTGTTGAACTTGCATAGCATATGTAACGCTTTTGTCCTTTTTGGCATGTGGGCATTATGGGTTCTTCACCTTATTGTTTTTGGTTAAAATGAACCCTATTTGGTGGTAAATAATGTTTTGAATCATTGTATAAGTTTTCATCCAATTATGGGTTGAATTGCTTAATTTTGGGCCATTTTAGTAATTTTTGCATTTTTGGACCTAGGTTTTGGAGGAACACAACACTAGATGCTAGTGTCCTAGGATCCCAACACTAGGCACTAGTGTCCCAGGACTACAACACTGGGCACTAGAGTCCTAGGCAATGGGTACTTCCTTAGGGCTCCATGCTCTACCAGGTTGTCTTGTTATGCCTGTTCAAAGCCTTTCGTGAAGTTTGTTGTCGTAAGGTGCTCATTTGACCACCTGAGTGTAACCATGGTGTCATTTTTATGATGTGATATACACTCTTGGATTATTCCCTCTTTTCTTTGGGAAGCGTACCTTTGCATGAGTTTGACTAGTGACCATTCTGGTTGGTTGAGGACTTGTACCTCCTAGTTGGACGATCCCGTGGGTGTGCATTACCCTTGTGTTTGGGATGTCTTATATAGTCATGAAATGGATTGAAGTGGATGTAACCCTCATCCTACTTCATGCATTCATGAGAGAATGAGGTCATGGACGTGTATTTGATCCTCATCATGGAGTGAGCTCCACCTCTTGCTTAGTCATTGATGAGGTATAAATAACCTCATTTCTTTAATGGATCAAATAGCCTTTTTGCACTATCCAATTCCCTAGCCTTGCCAATTTATTTATTTTTATAAGTGAATTTATCTATTTTTAATAAAATATTATACAAACCCTAATTTCCTAAATTGATTGAAACTAGCTTTTAAATGCTAATTTAATGGCATGAAAAGTTGGGTAATTGTGTAGGTTAATGCATTGCCTAAGAAGTGGACATTATGCAGTAGTGGACAAGTGCACCAGAAGTTGGGGGTGCCAAAAATTTTAGGCTTGCATTTAATGAAGACTTTGTTTTATTATACTATTTCTGTGCTTACCCAAAAGACATTATGACTCCACTTGGAGTCCTTTTTATGTGTAAAAGACAGTAGTAGTTAAGATCTTGTTTTTCATATATAAGACTTCTTCAATTGGTATTTTCCCACCATTAGAAGTTTTTGAAGTAGTTCACCTTTTGTTGTTGCTCAAAATATGAATATAAATAGACACTATGGATGAATGAAAACCAATCCTTTAGTTTTTTATAATCATCTGAGTTGTACTTGCAATTTTTATGAATGGAAATGATATTATGAGTTTCAGTTTCTTTAAAAAAATATATGAAGATTTGAATGGAGTTATCATGTGTTGTTGAAGCGATTGAATGTGACCTGAGTTAAGACAAGTTTCTCCCATGAGCTGGCCACTCGCGAGACTGTAGGATAGATAAGTATTTTCATTTTTGTGGATGTTTTTATTCAGTTGAAGATAGTTTATGTTTAGCTTTTGTCATTAACCTGTAGTGTGTGTTGTGTAAAAGTTAAACTATTGTGTATTGTTGTTTGAAACTTTTTGTGTTCATTAGAAGTTTTTCGATGCATCTGCCTTAGCTAGAATTACTATTTTCTGATGGTTAGAATTAGGAGTGCTTATAGCTTAGCAAATTACAGTTGTGAATTGATAGCATAGAATTTATCTACTTTCTAGTGTAGAGTTTATCTTCTTTCTAAGTGTAGAATTTATATGCTTTCTAGTTGTTGGTTTCCAAATCAGTAGAGGGTTTGCCAGCTCCAATACATAGGCAGATTCAACCAACAGATACAGGAGGTTGTGTGAGTTGCCTCCCCTTCACTTCTGGTTCTGCCGCACCAAGGGGGGTATCCCTATAGCTAAAGATGTGACATTGACTAGCCCAATGACAAAAGGATTTAGCTTGACAAAAATAGGCAGAATACTCTCATGTGTGGACTAAGATGTGCATGATACATCACAAGGTTGGCAACATTCTTGGACATATTTATCTAGTTGTGGATGAGAGTATGCAGGGGTCCTAACCCTACTCCTACAAACTAACAGGATGGAAGTATGAAAAGATGGATTTTATATATTGGATGCAAGACAAAGGGTTTTGGATCATAACTACTAACCTAGGAGCAGACCAGTGCCTATCTTAGGGCAAGGAGTCAACTAGACGTATACAAGAGAATGGATTGCATTTTGGATTCAAGTTTCAAGGGGTTAGATTGATGCTTGCCTTACAAACATCACCCAAGGATAGGTACTTAGCTGCCTCTACTTACATATATCTAGGCTGACATACAACCCTCTCCATACTCCACCTAAAATAATTTAATCCACTCCTTGAATGGAAGTTAGAGATGAAGCATGTGATACATAAATCCATACCCTAGAACCTGAGAAACCCTTAGCAGCCAGATTCATAAGAAGGAAAAACATGCAACACATGGAGACAAGAAGATAAACACATGCAGAAGAGCATTTTTCATATAAAACAACAATGAAACTAAAGATAACTGCAATGCACATTCATAATGCAACTCATAAACTCCAAAATGAGATAAAACAACAAGGAAATACCCTATTTTTTGCTATTCACACAAAAATGCCTAGGTCTTCAACAACCTCTGAAAATGAGTTACACAGCCTACTATATACAGCAAGGAAGTTGAACTCAGCATTAATCACATGGCAATTCAAAATTTTCCAGATACAGTGCATCATGAGAAAATGGTGCTCAACATTGAATGCAGCAGGTAGAGGAGGAGACATGGTGGTTGAACTTGAGCCCTACGCCACCGCCTAGGGATTCACATCTTCAATCAAGTACTTGATCTATCCATGCCTTGGCCCATACCCTGTAACATCTGCCATTAAAGGCATACCAACCTGTGGCCTTGGGAAATGCAGTGGATTGTGCACTTTGAAACTTTCCCGCCAAGAATCATGACTTGACTTTTTCAAATCATGTGGGAACTAATTATCCCACATTCACCCCATAGCAACCTCAATAATTTATAAGCATGACCACACCGAAAGACAATAGTCGGTGATTTTGCTCTTGACGACACCAGTATAGACCCCATCATGATGGTTCATGCCGTCAGAAAAACAATCCTCATCCGCACCGATATTGCTTCCCCCACTGATGATCCACCTGCATGATCACTTGACACATAATATCACCCCGATATTTCATATCACCCTGATATGAAATATCACCCTCATCGGAATATCACCTGATAAGAAAAATATCACCCTAATGACCAACCTCATCGGTGCAACCTGATGCATCGGAGAAAAATCCTCCTCATCATATTCATACCAAATACCTCACCGATGATCCACCTATACTTGCTCATGTCCTCATAGGTGATCAATGGGACCCTCACATATCTGTTGATAATAACTGTCATGCCAAAGACCACATGATGCATCTCACCAGATCCTGATGATGTCACCATCATATTGACAAAGTAGGGTGATATTTGTAAGATGACTGATGTTTAGAATATCACCCCTCGCAAGAAAATTAGGTCGCAAGATAGGCAGATATCAACCCTCACTTAAAATTGATGTCCGCACCTTGGGGTGATCAAGTCAACATGAGGTGATAAAACAACAAGGGGGTGATCGAACATAAGGGTGATCATAACTAAGATCACCTGACATTTGAAACATGAACCCCCTTCAAAATATTGGGTCATATTGAAACTTTGTAGTAGCATTGGGGTGATCTTTGAATATGAATGATATTTGAAACATCACCCCCTAGGCAGAAGATCAAGTCATATATGAAATATGACCCCCCGCAAGAATATCAGGGTGACAGAAACCCTAACTTAGAACTTTTTTGGATTTTTTGGGAAGGTGCCTGCAAAATTAATTGCTTGAAACCTGAATATTCATGCAGGCACCAACATTGGCTCTGTTTGGGGATGCATGCCTCTTGCAGGCATGGAAAGAACCTTAGATCTCTGGAATGCAGACCGGCCCCTTATCCATTGGGCACATAGTCATGAAGCTACACTGACCTGCATCACAGAATACATTATTAAAATTTTACTTGGTGGCCCAGGGCCACCAAAAATGAAAAACCAAAATTTCCCTTTGTCAAATACTTGATTTTCTTTTGATTTCTTCAAATGAAGCCTGAAAACGTTTAACTGCCTGCAGTAACCCTCTTTGCAATTATTTATGCTGCTGCCCATTTCTTCTTTTTTAACAAATCTACAACCAGCTTCATCAACATACATTATCATCAGTTGTAGAATGTCATCATCATATGAGTCACTAATGCTTCTTGGAGAGATAATAGACTCACATGAAACAAATGAATCCTCCTCATAATTTTGCCCTTCTTCAAAAAATAAGAGCTCCTCTGTATCAAACATGCAATATTCAGGCACAAACAACATCTCATAATCATATTTATCTTTATAAACATTTAGATATCCATCATCATTATGCTCACAATTTTATCACTAGGGTCTACTTGGAATGTCTCAAAAGAAGGCATAAATAATTTAGAATGCAGCCCTTCACTGAAAGCTTCATAATTACCCCTGCAACCAACAGTATCCCCAACTATATGAGCACACACATCTGCAACATGTTCATTCACATCTAAATAGTGACCCTATTTTTTCTCTTCACCAGTGCACTGATAATCAAAAGCAATTTTTTTAACCTGTGCACTATGAAGGTGGTCAGAATCTCCAAGGAAACACTCATATTCAGCAGCCATATATATTTCATCATCTGAAAGGCTCATATATGCATCTGAATGCTGATAGTCACTAACATATTCATTGCCATCCCTTGAAACAACATCTATATTCAGAGTGAAACTCTACATATCCACCTCATATAAGTAATTAGGAATAACTGGGATATGCCTATCACTGTAGGATGCAACTTCATGTATGTCTTTCATTTCATCATTTGAAGAGCATTTTGCATCTGCAGGCTTCTCTTCTAGAGGTTGAGAACAATCTTTTTCCTCACCATTATAGGATGTGCCTACATTTTCTACAACATTTTCTTCATGTTTATGCATCACATCATGGCTGCACCCATTGTTGTGAGATATATCCCCCTTTACAGAATCATCTCTCAATGAATACACTGGGAAAGGAGAAAAACATTCACATTGAAAACTGTTTTGAAAACTTGCAGCCATGAAACCTACTGGCATTCCATATTTTTGATTATTTTCAATATCCATAGCAAATTTGAAAGCCTGGTGAAGTGTGGTTGGTTCTTTATCTCTCAATCTATAACTCATTTTCTTATCAAATGCAGCCAAATAAATTGTCAAGCATAATGCATCATTGGGCCTCATATATTCAAGGACCTGCTTGAGCAAGTTAATAAACCTAAGATTAAAGGCTGGAACCAATTCCTCATCTTCCTTTTGGATGTTCATGAAATGTATGATCAATGAGGATAAATCAAATCTTTCACCAAACTGCTCTAGAAATGCAATTTCTAAATCTACCCATGAAGAAACTAAACAAATAGGTAGGTCTAAAAACCAGACCCTAGCATCATCTTCTAATGACTGAACAAAAAGTCTCATTATTACATCTTCAGCCTCTACCTCATAATCTTCTATCAAATTGCAAAACATTTGCAGATGTTTGTTTGCTGACTCAGAATTTAATCCACTGTATTTAGGCAAACACTTTCTAATCTTATTGGGAATAACATTTGGGTAACCATATATTCCTATGAAATTCAGGGCTTTATATCTTTCAATAATAAATGGTCTTCTTGGAGAACACAACTAGGTTTCCTGCTCTAAACTCATCATTTTGAATGAAAAGATGAATACCTAGAAATATGTTGTAGCATTGATAGGTTCAATCAATAGAGTCACCACCTCTCATAGAGAGGACATAATATCAACAAGGAACCTTTGTTTTCTGGATTCATCACACCAACAAAGTACCACATGGTTCTTTGGTATTGTTGCAACAACTTTTTTGGAAACTAGATTTTCCAGCCTTCAAATCACTTGACTCTTCCCCAGCGGAGTCACCAAATCTGTTGGTGACTGGGATGGGCAAAACTTCACTAGAGACTGCAGGATAACACTTTCAAATCACTTCCCCAGCAGAGTCACCAGATTTGTTGGTTTCTAAATCAGCAGAGGGTTTGCTAGCTCCAATGCATAGGCAGATTTGGCCAACAGATACAGGAGGTTGCGTGAGCTGCCTCCCCTTCACTTCTGGTTCTGCCATACCAAGGGGGGTATCCCTATAGCTAAAGATGTGACATTGACTAGCCCAATGACAAAAGGATTTAGCCTGACAACAACAGGTAGAATACTCTCATGTGTGGACTAAGATGTGCATGATACATCACAAGGTTGGCAACATTCTTGGACATATTTATCTGGTTGTGGATGAGAGTATGCAGGGGTCCTAGTCCTACTCCTACAAACTAACAGGATGGAAGTATGAAAAGATGGATTTTATATTTTGGATGCAAGACAAAGGGTTTTGAATCATAACTACTAAACCAAGAGCAGACCAGTGCCTATCTTAGGGTAAGGAGTTAACTAGACGTATACAAGAGAATGGATTACATTTTGAATTCAAGCTTCAAGGGGTTAGACTGATGCTTTCCTTACAAACATCACCCAAGAATAGGTATTTAGCTACCTCTACTTACATATATCCAGGCTGACACACAACCCTCTCCATACTTCACCTAAACAATTTAATCCACTCCTTGAATGGAAGTTAGAGATGAAACATGTGATACAAAAATCAAGGATTTAGCTTGACAACAACATGCAGAATACTCTCATGTGTGGACCAAGATGTGCATGATACACCAAAAGATTGGCAACATTCTTAGACATATTTATCTGGTTGTGGATGAGAGTATGTAGGGGTCCTACTCCTACTCCTACAAACTAACAGGATGGAAGATATGAAAAGATTTGTTTTTTATGTTTTGGATGCAAGACAAGGGATTTTAGATCATAACTACTAACCCAGGAGGAGACCAGTGCCTATCTCAGGGCAAGGAGTCAACTAGATGTATACAAGAGAATGTATTGCATTTTGAATTCAAGCTTCAAGGGGTTAGACTGATGCTTGCCTTACAAACATCACCCAAGAATAGGTATTTAGTTGCCTCTACTTACTTATATCTAGGCTGACACACAACCCTCTCTATATTTCACCTAAAACAATGTAATCAACTCCTTGAATGGAAGTTAGAGATGAAACATGTGATATAGAAATCCATACCCTAGAACTTGAGAAACCCTTAGCAGTCGGATTCAAAATAAGGAAAAGCATGCAACACATGGAGACAAGCAGCTAAACACATGCATAAGAGCATTTTTCATATAGAACAACAATGAAGCTGAAGATATATGCAATGTACATTCATAATGCAACTCATAAACTCCAAAAATGAGATAAAATAGCAAGGAAATGCCCTATTTTTTGCTATTCACACAAAAATGCCTAGGTCTTCAATAACCTCTAAAAATGAGTCACACAGCCTGCTATATACAGTAAGGAAGGTGAACTCAGCATTAATCACATTGCAATTCAAAATTTGCCAGATACAATGCATCATGAGAAAATGGCGCTCAACATTGAATGCAGCAGGTAGAGGAGACAGGGTGGTTGAACTTGAGCCCTGCGCCGCCGCCTGGGGATTCACATCTTCAATCGGGTACTTGATCCATCCATGCCTTTGCCCATACCCTGTAACATCCACCATTAAAGGCATACCAACCTGCGGCCTTGGGAAATGCAGTGGACTGTGTGCTTTGAAACTTTCCCTCCAAGAATCATGACCTAACTTTTTCAAATCATGTGGGAACTAATTATCAACATTCACCCCGCAGTGACCTCCTCAATACTTTATAAGCATGACCACATCGAAAGACAATAGTTGGTGATTTTGCTCCTGATGACACCAATATAGACCCCATCATGATGGCTCATGCCGTTGGAAAAACAATCCTCATCTGCACCGATATTGCTTCCCCCACTGATGATCCACCTGCATGATCACCCGACACATAATATCACCTCGATATTTCATATCACCCTAATATGAAATATCACCCTCATTGGAATATCACCCGATAAGAAAAATATCACCCTAATGACCAACCTCATCGGTGCAACCTGATGCATCAGAGAAAAATCCTCCTCATCATATTCATACCAAATACCTCATCGATGATCCACCTGTACTTGCTCATGTCCTCATAGGCGATCGACGGGACCCTCACATATCTGGTGATAAGAACTGTCATGCCAAAGACCACATGATGCATCTCACCGGATCCTGATGATGTCACCATCATATTGACAAAGTAGGGTGATATTCTTAAGATGACTAATGTTCGGACTATCACCCCCCACAAGAAAATCAAGTCACAAGACAGGTAGATATCAACCCTCACTTAAAATTGACGTTTGCACCTCGGGGTGATAAAGCAAACATGAGGTGATAAAATAACAAGGGGGTGATTGAACATAAGGGTGATCATAACTAAGATCACCTGACATTTGAAACATGACCCCCCCTTCAGAATATCAAGTCATATTGAAACTTTACAGCGGCATCGGGGTTATCTTTGAATATGACTGATATTTGAAACATCACCCCCCAGGCGGAAGATTAGGTCATATATGAAATATGACCCCCCGCAAGAATATCAGTGTGATAGAAACCTTGACTTATAACTTTTTTGGATTTTTTGGGAAGGTGCCTGCAAAATTAATTGCTTGAAACCTGAATATTCATGCAGGCACCAACACTAGTCTAGAGTTTTCATGCTTCTTAGTATAGAATCTGAATGCTTTCTATAGAAGGATAAAATTATTGTTTCATTTCATGTACTATTTCAACTTTTTAACATGTCTAGAAAACTATTTCTCAATGAAATATCCAAACTCCCTATTGCAGACAACCTCAGACACTACCCTAGTCGATAAACTGATAATTTTCATCTAAAGTGTTAGGACCTTACGACAACTTGTCAATCATCGTGGTGTGTTGTCACATGATGGGTGTAGGCTTTCACTTGTGCCACCTTGCATAGTGCAATGGTGACGTCATCTTTGGTATTATTCTCATTGTTGTGACATCTTGTGTGCATGTAAGTGCATTGCGACATGTGAATGTCACACTTGCAACATGAAAAATTTGTTGGTTTGTGTTTGTTCAGCTAATGCCTTGGGCGAAAATATGGGGCATTACACCTTTGATGTCTATTATCTTATTCAATTTGACTATATTAAAAGAGTAAGGAAGTTCTTGCAACCCCTACTGAAGAACATGTTTTAACTATTTCTTGAACAAGTCTACATTTAACTTAGTTTGTTCTCCAATATACTATTGACTTATATCACTTAACATCTCAAAACAATCACTCAGAATATCCAAAATATGCACCTTGAAAAGACCTAACTCATGCTCAATTTTATCTATAGTTTCCCACCTAGGCTTCATCAACTCTTACCAAAAATGAGGAAGTTCCAAGCTCTCTTTAGTGAGGATATCTTCTTTTAGTAAAACTTCTAGAGATAACTTGCATAGCATCTCAAATCTTGGGAAAATTTGTGAATTCTCTTCCTCTTCTTTGTATTCTTCTATGATGGTGTTCACATCATCTTTGAGCAAGATAAAATCTTTTAGGGCTTGGATTGCCTCATCAATGGCTTGGCACCCTTGATCATGGATTTTTTCCAGCTAGCTCTAGGTGGTTCTTGCCACATGCTTCATCTTTTCTAGCTCATAGATACTTCTTGTTTAGAAAAGACCACTAGAGGGGTGATGCTACCATCATCATGTTACAGAGGAGCTACTAGATGTTTCACATAGGCCCGTAACTATGCAACTTGTTCCTTTAGTTCCCTCTTAGTAATTTCATGCTTGTGCATTATTTCGACCACATTGGTCATAGAATTTTGCACATCCTCTATCTCCTGAGCTCTTGTGGAGTGACCCAAGTTAATGGTAGTGATTTGATAATCCTTGGCCCTAGACTCCTTGTTGTATACACCTAAAAATGACATGACTCTACTTAAATAAATATTTTAAATATTTATTTCACCTTCATGTTCCTCTATCAATAAATAAGTAAATTTATTTATTTATTTGACTCATCTTCTCTCATTTAATTAAATTCATCTACATCAACTTTATTCTTCTAAATAATTAAATAATTTTAATTATTTAATTAAAATCTTTAATTCTTCCAAATTTAAATAAAATGCAATTTTATTTAAATAAAAATCTTAAATCTCCAAAAATAAAATATAATTAATGTTTTATTTATTCATCCAAAATTATCCACAAATAATTAAATAAATTTATTTATTTAATTATGCTTTCTTATCTTCTAAAAAATCTTCAATATCTTCTAAAAATAAATTCCATCTTGTCATACAAAAGCAAAAGCTGAGTTAAAACAACTTTAAAGCAACTTTGTTTCTAAATTAGAAAAATATATTCTAATTTAAGAAAAACAAAAACTCATCCTCATCAAGAAAGTAGTTAACTCAACAAAGCTTCTTTTTGAATGACACATGTCCTTCTTCTATTCGCGCACATTCTCCTCCGTTGATCTTCTCATTTCTTCTCAACCATTGATCTTCTCTCACACAACTCTATAAATACAACCCTCTTCTTTTTCATTTGATATCCATCTTTCGAGTAAACTTATGCTACGGGAACTATAGTGCACCATTGGCACCCCACTATCATCACTTAATCTATCATCCATACTCATATTTGTGTTTGAAGCTCATCTTCAAATAACAAGTATCATAGCCATTTCTCTTTTTCATCTTGAGGAATCGAAGCAAGGAAGCAAGCTTCCTGAGGGCCAATCTTCATCACATCAAGATCGAGAAAAGAATAGGCGAGCAATTGAAGACAAAAGGCAAAAGGTTGTAAGTATCTTATTTATTTTAAATCCTTTTTATCTTCATATTTCATTGATGTTTGGGTTTTTATTCTTCAATTGATTACTCCCATTTTTACCCTTACACTTGTCATCTTTATCTATGATGTGTGTTGAAATTTATGCAACCATGGATCTTGAAACATCTCTTGAAACAAAGGATAGTGCCCTAGCCTTCTTTCTTCTTTCATGGGTTTATCCAATTTATTAATTATGATGGAAAAATCTCATGATGCTAGCTTTACCATTTTTTGCCTCTAACTGAGACTTATTTGAATCCATTGGGGCACCAAAGAATTATCATCAATTGTACTTACAACCTGCTATTGTGAAGGAGGAAGTGATTTTTCCCGATGTCCCTAGGTTTTATTTATTCTTAGCTAATCCTTTGGATCATTCTCTTTATTATGAGGGGAGATAGATGGTTCATGTGTTGACACCTACTCAAACAATGGCATTTCCACTTGTATTTCTATTTTCTCAACCTCCTTTTGAGGACTCAACTGTTTCTCACTTATGGCTTCTTGTTGTTGTCTAACCATTTCAACTAGTACCTCTTCATCAATTTTGTCCTTTATAAGCTTAGTAGGCTCCTCTCTGTTCATAACATCCTCTTGTTCCTCCAACTTTTTACTTACCTTGTAGATATTCTCTAGGGAAGGATGATCTAGTTGTTTTTATGGTGAGTCTGGAGGGGTATCCAAATCAATACTTTCCTACTCCAACACAACCTTGTTCACATTGGAGAGGATAGAATGGATCATGGTTGGAATGCACTCTACATATAGGTGCTCTTTATCTAAAGGTTGAGAGATGGGAGAAGAAGCGATGGATTGGGAGATAGATGAAATAGTCATAGACATGATAGGGAAAGAAGGAACAATGGGAGACATAGTAGGTGCAATAGTGGGAATAGGGGTTTGAACTTGTTGAAAATATGGAGATGGAGGTAGAACTAAATAAAATGGGAGCAGGATCAAAAGTGAAGGTGGGAGTGAAGTGATAATAGGGATGGATGGAGTGGGGTGAGATGGGAGTGGAAAACTGGATGGAAGGGGAAGGAATGTGAGGTGAAGGAGTAGAAGGGATATTAATGGAAGAGGTAGGGGTGGAGCTGAGATGGTAGGGATAATCTGAGGAGTATCATATTTCTTCTTCTTCAACCTCCTAGTTAGTTGAGCTTCTGGTCCTTGTTCTTCATGTTCTTCCAACTAATCTTGCTTTCTCTTATATACCTGAGTTTATGATGGAGGAGGCTTCTTAATACCCCTCATCCTAGTATGTGTAGCAGAGGGAGCCTTCTTTTCTTTGCCTTTCTCCTTTGTAGGTGGGATTTGTTCTTGGGCTTCAATACCTTCCTCACCTTTCTCAATCTCTTTCCCTTTGGCACTAGAGGCTTCACCTACCTTAGGTAACTCTTCTATTTCTAGAACTTCTGGTATTCCTTTTCTTTTAGGTTTCTATTTTGTATAGGTGAGATATATACCTTGAGTTACCAACTTAGATACTTTAGCATCAACCCATCTTTTTCTATACCTAATGTTCTTCATCAAATCATCTAAGGAATTGACCTCTTCTTTTGCCCATTTTGGCAGAGGAATAAGATCATTGAAAACTGCATCATATTTATTTTTCTATACCTATTTCCCATCATCTAAAAGTTGATTTAGGACTCAATGGATATTAAACAATATGATGTGATAGGCCAAGAGCCTTGAGTATCTTCTCTTCTTTACTTCATGCTCATTAGGTAAATTGACCTAGAAATCCTCTAGATGGGGTATGTGGTAATAGTCATTTCCCACTAGTTGCTCCATTTCTGATTCAGGTCAAAGTTTGGCTTGGCATTGTAGAAACATAGGTGATAACTTTGGATTTACACATCTAAATCATTTGCAAAGGGAAAGGAGGGGCATAAGAATAGACCATTCCCAACAATAAGAGGGAAGGAGGCTACATTTTGGCACTTCTCCACTAGGAGTTGATGATATTCACAATTTTTTCTAGTGCATTCCAACAAGATGATCTTATCTGTTGGATATTTAGGTAGTTTCTAGGTAGTGCTAGTGAACCCTTCAATCATGAGATATGAAAATTTTGGAAATTTGATAAACCAAGATCCATACTTCTTCACCAGCTCCATTTCTAGGACTAACAATCTCTTGTTTAAGTCATCCTCTAGTATCCTAGTGATATACATTGTGAAGGCATCATTAACTCTCTTATAGTGAGTCAGAGAGTTCCCTAGCTGGAGCTAGGGGTAGTAGTCATAGACCTTAACCTAGCCTATTGCATTGCCAATAGTGCCATTCTTAGTCAATCCATGATAATGAGCATTTATTGCTAACATGTAGACCACATAGGAAGTCATGTAGAACTCCCTAGAGATTGTTACTTGGGTGAATTGGGTATGTAGATTATCACTTATGATTTTATCCCAATGGATCTTCTCATCCCCATTCAATATCTCCTCTACAAACTTGAACATCCACTCACAAAAGGTGGAAGTAGTAGAAATTCCCATGACTCTACTCAGTAGAGTCACTAGATCATTGATTCTACTTTTGAAATCACTCCTGTAAAGGGTTCTAGGGAGCTTGGATAAAGTTGGTTTGGGAGTCTTCATCCATCTTGAGTTGATAACCCTTCTGCATTAATTGGGATCCTAGTTGTAGACTGTTATCCCATCATCCTAAGTTAAATCCACCATGACTGGGCATAGAAGAATTTCAAAAGACTTAGCAATGGTTCAAACTAAATATTAGCTACTACCCTTCCATCATTGGTTATGATCCTCCTTAATCCTTGGTGATATTGTTGAGAAAATTTCATGATAAGGTCAAGACATTAATCATAGGTGGGAAATCATACTGCTTGTGCTATGCCATTGTAAACTAACTTCTTTTCTTTCTCTGTTGGATTAAGTACAAACATTCTTTCTTTGAACTGTTCAACATCCACATGATCCAAATCTATGTTAGCTACATTGTTCTAGATTGAAGTTATTTTGGAGGGGGGAAGACCCCTTTGAATTTGTACTTCATGTCTTTTACTCTAGTCATTTACCTTGCAAAATAGAAATAATAATGAATATTCCTTTTGAAACCCATTATAATCAACTAAAGTCATTTATGTAGGAATATACTACTCAAAATGATATTAAGAGCTTATATTAAGAGATTCAAAGATTAAAAATGTAATTTTTCAAGAAAATCCAATTAGACTAAATGCAATAACCTTCTAATTATTGTTCTTGTTACACCTCATTTTTAGAATAACTATTTAAGACATATTTTAATTATTTAAATTATGGTATTTAGATAATGCTTGGAAAGACATGATTTTCTTTTATATTTCCAATAGAAAATGGTTATAATTTGATGATTGTTCTTTCATACACGCATGGATGTATAATTCCATATTTGAATGCCAAAATGATTGTGAAATTTTAACTTCGTTTGATATCATTGTTAGAAAAATTGATAGATAAATGATATGAAAAATGAATCTATTTGATTTAATGAGATTTTATGATTCATATTATGATGCTGCAAATTGATATGAAATAGTTATCGATTATATATAAACATATGTTAAGTCTGATTGGACTAATTACTTTGATGTTATAATGAAGTGAATGCAGGATACAATTCATAACCTTTCCCAGTTGAGGAGGGAGAGCATCATCAGGGAGAAGGTTGCAGATGGAGTATAATTGGTGATCTATACCATGCGTCGAGAACTCATGTATTCGCACACTTCATTGGTCTAGATGTCGTGACCTGTTTCAGTTAGTCATGCATAAAACTCTTACATCTTGGTCTAGCCATGTCATGATTTCATATTAGGTGTATTAGTCTCTAGTTTTCAAATGTCGGCATCATCTTTGTCACCACTTTGATTTCAAATAGTTTCCACAAATAATGTCCTTCTATTCGTAAGTCTATAGTGTCGAGTATGGATGGATTTAGCACCTTTTTCTTTGCAATTAAGAAGTTTTATCTCTTTTGTGTCTTTTGTGTCCATTAAACATGTTTGATGCAGAGTTTGAATTATTAGTGAAAATATTTATGTCCTTTGATTTCCAAAAAGAATAGAGTTGAGTCTAAAAAACAATTTACGAGATAATTTAAATCCTCCTTTTTAGAAAATACTTTAGAGGCATGGGAAAAATTGTTTTTGTGTTTAATCAAAAGAGTGTGAAGTTAATGAATAGGAGTGTGCTAGCCATGATGGCCACCACTCTCCTACATTCCCTCCCTAGAAGTCTCATACCTCGAGACCCATGAGCTAGAGTAGAGGTTAAGAAAATAATTTACATGAAGGTTTGCTGGTGGTGAAAGAGAAGAATAAGGAGTTGTGAACAATGAACAATGAACAAAAGGAGAGATTACTAAGAGCTAGGGCACATTTGGCATTGGTAATTTTATAGAAAAAGAAAGAGGTGAAACAAAAAAAGAAAGAGATGAAAGGAGAGAAGGAAGAAGTTTACAAAGAAGAGAATAGAAAAGAGTATTGTCAGGTCAGCTAATAAAAATAAATTATTATTTTTCCTTTGGATAGTGAGAAAATCTATTTTTGTAGATTGAGTCTCCATTTGGAACAAAAGTAAATAAGTAATGTTGCATACAAAGAACCTTGTTGCATATAAATGATATTAAGGCATTTTAAAAGAGAAGAAACTATTTTCCAAAGTATTTTTGATTGAATTTGGTGTAGGATTTTTATCTTCTATTTTAATTTATGAATATACTCCAATTTTTGGTATATGGGTTCTAGGGATTGAACTAGGGTTTACTCTCTATCATATATAATAAAATGTCTCTTGTTTTATATATAAGATTGCTATTTTATACACATAAATGTACATGCAAGTGGAATGCATACATATCAAGTATATGTTTAAAATAAGAATGTCTAAATTCCATAGAATTATACAGGCTGATTTTATCACAATAAATAGCTATAAGATACTATATTGAATATTATATTGGGTTCAATTTATATAGAGGTCTATACCAATTGACTTTTTGAATTTGAAGTGACTATATTGAATACGATATTAGGGTTGATTTATATAGACACACCATAATTTTTTTGTACTAGAAGAGGTTTAAAAGGGCCAATATGTACAAGGCCAATGGAGGTATGTGTTCCCTATTATACCATTATTGTTTTTACTCCATTTGTCATTGAACAACAATTCCTTCTAAACCTTAGTCACCTCATGAAGTTCCAAAGACTCTTTTATTCTGAGTAGGTTATAAGGTCATTATTTATACTCTATTTTCTTATACTTGCAAATATAGTTGGAAACATTAGAAAATTATATCTCTGTAATCCAATAATAGTATGTATTATTTGAAGAGGAAATTGAGAAGTTAAACTATGGTTCATTGTTTTGGAAAATTAGTAAAAGGGAAGTTAATATCTTTATGTTGTGGGTAGTAACAAGAAGATAAGTCCACTTTTCATGGAAGTCACGCAAGAAAAAAAAGCCTTGATAGAAATAGGTGCTCAAGCCTAAACGGGAGCCCATATGGAACATGCACCCGTTTAGGATTGGTCTCCCGAACCTAAATGGCTACCCATTAGGAATGAGTACCCATTTAAAAAAAGGGCATCCATTTGGTGAATAGGTGCCTATTCACAAAAAAAGTATTTATTTATTTTTTCTCACCTACGAGTTCATTTTTCATTATTTCAATAGCAAAACTGAAAGGAAAGAGGAAAGAAAATGGGTACCCGCATCTACTTAGATCTCCAACATGCCTCCATGACCTCCTTCCCTCATGAGAGTATCCTTCAGGTGTTTCTAGGTAAGTGGTTTTTCATTTTCATGTGTTTTTTACTATTTTTTAATTTGTATTTAGTTTTGAAACCTAAAATTGTAAGATCTTATTCATTAAAAACCAAAACCCTAGGATGCATTATAAACCCTAGTACATAATACAAACCCTAAGATGTAGTACAAACCCTAGGACCTTTAAATTTTAATTTGTAAACCCAAAATTTAGGGTTTAGGGTTTGTAACCTGTAAATAAAAACCCTAGGAAAAGTTTAAACATGAAACACAACTAAATAAATGAAAACAATAGTTATTAGATCTAACTTTGTGAACATGTAGTAGTTACATGGAATATCATAGGACCTCTATTTTTTTTAGAAATGTGATATGAACTCTTAGCATATTTTTAATTTGTAGTTAATAAATGTGTTTTGATTACTATTTAATTTAGTATATTACTATGATTTCATATTAGTTGATCAATTTATAGAATTTATTTGTGAACTTTGTTAATTCTTGTTCAAGGTCCTAAAAATTTAATTTTTAACCCCTAATCACAAACCCTTAACCCTAAAATTAGAACCTCTAATCTCAAACCCTAAACCCTAAACCCTAAACTTGGAACTATTAATTGAAAACCATAACTCAAAACTACAAACCAAACCACTAAACTCACATCCCAAAACCAAATAGTCAAACATGGACCCTAAACTTGGAACCCCAAATCCCAAAAATATAACTCAAATACTAAACATTAAAAAAAAAAAATGAACCTATACTCATAACCTCAAACCACCAACCCTTAACATTGGAAACCACACATACAAAACCCCAAACTTTATGGTTAAAATCAAAACCCCAACCATAAAGGTCTTCAAACTTGAACCCTAAACTCACATCTTCAAACCAAATCATTAAACATGAACCCTAATCTTGGAACCCTAACTCAAAATCTCAAACATTTAAAAAACATAAACACTCACAATTTTTTCCTACCTAAGCCATTGAACATGATTAAACGTGGCCTAATGAGGATCTCCATGAAACACATAAGTCAAATGCCACCAGGTCATATATTGAAATGATCCCTCACATGTATTATATAAATGTAACTATTGAATACAACCAATGAAGTTTAGACAACTAGTAGAAATGGTGAGAAAGATCTAATGGTCATTGTTCAATCATTCACTAGAAGTAATTTAGCTATCAAGACCTATGAAATATTAATACAATGTAAAAATTGGTGCTTAAAATCAAAACCCCAACCATAATGGTCTTCAAACTTGAACCCTAAACTCACATCTTGAAATCAAACCATTAAACATGAACCCTAAACTTGGAACCCCTAATCTTGGAATCGTAACTCAAAATCCCAATTTGGTCCTACCTAAGCCATTTAACACCATTAAATGTGGACCAATGAGGATACATGCAACACATAATTCATATGCCACCAGGTGATATATTGAAATGATCCCTCACATATTGTATAAATGTAACTATCATACAACCAATGAAGTTTAGACAACTAGTGGAAATGGTGAGAAAGATGTAATGTTCATTGCTCAGTCATTCCTAAAACTTGAAACCCCAACCATAACTTGGTCTTGAAACTTGAACCCTAAAATCACATATTGAAACCAAACCATTAAACATGAACCCTAAACTTGGAACCCCTAATCTTGGAACCCTAACTCAAAATCCCAATTTGGTCGTAAACCCTCAAAATTTGGTTTCATATCTCCTCAAAGACAATACTCCCTTGAGCGTATAATGGGTGGTTGAGGAGAATCCTCCATTCATTCCCTATAATCCCTCTCAAGATCCTCCTCTACAACATCATACACATCCATGGCCTTTCCATCTGGTAGCTACTACCTTGCATCTCCTACTACTACATCTAGTTTATATATGGGTATGGACCTATCCTCAGTAGATCACTTGGAATATGCTAGAGTCACACCCACATCAAATATATCCATGTATAGGAGTATATCATCATCAACACCATTATTGTATAAGAGTGGTTGCTTTGTGTAAAGTGGCCTCAATACCTAATCTAGCCTCATCTCACTTCTATGCACCCTATTATATAGTGTTAGGAGAGGGGGACATCCTAAATCTACATGAATTGTCACATGACCTATTGATAATGGAATCAAACTATGATAAACTTAGTGTATCCCCTTATGTACCAACACCTCTATACACATACTAGATCTAGTATGTGTCCCCTCCCAACTCTACATCTATGTGTGGCAGTGCTAGATAATCATTATAGTAGCCTATCAAATATCTATCTCTAGTAGAGAATATCTTCCTACTACAATGATCTTTGTCCCACTTCATAAGCATGGGATTATAATTTATTTAGTGCTATAACCACTAGAAATCTCACTATCCATCTCACTCTAATATGTTCAAAGGCCCAAGTGTATAATAGTCTACATACCGTGAGATTGTGTCTTGTCATAGGTATAACAAGTTAGGTCCTTGTATAAGTGACCGAGCATGCTTTGGCCCTTATATATAAACTATATAGAGATTCTCCATCACTCTAATGTAGTTCACAAGGCCTACATGTATGTGCCTACCCTACCCATCCATTATAACCACCATAGCTATGGTGATTAAAATACTCCTAATGAGAGGTTCCACCTCCCCTCCCTAGTCAAGTATCCTTAGGGGAATGTGCCTTGAAGGGTCACTTCGTATGTCCCTCCCTAGAGGATACTAGTACCCCTCACACACATAATGACATGGTCTCTAACTTCTACAATATCTACTTAGATGCTTTAAATGGGAAGGAACAAAATTTGGTAGATGTCTTCGAGATTCATGGTGAGCTCACTTGTTGATAGTTGGAACATTGTTGCATATAGATCCCATTGCTCCATTCTTTAATTAACATGCACTTACAATAGCCCTCCTCTAACAGTATAAATAACTACTATAATCTTAACTCTCATAGGCATGTTATCTTCTCTTATAATAATTCTTACACATGAAGTGATGTTATAACCTAGTTCCACAACCTCTCCTACAACTCTAGTGTCTCTTACAAGTGTTAAGCAAGTATAATTAGTAATAACTCTCAAAATCATCTTTAAAGCATGAAAAATTCTAAATTCATTATTGAGCACATATTTTCAAACATTTTCTAACTTTTAAATTTTTCTTGGAAAATGTCCCTTGGTTTCATATGTATTGTTATGCAATTAAATGTTTAAATGTATTGTTTAAACCATGTAAATTTATATATTTCCAAGTTTGAAACATGTATACACATGTTGTGTGCATTTAATATAGAAATTTCCAATTCCTAACTCAATTTTTTTTTTTTTTTGTAATTGTGGCTCTAGTTCTAGCATTGATATATGGATTAGTTACTGGATTATGAGTTCTTGTTAGAACAATCCCTACAAAATGAACCCCCACCTAAAAACCCCATCAAGCACCCCCATTCAAAGCCCCCATGCCAAAGCCCCCCACCCCAAGACCCCCTCAAAACTTAAACCCACAAAACCCCCAACCCCTCCATCTGATGAGTCTCACTTGTGAGAAGCCATTAATGATAACATTGTTACAAGTATGGGCCTAACCGGTGTTGTCATTGATGTCAACATACTCCTGTTGCATTGATGATAAGGATTGGATGAGCTGTGTGCTAAGGATTTTGAGAAAATTAGTCCTAATCAGGAACAGAGAAGAACAGTGAAGGTAGTAAGCTAAACATCCTAGCTAAGATGAAGATCAGAGGATGCACATCAAAGGGTTTGTAGATATGTGTCTTAAGATGATCCAGTAAAGATTTCAGAGGTCCGTATGAAGATCTAAAGAAGTTGTGGCTGCTTAAGTAAAACTAGTTCTGGCAGATGTTCAGAGGTGACAAAGTGACATAGATCGGTCCGGTGAGATCCGGAAATGAAATATCTTGTTCTGGGGATTTGGTGAAGTGTTTAGGAAGTCAATGTGAATTGAAAACTCAATTGGTTCATGGTTTGGATGTCTGCAAGCATCTATTCCATTGTGATAGTGATGATAGACTATGTTCTTGAGGTTCCAGATGAAGGAGATAAGGATTTCAGTAAGCAGATGTAGTGTGGATGTCCTTGGTGATTTAGGCAAGCTTGTGGAGGTCTTTGGATCATGTCCAATTCATGTTGGTAGTCTGCATTAGAGTTTGGGCTCACAATTGAAGAATAACTTTTGGATAATGGTGTTCTTCCTAACTTTGGCTGATCGGATGAGTTACACATCCTACGGATGATCTTGAAGATGTAATGTGAAGATTGGCATGTTCCTAGAAGAAGATTGAAGTCTCAGATCTGAGTGGCCGACAGTGTGTTGATCCATGTGAATTCTTTTGTAATTAGTTATGTTGTATTTATTTATTTGCTCTGTAATGTTTGCCGACTTAGATGATCATTCCTAAGTCGATGTCTTGTATAAATAAGGAATTGTAAAGTCACTCCAAAGTGTATCTTGGTGGGGATGAGAGTGTGGTAAAGAGTAGAGGAGTGAAAGGTAGAGTAGAAGTATTGGGCTTAAATGGAACCGATTCAAGCATGGTGAAGATGCTATTCTCCACTTCAAGTATGTGATACTTATTATTTTGTAGATAGTGTGTCTCTTGTAGGCAGTGGGCCTCTTATGAGCAGTGTGCTTGGGTAGTGAGCCCTAATTAGCATGTGCCATTTTGTTCTTTCTATTCTTCTAATAGAGAATACAATCTTGGGTTAATCACCACGTGGTTTTTCCCTTAACCGGGTTTTTCACATCAAAATCTTGGTGTCTTATGTGTTGATGTGTTTTGGCTCTTGATTTAATGCATTATGTTTCCATGATTGATTTATTATGATGCTGTTGAATTACAAAGTGGATTTAAGTGTTTAATTGGAAGAAAGTTTTGGACAACTGATTCACCCCCCTTTCAGTTGTCTGTCCTGAATCTAACAATTGGTATAAGAGCCAAGTTCCTCTAAAAGAGTTTAACTACTTGAGGAGATCTAGGATGTCGTCCTACAAGAAGGATAGTCCAAAGTTTGATGGAACCAATTTTAATCTTTGGAAAAGTCGCATGCAATGTCACTTGCAATGTATGGAAATGCAGTATTGGACCATGGCTTCAATGAAGTATACTCCTCTACAGAATGGCCCAAAAACTGCAAGTGAAATCACAAATGCTGAAAACAATCTGCGGACTAAAGAAGCTCTTCTAACTGCCTTGTCTGATTCAGTGTTGACAAATGTTGTTGACCTACAAACTACTTTTGAGATTTGGGAAAAGTTGGAACTTCTACATGAAGGAGACAAATATGTTAAATGTGCAAGGCTACAGAGTCTGAAAGGAAAATTCAAAAATCTGAAGATGAGAGAAGATGAAAATATCACTACTTTTATGCCAAGAGTAAATGAGCTTGTTTGTAGCATTAGATGTACTGGTGGAGTCCTAGATGAAGATGAGATTGTTGGCAAAGTTCTCAGATCCCTTCTTGCTTCTTATAAATACAAGGTTGCTAGCATTGAAGAATTCAGAGCCCATTCAGGGGTCAAGAGAGATCAATTGGTTGGTAAATTGGCTGCATTTGAATTGACCAAGTTTGGAGATGCCCCCCCAAGACTAAATCTACATTCAAAGCCAGTGCCTCTGTAAAAGGTAAACAAAGGTTTGATCCAGGAGAGAACTCATCAAGGAAACTATCATGGTATGAAAAAGTAAGAAAAGACCTGGAAGAAGAAGAAGCAGAAACTGCTCAACTTGAAGCCCTTATTGCAAAAATACTGCCAAGAGGATCCAATAAGTATGAAGGGAAATTGCCTTTTAAGTGTTTTAACTGCAATAAGATTGGTCATTTTGCCTCAATGTGTCTGAAAAGATTTTCAAGGCCAAATCCTAACAGATCAAGGTTCTAAAAGAATTGTTACTATGTTCATGAAGAGGATGATAATGAAGGAGTAACAGATGATGAATCAGAGATAGGAAACAAATCTAGAAGTGATTGGGTGTTTATTACCATCAAAGAAGAAGATCCAATGCCCTTTGAATCTGTCAATCATAAAGTTGTAGAAAGAGCTCTGGCTACCCAAGTTGAAGAAAAGGATGATTGGGTCATTGACAGGGGATGCTCTCACCATATGATAGGTGACAAAAATAAGTTCATAGATTTGGAAAGGTATGAAGGAGGAGTGGTAAAGTTTGGTGATAATTCTACTGGTAGAATCAAAGGTAGAGGAACTATTTCTTTTGATGGAAAGAACAAAACCGGTAATGTACTGTATGTTGAAGTATTGAAGCACAATCTTCTCAGTGTTGGATAGTTGGTGGACAAAGGCTATGATCTCCGATTCAAGAATGGGAAATGCAAGATCTTTGAAAGTTTTAGAACAGAGATTGCATTCGGTACTCAAACAAAAGGTAATATCTTCCATTTAGTTGGTACTGGTAAAAGTTGTCTATTTGTGCAAATTGATCAGAGTTGGTTATGGCATAGGAGGATGTGTCATGTGAATTTTGATAATGTCATCAAGATAAGCAACACTCAGGCTATAAGAAATCTTCCAAAACTAGTGAAACCTACAAATAGCTTGTGCAAAGAATTTTAGTTGGGGAAACAAAGTAGAGTCTCATTCAAAAGAAAGGAACAATCTTCTACTAGATTATTGGACTTAGTTCATATTGATCTATGTGGTCCGGCAAGAATCAGGAGTGTGCAAGGTGAGAGATACTTCATGTTATTAATTGATGACCATTCCCAGATGATGTGGGTTACTTTTCTGAAAGAGAAATTAGAAGCTCTTGAGAAATTCAAAATATTCAAGTCTATGGTAGGGAATGAAACTAGATTAAAACTAAAATGTCTGAGGTCTGATAGAGGTGGAGAATTCACATCTGGTGAGTTCATAGAATTTTGTGAGAAACATAGAATAAAGAGGCAGTTGTCTGCTCCTAGGACTCCACAACAGAATGGAGTAGTGGAGAGAAAGAACTGGACCATCCAGGAAGCATCTAGGACCATGATGATGGAAGCAAATGTTCCTCAGATCTATTGGAGAGAAGCTATCAGCACTACAGTCTATACTCTCAATTGAGTACAAATCAGAAGCAATACCGGTAAGACTCCTTATGAACTCTGGTTTGGCATCACTCCTAATGTGAAGTATTTCAGAGTCTTTGGTAGCAAATGTTACATTAAAAGAGATGAAGATCTAGGTAAATTTGATGCTAGAAGTGATGAAGGAATATTCTTGGGTTATTCTACTCAAAGCAAAGCATACCAGTGTTATAACAAGAGACTGAGAAAGATTATAGACAGTACAAATGTGAAGGTTGATGAAGGAATTGAAAAACCCTCAAGGTTTTATGAATATGATGAAGATGATTAGAATGATGTTCTAATTCAAGGAGTCCAAGCCCCTTCTGAAATTTAGATTCAGATTGATCTGGTAAATCAGGTAGAAGAGATGAGTTTGAATGAGCCTAATCAAGAATCAGAAGTGCAAGAAACTCCCAAAGTTCCTAGGTATGTAAGACTGAACCACTTTGAAGATTAGATCATAGGTGATAAAAGCAAAGGTGTACAAACAAGAAGAAGGATTGCTCAAGATTCAGAAGAGTACTATCTGATTTCAAAGATTGAACCTAAGATAGTGAATGAAGCTTGCAATGATGAGAACTAGACTAAAGCAATGGAGGAAGAGCTGATGCAAATTGAAAAAAATCACACTTGGGATCTTGTTCCCAGACCTAGAAATAAGAATGTGATTGGAACCAAATGGGTCTTCCAGGACAAACTAAATAAAGTTGGTGAAGTAATCAGAAATAAAGCCAGATTGGTCTGCGAAGGTTACTCTCAAATAGAAGGAGTTGATTTTGAAGAAATTTTTGCTCTGGTGGCAAGAATGGAAGCAGTCAGATTATTTCTTTCCTTTGCTGCCTTCAAGGACTTCAAAGTATATTAGATGGATGTCAAGTCTACCTTTCTGAATGGAGACTTGGAAGAAGAAGTATACATTGAGCAACCAGATGGATTTCAATTGTCTGATCATGGTGATATGGTCTACAAGTTGAAGAAAGCACTGTATGGACTCAAGCAAGCCCCAAGAGCCTGGTATGAAAGATTGGATAAGCATCTTTTAAAGATTGGTTTTAACAAAGGTACTGCTGACAATAATTTGTACTTCAAAATTGATCATGAAAATATCTTGATTGTTGAAGTATTTGTTGATGATATCATTTTTAGAGGAAGAGATAGTATGTGCAAAACTTTTGCAAATCAAATGAAAAGTGAATTTGAGATGCCCATGCTTGAGGAAATGAATTTCTTCTTGGGTCTGCAAATCATTCAAACTAAGAAAGGAATCTTCATTTCTCAGACCAAATATGTGAAAGAATTGTTGAAGAAATTTGGGATGGAAGAATCAAAACCAATGTGTACTCCCATGGCAACTGGATGTAAATTGAGCAAAGATGATGACTCTCCTAAGACTGATCAGAAAAAGTATAGGTCAATGATTGGAAGATTGTTGTATCTCACTCAAACTAGACCTGATATTATGAATGTTGTTGGTCTTGTTGCTAGATTGTAAGCTGATCCTAGAGAAACTCATGGCATGGCAATTAAGAGGATTTTTAGGTATCAAAAAGGGATAGTTGAGTATGGTTTGTGGTATCCTAGAGATCATAATTTCTCTCTTCATGCATATACTGATGTGGATTGGGCAGGAGATGTGGATGACTGGAAGAGTACCAGTGGTGGAGCATTCTTTTTGGGGAAGAGATTGGTTTCTTGGCTATGTAAGAAATAAAAGGCAATATCTTTGTCCACTACAGAAGCATAATATATTGCAGTAGCAGGTAGTTGCACTCAAGTTTTGTGGATGAAACAAATACTAAGAGACATAAGAGTGGAGTATGAGGAGCCTATCACAATCTTTTGTGATAATTCAAGTGCAATAAATATATCTAAGAATCCAGTGTTGCATTCAAAGACTAAACATATATCCATCAAGTTTCACTTTTTGAGAGAGCAAGTGAACAAGAATGAAGTCAGATTGGAGTTTGTGCCTTCCAAGGATCAGATTGTAGATATCTTTACCAAACCTCTACCTAAGGACATTTTTGAGTATCTCAGGGAGAAGTTAGGGGTTATTACCCCTCCGGTGATGAACTAAGGTGCACTGATGTGCATCAGTCTGGTGGATATCACAATCATATCTTGTGGTCCAGATTGATGATGGGGAGCTGCTACTCAGGGGGAGCAACCAGTATGATTCTGAAGTGGTGGAGTTGCAAGTATGTGCCCTTTGCTATTGATGTCAAAGGGGGAGAGAAGACATGTGAAAAACAAGTGGTTGTTGATCAAAGGGGGAGTAGGAAAGGAAGAGAAGTTGTGACAATGAGGAGAAGTTCTTGTCTTGATGATTAAAATAGTTTTTCACATCATATGTTGCCATCAATGATAAAGGGGGAGATTGTTGCAAGTATGGGCCTAACCGGTGTTGTCATTGATGTCAACATACTCCTGTTGCATTGATGATAAGGATTGGATGAGCTGTGTGCTAAGGATTTTGAGAAGATTAGTCCTAATCAGGAACAGAGAAGAACAGTGAAGACAGTAAGCTAAAGATCCTAGCCAAGATGAAGATCAGAGGATGTGTATCAAAGGGTTTGTAGATATGTGTCTTAAGATGATCCAGTAAAGATTCTAGAGGTCCGCATGAAGATCTGAAGAAGTTGTGGCCACTCAAGTAAAACCAGTTCTAGTAGATGTTCAAAGGTGACAGAGTGACACAGATCGGTACGGTGAGATCTAGAAATGAAATATCTTGTTCTGTGGATTTAGTGAAGTGTTTAGGAAGCCAATGTGAATTGAAAACTCAATTGGTTTGTGGTCTGGAGGTCTGTAAGCATCTATTCCATTGTGATAGTGATGACAGACTATGTTTTAGAGGTTCTAGATGAAGGAGATAAGGATTTTAGTAAGCAGATGTAGTGTGGATGTTCTTGGTGATTTAGGCAAGCTTGTGGAGGTCTTTGGATTGTGTCTAATTCGTGTTGGTAGTCCACATTAGAGTTTGGGCTCACAACTGAAGAATAACTTCTAGATAATGGTGTTCTTCCTAACTTTGTCTGACCGGATGAGTTACACATCCTACGGATGATCTTGAAGATGTAATGTGAAGATTGGCATGTTCCTAGAAGAAGATTGAAGTCTCAGATCTAAGTGGCCGACAGTGTGTTGATCCACATGAAGTTTTTTGTAATTAGTCATGTTGTATTTATGTATTTTCTCTGTAATGTTTGCCGACTTAGATGATCATTCCTAAGTCGATGTCTTGTATAAATAAGGAATTGTAAAGTCGCTCCAAAGTGTATCTTGGTGGGGATGAGAGTGTGGTGAAGAATAGAGGAGTGAAAGGTAGAGCAGAAGTATTGGGCTTAAATGGAACTGATTCAAGCATGGTGAAGATGCTATTCTCCACTTCAAGTATGTGATACTTATTATTTTGTAGACAGTGTGTCTCTTGTAGGCAGTGGGCCTCTTGTGAGCAGTGTGCTTGGGTAGTGAGCCCTAATTGGCATGTGCCATTTTGTTCTTTCTATTCTTCTAATAGAGAATACAATCTTGGGTTAATCACCCTGTGGTTTTTCCCTTAACTGGGTTTTCCACGTCAAAATCTTGGTGTCTTATGTGTTGATGTGTTTCTGCTCTTGATTTAATGCATTATGTTTCCATGATTGATTTATTATTATGTTGTTGAATTACAAAGTGGATTTAAGTGTTTAATTGGAAGAAAGTTTTGGACAACTGATTCACCCCTCCTCTTAGTTGTCTATCCCAAATCTAACAAACATACATGTTTTACAACAAAAAATCATTCTATTCAAAATGAGATATATACTTTCCCCATGTTTCATGGTTTGTATCTACAATGCAAACCATTATTGATTCTATCAGATCCATTGATGCTGATATAGATACATTCCGTATTTAGCAAGAGGAGAGGAGGCAATTCTATGTAGATGGACTATCGTATAGATAGATCCTTGATTTACATATTATCAAACATACTATAGCCCCATACTTTATTGATCCCTCAACAAACTAGCCTATAGCCCCAAACAAAACTCTTTTTTAATTAAATGGTGTATACATCCTCAAATAGTAGCCATCTTTTGGGAGTGGTGGTGGATGGTCTTTAACCATCCACCACATGCCAATTTTGAGGTGCCTTTATTTTTTTGAGAAAATTATGGGCTGAGTTTGTAATGGGCTTAAAGCCCAATTATTTTGACATGAGATCATTCTAGGGTGTGAGTGGTGGCATGCCAGAAAATAGGCTAGGGTAATGTGTTGATCCAAATTCACGTGTGCCCCCTCCACCAATTGTTGTAGATTCACCCTCTATTCCTGCACCCATTCACCAATGGGCAGTGGTCTTGACATTAGGAGCTTTGAGTACACTCTCAAAAAAATTAACTGACCAAGCTACCCACTTGGTAGCTAAAGTTAGTGCTAGAGAGCTTGGAGGAGATGGTGTTGGTCCTAGCACCTCATGGTCATCGACACCATTGAGGTCTACACCTCATTTTTGTCAAAATTGTAATTAGCCATGTTTTGGTCCTATCTGTGCATCTATTGTGGGGGATACAACAGAGGAGGAATCCTTCTTAGCTACACTATTTGCTCCTATAGAGGTATGACACATTTTATGTATGTGCTAATTTATACATATTACATTTAATAAATATAGACATATTTTAAAATATAAATTATCAATTTATTTAATAAATTTTATATATTGTATTGTTTGGTGTAGATGAATGGCTTGGTCGCCATATCTCAGTTAGACCATTTGGTGTCGACAACCATATATCTTGGAACACCATATATCTTAGACCAATAAATTTCACTTAACTATCTAGCTCATTCATTAAATACATGTTTAATTAGTTTCTTAAAATTAGATAGATTTTAATAATTATATAATAATTTGAAAATGTGATTCATTTTAATAGCAGTTGGGAGGTCTTAATGCTTCCATGTCAAACTAACCAGAAGGTGTCACCATTGGTCCCCCAACATCATCTGCTACACCTAAGTTTGTTACATTAGAAAATGTCCCCTTAGGGTCTTTTCCCTCTTAAGGTTTAGCTCTCAGGTCCTTTAGAATGCATTTAGGTCATCTTGCATGTTAATGGTGACTCCTGATGAGAAAAACCTAAAGTTTCATGGAAAATGGGACCTAGTGGATGTGCTTAACATAAATCTTGCCTGAAAAAAGGGGGGAGGACTTGGGTACCTGCGCCCTAGTCCTACATTATTTTAGGTTAGGACCTATTTTTGGGTGTTGGTTCTATGACCGTTATTAGGTCCTATGCTGACATCTCAAGTTTGAATTACAAAATTCTTAGAGGGAATGTTTGTAGTTGCATATATAAGCATGATTCGAGTGATTCATTTGTAAACTAGAGATGGGCATTGTGAACTTGTGGCTTATGTGAAAGTGATTCAAGGCATTCATTGTGTTGCAGAGTAGTATATTTTGTGTTGTTATTGCATTTGTGATTGCAAATTTGTCTCCATCTCCTCATGGCATGAAGAGCATCTTCCTTCCATGAGACCTACACTACAAGGTGATATCAATTGTGTTTTATATCATTTATCATTTAGATTTTACCTCTATCCCATAGGGATACACACTCTTTATCTGACAATGGTGTTCAAAAGACTTCAATGTCTCTCTGGGGCTTGACCGAGGCAAGCCTCTAAACACCACAACCCCCAACCCACTTTTCTGTGATTGCAAGTTACAGGTTTCAAAAGTGAAAGAAGTGGAGTTGTAGGATAGCAGTGCAAACTGTTAGAAATGTAGATCTGAGAAGAAAAGAAGGTATAGTGGACTAGGGTGCCTACTCATTAGTCCTTGACTTTTCTACACACTGAACTTCAAAATTTGGTATGTATTTGGTTGTCATTTGATATCTATGTGCGATCATTTTCTGTAATTTGTCCATTTGTTTATGATTTCATGAAATTAGGGTTTTAAGCATAATTGGATTTAATTGAACATTTACAAAATTCCAATCTTCCCCTATGTTCAAAGTGATAGGAGATTTGTAGTGATTCCTCTACTTGATTAGATGTCCTTGAATGTTAAGAGGTGAAAGAAGGATCAACACAAACCCTTAACCCCATTGTCTTCACCCCTCTTTTCATACTAAACATTTTGGTGAACCCATGTTTTTAATCAATTTTACACCTTTATGAGTGTTGTACTTCAGATTTACATTCATTTCATTGTTCATCTTATTGCATTTGAAAAATTACAAAAAATTGAAAACTTGGAAAATTTTGAAAAAATTGGCATTTTTAGCTTGCATTTTCAAATAATTTGAATTAGTTGGAATTTAATTTCAATAAATTTTTGTCATTATCATCAGATCTGATTTAAAATATAGAAATTCTTCATTCACCATTCATTTACATTGCATTTTCATGACCAAATTGTTAAAAAATTGCTTGAAATTGTGCATTTTTTCATATAACCTAGTTTTGCATTAGCTAGGGTTTGTAGTCAAAATCTTGTTTCAGATTTTAATACTACTTTAAAACACTCATTAGGACTGATTTCTAACTGTAGTGTTTTATCATAGTTCCTTTCTTGCAAAATTTCATGTCTAGGGTTTGAAAACCTTGCATTTTCACTAGATTTGGCCTTATCGTCTCTTTAGAATTGCATCATAGGCATGTTGTGAAGGATTTTTATGAATTAATTAGCTATTATCAAGGTTATAATCTGCTGCCCCTCCTCAAATTATTTACAACACCCTTTATATTGGGACTTTGCATTGAAAATTGGTGAAAATTACATATTTTAGTGTATTTTCACTAGGTTTTTGACTTGTCATCATTATAGATTTGCATCAAAGGCATGTTGTGAAAGATATTATTGATTTATTGGACTGATATTAGATATATTATTTTCTTCCCCTTATCAATTTCCTTACAACACCTCTTCTTTCAGTTATTTGCATTGAAAAAAGTTGAAAAATCAAGCATTTTTGGTCATTTTCACACATAGTTTTGCATTTGTCTCTTGCATAACTTTTGAAAAACTTTTAAATTTTTTTTAAAAATCTGATTTCACATTGATTTGAACACATATACACATGTATTCTAATCACAACAATAAAAATAGGTTACCTCCTAGGCCTTACATGAAAAGAAAGGTCCCAAAACCTGAAATTGTGTTTACACCTCATGATAGAACAATCGGAGACATTGAAGGGCCTCTTTGTATCACTGTGAAGATAATGGGAAATCCTATGGATGGAACCCTTATTGATCCTAATTGCATGACTAATGTGGCATGGAAGAGTTCCTCTATTCACATGGATTGATACAAGGCTTTTATGACCCTTCAAACATAATGATTAAGACACATAAGGGAACCTTTATAAATACTTCTAGGAAGATATCTTTATTGGTCATTGTATTTGATAAATTTGTAGAACAATTATTTGATGTTGTCCCTGTATCTGACCTTTTTCGCATAAAAGTAGGACACCCATGGTTGAAGGCTATGAAAGTGATGTAGGAGCATCCTTGGTTCAAGAGTAATCTTGCATCAACCATAAACATTTGCATTTCAGTTTGCTTGCAGTTCAGTTTGTTTCTTTTTCTAGTTCAGTTCAGGTAGTTTAGTTAGAAACAGTTTCTGCATTTTGGTCCGCATTCTGCCACAGTTGCATTTTAGACCTTACAGATCTAGACTTAGCATCTATATTCATTCATATACATCATATCCATAATTCAGAGATCTGCACACCATTACCAGAAAGATATCACTATCAGAAGAACGATTGTTTTCTCAAAATAGAGTATCCTAACAGTCTCTGATAATCAGCTAAAGGAGAAGACTTGTAGAGCATTCCTCATCTTGCGGAGATTAATGACACATCATTCAATGATCCTTGGTTCATGGCCAACCTTCCCCAAGATCTGCACATCATTCCATACATTTGTGGAGGTGTTCTATGCTTTTAGGTCTGACCTATCTGTGTTCACATGTTACAGCTCTTCATTAGAGTTTGTGACCTTCCTTGGCCGATGCAGAGGAATCTATTGATCTGGAGATGATATATATAGATGTAATAGATCTTAGGAAAGCAAGTTATCAAGTTATAATAATCTGCATAAGTTCATAGTTTAGATTTTGTGTGAAGGATCTTCAAAGCTATATCTTGTGTGAATTCTATAATCAGGCCTTTGAGCCCTAATTGTAAGCCCACATGATGCGGACCCAATTGTATTTGAATTCTATGATAAAATAAATGATTAAATCTGCATTTGTTCCATTTCTTTGAGTTGTTTCCATTGTGCTTACTCTTGCTGCATGGTCTAGATAGTTCATTTTGTGAACCCTCCTACCGTGACTGCACCAAGTGGTATTAGAGTTAAAGTTTGAATCTTTGGGAGCAAATTAAGTGAAATTGGTGAGGGAATTCCATAAGATCTTGCTATGGACAAATCACGGAATTGAGGCAGGTTATTATGTTTCAACCGATCACCGATTGAGAGGTAGTTGTCACCTTGTAGCCCGATCTTTGAACTTGAGGCATTTTGCACTTGATCCTAGGAAGAATGTCACTGAGGAGAGTTGCTATTGTTGGAACAATGGTTGGTAGAATGGATGAGATGATGGAGATAATGAAAACAATATGAATTGATTTAGATGTTGTTGAAGAAAATAGGTGAAGAGGACTGACACTGAGACCTAATGTTGAAAGCGATGAGGAAGAAGAATTTCAATCTGTTGAACAAACTGGCGAAACCCTAGGAGGTGATGAAGAAGAAGAATCAGATCAAGTAAAGATGCTGTGATCTATTTCAAAGATTGGAAAGAGACCTAAAGTTGATGTACTGAACTATACTGGTAATTTGAACCGTGAAGAATTGATTGATTGGGTAAATGACATGGAAGAATACTTTGAATATGAGGAAATTGAAGATTCAGAGAAGGTGAAATTTGCAAAGACAATGTTGAAAGGACATGCTGCTATATGGTGAAAAGATGTTTAGTTGGGAAGAAACAGAAGGGGAAAAGAAAACATTACAAGATGGGATAGGATGGTGACAAAGTTGAAGAATCAGTTTATACTTGTTGACTATGAATTTGAGCTGTTGAAAATATTGCAAAACTTGAGACAGAAGGAGAAATCTGTGAATGAGTACACTGAAGAAGTCCATAAAATAATCATAAGGATAGGACATAGTGAAGCAAACAAGGAGAAAGTGGCTAGATGCATAAAAGGACTGAGATTGAACATTCAAGAAGAACTAAGCTTGGTAAGGATGACATCTTTAGAAGAAGCATATTAGTTTGCCCTGAAAGTTGAAGAGAATCTAAATAAGAGACATGACCGAAGACAAAAAGGTAAAGGAGGTAAATTTTAGAGAGGTAGAACATTTTCTGGAGGAGACAGATAACATCCAGAGTAGAACAAGTTTGACAGCCCATTTAATAAGGATGACAGAGATAATAATGCTTACCAGAGAGATGACATAAATTTTTACCAGAGAGGAAACCCTAGTGCATACCAGAATGAAGGATACAAAAGAGAAGGAAGATTTGATAAGAGAACATTTAGAGGTACTTGTTTTAAGTGTGGAGGTGAAGGACACAGAGTATTTGAGTGTAATTAGGGTAGTACAAGTAAGAGGATAGAAAACAGTGGAAGAGCAGCCTATGTTGAAGAAGAACCTATTGAACTAAGTAACCCATGTTTAGCTGGCAAGCCTGAGAAAGGAGAATCATTGGTGATGAGGAGAGAACTATTTCAAATAGAGACAAATGAGGAACCACCACAGAGGAAAAGCTTGTTCCGAACCAGATGCAAATTAGGAGGTAAATGTTGTAAAGTTGTAATTAATAGTGGTAGTTCAAATAACCTAGTTTCATAGGAGATGGTGACTAAGCTGAAGTTGGAAAGATTGAAACACCCTCAGCCCTATCAGATAGCATGGATTTAGGATGATCATAAGGTACTGGTGAGTGAACAATGTTTGGTGAAATTTCATATTGGATCTTAACATGATGAGGTCTTGTGTGATATTATGCCTATGGATGTATGACATATCTTGTTGGGTAGACCTTGGCAATATGATAGAAAAGCTATACATGATGGGAGAAAGAATACATATACTATAACATCAAATGGAAAGAGAATTACTTTGATTCCTTTGGAGGATGATCCTAAGAGTGAAGTATGTGGGAATGCTAGAATCTGTTTGGTAGATGGAAGAAAATTTTTGGATGGTTTGAGACATGAGAATATGTGCTATGCCTTGATTCCTAAGAAGCCTGAAACATTGAAGAAGTAGACTAAAGAGACACAACCAGAGGAGATAAAGGAGTTGCTGACAGAATATGAAGACATCATATCAGATAATGTACCTGAGGGATTGCCACCTATAAGGAGTATCAGTCATCACATGGATCTTATACCTGGAGCTAGTTTGCCTAACAAAGCAGCACACCGGATGACACTGGTAGAGAATGAAGAACTAAATAGACAGATACAAGAGTTGTTGAGAAAGGGTTTGATCAGAGAAAGTTTGAGTCCTTGTGTAGTACCTACAGTGCTTGCACCTAAGAAGGATGGAGAATGTGTACTGACTCTAGAGAAATAAACAAGATCATAGTTAAGTATAGATTTCCTTTACCTAGGATGGATGATATTATGGATTGTTTGAGTGGAGCAAAATATTTCACAAAGATAGATTTGAAAAGTGGATACCATCATATCAGAATCAGAGAAGGTGATGAATTGAAGACTACTTTTAAGACAAATGAAGGATTGAATGAGTGGTTAGCGATGCCCTTTGGATTGACAAATGCACTGAGTACTTTCATGAGGTTGATTAATGAAGTTCTGAAGAAATTCTTGGGTAAGTTTGTGATTGTATACTTGGATGATATTCTAATTTTTAGTAAGACAAAAGAAGAACATTTGTGGCATATTAGAAAAGTTTTATAGAGACTGAGGGAAGAGAAATTGTTGGTAAACATCAAGAAGTGTAGTTTCATGAAAGAAGAGTTGGTATATTTGGGATTTGTGATTTTTGCAGAAGGATTGAAGATGGACCATTAGAAAGTGAAAGCAATTGTTGAATGGCCTACACCAGAGAGCATTGGAGAAGTTAGATCATTTCATGGATTGGCTAGTTTCTATCGAAAGTTCATCAGAAATTTTAGTTCAGTTTGTAACCCTATGACATAGAAAATGAGAGGTGACACAAAAGATTTCAAGTGGACATCTGGAGTAGATAAGAGTTGAGTTGTTGAAGCAGAAAGTGATAGATCAACTTGTTTTGGCATTACCAGATTTCAATAAGGTATTTCAAGTTGATTGTGATGCAAGTGGAAATGCAATTGGAGCAGTGTTAAGTCAAGAAGTTAGACCAGTAGCATATTTCAGTGAGAAGTTGAATGATGCAAGGAGAAGATATTTAGTTTATGATCAAGAGATCTATGCCATAATTCAACCCTTGAAGAAGTGGAGACATTATTTGTTGCCTAAGGAGTTTGTGTTGTATACAGATCATCAAGCTTTGCAATATTTGAACAGTCAAGGTAAGTTGAATCAAAGACATATGAGATGGGTAGAGTTTATGCAGAGTTATACTTTTGTGTTGAAGCATAGGAGTGGAAAATCAAACAAAGTTGTTGATGCATTGAGTAGAAGAAGAAACTTGTTGACAGAGATGAGAGTTGAAGTGTTGGGTTTTGATGAATTAAAGAACATGTATGAGGGAGACACTAATTTTGCAGAACCTTGGAAAGCATGTAAGGAACCTGTTGTGATAGATAGAAGTAAGTGGTTGGACTATTTCATTCAAGAAGATATGTTGTTCAAAGGAAATTAGTTGTGCATACATTGAAGTTCAATGAGAGATAATTTGATCAAGGAGAAGCATAGTGGTGGATTGGTAGGACATTTTGGCATTGATAAGACAGTGGCTTTGGTGAGTGAAAACTTCTTTTGGCCTCAAATACATAAGGATGTTCAAAGATTTATGCAGAGTTGTAGAGTTTGTCAAGTTGCAAAAGGGAGTAGTTAGAATACTGGATTGTATAAACCTTTGACAGTACCTAAGAGACCTTGGGAAGATATAAGCATGGATTTTGTAATAGGATTGCCGAAGACATAGAGAGGACATGATTCAGTATTTGTAGTGGTTGACAAATTTTCAAACATGGCTCATTTCATACCTTGTAAGAAGACAATTGATGTGGTGCATGTAGCTGACCTTCTAGGAGATTGTGAGATTGCATGGATTACCTAAAAGTATAGTTTTAGACAGAGATACAAAGTTTGTTGGATACTTTTGGAAGAAACTTTGGAAGAAGATGAAGACAGATTTGAAGTTCAGTTCAAATTTTCATCCATAGATTGATGGACAGATAGAGGTAGTGAATAGGAGTTTGGGAAACTTGTTGAGATGTTTGGTTGGAGAGAAAGCTGGAAGTTGGGATTTGATTCTTTCACAAGCAGAGTTTGTATACAATAATTTAGTAAATAGGAGTACCAAAAGAACACATTTTGAGATTGTGACTGGAGTGAATCCTAGAGGAGTAGCAGAATTAAGAGATATCAACATGGAAGAGAAGAGAAGTGCAGAAGTAGAAGAATTTACAAATCATATGAAGACAATGCATAATCAAGTGAAGAAGCATTTGGAGGACATGAAAAATAAATATGAGGAAAAGGTAGATGAGAAAAGAAGACAAAGAATTTGAAGTTGGAGATGAAGTGATGGTGTACTTGAGAAAAGAAAGATTTCCAGTTGGGACATATAACAAGTTGAAGATGAAGAAGTTTGGGCCTTGTAAGATACTCAAAAAATTTGATTCAGGAAATGCATATGAAGTAGAGTTACCAGAGACCTTAGGTATATCATCTATTTTCAACATTGTAGACCTTTATCAATATCATGAAGCAGAGTTCAGTGATAGCATGGAAGAAGACTTGAAGAAGCAATTACCACAACAAGCACCAGAGTAGATTGAAGACATTTTGGATAGTAGAGTTGGATGCATCACTAGACGAAGACAATACAAAGAATACCTTGTGAAGTGGAAAGGTAGACTGGAAGAAGATTCATCATGGATTTCTTAGGCTGAGGTGGACCATCTTGGTTTCCCTCTAGCCCTAGCAAAGTGAGGGACTCACTTTTTCAATAACCCCGGATGTCTGATGCAGGAGCATCCCTAGTTCAAGAGAAATCTTGCATCAAGCAAAAATATTTACATTTCAGTTTGCTTGCAGTTCAGTTTGTTTCTTTTTCCAATTCAGTTCAAGTAGTTCAGTCAGAAGCAGTTTTTGCATTTTGGTCACCTTTTTCCACAATTGCATTTCAAACCTTGCAGATCTGGACTTAGCATCTACATTCATTCATCTACATCATATCTAGAGTTTAGAGATCCATACATCATTACCGGAAAGATATCGCTATCAGAAGATCGACTGTTTTCTCAAAATAGAGCATCCTGACAGTCTCTGATAATTAGCTAAAGGAGAAGACTTGCAGAGCATTCATCGACTTGTGGAGCTTAATGACACATCATTCAATGATCCTTGGTTCATGACTGACCTTTCTTGAGATCCACACATCATTCCATGCATTTGCAGAGGTGTTCTATGCTTTTAAGTCTGACCTATCTGTGTTCACACGTTACAGCTCTTCATTGGAGTTTGTGACCTTCCTTGGATGACATGGAGGAATCTATTGATCCGAAGATGTTATATATTGATGTAGTAGATCCTAGGAAAGAAAATTATCAAGTTATAATAATCCACATAAGTTCATAGTTTATATTTTGTGCAAAGGAGCTTCAAAGCTATATCTTGTGTGAATTCTGTAATTAGGCCTTTGAGCCCTAGTTGTAAGCCCACATGATACTGGCCCGATTGTATTTGAATTCTATGATATATTGAATCTACATTTGTTCCATTTATTTGAGTTGTTTCCATTGTGCTTACTCTTGTTGCACGGTCTAGATAGTTCATTCTGTGAACCCTCCTACTGTGACTGCACTAGAAAGCTATCCCTTCAACAATTTATAACTAATGTAAAATTTCCTTTGAATGGACAAGTGCATACTATTCCTCGCAATAGGTATAAACCTTTGGTTACAAGACAACAATTTACCCTTGATTACTTTTGGGAATAATCTAAAGTGGAACTAGAGCCATGAACAAATTTTAACTTCTTAAGCTATAGAAACTACAAAACAAAATTATTACATCAAGTGGCCAGTCCTTCTATTCAAGAAACTACAAGAGATGAACAACCTGCATTTGAAGAGCATCCTAGACCAAAAGAGAAAGGACCCTATGCTGAGGTTCCTCCCCCACCATCATTACAAGGATCAGGAGGTAGTCGTCGAGAGAAAAAAATTCCACCAAGACAAATGAGATTTGATCATGGTGCTTCCTCCTCTAAAACACAAAAACCTATGGAAGAACCAGATACTATTTTAAAAGAGATAAGTGTTAAGACAAGGAGAAATAGACAAGAAAGAGAAAGGAGGAGGAGATGACAAGAATTTGCCCACGAAGCACACCTCAACAAGAAAACATCTCACCTAACATTGAATCAAACCAAGAAGACCTTAAGAATGGACAACTTGAAGACAAGAATAAGAGTTGGGCTATGGTACCTTATGTCTCACTTTCCTCTAACATTTAGGAGTGGGAAGATGATGATTTGATCACTGACAACCTCTAATTAGGTTGTCCTTATAGGTAAGTATTTCTAACCGTTTACCTCCGTGTTGTGTTTCCTCATGATGTGTTATGTGTTGTTTAGGCCTCCTAGGATGACCCTTGATTCTCTTATAATGTCAAGGATATTGGGAGACCACCTCTATTGTGACCCTTCTTCTATTTATATCATCATTCTTCTATATTACTTCTCTATTTTCATTGTTGTGTGTTGTGTCTTATGGACATAGCATTACAGTTGGTGACTTGGAGGCACCCTCCTATGCAACTATCCCTAAGGCACTTGTTTCTCCACTCTTGATTTATTGTTTATCTTCCTCTAGTGGTTCTATCTAGCAGGCAGATGATGAAAAACTTATTATATTGATATGGACCAAGTGTCCCTTCAGTGAAATAAAAAATGGACCAATTCCATCATGACGACAGGGTTAGTATATACATATATTATCTGATGCTTGGCTAGTAGAATCACTCTATGTGATCTTGATGTTGTCTTATGGTACTAACAAAACATAACAATATAGCTACTCTATGCACTTTGTTTATCTTTGAATCTCAACTCGTCTACATTTGATTTCAAGATCTTGTAGTATAGCCCCCCACAGTTATACTCAGTTTCTGAATCTGTAGTGTAACCTTGGCTTTTTGATGCGAATAATTTGCATGCATTTATTTTCATCATGTGATGTAGTTATTATCTTATGGGATTATTTCTAACCTCTTTTCTTGTAGGAATATGTTTGTGGGAACATTTGGTGATCGTAAAGCACATGTCACCTCCGGGGGGCATGGGCCTTGCAAGAGCTCATGTTCCCTTGTGTGTTTTCTTCCTACCTTAATGTGCTTGATATTGTTACATGATATCAACCACATTAAGGTGGGGGAATATATAAGGTAGGTTGTCTAACTTAGATGCTAGCAAAATGTGTTTGTAAATCTTGAAATCTACTACAATCACTTAAGCCCTATGTGGAGGCAAGATATCATGCATATCCTTTTTTACTTTAAGCCCTCTGTGCAAGGTGGGGATGGTGTATTTCTCAAGGAGATTGCACAATCCTGTCATTTTCAAAAAGTCCTCTAAGCAGGTGGGTGTAGATTTGAGACTATCCTAACCCTTAAGCGTGTCTTTGATGATTGTTATGGTGAAGCCCAATCATTGGTGTGTGCTGTAATGTGCCTGAGATGGTCGCGAACCTAGCAATAGGTTTCTTCCATTTCTTATATGCCATTTTTTCTCCATGTCTTCCACGTATGTGTGTATGGCATGTTTGTTCCCAAGCATAGTCTAAAGACCAGTGGCGATGAGTCCCTCCTATGCTTTGAGATTTGTATGGTGTGCTTGATTTGTATGACGTGTTTGTTCTCAATTGCAGTCTAAAGTCTAGTGGCAATGAGTACCTCTTGCACTCTAAGATTTGTTTTGCATGTCTGTTGCCCCATATGTACTCTAAAGACTAGTGGTGATGAGTCCCTCCTGCATTTTGGGTGGTGTGTTTACTTTTCTTGTATTTATATGAGAAAAAGAGAAAAAAGAAATAATCACTGCATTCACTATATTCACTGTGTTTTATGTGACTATAATTGTCTTCTCTGTGTTTTATGTGCCTATTACTGTCTTCATTGTGATTGACATGTCTTCTCCATACTTGGCGTGTTTACTGTGCTTGTGGACCATACTTTAATGCATGTATGGGCCTTGCATTTATACATACATTAAAGTGGGGGCTAAATTTTATGTTGAAAAATGTCCCCTTGGGGGCTTTTCCCTCTTAAGGTTTAGCTCCTAGGTCCTTTAGAATGCATTTAGGTCATCTTGCATGTTAATGGTGACTCCCAATGAGAAAACCTTGAAGCTTCATGGCAAATGGGACCTAGGGGACATGCTTAACATAAATCCTGTGTGAAATAGGGAGGAGGACTTGGGCACCTGCACCCAAGTCCCACCCTATTTTAGGTTAGGACCTATTTTTGGGTGTCGGTTCTATGACCATTATTAGGTCCTATGCCGACATCTCAAGTTTGAATTATGAAATTCTTAGTGGGAATGTTTGTAGTTGCATATATAAGCATGATTAGTGATTCATTTGTAAACTAGAGATGGGCATTGTGAACTTGTGGCTTATGTGAAAGTGATTCAAGGCATTCATTGTGTTGTAGAGTAGTATTTTATGTTGTTATTGTGTTTGTGATTGTAGATTTGGCTCCATCTCCTCATGGCATGAAGAGCATCTTCCTTCTATGAGACCTACACTACAAGGTGATATCAATTGTGTTTTCTATCATTTATCATTTGGATTTTCTCTCTATCTCATAGGGATACACACTCTTTATGTAACAATGGTGTTTAGAAGACTTGAATGTCTCTTCAAGGCTTGACAGAGGCAAGCCTCTAAAGACCACAACCCCCAACCCACTTTTCTGTGATTGCAAGTTACAGGTTTCAGAAGCAAAAGAAGTGGAGTTGTAGGAGAGCAATGTAGACTATTAGAATTATAGATTTGAGAAGAAAAGTAGGTATAGTGGACTAGGGTGCCCACTCATTAGTCCCTGACTTTTCCGCACACCAAACTTCAAAATCTGGTATGTATTTGGTTGTCATTTGATATCTCTGTGTGCGATCATTTTTCGTAATTTGTCCATTTGTTTACGATTGCATGAAACTAGAGTTTTAAGCATAATTAGACTTAATTGAACAGCAAATTTACACAATTCTAATCTTCCCCTATGTTCCAAGTGATAGGAGATCTGTAGTAGATTCCTCTACTTGATTGAATGTCCTTGAATGTTTAGTGGTGAAATGAGGATCAACACAAACCCTTAACCCCATTGTCTTCACCCCTCTTTTCATACTAAACAGAGTCATACCTGGTGTGTATCTTAAAATTACGTAATTTTTACTTTAAAGTCACTTGAAGTATAATTTTGTATTAAATTCATCTTGAGTTAAAAATATATACATGTACATATATGCAAGATGAGAGCACTATTGGGGCAAGCTCAGCGTATCCTACCATTGATGAGCCTGCACACATTCACAAGTCATCTACTGCATTTAAGGTCCTATAGTTAAATCCTATGCAAATTTTAAGTCTTTTATCATGGTTGCATTTTGTAAATATTCTAGCCTAATTTATATTTATTTAACTATATGATTCCACAATTGAGACATTTGGTGTAGAATCGATATCTATAGTAGGGCAACAGGAGGTGGGAGATGATGAGCACCATGTGGTATGCTTACACACTTGAGTCTATATTTAAAAATTTAATTTCATGCTTTGGTTTTACATATTTAATTTACATAATATTTATGCAATTTTGACATTAATTGATTTGAAGCTTCTTTTCTTATACAACATGAGCCATCATCTATGTCACGTGGAACCAAAAGGTGTCTTGAAATTTATGATGATAAAACTTAGGTTGTAATGTTGTATTTATTTCATCTAGACTATGTGTATTAGAGTATTTATTTAATGGATTCTAACTATTTCAATATTGATTTCATTGACTATGACTATTTTAGTATTTTTTTCATGGATTATGATTATTTCAGTATTTATCTGATAGACTATTTCAATATCTATTTGATAGACTATTTTAGTATTTATTTATTGGACTATATGCATGTATATGAACTTTTATTTCATAGAGTATTTACTTAAAATCATGTGTTCAATTGTAATATTACAAGTCCTAATTATAATTAAATATTGAAGTCCTAATTGGGAGTCCTAATTCTAATTGTAAGTCAAAATTCTAACTCTAAGAGGAAAATGCAATTACATGTTAAAGTATTCCCTTTAAATCATCTTTAGATGTATAAGGTCATAATGGTAATATAAGAATTAATTTATCATCTTAATTAACATTAATTAATGCAAATAAATGACATTAAGTTCTATTCTATTCTAATTGTGTTTTTCCATAGACCAAGGTGACAAATTTAATCCATGCACATTCTCATGTGACAACTTATTTGTGTGACTTTGGAATGGTTTTCACCTCCAATATCTCTTTGTAAATGGCTTGAATATCTTTGTGCTCAAGAATATCTAATATTATAGTTTTAAATGATATATGTAATAATATTGAGGGTTTAAATGGTTTAAATAGTTGTAATAATATAGTTACAATAATATTATTATATGGTTTAAATAGACATGAAAGGAGACAATATGTTTAGTTAAATCGAATAGAATAGCAAGATGTATAAAACCTAGTGAATGGAAGAAACATGTGAATGTTGTTAAAGTTGGAAATGTTGCCCCAAGGTTTCCAAAGATCACAAAATTATCATAAATTGGTCAAACAACAAGTTTAAGAGGGAGAGAAAATGTAATATGAATAGAAACAACATATTACTAAGTAAGGAGAGTAAGAGTGATGTAGATATAAAGTTTTAGACCTAGAAAATGAGATAATGAAGCTAGTGGGATCTAGGCTTATAACCAAGAGAAACAATATGTGAGTAAATAGGCATATAAGTGACTATGGGAAAATAAAGGAAAAAAGATGATATGGCATAGGTAAATCAATGAAAAAAATAATAAAGAATGAAGAAACTTGAAAGGATTAAAGAGATATGAGTATGACAATAAACACTCTCAAAGTTTTGTGAGATAAGTTGAAAATAGAAAAATCATACAAAGAGGTGTCTTATGAAGAGGAAAAATAACTTAAAATACCCAAAAAGGTGATATATCAAGAAAGAAAACAACTAAGGAATTTGGTCAAACACTTACAATGTGAGTAGTTAGGTCCAATTTGGTCAAAACATTCATAATCTTTCATAACAAGTGTAGGTTGAACCAATAACCTAGAAAACAATAGGTTCATAGGTGCCAAGGTTTGTGCATACCTCTTGGACAAATTTTGCCTCATTTTATGTCTTAGGGCACTCTTAAAAGATACCACTTGAGTGATGTAGATTGGAGGATCAATATGCTTGTCATGGGTAAAGAGATCTTTACTATGATTTACCCACCCACCCTAACATTTTACAACTTAGTCAATTTAGGAACATGAAGCCTCTTTACAAAATTACCCTATTAATAGCCTAATACTATGCTCCTGAAACCTCTTTTGCAACATTGGAAAACATTTCAATGTGAACAATTGGTGTTGAGTTGGCCAAAACCCTCACAAGATTGTATAGCAGGGTAGAGTGTGCACATATAGGAGAAAATTGTAGGTTCCTAGGTGCCACGGTTTGCAATGTACCATTTAGATGAAGTTTTTCTTATTTGAGGTCTTAGGGATCTTATGAGATGTCACTTGTGTGATGTACCCTAGAAGATTTAGGACACATGTGGGATGGGGAAATGGATGTTTGATAAGGTTTAACCATCTACTCCAATGTGTTGTGATGTAACCAAACTTCACAACATAAAATTCAACTCTATTATTACAAAAGACTACCCATAAAACTCAGAACTATTTTCAAATTTCTTCTCATTCCATCCCATCTTGCTACAACTAAAGATAAATATCCAATTTATACAAAAATAAAAATTACTATTTTTGGCAAATTTTCACAACTTTATGAAATTGCCATTTTTGGTAACTTTGTATCCTTATCCGTATGACCATGAAAGTTTCCAAATATTTGAAACTTACTATAAAATGACTAATTGTCAACTTTCTAATCTAATTGCAAGTAAATCTAGGAAAATATTTAGAAAAAACTAGGAAAATCTCGAAAAAAACATTAAAACCTCATTTTGAGGCCCTAGATGATCGAATAAGGTCCCAAAAAAGTGTCAAAATGGTGACCTACCAAATTTACCAATTACGTGGGTTTTTTATTAATCTCTTCAAGATGCATCTGCCCACCAAATTTAAGCTCCAATGGACCTCCAGGTCAAAAGTTATGACCTCCAGAATTTCCTACATCATGTTGGCATAGTTTGTTTAATATTCCTAACTGAAAACTTTGTTCATTTAAGCAAAAGTTCTAGAGTAAATGAATTGCTTAATATTGCTTAAAGTTCTAATTTCATCTCCTAATTGCAAGTCGTAATTTCATGTCTTAATTAAAGTCCTAATTTCATCTCGTAATTGCAAGTCTTAATTAAAGTCCTAATTTCATCTCTTAATTAAAGTCCTGATTTCATGTCCTAATTACAAGTCTTAATTAAAGTCCTAATTTCATCTCCTAATCGCAAGTTCTAATTGCAAGTCCTAATTTCATGTCTTAATTAAAGTGCTAATTTCATCTCCTAATTGCAAGTCTTAATTAAAGTCCTAATTTCATCTTTTAATCAAAGTCATAATTTCATGTCCTAATTGCAAGTCTTAAATAAAGTTCTAATTTCATCTCCTAATTGCAAGTCTTAATTTTGTGTCTTAATTAAAGTGCTAATCTCATTTCCTAATTATAAGTCCTAATTTCATGGCTTAATTAAAGTGCTAATTTCATCTCCTAATTGCAAGTCTTAATTAAATTCCTAATTTCGTCTCTTAATTAAAGTCCTAATTTCATCTCTTAATTAATGTCCTAATTTCATGTCTTAATTAAAGTGCTAATTTCATAACTGTTATCCCCCAATTTTGACAAATCTCGGATAACCATTTCAATGGAATTTTATGAGCAACTAAAGGGTCAATTAAGGCTAAGATGGCATCAAACAATGAAGGTAATTGAGTGAAGGCAACCAAATGACCATAACTTGATGAATGGCAACTTTGTCATGTAGTGGTTCTAATCATTTTATGAAATTAGATTATATTAATTCTTTGAATTAATTAACTTAATTTCCATCATAAAAAGATTATAATTAATTCATTTATGAATTAATTAAAAATCTTTATGTATGAGGTCATAAAAGCACTTTAAAATGTTAGATTGTAAGTGCATTAGGGTAGGTCAATAGCATTCTTAATAATTTTACCCCAAGTTGTAATTTCAAGTAATATTAATTCTATTCAGAATTATTTAATGTCGTAAATGGGGTAAAATTATTAATAGTTCTCGTTTATGTGGCAGGGGAATAATTAAAAGGTGAGTAAGTTGTGACAAGTTGAGGTAAATTAATTCTTTCTAGAATTAATTGATGTGCAAAGTGTAAAGTGGTTAGTAGTTTTGGTTGGAAAATTCACGTGGATGAAAGATGAGAAAAGTCAAAGGTGGGAAAATTATTTAAAAAGTGGAAGTTGGGTAAATGGAAGTTACAAGTAGTTACCCAACTACTTGTGTATGGGTAAAATCTTTAAAAGGAGATTAAATTCCATTATACAATGGTTCTCACTCACACACAGATCTTAGGGGGAAAGAAGAAAGGCATTTATTTTTATTTTGTTACAGCCATGTACAAAAATAGAGAAGAGTTTTATATTTTGAAATTCAAGAAAATAACAAGACAATGAATAGGTTTTTGAGTCTCATTCACACTTGTGATTGTATCTATTCTTATGTTAGGTGCATTCCTCTATTCTCTTGAATTTTCTATTGTATCTTTCTTATGTTAGATACAATCTGTGCTTTAAGTTGCAAATTATTCCTTTGTTTAATTTGTAATTCATTCTTTTTTTTCCTTATGCGTTATAGCTGCATGCTTTTGATTTACCCTCTTTCGTTAATGTTTATGTATAATTGGATTTGTTATTTGTTCAATTTTACATACTCTTTCCTTCCCCTTCAAGTTTCTTTGTCTACTTACTATTATTTTTTTTCCTTTTCTTCCTTTCATACTTTTCAGCCAAAAGTATCCAAAATCATAATACCCTGATCATATAAGGGAGCTACCCCTTTTAAACATAGAGGAAGATCATCCTTTTAATGGTGATCTATCCAAAGTTGCAGGGTTTTTGTCACTACCCGTTGGGCAAATTGACAAAGAAGCACAGTGATAAAAAATTTTACTAACAATTTTTGGTGACTCTAGTGGGGATCAAAGTGCCTTGTGCATTTGATTTTTAGAAATTTGAAGGTACCTCCCCTAGAATGGAGTTTGGTGGCTCTATTGAAGATGAATACCAAAAGTTTCTCATGAAGTATCCTGAAACATTGAGAGATTGGATTCCTGTAAGTAATGAAGATGAAGCGGGTATTTTCCTATTTATACCTCCCTTCAAGGAAAATCCCATCACTCAATCATGCTCATATATGGTTGAGTTAGTCTATTGTAATCTTGCAACAAAAGTTCTAAAAATGATTGTGTTTCTAAAATCTGGAGAGCTATTGGTTTTTATACATGATAAAGAACAAAATAGTCTTAATTTTACATGGTCCTAAAATAGGGCCACTTGTATGTGGGAGTAATCCCATTTGCATATTTAGAAAAGGTTTTGATTTGGTAGATTTTGATGAGCGAACTAGGTTTCTAGCTCTTTTTGATGCAGATATAGCTAAGGTTCAAATTTATAAGTTTAACGAGTTATTCTGCCACATAGATTATATTGGAATTGAGATCTTGCTTAAGCTTTTTTTTGGAAGTACAAACACAATATGGATGTAGTTTATTATAGGGAAAGCTGAATTACTTTTAATGACAACTCAGACAGAGCTAGGGTGGTTGAAATCCATCAACATCCACTCATGAAGCCCAAGCATCTATCTCTTATGTCATATTTTAAAAATGCATGTGATTGAGAGGATGACTCCTTTCTTTTTGTATTTCAGAGACCTGTAAAAGTATTTGAGAATTTCTTTTTGTCCTCAACACAACTAATTGCTCGAGAAACTCACCCTGCATTTGAGATTGGGGTTAAAGTTTATATGCTAGGTGACATCATGTCTTAATTGAAGAGCATTTGCTTGGATATAAATGTTGGAGACTCAAGGAATCTTCAGGTAGCGATAGTGCATTTTGGTTGTTAAACTCACCTTGTTGTGTACTCTAATATTGTGCCAAGATTTATTTCTTCTAATTTATTAACCCTAGTTTCAGCCATAGAAGTTTTGGAGTTTCAAGAATTATCAAAAGGAGGCAAAATTTAGAAACATATAAAAGGGATGTTTTGTACCAAGATTGTCTAAAGTGTTGTGCTACATTAGTTTATTTTTACCATATTTTTGATAAGTTTGTAGTTAGCCCTACTCTGTTGAGAGGACTTATCAGGCATCTTAACTTTAATTTTTTGCTTAAATCAAAAGATATAACTAAAGAAGATCTTGGTCAAATAAAATGTGAAGAATACTTGAAGCTTCTTATTGGACAGTTGGAGCAAGAAAAAGAAAAGGATTTTTCTAAATTGAGCATTCAGTTTCATGTTGACAAGTCCAAGGGTTAGTATTCTAATTTTGTAAATGTCAGGTTGCCTTATTGTCAAAACAAGGCTATAGGAAATTGGATCTGACAAATCATTTTCCTTGTATCTATCCAAGTTACTCAAGATGAAAACAATTTACTAAGCCCATTGCTTGATGGCCTTCAGATACCACCACACCTTACATAGATAGTACATCTCTAGCTAATTTGATGCATTTTGGATTATATGATGTAGCCTTGAATCAATGGGATGGTAAGATCAAGGTGATATCGTCAATGGGGAAACAAAGCAATGAAAAGTCACACCTAATGAATTATCTATCTAGATCCCTTCTTGATATAGCATGAAAGAGATGTATAGATGGGGTGTTGATGATAATTTGATTGGATGCAAAATGTATCTATGTACTAATGGATTTTGAATAACTAGGTAGCTTTGAGAGGATAGAGCAAGAAGACATGTTGCTTTCTGTCCTTAATGTAGCCACCAATAATCCAACAATATTCAATAAAAAGGACTTTCATCTTGACAAGGATACCAAAGCTATGTTTTATCTCTTTCAAAATGGGGTAAGCTTGGTTAAGAGAAACAAATAGTTATTCAAGGAGTTATTCTACATAGCAATAAAGGATGTTGATTTAGCTGATGTAGAGGACTTAAAAGATGAGTTTCACATAAAATTGTTACAAATTTGTAAGAGATCTAATCAATTTTTTTAAAACAAAAATGTATGGAGGAATCGTTGAACTTGTTGTAGTGCCTCCTTTCACTTAGAGAGATTATTACCAAAAAAGTCTATCTATGTTAAGGAGTAGAAAGTTTCCCTATGCTTTTTCACCTCCTAGTTTAGCTCCTAGGTCCCTGTGTTAACACTTTACAAAGTAAATATTCATCCTAGAGCAATTTCCCCTAAAACCCATGTCAAATGGGAACTAGGGGACCACTTTAATCCTTAATCATGACCAAAAAAGGGCCTTGGTACTTGGGCACTCATGCCCAAGTCCACTCTGATTTGTCGGAGTGAAAATTAATGTATGTTGGCTTGGGCCCTCTCAAAAGGTTTCCCTTTGTCAACTCTTTTGATTTATTTTATGAATGTTAGCGGGAAAGCATATTTAAATAGGTTTATATACTCATTTGTGTAGGAGAAGGATAACACAAACTTGTGCTATTGAGAAAAGAGCATTTAAGGCATTCATTGTGTTTTAGAGTAGAATTGTGTTGTTTTTTGTAGATTTGGCTTCACTAATCCATCTCCTCATGATTTGAAGGATCTTCATCTTTGTGAGGGTTTCACCTCTAAGGTGACATCAATTTGTGTTTCAATCATTTCAATTCATCATTGGTTTTTGCCTCTACCCTCCTTGGGAACACACTCTATGTAACAACAGTGTTTAGGAGACTTGAATGTCCTTTTGGGGCTTGACCAAGGCAAGCTCTAGCTAAACACCACAACTCCCAAACCCTCTTCTTCTTGTGTGTAGGTTATAGGTGCATAATTTGAAGAAGTGTAGGTATAGGGAAGCTATTTGAAGGACAATGATTCAGGATCTAGAAGAATCTTGCAGATATTCCTCTGTAGAAGACTAGGGTGCCCGTCCCATAGTCTTCCTAATAAATTAGGCCCCAGATCCGGCATTAGGAAGATGTCTACAACATTTTCTCTATTCGAAGCTTCTAGAAATTCCACCTTTTTGGACTAGGGAGCTCACCTCGTAGTCCTCTAAGATTTTAGTTTTAGGGATTCAACTTCTGGTATGTTTCTGATCCTTCCTGAGTACTTTCCTATCTAGTTTTTAGTAACATTCTGTCTATTTGTACCTGATTCTCTATAATTAGGGTTTGAGGCCTAATTAACCTAGGGTTTGATAAATTTATAAATTTAATCTATTCTTTCCATAGAACTCTTGAGCATAAAACCAATAGCTGAGTCCTCATCCATCTTGTAGTGACTTGGCTCAGTTTTGTCCTTGAATGTTGTTTTGAAAGGAGGGTTCAATCTGTTATGCTTAGCCCCATTTCATCATCCTTTCTCCTTTTCATATATAACATTTTGGTGAACCTATAACAATGAACATTTTTCATCTTTCTAAGTATTGTAATCAGTCCTTGCATGCATTTGAAAAAAATGAAAAAATAAGCATTCTAGGTTTGCATAAAGGCATAGTTTTGTATGCTTTGTTTTGCATATGATAAAAAAGATTCAATTTTCTAATTTTTTCATCAAATCTAATCCTTACTATAGTCATTCATCATTTCATCATATCACATCTTGCATTTGAAGATCTCATTTGCTAGGGTTTTGGTTAAAAAATTATATTTTTCATATAACCTAGTAATTCCAAAAGCTAGGGTTTGTAGTCAAAATCTTGTTTCAGATTTTTCTGCTGTCATAAACATCTTTCAATCTAGATCTAGAAATGATTTAACGAATATTTTCATTACTCATTTGAAATTTTTTCATCATTTCATACTTTAGTTCAAAGATTTCACATGTTTGTAATTACACAATGTGTATTTCAACATAAGAAATTTAGCATCTCTTTAACACTCCTTTGCAAGAAATCTTAAAGTTGTCCATATAACCTTTTGTGCAGCACCTTTTGCATCTTGATCATTCTATTTGTAAGGACACTATTGTGTTTTTGTTCTTGGTAACAAGCTTCAAAAACCTCGTTTCCTCAAACTAGTGTTGTGGTGTACAAAAGTCTCTCATATTGGTTGTACTTGATAAATTAAAAGATTTTATACATTGTTGTTCCAAGACATTTTATTATGGCATCTTCATGTCATTTCTCTTTGGTAACTTTACATGCATATATCAAAAACTTTGAGAATTTTTACAAATTCTTAATATGCATCCTCATGTTTTGACTCATATACAATCCATGAATGGTAACGATATCTCTAAATGCTCTTCATTTGAAATCCTTGATTATGTATCTGATTTTGACAACTTCATATCTCTCATGAATACATACCCTTCAGTATTAGAAGATCTAACTAAATACATCTCCATGAATTCTCATGAGAAAGATGAGTGTGAAATTTCTTCTTCTATTAATGCCTTGGAACTAATATCTAAATTATACAATGATGTTGATGATGATTCCATGAGTTATTCTATTCCTCCTTTAGTTGAATGTTCAAACACCTTGGATATCACTAAGGAAGTGAAGACCTTTGATCTTCCTCCTTTGGATGAATGTTCAAGAACATTGGATATCTCTAAGGATGTGAAGACCTTGGATAGCTCTTCTTTGTTTGCATGTTCAAATCCTTTGGACGTCACTAAAGATACAACCATCAACAATTTAGTTAACAACACTTTACTTTCACTTCGCTCCAATGCTCTTCCTTCAAAAGATGAAGCATTGGTAGAAAAAGAAAGGTCTCTATATTAAATTCTTTAGGGATGGATGTTGAGCTTAATCAAAATCTTGAAGCAATGTTAATTCAATTATCTTTAATAGATTTCTTCCACCCACTAATGGGATAGTAGATAAGTGTATTAATGTTCCTAAGATGATTGTGCAAGGGGCACCTAGTGCACCTCCTAGATCAAAACTAGTGATTATGGTTTAAGGTGATCCAAAATCACCTTGATCCTCGGGATACATTCTAAATTATGCAAGAAAAATCACTCAAAGAAATCAAGGTGTTCAAAATGTGCCACAACATTGCATGATTGATCACACATACAATACCCGTAATAACAAGAAAAGTAAGCAAGCACTACATGTGCCTATCTCTCTTCCATCTTCTCAACCTATGCTTCCTCAACCACCTTGTCTCACTCATAATGTTGGTTAGGAATATGATCTTGTAAAACAACTCTATGCTACTCTGGCTAAGATCTCTCTCTAGGATTTAATACAAACATCACCTACATACCACAAAATGCTCCAAGAACCTTTACAAAAGGTTATTATACCACCTTCTATTAAGCCAAATGATGTAGTAGCTCTGTTAGATTGTATGAATGCAACAAAAACGGATATTCTATTTCAACAACATAAATTACCATCAATTGAACTTCAAAACCAACATGATCCTCTTGTCATCTTTGTCACAATATATAAAAAGTTGATAAAGTGAGTTATGGTTGACAATAGATCGACTCTTAATGTTTGTGGCATTGATTTTCTATATAGAATGAAATTTGACACATCTTCAATCGCACTAGATAAACTTACCATTTGTGGCTTTGATAATGTTGGTAGACAATCCTTGGGTACCATAACTTCACCCATAAAGGTTGGACCCGTGACATTATCTAACCTTTTTCATGTCATGTCTAGTTCACTTTCATATAATATGATTCTCAGTAGACCATGGATTCGTCCCATGGGGGCAGTCTTGTATACCCTTCATTGATCACTAAAGTTTATTTATGTAAACAAACTTCACACCATTGAAGCTGATCTAGAGCTGGAAAATTGTTTACATATTGAAATGCAAAAACAAGCTAGCAATCACAAGAGTCTAAACAACTTACGAGTTGATTCATCAATACCTCTTACCACAGATAATGTTGTACAAGCCTCTAAACCATCAAATGCACTTTTTGGTGATTATTGAGGTTCATTATATTTTACTCCTTCCTTTATGGGGGAATATAAACCTAATAACTCTAATCCTGACACATCAAAATTTGCATCGATCTCATCCAAGCAACCTTTGGAAAAACCTAAGAAACCTATATTCTCCTTGGTAGAAAACAAAGACAATATTCTTACTTACACTACAAAATATGAGACTTATGAGGCCCCTCCTTCTAAAAATATGAAGTCTCTCTATGGTTGTGAATTTCAAATCCTTTACAAAATTTGTAACTACGTATGTTGGCAACATAGTCAAGAGACATTGCTGATTGGGTAATGTTGTATTCATAGAAACAAGGCAAAAAAAGCATGATGGAGCTAAGGATGATTGGGAACTCAACTTGGAATATCCTACATACAAGGTTTTGGTCTGGACACAAAAGACTAAGGTAGAATAGCTAAGTACTAATAACACAGAGTTAGTAGTAGAGACTCAAGTGGTATTCCTCTGCAACTGATGGTCAAGGTATGTAGTTTAGGTATGTTATTTAGGATTGTTTGGAGATTCTATGTTCAATATTACAAGTCTTGATTACTTCTAGAAGACAGGTTGTGATTGGCTTAAGTCTGGGTGAACACAGTTAAGTCAGGAATAGTGCAGAGTGCATGAGTATTTTGGTCTGCATTTCTCTACAAGTGATTGTATTTGTATGTAGTTTTGAGGTAGTATGGATAGGTATCAAAAGAATACAATTGATGAGTTATAGAGTTTGAAGTGATCTGAAAGATTGTCTACAAAACTCCTAGTTCTGGCAGTTGGTTTGCTAATACTTCACCAAGGAAGAAGAGTCAGTTCTGAGTTCTGCATTTCACCACATAAGGACATCATGACTTGTGATTGGTAAGTTATGATTTGTGAGGTATGAGGAATGGTTGATGTGATTATTTGAGTCTCATTTGGTCCGCAGTAAGAATTTTGGTGTAATAGTTGATTAGGTCAAGCATGTTATGAAGAGACAAGCCAATAGGCAGTTAGATTCTTATGCAGAGAAGGTATATTGCTTGAATAATAAATCTAAGTGGTTATATGTGTGGTGCCAACTTATATGAAGATTATATAATCATTGTTTGGATCCACATTACTATTTGTACACATGATCAAGCTGACAAGGTAGAATACATTGCATACACACTTCATGTTTGGCTTGCCGACCTGATTATGAAATAAATCTTGTTGGGGATATAAATATTCAATGGATTGTGATGTAGAAGTGTGTGTTTTGTGAATTTGAAGTGTGAAGGATTATGAGCAAAGTGCAGAGTAGAAAAAGTTGAACAAGGAAAAAAAATAGAGTATATGTAGTTAAGTTGAGAAGCAAGGCAAAATAAATGAAGACCTTTGAATCTGTATATTGAACCTTCAATGGAACTATGATCTAGCATGTGGTAGATGCATTTATAGTAGTTCATCTTCTGGTAGTGCACCAATCCTTCTTCTTTCTTCTTTTCTCTTGGCAGTGAGCCTTTGTGCAGTGAGCACTTCTTCATAGGGCAGTGAGCCTTCTTGTAACTTGGTATTGAGCTATCATAATATGTTGTGAGCTAACACTCATCGTGGTTTTTCCCTTTTTGGGTTTTCCACATAAAAATTTTATTCATGTGTTATGTCTTTATGGGTGTTGTTCTTATGCTTATTCTGCTCTCATGTTCTTAATTTTGGAATTTGGATAAATAAACTTGTTAAGAATTGGTTTTGTGGAATACGTATTCACCCCCCTCTTAGTATTCCTTACTTTAAACAATTGGTATCATAGCAAGGTTCCTTGGAAGAAGCCTAACAACTTGAGGAAGATCTGGGAAAGTTTACTCATGGCAACTAGAAGATTTGGAAATCTCTCAAACAATGTTGAACTAGAAGCAACTCTTATTGATCTTCAAAACTCTGAAGTAGAAATCAAGGATTTGAAGGATAACATTCAAGAAGCTGATGAAAGCATTCTAAAACTAAAAGAACAAGTCAATAAATTCAAAGAAAAATATAGAGATGTTAGTGAACAATGATATCAGCAAATGAGACCCTAGATGATTTGAAAGTGGAAGTTATTGAAAGGGCTAAACCAGAAGAAGATCTAAATCTGATGGTAAAAAGAAAGATAGAAGAATGTGTCAAACTAGAAAAGGAAGTTGTGAGCCTAAAAATAGACTTGGAAAAAGCCAAGAGCTATGAAGAAAAGTTCAAGATAAGTTCTGCAAAACTTGATGAGATGGTTGCTAGACAAAAGAGTTCAGATGACAAGCAAGGCTCATGATTTGAGAAAGGAGAAAGTTCAAAATTAGGACAAGAAAACTTTTAGATGAAGCAAAACAAAGGCAACCAGTTCAGGAATCAAAGAAGAAGACCTAGAAGACCTCTGGTCAGATAGCCAAATGCACAAAGGTACCCATCTTTCAATGGCCATTGTTTTAATTGTAATAAGTTTGGTCATAAGGCTACTTAGTGTAGGAGTAGAATAAATCAGAATCAAAATGTTCCATCATTCTCTAGTCAATGTTTCAATTGCAAGAAAATTGGTCATAGATCAAATGCATGTAGAAGTCTGGTAAGAAATGGCTTTCATAATTCAAGGAATACTCAATCATTCAATGCAAGATGTTTTGCATGCAATAGATTTGGACATATGGCTAATCAATGCAGATCAAATCCAATCAATAGAAGGAATCAAGGACAAAGGAATGTGGTATGCTACAATTGCAACAAGTTTGGACATGTTGCAAGATTTTGTAGAAGCAAGAATGTGAAAAGAAACTACTATGCTAAAGAAAGAAAAACAGAGCAGAGGAATGATAAGGGAAAGGAAACAGTTGATCCAGTTGAAACTAAGAAAGAAATGGGAAAGATATAGATTAAGAAAGATGTGATTAAAGTCAAGGATGGATCTGTACCAATTTTTGGTGTAGATACTTCCTCCGAGAAGTAGATTGGGAGCTCTGGCTTAGGGGGAGATGTGTTAAAAATCTAAAGCCCCCAGCTAGAGAGTTAGTCCTAGAATCTAGCACTAAGGTATGTTTTGAAGAACTCTATGACAAAGCCTCTGAAAGAAATTCTAGTAGAGGATCTAATGCAGAGCCTTGCGGAGCAATATGGATTGATTGTGGTTGTCAGAGAAGTATTTGGCAGCTTTTTGAAAGACTGCATTTATGATGATTAAGTTAAGGTTTCAAGGGGTTAAAAGGCTTGGATTTGTAAAAGATTAATCACTTTGCATTCAAACTATCAAGTGTCTAAGGCAAATTGAAGTAAAACTCCAAGCAACTTAGAGTTTTCCAAAATGATTCAAGTCAAATTGACCTCAGGTGAAGGAAACCCTAATTTGGCAGAAAAGGTATTTACAGCTTGAAAACCCTTTTGTGTAGTCTAAAATATTTTAGAAAAGCCTCACCCCAAGTTCAAGAAACATTTCTTCAAACCAAGGGAAAATGATTCTGTAGGAGCATTCTCAATTACTTCTCTTAGAATTATGCATATGGAGGATATTAGGGCATACATTCACACCAACCTAGAGGAATATGATCACATGAATCTTAGCAAATTATACTTGGATGAACTGACTACTATTGACGTTGAGTTGAAGAATGAATATAAATTTCTAGGAGAAAAGAAATTGGACACCTGGTTGGATTTTCCTATGATCCCAAATGATACATTGGTTAGGTTCATTCTCAATAGGATTCATGATGAGTTATGGCTTGATGAACCATGTATGATAACTGAAGAAGCTATCAAAGATGTAACTAGTATGACTTCCTTCGAAAGGATCCCAGGCAAAAAGAAGATAAAGAACAATTTAGTGATGCAACTAACAGGAGCCAAATTTGATAAGAAAGCTCTCACAGTAAATGATATTAAGGATCCAGCTACCAGATTTGCATCTATGATCATTGGATACAAAGTATGCTTTTCCCACTCAGAAAATTTTGTGTTTGCACCAGCTATATACATAGCTTATGACATAATAAAAAATAATTTAGACTATAACCTATGTGAATTGCTCCAGATTCAATTAATGGAGAACTTGAAGAGAACAAAAGAGACCAATTATCCCTTCAAATATGGAACCTTGATCACTTGTCTACTCGTCTACTTCTTAAGAGAGATACCTAGTTTGGGAAGCATTGTCTGGCTTGATCACACACTAGTGGAAACTCAAATAAGAAATCACCTACAGAGTCCAAGAAATGTCAATAGACAGAATGAAATTTTATGGGAATATTTTATGGACTTTCAAAAGAAAATGTTATGTAGGGTTTGGATACCTAAAAAGGTAGTGATGAAATATGAAAATGACATTGTATTCATGGTGAACAAAGACAAATGCTTCATGGAAGCTGTGGAACCAATGATTGTATGGGTTCCTCCATTAGGATATAAAGTTGCAGAAGATATCCTGACTAAATTAGCTAATGAACTACTGAAGAAACCAAAAGATCTCAATCAAGATAGGTTTGGAACATTCAAAGAATTGTCTATGGAATATAAGCACTTAGAGAAAATTTTGGATGAACAAACAAGCAAGGAAAAAACCAAATCTGAAGAGTCAAGACCCTTAAATACTCTGGTGAAATGAAAATCAAACACTCTGGAAAGAAAAGATGAGAAAGTTGAAAAGGAAGAACATGTATCCAGCCTAAAGAAAAGAACAAGCATCTCATCCAGTACAGAAGTAGAGAAAGACAATCCAATAGAAGGAAAGAAAAGGAAGAAAGTTACACTTACTAATGAATATGTGGCAAGAGACACTCCTGTAGACCAAATTTCAATTGACTATGGTAGAAAGTTTTTGGAAAAACAACAAAGCATACAGATTCCAGAATCACCCAAGACTCTACAAGGACCAATAAATCTGGCTTCTATGTCTCCTATGGAAAAAATCAAACTAGTATCAATAGTGCAAGCTAAGGCTCAGGAAGAAATGTTGAGAACATATTTACAGTGCAATGAACTCATTAATGAGACATTAAGCATTCTAGAAAAGTTAATCCCCGCATACCAGAAGGATATATCAGCATCATCAACTGCTCATCTCAAAGGTCTTATAAATTTTGTAAGTACTCATTTTGAATCCTTTGAAAAGTCTACTAATATTAAGGTTAAAAATGAATATGAAGACAAAAGACTAGCAATATCAAAAACCAAGTTAGACAGTGACAAAATTCTGTTAGAGAGCAACATCAAGAATATGTTAAATGCAATCAAGGAAGCCTGTGAAATATATAAATTTTGTCCGTCTTGGCTTGAAACTACTAAGGAAATGGATGAGAAAGTCAAAAGCATGGAGCTTCAACTCACAAATATTTTTGAGATAGTTGATCCAACAGTTGACTCAATCAGCTACATAGAAACACAAGTTGAAAACATTCAGAACAATATAAGTAGTTTACTTAGCAAACAGGAAGAAATAAAAAAAATGTGTTTACTGAGAAGGGCATTAAGCTTAAAAATTGAGATCATGACAAATCTTGCAGCAGAAGCACAGGAAGCTTCACAAATTGACACACCCTCAAATGTACAAAAGGTAGAAAAATAAGTCTTTTTGATAAAAGTCATATTCAAATTTTGGAAAGGGCCAAGAAAAGGTGGGATGCAGAGATTGCACAATTAAAGATTTTGTATAAGGATATCCTCTCACCATCAACTAATTGAGTTGAAGTTTGTATGTGTACATATGCGGAAGAACATGAAATTTTTTATAGTTTTGACATAATTTTTACTTTTGTACATATACCCTTTGCCATTGATGTCAAAGGGGGAAAAGAAGATTAGTGAAAAATGGGTAAACACCTTAGGGGGAGAAGAATTAAAGAGTAAGGGGGAGTAGATACACATTTTTCACTAAGTGTTGTCATCAATGCCAAAGGGGGAGATTGTTGGCAACATAGTCAAGAGACACTGCTGATTGGGTAATGTTGTCATTGATGGCAACAAGGAAAATATAGAATGATGGAGCTAAGAATGATTGGGAACTCAACTTGCAAACATCCTACATACAAGGTTCTGGTCCAGACATAAAAGACTAAGGCATAATGGCTAAGTACTGATAACACAAAGTTAGTAGCAGAGACTCAAGTGGTATTCCTCTGTAGTTGATGGTCAAGGTATGCACTTCAAGTATGTTATTTAGGACTTTTTGGAGATACTATGTTCAAGATTACAAGTCTTGATGACTTCTGGAAGATAAGTTGTGATTGGCTTAAGTACGGGTGAACACAGTTAAGTCAGGAACAGTGCATAGTGCATTAGTCTTTTGGTCTGCATTTCTCTACAAGTGATTGTATTAGTATGCAGTTTTGAGGTAGTATGGATAGGTGTCAGAAGCATACAATTGATGAGTTATAGAGTCTAAAGTGATCTGAAAGATTGTTGACAAAACTCCAAGTTTCGGCAGTTGGTTTGCCAGTACTTCACCAAGGCAGAAGAGTCAGTTTTGAGTTCCACATTTCACCACATAAGGACATCATGACCTGCAGTTGGTAAGTTATGATCTATGAGGTATGAGGAATGGTTGATGTGATTCTTTGAGTCTCATTTGGTTTGCAGTAAGAATTTTGGTGTAATAGTTGATTAGGTCAAGCATGTTCTGAAGAGACAAGCCAACAGGCAGTTAGATTCTTATGTAGAGAAGGTATATTTCTTGAATAATAAATCTAAGTAGTTATATGTGTGGTTCTGACTTGTATGAAGATTATTGATGCAGTCATGGTAGGAGGGCTCACAAAATGAATTGTCTAGACCATGTAGCAAGAGTAAACACAACAGAAACAACTCAAAGATATGGAACAAATGTAGATTCAGTCATTCAATATATCATAGGATTCAAATACAGATCAGCCGTCAACATGCGAGCTTACAATTAGGGCTCACAGGCCTGATTACAGAATATACACAAGATATAGATTTGAAGTCCCTTCGCGCAAATCCAAACTATGAACTTATGAATCTATTTATAACTATCCTAATCTACTTTCGTAGGGATTTATTACATCCTTATATATCATCTTCGATACAAAAGATTCCTCCACGTCAGCCAAGAAAGATCACAAACTCCAATGAAGAGATGTAATGTGTGTACACGGATAGATTAGACCTAAATGCATAGAACACCTCCACAAATGAATGGAATGATGTGCAAATCTTGGGGAAGGTCAGCCATGAACCAAAGATCATTGAATGATGTGTCATTACGCTCCACAAGTCTTCTCCTTTAGCTGATTATTAGAGATTATCAAGATGTTCTGTTATGAGAAAACAATCAATCTTCTGATACCGATAACTTTTTGGTAACTAATCCAAATGCTCTAAATTCTAGATATGATGTAAATGAATGACTCTAGATGCTAAGTCCAACTCCACAAGGTTTGAAATGATACTGTAGCAGAATGTGGACCAAAATATAGAAGCTGCTATTGACTGAACTATTTGAACTGAACTAGAAAATGAAAAGAAACAAACTAAAATGCAAACAAATAGAAATTCAAATGTTTTTTGGTTGATGCAAGATTGCTCTTGATCTAGGAATGCTCCTACATCAGACATCCAGGGTTATTGAAAAAGTGAGTCCCTCACTTTGCTGGGGCTATGGGAGAACCAAGATGGTCCACCTTAGCCTGAGAAATCCATGATGAATCTTCTTTCGGTCTACCTTTCCACTTCACAATGTATTCTTTGTATTGTCTTCCTCTAGTGTTGCATCCAACTCTGCTATCCAAAATGTCTTCAATCTACTCCGGTGCTTGTTGTGGTTACTACTTCTTCAAGTCCTCTGCCATGCTATCACTAAACTCTACTTCATGATACTAATATAGGTCTACAATGTTGAAAATAGGTGATATGCCCAATGTCTCCAGTAGCTCCACTTCATATGCATTTCCTGAATCAAATTTTCTGAGTATCCTAAAAGGTCCAAACTTCTTCATCTTCAACTTGTTATATGTCCCAACTAGAAATCTTTCTTTTCTCAAGTATACCATCACTTCATCTCCAACTATAAATTCCTTATGGCTTCTCTTCTCATCTGCTTGCTCCTTATATTTTCTATTCATATCTTCCAAATGCTTCTTTATGTGATTATGCACTGTATTCATGTGATCTACAAATTTTTCTGCATTTGCACTTCTCTTTTCTTCCGTACCCATGTCTCTCAGTTCTGTCACTCCTCTAAGATTCACTCCAATAAAAATCTCAAAAGGTGTTCTTCCAGTACTCCTATTTACTAAATTATTGTATGCAAACTCTGCTTGTGAAAGAATCAAATCCCAACTTCCTACTTTCTCTCCAACCAAACACCTCAACAAGTTTCCCAAACTCCTATTCACTACCTCTGTCTATCCATTAGTCTATGGAAGAAATGATGAACTGAACTTCAAGTCTATCTTCATCTTCTTCCAAAGTGTCTTCCAAAAATATCCAAGAAATCTAGCATCTCTATCTAACATTATACTCCCAGCTAATCCATGCAATCTCACAATCTCCTTGAAAAATAGCTTTGCTACATGCACCGCATCAGTTGTCTTCTTACAAGGTATGAAATTTTCCATCTTTGCAAATTTGTCTACCACTACAAATATAGAATCATGTCCTCTCTGTGTCTTAGGCAATCCCATCACAAAATCCATGCTTATGTCTTCCTAAGGTCTCTCTGGTATTGTCAAAGGTTTACAAATCTAGTATTCTGACTACTCCCTTTTGTAACTTGACAAACTCTACAACTCTACACAAATTTCCTAACATCCTTATGTATCTAAGGCCAAAAGTAATTTTCACTCATCAAGGCCACTATTTTATCAGTGCCAAAATGTCCTACCAATCCACCACTATGTTTCTCCTTGATCAAATTATCTCTCATTGAACTTCTAGGTATGCATAATTGATTTCCTCTTAACAACATATCCTCCTGAATGAAATAGTCCAACCACTTACTTCTATCTATCACAATAGGTTCCTTACATGCTTTCCAAGGTTCTACAAAATCATTGTCTCCCTCATACATGTTCTTTAATTCATCAAAACCTATGACTTCAATTCTCATCTCTGTCAACAAGTTTCTTCTCCTACTCAATGCATCAGCAACTTTGTTTGATTTACCACTACTATGCTTCAATACAAATGTATAAATTTGCATGAACACTACCCATCTCATGTGTCTCTGATTCAACTTACCTTGACTATTCAAATACTACAAAGCTTGATGATCTGTATACAACACAAACTCCTTAGGCAACAAATAATGTCTCCACTTCTTCAAGGATTGAATTATGACATTAAACTCTTGATCATAAACTGAATATCTTCTCCTCGCATCATTCAACTTCTCACTGAAATATGCTACAGGTCTACCTTCTTGACTTAGCATTGCTCCAATTGCATTCCCACTTGCATAACAATCAACTTGAAATACCTTATTGAAATCTGGTAAAGCTAAGACGGGTTGCTCTGTCACTTTCTGCTTCAACAATTCAAAACTTCTATTTGCTCGTAATGTCCACTTAAAGTCTTTTCTATCACCTCTCATTGTCTATGTCATAGGGTTACATACTAAACTAAAATTTTTGAAGAACTTCTGGTAGAAACTAGCCAATCCATGAAATGATCTAACCTCTTCAACGCTCTCTGGTGTACGCCAATCAACAATTGCTCTTACTTTATCAGGGTCCATCTTCAATCCTTTCGTAGAAATCACAAATACCAATTATACCAGTTCTTCCTTCATGAAACTACACTTCTTGATGTTTATCAACAATTTCTCTTCTCCCAGTCTCTGCAAAACTTGTCTAATTTGCCACAAATGTTCCTCTTTTGTCTTACTAAAAATCAAAATGTCATCCAAATCTACAATAACAAACTTACCCAAGAATTTCTTCAAGACTTCATTCATCAACCTCATGAAAGTACTCGGTGCATTTGTCGGTCCAAAAGGCATCACTAACCACTCATACAATCCTTTATTTCTCTTAAAAGTAGTCTTCCATTCATCTCCTTCTCTAATTCTGATCTGATGGTATCCACTCTTCAAATCTATCTTTCTGAAATATCTTGCTCCACTCAAACAATCCATGATATCATCCATCCTAGGTAAAGGAAATCTATACTTAACTGTGACCTTGTTTATTTATCTAGAGTCAGTACACATTCTCCATTCTCCATCCTTCTTCAATGCTAATACTACACAAAGACTCAAACTTTCTCTGATCAAACCTTTCCTTAACAATTCATGTATCTGTCTATTCAATTCTTCATTTTTTGCCGGTGTCATTCTATGTGCTACTTTATTAGGTAAACTAACTCTCGGTATAAGATCCATGTTATGACTAATACTCCTGATTGGTGGAAATCCTTTAGGTACATTGTCTAATATGATGTCTTCATGCTCTATCAGTAACTCTCTTATCTCCTCTAGTTGTGATTCTTCAGTCTCCTTCAATGTTTCAGGCTTCTTACGAATCAAAGCATAACCCATATTCTCATGTCTCAAACCATCCAAAAAATTTCTTCCATCTACCAAACAGATTCTAGCATTCCCACATATTTCATTCTTAGGATCATCATCCAAAGGAATCAAGGTAATTCTCTTCCCATTTGATGTTATAGTGTAGGTATTCTTTCTCCCATCATGTATAGCTTTTCTATCATACTGCCAAGGTCTACCCAACAAGATATGACATACATCCATAGGCATAATATCACACAAGAATTCATCATGATAAGATCTAATATGAAATTTCACCAAACATTGTTCACTCACTAGTACCTTATGATCATCCTGAATCCATGCTATTTGATAGGGCTTAGGGTGTTTCAATCTTTCTAACTTTAGCTTAGTCACCATGTCCTCTGAAACTAAGTTATTAGAACTACCACTATCAATTACAACTTTACAACATTTACCTCCTGATTTACATCTAGTTTTGAACAAACTCTTCCCCTGTGGTGGTTCTTAATTTGTCTTTTCTTGAAATAGTGCTCTCCTCATCACCAGTGATTCTCCTTTCTCTGGTTTACTAACTAAATTGGGTGATCCAATAGGTTCTTCTTCAACATAAGCTACTCTTCCACTATTCTCTGTTCTCTTGCTTGTACTCCCTTGGTTACATTCAAATGCTCTATGTCCTTCACTTCCACACTTGAAACAAGTACCTTTGAATGTTTTCTTATCAGATCCTTTCCCTTCTCTCCTATATCCCTCATTCCGGTATGCACTGGGGTTTCCTCTCTGGTAAAAGTTTTTGTCATCTCTTCGATATGCACTACTATCTTTGTCCTCCTTCTTGAATGTGTTGTCAAACTTTTTCTACTCCAGATGTGATCCGTCTCCTTTGAAAAATGTTCTTCCTCTCTAAAATTTACCTCCTCTACCTCTATGTCTCTGATCATGTCTCTTACTCAACTTTTCTTCAACTTTCAGGGGAAACTGATATGCCTCTTCCAAAGATGTCATCCTCACCAAACTTAGATCTTATTAAATGTTCAATCTCAGTCCATTGATGTATCTAGCCACTTTATCCTTGCTTTCTTCACTATGTCCTATCCTTATGATCATCTTGTTAGATTTAGAGTAGACAACTGAGAGGGGGGGGTGAATCAGTTGTACAAAAACTTTCTTCCAATTAAACACTTAACATCACTTTATAATTCAGCAGCATAATAATAAATCAATCATGGAAACATAATGCAATGAATCAAGAGCAGAAACACATTAACATATGAGACACCAAGATTTTGACGTGGGAAAACCTGATTAAGGGAAAAACCATGGGGTGATTAACCCAAGATTATATTCTCTGTTAGAAGAATAGAAAGAACAAATGGCACATGCCAATTAGGGCTCACTACCCGAGCACACTGCTCACAAGAGGCCCACTACCTACAAGAGACACACTGTCTACAAATAAATAAGTATCACCTACTTGAACTAGAAAATAGCATCTTCACCATGCTTGAATCAGTTCCATTTAAGCCCAATACTTCTGCTTTGCTTTTCACTCTCCTCCTCACTACCACACACTCATCTCCACAAGGACACTTTTCAAATGACTTCACAATCCCTTATTTATACAAGACATTAACTTAGGAATGATCATCTAAGTCGGAAAACATCAACAAGAACATCTGCAGGATGTGTAACTCATCCGGTCGGCCAATCTCAAGAAGAACATCGTCATCTGGAAGTTATTCCTCAATTATGAGCTCCAACTCCAATGTGGACCATCAACATGAACTGGACATGATCCAAAGACCTCCACAAGCTTGCCTAAATCACCAAGAACATCCACACTTCATCTGCTTACTGAAATCCTTCTCCCCTTCATCCGAAACCTTAAGAACACAGTCTGTCATTACTGTCATAAAGGAATAGATACTTGCGGACCTTTAAACCATGAACCATTCAAGTTGATACTTCAAAAGGACTTCCTTAACACTCCCTCAAATCCACAGAATAGGATACTGTATTTCTGGATCTCACCAGGCCTATCTGTATCACTCTGTCACCACTGAATATCTATCGGAACCAGTTTTACTTGAGCAGCCACAACTTCTTCAGATCTTCATGTGGATCTCTGAAATCTCTACTAAACCACCTTAAGACACATATATACAAACCCTTTAATCCACATCCTCTAATCCTCATCATATCTTGGACTTTTACCTTACTGTCATCATTGTTCTTCATTGTTCCAGATTAAGGCTAATTTTCTCAATATCCTCAGCACATAGCTCATCCAATCCTTATCATTAATGCAACAGGAGTATGTTGACATCAATGACAACACCGTTTAGGCCCATACTTGCAACAATCTCCCCCTTTGTCATTGATGGCAACATATGATGTGAAAAAAATATTTTTAACCATCAAGATAAGAACTTCTCCTCACTGTCACAACTCCCCCTATCAGTAACAACCATTCACATGTCTTCTCTCCCTTTACTACTCCCCCTTTGATCAGCAACCACTTTATTTTTCACATGTCTTCTCTCCTTGTTTGACATCAATGGCAAAGGGCACATACTTACAATTCCACCACTTCAGAATCATACCTACTGCTCCCCCTGAGTAGCAGCTCCCCATCATCAATCTGGACCACAAGATGTGACTGTGATATCCACCAGATTGATGCACATCAGTGCACCTTAGTTCATCATCAGAAGGGCAATAACCCCTAGCTTCTCCCTGAGATACTCAAAAGAGTCCTTAGGTAGAGGTTTAGTAAAGATGTCTACAATCTAATCCTTGGAAGGTACAAACTCCAATCTGACTTCATTCTTTTTCACTTGCTCTCTCAAAAAGTGAAACTTGATGGATATGTGTTTAGTCTTTGAATGCAACACTAGATTCTTAGATATATTTATTGCACTTGAATTATCATAGAAGATTGTGATAGGTTCCTCATACTCCACTTTGATATCTCCTAGCATTTGCTTCATTCACAAAACTTGAGTGCAACTACTTGCTGCTGCAATATATTCTACTTCAGTTGTAGACAGAGATATTGCCTCTTGTTTCTTGCTTAGCCAAGAAACCAATCTTTTCCCCAAAAAGAATGCTCCACCACTAGTACTCTTCTGGTCATCCACATCTCCTGCCCAATCCACATCTGTATATGCATGAAGAGAGAAATCATGATCTCTAGGATACCACAGACCATACCCAACTTTCCCTTTTAGATATCTAAAAATCCTCTTGATTGCCATGACATGAGATTCTCTAGGATCATCCTGGAATCTAGTAACAAGACCAATAGCCTGCATAATGTCTGGTCTAGTTTGAGTGAGATACAATAGTCCTCCAATCATTGACCTATACTTTGTCTAATCATCCTTAGGAGAGTTATCATCTTTGCTCAACTTACATTTGGTTGCCATGGGAGTATTCATTGGTTTTGAGTCTTCCATCCCAAATTTCTTCAACAATTCTTTCACATATTTGGTCTGAGAAATGAAGATTCCTTTCTTTGTTTGAGCGATTTGTAGACCCAAGAAAAAATTCATTTCACCAAGCATGGACATCTCAAACTCACTTTTCATTTGATTTACAAAAGTTTTACACATACTATCTCTTCCTCCAAAAATGATATCATCAACAAACACTTCAACAATCAAGATGTTTTCATGATCAAGTTTGAAATATAAATTACTGTCAGTAGTACCTTTGTTGAAACCAATCTTCAAAAGATGCTTATCCAATCTTTCATACTAGGCTCTTGGGGCTTGCTTCAGTCCATATAGTGCTTTCTTCTTCCAAGTCACCATGATCAGACAATTGAAATCCATCTGGTTGCTCTATGTACACTTCTTCTTCCAAGTCACCATTCAGGAAGGCAGACTTGACATCCATCTGATATACCTTGAAATCCTTGAAGGTAGCAAAGGCAAGAAATAATCTGACTACTTCAATTCTTGCCATCGGAGCAAAAGTTTCTTCAAAATCAACTCCTTCTATTTGAGAGTATCCCTTGCAGACGAATCTGGCTTTATTTCTGATTACTTCACCAACTTCATTCAGTTTGTTTCGAAAGACCCATTTTGTTCCAATCACATTCTTGTTTCTAGGTCTGGGAACAAGATCCCAAGTGTGATTTTTCTCAATTTGCATCAGCTCCTCCTCCAGTGCTTTAGTCCAGTTTTCATCATTGCAAGCTTCATTCACTGTCTTAGGTTCAATCTTTGAAATCAGACAATACTCATCTGAATCTTGAGCAATTCTCTTTCTTGTTTGTACACCTTTGCTTTTATCACCTATGATCTAATCTTCAGAGTGGTTCAGTCTTACGTACCTGGGAACTTTTAGAATTTCTTACACTTTTGATTTATGATTAAGCTCTTAAGATTCATCTCTTCTTCTTGATTTACCAAATCAGTTTGAATTTAAACTTTAGGGGAGGCTTGGGCTCCTTGAATTAGAACACCATTCTGATCATCTTCATCATATTCATAAAACATTGAGGGTTTTTCAATTCCTTCATCCACCTTCACATTTGTAGTTTCTATCATTTTTCTCAGTCTCTTGTTATAGCACCGGTATGCTTTGCTTTGAGTAGAGTAACCCAAGAATATTCCTTCATCACTTCTAGCATCAAACTTTCCTAGATCTTCATCTCTTTTAATGTAACATTTGCTACCAAAAACTCTAAAATACCTCACAGTAGGAGTGATGCCAAACCAAAGTTCATAAGGAGTCTTACCGGTATTACTTCTGATTTGAACTCGATTGAGAGTATAGACTGTAATGCTAACAACTTCTCTCCAATAGATTTGAGGAACATTTGCTTCCATCATCATGGTCCTAGATGCTTCCTGGATGGTTCGGTTCTTTCTCTCAACTACTCCATTCTGGTGTGGAGTCCTAGGAGCAGACAACTATCTCTTAATTCCATGTTTCTCACAGAAATCTATGAACTCACCGGATGTGAATTCTCCACCTCTATCAGACCTCAAACATTTCAATTTTAATCCAGTTTCATTCTCTACCATAGCCTTGAATATTTTGAATTTCTCAAGAGCTTCTAATTTCTCTTTCAGAAAGGTTACTGACATCATCCCAGAATAGTCATCAATTAGTAACATGAAGTATCTATCACCTTGCACACTCCTGATTCTTGCCGAACCACAATGATCAATATGAACTAAGTCCAATAATCCAGAGGAAGATTGTTCCTTGCTTTTAAATGACACTCTGCTTTGTTTTCCCAACTGACATTCCTTGCACAAACTATTTGTAGGCTTCACCAATTTTGGAAGATCTCTTACAGCCTAAGTATTTCTTATCTTGATGATATTATCAAAATTCACATGACACATTCTCCTATGCCATAACCAACTCTGATCAATTTGAACAAATAAACAACTTTTACCAGTATAGACTAAATGGAAGATGTTACCTTTTGTTTGGGTACCGGATGCAATCTTTGTTCTGAAACTCTCAAAGATCTTGCATTTCCCATTCTAAAATCTAAGATCATAACCTTTGTCCACCAACTATACTACACTGAGAAGATTGTGCTTCAATCCTTCAACATACAGTACATTACCGGTTATGTTCCTTCCATCAAAATAAATAGTTCCTCTACCTTTGATTCTACAAGCAGAATTATCACCAAATTTTACCACTCCTCCTTCATACCTTTCCAAATCTATGAATTTACTTTTGTCACCTATCATATGGTGAGAGCATCCACTGTCAATGACCCAATCATCCTTTTCTTCAACTTGGGCAGCCAGAGCTCTTTCTACAACTTTATGATTGACAGATTTAGAGGGCATTAGATCTTCTTCCTTGATGGCAATGAACACCTAGTCACTTCTGGATTTGTCTCCTGTCTCTGATTCATCATCTGTTACTCCTTCACTATCATCTTCCTCATGAACATAGTAACAATTCTTTTGGAACCTTGATCTGTTAGGATTTGGCCTTGAAAATCTTTCCAGACACTTTGAGGAAAAATGACCAATCTTATTGCAGTTAAAACACTTAAAAGGCAACTTTCCTTCATACTTACCAGATCCTCTTGGCAATCTTTTTGCAATAAGGGCTTCAAGTTGAGTAGTTTTTGCTTCCTCTTCTTCTAGGTCTTTTCTTACTTTTTCATACCATGATAGTTTCCTTGAAGAGTTCTCTCCCGGATCAAACCTTTGTTTACCTTTCACAGAGGCATTGGCTTTGAATGCAGATTCAATCTTAGGAGGGGCATCTCCAAACTTGGTCATTTCAAATGCAGCCAATTTACCAGCCAATTGATCTTTTGTGACAGTTGTATGGGCTCTGAATTCTTCAATGGTAGCAACCTTGATTTTGTAAGAAGTAGGAAGGGATCTAAGAATTTTGCCAACAATCTCATTTTCATCTAGGACTCCACCAGCATTTCTAATTCCATGAACAAGCTCATTTACTCTTGGCATAAAAGTAGTGATATTTTCATCTTCTCTCATCTTTAGATTTTCAAATTTTCCTTTCAGACTTTGTAACCTTGCACATTTAACATACTTGTCTCCTTCATACAGAAGTTCTAGTTTTTCCCAAATCTCAAAAGTAGTTGGTAGGTCAATAACATTTGAAAGCTCTGAATTAGATAATGTGCTTAGAAGAGCTTCTATAGTCCGCAGATTGTTTTTAGCATTTGTGATTTCATTTGGGGTTTTCAGACCACCATGTGGAGGTGTATACTTTTTTGTAACCATGGTCCAGTATGTCGTTCCCATACATTGCAAGTAACATTTCATGCGACCTTTCCAAAGATTAAAATTGGTTCCATCAAACTTCAGACTATCCTTCTTGTAAGATGTCATTCTGGATCTCCTCAAGCGGTTAAGCTCCTTTTAGAGGAACTTGGCTCTGATACCAATTGTTAGATTTAGAGAAGACAACTGAGAGGGGGGGTGAATCAGTTGTACAAACACTTTCTTCCAATTAAACACTTAACATCACTTTGTAATTCAGCAGCATAATAATAAATCAATCATGAAAACCTAATGCAATGAATCAAGAGCAGAAACACATTAACATATAAGACACCAAGATTTTGACGTGGGAAAACCCAGTTAAGGGAAAAACCATGAGGTGATTAACCCAAGATTGTATTCTTTGTTAGAAGAATAGAAAAAACAAATGACACATGCCAATTAGGGCTTATTGTTCGAGCACACTGCTCACAAGAGGCCGACTACCTACAGGAGACAAACTGTCGACAAAGAAATAAGTATCACCTACTTGAACTGGAAAATAGTATCTTCACCATGCTTGAATCAGTTCCATTAAAGCCTAATACTTCTGCTTTGCCTTTCACTCTCCTCCTCGCTACCACACACTCATCTCCACAAGGACACTTTTGAAATGACTTTGCAATCCCTTATTTATACAAGACATCAACTTAGGAATGATCATCTAAGTCAGCAAACATCAACAAGAACATCTGCAAGATGTGTAACTCATCCGGTCGACCAATCTCAAGAAGAACACCATCATTCGAAAGTTATTCCTCAATTGCGATCTCTAACTCCAATGCGGACAATCAACATGAACTGGACACAATCCAAAGACCTCCACAAGCTTGCCTGAATCACCAAGAACATCCACACTTCATCTGCTTACTGAAATCCTTCTCCCCTTCATCTGGAACCTTAAGAACACAGTCTGTCATTACTATCATAAAAGAATAGATGCTTGCGGACCTTTAAACCATGAACCAATCGAGTTGATACTTCAAAAGGACTTCCTCAACACTCCCTCAAATCCACAGAATAGGATACTGTATTTCTAGATCTCACCGGACCTATCTGTATCACTCTGTCACCACTGAATATCTATCAGAACCAATTTTACTTGAGCGGCCACAACTTCTTCAGATCTTCATGTGGATCTCTGAAATCTCTACTGGACCACCTTAAGACACATATATACAAATCCTTTAATCCACATCCTCTGATCCTCATCCTATCTTAGACTTTTACCTTACTGTCATCATTGTTCTTCACTGTTCCTGATTGAGGCTAATTTTCTCAATATCCTCATCACACATCTCATCCAATCCTTATCATTAATGCAACAGGAGTATGTTGACATTAATGACAACACTGGTTAGGCCCATACTTGCAACACATCTTATGAAATTCTTTAGTGTACTCCTTCATAGATTTCTGCTTTTGTCTGATCAGGGTCTGTAATCTTTTCAATAGTTCTAACTCATAGTTAGTAGGTATGAATTGATTCTTCAATTTTGTCACCATCCTATCCCACTTTTTAATCTTTTCTTTTCCTCTTCTATTTCTATCCAACTGAACTTCTTTCCACCATATAGTAGCATGTCCTTTCAACTTAGTCTTTGCAAATTTTACCTTCTCAGGATCTTCAACTTATTCATACTCAAATTATTCTTCCATGTCATTTATCCAGTGAATCAACTCTTTAGGGTTCAAATTGCCAGTGTAATTTGGTACATCCACTCTAGGTCTCTTTCCAATCTTCAAAATAGCTTGCAACATCTTGACTTGATCTGATTCTTCTTCTTCATCACCTCCTAGGATTTCGCCAATCTCTTCAACATATTGAAATTCTTCATCATCACTTTCAACATTAGGTCTAGGTGTCAATCCTCTTCACTTATCTTCTTCAACAGCATCCAATTGAATTCACATCATTTTCATCATTTCCATCATCTCATCCATTCTACTAACCATTGTTCCAATAGTAGCAACTCTCCTCGGTAGCATTCTTCCTAGGATCAAGTGTAAACTACCTCAAGTTCGGCGATTGGGCTACAGGATGACAATTGCCTTACAATCGGTGATCGGTTACGACACACATAACCTGCCTCAAGTTCAGCGATCTATCCATAGCAAGATCTTATAGAATTCGTTCGCCAACTTCGCTCAATTTGCTCCCAAAGATTCAAACTTTTTCTCTGATGCCACTTAGTGCAGTCACGGTAGGAGGGCTCACATAATGAACTGTCCAGACCATGTAGGAAGAGTAAACACAACATAAAGAACTCAAATATATGGAACAAATGTAGATTTTGTCATTCAATATATCATAAGATTCAAATATAGATCAGCTGACAACATGCGGTCTTACAATTATGGCTTATAGGTTTGATTATAGAATATACACAAGATATAGTTTTGAAGTCCCTTCGCTCAAATCCAAACTATGAACTTATGAATCTATTTCTAACTATTCTAATCTACTTTCCTAGGGATCTATTACATCCTTATATATCATCTTCGGTATAACAGATTCCTCCACGTTGGCCAAGAAGGGTCAAAAACTCCAATGAAGAGTTGTAATGTGTGTACACAGATAGATCGGACCTAAATGCATAGAACACCTCCGCAAATGAATGGAATGATGTACGGATCTTGAGGAAGGTCAGCCATGAACCAAAGATCATTGAATGATGTGTCATTAAGCTCCACAAGTCAAGGAATGCTCCACAAATCTTCTCCTTTAGATGATTATCAGAGATTGTCACGATGCTCTATTCTAAGAAAACAGTCAATCTTCTGATAGAGATAACTTTCTGGTAACTGATCCAAATGCTCTAAATTATGGATATGATGAAGATGAATGACTCTAGATGCTAAGTCCAGCTCCGTAAGGTCTAAAATGATACTGCGACATAATGCAAACTAAAATACAGAAGCTGCTATTGATTAAATTGTCTAAACTAAATTAAAAAATGAAAAGAAACAAACTAAACTGCAAACAAACTAAAATTCAAATGTTTTTTGGTTGATGCAACATTGCTCTTGAACCAGGGATGCTCCTGCATCAATTATACAATGATTGTTTGGATCCACATTATTGTTTGTACACATGATCAAGCTGACAATGTAGAATACATTGCATACATGCTGCATGTTTGGCTTGTCAACCTGATTATGAAATAAATCTTGTTGGGGATATAAATACTCGATGGATTATGATGTAGAAGTGTGTGTTGTGAAAATTCAAATTGTGAAGGATTATGAGCAGAGTGCAGATTAGCAAAAGTTGAACAAGGACAGAAAACATAGTATATGTAGTTAAGTTGAGAAGTAGGGCAGAATAAATGAAGACCTTTGAATATGTATATTGAACCTTTAATGGAACTGTGATCCAGCATGTGGTAGATGCATTTACAATAGTTCATCTTTTGGCACCAAGCCACTCCTTCTTTCTTCTTTTCTCTTGGTAGTGAGCCTTTGTACAGTGAGCACTTCTTCACAGGGCAGTGAGCCTTAAGGTAGTGAGCCTTCTTGTAATTTAGTATTGAGATATCATAATATATTGTGAGCTAACACTCATTGTGGTTTTTCCCTATTTGGGTTTTCCACATAAAAATCTTGGTGTTCATGTGTTGTCTTTATGGTTGTTGTTCTTATTCTTACTCTACTCTCATGCTATTAATTTTGGAATTTGGATAAATAAACTTGTTAAGAAGTAGTTTTTCAGAATACTGATTCACCCCCCTCTCAGTATTCCTTACTTTCAACAATGTAGGTAATGGTTGTGGGGTAAAATAAGGAATGAAAGTGCTCTTAGAAGCTGTTACACATAGCTCTTTGGCTAGTATTGGATACCATCCTTTGAAGCCCACCAAAGCTTATTGTCATTCTAAACTTAATACAATATCAACAAGAGCAAAACTAAATATGATATATCCTAAGATGATAGACATGGATTGTCCACTAGGAAATATCCCATGAAATCAAGTAAGTATTTCTCCCTCATTTAGCCACACTCGATGTAGCAAATATTCTAGATTCTCTCAAGGGTGGCCTCCTATTAGATATATATGTTGATGTGTTGTGTTTTGTTTCCCTATATAGCGTTAAATGTTTATTTATGTCCCCTTGGAATGATGACCCTTGATACTCTTGTAAGGTCAAGGATACAAGGAGACTGCCTCTGTCGTAACATTCTTCTATTTGTTTCTCAATTCTTCTATATCTCTCCTCTCCTATTTTTAAATTGTTGTGTGTTGTGCCTTGGGGGTATAGCATTATGGAGGGTGTTTTGGGGCATCCTCCTATGTGGTGTTCCTAAGTCACTTTATCTTCTCTCTCATTTTTCACAATTTCATTCTTCTGTCATGCCCGTGGCTCTACTAGTCAGCGGATGACGATAAAACATAAATACTAATAAGGATCATGTGTCCCTTCAACAAGAAAGAAAAAATGGGCCCAGTCCATACATGAATATGGGGTTGATATAATTCTGACACTTGACTAGTAGAATAACTTTGTGTTGTGTTGTGGAGAATCTTGTAACAATCCTTTACAATACTCTAATCTGCTCTAAGCACTTTGATATGTTTTGTGTCTCACCTTATGCTACACTTGGGTTTGAGATACTTGAAGTATAACCTCGTGACAATACTCAGTTCCGAACCTACAAGTATAGCCTTGGCTTGTTTATGTGATATGTTTTATTCATAGATATTATTTAGCATTTGATACTAACGTGCGTGATTGTTGAGAACATTCAGTGATCGTAAAGCACATGTCACCTTGGGGGCATGGGCTTTGCATAAGCTTTTGTTTCCTTTCTTGTTTTCAAATTTACCTTAAATGTGATTGCTCCTAATAGTCAGAGTCAATCACTTTAAGGTGGGGGCATATTATGTGTGTTTGCCTTAGACATTGATAGAATGTGTTTGACAAGCTTATGGACATTGTGAGCATGCTTCCTTCTCACCATAAGGCATCTACGCAATGTAGGTGGGGTGGAAGTTTTGAAAGCCCTTATACGGAAGGAAGGATGGTGTTTCTCTTGAGGTAGTGCACATCCTTTTAACAAAGTCCTTTACGGAGGCGAGGTGGGTCTTGAGTCATTCACCCTTAAGCGTGTCTTTGGTAGTTGTGGTTGCATAGCTCAACCATTAGGTGTGTCTGGAATGTGTTTTAGATGGTGGGAATTAGCAATAAGATCCTTCCCATCACCCATGTGTTTTGTGTATAAGATGTATAATGTGTCAATGACATGCTATGCGGCGCTCGCACATATTCCATGTATTTTCTGCATGTTTTCCCTACCTGTCTGACATGTCTTGCATGTTTTGATGGTGGCACTTAGCGATGATCTCTCTCCATTGTATAGTTAGGATTATCTAGTTGTTAAATCAAATGTCTTCTCTTCATATATGCCTCGTGTATTGTGTGTCTACTCTCTTGTCTTCTCTATGTTTTTCATGCCTTTTACTATCTTCCTTGTGTTTTGTGTGACTTTCATGTGTCTTCTAGTACTTACCTAAGATTGGGGGCTAGAAATAGTCCTCCAAGGTTTTGGTTTACTTTAACTTTATGTGCTTGGTGTGTTTGATATGCTTTGACCATACTTTAATGCATGTATTGAATCGTAAGATCATACACACATTAAAGTGGGGGATAAATGTTAAGGAGTAAAAGTTTTCCTATGCCTTTTTACTTCCTAGTTTAGCTCCTAGGTCCCCATGTTAACACTTTGCAAATTAAATATTCATCCTGGAGTAATTTCCCCCAAAACCCATGTCAAATGGGAACTAGGGGCCCACTGTAATCCTTAATCATGACCAAAAAGGGCCTTGGTACTTGGGTACCTATGCCCAAGTCCATCTTGATTTGTCAGAGTAAAAATTAATGCATGTCGGCTTGGGCCCTCTCAAAAGGTTTCCTTTTGTTAGCTCTTTTGATTTAATTTAGGATTGTTAGTGGGAAAGCATATTTAAATAGGTTTATGTACTCATTTATGTAGAAGAAGGATAACACAAACTTGTGATATTGAGAAAAGAGAATTCAAGGCATTCATTGTGTTTTAGAGCAGAATTGTGTTGTTTTTTGCATATTTGGCTTCACCAATCTATCTCTTGATGATTTGAAGGATCTTCATCTCCGTAAGGGTTTCACCTCTAAGGTGACATCAATTTGTGTTTCAATTATTTCAATTCATCATTAGATTTGGCCTCTGCCCTCCTTGGGCACACACTGTATCTAACAATAGTGTTTGGAAGACTTGGATGTCCTTTCAGGGCTTGATCGAGGCAAGCTCCTAAACACCACAACCCCCAAACCCTCTTCTTCTTGTGTGTAGATTACAGGTGCAGAAGTTGAAGAAGCACAGGTACAGGGAAACTATTTGAAGGATAAGGATTTAGGATCTAGAAAAATCTTGAGAATATTCCTCCGTAGCAGACTAGGAAACTTGCCCCATAGTCTTCCTGACAAATCAGCCCCTGAATCCAGCATTAGGAAGCTATCTGCAACATTTTATTTGTTCAAAGCTTCTAGAAATTCTACCTTTCTAGACTAGGGCACCTGCCCCACACTCCTTTAATTTTTTAGTTTTAGGCATTCAACTTCTGGTATGTTTTTTATTCTTCCTTAGTACTTTCCTATCTAGTTTTCAGTAACATTATGTCTATTTCTACTTGATTTCTCTATAATTAGGGGATGAGGCCTAATTGATCTAGGGTTCAATAAATCTATCAATCTAATCTATTATTTCCATAGCACTCTTGAGCACAAAATCAATAGCTGATTTCTCATCCATCTTTAAGTGACTTGGCTCAGTTTTGTCCTTGAATGTTGTTTTGAAAGGAGGGTTTATTTGTTATGGTTAGCCCCATTTCATCATCCTTTCTCCTTTTCATATATAATAGTTTGAAATAGCATTGACTGTAGAAGAAGATTAGATCATACCTACCAAAAAGAGCATTCCTTCTTGAGATATTCGAAGCTTGTTACAACTCAGATAGTGGCCAAGGACTGGACCCCTATTGATTTGAAGTGTGTTTCCATGAAGGTAGATATGGACTCCACAGTTAGAGAAGGTCATCTCTCTAGGTCAAGAGCCAACAAGGTGCTTGTGAATTTTGACACTCAAGAAGAAATTCTTGATACTCCAATAGGGCTTAGGGATCTCTTGATTGATGTGCAGATTAATGGGCTAGAGCTTGCACCTACAGAATAATCAATGTCAAATGCTAAAATCTTGTCTAATCTTAGATCAAGGATAGACATAGTTTTCAAAAATAGAGGTGTCAATGGTGGTTAGTGGCATTCTATGTTTCAGTGTTTCTTAGGAAAATTGATTGGAAAATGATGTGATCGCATTCAAAGGTAGCTCTATAGTAATACCAAAGAATTTGCTAGCAATCATGATTTACATAAGTTGCAATTAGAGGTAGTTGCAACCCTTGCAGTGCTAAAATAGAGTCTCTTTGACTATGATTGCAAATTCTTGTTGTGTGGTTACACAACACACCCCATTTTGACTTGACAAAACAGGGACCCAACTTGGTGCTTGGTTTTGCTTGTGTTTACTACTTGCTGACGGTCTGGTAAAAATAAGACAATGTAGATGATCCTGTATAAAGGGGATTGGGTAAGTCATCATGATAAGGTCAATTTTTTCAAAGTTAACATTTCATGATGATAACCTCATGATTGGATAGAGCACAAAATTTTATGTAGGTTTGCCTTTTGGATCACCCTGATATTCCTTAGAGAATGAGGGTTATGGTGAGTCAAAGTCCTGGTCAAACTTGATATTCTGAGGGGAGGATCATATTTCTTAACATTAGTCACATTATAAAAGATCACCCCAATCTAATATTATCACCTGATAAAATCATGCACTCTGAACATCCAGACTTCTACTTTATGTGATAGCGATATCTACCTGACAAACAACTTCATGTATTTTGCAAGGATCATATTCCCTAATATCACCCTGATACTTGAATATTGGCCTGTCGCAAAATATCACCCCAAACCAATATCCTGACGACGTCATCCAAACCCAGTAAACAAAGAAATAAACATGAAGATGACATCACCATCATTTTTACCTCGTGCAGGTATATTTCTAAACATGACCCTTCATACATAACATGACGATGACGTCATCAAGCCACAACGTTGAACCAAGTCATTATCCTGATGATGTCATCCTGATATTTTGATGGGAGGTCATTTTAGCTAGAAGATCACATTTGAACATCACCCGATATTTGAATATCATCCTATCCTGCAAAGATCACCCCGCACCTCGCTGCCATAACATTAAATGCACGCATATGTGGTAGGTGTTTCTCGCCAATTGCAAACCTGATACATACACCTGGTGAGATCTGGAAGTTTCATACAGAAAGATCAGCTGTTCCAATTAATTTGCCCTAATTTTCCCTAATTTGCCTGAATGAAGAGGTTACAAGTGAATTTACAAGTCATTTTACACTTACCTTGCGATAAAACCAGTTTTTATAGAGCAGTGCTTTCAAACCCTCATAAGACTACCTACTGATGAGTATAGCTTACGCCAGAATGAGATACGTGGGCATTGCGGGTATTTGAATTCCTTCCACATGGTTATCAACATAATTAAGAGGATCAACACATCAGGTAAGTAATTGAAACCCCCCTGTTGTCATGTTCTGCACATCTAAGTATCATAGTTTTTTGGTTTGAAGTTCTAGATTATGCATATTAGAAAAAATGAGATATGGAAAGAGTATAACATGCATGATCAATAATGAAGATATAGTGTGTATGCATGCTTGTAAGATATCAATTATAAGACCAATTTTGTTAATTGCAAGCATCCATGGCAGATAAGTGATTGGCTAAGTCAGAGGTAGAATTTCTAAAGCCCATGCTTGTTCTACCCGAGGGTGTCCGGTTTAAATATGGTGTCATTACAGATACGCACCAGGGAAATACAGATCTGGCTGCATGGTCAGCTAAAATGAGTGATGAGAAGAGTAGTAGCACCCTGCTGGATGCAGTCTTTATATCTGGAATGTGGAATGCATCCAGTTTCCCCTATTCCATGGAATCTCTTGAGCTAGTCATTGAATGTGCAAGAAACTATAACCCACAGACGAGGAGGGTAGAGAAGCATGGCAAGGTATATGTTGATCTGTCCATCAGGGGTCTTGCTGCTACATTTAGTTTACCATTGGGCAAGAAGGTTACCAATATAGATTTGAGGAAGTCGGAAGCAGAATATGAGAATAACAAGAAGTCTGCTAGGAAGAAAATGTACCAATGGAGGGTGAAGAATAGTCCTTATCCTGCAGTGGCTAAACTTCTAGTACATTTATATAAATTTGACTTTGATGATGAATACCACTACATGATAGCACTGCTCAGCAGAGTGATAGGCCAGCCTGATGCTGGAAGTTTTAAGGATTGGATGTATGCAGTCATCCTGATGTGCCTTTACACAAACAGTAAGCTAATGTGGGCTAAAATGATAAGTGCTGCTCTAGATGAGCAGCTGATGAATCTAGGAGGTCCAGATTGTTCCTTCTACATGACCTCATACATAGTTTATTCGTGTGCCTACAAGGGTACATTTGATGCCTTGACCACAGTTGGGAGAATTGGTGGCACAACAAATGATGCACATATATGGGATCATCATCCATAGTTGCAGAGAATAAATTACCTCCAAGATTACAAACTAGTGAATGATGCATTCTCTATGCATCTGGTAAGAACAATGGAGGAGGACAGAACTAAAAGACTAAGCATGGAGGCTCAAGAAGTCATATACAGGCATGGATCCTAGTTTATTCAATTTGTAACTTTCTCTTACATTAGAGTTGAAGGTCTTGAGGAGGACTCTCTCATGCTCCCAAGGTATCCTAAAAATGCGGTTGTCTTAATGGAATTTATGAGACAAGTATCTACAATACTGGATGCATACAAAGTTAACAACAAGCTTCCATCAGTATTGTTTCCAATCACAATGGGCTGGTACATGTGTCTAGATTCAAAGAATATTAGGAAGGCCATAGCTGGTCTAGTTATGATGAATTTCTAGCCATTTCCATTAAAAAGATCATGGGAAAGCCCATCCATCGGAGACATCTTGAGGACTTCTAGGTGGATTGTGAAGATGAAGCTAAAGCCAGAAGAAGAAGATATCAAAGGCTCACACTTAACCAGATCAAGACCTTTGACTGCATTCATATCCCATCACAACTGAAGAAAGATGATGGAAAGATCATGGCTAATGAATATGAGGAGAAAAAGGTATACAATGATACCATCTCAGCACCGGATCTCACCATATAGGAGGACATCTCCTTGGATCCATTTACAAGCAAGACATTGTAGCTAACCCAAGCATGGGTCAATGACCAGATAAATGCATTGAAGAAAGGAGATGTTGCTATCATGGTGGATAGTAAGAAGAAAAGACAAGAGGTTTCTAAAGAAGAATATGATGATTTCTTGAATGAGAAAAGGAAGTCTAAAGGAGATAGGGCACCACCTCCTGAGAAAAGCAAGAGACCCCCTAAAGGTAAGAATGTTGATGCTGAACCAAAAGGGGTGATAATTGAAAGAGTCATAATAACGGCTGAGGATGCATCAGCATCAGAACAGGCCACAGCATCATCAGTACTGCCTCCTCAAGATAAGCAAAAAGTTAAAAAGATTTAGAGGCCGGCTGTGGAAACTATGGAAACATATGAGGAAGGTCAGGCATCATGAGTATAAATTGAAGAGGATGTTCCTTTTGATAAAAACCCTGTAGAAGAAGACTCACTCCCCCTCATTAGAAAAAGAAAAGCACCCTAGGTGATGGCTTCCACACCTAAGAAACCTAGAACATCCATGAGAGGTGAGGTAAGGCCTGACCCTATAATGTTGAGGGGAGCAGGTAGTGGAGTGTTTAGAAAAGAATTACAGCATAATATACCACTCCCTACCATTGTTTAGTTTAAGATTGAACAAACTGAGGAACAAATGAAGGAAACCACTCGCATAAGTCAAGGAGGTCATCTCTCATTGGATGAGACTGTCAACCTATTAGATGATGAGGTGGTGGATACCGTTGCTTTGCAACAAATAGAGACTCTTGTTGCTAACACTCGCATAACACCGCATGGTACACCATCAATCTAGGTGGTAGTGTTAGAGGAACTGAAGAGAGTAGAGCAGGAAAAAGAAATGAGCCCAAAAAAGGTAGCCCAAGAGATGGGGCTTGATACATTAATTGATCAGGTAACCAGCCCTGCGGTGATCGATCTTACAGATAGAAAGGATGCAAGTCCTAAAAATCAAGCAGGTGTTCCTAATAAAGAAGAAAATGTTGAGGAAGTGAAGATGGCAGAAATAGAAGGCCACACTTTAGATATGGGTGAGCAACAACAAAGGGAAGTACATGTTGAACCCAAGGTAGTGGAAGTCCAAGATAAGGCAGGGGAAGAAAAGGATACATCAATTGATCCTGCCCTAAACGTATAGGAGGTAATTACCACAGTTATGGAATAGATTGCATCTTCAGAACAGGTTGGTATACCTAAGGTAGACACAGTTGCATCCACAGAACTTAATATGCCTCATGATGAGGAAATCACCAAAGTGGATGAGATACCTATGGAGCAAGTAAAAGATCAAGATCATGATAAACATGCAGATAATCAGCAGGATCACCCTCTCGAGAAGGAAATTCCTCAACAGGAGGATGTACCCAAAGATCACCCTCATGAGGAGCATCATGAGGAAGAGATAAGAAGATCACCTTCCCCATCAAACATGATGGTTGATACCAAAGATCAGGGTGATCATGATGATGATGATGGAGACCTACAATCAAAGGATCAAATTCCTCGGTGGCTTGGGAAAGAAATTGGCGTAGAGTCAGGTATAGAGGCACAGGAATTTGATATATCTACATTATTTTCTGAAACCTTAATAAAGCCTAAGAGGAAGGCTAGAATAACTTCTTCAATAAGAAGAGATCCTGTCATGGGTAGAAGAACCGCCCAGGTGGCCATTCCTGCAGCAGACAAAGAAAAGGGCAAGATCACTCTGGATGAATTACAGATTAATACAGTAGATTTGAGATTTGCCAATGAAGATCAAGAAGGCCAGGAAGGTAAGGATATAATTGATTCATTGACCCAGAGGGTGAAAAGAGGGAAAGAGAAAAATAAACAGCAACACACATCAACCTCTGAGTAACGTCAGAAGATTAAGACCTAATCACCGGAGACTTGAGATCATGAATTCTCTAAATTCATCATATCTTTCAAGATGAATAAAGGTTAATGTGTACTTTTATTCTATGTTTGTTTATGACTAACATCATGATCAACATAAATTGGTGCTAGGAGGGCCAGAGCTAAATGATCATCATCAGATAGTTCAGGTGATGATAAAGATCATAAGGTAACGCTTAGTTGCACATGCTAATCCTTTGCAAAGTTTTCATAGTTGATCAAAAATATTGCAATCTTTATAGTAGATCATCATGTGTTTGCAAAGATTGGTCTTATTTCAGGTGAATTTGTCCAAACTTTGAGGTATCTTGCTTAGAAACCCGATATCAACCTACAAGTGTACCAAACCTAAAGATCACCTCATATTTGCAGTATAGTTGAAAATATTCTGGAAATACTTGGTCCATTTCCAATCCTGACCTTAAATACAGCCTTTGCTGGTAAATTACAACCAATCTTTATAGTTTTTCAAGTGATTTTCTTAAATTTGAGACATCCTGGCTCTCAGGCCTAACACCAGATCTAGATCCACTGGAATTTTCAACAAACTACCTGTCAGGGGGTTCAGACCTAGAACTGTAGACATCCATCACACTCCAGGGTCTAGTGCATCAGGAGCATCACCAGAGCCTCCTCCTGTAACCCCTATTAGTTTACAAATACCTTCTGGACTATCTGTGACACCTCCTATCCAGCCTCAACCTCAGGTTCAACTCCAGGTCCAACCTAAGCCAATCATATCACAGGGTCAACCTCCTCTGGTCGCAATGTCATTCTTTATAGCAGAGTCATATCATGCTTTGCCAAAGAATTTAGACAAACTCTGTTCAAAATATCATCCTTATCAGGATGCGGATGATCATATCAAAACTTTCAAGGAAGCTTGTTGTAGAGCTAGAATAGAGCATCAAGACATTGTATGCAGACTTTTTCCTTTTTCCTTAGGAGAAGAGGCTTATAATTGGTATATTAGTCTTGGTTAGGGTTTTGTTGGTTCATGGGACATCCTAGAGAAAGCTTTCATAGATAGGTTCAAACTACCAATTGATCCTTTAATGAACTATCACCTATTTGCCACAATCAAAAGGTTTGAAGGTGAACCTATTGCCAATTTCAATGCTAGGTTCTAGAAAATGTTATCCAAGTTAGTTGCCCCATATGTAGTAGCAGATGCTGCTACTAGGAGTATCTATTATTCAGCTTTGGATCCATTGATGTCCATGTTCATCAGGAGAGCACATCCTGAAATCACAACTTTGACAGGAGCTTTTCAAGAAGCTATCAAAGTCAATCAGTAGTTAGTTCCCGCTCCTACACTGAACATAGCCTTTCCTACATTTCCTGGTTATCCAAGATATCCTTCCCAACCATAGTATAATGGAGCCATGATGCCTCCAGCAGTGATGCCAACACCACTACAGATATCTCCATTGAGTATCATGCCTCCTCCCCCTAATGGAAATGGTCAAGTGCCACAGTATCCAAGTCAGACACAAGTGCCTCAGGTTATAGATCAGAATAATCAGAACAATAATGGATCCTCATTTTTTAAGCCTTTAACAAAAAATGTGGTGGCTAAAGCTCAGGAGGAGAAAGAAGTAATCAAAGAAATCTCTGCTTAGCTAAGAAAACTGACCACAGAGGTTACTCATCTAAGAAATCGAAATTTCTACTCTTAGCCTAACCAGAACAAAGGCTATAATAATGATAGACCTAGTTATCCTGATAGGGGGTATAACAACAATAATGGTGGTAACAACAATCCTCCTAGACAACCTAGAGTATGAAACTCTAGGACAAATAATGGTTCATTACCATCACCTTCAGATAATCAGCCACCTACTGAAGCTAAACAGACTACTAGAGTCAATCTTGTTGAGGCCGCCCTCACCAATTGGTGTAGGATACACAATACAAATGCTCATGCAGGATTGGAATATCCACAATTTAGAATTACTGCTAGCATTTTTCAGACAGAAGTGTCTAATACTTCCAGAAATCCACCTCAGGTGGAGGGAAATGAAATTGTCCCTTGTGGATATGATTCAGCATTTGTATTAGAAAGCTATACTGACCAGCCTTATCATCAGACTGTGTCATCCCATCAGCATTATACCCAGGCATGTGAAGAATCTGCCATGGCTTTTGAGTCAAATTATGTTTTTCCCTTTGAAGATGAGAACGAGCTATCCAATGAGCTTGAAGAGGTGCATGCTTACCAGCAGCAATATCAGGGTAAGCACAATTATAATCTGAGAAGTAACTCCAATAGACCTACTGGTCCATTAACTAGTTCATTACCTCTGAATAATTTTAACACTCCTCCTGATCCCAAGGCAAGCAACAATCTGGGATTTCCAAAGGTAAATGCATAGTATATGTCACCACAGAACACAGCATCAAAAGATGTTGGTCTACCTCATGAATCCGACAAACTAGTCACATATCTGGTAGATGAGATGAAGAAAGTAAAAATCAGCTTGTCTCTATCAGAGTTGTTGAAAACTCCTGCAATTAAGAAAGCATTCATGAAATCACTAGATGATCCTGCTCCTAGAGAGGATAGTCACCCCCAAGGTCAGCCTAGCAATAAGGATCATGCTGCTAAAGATAATAATGTCAAACATAAAGTGCCAGCTACTATCCAAGTTGTAGAGACCTCCCACATGACCTTGTACAGAGATAAAAGTGAATCACCTCCATTCCTCCTTACCATACGAATGTTTGGTAAGAATTTGCATAATTGTCTAGTGGACTCAGGAGCTTCCACCAATGTCATGCCCTTATCCATATGCAATGCTTTAGGCCTGCACCCTGCTAAATCTCTGAAGAAGGTGACACAACTAGATAAAATAGAGGTCAATGTAATAGGAGAGTTAACTCACAATCACATACAACTGGCATCTAATCCCAGGATCCAATATTACATCGATATCTAGGTAGTAGACATACCTGATACATATGGAATGTTACTCAACAGAGACTGGTCCAAAACCCTCAACGGATATATGTCTACTGATTTTGATCATATGTGGCTACCCTAGAAGGGGATACCAAACCAGATAAGGATAGATGCTAAGCCTAGAATGAAGCACATGATCACCGAGTATAACAAAACAAATGAGATCATGTACGTGAATGTTGAACCTGGAATTTACTCCATTAGACCTCAGACTATCAGGATAGAGGAGGTCCTGATGTACGATTTTCATGATGATCATGATCCTGATGATCATCCTCATGACAATGATGTTGTAGCTTTAGGATTTGGTCATGACCATAGAGATGAAACATAAGTAGATCATTTCAAGAGCTTTGAAATATACTTGTCCAAGCAGGTAAAACATTGTCAATTATTGGATATACCTGTTCATGATATTTTGATTGATGGTTGGTGTAGATTACACAATGAGTAACATTCTGAGAAAACTTGTGAGGCTTGCACTAACATGATGGAACTTGAACAAACATGCAGAGAGGTGACATCATCATCTGAGGTAAGTTCCACATATAGTGATGATGATGATACTAATTTTTGTTTGTATTCTACAGGAAACACAAGTGAGGTAATAAATCATGATGAGGATCATATTATGAGAACAGAAGAAATTCTGGTGAATGATAAGATAAATGTTAAGAAGGAAGAGAAAATCACCCTAGGGAGTGATTGTTTGATGGAGTCGGATTATGAACTGTCTAATGAAGATAGAGGTAGTAACCTGACCAGATTTGAGGAGTTTTTGTTAGGAGAAATTAAAAAAATGATAGAACAAGAGAAACTTCCACAAGACACACTAACTAAAGGATGGTGCAGATTGCATGAGGCACCTCATTTAGAGACTGCCTGTTCACTATGCTTAGATATTTTAAAGAGAAATACTATGCCTAGTCCAAAGGATCATCCTCCTGATGATGAAAAGAAAGAAGAGACCTCGGCTTCCCAGAGGAAAAGAAAAATGAAATCTAAGAATGTTGGAATTCCTAAATTAAAGTGGATATCAGGTGGAGCAGCTGCCAGAGCTGCAAAGAGGAAAGAAAGCTCAAGTAAGCCTCCTGCTGAAGATGGGGCTTGGATCCTTAGATTTGATGGATCTAAGTCCAAACAAGGAGCTGGAGTAGGGATTGATCTCATTGATCCATCAGGAAAGTCCTACTTAGCTGCTTACAGATTACAGTTCCCCTACACCAACAATGTGACAGGGTATGAAGCTTTGATTCATGGGATACTATTTGCTCTTAAGAAGAAGGTAAAAATTTTGCATGTCTTTGGAGACTTAGAATTAGTTGTCAGATAGGTAAGAGGAATTTACTCTTGCAACAATAAGAAATTGTCAAATTATAGACACAAAGTGTGGGATTTGATTGAAGACTTTGACACATTTAATATCACTCATGTACCTAGAGAACAGAATCATAGAGCGAATGCTCTAGCCCAGGCTGCTAGTACCTTAGAGCCCTTGTCCATATCAAGCCTAAAGAGATTTTCAGTAGAGCTGGTATCAGTGCCATCAATACCTAATAATGTTACTAATCTCCAAGTTTTTTATGATGATCAACATATCCTAGATTTCATCTCCAACAGAGATATATTTGATGCTCAGATCATAGATGAGAACAATGTGGAAGAGCATATCTGGGAAGAGGAAGAAATATTAGAGTTACCTAGTAATAAGATTCCAAAAGGGATGATTGAGCTAGAGAGAGCATTTGACCTGGATAACATGTTAAAATAGAAAGATCTTCCAAAAGCTGATGGAGGGCAATATTCACAAGTGAATATTGGACAAAATGATGACAAGAGAAATGTTATGATTGGTAAGGTTTGCACACCAGAAGAGTTAGAAGGAATAACTCATGCTCTTAAAGATTACATCCATGTTATTGCATGGACTTATGATGAGTTGAAGACATATGACACATTAGTCATAACTCACACTATACCCCTCAAGCCAGATGCTAAACCTTTCAGACAGAAGCAAAGACTAGTCAATGCTTTGCTTAAACCAATAATTTTTGAGGAAGTCAAGAAGTTGCTAAATGCCAGGATCATATTTCCTATGAGGCACTCCACCTGGGTGGCTAATCTAGTGCCAATAAGAAAGAAGAATGAAGACATCAGGCTGTGTGTGGACTTCAAGAACTTGAACAGAGCATCAGAGAAGGATAATTATCCCTTACCCTCCTTAGATGAAGTTCTGCAAATTGTAAATGGAGCCAAAATGATGTCATTCTTGGATGGTTTCTCTGGCTACAATCAGGTCATGGTTGACAAAATTGACAGATTGAAAACTACCTTCACCACAAAGTGGGGGATATTTGCTTATAGACGTATGCCATTTAGACTGATAAATGCTAGAGCAACGTTCCAACAAGCAATGGACATAGCCTTTAGAGGATTAATAGGAAAGTGTATAGTCATATACATGGATGACTTAACAATATTCTCTAAGAATAGAGGAAACCATGTAGCAGATCTCATAAATGTATTGAAAAAATGTGAAGAGTACGGGATATCCTTGAACCCCAAGAAGTGTATATTTGGAGTAACAACCAGAAAGTTGCTAGGCCACCTGATAACTGAAAATGGGATTATCATAGATCCTGATAGGGTAGACTCCATCATGAAATTACAGCTTCCAAGAAGCAAGAAAGAGCTCAAATCTTACTTTGGTAAGATAAATTTCATCAGGAAGTTCATCATTGGCTTTGCTGACATAGTCAGACCTTTAAATGCTATGCTGAAAAAGGATGCAAAGATTGAGTGGACATCAGAAGCTAGGGCAGCCTTTGAAGACATAAAGAAGGCCATTTCTGATGCTCCTGTCCTCATCAGTCCAGACTACACCAGAGACTTCTATATTTATTCATTTGCTTCAGAACATACCTCTGCAGTAGTGTTAACTTAGAGAAATGAAGAAAAAGAAGAAAAACCAATTGCCTTCATGAGCTGTCCTTTCAAAGATGCTAAACTGAGATATGTAGATGTTGAAAGGTAGGCACTTGATTTGGTCAGAGCAAAAAAGAAATTCAAGCACTATATCTTGAGAAGCAAAGTGATTACTGTGGTACCTGATGCAGTAGTGAAGATGTTGTTAATGCAAAGTGAGCCTGGTGAAAAAAGAGCTAAGTGGATCACTACACTACAAGAATATGACATGTATATCACACCCATGAAGCTGGTGAGAGGGCAGGCTTTAAGCCAAATGATATCAGAAATTGATCCAAACATTGTGAGTCAGCAATATGTTATCAATGCTAAGGACAATGAAGAGTGGTATTCAGATATCAGGCATATCCTGATTACTGGAAGATGTCCTCCAAGACTGTAGGCTTCACAGAGAAGAGCCTTGAAGATAAAGTCCCAAAAGTACATGATAAAAATAGGAGTACTTTTCAAGAAAAATTATGAAGGAATATACTTAAGATGCCTAGAGATGCCTGAAGTAGATAAAGTTTTATCAGAGTTACATGACAAGTTTGGTACAGCACATGGCTCATCCTTGGCTACAACACATGCTATCCTCAAAGCAGGATATTATTGGCCTACAATTTTCAAGGATACTGCTGAGCACATTAAATGCTGTCATGTATGTCAGGTTGCTACCAACAGAGAAAGATATGCTGCACAACCTTTGCAACAAGTGATGGAGGTGCCCCCATTTGCACAATGGGGCATAGATTTCATAGGACCAATTAATCCTCCATCATCATCAGGTCATAGGTATGTTTTAACAATTACTGATTACTATACCAGGTGGACTGAAGCCACTAGCAGCAAGACTTGTAGCGCAGAAGATCTCATCAAATTTCTGGAAAGTAACATAGTCACTAGGTATGGAGTTCCCTATGCCCTGGTGAGTGATAATGGTTTTGCTTTTACTTCAACTAAATTGTCAAGTTGGGCCTTTGACTATGGGATCATACTAAAATTCTCATCTAATTATTATCCCCAAGGGAATGGATTGACAGAATCCACCAATAAAAATTTACTGAATATCATAAAGAAGTTAGTAGATAAGAACCCTAGGGAATGGAATACACTTTTAAAATATGCCTTATGGGTGGACAGAACCAGAAACAAGGCTGCATTAGGAAACTCACCTTATCATTTAGTCTATGGGGTGGATTCCATCCTCCCTGTTAACCTAAAGATTCCTACCTTGTAGTTTGCTCAAGAGTACCTAGGCATAGACAATAACCAAGAAGTCAGGTTGCTTCAGCTGATGCACCTAGAAGAGAAAAAAAGTCAGACAATTGATTAGTTTGCCAAACATCAGGCTGTTGTCAAATGTTGGTTTGACAAAAGAGCCAAAGTTAAAGCCTTCAGGATATTTGATTTAGTCCTGATGTGGGATAAAGCCCATGAGAGGAAAGGAGACCATGGTAAGTTTGATAAATTATGGATAGGTCCCTTCCAAATTTTTGAGATATTAGGAGACAATACTTTCAGGCTTAAGAACTTGACAGGTGAGGATGTTCCACTGCTAGTTAATGGATAGTTCCTCAAACATTATTTCCAAGCCTAAGTAGCTTCATGTCAGTCATGTGTATCATAATGTATATTTGTATAGTTGTTTGTACAACGTTTTGTTTTGTTTTTTTGTTTTGCTTGCTAGTTGAGTTTTGGTTTTGGTTAGTCAGGATGATGCAACTCATCACCCTAGAAAATAACAAAATTGTTAAGATTCAAGTGATGAGAACACATTTATATATAGGTTATGACTCATTTTGAGAAAGTCATCATGATCAGGTCTGTGATATCTTTTCATCAGGGTGCCTTTTTTAACCAAAGTGATTTCTTCACAATGACCCACCTAACAACCTTGGGTTTGTTGAACACACAAGTATAGGTGTTAAGTGAAAAATGTAAAGGGACTCCCTTGCTACCAATGTAATTTCCAACCTAAAACAACAAGTGACCATACCTTGCATGCTGAGCTTACATGATGATATCAGATATATGAAGTATAAATGTTAAAAAAATATATAATAAAATTAGGCCATCTAAGTAAATCTACCGGGGCTATAGATGCTTGCTAGCAGTGGGGCTCTACTTAGGGGGATTGTATAGATAACCTTGCCGGGGCTATGGATGCTTGCTGGCAGCAAGGCTCTATCCAGGTTGGCTATGAGGGATGATCTCCAACTATATAGCTTAACATCAGTTACTCATGTTTTCAACTTGCTTTCAAGATGAGGATAATTAATCATTTGCACACTACTGATCCTTTGTTAGCATTGTTACCATGAGGACACTTTATCATTCAGAAAGATTATGATGCTTATGCTTAGAAAGAGTTAGAATGCTATGTTAGAATGTGTTCACATCACTTGAATCATTGGAATTTTAGTGTTTTCTTTGGTGGCAAGTTGTTGTGTGGTTACACAACATGCCCCATTTTGACTTGACAAAACATGGACCCAACTTGGTGCTTGGTTTTGCTTGTGTTTTCTGCTTGCTGGCGGTTTGGTAAAAATAAGACAATGCAAATGATCCTACATAAAGGGGACTGGGTAAGTCATCATGATGAGGTTAGTTTTTTCAAAGTTAACATTTCATGACGATAACCTCATGATTGGATAGAGCACAAAATTTCATGCAGGTTTGCCTTTTGGATCACCCTGATATTCCTTAGAGAACAAGAGTTATGGTGAGTCAAAGTCCTAGTCAAACCTGATATTCTGAGGGGAGGATCATATTTCTTAACATCAGTCACATTATAAAAGATCACCCTGATCTAATATTATCACCTGATAAAATCATGCACTTTGAACATCCAGAATTCTACTTTATGTGATAGCGATATCTGCCTGACAAACAACATCATGTATTTTGCAAGGATCCCCTAATATCACTTGATATTTGAATATCACCCTGATACTTCAATATCAGCCTGTCGCAAAATATCACACCGAACCAATATCCTGATGATGTCATCCAAACCTATTAAACAAAGAAATAAACATGATGATGACGTCACCATCCTTTTTACCTCCCGGAGGTATATTTCTGAACATGACTCTTCATACATAACATGACGATGATGTTATAAAGCCACAACGCTGAACCAAGTCATTATTTTGATGACGTCATCCTGATATTTCAATGGGAGGTCATTTTAGCTAGAGGATCACATTTGAACATCACCCGATATCCAAATATCACCTGATATTTGAATATCATCCTATCTTGCAAAGATCACACCGCCATAACATTAAATGCATGCATATGTGGTAGGTGTTTCCCACCGATTGCGAACCTGATACTTACACCTGGCGAGATCCAGAAGTTTCATATAGAAAGATCAGCTGTTCTAATTAATTTGCCCTAATTTGCCCTAATTTGCCTAAAAGAAGAGGTTAAAAGTGAATTTACAAGTCATTTTACACTTACCTTGTGATAAAACTAGTTTTTACATAGCAGTGCTTTCAAACCCTCATAAGACTACCTGCTGATGAGTATAGCTTGTGCCAAAACGGGATACGTAGGCATTGTAGGTATTTGAATTCCTTCCACACGGTTATCAACATAATTAGGAGGATCAACACATCAGGTAAGTGATTGAAACCCCCCTGTTGTCATGTTCTACACATCCAGGTATCATAGTTTTCTGGTTTGAAGTTCTAGATTATGCATATCAGAAAAAATGAGATATGGAAAGAGTATAACATGCATGATGAATAATAAAGATATAGTGTGTATGCATGCTTGTAAGATATCAATTATAAGACCAGTTTTGTTAATTGCAGGAATCCATGGCGGATAAGCAATTGGCTAAGTCAGAGGCAGAATTTCTAAAGCCCATGTTTGCTCAACCTGAGGGTGTCTGGTTTAAATATGGTGCCATTACAGATACGCACCAGCAAAATACAGATTTGGCTACATGGTCAGCTAAAATGAGTGATGAGAAGAGTAGTAGCACCCTGCTGGATGCAGTCTTTACATCTGGAATGTGGAATGCAGTTGGTTTCCCCTATTCCATGGAATCTCCTGAGCTGGTCATTGAATGTGTAAGAAACTATAACCCACAGACGAGGAGGGTAGAGAAGCATGGCAAGGTATATGCTGATCTGTCCATCAGGGGTCTTGCTACTACATTCAGTTTACCATTGGACAAGAAGGTTGCCAATATAGATTTGAGGAAGTTAGAAGTAGAATATGAGAATAACAAGAAGTCTGCTAGGAAGAAAATGTACCAATGGAGGGTGAAGAATAGTCCTTATCCTGCAGCGGCTAAACTTCCAGTGCATTTATATAAATTTGACTTTGATGATGAATACCAGTATATGATAGCACTGCTTAGCAGAGTGACAGGCCAGCTTGATGCTAGAAGTTTTAAGGATTGGATGTATGCAGTCATCCTGATGTGCCTTTACACAGATAGTAAGCCAATGTGGGCTAAAATGATAAGTGATGCTCTAGATGAGCAGCTGATGAATCTAGGAGGTCCAGATTGTTCCTTCTACATGACCTCATACATAGTTTATTCATGTGCCTACAAGGGTACATTTGATGCCTTGACCACAGTTGGGAGAATTGGTGGCACAACAAATGATGCACATATATGGGATCATCATCCCCAGCTGCAAAGAATAAATTACCTCCAAGATTGCAAACTGGTGAATGATGCATTCTCTATGCATTTGGTAAGAACAATGGAGGAGGACAGAACTAAAAGACTGAGCATGGAGGCTCAAGAAGTCATATACAGGCATGGAGCCTAGTTTATTCAATTTATAACTTTCTCTTACATCAAAGTTGAAGGTTTTGAGGAGGATCCTCTCATGCTCCCAAGGTATCCTATAGATGCAGTTGTCTTAATGGAATTTATGAGACATGTATCTACAATACTGAATGCATACAAAGTTAACAACAAGCTTCCACCAGTATTGTTTCCAATCACAATGGGCTGGTACATGTGCCCAGATTCAGAGAATATTAAGAAGGCCATAGCTGGTCTAGTTATGATGAATTTCCAGCCATTTCCATTAAAAAGATCATATGATCCATATGGGAGGATGTAGAAGATCATGGGAAAGCCCATCCATCGGAGACATCTTGAGGACTTCTGGGTGGATTGTGAAGATGAAGCTAAAGCCAGAAGAAGAAGATATCAAAGGCTCACACTTAACTAGATCAAGACCTTTAACTGCATTCATATCCCATCACAACTGAAGAAAGATGATGGAAAGATCATGGCTGATGAATATGAGGAGAAAAAGGTATATAATGATACCATCTCAGCATTAGATTTCACCATATAGGAGGACATCTCCCTGGATCCATTTACAAGCAGGACATTATAGTTGACCCAAGCATGGGTCAATGACCAGATAAATGCATTGAAGAGAGGAGGTGTTGCTATCATGGTGGACAGTAAGAAGAAAAGACAAGAGGTTTCTAAAGAAGAATATGATGATTTCTTGAATGACAAAAGGAATTCTAAAGGAGATAGGGCACCACCTCCTGAGAAAAGCAAGAGACCCCCAAAAGGTAAGAAAGTTGATGTTGAACCAAAAGGGGTGATAATTGAAAGAGTCATAATAGCGGCTGACGATGCATCAACATCAAAAAAGGCCACAGCATCATCAGCACCACCTCCTCAGGATAAGCAAAAAGTTAAAAAGATTCAGAGGCCGACTATGGAAACTATGGAAACATATGAGGGAGGTCAGGCATCACAAGCACAAATTGAAGAGGATGTTCCTTTGGATGAAGAGCCTACAGAAGAAGACTCACTCCCTCTTATCAGAAAAAGAAAAGCACCCCAGGTGATGGCTTCCACACCTAAGAAACCTAGAACATCCATGAGAGGTGAGGTAAGGCTTGACCCTATAATGTTGAGGGGAGCAGGTAGTGGAGTGTTTAGAAAAGAATTATAGCATAGTATACCACTCCCTACCATTGTTTAGTTTAAGATTGAACAAACTGAGGAACAAATGAAGGAAACCACTCGCACAAGTCAAGGAGGTCATCTCTCATTGGATGAGATTGTCGACCTATCAGATGATGAGGTGGTGGATACTGTTGCTTCGTAACGAATGGAGACTCTTGTTGCTAACACTTGCATAACATTGTAGGGTACACCATCAGTCCAGGTGGTAGTGTTAGAGGAATTGAAGAGAGTAGAGTAGGCAAAAGAAATGAGCCCAGAAAAGGTAGCCCAAGAGATGGGGCTTGATACATTAATTGATCATGTAACCATCCCTACAGTGATCGATCTTACAGATAGAAAGGATGCAAGTCCTAAAAATGAAGCAGGTGTTCCTTATAAAGAAGAAAATGTTGAGGAAGTGAAGATGGCGAAAATAGAAGGCCACACTTTAGATATGGGTGAGCAACAACAAAGGGAAGTACCTGTTGAACCTAAGGTAGTGGAAGTCCAAGACAAGGCAGGGGAAGAAATGGATACATCAGTTGATCCTGCCCTAAACGTACAGGAGGTATTTACCACAGTTGTAGAATAGATTGCATCTTTAGAATAGGTTGGTATACCTAAGGTAGACACAATGGTATCCACAGAACTTAATATGCCTCATGATGAGGAAATCACCAAAGTGGATGAGATACCTATGGAGGAAGTAAAGATCAAGATCATGATAAACATGCAGATGATTAGCAAGATCACCCTCCAGAGAAGGAAATTCCTCAACAGGAGGATGTACCCAAAGATCACCCTCATGAGGAGCATCATGAGGAAGAGATAAGAAGATCACCTTCCCCATCAAACATGATGGTGGATACCAAAGATCAGGGTGATCATCATGATGATGATGGAGACCTACAATCAAAGGATCAAATTCCTCAGTGGCTCGAGAAAGAAATTGGCGCAGAGTCAGGTATAGAGGCACATGAATTTGATATATCTACATTATTTTCTAAAACCTTAATAAAGCCTAAGAGGAAGGCTAGAATAACTTCTGCAATAAGAAGAGATCCTGTCATGGGTAGAAGAACCGCCCAGGTGGCCATTCCTGCAGCAGACAAAGAAAAGGGCAGGATCACTCTGGATGAATTCTAGATTAATACAGTAGATTTGGGATTTGCCAATGAAGATCAAGAAGGCCCTGAAGGTAAGGATATAATTGATTCATTGACCCAGAGGGTGAAAAGAGAGAAAGAGAAAAATAAACAGCAACACACATCAACCTCTGAGTAACATCAGAAGATTAAGACCTAATCACCGGAGACTTGAGATCATGAATTCTCTGAATGCATCATATCTTTCAAGATGAATAAAGGTTAATGTGTACTTTTATTCTATGTTTGTTTATGACTAACATCATGATCAACAATTCTTTGTCTATTTCTGGTGATGTGTTCTATAGAAAGGCCATTCCTCTAATCACTCTTGCATGGGAAATCATGCGTGTGCAATGAAGTGCATTTATTGTTTTCTTGAAGCAAGCCTAGGAATTGAAGTGGAGGAATGTCATAATTTGGCAGGTCATGAAGGAGATCATGACTGCAAAAGGAGAAACCCTAGCTATGACAAGATTTGTTCTTTAAATGAAAAGTCATCTAATTGCAGTATGACATGTCTTAAAGTTGGGCATAATAGCCTTCACAAGTGCAATTCACCTCAACATATGTGCAAGATTAAGTGTTCCCTTGGAAGCTACAAAAATCCTTGTGCAATGCCAATTGAGCTTGAGGATAATAAAAAACATGCTTGTCATGAAAGTTTTGTCCCAAAAAATGCAATATGGATAGTCACCTAAGACTCTATGGTTATGAGGATCATTTCTATGCATTAAAAAGTGATGAACATTTGTATTGTAGTGAACATGCAGAGATGAGAAATAGCCCAATGGATAAAACATTAGTCTACTAGAGATCCTGGAGTTCTCTGCATTCTGTTAGAGAATGCAGTCCCTAGTTAGAGCCACTGTTATCCCCTGATTTTCAGAAATCTTGGATAACCATTTCAATGATATTTTATGAGAAACTAAATAGTTAATTAAGGCTGAGATGGAATCAAATAATGAAGGTAACTGAGAAAAGGTAACTAAATGACCATAACTTGATGAATGACAACTTTGTTACTTAGTGGTTCTAATCATTTTATGAAATTAGACAATATTAATTTGTTGAATTAATTAATTTAATTTACATCATAAAATGATTATAATTAATTCATTTATGAATTAATTAAAAATCTTTATGTATGAGGTCATAAATGAACTTTAAATTGTTAGATTTTAAGTGCATTAGGGTGGTGTTGATGATGATGTTAGTCATACACAAACATAGAATAAAAGTTACACAACAACCCTTATTCATCTTGAAAGATACGATGAATTCAGAGAATTCATGATCCCAACTCTCCATTGATTAGTTCATAATCTACTGACGTTACTCAATGGTTGATGTGTGTTGTTGTTTTCCATTTAGGGGCCTTACATATTTTGATTATTCTTGCAAAGTTCTTCAATATTTCTCCAAATATCCTGTCCTTTATGTCTGCCCTGCATAAATCTCTAACAATTTTACCTCTGCACTATGAATTTACTCAAATAATGTCCCTACAGGTTGATATTTGCATGATTTCTGCCATTATTTGTAATTCTTTGCAAGATATTTTCAACATTACATGCATTTAGCTCAAATATGCTAATGATATTTAGTTATCTACGAGATGTTAGCATATTTCTCTATTCTGCTCATTATTCATCATGATTTGTAGTTATGGAAGTGAATTTATGAAATTAAAATGGGAAAAAGGGTTAAAGAATGAGATTCCCAAAACTATTTGACTGAGATCACTGATCCACATACAGGTTCCCATACATGCAATGAAGAGAAGGAAACTAGAATCATACTTCACCAGGATATTCCACAAATCTGCATGATCCAGTGCAAATCTTCAAAGGAAAAGTTGACAACATGCAATGAAATGAAAGTGCTTCTATTTGAACACAGCATTCACCAGTACATATCCAAAAATCAACTTGAAGATTATGTAAAGTTTACAATCAAGATGTAATCTGAAGCTTCATCTCCATTCAGTATGCTTAAGAATAGGTACATTTACAGAGATCTAAAGAAAGAACCTTGACATTTCAACAATTGAGTCCTCATTAGTCTCAGCAATTCGATCTCCTATATTGGTTTGGTCAAATTTTTTTTAGAATGAGTGACCCCCCTTCCATTATTACAAGTTCTCTTATATAGGACAAAAGTTAGAAAATGGTTACAATAATCCAATGCTCAAGATCTTCTCCAAAACAATCAACAGTCCAGATGAACATCACGCGCCCGCCAGTTGGCAATTGTATAGCTGGCATAGAATATTCCAGCATCTTTGGTTCAGTCCACTTTCCAATGGGCACACAATGCATTTGACAATATCCTCCTCATTTCTAGTTCATGTTGCCTCTGCGTGCAACTTTGTAATTTTCAATCACTTCACACAGCTCCATAGTCCTGCAATAAACAGACAAGAATTAAGTATATCATTTAAGTAACTAGCAGGAAATTAATAATTATATTAAATCAGGCTGAAAATATGCAAGCACAGACAATCGGGTTATGAATCTGTAAAAAAAATTACATATTAAATGCATATATGGCGTTAAAAATAACCGGGTCAACCATCGTTGACCAAAAATATGCATTCTGGCTCCAAATGGTTTCAAAAACCTATCGCTTTCCTTCCCACCCTTTTCGCAGGCTAAAATCCTGTATATCTAGTTGTATATCATGATCATGCAAACAGCCTAGACATACACTGAATTCTCTGTATTTAACTTTCTTTTGAAATCCGCTGTTATACATCGGCACGCATAACACCCTTGTATATTTACCGAGTTGCATCTTTTGAACATACAAGCAGATCGGACATACAAGGAATTCTGCTACTTTTAATATCTTTTTGAATCCGACCTTGTATATCCGCAATGTACATCGAAAATGTATATCGGGTATACAAAGCACTTAACATACAAAGAATTTTCCATTTTGAAGTTTCATTTCACATCTGGTCTTTGTATACCACATATCACCCTTGTATATTGTGTCATGAATCTTCCGCTTGTATATCCGTAATGTACAAACCACCATATACATCTGGCAGATTTATCACTCTTATAAACCATATTTTATTCGCTTTGAAATCCACAATGTATATACCAATATGCATCTCTCGATATGCATTTGGTATGATGTACTAATTACATTGGATTTAAATCCCCTCTAAATTCTGCAATGTATGTCGAAACATGCATTGACTTTTCTTTATTTCATAATACTTTCGATTCCGGCTTGCATAAGGTGGTGTATGTCACCGCAATGTATAAATTGCATGTATATATCGAGACATACAAGAACTTAATGTTATTTGATAACCATTTCAATTCTGACCTGTATGTACATATCATTGTATGTCCAATGATATACATTCAGTGTTGATACATCCTACTAACCGGTTTTTAATCTTTTTTGAATTCCATGACTTGTATGTATAATGAAATGCATTTCATAATGTACATACAAGGCGGGATGTATACAACGATTTAACGTTATTTCATAACCTTGTCAATTCTACAACATGTACATATCTTTGTATGTCCATGAAACATACAAACCTACATATATACAAGGACTTTTCTTTATTTAATAAACCTTTCGGTTCCGCAATATGCATAAAAAAACTTGTTTATCACCTTTGTACATAACGATACATACAAACAACTTAAAGATGCACCCAGCAGACCTATCTAAACATTCATTCTAACTTTTATCCTTTTCAGGTCCAGGATGCACAATAGTTAACATGAGGCAATTTAACAATATGACCCCCCTCATATATCAGGATATGATGGTGACATCATCATCATAAACGGGCTTCATTAAAATGCGAAAGATGACGTCACCATCATATTGGAAGAAATCAGGGTGTTTAAGAAAATATGACCCTGCTTCTGATGAATATCACCCCCTAGAATAAGATGATGTCACAGTCATGTTGGGTCCTTTGTAGAATGGGATAAGCTGACGTCATTGTTATATTGGCGAAGATTAGTCATATTAGCGAATATGACTCCCCCCTAGGAAAATCAGGTTTGACCAGAACTTTGACCTACCATAACTTTCTCATTGGGCCAAATTTTAGGGTGACATAAAAGGCAAACTTGCATGGAATTTCATCCTCTTTCACATGGTAAGCTTTTTTGAGGACAGATTCAGACCTTGGAAATTGGGTTCAGATTTCAACATCACAAATATACCTAACATTAGGCATATGCATACTGACTGACATGACTTTTAACTGCCTAGAGCGCAAAAGAAAGGGAACAAGCCAGCAAAGTTGGGTCCCTGTTTTGCTAATGTAAAATAGGGCATGTTGTGTAACCACACAACAACTTGCCACCAAAGAAAATAATAAAATTCAAATAATTCAAGAGGTGAGGATAAGTTAAAACATAATGTTCCAACTCTTATTAAGCATGAGCATCCTAATCCTTTCTAAATGGTATCATGTTCATCAATGTAACAATGAATTGATAAGGGATCAAGTGTGTGCATGTGATTCATATACTCATCTTGAAAGTGAGTTGAAAAAACTAGTGACTGGTATTAAGCTACATAGTTTGGTTCATCCCTCATAGCCAACCGGATAGAGCCTTGCTGGTAGCAGGTGTCCATAGCCCCGACAAGGTTATCGTTGCAATTCTCCTAAGTAGAGCCCCACTACCAGCAGGTGTCCATAGCCCTGGTAGAGTTACTTAGATGACTTAATCTGGATTTTCAGTAAATCCATTTTATTATTTTATTTATTGTATATTTTGCAAGAGATTTCATAAGATATAACAGTTGTAGCTTCATGATGCAAGGAATGGTCACTTGCTGAAATTAAGCTGAGAATTGCAATGGTAGCAAGGGCAACCTTTAGATTTTTCACTTAACACCTACACTAATATGTTCAACAAACCCAAGGCTGTTAGGTGCATCACTGTGAGGATCACCTTGACTCAAGAAAAAGTTGTACTGATTAATATGATACCACAGACCTGATCAAGAGTACCTATACTGACATGAGTTACAACTTATGTAAAAACTTATATCCAACTTTTGAATTCTAACAATTTCTGCAGTGTTCTTTAAGTAACAAGGTGCACCAGTTTTGCCCAACCAAAACAAAAGCTCAACAATGCAAAAATAAAAGAAAACACAGAAAGAAAACTATACAAACAACTAACTACTAAAGGGAAACAATAGAAAGAAAAATGAGAAAGAAAAATAAGCAGACTGTACAAACAAGTAACCTACAAAAACTATATACAAACCACTACTAGGCAAATAAAAACTAGAAAAAGACCCAAGGACACCTATATTTACGTACTTCTTTTGATTGTGTAGGAGCATTAGGGTATTAATTAAGGTTCTCAACCTAGCAAATTTATCTTTATATTCTGAAAAATATCTTGATATTCTAAATTCATTGTATTTCACAGAATAATTCTTTATGATTAGCAATTGAGGAAGCTCATCATGTTCATGATTAATCCATATGCATGTCTTATCTCTTAAATTCCCATAATCAAAATAATAATCAACATTATTTAAGGTGGGAAGGAAAAATACAACCTGATGTATCTCTGATTCTGTTGGGCATGCTCGTTTATTGACAGCTGGTCCTCCATCTGACTTTATATTTTCATTGCTTGGCTGAATGTCTGGTCTTACTTCATTTTGAAGAATGTATGACTCTTGATGGATTATTTCTTCATCTTTATCCAGCATTGTTCCTTCATTTTGGATGTTCAGTTTATCCTCCAGTTTAGGAAACTTCTCAATATTTCCTACAATTCTCTGCACATCAGCACATAAATGAGTATCTTTATCATCATAACCTGATATATAGAAATTTATCATTTCTAAATCATTGGACTATAAAGGTGTATTGACATTAGATTGATAAGAATACTCCCCTGTTTCATTTTCAAAATAATACTGGACTAGCATCTGATCATGCACAACAACTCCAAAGCTTTCTGTATCTTCATTTTTCAGGAATGGTTCATCAAATAACTCACTTCTACCATTCAGTAGATTGTCTAATTCCATTAAGCTGCAACATTCTTGCATTTGATCATTCAATTTAAAGAAGCCATTTATGAAATCAACATTTATTTCCTTGTCTATGACTCCATTAGTTGCTATCATAGGAACTTTGTCAGTAGCAGTGCATTTAAATTGTTCTACCACCTATTTACACTTCTTTATCAACTCATTTCTATCAAAGCTACTAAACTCAGATCTAGAAACATTATCCTGACAAGCATTTAATAATTTAATATATTTGTCTAGTTTATCAAGATCAATTTCATATTTATCTTCCCTCTCATCAAATCTTTCTTGTTGATTGTTTGATGATGTGAAACAAGAAGTACTTTCTTCTCCATGATTTTCAAAAAATTCATACCTGCACTCTTCTTTTGAAGAACTCCCATCAATGTCACCATAAAAGGACTCAAGGAAAGATGTTTCCTCTTCTCTACCTTCTGGAACTGATTCAACTATTGTATTTTTTAAACAACTCATGCTTACAAGTGTTGCATCTTCTTGTTGTTCCAGAATTTGAGTCTTCTCTAACATGACCAAGCAAGCTTCACAATCTCTTTCTGAATGTTCCTCATCATGTAATCTGCACCAGCCTTCAATTAGGACATTGTCAGTGGATAAACCTAATATTTGACTACACTGTATATTTCTAGACAAGTATAATTCAAAATCTTTAAAGCAGTCCACTTCAGTGTCTGGACTACTAATAATTTCTAGTGTTGTATCTACTTGTTGCTCCAGAACTTCTTCATTTTCCTGCCAAACTTCAGCCCTGAACACATCTAGGAAAAATATCAGTCCCTTCAAATATAAATCCAACCTTATAAGAAAAGTTAGACAATTTATTTCACTGTGTTCCATAGTCTGGTGTATCTTGCAGCAAGTAGATAAACCAAAGTCAGGTAAACATTGAGGATAAAGCTGCCTATTCAAAGTTTTCTGAAATAAAGGAATGTTAACCTGATGATTTCCCTCATATGCATCCATCAAACTGAGACTCTATTTTCAATTTTTAGGATTTTGAAATTTTAATTAGATCTATCATATCTCAGAATAAAACTTGAAAGCTCAGTAAATCAAACAAATCTTTGAAGCTTTGAGCTAGATCTTTGCAAAGATATAGTCAAAACCCCTCAGATAAGAGATATTTGTAGACATTCAACTCAAATGATGAAATATTTATGTAATATTTGCATAAAAATAGAAATTTCTTGTTCAAGCCCTCCTTCTAGCACCAATTTATGTTGATGATGATGTTAGTCATACACAAACATAGAATAAAAGTTACACAACAACCCTTATTCATCTTGAAAGATATGATGAATTCAGAGAATTCATGATCCCAAGTCTCCGTTGATTAGTTCATAATCTACTGACGTTACTCAATGGTTGATGTGTGTTTTTGTTTTCGATTCAGGGGCCTTACATATTTTGATTATTCCTGCAAAGTTCTTCAATATTTCTCCAAATATCTTGTCCTTTATGTCTGCCCTACATAAATCTCTAACAATTTTACCTTGGCACTATGAATTTATTCAAATAATGTCCCTACAGGTTGATATTTGCATGATTTCTACCATTATTTGTAATTCTTTACAAGATATTTTCAACATTACATGCATTTAGCTCAAATATGCTAATGATATTTAGTTATCTACGAGATGTCAGCATATTTCTCTGTTCTGCTCATTATTCATCATGATTTGCAGCTATGGAAGTGAATTTATGAAATTAAAATGAGAAAAAGGGTTAAAGAATGAGATTCCCAAAACTACTTGACTGAGATCACTAATCCACATATAGGTTCCCATACATGCAATGAAGAGAAGGAAACTAGAATCATACTTCACTAGGACATTCCATGAATTTGCATGATCCAGTGCAAATCTTCAAAGGAAAAGTTGACAACAACATGCAATGAAATGAAAGCTCTTCTATTTGAACACAGCATTCACCAGTACATATCCAAAAATCAACTTGAAGATTACGTAAAGTTTACAATCAGGATGTAATCTGAAGCTTCATCTCCATTCAATATGCTTAAGAATAGGTACATTTACAAAGATCTGAAGAAAGAACCTTGACATTTCAACAATTGAGTCCTCATTAGTCTCAACAATTCGATCTCCTATATTGGTTTGGTCAGATTTTTTTTTAGAATGAGTGACCCCCCTTCCATTATTACAAGTTCTGGCTCTTATATAGGACAAAAGTTAGAAAACGGTTACAATAATCCAATGCTCAGGATCTTCTCCAAAACAATCAACGGTCTAGATGAACATCATGTGCCCGCCAATTGGCAATTGTATAGCTGGCATAGAATATTCCAGCATCTTTGGTTTAGTCCACTTTCTAGCTAGTGCACAATGCATTTAACAATATCCTCTTCAACCCTGGCTCACGTTGCCTCTGTGTGCTACTCTACAACTTTCAGCCACAGCTCCAAATAGCTCCAACATCCTGCAATAAACAGACGAGAATTAAGTATCATCATCATTTAGTAACCCGTAGAAAGATAAAAAATTATAATAAAATAGGCTAAATGTGCAAACACAGGTAATCAGGTTCCAAATCCACGAAAATCATGCATCAAATGCATATACAGTGTTTAAAATAATCAGGTCAACCATCGTTGACTAGTAACATGCATTCGGGCTCCAGAAATAGCTTCAAAATCCATCGCCTTATTTTCCTGCCTTTTCTTTGTATATCAAGTTCTGAATTCTTTGTATATATCAGGTTATATTATGATCATGCAGACGCTAAAATATGCAAGGAATTAGCCACTTTTAAATTTCCTTCGAATCCGTGCATTGTACATTATCGGGTTGCATATCGGGTTATACATCATGATCATGCAAGCACACCAAATATACAAGGAATTCTCTGTTTCTAACTTTCATTTGGCATCCGGTGCTTGTATATCATCAGCTTGTATATCGAGTGATGAATCTGGATATACAAGCATAAAACATACAATCAAACTTTCAATATTTAATTTTTATCCGCGTCCACCGCTTTCTATATCATGCACATACAAATGATAAAATGTACAAGGAACTCTTTAATTTTAAATTTCCTTTCGAATCCGCACCTTGTATATTATCACTTTGTATATCATGCACATACACAAATTCTTGTATGTACACTTTAGACTCCAACTAATTTATAAACCGCAGTTTATTCGCTTTCGATTCCAACATGTATGATGCAACGTATATTGGGTTGTGTATTATGATCATACAAGTGGCTCAGACATACAAAGAATTTTCTACTTTTAATACCTTTTCGAATCCGGCTTTGTATGTCAAAACATGCATTGACTTTTCATTATTTAACAATCCTTTCGCTTCCGACCGTGTATATACCGAAATGTATGTACCGATACATACATATAATGTAAAGCATACAAGGATTTAACACTGTTTTATAATAATTTCAGTTCCGACCTTGTATACACCGAAATACATCCTGCAATGCATGTAAGACACATACTACAACTTAATGTTAGTTCATAACCACTTCAATTCCGGCTTGCATATTACATATCATTGTATGTCCGCAAAACATACAAAGCCGTGCACATACAAGGATTTAACTTATTTAATAAACCTTTTGATTCCGCAGTATGCATTTAAACTTGTATATCACCTTTGTATGTAAGATACATACATTAATAAAATGCAACCGGCAGACTTATCATGAACATTCACTATGACCTTGAATCTTGTCAGGTCTGAACATACATATTAATATGAGGCACATTAACCAATATGACCCCTCCATAAATTAGGATGATGTCATCAGGTCGATGACTTGGTTTTATTGTTGTGTTACCAAGATGTCATCAGCATATTATATTCTTTGTAGCATGGGGATAAGCTGACGCCAGTGTCATATTAGCGCTAGGGTGATATTCCTTGAAGGTCGGGTGATAAAACAATATCAGGGTGATATTTGACAAGATGATTGATATTTGGAATATGAACCCCCCCTCATAATATCAGGTTTGACTAGAACTTTGACCTACCATAACTTTCTCATTGGGCCGAATTTCAGGGTGACGTAAAAGGCAAACTTGCATGGAATTTCATCCTCTTTCACATGGTAAGATTTTTTGAGGATAGATTCATACCTTGGAAATTGGGTTCAGATTTCAACATCACAGATATACCTGACATTAGGCATATGCATACTGACTAACATGACTTTTACCATACCACCCAGAGCACAAAAGCAAGGGAACAAGCCAGCAAAGTTGTGTCCGTATTTTGCTAATGCAAAATGGGGCGTGTTGTGTAACCACACAACAGGTGGGCCAATAGTATTCCTAATAATTTTACCCCAAGTTGTAATGTCAAGTAATATTAATTCTATTCACTATTAATTAATGTTGTAAATGGGGTATAATTATTAGTAGTTACCATTTATGTGGTAGGGGAAATAGTTAAAAGGTGAGTAAGTTGTGGTGACAAGTTGAAGTAAATTAATTCTTTTTAGAATTAATTGATGCACAAAGTGTAAAGAGTTTAGTATTTTTGGTTGGAAAATTCCCGTGGATGAAAGATGAGATAAGTCAAAGGTGGGAAAATTATTTAAAAAGTGGAAGTTGGCTAAATGGAAGTTACAAGTACTTACCCAACTACTTGTGTATGGGTAAAAGCTTTAAAAGGAGATTTTCCCATTATACGGCGGGTTCTCATTCACACACAAATTTTAGGGGGACAAAAGAAAGGGGTTTATTTTTATTTTGTTGCAGCCATGTACAAAAATGGAGAAGAGTTTTATATTTTGAAATTCAAGAAAGTAACAAGATGATGAATAGGTTTTTGTATCTCATTCACATTTGTGATTGTATCTGTTCTTATGTCAAGTGCATTCCTCTATTTTCTTGAATTTTCTATTCTATATTTCTTATGTTAGATACAATTTGTGCTTTAAGTTGCAAATTATTCCCTTGTTTAATTTGCAATTCATTCTGTGTTTTTCCTTATGTGTTATGGCTGCAATTTCCATTTACCCTCTTTCATTAATGTTGTATGCAGAATTAGATTTGTTATTTGTTCAATTTTACATACTCTTTCCTTCCCCTTCAAGTTTCTTTGGCTACTTACTATTATTTTTTTCCTTATCTTCCTTTCATACTTTCCAGCTAAAAGTATCCAAAATGATAAAACTTTGATAATATACAGGAGCTGGCCCATTTAAATGCATATGAATATCATCCTTTCAATGGTAATCTATCTAATGTTGCAAGGTTTTTGTCACTATCCATTGGGAAAATTGACAAACAAGGACAGTGACAAATTGTTTTGCTAATAATCTCCTAATTTCATCTCTTAATTAAAGTCCTAATTTCATCTCTGAATTGCAAGTCTTAAATAAAGTCCTAATTTCATCTCTTAATTAATGTCCTAATTTGATGTCCTTGAACATGTTAATTAAGAAAGAAATATGAATGGGTAAAAAATATATATGTTATCAAAGAACCAACAATACTATTATACCATTCTACAAGTAAGAAAATTACAATTAGAGGAGTCATAATTCTAAGTCAAAATATATAGTCAAAATTACAATTATATGAGTCCTAAAATTCAAAGTTTTGGACTCCTAGATGATAATAAGTTGTAAAATATAAAATTTCCTTGATTTCAAGTGATGCCATCACACATAGAATGTACAAGTAGTGAAAATCATGTCATCTAGTTGTAGGAGACCTGAAACAAAAATGATAAAAAGTACAATGAACAAGTAAGTATGCGTACAATTAGTGGAAGTAAATAAATTAACTATAAAGACATGAGTCTTAACTATAAGTCAGGTAAGAAAATTGTAATAAATCAAGTTGGAAAAGTATAATAGAAATTCCTTACATTCAAGTGATGCATGGCATAGGAAAATCTAATAAGAATGTCACACATTGAATGCATTGGTAGTGACAATCATGCCAACTAGTTGTAGGAGACCTAAAATAAAAATGATAAAAAGTATAATTAACATAGGAGTATAAATCCAAAAAAGAAATATTTATCTGCAAAAAAGAGTGAAGTATTCTATTGTAACATGTTTGATAGTTAAATGGATGGCTTAAGTCAAGTTAAGGGGATGTCTTGAGAGGACATTCAACCAATTACTAATTGGATTGGGCATGGTAGGAATTATGATGAGGGACTACTCCACCCAACACTCACACATGAAACAACAATAGAGATTCCCACCAAAAATGTGAGGAATGGAAGGAAGCAACTTTTATTTATTTCGTAAAATTAAGTACAAAATCCAATATTACATGCTACAACAACATGGGATATTTCACAATAGAGAAAATTGTACTCTATTGGAGATTTCTACAATCTAGAGCTACAACTACACATATGGATTTGTCCTCAAAACCTTTCCATTTCCCCATTTTATCTGGCACCAATGAATTCCATGCCACTTCTCCACTACCTTCTTGAATGTTCTAGAAAGTGTAACTCCCCTTTTTGGATGCCAAGTCCAACTGTCTATTTTCCCACCCAGGAAATTGGAGATTTGAAAATTTTAAAGTTTTTGAATTTTTGTAGCACAACTTCTGAGGGCCATAAATTTTGAACTGGGTGTCTGATTGACAAACATAACTATATGTTGTAAAGCTCTTGAAGAGCTCTATGACACACAACATCACCTAAAGATCATTTTGTCCATTTTTTGAACCCCAATGAAGCTTCTAAAGGCCTCAAATTCAAATATGAAGTTCATCAGGAGAAATTTTCCAAGACAAACTTTAATATCTCTCAAATTATAAATGATATTCAGATGATTTCTTCACCATTTGCTTATTTTTACAATTCCTCTTCTTGGGGTAAATTTTTAGGACCATACCTACCCAAATAGGCCAACTTACTAAAAATAGTGGGTTACTATTTTTATCCTTTCTGAACTTATGATAGTCTTGAACCAATGAAGTGTCAACATGGACTCCAACACAACTAAAGAAACCTAGAAAAAAAAGAAATTCAAAACAACTTCAAATATTTTTTTTTGGTTGATGCAAGATTGCCCTTACACCACTGGATGCTCTTACATCAGACACCTAGGGTAATTTGAGAAGTCACCTTGTCACATCTCAGGTGTTTGAGGAAAACCAAGATGGATGACCTCTACCTCAGATAACTAGGAAGAATCTTTGACAAGCCTTCCTTTCCACTTAACCAGATATTCTTCATATTGCATGTTCTGAGTACTTCTTCCCACATGGTTATCCAAGATTTCTTCTATCTCCTCCTTTGAAGTAGATGTCGAGATACTCTACTGTTCTTTTGATGGTCCATCAGTTGTGTCACCTTTATGATAATCTATTAAATCAGCAATGTTGAACAAAGGGAAAATGTTGATTCCACTCGGTAGCTCTACCTCATATGCATTTCATGAATCATGGTTCTTTGGGATCCTGCATGAGCCAAATTTCTTCATCTTCAACTTATTATATGTCCCCATTGGGAACCTCTCTTTCCTTAGGTGAACCATGACTTTATCACCAACCTTGAATTCCTTAAAAAATTTCTTCTGATCCATCTTAGCCTTGTAATGAGAATCCATTTTATTAATGTGTTGTCGTACCTCTTCATGCAAGCTCTTTAGATGCTCTACAAAGTCTTTAGCCTTAACACTACTCTTCTATCCTCTATCTATCTTTCTCAATTGAGAAGCATTTCATAGACTACTCCCATATACAATTTGGAATGGGGATTTACCAGTACTCATGTTGATAGAATTGTTATATGCAAACTTTGCCTATGGTCATATCAAATCCCATCCCTTGGGCCTATCTCCTACTAAGCATCTCAACAAGTTGCCCAAACTCCTATTCACTATCTCTATCTATCCATCAGTTTGTGGATGATTTATAGAAATGAACTTCAAATTAGTCTTCAACTTCTTCCATAAAGTCCTCCAAAAAAACCCAACAAACTTGGTATCTCGATCTAAAACTATGCTTTTTGGTAGACCACGTAGTCTTACCACCTATCTGAAAAATAATTCTGCACCATGAACAATATCACTAGTCTTATGGCATGGAATGAAGTGTGCCATCTTTGAAAACTCATCAACCACCACAAATATGGAGTCATGTCCTCTTTGCATTCTCAAAAAAACAAGAACAAAATCCATGCTGATGTCTTCCCATGGTCTCTCTAGTACAGGTAACAATTGATACAACCCTATATTCTAACTTACCCCTTTGGTCATCTAACATATTGTGGCTAGTAATAATTCTCACTAACAAGGGAAATGGTCTTATCTCAACCAAAGTGTCCTTCCAACCCTCCACTGTGCTTCTCCTTAATTAGGTACTCGCTCATGGAACTCCTTGAGATGCACAACTATCTTCCCTTGAACAACATACCATCTTGGATTATATAATCCAACTGTATCATCCTATCTAGGGTAACATATTCCAAACAAGCTTTCCAAGCCTCTGCAAAGTCTAGATCTTCAGGGTATAAATTCTTGAGTTCATTAAACCCAACGACCTCTATCTTCATATTTGTCAACAAATTTTGCCTTCTACTTAAGGCATCTTTAACTCTATTTGATCTTCCACTCCTGTGCTTTAAAAAAAGTATAAATCTACAAAAACTCAACCATTTTAAGTGGCTTTGATTCAACTTCACTTGGGTATTAAGATATTGTAAAGCCTAATGATCAGCATATAGAACAAACTCTTTTGGCAACAAATAATGTCTCAATTTCTTTAAAGCCTAAACTATAGCATAAAACTCTTGATCATACACAAAATAATTTTTCTTTGCATCATTAAGCTTCTCATTGAAATAGGCAATGGGCTTATCTTCTTGATTCAAAATAGCTCATATAGCACTGCCACTAGCATCACAATCTACCTGAAATACTTTACTAAAATATGGAAGTGCCAAAATAGGTTTCTTTGTGACTTTTTTCTTTAATGTATAAAAATTCTTGGATGCTCCTGTAGTCCATTTAAACTCCTTTCTATCCCCTCTCATTGTCTTAGTTAGGGGTTCACAAATGCTACTAAAATTCCTAATAATTTTTTTGTAAAAACTTGTCAAACCATGAAAATATGTTACCTCTGTAGCACTCCTTGGTATGGGCTATTGCAAGGTGTGTGCCCTTGGTCTCCTTGTGCTATGTAGTGCAATGCTTGGGTTCATGACAAGGCTTAACCACCTCCCATGTATTCATTAACTTTGGCAGTTATATCAAGCATTAACAGGTCAATCTTTTGTTACAATGACAACTATCTTTCCAACAATTGGTATTAGAGCCTGGTCACAAGTTTGAACCCCTTGCTTGTGTTGTAGGGGGTTGTTGCAAGGTGTGTGCACTTGGTCTCATTATGCTATGTAGTGCAATGCTTGGGTTCGTGACAAGGCTTAACCACCTCCCTAGATTCATGAACTCTGACAGTTGTATCATACATTAACATGTCGATCTTTTGATGCAATAGAAACCATCTTTCCAACATGGGCCATTCAACAATAGCCCTTACTTTTTTGGCTCCATCTTAAGACCCTCAGTTGAGACAACAAATCCTAGGTATACAACCTCCTTCTTTGCAAAACTGCATTTCTTTAGATTAATCAACAACTTCTCCTCCTTCAACTTCTTTAGAACTCTTCTAATATGCATCAGATTCTCTTCCTAAGTCTTAATAAAAATCAAAATGTCATCTAAATAAACAATAAAAAACTTTCCCAAAAAAAATTTCAATGCCTCATTCATGAGTTGCATGAATGTGCTTGGTGCATTGGTTAGCCCAAATGGCATGACTAACCACTCATATTGACCCTCCTTAGTCTTGAAGGTTGTCTTCTATTCATCTCCTTCTCTGATTCAGATATAGTGATATCCACTATTCAAATCAATCTTTGTAAAGTACTTAGCTCCACTCAAGCAATCCATAATATCATCCATCCTTGGCAATGGAAATCTATACTTGACTGTAATTTTGTTGATGGCTCAGGAATCTGTACACATTCTCCACTCTCCATCTTTCTTTAGTGCTAGTACTGTAGGTACCGCACATGGACTTAGGCTCTCCCTTATTAGTCCTTTCTTCAACAACTCTTGAACTTGTCTATTCAACTCCTCATTCTCTATAGGAGTCATTCTATGTGCTGCCTTATTTAGAAAACTAGCTCCTGGTATCAAATCCATTTGGTGACTTATCTTCCTCACTAGTGGTAAACCTTCTGGTACATTATTAGAGAAAATGTCCTAAAATTATTCCAATAGGTCTAAGACTTCTGCTGGTACATCTTCACATTTCTCCTGGCTGATCTTAGGAATCAATGCAAAGAAATGATGCTCATGCTTCATACCATCTAGAAATTTCCTACCATCTACCAAGCAAATTATGGCAAAGTTACATACCTTTTTTTCCACCTCCTTCAAGGGCTTCAACTTATGATGAGCTCCATCCTTTGTTAGGGAATAAGTGTTTGCATGGCCATCATGGACAACACACTTATGATATTTCCATGACCTTCCCAATAGCATACGACATGCATCCATTGATAACACCTCATCATGTTAGTCTCCAATCTTGAACTTGACTAAACAATGCTCATTGACCAAAGCTCTATGGTCATTTTACAACCGTGTAATTGTTGAAATGTGTAGGACAACTAAGAGGGGGTGAATCAGTTGTCACAAAACTTTAACCATTTATGAATATCAGCACATCAAATTCTTAATCACTGTTATTAAGATTAACCATGAAAGCATGAAACAATAAGCTCAACACAATAACACATGAGACACCACAATTTTTATGTGGAAAACCCTATAAGAAAAAAACAACGGTGGGTGTTAGCCCATATAAATAAATAACTTATAGCAATACCAAAAATTAGAGGCTCACTACCCAAAATGCTCACTGCAAATGTTAGGGCTCACTGACAAGGGGTGGCTCACTGCCAAAGATTTGTGAACTGATTTGATAGCATCTACTTCATGCCTGAGTTCAGTTCCATTGAACAACATAACACTTCTACTCTGCTCTTCTTACACCTTTGCACTATCTTTTCATTTTCATACACCCACACTTTTTTGCAACCACATTACATGCTTTTATACATATCATCAACCTTGGAATGTACATCAAGGTCGGCCTTACATTCATCAACCATTGGAACAATCTCCAAGGTCGGCATTACAAACATACATAGAAATAGGTTTGGACCTAAAAAAAACTAGCTAAGGAAAGGATGTATCCAGATCATGTTATGCCTTAGCTAGGACTCAAATGCAATCTTCCATGCCACGACACACTTCCACAATCTTCGATGCATCTCTGCAAGTAGTGAAAACAACCAAGTTAGCCAAGATTGGTGTTAACACTAAGTCTTCTAAGAATGGTCTTCATCCACGATCCAAATTTCTCTTTGTGGACCAATCCAAAGGTAGGAACACGATCAAGAGACATCCACAAGCACATTGTAATCACCAAAAACATCTACACAACCTCTAACCAATTTATCAAAAGGATTCTTCAAACCAGAGCACTTAAACAATACTATCAGCCACTGTCATAAAGAAAAGATTTCTTGCAGACCACCAAATCATGAACCATTGGAGTTGAAGGCACTTATCATCATTACCAACTTGATTCCAAAATTGCAAACTAACATACTTAATTGCAGAGGAATGTGGAGCATAATACATTCTCCCTATCACCACCAAATATATAAAGAAAGTAGTTTTCACTCTGGTGAACATAACTAACTCAAATCTTCATATCAGAGGCTCAAACTTCAAACATAGAATTTTCAGACATGTATATAAATAACTTCCAATCCGCACATAAAGATATTCATTCTACAAGAAATGCGGAGCAATCTGTTGGACTGTTCTTCTATAGACAAAGATACTCTACAACACACTGCTTCCACGTGAGGAGCAAATTTTCTCAATATCCTGAATATTTGGATCTCCAACACTTATTTTGGCAAATACAAAGTATCTAACTTATTACAAACAAGCATCAAAACAAGAGCACAGTTGACACTAATGACAACATGTTGTGTGGTTACACAACACGCCCCATTTTGCCTCAGCAAAACAAGGACCCAACTTTTTTGGCTTATTTTGTTCCCTTGTTTTGGGCGGTATGGTAAAAGTTAAGTGTCAAAGTTAGTGACAAGATATCACCCTGTGCATACAGGGACCTCATAAAAAGGGTTAAATTTTAGCGTCTAATTTTGCTATCACAAACCTCATCAGATGAAAGAATGCAAAATTTTAAGTAGGTTTGCCTTTTAGATCACCCCGAAATTCCTTAAAGATAAGAAGTTAAGTCTGGTCAAAGTTAGGTCAAACTAGTCGCTCATGAGAGGGTCATCACATTCACTAAGGATCCTGATATTCACCAATATCCCAGACATAGGTTTTAACTAGGAAAATCCCAATATCTTCATATTCACTAATATGTAGATGTCAAATTTGAACTCAGGAAACATCTACCCATCAATACTCGTGCACATTTCTTGAAGTGACATATTTCTTAATATCCTTGATATTCACTAATGTGCAGGCTCACTTCAAATATAATGTAAATACCCAATGTTGGCATATTTCTTATAATCCATCACATTAACTAAGATCCTTGATGTTTGTTAATGTGATGATGACATCATCTTGTTCCATTCCAAAGCGGACCCTATGTGACGATGACGTCATCATATTCCCTAACATTAAAAGAGTCATCTCATTCTCAATATCCCAAATATTTGTTAATATCCTAACCCAATGCAATACAAAGGCAAATCTTAATATCCTGCACATTAGCTAAGATCTCTGAGCTTCTCCAATATGACAATGACATCACCTCCTAGACAAATTTGGAACATTAGTAAAAGTGCTGACATCATCCTCATCTTCAGAGGGGGGATATTCTGTATAATTGAACATCTGGATATTTCTTAATATCCTCTTATCCACTCTTGGGACCTATAACATGAAAATTTCTATGAACCAATTAGGTACTGCCATGTGGCACTAACCGATCCATGTTAGCATATCGTAATATCATGATAGCAAACAAAAGTAAAGTGACCTGATCTTTCAATTGTTGATCAACGGTTGACCATCGTCATACTTATGTTGAATGAGCATATTCAGAAGAACATGCATATTTCTTAATATCCTTGACATTTGTGAATGTGATGATCCTATATTAAAGGCTATTCTGATGGTAGGTGAACATTCAAAATTTCAAATAACATCATGCCACCTATTAACATCTCAAAATTTTAGGGTGTAGATCCATGGATGTGAATAATTTAACATTAATTACACCCTAATTTGCTAATGTTTTGGATTAAAAACAAGGATTTGAGATCATTTTAAACTTATCAGTATTTAAGAAGAAATTATAGAGCTCCTATGTGATTAAGGCACTATTACATCAACATGTGAATGCAACGAAATGGGGTACACATTCAAACAGAAAACAAAGGAGGGTAATTGCAAGGTGAATACACATATCTGGATGTAGATCAAATTATCTAAAAGGGTAGAAAATATCAGGTATGTAACGATGAAACCCTCTTTTGTCATTTTTGGGTAAATGAATAGGTAAATGTTGTTTTTACCAGAGTAAATCAATATGATGATGTGTGAATTATGTTGTATAAGAATCAAAACATCATGATATTTATATAATTGTTAAATCTAAATGTGCATAAGGCGGTCTGTAAAAATAGGTTAGACACACAATTCTTAAAGCCCATGGGTATACAACTCAAGGGGACATCATTCAAATATGGCCAGATAGATGATACACATCCAGGGAACACTGATCTGGATGCATGGATGACACTATCAGAAAAGGGCAGTGGGAAGCCCTTGCTTATCAACATATACAACTCAGGCATGTGGCATGTCAAAGGATTCCCCTATGCAACAAAGGCCACTAAGTTGGTAGTTGAATGTGCTTGTAATTACAATGTCCACAACAAAAAGGTAGAAAAACATGGCCGTGTGTATGTAGACTTCTCAATTGAGGGCATCACCTCAACTTTCAATTTCCCAAAAGGACCTCCTGTATGCAAAATAGATCTAGAGGAGTTAGAAAACAAATACAATAGTACCCAGAACAATTGCAGAAGAATCATGTTCTCATGGAGGGCTAGTGATAGAATGTACAAAGCTTCAGCAAAGCTGCCTGTGCATTTATATAAATTTGACTTCACCCCTAAATATCAGTACATGATGGTGATGCTCAGTTGAATGAGGGGAAGGCCAAATGCAAGATATTTTGAGGATTGGATTTATGGTCTTCTGAGAATGGTGGAGACTACTGATGAAAAACCCTAGTGGGAAAGGATTATTATTGATAGTTTGGATGAAGGCATGAGGAATCTGGGAGGAAAGACAAACATGTTTCACATGAGCTCGTAGTGGTCTATGCATGCGCATTTAGAGGAACAATCAATGGTTTGTAGACAGTCGACAGGGTTGGTAGCAACCCTGGAGATGTGAACATATGGGATCATTACCCACAGTTGAAACAGAGAGAGTCTCTGCAACACTACTAGAGAATGAATGATTCATTTGTTATGCATTTAGTTAGGACCATCGAAGAAGACAGAGCAAAGACGCTGAGCATGGAAGCTCAAGCCATGATATACAAGCATGGGGCTTGGTTTATCCAATTCCCCACATTCACATATATAAGAATAGAAGATTTCACTGGGCAACCTCTCATGTTTCCAAGATACCCAACAGATAAGGTCATACTGATGGAGATGGCCATGCAAATATTGCCTTCATTTGAAGCTTTTGTTGAGAAAAACAAGATACCTAACATCTTGTTCCCACTCATCATTGGGTGGTATATGTGTCCTGATAAGGAAAGTGCTAAAGAAGCAATAAGGGGATTACAGTTGATGTCCTTGTATCCTTTTTCTATGTCCAGGTAATATGACCCTTATGATAGGATGTAGGCATTATATAAGAAAATAGTGCATCAAGTACACCTTGAAGACTATTGGACTGATTGTGACGATGAGGTAGAAGTAAGAAAGATAAGCTATCAAAGGCTTACTCTAAGACAAATTTACACATTGGACTGCATACCAATTCCAACATAATTGCACGAAGATGATGGAATGGTTATGTCACAAGAATATGAGGATAAGAAAATATATAACGAAACAATCTCATCTCCCGACTGGAATCAACTAGAGGAGACCTCATTGGAAATTATAATGCAGAAGGTCATGCAGTTGACCAAGGAATGGGTGGACAAAGAGGTTACCATCCTCAAGAATAAAGGAGTGGCCCTCACTATCGATAAAAGGAGAAAAAGGCAAGACCTGACAGATGAGGAATACGATGATTTCCTCAAAGAGAAGAGGGCATCCAAAGGAGAAAGGAAGCAAGAGGGATCCAAGAAAGGTAACCAAAATTTAGGTGTGAGAATCATCCATCATCCTCCACCTAAGAAGGATCTAGAATCAACCTCTATTGCTACAACATCTCAAGCACCTACAAAACAATAGAATCCCCTCACAAAGCCTGTTGGAACCTATGAGGATGTAGAGGAAAGTATTGATGAAGATGATCTCCTCATAAGGAGGAAGAAAAAGAAAACCCAAGAGGTGCCACAAAAGAAGAGTCCAGCACCTACAATGAGGGGGTCAGTAGATGTGAACCCTACTATTATATTGAAAGGAAAAGGAGGTGAGGGAATCAGAAAACATTTGTAGCACGATGTACCCATCCCCACCATAGTACATGTTAAGATTGAACTGGCTGAAGAAAAGAAAGAAGAGATGAAGAAAAGAGGGGGTGATCAGTATCTCCCACTAGATGAAACAATAGAACTTTCTGCTGATGAAGTGGTGAGGGAAGTCTCCACTAGCTCTATGGAGACACTTGTGAAAAACACATCCATGACTCCCCAAAATGCTCCCATTGTGTAGAAGGAGAGGGAGGAAGAAGATATAGAAGAGGATAGTCCTGAGGATGTAGCACAGAAAATTGGCTTGACAAGACTAGTTGATAAGGTTACCAGCTTAGTAGTCATTGACTTAGCATATTAGGGCAAAGAAGGTGAAAAGAAAGAGGATGACACAACTCCAGAGAAGAATGAATTGGAAGGCAATACAACTATGGAGGAAGATAAGGGTGTACCTGATCACCATGATGCTCAAGATATTGAGCAAGTGTAGGATAAAGAGATAGAGGAAGTTAGGACAGTCGAATCCCAAGGTCCTATAGATGCCGAGATACCAATAAGTGGGCAATAAGGTTCACAAGTAGGTGGGGATAATAAGGAAGGAGAAAATTTTAATAAGGATAGCTAGGAAGATCATCAAGATGCACAAGATCTAGGTTATCAAAACCCTAGTATGAACCAATTACCTCAGGATGAACATGACAATAATGCAAAGGTAACACATGAGGAGGTTCATAACTAGAAAGAAAGGGAACAGTTGCCACAAAAGGTAGAATAGAGCATAGGAGCACCAAATATTCACATTCAACATTCAGCCCAAGAAGGGTCTAGAGCTGATGTGCCACATTGGCTATAGCATGAGGTAAATCCTCCTCCATTGAGTGCTTCTTCAAATTTTGACATATCCACATTATTTTCAGCTGACATAGACAAACCAAAGAGGAGGGCTAGGGCCACATCTGTAATAAAGAGAGATCAGGTTACAGGCCAAAGAATAGCTTAAGTGTTTGTACCTATTGTGGACAAATCCAAAGGAGAAATACGTGCCAGTGATTTTTAAATAACCACTGTGGATTTGGGATTTACCACCGAGTAGCAAGAGGGCTAGGAGGCCAAAGATATAATAGATTCATTATTGGTTAGAATAGAGAGAGAAGAATAAAAATAAGGTGTATAAAGAGCATATTGCTCAAATGCAAACATTTATTAGGGGATTTTATGCCCCTACTAATATTCCTATTAGTACATCCACCCCATTGACCCTAATATCTCAAGATAAAATGACAGGGTTGGATATCATGAAGCATAAGTCACGTGATGGATAAATGGTTTATCTGGTTCATCACTGAGGCAGAGAAGATGATAAAGACTTCTCTTACCAATTGGAATCTACTCAGCACATTGAGGAGCAAAGTGGATAAATTGTAGAAAGAGGTAGCATAGAGGTCAATAAAAATTGAGAAACATTTGACTGCCCTCTCTGAAATGAAGCACATAGATGTGAATGTCTCGGTGTTCAATAAAGTCCTAACTAACCAAACATCACAATTGTTGGGTATATGGTATGAAGATACCAAATTTGAAGTAGATATCCTTAAGAAGTGTAATGCTAAGCTCAGGAATATCAGTGCCAAATTACATGAGCTTTTGTCTGAGGAGGTGGAAATTCTAGAGGCCCTCGAGGAAAAGGTAGAAGGAAAGATAGAGAATCGAGATGTTGATTTCACCATCAAGTCTTTTTAGGATAATTTTAAATCTGCAGCAAATGACCCACTTAGCCACTTATCTAAAGATATAATAGATAAAGCCATGAGGATGAGGGCTAAAGTGGAGAAATATAATGAAATGTTAAATAGCAGGAAGACTAAGTGGACTACTCTACAAGCCTAGTTCCAATCACAAGGGCATGCAGTTACCAAGGCCAAGCTGCAAGATGGAGGTACAGTTGAAAGAATTGTGCAAGCATATGAACCCATCAGGGGGATTATTAAGGTGCATGTAGAGGATGGATCATCTATTGATGAGGAGGAGAAATAATAAGTAAAGATGTGTGACAGAATCATATGCATGATTTGTTGAGGAGGACAGTTGTACACCACCAGATGGTTGCCAACTGGCAACCTATGCCACATGTCTACTTGTTGACTTGGTCAAAGAATGTTATGGACCGTTGATCTTAATAGACAAATCCTGATCACATGATCTTTTGTAACCGCCTCTTCTCCTTGTCCTATAAAAGGAGATGGAGTGCACATTATAACTCATTCAAAATTTAATGAAGATCAGATTGTTGAAGCATCAGGACTAATTCTCAAGGCTAATTGTAAATTTACACTCTTTCATACTTAATGAAGATGAAGTATCTTGATTACATATAATCATAAACTTTGAGTAATCTATGAATGGATTCTGGATATGTGCTTTGATTTTTTGTGTCCCTTGGAGTGCATTTCATGTTGTCTTCATTCCTTTCCATTGAAGTTAGCATCAGTCATATCTAGCTGTGGAATATCCTGGTGAACATATGGTTTGATTTCCTTCTCTTCATGATAGTGTCAAGAATGTATGTGGACCAATGGCTAAAGATTCACTCATTTTAGTAAAGTTTAGAATAATTCATTCAAATTTAATTAATTTCATTTGATCATCATCATAATTGCAAATACACAGAAAATTCTAAGCAAATATAGAAAATATACTGATATCTCGTAGGTAATTGAACATCATTAGCATATTTGAGTAAGTAGCATGCTAAAAATGATAAATATCATGCAAATGAACATGAATAATGACAGTATTCATGGAAATATATGCATGTAGGCACATCATTTAAATAAATTTACAGTGCAGAGGTGAAATATAGTTAATAAGAGTTGATGTGCAAAAGAATTGATCAAACTTATAATATCTGCATCATCTGGTTAAGTATAATAGGATCTAACCTTGCTAGTTAAGAAATTTATAAAAATAGGTGAAGTTTAGATCATCCAGACATGAATTTCTTGGGATTAGAAACGTAAGGCCCCTAAATGGAAAACAACAAGGCACATCAAGCCATTGAGCAACATCAATAGATTATGAACTAATCCACGAAGACTTGGGATCATGAATTATATGAATTCATCATATCTTTCTAGATGATAAATGTTTGATTTACATTTCTTTATCTATGTTTGTTTATGACTAACATCATGATCAAGACAACACTGATATGTTAGCATCAATGACAACACCGATTAGGCACATACTTGTAACAATCTCCCCCTTTATCATTGATGGAAACATATGATGTGAAAAATTGTAAAGACCATCAAGACAAGATTCTCCCCCTTTCTCTTTACACATCTACACTCTCTCTTCTCTAATTTTTTCATATGATTTCTCTCCCCCTTTAACATCAATGGCAAAAGGCACATACTTGCACGCTTCTGCTCTGATCCAACTGACCTTTCTCTTTCATCAACACTTTCTTTATTAGGAACATCTAGCTACTCCCCCTGAGTGGTAGCCCTCAAAACATCAATCCAAATCAAATAATGAGACTTTGAGCACCATTAAACTGATGCATTCCTATGCATCTTAGTTCAGAGTAGGAGGGGTAATGACCCCTAACTTTTCCTTGAGATACTCAAAAGTATCCTTAGGTAGAGGTTTTGAAAGTGTTTGCAATCTGATCCTTTGTGGACACATATTCCATCTTTACTTCATTCTCTGTCACCTTTTCTCTTAGAAAGTGATACCTTATAGATATATGCTTTGTTTTTTAGTGTAACACTGGATTCTTTGAAATGTTTATAGCACTTGTATTGTCACAGAAGATTGCAACTCGATCTTCATACACAACTCTTATGTCCTTCAAAGTCTACTTCATCTATAACACTTGAGTACAACATGCTACTGCAATATACTCTTCTTTTCCAGTTGACAAAGAGATTGAATCTTGCTTCTTGCTTAGCCATGAAACCAATCTATTACCCAAGAAGAAAGTGCCTCCACTTGTACTTTTTATGTCATCAACATGTCCGGCCCAATCTGCATTTGTATAAGCACTGAGAGTGAAATCATTATCCTTTGGATACCATAAGCCATGATCTGGTGTGCCTTTTATATACCTCAAGATTCTCTCAACTTTCATCACATGTGACTCTCTTGGATCTGCTTGAAATCTTGCAACAAGACAAACTACATGCATTATATTAGGTCTGGTTTGAGTTAGATAAAGCAATCCTCCAATCATGGATCTACACCTTTTTTGATTAGTCTTGGGTGACTCATCAGTTTTGCTCAACTTGCAGCCAGTTACCATGGGAGTACATACCAGTTTAGAGTCTTCCATCCCAAACTTCTTCAACACTCTTTCACATACTTGGACTGAGATATGAAGATTCCTTTATCTAATTGATTACTTTGCAGACCTAAAAATAAATTCATTTCACCAAATATAGACATCTCAAACTCATTTTCCATTTCACCTACAAACTTCATGCACATACCTTCATTGCCTCCAAAGATAATGTCATCAACAAAGACTACAACAATCAGGATTTGATTATCATTGATCTTGAAATACAAATTGTTGTCTGCAATGCCTTAACTGAACCCTAATTGCAGCAAATACTTGTCTAGTCTTGCATACCAATCTTTGGGGGCTTGCTTCACTCCATACAATGCTTTCTTTAATCTGCACACCATATCACCTTGTTTGATAATTGAAATCCTTCCAGTTCCTCAATGTAGACCTCTTCTTCCAACTCACCATTCAAGAAAGCAGACTTAACATCCATCTGATACACTTTGAAGTCTTTGAATGCTGTAAATGCCAAAAACATTCTAATTTCTTCAATTCTTGCCACAGGAGCACAAGTCTCCTCAAAATCTATTCCTTCAACCTAAGAGTATCCTTTGCATACCAATCTTGTTTTGTTCCTTACTACTTCTCCATTCTCATTCATCTTGTTTTTGAAAAACCATTTGGTGCCAATCACAGTTTTATCATCAGGTCTAGGAAATAGTTCCCAAGTTTGATTCTTTTCTATCTGCATCATGTCCTCTACCATAGCTTTTACCCAATTTTCATCATTGCAAGCTTCATTCACAGTTTTAAGTTCAACTTTTGGAAGTAAACAGTAGTTCACCTATTCTTCAACAGCTCTTTTCCTTATCAATACCCCTTTTCTTTTGTCCCATATAATTTGATCTTTAGAATGATTAATTCTTACATACTTGGGAGTCTTAGTAGTACTTTCTAGAGCCTTTTCTTCATCTTGACTGTCTTCTTGTTCAAATTTTTCCTCATTTGTTATAGCAATAGGTTCATCTGATTCATAGCCACTCAGATATGATATTCTTTCCTTGTCTTCATCAACCTTCACATTAGCACTCTCAATGATCTTCTCCAATCTCTTATTGTAGCACTGGTAGACCTTACTCTTGGTAGAGTATCCAAGGAAGATTCCTTCATCACACCTAGAATCAAACTTGCCTAGATATTCTTCTCTTCTGATATAACATTTAATACCAAAAACTTTGAAATATCTCATTGTAGGAGCTCTTCCATACCACAATTCATAAGGAGTTTTAATACTGTTACCTTTAACTTGAACTTTGTTTAGGATGTACACATCAGTATGTATGGCTTCTATCTAGTACACTTCCAGTATGTCAGCTTCCTTCAACATAGTCCTAGTAGCCTCTTGAACTGTCATGTTTTTCCTTTCAACAACTCCATTCTACTGAGGAGTTCTAGGTGCAGATAACTGTCTCTTGATCCCTTGTTCATCACAAAAAATATTGAAGTTATTTGATGTGAACTCACCTCCTCTATCAGACCTCAAGCATTTGATCCTCAATTCTAACTCATTCTCAACCATTGCCTTGAAGGCTTTGAACTTGTCTAGAGCTTCTGATTTATCTTTTAGAAAAGTGACCCAAATCATCCTGGAGTAATCATCAATAAGCAACATAAAATACCTATCTCCTTGTAGACTTCTTGTTCTTGTGGGACCATACAGATCTGTATGAACCAGCTCCAACAATCCAGTAGAGAATTGTTCTTTTCTTTTGAAACTTGTTCTTGTTTGTTTTCCAAATTGACATTCTTTGCAAATGGTGTTAGCAGGCTTCACAAGCTTAGGCAGATCTCTTATAGCCTGAACATAACTTATCTTTACCAAGTTGTGAAAATTGATATGACATGTCTTTCTATGCCACAACCAACTCTCATCAGTCTGAGCCAATAAACAATAACTATTAGTTCCTTTCAAATGATAAACATTAACTCTAGTCTTTTTACCAGTAGCAATCACAGTTTCAAAGCTTTACATGATCTTGCATCCATTGTCCTTGAATATCAGATCATAACCTTTGTCACACATCCGATCAACACTCAAAAGATTGTGCTTTAAACCCTTCACATATAGAACATCATCAGTATTGTGCTTTCCATCAAAAGAAATAGATCCTCTTCCACAAATCTTACTAGCTGTATCATCTCCAAACCTAACCAGTCCACCATCATACTTTTCCAAACTTAAAAAATTACTTTTGTCACCATTCATGTGATGTGAGCATCCACTATCAATAACCCATTCATCCTTATCTTTCTCAACCTGAACAGCCAAAGCACTTTCTTCCACTAGTTTTTCTTCCTTCACACAACTAGTAGGATTAGTAGACACAGGTTCTTCTTTAATAGCAATAAATAAGCATTCATTTACACTAGTACTAGCATCATCAAATTCATCATTTGTCACACCTTCATCATCCAGATCTCTAACATAATAGCATTTCTTTGGGATCCTAGGTTTGTTTTCAAATATTTTTCTATTCCTTTCAATTCTCTCTGGACACCTAGAAGCATAATGACCAACCTTACCACATGTAAAACACTTGAAAGGTAATTTACCTTTGAACTTACTAGAACTTCTTTGTAATCTATCAACAAAGTTGGTTTCAATTTCATCAAGCTCATCATCAGGTTCCACCTTGTACTTTTCTTCTCTCAAGATCTTCTCTGAAGTACTGGCTTTGAAATTAGTCTCTACTTTTGGCAGGGCATCACCAAACTCTCTCATTTCAAAAGTAGTAAGCTTTCCAAGCAACTGATCCTTAGTAATCTTTTTCACAGTCATTAATTCTTCAATTGCAGCTACCTTGTGATTGTAGGATTTAGGCAATGACCTAAGAATTTTCATCACAACTTTAGTTTCATCAATAGTTCCTCCCATACCTTTGATTCTGGTGACAAGTTCATCAACCTTTTGCATGTAGGATGTTACGTTTTCATCTTTGCCCATATTTAAACCTTCATATTTATTTTTCAGTCCCTGCAATCCGGCACTCTTTACAGATTCATCTCCTTCATATAGATTTTCTAGCTTTTCCTAGACTTCTTAAGCGGTTTCATAATCCATGATCTTTATCAAGTCAGTGTCAGTCAATGCACTTAACAGAGCATCTATGGCTTTTATATTTAACTCATATTCTTTGATTTCATCTCCAGTTGTCAGACCATTCTGAGGCATGGTATATTTAGTCTCTGTCACTTTCCTTACTTTATAACCAATACAAAGTATATGGCTTTTCATGCGTATCTTCTAAGTCACATAATTCGTTCCATCAAATTGTGGAGCCTCCTTCTTGTAAGACATCTTGGATCTACCTCAAGTTGTTAAGCTTACCTCTGAGGAACCTCGCTCTAATACCAATTGTTGAAATGTACAGGACAATTGAGGAGGGGGGTGAATCAGTTGTCATAAAACTTTAACCATTTATGAATATCAAAACATTAAATTCATAATCACTATTATTAAGATTAACCATGAAAGTATGAAACAATAAGCTCAACACAATAACACATGAGACACCACAATTTTTATGTGGAAAACCTACAATGGAAAAACCATGGTGGGTGTTAGCCCACATAAATAAATAAGTTATAGCAATACTGAAAATCAGAGGGTCACTGCCTTAGGGTTCACTACCCAAAATGCTCACTGCAAATGTTAGGGCTCACTGCCAAGATCAACTCACTACCAAGGGGTGGCTCACTACCAAAGATTTGTGAACTGATTTGATAGCATCTATAACTTCATGTCGAAGTTTAGTTCCATTGAAGCACAACATAACACTTTTGCTCTACTCTTCTTACACCTTCGCACTATCTTTTCATTTTCGTACACCCACACTTTTTCACAACCACATTACATGCTTTTATACAATTCATCAACCTTGGAATGTACATCAAGGTTGGCCTTACATTCATCAACCATTGTAACAATCTCCAAGGTTGGCATTACAAACATACATAGAAATAGGTCTAGACCTAAACAAAACTAGCCAAGGAAAGGATGTATATTGATCATGTTATGCCTTAGCTGGGACTCAAATGCAAACTTCCACACCACGACACACTTCCACAATCTTTGATGCATCTCCACAAGTAGTGAAAATAACCAAGTTGGCCAAGACTGGTGTTAACACTAAGTCTTCTAAGAATGGTCTTCATTCATGATCTAAATTTTTCTTTGCAAACCAATCCAAAGGTAGGAACATGATCAGGAGACATCCACAAGCACATTGTAATCACCAAGAATATCTGCACAACCTCTAACCAATTTGTCAAAAGGATTCTTCAAACTGGAGCAATTAAACAACACTGTTAGCCACTGTCATAAAGAAAAGATTGCTTGTGGACCACCAAATCATGAACCATTGGAGTTGAAGGCACTTATCATCATTACTAACTTGATTCTAGAACCACAGACTAAAATACTTAACTACAAAGGAATGTGGAGCATAATACATTCTCCCTGTCACCACCAAATATATAGAGAAAGTAGTTTTCACTCTAGTGAACATAACTAACTCAAATCTTCATACTAGAGGCTCAAACTTGGAACATAGCATTTTTAGACATGTATCTAAATAACTTCCAATCCACAGATAAAGATGTTCATTCTACAAGAAATGTGGAGCAATCTGTTGGACTGTTCTTCTATAGACAAAGATACTCTACAACACACTGTTTCCATTGGAGGAGCAAATTTTCTTAATATTCTCAATATCTGGATCTCCAACACTTATATAGGTGAATAAAAAGTATCTAACTTATTATGAACAAGCATCAAAACAAGAGCATAGTTGACACCAATGACAACATTGATATGTTGACATCTATGACAATACTGGTTAGGCACATACTTGCAACAACAATCCAATATGGATGTGGATGCCTTTTCCTTGTCAACTTTAACCTCTTAACCATTTCCTTTGAGACACGATTATCAGTGCTTCTACTATTAGTAATAATATCAAAACACTTAAGTTCACACTTGCACCTTGTGTGGAATAAACTCTTCATATGATCTAGTTCTTTCTCCTCATTTAAAAAGTTTCTTATAAAAACTAGGTTTTCTCTGCTTTCAGCATCTTTAGAATGATTAGGCTACACAACTTCATCTACATGTGCAACTTGTGCATTACCTTCAATTCTTCTATTTGTCCTTCCTTGATTTTGGGGACACTCATAGGCTCAAAGTCCTTCTCCACATTAGAAATAGGTTCCTTTGAAACCTTCTCTTCCAAGTCCTTGCCCAACTCTTCCTCATCCTCCTTGCTCACCATTATTTTAGTCACGAAGGTGGTAGGTATTATCTCCTTTCTAATTTTAACTAGTTCCTACTTCACTTTTCTTTTGATCTTCATTTCAATCTCCATAGGATCTTCCACCAGTCCTTCTGCCATGACCTCTTCCTCTTTGCTTGCTTTCAGATCTTTTGTTCAACTTCTTTTCCACATTCAGGGAAAATTGGTACACATCTTCTATGGTGGTCATTCTGACTAGGCTCAACTCCTCTTGAATACTTGGCCTCAACCTATTAATATAACAAGCTATCTTCTCCTTGTTGGCCTCTACATGGCGTGTTTTGATAATAATATTATAAAACTCTTGTGTATACTCCTTAACAAACTTGTTACATTGCTTCAATCCTTGCAGCTTCTTCAACAACTCCAACTCATAGTCCATAAGAATGAACTTTTTCTTTAGCTTGTCCACCATCTAATCCCATTGGGTAATATTTCCCTTTCCTCTTCTATTTCTCTCTAATTGGACCTCCTTCCACCAAATACTGACATGGCCCTTCAATTCCATTTTTGTTCTGGATACTCCACATCTTCATACTCAAAATATTCCTCCATATCATTTATCCAATCAATACGCTCTTTTGGATTCAGATCCTCAAAATAGGTAGAAAAGTCAATCCTAGCCCTCTTTCCAATCTTCAAAATGGCCCTCAACAACCTAACTTGTGAATGATCTCCTACATCATCTTGTTCTTCCTTAGATAGCTCTTCTTCTTCAACTTCATCGTTACTTTATTCTCTTATTCTTTGCTTGAACCCTCTTCATAGCTCTTCTTGCAATGCATCAATTTTCCTTTGTAGGGATCTAAACCCCTCTTCTGTCAAAGCATTTCTCCCACCACATTTTCTTCGTGGAGGTATTTTGATCTCTACAACAAACCCACAACCTCAGGTCCTGGTGCAAATTGCTTCATGATCGGTGATCTGTCTACACACTCAAGAATCCTTTCTCTAATACCACTTGATGAGGGGCTACTCCAGCCAACACTCACACATGAAATAACAATAGAGATTCCCACCAAAAATTTGAGGAATGGAATCAAGAAAATTTTTATTTCTTTAGTAAAATAGAGTAGAAAATCCAGTATTACATGCTACGACAACATGGTCTATTTCACAATAGAGAAAATCCTACTCTATTAGAGATTTCTACAATCCAGAGCCACAACCGCACATATGGTATTGTCCTTGAAACCTTTCCATTTCTCCTTTTTATTTGGCACTAATGACTTCCATGACACTTCTCCACTACCTTCTTGAAGGTTTTAGAAAGTGTAACTCCCCTTTTTGGGTGCCAAGTCCAGCTATCCATTTTCCTATCCAAGAAATTGGAGATTTGAAATTTTTAAAGTTTTTGAATTTTTGTAACACAACTTCCGAGGGCCATAACTTTTGAATTGGGCATCCAATTGACAAACATAACTAGGTGTTGGAAAGCTCGTGAAGAGCTCTACGACACACAAAATCATCTAAAGATCATTTTGTCCATTTTTTGAACCCCAAAGAGGCTCCTAAAGGCCTCAAATTCAAATATGAAGTTTATCAGGAGCAATTTTCCAACACAAAAACTTTAATATCTCTCAAACTATAAATGATATTCAGATAATTTCTTCACCATTTGTTTATTTTACAATTCTACTTCTTGGGGTAAATTTTTAGGTCCATACATACCTAAATAGACCAACTTACTAAAAATAGCATGTTACCATTTTTAGTCTTTCTGAACTTTTGATAGTCCCAAACCATTGAAGTGTCAACATGGACTCCAACAAAACTAAAGAAACCTACAAAAATAAAGAAATTTGAAACAACTTAAAAAAAAAATTGGGTGATGAAAGATTGGCCTTACACCATTGGATGCTCTTGCATCAAATTATCAATCCACTATAAATTTACTTAATCTTAAATACTTTACTAAACCAAATCCCAAAGTTATTAAAGTAAATTAAACCTACCTAATTTTTGAAACGTAGTTAAGCGATCGATTAAGGGGAGTTAAGAGGATGGATTAAGGGGAGGTGAAATCAATTACTAATTTTCTAAGGGTGTGCTAGTAAATCAATTAATTATAAATCTAATAAATCCTAAACTCACATTCTAGACCAAATTCATTGAAGTTATTAAACTAAATTGTACTTACATGACTTATGAAACATAGCTAGGGGATAGATTAAGGGGAGTTAAGAGGATGGATTAAGGGGAGATGCAATCAATTACTAATTTCTAAGGGTGTGCTAGTAAACCTATTAACTATAAATCTTCTTAATCCTAAACTCACATCCTAGACCAAATCCATTGAAGTTATTAAACTAAATTGTACTTACCTGACTTATGGAAAATAGCTAGGCAATGGCTTAAGGGGAGTTAAGAGGATGGATTAAAGGGAGATGAAATAAATTACTAATTTTCTAAGGGTGTACTAGTAAAAATATTAACTATAAATCTTCTTGATCCTAAACTCATATCGTAGACCAAATTCTAAAGTTATTAAATAAATCATACCTAATTTATGGAACATAGCTAGGGGATGGCTTAAGGGGACATGAAATAATTTAATAATTTGGTTAGGGTATGATATTAAATCAATGAATTCTATCAAGTAAATATATACAACTATACATTAGTCAAAAATAAAGATTAAAGGTTTAAAAAAATTTTACATACCTACAAATCATTTTAAAAATTTACTCCAATGTACCATCTGCATCCTCTTGTTTTTGTAATGCATCTATGATTATCTCATTCTCTTCCATAGGAAGTGTCCATAACTCTTTTGTAATAGGTCTCCCTTTATCTCACTAATTATATATTTGTTGCCACAACCAAATACCAGTAGTGCATAATTTTCTTATGTCTTTCATAATATTCAAATGCAAGTATACCATTCTTTCTTATCAGATATTTTCATAGCCAAGTGCCAAAAACAACCACAGAACTTCTTGGATACTTGAAGTTATCATCATCTACTCTAGGTTGTAATAGCTTATGTTTTGTCTCAACATATTTAGCCAACCAATAGTCTATCTCCTCTTCATTGCCCTTAGGTGCAACAACAACATACACATGTCCTACAAAAAAATAACAAATTCAACAAATTAGAACATGATATATAAGTAACAAAAATACATGCATGTATAGAATTATAGATTACAAAACAATGTAGTGAAACTAGATATTGAATTAATGTACCTTCTTGTATAAGGTCTGAAATATGACCATAGTCATCTAATGCGAACAATTGATTATCCTCTTCAAACGCTATCTCATGTTGATCATTTGTTTGTATAAGTGTTAGGGATACTTTCTGCCATCCTTCAACCCATTCTATATTTTCACATGCTTCCCACTCACCTCCAATACAAAACTGACAAAAATAAGAAAGCTCCCTAGTCCATATAGTCCATCTCCTTGCATTTGAACTCTTAAATGAATGTCATTTTGTTGATACATTAATTTTCTCACAATCATATCAGGAAAGAATGTTTTCTTCTTCAACTAACCAAAAGAATCATTGAACTTTAGAGTTTTCATTTGATCTTGTAGATAATTTTCATTAGAGATATTACAATCTTTTCTTTAGATTCTTCTTCATGTTTTCACACATTCTAACAAAGTAACAAGTGATTATTCTCATCTATATTAGACTTCTCAGTCACCTTTGGCAACGATTGTTTGTCCTTTAGACATATTCTTTCTACCTTTTCAACTATGTCAAGACATAAACTGTAGGTGTTTTTTGAATGTGACTTTCCATGCAATCTACACCATCCTTTCATAAACACATCCTTGGTAGATGTTCCTGTAGGAGTCAAGGACAACACTGAGAGGGGGGTGAATCAGTGTTGTGTGAAATTTCTAATCTTTTTACAAACTTTAACTTGCAGAGTACAAGGAGAGAGAGCTATCATTGATTTCTCACATACATGTGCACATAATTGAGAATGAAAAACAAAAACTCATGAGTAAAACATATATCCACAGAGAGAAGATCAAGACACAAGAATTGCATGAGTGGAAAACCCTCCAGGGGTAGAAAAACCACTCCAGAATTGCCTCACTGGCTTAACTGAAAAACATGCCTCACTAGCAATACAAATTGTATCTAGGAGCACCAACTCCTTATGGAGCACCAACTCTAATACCAAATAGAAGCACCCACTTCCAACACTAATATACCTCACTGGTAAACAAATAGGTCTTATTGACCTACAAGCCTCACTGGCAAACTAAATCTTCACTGGAAGTAATAAACAAGTTCAGAGGGACACTCTGTTTCATTCAATTCAAAACATTTCTTCTCTCACATATGTCTATCAAATGCCCATTTTAAACAATCTCACATCTAGATACACTCAACAATCCTTCACACTAGTCTCAATGTCTTTGTTCAATCAAATTCATGATTCATACACCTGATTATCATTGCAATTGCATATTGTCTTTTTGATAATCTTGTCAATCTGTGTATCTGTATTTGATCCTGTTAGTTCAATTCATTCATCATTCATCTGCACAACATCACTCACACCATCTTATTAATCCACACAACTCTGTAATCAAAGCATCTGTAGTGTCATTAAAATAAAATCTGAATATCCTTTCACAACCCATCACAATGCACTTTCAATAACCCTTCATATACTCTTCTCTATTTTTATAAACAAAATATATTCCCCTTAAAAAATATACATCAATTCTATGCATTAAAAAAAAAAACTTTTGATCTTCCTCTTCTCTATACATGATCCTTCATATTTTTTGACATTTCAATTTTGACAATTTCTGTATTCAATATTATTCCTGCATAAAACATTTAGCAAAAATATATCTCCAAAAACAACTTCAATTAAATTCAATCATTTTGCCCCTGTCAAAAATAAAACAATAACTCTTCAAATTCCTTTGTGCATTCACTTTCATCTTCATTGCATGATCCTTCATATCCATTTAAAAAATCACTGGATTGCTTCAATTTGTCCATGTCAAAAATGAAGAGCATTCACAAATTGATTCACCTGCAAAAGATTTTTCATATTCCTCTGTATAAATATTTTCACCTTCTCAAACAAAATCATCTTTGTCTTCAAAAACTATTCAAATTCTTCCCACACAGAAAATAAATCTTGATTAAAAAAAATCTCCAATCCTCCATAAATATTTTCCTTCAAAAAAAATCTCCTTAAGAAATTTTAATGTTTATCTTTTTCTAACTTCCAATATACAAAAATTTCTTCATAAGGATTTTTCTTATTTAGAAAAAAAACAATAAAAATCTCCTTATAAAAGAAACTCCTTACATTTATAAGGGACCGACCAAAAAGAAAATTACTAAGTTTTTTTAAAAAGGAAACTATCTATCTTTGATTCGGGCTTAAAAGAAATTCTAAACTCTTGACACATTTTCAAGGAAGAAAAATAGCTTTTTCCTTAATGCATCGGCCTCACCCAAAACTGTGCCCTTTTGACCTTTTTGGCGGTGACAATTTTAAAATCAAAAACATTGAAAGCCCGCCAATGTAGAGGACTTGCTCCATCGGTGAAAGAAGGAAAGGGGCTGGTTGCCCCATGTTCTTAAACCCTCCACACGGTGACATTTTAAGTTGTCAACCTTCTATCACAAGTCACCAATTCAATATAACAAAAGTGCCACAAATGTAGATGGGTAAATATGAATAAAGGTTTTAAAGATTTCAACAACCTTTTGATACACATTTAGTGCATTAGAACTAGGATTTCAAGAAATTAACCTCCTAGCACTTGAAACAATTACCACAGAGATAACTGCACACCATGACCATAGAGATAACACTAAATAGCTCTACATAACCCTGAATAGATTGAATATATTTTGCCACTTTTGTTTTGGAACCAAATAAAAGAACCATGACATTGATTTCTTAACTAAGATCACACCAAATGCTTTGCAACTTATGATTCTGTGCCATGAGCTATCATAACAACATGATTTCATCTAACTGATCATCCAACAAGGAAGGCATCTATTGTAGACATAGTGTCATCATGAAGAATAATCACTGAGATCCATGACAAACCATATTACAACCAGTATGATGAAATAAGACATAATTCTCTGATTGAGATCAACATAGCATCAAGAACCTTTCTATTAGAATGTACTTGCATCGACTTGTGCTTCACTGCAATTCAACTGATCTGCATTGCTCTTGCATTACTAAAGCATGTGAATTTTGTCAAACCAAGCCTATGAGGACATATAATGTCATCTATGTTAATCTTTGAGTTTTGTATTCAATAAACCTTATCACTAACTCCAACATCTGTATAGATCATTTCATTGCTCTGTCTTGATATTATGTCATAAACTTATCTTTGTTCCAACCTTGATGACCAAGCATTCACACTGACCAAGCTCCTGATTAGTGAGCTTCAGATGTTTACTAGTATCAACCCAAGATCCTGCAAGACCTTTTTGACATCAATGACAATCTGACACCATCAGTTCCTTGCAACTGGCATCTCTAAACTTCCCTAGATAAGTACCTTTCAAACTTGTGAAAATAATTAGCTTCATCCTCATCTGATGAATCCTGGCCAGGTTCTACTAATGCACTCATTCTAGGCATGATTTCATCTTTCTTATTATCCACATGTACATGCATGCACATGAGTACTTCCTCTATCTTGACTCCTTGAGACTTTATGTATATACTCCCAGTTCTACTTCAAGATATAACACCTCATTGTTATGATGATAATCTGTGATCATATGTTTCATCTAAGGTTCTGCTTTAATAAGGACCTGGTTAGGGATACCTCTCCAGGGCAACCACATGTTTGAAAAGTCAACACTTGGACATGTATCCATTGAGAGTTTTGGACCAGTTTCTATTCAAGAGCATACCATAGGTATCAGGAATATCAACTACTTGTATATCTATGAAATGTTGTACCCTAGGGTCAGATGCTAACTGCATATGGATGAGTTAGTTCACCTATGACATTGACTTCTGATTTATCCAATTGAGTGACTTTGTTTAGAGACTTAGCAAGAGAAAGACCTAATTCTTGGCATATAGAGAGGGGCATGACATTTGTGGATGCTCCAGAATCTACTAGGCAATTATGTAAATTCTTTCCAAATATCCTTAGAGTAAGGAGGAATGGAGGTGATTCAGATTTTCCTTTATATAATTCTACCTAGGATGCATCTACAGTATGGACTTGACCTTCATCCTTAGGTCTGAAAGGAGTATCCCTAGGTATAGGATCTTTCGTGGGGATTTTACTAGGAATGTCATCATTTACTATAGGCTCTTCTAAGGACTTAAGGAAAACCTTCTTTATGACTGGGGTCTTAAATAGTTCAAACAAAGATAAGCTAATCTTGATATTCTTCACTTCATCAGCTAAATATGAAACTAACTTATTAGATTCAGTTGACTGAGTCATACCTTTTTTACAATTGCAGATGATGCAAAATGATGCTGATTCACCTCTGGAGGTCCTGGATTGTTGCTAGCATTTGGATTTGGAGGAGTATTGAAATTGTTTGGTGGAATTGAACTGGTCAATGGACCAAGAGGATAGTTATTGTTAGTCCTAAAATTGTAATTATGACCTCTTTGGTACTATTGGAAAGCATGGACCTCATCAGCCTCTTGTTCTAGCTCATTGTCATCCTCAAACGAGAAAACATGTGTCTTGAATATTAATGCTGACTCTTCACAGGCTAGAGTATAATTTTCATGCACTATATTCTTTTGTTGTTGGTGATGCATAAAGCTTTCTAGGACCATTGCAGATTCATATCCCATAGGAACCAACTCATTTCCTTAGGAAGAATCCCCTTCACCTTCTGTATTGTGCACTTCTACCTAGAATATACTAGTAGCAATTTTGAACTGAGGGCAGTCTAATTATACATGTGCACTAGTGTTGTGGATTCTACACCAATTATTTAGTGTAGCTTCAGCTAAGTTGACTCTTGTAGTTTGCTTCAGTTCAGGAGGTACCTGATTGTCTAGAGGTTAGGGTAAAGTGCCATTGTTAGGTCTGGTATTCCAGACTCTAGGTGGTCTAGGAGCATTGTTACCGTAACTTCTATCATTATTATAATTTCTATCATTGTTTTATCCCTTATTCAAATATCCTCTATTTTCTTGATTCTAAATGTTGTTCTATGAATAGAAACTCTGGTTTCTCAGTTGTGTCACTTAGTGGTTAGTCTCTTCAATTGAGCAGTTATATCTCTTAAATCTTCCTTCTCTTCTTGTACCTTATTCACTACATTATCCTGACTAGGCTGGAAAAATGAACTACCATTATCGTTTGGTTTGATATCTATAGGTATATGTCCTAGATGTGGAATCATATGACCATTCCCTTGGGGAGGTATTACACTAAGTGGTGGCACTTGTAAAGGATTGGCCATTAAAGTAGGAGGCATCAGGGCTCTGTTGATCTAATACATCTAATTAGGAAAAATAGGAAGTCCTAGATTAGGCAAAGGACTATGGCCTACTTGCTTCATTTTAGTATTAACTTTAACTACCTCTACATATGCACCAGATAGGGTTGTAATTGTAAGATTTGCCCTTCTTATGAACATTGTTGTCAAAGGATCAAGGGCAAAATAATACACTAGCATGGAAACATCCTCAGGAATATCATAAGGATTTGATAATTTGGAGTACACCTTTTGGAAATGATCATTAAAATTTGTAATTAATTCACCCTCACTCCACTTGATTGTAGAAAAATGATGATACATTGTTGTTGCATTGATATGGATCCTGAATCGAGCTTTGAAGGCATTTTCCATCAACAATCAGGTGTTGATGGGCCGTTGAGGCAAGCTTACATATTAGATGTATGCTTCATCTCCTAAAGAGTATGGGAATAGTTTGCAAACAACATCCTCATGTTGTATCCTTTATCTGAAGCAAGCTTCCTTGAATATACGTATATGATCATCTGCATCCTGATATGGATGGTACTTAGGACATAATTTATTAGGGTTCTTTGGCAGATCATTGTATGCATTGAAATGGAGAGGTGACTCAACATTGAAGAATGCCATCGGGGCTTGTATAGGTGCTACTGGTGTTATTGATGCAATAGGTCTAGGTTGTGCACTAGCTAAGCACGATCTTAGCCTCATAGCAGGTAATTCTTGTAAAGGTCTGCTAGATCTAGATCTAGTGACAGGCCTATGAGCCAGTTCAAAATTTCAAAGTGATCCTTAAAATTTTTAATGTAGATTTTTACAAAGGAACACTCAGCTTCCCTTAGGAAATAGATATTTACAGTCAAATGACTCAAATAGTGAAATATTTGACAAAATCTTCAAGGAATGAGTTAGACTTGCCCTCCTTCTAGTGCAAAAAACATGTTGATGCATTTTTTGTGCACAAAAACAAGAAATAAAACTTTCACTCAAACCTTCATTTATCTTAAAGAATACGATGAACTTAGAGAATTCATGATTCCAAGTCTCCATGTGTCAGGTCATGACAATCCTGTTGTTACTTAGGGTTTGATGTGATATGCTATTTTCCATTTGGGGCCTTACATATTCCTTCAAGAAATCTCATCAATATTCACAAATATTTATCCTGTTTTACCTGATTTGCATATATCTTCAACCATTGTGTTAAATCATATAATCTTTAGCTAGGATTTGCATATGTTTGTGTAAATTCATTTTAACTTTGATCAATTCTTTTGAATACCTATCTCCAGCTAAGACTATTTTTTATGATCTTTCTAACTTTGATTAGTTCTTCTAAAATTATCTCAATTTGAACTAATATTTACTCTTACACCTCAAATTTCTATGAAGAATGTATCTATGTGTATGTATTTAAACATTTCCTACCAATATTTGTATGATATTCACTAATATTTGCATCTTCTTCTATAATACCTCTAGATTTTCCAATATTTACATCAAATCAACGTGTATTTATTGTATTGGATTAAGACTTAGCATTATTTGCACTTGATTATAGGTATTTATGAAATTGAAATGAAATAAAATGAATGTAAACTAAAATTCTAAAATTACTGAGTTTTCGATCAATGATCCACATGCAACTCTGATACTTTCATGAAAATGAGATAAACCAAACCATGTTTCACTAGGATAGTCCACAATTACACATGGCAGGTGCTAATCTTGGAAGGATAGAATGATGACAATATGCACTAGTTGAATGCACCTCTGAGGAGTACAGCAATTCATAGTAACACATCAAGAAATTATCCACAAGATTACTCAAGATTTACAATTAGGTAGTAATCTAAGTCTCCATTACCATTCAGTATGTTGAAAGTATGCACATATACATTTGATCTTGAGAAAGAACAATGGGGAATCACAAATTTACAAAATAGTATACTTAGTGTTCACAAGTTCATCAATTCAATCTCTCTAAAAAAAGAAGGATCATGGCCTTTTATAGAACAAGGCCCATGATGTTACAATTTGATCCAACAATTAGAAATCAATGACAAAAATCAACAGTCAAGATTAGTGGCACATGATTTCTAGTTGGTAATCATTGGTGGAGGATAGTTGGTAAACAAGGAATGTTCCCAACATCTTTGACTCAGTCTTCAGAGATCCTTTTATTCAATATCTTCTTCAGTATCTGTAGCTAGGGAAAATTAGATTTAGTGTTAAAAACAACAAACTAACTAAACCCTAACTATGCACCATGAAGGACAAACTAGCATGAAAATAAAAACAAAGAAAATCAAATGCAAACCGAATCCACACTAGACTTGATTGATCTCCATGGCTCTTCTCGATCTTGCATGAGAATGTATGATGTCGAAGGATTGTTTATTGCTCATAGTTGCAGCATAATGATAAGATGAAGATGATAGAGGAAAATATATAGATAGATGAGAGGATTGAAAGAATTTTGGCAGAGTGAGGATACTAGAAGAAGATGGATCAAATGGCCTATGTGAAGCTAGATTTATAGGCAAGAGCTAATATGATTCGATGGCCAAGATTAAAAGTCAATTATGTGATGTGTATGGCTAGGATTAAAAGTTGATTTTAGTGCCTATGACACACATTAAGTGGGTTATGACATGAGGCTAAAATTAGGATGTGAGGGAATAAGTGGGATTCTTTTATTTATTTTAGAGGACAAGATGCTTATGATGCACAAATAAGTGGGGCTAAAAATCGGATGTGAGGGGAATCTCATAATTTAAATAATAAAATTATTTAAATTATTTGTGCATGAGAAGAGTTGTAGTCATGTGACACATGTCATAATGAGGGATTTGATTTAATATTTAATTTAAATTGTTTGTGGGACATGTGAAGAGGGATTAATTAAATAAAGAGGTTTATTTAATTAATTGGAAAGGTGGTCAAGTGGGATAATATAAGTGGGATAAGTGGGATAAATGGGATAAATGGGATAATGTAATGACTTAGGATAAATATTACAAGATGTTTTACAAGGTCAGGTATGATTAGATGATGTTATGAGTTTGATGCATAGATAATAAAATGGGACAATTTTGGGTGTCTACATTTTGCCCCTCTTTGAGATGATGTTCGAGATGATGAGATTTATGTCGAGCAACATCATTTCAAAGAAGCTAAGGTATGGATAGAGGAAAATGATGGGATGGTGTAAAGATAGGATGATGATGAAAAGATAGGATGATGATGCGCCCTCGAGAGGATAAGCGGGTTGGATAAACACGGGTAGGCTCTCAAAATGAAATAGATTGGTCAAGGAAGAAAGGGAAGGATGTGTTATGCTACAATGAAAGTGAGCAACCATGATGTTTGATATAGCACTAGACATTATGTACCAAGGTATAAGGACCAAGGTGACAATGTGTCTCATGCCCCAGCATAATACAACCTTGTCTAGATACAATATATGAATATTAGCTGGGAGTGATACAAATGCAATATAAAATGATAACACACACAAGCAAGCAATAAAGCATGCACAAATGATACAAAAACAAACAAGGTATTGCCCCCATCAAGCTATAAACCAATGATTGATTGATTGATTGATGATAATGTTGTTGATGTGGGAATAATTTATCCTGAGAACAACACGAGGATTGTATTGTTGATATGGGAATGATATATCCTAAGAACAACACTAGGATTGGCAATGATAAATCCCATTGATTATGATGATGATTGATCGATTGATTTGGTTGACAACAAGATTGGAACAAACCAAGGATGCAATTGGGTAATTTAGCAAGATTGATTGACTTGATTGGTATGGATTAAAGATGATTTGCATTTAAGTTTATTGCTTGGAATGAATTGATTATAAGTGATTTAATTGGGAGGAATTTGATTAAATGATTTGATTTTGGTGAAAATTGATTAATTTGATTTGAAGGAATGATTTCAATCATGATGATTGGATTTGAATGAACTGGAAGAATTTGTTTGGATGATGATTTAATGATTGAATTTATTGCTTAGATTTTTGTTGAATATTTGATATTTTTGTGTTTTTGACATGTTTTGAATTTTTTGTATTTTTTGGGAATGTTTTGATTTTTTTGGGTTTTTGGAAATATTTGATTTTTTTAGACTTTTGAGAATATTTGATTTTTTTGGGCTTTTGAAATGTTTTGAAATGGCATTGGTTGACAATTTGGGTAGCCTTTGTGCTAGATATGAATGACAAGGGAGAGCCAAGTCTAGGTGCAAGGATAATGTAGGATTGGATTAGATAGATGGATAAAAGGATGGGTGATAGGATAACGGATAAAAGGCTCATGATAGATGGATAGATAAAATGATAGGCTATAGTGGATGGATGTATGCATAAGAGAAAGGATGTGCTCTCAAAAGGCTATGTCGCATCGGAATAACATGCCCCATTCTAGATAATATGCTTAGGATTTTTCATTACAAAGCTTGTGATAAATAGGATAATAAGATGGATTGGTTTGGAAAGGATGAGGTATGTCAAGAGATACCCAAAAACATGTTTCAACATTTTACCCCTATGTCTTCATCAAGATCAAAAGGAGAATGGTGGATGAACGGACTCAATATGATAGGTATGTATGATGGTTAAAGATGGTAGGTAGGATGGAAATGGTATGATATGAAAATGATAGGTTGGATAGATGAGACATTGTGCCCCCAAGTGTAAGTGACATGGAATATCAACCTACACATGACACCTATTTGCCAGGTTTTCATCATGGTACTTATCCAAGGTGCCTGTTTACCAGGTTTTCACCGTTGGACGAAGGGATTTCTCTTTACTATTTTGATTTTTTTTTTTTTTTTGATTTTTGGATAGGAGAGGGATAGGAGGGACTCAAGTGTTTAGTTCCATGAAAGGTGATAGTCCCACTAGATGGATGTCATCGCATGGACCATGTCAAGTCATTGTGCTCATAGATGTTGGTAAGGGATAACATGAAAAAGGTGAGATGGATAAGGTAGATAGTGGATTATGGAAGGAATGATAGTGGATTATGATGTGGATTATGATGGACTTATGCAAAGAGGAATGAAAGACTTATGCAAAAGCATGGACCATATGGATAGGATGGGGAAGATATGTAGGATAATAGTTGAAAGATGGGGTGATGGACGTATGTGGAAATGTTGTGGAATGGAAGGGAACCATGACCAACGATTGCACACACCATGTTAGACATTGAAGCTTTTGCTTTGGAGGTGGTGTAGGAAGAAATGGAGATGTTTCCTTGGGAGATGGTTGAAGAAGTGCTTTAGGTACCCACATAGAATTAGTAATTTTATAATTTTTTCTTTGCTTGTGGGTTGGAGGGAGTTGAGACTTTTGAGTGGAATGGGAATTCTGAATGGAAGGGGATGATTGGGATTTTTGAGAGGTGGATGCCTCATTTGACTTGCTTTCTTTTTTCTTAGGTACCCATATCATTTTAATTTTTGACTTTTCTTTTGGAAGTATGGGCTTGGATAGCTTTTTGAATGTATTTTTATTTGACTTTTTGAATTGATGTCCTAAGGCATTGAGACCCTTAGGATTTTTGGATTTATGTGTGGAGGCATCCATTTTTTAATTTTTGCATCCCATGGGATGGGTGGAATGAGTGGAAGCTTCATGTTTAGACAATATGTGCATTTGCTGGTCATGATTAGGAATTTGAGGAAATGTGCAAATGGATGGATTTGGCATTGGGAGAAGTGGTGGTAAAGAAGATGGTGGGATACTAGGAGTTGGAAGAAGTGGGGTAAAGTAGATGGTGGAAGGTGTATGGTCACATGCTTTTGACATTTGTAGGATAATGGAGGTGGAATGGCAACGTACGTTTTGGCAGTATGATAAGATTTGTGATGGAAAGTGGTGGACTTAGGAGGAATGGAGGAATTACCATAACTCCATAGCTTTTCTTTTGCTTTTAGATTTTGCAAAGAATCTTTCAAGAAAATCATTTGAGGATTTGTTGGTTGATGGATTAGAGCTTGATGGTGATGATGTTGATGTAGGACTAGTAGGCTTTGATATAGGAATTCTCTTGGATGATAATGGAGGACTAGTAGATGGAGTGGTGTATGATTCCAAACTTAAGGTGGTATTTCCCTTGTCAAGAGTATCATTAAAGTTTGAGGGCATTTGACCTTGTTTCAAGGAGTGGCTTAGGTTCACATGTGCTTGTTGTGATGCAGATGGATATGAATATTAGTTGGCATGGAAAGAAGTGGGATAGGCTGATGTGGCATTGACTTGATAGGTGGGTGGATTTGGTTGGATTTGACAAGTAGCTATGAATTGTTGGGCTTCGACTAGGAGTTCTTGTATTTGTGGTGATTGGTTTGGTTAAAATTTTTGGATGATGATTTGCAATCTTTGTATGGTTTGGTGGTCTATGGGTTGAGGAATTTGGTGAAATGTTTGAATGAGGTCTTGGAGTTCTTGTGCTATGATCCTTTGCTCTTGTTTTGGGATGGAGTTACACATAGATTGAAGTCTTTTTATTTCGGTTTGTTCCTCCAAATATGCCTCAAAATCTACAAAATCCTCATCATAACTAGGAGTGAAATTTGGATCACCTCGGAGTATATATGGTTTTGGATTGTCTTCATGATTAGGAGGAGGGGCTCCTCGAAGTGTGACCTTGGGCTTTGGATTAGGATTAGGCCTGCTTAGGATTATGACAATTTTGACAAGTATTGACTAGGATTAAGATGATGATTTAGAATTAGGATGATTTAGTTTGGAAATATTAGATGATGTGGCAAATTGTTTATTAGTAGTTTGACTTGGGCAATATCAAACACAAAATTTCACATGTAAATGCATGACCACACACATCAAACACAATGTTCAATTTTACTTTCAAGATTAAATGTTATGATTATGAAAACACTTGAAGACACATCAACAAGCCCTAATGATTAGTCGGGTGGGGTATGGCCAATGAGGTCTTAAGCTAGGTTGTACAAGGTTGACTAGGGAAATGGATTGAAAGTGAAATCCTGCCACACAGTCAGGAGAAAGGGGTAACCCACCCTTTACCTTCACTTCCCAAAGGTATAAAGTTCTTTGGGGCTTAGCCAAGAGTGACAAGATTTACAACTTCCAAGGAGGGTATCTTTCGATTCAACCTCGATTGAGGTCATCCCTTGGAGTGGTGTGTCTCCAAGCAGGCCTCCTAAGATAGGGTAAACAAAAGCAAACCAAGTGAGTTGTCACTTGATTCACACTCGCAGTTGTTAATTGACCCTTAGAAATGAAATGTGTGTCAAACAGTTCAAGCACTTTTTCTTTTTAGATCCAAAGCCAAATGTGTAGGAAGGCACTTGTTCATTTTAACCTAATTTTTGATGTGAGATGAAAATAATGATTCATTTTAGAGCCCAAATTGAAGTGTGTTTGCAAACAATGATTAAGAGATAAAAGATTAAATGAGTGCACTTGATTATTTTTTCTTTCCAAGTTGCTGTTATGACTGATCCAAATGTTTCTCCAGCTCCTTTGATTCACCTACAAGATCAAAAAATGATATTATAATCCAGCCATAAAATAAAAAAAATAAGCTCATCAGAAAATTGCAGTTTTAAATACATAGCTGAATTATATTTGATTATTTTGAGACATTTTTTATTTGAAAATTAAAAACTCAAAGAAGTGACCACTAGTAATTTTATGAGAGCTTTCTAAAAATGTAAAGAAGTCAGAAAAACTCCTTGTTTTATGCCTAGAAATGTGGATTTATGGAAAAGCTATAGTCGGTAAAGATCTATTTATTTTGCACCATATATGACCTCAAAATCAAATCTATAAAAAATAGACCCCCATTGGAATTTCAAGAGCTTTCCAGAAATGTAAACATTTCTAAAAAATTTGTTGATTTGCATCTAGAAAGTAAATTTTATGAAACAACATAAAATCATGATAACTCCTACAAGAACAATGATAAACATGTGATTTTTCTTCTGCAGCCTCATGAGATGATTCATAAACTGCTGTGAACATCTTGTAGAAAAATTAAAGGCCATTTGGAAGATATGAATAAATTTGTAAAACCTAGGGTTTTGTCCAAAATTAACATAAACCTGCAACAAAAATTTAATGAAACCTACAAAAAGAAAGCTAGATCAAGGGCTTCACATCGGGTTCACCAAAATGTAGCTAGGAAAAATCAGATTTAGTGTTAAAAACAACAAACTAACTAAACCCTAGCTATGCACCATGAAAGACAAACTAGCATGAAAATAAAAATAAAGAAAATCAAATGCAAACCGAATCCACGCTAGACTTGATTGATCTTCATGGCTCTTCTCGATCTTGCATGAGAATGCATGATGTTGAAGGGTTGTTGATTGCTCATAGTTGTAGCATAATGATAAGATGAAGATGATAGAGGAAAATATCTAGATAGATGAGAGGATTGAAAGAATTTTGGCAGAGTGAGGATACTGGAAGAAGATGGATCAAATGGCCTATGTAAGGCTAGATTTATAGGCAAGAGCTAATATGATTCGATGGCCAAGATTAAAAGTCAATTATGTGATGTGTATGGCTAGGATTAAAATTTTATTTTAGTGCTTATGACGCATATTAAGTGGGTTATGACATGAGGCTAACATTAGGATGTGAGGGAATAAGTGGGATTCTTTTATTTATTTTGGAGGAAAAGATGCTTATGACACACAAATAAGTGGGGCTAAAAATAGGATGTGAGGGGGATCTCATAATTTAAATAATAAAATTATTTAAATTATTTATTCATGAGAAGAGTTGTAGCCATGTGACACATGTCATAATGAGGGATTTGATTTAATATTTAATTTAAATTGTTTGTGGGACATGTGAAGAGGGATTAATTAAATAAAGAGGTTTATTTAATTAATTGGAAAGGTGATCAAGTGGGATAATATAAGTGGGATAAGTGGGATAAATGGGATAATGTAATGACCTAGGATAAATATTACAAGATGTTTTACAAGGTCAGGTATGATTAGGTGATGTTATGAGTTTGATGCATAAATAATAAAATGGGATAATTTTGGGTGTCTACAGTATCCTCTTCTATCGACCCTTCAATAATTTGGATCCCTCTATCCATACCCTTGGAAAATTCATATGCCTTGATGGCTTTATTTATTTCTTCTCTATTTTGCACTTTAGCTTTCTCCCTAGCATGCTCTTAGGCTTGCAATTGTTCCTTCAAGGCTATCCATCTACTAGTTCTGTTATCCAACTCATTGTATGCATCTATTTTAGACTTCATATCCATGGCTTTATCAATAATATCCTCCGAGAAGTACTAGATTGGATCTTTTACTTCTAGGCTAAAATTATCTTTAAATGCCTTAATTACATCTTGTTCATTCTGATTTCTAACTTTACCCTACACTTTACCTTCTAATTTCTCCAAAATTACCATCTCTTCCGCCAAAAAGATCATGAGCCTTTATGCTGATGTCCACTGTCTTGGCACTACATCTCTTCGAAATCTATACTTCAAACTTCAAGTCTTTCACCCAGAGGTCGATTTGATGAATTGCTTGAAGGGTCAAAACTTTATTGGCTATGAGGGTATGATCATCCACCTTCCTCATATCCTTGTGTATTGTCAAATCTTGGCTACTTTGAATTAGCCTTTTCCCAACTTCTTTCTTCAATACATCTACTTTACTCTTCAAATGGCCAAGCATATCCCAATTGGACAATGATGTCCTTATTAGTTTCTCTCCTTCTAAGAATCTTTGGAACCATTTATTCATCACATGAGCTTGGTGCTTTTGTGCATCCAACCTGGTTATTTCTTGTTGTGACACCAGTGCCAAAGGTGTAGCTGTTGTTATTTGAATATTGGCAGGGGTGACCAATCCTTTTATGAATGCCTATAATTGGGAAATTTGCCCTTTTAGCTCGTTGTTTTTGGCTTTTGCCTTTATGATCTTGGTTGCTACTGCTTATGTTCTTTTTTTCAATTCTTGTATATCCTGATCTGTAGTTCCATGTACCAAGTCTATGGTGGTCATTTGGAACTCACTTACACTAATTTCCCCTTTATTCTTGTCTACCTTAGGCATAGTCAATTGAGATATTCTATTTCCTCTAACTGGGTATCATCTTATTGCCAAGGCTTTCCTCAATCTACGCTTGGACTTTGTAGCCTCAAGTGAAAACAATGATTGAATGTCAAAATTTGAAGAATCTAGGAGTAGAGGCTGAATTACCTAGGATGCTAACCAATTGGGTACACTAGCTCCTAGTCCTGGCTAACCTGTTTTCTCAATGCGAGCGTCATGTATATCCATATCTTTGTCTTGTAGAGCTTTTATGCCCCCTTGTTGGATTTTATCCTTTTCAACTTCTTTGGATGCCATATCGTCATCCTGCGATGTTTCTTTTATCAGCTCTTCATGTTCATGCACATCCATATGGATATCTTTAGGACTTCCCATATCTTGATCTTGTGCATCTTATTTGTCTTGGATCTTGGGATTATCCACACTCTACTCCTCTAGGTGACCTTGATATGGAACATCCATATGTATATTCTGGTCAATTCCCGTTTCCTTTTCTTTTGCATCTTTCTCATCACCTTTGTATTCTGGACCTTCATGTCTAGATATGGATATATGTCCTCTTCATTTATCTGGACATTTTGTTCTAGATGTTCAGTCTGGATATCAATGTCCTCAACTATATTGTCTTTACTTCCTACATTATCCTTGGCCACATCCTTATTCTTATCACTAGCCCCATCATATGCTAAATCAATAACCTTTGGGCTTGTAATAGTGTTCACCAATATACCCAAACCAATAGTGTGCACCACTACCTCTGGAGATCCATGATTATCCATATCCATGAAATTTTTTTATGCTTGTGGTGTGTTTTGGGGTGTTGGTGGAATATTTCTTAGCAAGCTTTCAATAGGATTGGCCATCACATCCCTTGTCACTTCATCATTTGTCAGATCAATTGTTTGACTTAGAGGTAAGGGTTGATCGACCATCCTCTTCATTTCTTCTTCCTTTACTTCATTGACCAACTCATTTTTAACTTTGATTATAGTCGGGATAGGCACATTATGTTGCAATTTCTTGGGTGGTGCTGTCACATCCCCTTGACCATTGTTGATGTGGATGTCCCTATTGTATGTTGCCTCATGGAATACATCTTCTCCATCATGGTTGGCTCTTCCACCTCTTTAATCAAGACATTCAGATGTGCACTGGTGGCTCCCCTCATCATGGGTTTCTATCCTCTCTTTTGTTTAGGGATGTTTATCCCTTCTAGTACACTCTCACCTTTATGTATAACTACTTCTTGTTTGTCCTCAATGTCCTCATACATATCCTCTGCTTCACCCTTATCCTTTCTTATAGTGATGGTAATAGCTGAGATAGGTGCATTACTTGGAGGTGAGGGCATGGTAGCCACTGTAATATTTTTGTGTTGGACTCTTCCCCAGCTGCCTTGGAAGACCGTGGCTTAGCCAGCTTGGCCTCCATAATTTGTCTCTTCTGAATCAAGAAGTCATCAAATTCCTGGTCTTCTAAATCTTTTCTTTTCCTTTTCTTATCAATTGTTACTACCACTCCCTTCTCTTTCATTTCAACCAATCTTTGATTTATCCACTTCTTGGTGAACTCCATGACCTTGGTTGTGATCAATTCTATGGATGTAACCTTTGTTTTTGGTGCAGAAGCACCTCGAGACATTGAGGATCTAGAGGATCCCTCGTATTTTCTATTGTGTCCAAATGTTATGTTGTAAGCCTTTGAGCCATATCGAAAGATTGTATACGTGTCATTCCAAATTGTAAATGAATTGAAAGAGATTGTAACCGGACAAGTAGAATGTAACCGATTGGCAGGGTGGTTGAGGAACGGTTCACCTTCCACCTTCTGTAACTGCCAATGTATGAGTCTTTAAATAGTTATCTCTGTATTCATAGAAAGGGGGGAACGAACAGAGAGAGAAATTGTATTTTATTCTGAAGTAGAAGGAATAAAGAAATTCTGTGTTTTCTGGTCAAATTACAGTGATACTGATTAGAGTCATTCCACTGGTGGATTTCTTTGAAATCAGTGGAATGACCTCCATGTAGTTAGATTTATTTCTGTTCTATAGCTTTCTGTAGTTTCTGTGTGTTGTCCGTTCGGTTACAATGTGCAGAGAAGGAATTAGCACTTCATGTGTATACAAATGTATGCGGAGTAGATACATCGTATCGAGTCTATCGACTGTACATGGTGAATTCATAACGACACTGTATGTATAGAGTGGAGTCATCGGTATAGAGAGAGCCATCAGAAAAGAACGAACGAGTTCCACCGACGGTTGAAGTCTGATCGATGGAGAAATTGATATTAAGTATTTCGGGGTGAGAACTACGAAGTCTCACCGATGGAAGGCTCATCGGTGAGAGATGTATTATCAGCGGATGAGGAGGAGGTGCTACCGACGGTCCAAGTCATGCCGACGGGTCAAAGTTCAACGGAGTAAGTGGTGTATTAAACCATCAGCGAGAGAAAGCATATCGGCGAAAGAATCTGATGTTGGGCCGACAGTCCAAGTCTTACCGATAGCTATGTGCTAGGCTCATCGGAGAAGAAGAAGCAAGTCCTACCAATGACGAAGTTGCTATGTAAAAGCCATCGGTGTGAGGAAAGCACATCGGGCGAAGCTTTGGAAGTTATGCCGATCGACGGAGTCACGCCAATAGAAGGAACATCGTGGAGAGCAAGACATTCGTCTCACCGAAGGAAAAGTTTGGTGTTTATTGTTTCGGCATAAGGTCATCAGACTGACTACGTCTATCGGGGAGATAAAGGTGCATTAAACCGATAACATTAATCTTTCCGATCGTGTTTGTATCGGGGAGATCATTATGAAGTGTTGCCGATGGAAAAGCGGGAGTTAGACACTCATCGATGTGACCGATAGCATCGGCAGAAGATTCGAGGAGCTCGCCGATAGAATAGTATCATGCCGATAGGCACATAAGAGAAACCGCTCATCGGAGTGAGATGACATATCGGTGGGAGAATATTGAAGGTGACCGATAGTTAAGGTCTTGCCGATGTACACTATAAAGGCTATTTTGTGGACTTTCAAGGATTCTTCAACCTGTTTTACCTGTTAACTAGTTTCCCTCTGCATCAGTTTTGCTCCAATCTGGAGGAGGAAGAGACTCTTTGTTTATCTTCTTTTGCTCATACTCTTCATCCACCAATTTACCATCATCAGATTGGAGTTGTGGGGAAATATCAAAACATCCTAATGTCTTGATCTAGTTGAGGGTTAGTCTTTGATAATTCCTTCTCCTGACTTCTACCTCATTTGGACAATCTGCCTAGTAATCCTCTAAATGCACTTCATGTTTCAATTTCTCATTCACATATTTCTCCATTTTTTGGTATGGATCATAATATCTGGCCATGGAGAATGGTTGCAAATGTAACATATGTAGCTCAGCCTCTGATTGTTTGGGCCCATCTATTGATCCACATGCATACCACCCAATGATGAAAGGGAACCTGATATTACCTCTTTTGTTCTTCTTCACATACACCTCATAAGAAGGTATGATTTGTCTTTTCAACTCCAACAGTACCAATTTATCAGTAGGATGCCTTGGGAGCATAAATGGTTGTCCCTCAAATTCTTCCATACGAATGTATGTGAAGGTAGGGAATTGTATGAACCAAGCCCCATTTCTTGTAACTTCTTCTTGGGCTTCATTGCTCATCCTCTTTCTTTTGTCACCTTTCATGAGTTGAACTAGATGAATGATGAAGAAATCATTAACTCTCCTATAATTATGAATAAATGCTTTCCTCTGCAACCGAGGATAATGGTCCCATATTGTTTTCTCCTCTAGACATCTTCCTATTTTATCCACTACTTGCAACCCAAGGAATGTTGATTGGGATACACATGCATTTAACACATATGAGGACATATAGAACAAGCACTTTTTACTCTTCCATAACTGCATACCTTCATCAAGGTTGTCACTAATAAGTGTTACCTATTGTACTATTCTATCCGTGGATTCCACCATCAGGATGAGGCCATACATCCATGGCTCAAAAGTACTAGAATTTGCCTTTCCAGTCATCCTTTTTAATAGCACCATCATATACTATACCTTAGGGGTGAAATCAAACTTGAACAACTTATTTGGCAACTTTGCAACTGCCTATACCTTGTTATCTAGAGCTCTCCATAGTGTAAACATTATTTTCTAACAATCAACAGTCTTGTTCTTATATTAAGCCTCTAAATCTTCAATGTTGATAGGATACGAATTAGGGTTAGTGGGAAATTGAAATGCTTCTATAATTCCTTGGAATAAAAAGTCTACATATACCCTTCCCTATTTTTCCACTTTCCTGTTGGTTGGATTGTAATTCTGTGCACAGGCAATGACCAGTTCCAGTGCATTAGTCGCATATGGAAATCCAACCGCATTCCACATTCCTGAGTTGAAAATATTTTTTAAGGTGGGGTTCCTATCTCCTCCATTCAGTTTGGTAGTCCAAGTTCTCAAATCTATGCTCCCAAAGTGTCTATATCCTATCATTCCAAACCATGGGCATATTGCCCCAGGAATCGGGAACATGGGGTTCTTGAATTCTACGTTGTTCCTATTCTTGTGGTCTTGCATCTTGTCCTACAATGCACAAATATGCATATTTTAACCTATGTTACCTTTATCATTTTGACATTTGTCTCTCTAAATATCCTAACTTTTATCATTTCCATGAAATAAACATGTTCATATGTAGATGCATTTACCCTAACTACGAGGTTTACCTTGCATTATACTGTAAACATATGACAAAACAGGGGATATGGTTTTGTCTTTTACACACATGTTTGCCTGAATTCAAAACTTGATTATGTGTTGGGATATCACATCCTTAATCTTTGCTATCACTATTTATTATTCACCATTATTCATCTACACTGATACGTTTGTGATTAGGGTTGCCGTAAAATTGCCTTAAGATCGCTTTGAGCTCTGTAATTATCTCACTGAATGCTTTGGTAGCGTTAAAATGATATGATTTTATCTTTTAAGTGTTAAAATCTAAAATTAGGGCATAATTAATGATGATCTTCATTAGCATGGGGGGTCCTCTTACTTAGCTTGGGAGATGCCTACAAATGGCAAATGCTAATTTGAAAATTTGAAAAGCCAACAACTTTTTTTCACGGTATTAAATGTAGGTCTGGATATAGATATGTGCATTTGAATGCTCAAGTAATATGATTGTTTTTAGAATGTCCATATGGATATATCCATATGATGTCATCAATTGAGTCAAACTTTGACTAGAGGGTGGATATCGGGATGAAGAATCATGATGTATTTACCCTCTACTTTTAAATTTCGGGACATAAAATGTCCATGTTGAAAAGTCAATTGTATGCCACGTGGTATCATTTCATTAGATTGTGGGAGGTCGTTAGTTTATAAAAGATAGGGATATGGATACTCAAGAAAGGTTCGGATGTTATGACTCACCAAATATCCCTAAACTCGAATGTCCAGATGATGTCAGTGTCTTAAAATGATTCTTATGAATGAGAAAAGGTGACATCATCAGGATATTGGGGAAGGTATGGACATTAAGGTTTACCAAATATCCTATCCTTGAATATCCAGATGATGTCGTCATTATAAAATGTTTCTTTGGGATGAGATTGGATGACATCATCTGGTTATGTACATTAAAAGATACAAACATTAAGTATTTATGTGAATATCCATATGCTAATGTCTAGTTGAAAAGTCAAATAGAACACATGGCAATATTGGTGAGTATATGGATATTCACTCCACAGATGTCAACATTAAGAAAGGTTTGGATATTAAAGTTGAATATCCATACTGTGAAAATCCATGTACATGACAGTTCTGTTGCCTACTATATTAAATTTGATGGGCACTCCTTATGGATATTGGGATTGGGTTCTATGTTTACCTTTTACTTGGTACTTCTTAGGATTCTTAGTCGGGATAATTTATCTAGATATTAATACTAATGTGAGGATATTGAGCACGAATATGCACATTAAGTGAATGTGAATATCCATATGAACATATTCATGCATGTTGACTAAGTTTTGACCTAGCATAACTTCTTTGTTTTAACGAGTTTCAACATGATCCAAAAGGTAAACATGCTTAAAATTTAATTCTCTATCCCTTGGTGAGATTTATGAGGGAAAAATTACATTTGAAATTTTGACTCATAAACCAAGATCTGGACATGCCTAAAACATGACTTAGACATATTGTTTGATAATGCTTTTACCATACCCCCCCAAAAACAAAAAAAAAGGAAAGCAAGAAAAGGAAGCAAAGTAAAAAAAGTTGGGTCCTTGTTTTGCTAGGGCAAAATGGGGCATGTTGTGTAACCACACAACAGGTCAACCTTTGATACCCTCTCTTCCTTCACTCATATTCATCATCACAATCAACCCAGTAATCCTCCACATGAGTGGCATGCTTATATTTCTTATTGATGTATCTCTCTACCCTGTGATAGGATCAAAATCTCTTACCAAGGGGAATAGATGTAAATGCAGCATCTGGAAGTCTACCTCTACCAATTTGGCATTGTCTATTGATCCACATATGAACTGATTAATATCTAGAGGGAATTTTACATAACCTCTCCCACTCTTCCTCCTGGATGCCTCAAATGTTGGGATCATATGTCTAACTACCTCCATCAGGACCACCTTATCATAAGGATACCTAGGAAGCATGAAGGGGTTTCCAGTGAAACCTTCCATCCTGATGTATGAATAGGATGGGAACTGGATAAAGCCCCATAAGGATGGATCCTCTCTTGAGCTCCTAAGGGCAACCTTTTAGCTCTGTCTCCCTCCAAAAGCTGGGTACTAGATGCATTATAAAGCATTCATTTACTATTTTGTAATGTTGGATAGATTGTCTTCTCTCTAACTATGGATAATGTTCCCATGAGATATTCTCATGAGTTAATCGACCTAACTTTCCAACAATTTGTAATCCATTGAAAGATCCTTTACATGCACATGCATAAACCAAGTAGGAAGTCATACGGAAAACTCTATCTTTCTTCCTCCTCCATTTTACCATTTGCTCATACATAGCATCATTGATGATCCTGGCCCATTTCATAGTTTGTTTGTTCTCTATTACCATTTGGATCAATCCATACATCCATGACTCAAAATTTCCTAAGTCAACCTTCTTGCTCATTTTGCTGAGGAATACTATCATGTATTGGACCTTTAGAGAGAAGTCAAAATTATACAGATGCTAAGGCATTTTAGCCACAGCCTTTGCTTTATTTCCTAGGTATCTCCACCCAGAGAAGATGACCTTTCTACAATTTGTTAGATTTCCCTCATATTCTACAGTGAGTACCTTCAAATCAAGCACATAAATGCCCCTAGGTGTAGGTAAAATGAAAGATTTTGTGATGCCATCGACTGAGAGGTCAGCATATACCCTTCCTTCATGCTCAACCCTTTAATTTACCACATTGTAATGCTCTACAACTTCAATCAGTAATTCAAGGGCATCAGCAACATATGGGAATCCTGCTACATAGAACATTCCTATTTCCACTATGTTCTTTAGAATTGGACTGTCCTCCCTACTTTGGATCATCACTCTGAAAGCATCTAGATCCACACTACCACAGTGTGTATCCTCTACAAATCCATACTTATTGAATACACTTTTAGGCTTAGGAAACATGTCATCTTTGAACTCTGCTTTGCACCTATCTATACGAGGTTGCATCTTGACCTACAAATTCAAAATATCCATGTCTTATACTAGGGCTTAGGTCATGACAGGGTTAACATTGTAGTTTTTGTAAGTGAATAAACAGATCATCTCTAGGGTGATATGCAGGTAAAATGAATTAACTCATAATTTATCTAATTTCATCATGTTAACCTTCTACCTGTGTAAAAATATGAAATATCCTCATGAAAATGACAAGAGAGTGTTTTTTTGTGACATACCTATTTGTCACGACCTTAACCTAGATGTACGGAAGTATACTAGCAATGCAGTTAGCAATTGATCCTCTGTGTAAATCATTTCCTTGTCACAACTTCACTGTAATGGCTACTTACAGTTCTCAAGATCTCTATGTAAATTTGAGCTTTCAAATGTGATAATGTGAAGAATGTGAGAGTAATTACCTTTTTAATCTTAGTAAATCTTTTGATTTTAGGGCTTAATAATTACTCCAAGGAGATTAGGTGGACTCTCCAAGTGCAAGCGTGGGAGATTGTTACAGGTGTCGACGAGCACACTTTCAAATTTAAAAGCCAATGGCTTTCTCAACAACATTAAATGTGAAAAGGTGCATCTGGAAATGTATATGGGTATCTGATTATTATGTCCATATGGATATGTCCATATGACATTAGCAAAAAGGATGGGTCAAACATTGTTGACCAAAAGAAAGCCATCGAGCCTCAATTCTGCTTAAAATATTCTAAGATTTGTGGGATATCCACATGGACATGTGGCTTTAAATCATTGGTTGGGATAGGGATATGGATATTCGAAAAGGTATGGACACTAAGTAAATGCAAAATATCCATGAGATGAATGTCCATGTGATGCAGACAGGTCTAAACAATATATCAGGGTGAAAAGATGTGACATCACTAGGATGGGGATATTAGGAATAAGGTATGGATCTTTCAAAAAGATAATATCCAGGTGGGTTAATATCCATGTGACATCAGCTATTTACTTTAGCTACATACAAGTGAAGGTTGGATGACATCACCAAGATCGGAACATTTTACAAGCATAAAGATATGGATATTAATATGAGAGTAAAATATCCATGCAGATGATGCCAGTAAGCTCAACATATTACTTTGGGGAGAAATAGGATGATGATGTTAGCCAAATATGGATATGCATATGGATATGGATATTTGGAAGGGACGAAATGTCCATGTCTAAAATATCCATGTGGATAACTGGCACTTACTTTACTGAAGGAAAATTGATGGGCTCGAAAGGAAATGTAATCCTTACTTAGACATTTCAAGAACTCTTACTTTTATTCATCTTCCTCTATATTAGGTGATAGGACATGACATAATTAGGATATGGATGTTACGATAATGATCTAGATATTACACTGGTAATATCCATATCAACGTTGACCAAACTTTGACTGGCCATAACTTTCTTACTTCCTCGAATTTCAACATGATTCAAAAGGCAAAGTTTCTCTAAATTTAATTCTCTATCCAATGCAGATATTTCTAGGGGATTTACTAAAATTGACCTTCAGGACCTAGATTAGGACATGAATTTATACCATACCACCGAAAGTAGGAAAAGACACAAGCAGAAGCAAAAAGGTTGGGTCCCTGTTTTGTTGAGGCAAAATGGGGCATGTTGTGAAACCTCACAATAAGAACTTGGATTTGGATTAAGGAGCCCAAAGGACTAGGGTGCTTGGGTGCCCTAGAACTTGATTAGGGTTTGGTAGAATGTGATTTTTTTTGTGTCTTCCCCCTTCTATGTTCCTCCCTCCTATAACATTTTTTTTACAGATTCTTCTGGATGCTACTTGACAAGGGTTGTTGGTCCTTGGCATTTAATCATGTTTTTCATGTGTCAAATCTAGGGCTATGTCCTAGGCTATCTGTAATAAGGGATTCTATAGTTACTAGTCCACCAACTACTTCTACTGGTCTGACTATTTCAAAGATTAATACTGCTAACTTCTTTTCTATCAAAGGAAATTCTGAAAACACTAAAATAATACTGAAATAGTAAATTTCTGAAATTGACCTATTCTAAGCCACACAACTAAAAATATGCATTTGCTAGAAATAACTATTAAACAGAAATAAATCTATCTTTATGAAAGCACCAAACTATCTTCCTAATAGAATATGAAACAAGACAATGAAACAAATAGATACTAGCCTCCTATCTTGATGGTGGGAGTGGACCCTTGCTCCTCACCTTCAGGACTGAAGACTAAAGAAAAAACTTAGTACATAAATATAATAACATAGTCTTTCTTCAATCTAATTCCATCAGTATGCTTGTATTCAAAAAGTATGTCGAATCTGAAAAATGGAAATTATAATAATCTAATGGCAATAATCTATCTATCTTTTTGTTGCTTCTACCTTAACATATATCAAATCAAGCGATGAGATATCTATCTGTTCTAACTATTAGTTTATCTACGATATATCATCAATCTCTTATTTTAACAACTATTTAAATGCAGAGTAAAATCATGCAAACTAAAATAGGTTTTAGTAGTACAATAGTCCCACTAAATCTGGAGTCTTAACTTAAATAATAACTAGGCAGCGAGGCTCTAAAATGTAGGTCTTTAACATGTCTTTCAAAACTCATGTAAAATCAATAAAAGAGGAATTAGATCCCTAGTAGTCGACTAGAGTCTTCACCAGATCATTCTGGTGTTGGTTGAGTGAACTCTGGAGCATTGTAGTTGCCTCTAGAGATGTGGACTGATAGCATCGCCAAAGACTCTACACTGTTGCCAAGAGCTCCAGAGATGCACCCATGACTCCTATATGGATCCAAAGATGATCCACCCTTGGCTCCCCTACTTCAAAATACCTCCAACACATTGGGAAAATGTTGGAGTCTAGTGTAGTATCCTTCATGTCAGCTCTAGAGATTATTAGGACCATCTCTAGAGATGCTCAAAATTGCCTTTTCCTGTACAACTGCACCTGTAGACGCAAAAAGAGAGACTTTTCTACACATTTTCATTAGTTTGTTGTACATTAGTCCTTCAATCAAAAATATGACCTTAATGTAATTAAAACAAATCTTATCAGTCTATTCTGGTGCAATTACCAGGACAACAGAATAAAAGGGGTGGAAAAAGAGAGGTAAAAAGGTGTATTGTTCTAGGTGCTACCTGGCACTCATCATTCCCCCCAAACTTAAAGGTTAGCAGGTCCTCTTGTAGTTCACAACTTGGACTTGTTGAGATGGAATATTTTATTAGTTAAATTAAACTATTTTTCATATGTGGACCAAGAAGTGTTGTTTGTATTGCTATGCCCCCTGAACTACTCAACCTGCTTCAGCCATTCCTAAAATTTAGCATCTTCCATCTATCCTGCCCATTAGGGCAGTGGCCCAATAATGAGAGGAGGTCTGAAGCAACCACCTATCCAATCTTGTTTGTATTTGTCCATCAATTTAGACACTACTCTGGCTTTCCTCATAAATAACTTGAGGTTGGTAGGGGACATTACTTTCATCTTTTGCTTCGTAGTTAGAGTATTCCACCTTTTGTTCACTATTGGGAGCATCTGACTAGATGATCTGTGCATGATGAGACCAAATTTAATAGAACACTCCTGTAGGTGTTTTTGATATAGAGGCAAAAATTTTGTTCTACCTTCTGGGGGGGTTAAATATTTACCCTGAAATGAATCTCAAAGCCCATGGGGTTTGGGCATTCTCTCATAAGGAAGAGGCTTGTTTTTGCATCTTTCTTTGTGTAATCCTCCATCCTTTCATTGCAAATCTGATGATTTCTCATCAGTGACATAAATGCCTTGAGTTGGCATTTTCCCACAAAGTAATTGATAAAAAAAAGTATAATCTTTAATGTAGAAATCATGCAGATATAGCTCAAATAGGAAATTTTTATCTTCATCAGAACTTTTCATGTATAGCTCCATGAAGTCTACCACTATTTGTACAATCTCAGTTAAATTAGACAAGACCAATGATATCTTCCTCTAGAGGATTCTCTCTTGCAAAAATAGAGCATAACTTCCACTAGGAGGTCTGCAAGATATGATCTCAGTAGAGAGAGTGGTCACCTTGATGACCTTCTCCTCTAGGGCCTGTACTTTTTCTGACATGGTAGTCACTGCCCTTTGTAGTTGCAGCATTGGCTTGGATTCCTCATATTCCTAACATCTCTTTCCCCAATGAAATAGGGCCTTAGGGATGTCTACTGGGAGCACCCCTATGTATGTATCTGTTTGAGTCCCCTATTCCATGGTAGCAACTAGATTGGTCAGCTCATGAAGCAACTCTTCTTGATCATCTATCTTGTTGTTGGCCCATGTCAGCTTCTTAGACTGACTCTGTGTCTTTTCAATTAGTGTTGCAATTAATGTGAGACCATTGTCTTTGGCTTTAACAATATCAGAGGTATTTTGTTCTGCTTCATTTTCCTTCTCTATGATTTCAACCTCTTTCTTTTGAATAATCCTCTGCTTCTCATTAAGCTCATTTTTTAGCTAACTAAACTTGTTTATCTAGTTAACTAAACTAATTCATTTAGTTAACTGATTATACAACTATTGATTACAAGGAAGACATGCAATATCTTATAGAAAGACATGCAACACTAAATTTGTATTTTTACATGGAATAATTACTCTTTATTTGGATCCATTAATTTAGGAGTAATTATAGTCAATCTATCCTTCAAAAAATCTCAGAGTGTGTGTTGGTAGTCGATGTTATGTTAGAAAATGTCCCCTTGGGGGCTTTTCCCTCTTAAGGTTTAGCTCTTGGGTCTTGTAATTGCATTTAGAGCATCTTGCATGTTATTTCTAACTCCCGATGAGAAAACCCTTGGGTCTTGTGACAAATAAGACCTAGGGGGTGCACTTTGATGATCACTAAACAAAAATGGCAGGGTGGACTTGGGTGCTAGTGCTCTAGTCCAGCCCTATTTTGGGTTTGCCCGAATTTCAAATGTCAGTTTAGTGACTATTATTTGGGTCCTATGCCGACATCTAAAGTTTGAATTATGAAATTCTTAGCGGGAATCTTTGTAGTTACATATATAAGCATGATTAGGTTTCATTTGCAAACTAGATGGATTTTATGCATACTTGTGATTATAGAGCATTCAAAATATTTATTGTGTTACAAAGCAAAGTATTGTTATTATGTTTGTAATTGTATATTTGGCATCCATCTCCTTGTGGCATGAAGAGCATCTTCCTTCCATGAGATCTACACTTCAAGGTGATATCTATTGTGTTTTCAATCATTTATCATTTAGATTTTTGCCTCTATCCCACTAGGATACGCACTCTTATCTGACAACAATGATTGGAAGAATTGAATGTCTCTCTGGGGCTTGACTGAGACAAGCCTCTAAACACTACAACCCCCTCCCACACTCCTTGTGATTACAGGTTACAAGTGTCGAGTTCCGTGGAGTGGAGTTGTAGGAAGGAGAGACAGACATTAAGAATTCAAGATCTAGAAAGAAGTAAGACATTAGAGCTTTTCCTGGACTAGGGCGCTAGTCCCTGTGTCCTCTACAGTTGAATTCCCAGAAATGGAAGTTGCAGTGTAGATTAGTGTCAGAACGAGATCAGGATCCAACAAAGAAAAAGGTACCTTAGACTTGGGCGCTAGTCCCCGTGTCCCTGACTTTTCTACCTTATAAACTTAAAAAAAAAGTGAGTTAAATATCTATGTCGCTTATCTCAGTCTAAAAGGATTTGTTGTAATTTGATAATTTGCTTATTGATTTACATAATTAGGGTTTCTAAGTACACTTGAGCATTAGATAGAGATAATGTTTGACACATCCAAGAATCCATAGCTTCCCAAGTGGCAACTCAACTGATAGGTGATTGCTCTTGTTTGGGCATTCTCTCCTAAGGAAGAGGCTTGGTTCTGCATCTTTCTTTGTGTAAGCCTCCATCCTTTCATTGCAAATCTGATGATTTCTCATCAGTGACATAAATGCCTTGAGTTGGCATTCTCCCACAAAGTAATTGATAAAAAAAGTATAATCTTTAATGTAGAAATCATGCAGATATAGCTCGAATAGGAAATTTTTATCTTCATCAGAACTTTTCATGTATAGCTCCATGAAGTCTACCTCTATTTGTACAATCTCAGTTAAATCAAACAAGACCAATGATATCTTCCTCTAGAGGATTCTCTCTTGCAAAAATAGAGCATAACTTCCACTAGGAGGTCTGTAAGATATGATCTCAGCAGAGAGAGTGGTCACCTTGATGACCTTCTCCTCTAGGGCCTGTACTTTTTCTGACATGGTAGTCACTGCCCTTTGTAGTTGCAGCATTGGCTTGGATTCCTCATATTCCTAACATCTCTTTCCCCAATGAAATAGGGCCTTAGGGATGTCTACTGGGAGCACCCCTATGTATGTATCTGTTTGAGTCCCCTATTCCATGGTAGCAACTGGATTGGTCAACTCATGAAGCAACTCTTCTTGATTATCTATCTTGTTGTTGGCCCATGTTAGTTTCTTAGACTAAATCTGTGTCTTTTCAATTAGTGTTGCAATTAATGTGAGACCATTGTCTCTGGCTTTAACAATATCAGAGGTATTTTGTTTTGCTTCATCTTCCTTCTCTATGATTTCAACCTCTTTCTTTTGAATAATCCTCTGCTTCTCATTGAGCTCATTTTTTAGCTAACTAAACTTGTTTATCTAGTTAACTAAACTAATTCATTTAGTTAACTAATTATACAACTATTGATTACAAGGAAGACATGCAATATCTTTTAGAAAGACATGCAACACTAAATTTGTATTCTTTACATGGAATAATTACTCTTTATTTGGATCCATTATTTTAGGAGTAATTATAGTCAATCTATCCTTCAAAAAATCTCAGAGTGTGTGTTGGTAGTCAATGTTATGTTAGAAAATGTCCCCTTGGGGGCTTTTCCCTCTTAAGGTTTAGCTCCCGGGTCTTGTAATTGCATTTAGAGCATCTTGCATGTTATTTCTAACTCCCGATGAGAAAACCCTTGGGTCTTGTGATAAATAAGACCTAGGGGGTGCACTTTGATGATCACTAAACAAAAATGGCAGGGTGGACTTGGGTGCTAGTGCTCTAGTCCAGCCCTATTTTGGGTTTGCCCTAATTTCAAATGTTAGTTTAGTGACTATTATTTGGGTCATATGCCGACATCTAAAGTTTGAATTATGAAATTCTTAGTAGGAATCTTTGTAGTTGCATATATAAGCATGATTAGGTTTCATTTGCAAACTAGATGGATTTTATGCATACTTGTGATTATAGAGCATTCAAAATATTCATTGTGTTACAAAGCAAAGTATTGTTATTGTGTTTGTAATTGTATATTTGGCATCCATCTCCTCGTGGCATGAAGAGCATCTTCCTTCCATGAGATCTACACTTCAAGGTGATATCTATTGTGTTTTCAATCATTTATCATTTAGATTTTTGCCTCTATCCCGCCAGGATACGCACTCTTATCTGACAACAATGGTTTGAAGAATTGAATGTCTCTCTGGGGCTTGACTGAGACAAGCCTCTAAACACTACAACCCCCTCCCACACTCCTTGTGATTACAGGTTACAAGTGTCGAGTTTCATGGAGTGGAGTTGTAGGAAGGAGAGGCAGACATTAAGAATTCAAGATCTAGAAAGAAGTAAGACATTAGAGCTTTTCCTGGACTAGGGCGCTAGTCCCTGTGTCCTCTACAGTTGAATTCCCAGAAATGGAAGTTGCAGTGTAGATTAGTGTCAGAACGAGATCAGGATCCAACAAAGAAAAAGGTACCTTGGACTTGGGTGCTAGTCCCCGTGTCCCTAACTTTTCTACCTTATAAACTTCAAAAAATAGTGAGTTAAATATCTATGTCGCTTATCTCAGTCTGAAAGGATTTGTTGTAATTTGATAATTTGCTTATTGATTTACATAATTAGGGTTTCTAAGTACACTTGAGCATTAGATAGAGACAATGTTTGACACATCCAAGAATCCATAGCTTCCCAAGTGGCAATTCAACCTGATAGGTGATTGCTCTTGCTTAGTGGAGATTCAACTCGGTTGATAAGCCCTTGGAATGTTTGTAGTGAAAGGAGGATTTTGCATAAACCCCTTTTTTTAAAAAAAACACTACAAAACATTTTGGTGAACCCTTTTTTTGGACTTTTTGGCACCTTGCTCAGTGTTGTTTGATAGATTTGCATTCATTCATCCTATTGTATTTGAAAAATTACAAAAAATTTTGAAAATTTTAAAAAAATTGAAAAAATTGGCATTTTAGGCTTGCATTTTAGCATAATTTGAATTAACTGGCATTCAATTTCTATAAATTTCTATCATTTTCATTAGCTCTAATTTAAAATTATAGAAATTCATCATGTAGGATACATTTGCATTGCATTTTTGTGCTTAATTTGACAAGAATTGCTTGAAACTGTGCATTTTTCATAAAAACCTAGTTTTGCATTAACTAGGGTTTGTAGTCAAAATCTTGTTTCATATTTTACTACCAATTTCAAACACTCATTAGGACTGATTTCTAATAGTAGTGTTGCATCATAGTGGTCTTCTTGCAAAATTTAATGCCTAGGGTTTGAAAACCTTGCATTTTCACTAGATTTGGCCTTATTGTCTCTCTAGATTTGCACTACAAGCATGTTGTAAGATATTTTTCTGCATTAATTGGCTATTATTAGGGCTACTGCCCCTCCTCAATTTCCTTATAGCACCCCTTTTACTAGGCCTTTGCATGGAAAATTGTTGAAAATATGAATATTTTAGCACATTTTCACTAGGTTTTGACTTGTCATCATTCTAGGTTTGCATAAAAAGCATGTTGTGAAAGATATTTCTACATAATTGGACTTTTATTAGGCATATTATTTGCTTTCCCTTTTGAAAATTTTCACAACACCTTTTCTCCTAGTGATTTGCATTGAAAAAAGTTGAAAAACCTTATGGAAAAGCATGATGATACCATTGAAGAAATAAGTAGTAAAATAAGAAGGAATAGTCAAGCAAAAGAAAGGAGGAGAAGACAAGATTTTGCCCAATGATTTGCCACTCAACAAGAAAAAATTCAACCTAACATTGAAACAAACATAGAAAACCTCAACATTGAATAATTGGAAGATAAGAACAAAAGTTGGGCTATGGTACCTTACACACCTCTTTCCTCTAGCATCTGAGATTGGGAAGAGGATGATTTTCTCAATGACAACCCTTAGTTTGGGTATCCCTATGCAGGTAAGTATTTCTAACCCTTTAGCTCCATGATGTGTTATGTGATGTTTAGGCCTCCTGGGACGATGGTCCAAGATATTGGGAGACCACCTCTATTGTGACCCTTCTTCTATTTGTATCATCATTCTTCTATATTGATTCTCCTATTTTTCATTGTTGTGTGTTGTGTCTTATGGACATAGTGTTGTGGTTGGTGATTTGGGGGCACCCTCCTACGTGACTTTCCCTAAGGTACTTGTTTCTCCTCTCTTGATTTATTGTTTCCCTTCCTCTAGTGTTTCTATCTAGCGGGCGGATGACAAGAAACATATTATACTGATGCGGACCTAGTGTCCCTTTCACGAGTAATCAAAAAATGGATCTAGTCCATACATGATGATGGGGTTGTTATATATTATTCGACGCTTGGCTAGTAGAATCACTCTATGTTATCTTGATGATGTCTTATCACACTTACAAAACATAACAATACTGCTGCTTTATGCACTTTATCTATCTTGAATCTTGCATTCCTCGATTCTCTATGTGAATGATCATATGAATTATTGTTTATCATGATTATATGGACACTAACACTTTCTTGTAGGAATGTGTTTGTGGGAACATTTGGCAATTGTAAAGTACATGCCACCTCCAAGGGGCATGGGCTTTGCGATATCTCATGTTTCCTTGTGTGTTTTCTTCCTACTTTAACATGCTTGATATTGGTACATGACATCAACCACCTTAACGGTGGGGGCATATATAAGGTAAGTTGTCTATTGTAGATACTAGCAATGTGTGTTTGTGAATCATGAATCTATTACAATCACTCAATCCCTCTACAAAGGTGGGATATTGTGCATATCCTTTTTCACTTAAGCCCTCTGAAGAGGCGGGATATCGTACATATCATTTTTATCTTAAGCCCTCTGTGTGAGGCGAGGATGGTGTATTTCTTGAGGAGAATGCACAATCCTGTCATTTTCAAAAAGTCCTCCAAGCAAGCGGGGAGCGGATCTGATACTATCCTAACCCTTAAGCATGTCTTCAGCGATTGTTGTGGTGAAGCCTAATCATCGATGTGTGCCTGTAATGTACTTGAGATAGTGATGAACCTAGAAATAGGTGCACTCCATCACCTGTCTGTCATGTTTTCTTTGTGTCTTCTATGTGTGTGTGTATTGCATGTTTGTTCCCAAGAATAGTCTAAAGACCGGTGGTGATGAGTCCCTCCTATGCTTTAGGATTTGTATGGCATGCTCATTTTGTATGGCATGTTTGTTCTCAAGTGTAGTCTAAAGACTGGTGCCGACGAGTCCCTCCTGCACTTTGAGATTTGTATTACGTATCTGTTGCCCTATGTGGAGTCTAAAGACTGGTGGTGATGATTCCCTCCTACATTTTGGGTTGTGTGTTTACTTTCCTTGCACTTGCATCTGTATTTCATATATATGAAAATGAAAATGAAAATAATCACTGCATTCACTGTGTTTTGTGTGTCTTCAATGCTATCTTCTCCGTGTTTTGCATGGTTGTAATTGTCTTCTCCATGTTTTGTGTGACTGTTACTATCTTCAATATGTTTGGTGTGTCTTCTCTGTGCTTGGTGTGTCTGTTGTGTTTGTTGATCGTATTAATGCATGTATTGGCCTTGCATTTATACATACATTAAAGTGGGGGTTAAATGTTATGTTGAAAAATATCCCCTTGGGGGCTTTTCCCTCTTAAGATTTAGCTCCTGGGTCCTGTAATTGCATTTAGAGCATCTTGCATGTTATTTCTGACTCTCAATGAGAAAACCCTTGGGTCTTGTGACAAATAGGACCTAGGGGGCTGCACTTTAATGATCACTAAACAAAAATGGTAGGGGGGACTTGGGTACTAACACCCTAGTCCAGCCCTATTTTGGGACTACCCTAATTTCAAATGTTGGTTTAGTGACTATTATTTGGGTCCTATGCCAACATCTAAAGTTTGAATTACAAAATTCTTAGCAGGAATCTTTGTAGTTGCATATATAAGCATGATTAGGTTTCATTTGCAAACTAGATGGATTTTATGCATACTTGTGATTATAGAGCATTCAAAATATTTATTGTGTTGCAGAGTAGAGAATTGTTATTGTGTTTGTATTTGTAGATTTGGCATCCATCTCCTCATGGTAAAGAGCATCTTCCTTCCATGAGATCTACACTTCAAGGTGATATCTACTGTGTTTTCAATCATTTATCATTTGGATTTTTGCCTCTATCCAACTGGGATACTCACTCTTATCTAACAATGGTGTTCAGAACAATTGAATTTCTCTCTAGGGCTTGACCGAGGAAAGCCTCTAAACACCACAACCCCCTCCCACACTCCTTGTGATTGCAAGTTCTAGATGTTGAGTTTCGTGGAGTGGAGTTGTAGGAAGGAGTGATAGACATTAAGGATTCAGGATCTAGAAAGAAGTAGGACACTGGAGCTTTTCCTAGACTAGGGTGCTAGTCCCCATGTCCTTTGCAGTTGAATTCCCAGAAATGGAAGTTGCAATACAGATCAGTGTCGGAAGGAGATCAGGACTCCACAAAGAAATAGGTACCTTGGACTTGGGTGCTAGTCCCCATGTCCTTGACTTTTCTGCCTTTTGAACTTTGAAAAATAGTGAGTTAAATATCTCTATCCCTTATCTCAGTGTGAAAGGATTTGTTGTAATTTGATAATTTGCTTATTGATTTGCATAATTAGGATTTCTAAGTACACTTGAGCATTAGATAGAGACATTGTTTGACACATCCAAGATTCTATAGCTTCCCAAGTGGAAACTCAACCTGATAGGTGATTGCTCTCGCTTAGTGGAGATTCAATTTAGTTGATAAGCCCTTGGAATGTTTGTAGTGAAAGGAGGATTTTGCATAAACTCCTTCTAACAAAAAAACACTACAAAATAGTAGATTGGAAGAATTTGTAGCAACTTCACAAGTATTTCTTGAACATCTCTAAGGCTTGTAGAATAGTCAACTTCTACCATTAACTTCTCATTTCTTTTACTAGATCTCCTCAAATTATTTTTTGGTTTTGGTCCCCTCACTTTCATCTTTCTAGATCATTGTAAAATTCTAAATTTTATTAAGAAATGAGAGAGATATTGCATTTTTACTGAAATTGCTTTTTCTATTTTTTTCTATGGCACTCTATTACAGTCAATTTCTGTCATTAACCATTTATTAATTTTAATGGATCTCCTTAAAAAACCTTCATGGATTTGTTTCTCTCTCTTTAAGATTTTTGGATCATTTTGAAATTCTAATTTTCATTGAGAAGTGGGTGAGATATTGCAGTTTTACTGAAACAATATTTTTAACTTCTACATCTCCAGTGCTCTACATCTCTAAAACTTTGCATCTCTAGAGCTCCAACTTGGCATGAGTTTTAGTCTTCAATAACTCATTCACATACATTATAGCATCTTACACATACTCATGAAGAAATATTAGAAACTAAGAAGCAATTCAGATCACATTTGTACTAAAAACAAACCAAATATCTACTTTACATTCTACCTTAAACAAGATAGAAATATCTCAAATTATACTCAAATCCAATTTAGAACTTATTTATTAAGAAGAAAGATATGCTTTATTTGGATTATTTCTAGGGACTCTTGTGTTAATGAGGAAAACTTAGTTAGTTGTCCTTTTTAGGTTAAATTGAATCTGTATGGTTAGACCTAGGGATTCAAAAGGTAGATACATAAAGCAAACACCCCATTAGAAAACTATAGGAGAAAGCAATAGGGTGGCACAAGATCTTGTTGAAGAGGAACACTTAGAACCTATCTTGGAAACTACACCCCAAATTGACATTCCCTTAAATCCTCAAAGTCCTTCACTCTCTGAGTATATCCAAGATTTGCAAGAAAGATACTAGGTAGATCTGTTACCAAAATCCACTTCCTCAGAACCTTATACTAAATCTCAAAGAGAGTAAACACGAGACATGGATGATAATCATGATGAGAAAGATAATCAAGCTCCCAGGACCTTCTCATACCCTATTGTCCTTGCTTGTGGAGATAATTCCCCTATGAAGAACATCTCACCTGCAAACCTGCAAAACTTCAGGGGTCTTTCTTTTGAGGATCCAGATCAGTTTCTGTTTGAGTTTAAACTTGTATGCCAGACCTATGACTATAGATTAGATAATCAAAAACTCAAACTTTTCCCATCAACCTTGAAATATTTTGCGATGAGATGGTTCATGGGCTTAACCCTAGACTCCATTTGCTCTTGGGATCAAATGGAAACTGAGTTCCTAGGCAAATACTAGGATTACTGCAGGGTCAATGATAAAAAGAGGAGTTGTTCAAAATTAAACAAATAGAGGATGGAATCTTAGAGGACTATCTGGATAGGTTTAATTTCACCTTGAGGAGGTATGGCAATCCTGTGGCTCAACCCTTGACTAGAACACTATTTGTAAAAGGATTAGACAGAGAATCAAAATAGACACTAGATCTAATAGGGAGAGCGAACATTAACAAAATGGATATGTCTTCTATAGAAGAACTCTGTAGAAACTACTCTCGAACCCAAGATGGAGTGAGAACACCCAAATATTTTAAAGGGAAGAATGAAATAGGACAGTTAATGGAGGATATTGCAAATCTTAAAACAGATATTCTGGCCCAACTAAATACCACATTAGATGGGATTCAGGAAAAGACTAGAACAATTGAACAAAGCAGAACAACTGAACCTCTCTCCATATATTTTCCTAGATATAGGAATAAACACCTATTGAGAGAATGCCCTCTCTAGACAAATTGGAAATCTGTCAGATCTGTGATAGGGAGCACCCTACCAGTCACTGTGATCAGCTCTTGGCCTTAAAAAGATGGACTAAGAAAAATGCCATAATAGAAGAGGAGTTGACTTACGTAGGACAAAAATAAATAGGCAATTTCCCTTATAATCAGTACTGAAATTAGGTTTCCTATAGGGGTCCTTCAAACTGGGAAAACAATCAATGGAATCCAACATGGTAGGGGCCTTAGAACATTTCCCCTTGGGGACCACAAGATTGGTCACACTAGCATTGGCAAAACCAGCCCTAGGTAAATCAATAATGGCCACAATATAGTTCCCACAATAATTTGGATCGCAAAACATGCAACCTCAGTGGGGTCATCAATAGGGTTATAATCAACAATACCAAGGACAACCTAGATGTTTCCAACCTCAGCAACAAGCATTACTAACTAGAGCCCCCAATACATAGGCACAGTCACAAAATGAGCTAGTTTGTCAGCCACCTTTACCAGCCCAACCTATAGAAAATCCACAAAAGAAATAGTGAGCAACTATTTACATGACAGAGAAAGAAAATATGGCTAGTGTCAATGCTATTTATCTCAACAATCTCTAGCTACATTCTGGGAAAACACTTCCAAGACCATCTCCCCCACTTATAGTTGAAGTAACCAATGATGTGGAACTTGAAAATCCATCCACTCAACCTCAGGAGGAGATTACTATCAAAATTGTGCTAGAAAAACAACCCTTAGGTAACTCTGGAGTTCCTCCTAAAGGAACAGCTCTGGAGAATACCTCTGGAGCCACTTCTGTGAAGAACTCCAGCACTGCTCTGGAGATAGAAAAACCAACACCTTACCCAGAATGGCTCATATAACATGTCCCTTAGAAAATAGTCCTACAAACACAAGTCCAATCTACCATGGAATCAAAACTTTTGCAAGAAATCAGATAGTTGAATATTGAAATTCCACTCCTACAAGAAATTAGGGATGTGCCTAAACTAAACCAATTCATCAAACAACATTGTGTTAAAACCCAGGGTAGGAAGAAAAACTTCCCTACCACCATTTAGGTGGAAGGGAAAGTAGTGGACCTTCTTGTGGGAGAGATGCTCCTTCCAAAATATGGAGACCCTGGGAACCCTGTCATAACTGTCTATATTGCAAGGGTAGAAATATCCAATGTTTTGGTTGATTTGGGGGCAACAATAAATATAATGACAGTGCACACCATAGACAAATTACCTACCTATGTCTATGCCACATCCACAATCCTCCAACTACCTAACCAATTAGTAGCTATTCTAAAAGGGGTGTTAACTAATGTCCTAGTCGTGGTGGAATCATGGGAATTCCCAGTAGACTTTTTGATATTAGAACCCAAAAACTAGCGAAATGCTTACCCCTTGATCTTAGGAAGACCATGGCTGGCTACAATAACAGCATCTATTGATTGTTGAACAGGAGACATGGTCATTTCCAATGGGAGAGATCTAAAAAAAATCTCTTTATATTCTCTAGCTAAACCATCAATACATTACTCAGGGAAAGTGTGGGTAGATGAGCCTAATAGCATGGGAAATAGTGCCTCAGTAGCTATGGTTACCATTGAGAAACATTTGGGTGAGTTAGAAGAAAAATAAACTATGACACAACAGAAGACATCACTCACATTCTTATTGACAAGGATATAATGGAATTAGCCAAAGACTTAAAAAGGGAATTCCTTACTGCTACCCATTGTACCCTTGCAAACATTATTCCTTGTGGAAAAACCTTTTATAGAGAATTGGCCACATTCCATATGCTGCTTCCAAATTCATGTCCTCTTAACACTATGACTCCAGGATATGGGGTAGGGACATCTATGGATCAGATTACAAGCAAGTCATGATTTTACTTGGGAAAACATTGAATATCAACACCCAGTTAGCAAAAAAATAGGAAGAAGCACTTCTCAAACTTTTGGTCTCCCATTCAACAGCTTTTGCTTTGGAATACCAAGATATGAAAGGCATCCCTCTTAAGATCTGTACTCATCATATATACACTAAAGATGTCAAACTTGTCAGATAGACGCATAGGAGATTAAATCCTGCCTTGAAAGATATTGTTAAGATTGAGATAGAGAAATTACTGCAAGTAGGGTTCTTATATCCTATCTTAGACAGTCAATGGGTCTCACCCCTAGTCATAGTGCCTAAAAAAATGGAAAGTGGAGAGTGTGTATTGACTATAGGGAACTAAACAAAGCCACAAAGAAGGATTATTTTCCCTTACCATTCATCGACCAAGCGCTAGACAACCTTGCAGGGAAAAAATACTTCTCATTCCTATATGGGTTTAGTGGGTATAATCAAATTCAAGTCGCACCTGAGGACCAAGATAAGACCACTTTCACTTGTTCTTGGGGAACTTTTGCATATAGAGTTCTTCCATTTGGACTATGTAATGCTCCAGCTACATTTTAGAGGGTTGTTTTAGCCATTTTTGTTGAATTGGCTAATGAGTGTATGGAAGTCTATATGGATGACTTTACTATGTATGGAGACACCTTTGAGGAAGCTCTCACAAACCTAGATAAGGTGCTACAATGTTGCAAAAAAAAACTAGCTATCCTTAAGCCATGAAAAATGTTTTATGATGGTAGAGAAGGGAATTGTACTTGGACATCACATCTCAGTAAAAGGGATTAAAGTAGACCAGAATAAAATAGAAGTGATAAAATAGTTACCCTCACCTAAAATCAAATAGATGTTAGAAGCTTTCTAGGTCATGCAAGATACTACAGGAGATTTATAGAGAATTTCAGTAGAATCGCTGCTCCCATGTTTTCCCTACTTACTAAAGATACTGACTTCTGTCACACCTATCTTGAGAGGACCCAATTGGACTTTACCATTTCACATACAAATTGATCCTTCAAATGAGTCCATTGGGGCAGTCCTAGGATAGAAAGAAGAGGGAGAAGGTATGCATGCCATCTACTACATTAGTAAGAACCTTACTCCAACAGAAAAAAATTATACCACAACTAAAAAGGAATTCTTGGAAGTCATATATGCTATTAACAAATTCAAGCATTATATCAAAGGATACAAGATATTTGTGCATACTGATCATGTAGCTATCAAATACTTAATGAATAAACCTATAGTGGGTACAAGGATAATTCGATGACTATTATTATTGTAGGAATTTGATATTACCATTATAGACAACCTAGGGAAATTCAATTTGGTTGTTGACTTTTTGTCAAGGTTGCATATAGGTGGAGAAAACCAACCAGTGGAGGACAAATTCTCAGATGAACATCTCTTTGTTGTTTCCTCTACTACCCCTTGGTTTGTTGACATAGATAATTTCTTAGCTACAGGCTTGTTTCCATCTCATTTCACCTCAAAACAAAAGAAGCAATTGGTAAAAGAAAGCTTATCTTACAAATGGTTAAATGATTTACTGTTTAAGTGTGGTCCTGACTTTATTTTATGCAGGTGCTTAAGAGCATGTCATGATGAACCTTCTGGTGGACATTACTCCTCACAAAGAACCATTCACAAAATTTTGGGAGCTGGTTACTATTGACCCTCTCTGCATAAGGACACCAAGAGGTATGTGTAGTAGTGTGATTAGTGCCAAAGAGTGGGTCAGCCAACCTTTACCTAGGAAATGTCACTGCACCCTCAAGTAGTGTTGGAACCATTTGAGCAATGGGGTCTAGACTTTGTGGGACCAATTTCTCCACCATCTTCAGGCAAAGAATACATTTGAGTCTGCACAAAATATGTAACTAAATGGGCAAAAGTTTAGGCATTGCAGTTTACAAGGGAAGAAAAAGTTGTTGATTTTCTCTATAACAGAATCTTCTTGAGGTTTGGAACTCTGAGATCCATAGTTTTAGACAGAGGATCGCAATTCACTTCTTAGGTAATTCAAACTTTCACAAATCTATACCAAGTTAAACATAGAAAGTCTTCACCTTACCACCCCTAAGCTAATGGGTAGGTAGAGGTGACTAATAGGGAGTTGAAAAATCCTGACAAGAACATGTTAGACTTAGGGCACACAACTGAGAGGGGGGGTGAATCAGTTGTCCAAAAAAATTCTTTTAGTGATTAGTAGTATATTAATCATGAAACATAATGCACTTAAATCAAAAAGCAGAAACAAATCAACACATAAGACACCAAGATTTTGACGTGGAAAACCCGGTTAAGGGAAAAACCATGGGGTGATTAACCCAAGATTGTATTCTCTGTTAGAAGAATAGAAAGAACAAAATGGCACATGCCAATTAGGGTTCACTACCCGAGCACACTACCCACAAGAGGCTCACTACCTACAAGAGACACACTGTCTACAAAGAAATAAGTATCACATACATGAACTGGAGAATAGCATCTTCACCATGCTTGAATCAGTTCCATTTAAGCTCAATACTTCTGCTCTGCCTTTCACTCCCCTCCTTGCTACCACACACTCATCTCAACTTCAACAACATTGAAATGACTTTGCAACCCCTTATTTATACAAGACATCAACTTAGGAATAATCATCTAAGTTAGAAAACATCTACTAGAACATCCACAAGATGTGTAACTTATCCAGTTGGCCAGTCTCAGGAAGAACACCATCATCCGGAGCTTATTCTTCAATAGAGATCTCCAAATCCAATGTAGACCACTAACACATGCTGGACACAATTCAAAGTCCTTCATAAGGTTGCCTGAATCACCAAGAACATCCGCACTTCATCTGCATACTGAAATCCTTCTTTCATCCAGAGCCTCAAGAGCACAGTCTATCACCACTTTCACCAAAGAATGGATACTTCTAGACATTTAATTCATGAACCAATCGAGTTGACACATCACAAGGATTTCCTCCACACTATCTCAAATCTGCAGAGCAGGAAACTGTACTTCCAGATCTCACCGGACCCGTCTGTGTCACTCTGTTACCTCTGAACACCTACCGGAACTAGTTTTACTTAAGTGGCCACAACTTCTTCATATCTTCATGTGGACCTCTGAAATCTCTACTGGATCACCTCCAAACACATATCTACAAACCCTTTAATCTGCATCCTCTGATCATCTTCCTATCTTGGACTTTTGCCTTATTGTCATTACTGATTTTCACTGTTCCTGATTGAGAACTAATTTTCTCAATATCCTCAGCACACAGCTCATCCAATCCTTATCATTAATGTAACATGAGTATGTTGACATCAATGACAACACATGTTAGGCCCATACTTGCAACAATCTCCCCCTTTGTCATTGATGGCAACATATGATGTGAAAAACTATTTTGACCATCAAGACAAGAACTTCTCCTCACTGTCACAACTCCCCCTATCAGCAACAACCATTCACATGTCTTCTCTCCTTTTACTACTCCCCCTTTGATTAGCAACCACTTGTTTTTCACATATCTTCTCTCCCCTTTTGACATCAATGACAAAGGGCACATACTTGCAATTCCAACACTTCAGAATCATACCTACTACTCCCCCTGAGTAGCAACTCCCCATCAATCCGGATCACAAGATATGACTGTGATATCTACCAGACTAATGCACCTTAGTACACCTTAGTTCATCACCGGAGGGGCAATAACCCCTAACTTCTCCCTGAGATACTCAAAAGAGTCCTTAGGTAGAGGTTTAGTAAAGATGTCTACAATTTGATCCTTGGAAGGCACAAACTCCAATCTGACTTCATTCGTGTTCACTTGCTCTCTCAAAAAGTGAAACTTGATGGATATGTGTTTAGTCTTTGAATGCAACACTGGGTTCTTAGATATATTTATAGCACTTGAATTATCATAGAACATTGTGATAGGTTCTTCATACTCCACTTTGATATCTCTTAGCATCTGCTTCATCCATAAAACTTGAGTGCAACTACCTACTGCTACAATATATTCTTCTTCAGTTGTAGATAGAGATATTGCCTCTTGTTTCTTGCTTAGCCAAGAAACCATTCTCTTCCCTAAAAAGAATGCTCCACCACTAGTACTCTTCCGGTCATCCACATCTCCTACCCAATCTGCATTAGTATATGCATGAATAGAGAAATCATGATCTCTAGGATACCACAGAGCATACTCAACTGTCCCTTTTAGATATCTAAAAATCCTCTTGATTGCCATGACATGAGATTCTCTAGGATCAGCCTGAAATCTAGCAACAAGACCAACAGCCTGCATAATGTCTAGTCTAGTTTGAGTAAGATACAACAGTCCTCCAATCATTGACTTGTACTTTGTCTGATTAGCCTTAGGAGAATCATCATCTTTGCTCAATTTGCATCTGGTTGCCATGGGAGTATTTATTGGTTTTGAGTCTTCCATCCCAAATTTCTTCAACAATTCTTTCACATATTTGGTTTGAGAAATGAAGATTCCTTTCTTTGTTTGAGTGATTTGCAGACCCAAGAAGAAATTCATTTCACCAAGCATGGACATCTCAAATTCACTTTTCATTTGATTTGCAAAAGTTTTACACATACTATCTCTTCCTCCAAAAATGATATCATTAACAAACACTTCAACAATCAGGATGTTTTCATGATCAATTTTGAAATACAAATTATTGTCAGCAGTACCTTTGTTGAAACCAATCTTCAAAAGGTGCTTATCCATTCTTTCATACTAGGCTCTTGGGGCTTGCTTCAGCCCATATAGTGTTTTCTTCAACTTGTAGACCATATCATCATGATCAGATAATTGAAATCCATCTGGTTGCTCAATGTATACTTATTCCAAGTCACCATTGAGGAGGGCAGACTTGACATCCATCTGATATACCTTGAAATCCTTGAAAGTAGCAAAAGCAAGAAATAATCTGACTGCTTCAATTCTTGCCACCGGAGAAAAAATTTCTTCAAAATCAACTCCTATTTGAGAGTAACCCTTGCAGACCAATCTAGCTTTATTTCTGATTACTTCACCAACTTCATTTAGTTTGTTCCGGAAGACCCATTTGGTTCCAATCACATTTTTGTTTCTAGGTCTGGGAACAAGATCCCAAGTGTGATTTTTCTCAATTTGCATCAACTCTTCCTCCATTGCTTTAATCCAGTTTTCATTATTGCAAGCTTCATTCACAGTCTTAGGTTCAACTTTTGAAATTAGACAATACTCATCTGAGTTTTGAGAAATTTTCCTTCTTGTTTATACACCTTTGCTTTTATCACCTATGATCTGATCTTGAGAGTGATTTAGTCTTACATACCTAGGCACTTTGGGAGTTACTTGCATTTTTGCTTCTTGATCAGGCTCATTCAAACTTATCTCTTCTTCCTGATTTATTGGATCAATCTGGATCTGAATCTTAGAAGAGGCTTGGGCTCCTTGAGTCAGAACACCATTCTGATCATCTTCATCATATTCATAGAATCTTAAGGGTTTTTCAATTCCTTCATCAACTTTCACATTTGTACTTTCTGTCATCTTTCTTAGTCTCTTGTTATAACACCAGTATGCTTTGCTTTGAGTAGAGTAACCCAAGGATATTCCTTCATCACTTCTAGCATCAAACTTTCCTAGATCTTCATCTCTTTTAATGTAACATTTGCTACCAAAAACTCTGAAATACCTTACAGTAGGAGTGATACCAAACCAAAGTTCATAAGGAGTCTTACCAGTATTGCTTCTGATTTGAACTTGATTGAGAGTATAGACTACAATGCTGACAGCTTCTCTCCAATAGATCTGAGGAATATTTGCTTCCATCATCATGGTCCTAGATGCTTCCTGGATGGTCCGGTTCATTCTCTCCACTACTCCATTCTGCTGTGGAGTCCTAGGAGTAGACAATTGTCTCTTTATTCCATGTTTCTCACAGAACTCTATGAACTCACTGGATGTGAATTCTCCACCTCTATCAGACCTTAGACACTTCAATTTCAATCTGGTTTCATTCTCTACCATAGCCTTGAATATTTTGAATTTTTTAAGAGCTTCTAATTTCTCTTTTAGAAAGGTTACCCACATCACTCGGGAATAGTCATCAATTAGTAGCATGAAGTATCTATCACCTTGAATACTCCTGATTCTTGCCAAACCACAAAGATTAGTATGAACTACATCCAATAATCCGATAGAAGATAGTTCCTTACTTTTGAATGTGACTCTACTTAGCTTACCCAACTGACATTCTTTGCACAAGCTGTTAGTAGGTTTCACCAATTTTGGAAGATCTCTTATAGCCTGAGTATTGCTTATCTTGATGATATTATCAAAATTCACATGACACATCCTCCTATGCCACAACCAACTTTGATCAATTTGAACAAACAAGCAACTTTTTCCAGTACCAACCAAGTGAAAGATATTACCTTTAGTTTGAGTACCGGATGCAATCTCTATTCCAGAACTTTCAAAGATCTTGCATTTTCCATTCTTGAACCAGAGATCATAGCCTTTGTCCACCAACTGTCCAACACTGAGACGATTGTGCTTCAAACCTTCAACATACAGTACATTACCAGTTGTGTTCCTTCTATCAAGAGAAATAGTTCATCTAACTCTGATTCTGCTAGCAGAATTATCACCAAATTTTACCACTCCTCCTTCATACCTCTCCAAATCTATGAACTTATTTTTGTCACTTGTCATATGGTGAGAGCATCCACTATCAAGGACCCAATCATCCTTCTCTTCAACTTGGGCAGCTAGAGCTCTTTCCACAATCTTATGATTGACAGATACAGAGGACATTGGATCTTCTTCCTTGATGGCAATGAACACCCATTCAATTCCAGATTTGTTTCCTATCTCTGATTCATCATCTATTACTCCTTCATTATCATCATTTTCATGTACATAGTAACAGTTCTTTTGGAACCTTCGCTTGTTAGGAATTTGTCTTGAAAACCTTTTCGGACACCTTGAGGCAAAATGACCAATCTTATTGCAGTTAAAACACTTAAAAGGTAATTTTCCTTCATACTTACCAGATCCTCTTGGCAACCTCTTTGCAATAAGGGCTTCAAGTTGAGCAGTTTCTACTTCTTCTTCTTCCATATCTTTTCTTGCTTTTTCATACCATGATAGCTTCCTTGATGAATTCTCTCTTGGGTCAAACCTTTGTTTACCTTTAACAGAGGCACTGGCTTTGAATACAGATTCAGTCTTGGGGGGTCATCTCCAAACTTTGTCATTTCAAATGCAGCCAATTTTCCAACCAATTGATCTCTTGTGACAGTTGTATGGGCTCTGAATTCTTCAATGGCAGCAGCCTTGATTTTGTAAGAAGCAGGAAGGGATCTGAAAATTTTGTCAACAATCTCATCTTCATCCAAGACTCCATCAGCATTTCTAATTCCACAAACAAGCTCATTTACTCTTGGCATAAAAGTAGTGATGTTTTCATCTTCTCTCATCTTCAGATTTTCAAATTTTCCTTTCAGACATTGTAACCTTGCACATTTGACATACTTGTCTCCTTCATGCAGAAGTTTCAATTTTTGCCAAATCTCAAAAGTAGTTGGTAGGTCAATAACATTTGAGAGCTCTAAATCAGACAATACACTTAGAAGAGCCTCTATAGTCCGTAGATTATTTTCAGCATCTGTGATTTCATTTTGGGTTTTCGGACCACCCTGTGGAGGTACATACTGTGTTGTAACCATGGTCCAGTATGCTATTCCCATACATCTCAAGTGACATTTCATGCGACCTTTCCAGAGATTAAAATTGGTTCCATCAAACTTTGGACTATCTTTCTTGTAAGACGACATCCTGGATCTCCTCAAGCGGTTAAGCTCTTTTTAGAGGAACTCAGCTCTTATACCAATTGTTAGACTTAGGGCACACAACTGAGGGGGGGTGAATTAGTTGTCCAAAACTTTCTCCTACTTACACACTTAAATCCTTTTAGTGATTAGCAGTATATTAATCATGAAACATAATGCACTTAAATCAAAAAGTAGAAACACATCAACACATAAGACACCAAGATTTTGACATGGAAAACCCAGTTAAGGGAAAAACCACGGGGTGATTAACCCAAGATTGTATTCTCTATTAGAAGAATAGAAAGAATAAAATGGCACATGCCAATTAAGGCTCATTGCCCAAGCACACTGCTCACAAGAGGCTCACTACCTACAAGAGACACACTATCTACATGAACTGGAGAATAGCATCTTCACCATGCTTGAATCAGTTCTATTTAAGCTCAATACTTCTACTTTGCCTTTCACTCCCCTCCTTGCTACCACACACTCATCTCAACTTTGACAACATTGAAATGACTTCACAACCCCTTATTTATACAAGACATCAACTTAGGAATAATCATCTAAGTCAGCAAACATCTACCAGAACATCCACAAGATGTGTAACTTATCCGATCGGCCAGTCTCAGGAAGAACACCATTATCCGGAGGTTATTCTTCAATAGCGAGCTCCAACTCCAATGTGGACCACTAACACACGTTGGACACAATCCAAAGTCCTTCACAAGGTTGCCTGAATCACCAAGAACATCCACACTTCATCTCCATACTGAAATCCTTCTCTCTTTCATCTAGAGCCTCAAGAGCACAGTCTGTCACCACTGTCACCAAAGAATGGATACGTCTGGACCTTCAATTCATGAACCAATTGAGTTGACACATCACAAGGACTTCCTCCACACTGTCTCAAATCTGCAGAGTAGGAAACTGTACTTTCAGATCTCACCAGACCTGTCTGTGTCACTCTGTTACCTCTAAACACCTATCAGAACCAGTTTTACTTGAGTGGCCACAACTTCTTCATATCTTAATGCGGACCTCTAAAATATCTACTGGATCACCTCCAGACACATATCTACAAACCCTTTAATCCACATCCTCTGATCGTCTTCCTATCTTAGACTTTTGCCTTATTGTCATTACTGATCTTCACTGTTCCTGATTGAGACTAATTTTCTCAATATCCTCAGCACACAGCTCATCCAATCCTTATCATTAATGTAACAAGAGTATGTTGACATCAATGACAACCCATGTTAGGCCCATAGTTGCAATAGAACAATGGCCATGAATAGAAAGGATTGGACTAGCAGGTTACCTGAAGTAGTTTGGGCCTACAATACCACCTAGAAGTCAACAATCAAGTTCTCACCATATGAATTGGTTTATGGAAAGAAACCCATTTTGTCTATAGAATTTGAATTGCAAACACTGAAGAGCTCATTGGATATTGGCCTACCATTGTCTATAGCACAGCAGAATAGGATTCTTCAACTCAATGAGCTGGATAAAATTAGGACAGAAGACATACAACAAACAAAACTTGTTCAATATCAAAGGAAACAATGGCATGACCAACACATCAAGAATAGAACATTTTAGCAAGGGGATTGGGTTCTCCTATATGATTCTAAGTTTAAGGAGTTCAAGGGAAAGTTACAAACTCATTGGATGGGCCCTTACCAAATCAAGGAAGTCTATGAGAATGGAAAAGTTTTTCTAGCACCCATTAATGGAGGTGAAGACACATTCTTAGTTAATGGCCACATAATTCAGCTATATACAAGGCCAACTACTAAGGAAGAATTTACCAAGGACTTGTGCTTGGTGACAGGGGTCACAACCTCTGCCATAAGTTGAATGAATTCAAGGACAATGAAAAAAAAATCTGAAAGGTTGAAAACTAGCAAACAGCAGCCTTTCTTAAAAAATATAATAATAAAAGAATGGTTGAAACCCAGCAAATGGTGGCCTGTCTCAAAAAAAAAGAAAAAAAAGAGAGAAAGATGGAAAACCAGTAAATGGTTGTTTTTCTCACCACGGGGGACTAAAAACCAGTAATTGACAGTTCCCTTCTTCTTGCGGGATTTCAGCAGATGGTCTCCAGAACTAACCAAGCACCCAGGAGCCACTGAAACACATCTCTGAAGTGGTCTAGGAGCACCTCTGGCACTTCACCAATAATAGAACCATCTCAAAGAATGGGGGGTCCCACCTCTCCAAACATCAAAGTGGGGACATCACATGATGAGGTCAACATGACTCATCCTTCACTTTTGAAACGAGAAAGTGATGAGGTCAGCACACCTCATCATCCACCATCAAGAAGGAAACTGCAGCCCACACATGTCATCTTAGCTACTCCTCATGACATCATCTGATAATAGATCATTTTCCTATACAAGTTGTTGCTTCCAAGAATTCTTGTAGATATTTTGGCATTTGAAGGCATCCTAGATGATTAGTTGTTGCAAATTTGGGCTCCAGTTCTAGCAAAAGAACTTCAATAACATGGAAGCAATGACAACAAAGAAGAAACTTGAGGTATTTATCCTATTCTTCTATTTTTAATTCAGTTATAAAAGTTAAGTTACAAAAATCCACTTTTGACCCAAATCCCTAAAGTAGCCACCTATTTGCATCTTCCAATCATTCACATTAAGAAGTGGTCAAATTAGCTCTAGAGGGAGCTACAAAACTTCAAATGAAAATCTGAGAGAGGTTTTTGTTCCTCTTAGCCATATGATGAAAAACCTTTCTCCATTTTTACACAAAAATAGCCATTAAAAAGATATCCTCATTTGAAAATTTCAACAGCATAAAGCCTAAAAAATTGACCAAAATTTCAAAATGTTCCAAATAAAATTATGAAAGAGGTTTTTGTTCTTCTTGACCATATGATGAAAAACCTCTCTCTGTTTTACACAACAGCAATGGTTAAGGAGATATGAGTGTTTTAAATTCTTAGCTCTATGCAAAAATGTTAGATGGAAAAAAAATGAAAGTAGCTTGTAAAAGGTCATGCAAGAACTTAAGTGTGGGGGAGATTATGGGACCATTATTTTTCTCATGTTAACCTAAAAGAAACATCCTTTTCCCCCTCTTTATTCAATAGCCTTAAAGTGGATTTTATGTAATTTAAGGATTTGTAACTTAATTGAAAGCATAATGTAGGATGATGCTTGGTTTATTCTTTGGGAGTTATTTTTCTCTAAAATGTTGTTATGTTCTAATGTTCTTGAGAAGCACTAATTTTCAAGGAAGGTTTTCAAAATTTTAGTAAAATAAGGTTGATACAGTTGTTATGCAGCATAAATGATCCTGCTACAACTCTCAAAAGTTGAAGACCTCTTTGCATGTATCATACAAAACATGGGATAAAAGATGGAGAACAAACTGGTGCATGATGGTCACATGGAAGACTAAGATGGACTCAGCTAAAAACAACTCCATAAATCAAAATAACTCTGGAGCTATCAGAATAGGAACTCTGAAGCTCTCAAGACCACATCTTCGGAGCACTCAGAACAACAACTCTAGAGCTCTCAGATAGCATCTCTAGAGCACTCAGAGCAATAGCTCCAGAGATCAATGAAACATCAGCTCCAGAGATGGATAACAAGGTATCAGCTCCGGAGATCAGCAGAACACTAGCCCTGGAGATTGAAATAGAGTAGCATCTCTGGAGATCAACAGACCATTAGTTCCAGAGATGGATAACAATGTATATGCTCCAAAGATCAGCAGAACACTAGCCCTGGAGATCGGTAGAGTAGTAGCTCCAGAGATCAACAGAACATGGGCTTCGAAGATGGACAACAAACCTATCAGCTTTGGAGATCATTAGAACAATAGCTCCATAGATCAGCAAAGTATTCACTCCAAAGATTAGTAGAACACCAGCTCTAGAGATCAGTAGAACATCTCTGGCGCTCTTCTTAGAACAACTCTAGAGCTCCCTAGATAGTATCTCGAGAGCTTTCAGAATACCAGCTCTAGAGATCAGTAGAACAATAGCTTTGGAGATGCACAATAGGGTACGAGCTCCAGAGATTATCAGAATGGCAACTCCAAAGATCATTAGAACAACTGCCCCAGAGAACACCAGAACAACAACTATAAAGCATCTCTGGAGCAACTGGAATAAAAGAAAAAGGTTAGATCAAAAAGATGATTATGAAGTGCAGGAGGACCTACAACCTCTTAAGTGTGGGGGAGATGATGAGACCATAAAGTGTCTCATCTTTAGTCAAATAAAAGCATATATATTCTCTTCATTAAATCAATTTTGAAGTGGACTTAAGCATGGGTTGGAAGATTTTTAGCTAAATATCAAGTAAACTTGTCTAAAAGAAACAATCATTGTCATGCATGAGTTTATATTTATATTACATGTTCACCTCTAGATCAATAGTTATTTTATCAGTAAAGTGAAGAGAAAGTCTATTTTATGCCAAGTTGGAGTTTCGGAGATGCAAAGTTCCAGATATGCAGAGCGTCGGAGATGTAGAAGTCAAAAATGCACTTTCAGTAAAACTACAATATCTCTCATTTCTTAAGGAAAATAAGAATTTCAAAATTATCCAGAAAGCTCAAAGAGAGAGGAACAAATCCCTAAAGGAATTTTGAGGAGATTCATTAAAATGAATAAACGGTTAATGACAGAAATTGACTGTTACAGAGCGCCAGAGAAAAAGTTAAAAAAAGTAGTTTTAGTAAAACTATGATATCTCTCTCATTTTGTAATGAAATTCAAATATTCAAAATGATATGGAAAGATGAAAGTGAGGGGAACAAAATCTAGAAAGCATTTGAAGATATCTGATAAATCAAATGAGTAGTTAGTGATAGAAGTTGGTTGTTCTACAAGCTTTGGAGATGTTCCAGAAATACTTGTGAAATTGCTACAGATTCTTCCAATCTACCACAACACACACTGAGATTTTTTTAAGGATAGATTAACTATAATTACTCCTAAATTAATGGATCCAACTAAAGAGTAATTATTCCATGCAAAGAATACACATTTAGTGTTGCATGTCTTTCTAAAAGATATTGCATGTCTTCCTTGTAATTAGCAGTTGTATAATCAGTTAACTAAATGAATAAGTTTAGTTAACTAGATAAATAAGTTTAGTTAACTACATGAATAAGTTCTCTACTCTATAGAGACTCTCAATTAGAATTTAATAACCATAGTTATATATAGCTCGAACTATGTCGTAGAATAGAAAAAGGGAAGTTGTAAAAGAATAAATTGGAAAAGGAAGAACTTTTTTATTTTATAGCAACATGTACTCTTGATTTTGAAGGTTATTGAATAAAGAAAATAGTTCTACCCATTTGCTGATTGCTGGAATTGATTAGTCTCTCTAGGGGAAGGAGCAAGGGCCCACTCCAACCGAAGGGTAGAGACTACATTTCATAGTTTGATTAGTTTCTTTGTTGTTATGCATTTCCTTTATTCAGAATTCCTTTAGTTGTTCTAGTTTTTGCCTTCCATAGGTTAAGTTATTTTTCTTTTGTGCAGTTCCTTTATTCCAGAATTAAATTAGCTACTCAAGTTATTGCTTTCCTGAGATTGAGTTGTCTTTTTTAGCAGAGTTAAACCCTGGTTTGTTTCATGCAATTGTTGTCAATCCCTTTTGTAGAAAGGACTGCCATGCAAGTTATTCCTCTTCCCTTTTGCATACAGCCATGGACACCACCTTGGATTGATATTTATTAAAATTAAATGATGAGGACTGCAATGACCCTCATCACTACCTACACACACACAAGAAAGAAAATGGTTAGGTGCTATTTAGGAGCTTGCCTAAGTCAAGCTCTGTGAATGGTGTTTCCACCTCCACAATAGAAATGTTGAGATCTCAAAGAGTGTGTGCCCTAGGAGGGTAGAGGCAAATCTGAAGTAGAATGGAATGCTAGAACAAAGTATGAAGAAAAGGAGTCACTACGAGCATGGAAACCCTAGCATGCTTGATGTGGCATCACAACTTGACTCAAGAAGTTGGTGTAGCCCAAAGAAGTAGAAAGATCTTCACAAGACCTGCAAGAAGTTAGTATAACAACAATAATCCACCATAGAGAGCTTTAGAGAAGAATAGAGAGCATGAGAGAGAAGAACAGAGAGTGAAAGAGTGCCTAGATTGCTTAGGTGTTCAAATGCATAAGCTAACTTGTGTATATATGCATTCCCGCTCAACAACAATGAATAAAACCAAATGGGGTCAATATGTTAAAGTCAAGGAGGTGTTCTAAGTTGACACCACGAGAGAGGGGCTAAAGGTCACATCTGGGACTAGGGTACCCAACCCCACAAACTCCAGGAAGTGTCCCTTTAAGTGGGCTTAGACCAGTCCTAACTTTACTTTGTCGGGTTTATTCATTGGGATCTAGATTTAATCATTTAATGTTCAAAAAGGTGTTAAAATAGGTCCTAATTAACAAGTGTAAACATTTTAGGTCCACCCAGGTGCTAAACTAGGTGTAAAATGCTTGGGTACACATTTTACTCCATAACAATAAAAAATACACATTTTTAATTCAATTCTAGAATAAAAATCAATTTACATGTTAAAATATTAAGTATAAAATGTAAAATATATATGTTATAAATGTGTATTAAGATACATTTATATGATCACCAAACAAATTGTGCACTAGCTCATCAGTGATCACCATATTATATGATTCACCACCTTCTACTGCTCAATCACCCTCTAAGCTCCCAATACATATACAATGACAATGAGTGCACTCGTGGGAGGTGACACCCTATGCACCCTATGGATCACAGTATCCTCTAAAGAAAAATGATAACTATAGCATAAGTGAGACGTAGTAGCACTAGAGTTAGATGGTCCTTGCTACATGATCATCTACTATATCATGAGATTAGAACATCTACATGCAGTGTTGTACAAGGGTGTTTGTGAGGCTAGCAATGGCATGGAGAGTTTGCACCTCCATACTCTCATTAATGTTTGATGACACCGTCACATGATGAATATATTTTTGTACCAATAGTTTTTGTTGACAAGTTGCTATCCGACGAGTTCCCACTCTATCTTGAGTAGAGCCTCCACCTCTATCTTGAAACTCACTCATATCAAAATAATTGAAAAATTTGTGAAGAACAAACTCGTAGTAAAGTTTCCTTTGAAAATATAGTGGCACCTCATGGATGTTACAAGGAGGTTGGTCAAAAACCATCCACCACTTATCCCAAACATTATTTTTTATATCGTTTTGATTGCATCAATGGATATGAAATCTCTTCGAAGTCACAACAATAGGTGTATTGGTTTTTGGATCAGTAAAAAGAGCACAAATTTGATCTTTTGTTATCTTTTTTTTCACTTCATTGTAGGATAATTTTGTCAAATAAAATTTACAACATAATTCTCTATGCGTTTTCCTTTGATGGATTTGACTCTTCACTAAGTCAACTTGCTTCATTATTGCTTCCAATGTACTTGCAAGTGATGCATGGTGTGGCTTTGCTATGGACGCTCTCAACATTGAAATTAATTTTACAATTTGAAATTTGTTTTGTTATAAATTCCCTAATAAATCATCTTGGTTTTGTGGAGGGTTTCTACAAAGTATTGGAGGAGACTCGGGTGATACGGGTTTTTCTTCAGGCATGTTTTCATCTAAATTAGGTTTTGGGTTAAGGTTTAGATAAGATGGTATAAAAATAACAACAAATAAGAAATGTATTCTAAAAAATCAAAATTTATGAAAATGCAAACAAAATTTGATTAAAAAAGCATGAAAATTTTTACTACTTACCTCTTGACACGACATTGAAAAAACTTGGAACGAAGTTTGCAAATGCTATCAATATCCAAAATGTGCATAGGTTCTTCTGATTTTACACCTCTTAACCGCAACTTGAAATAACAAATGACTTTTTTTTTGTTATAACTAAATAAAATGCACACGCATTATATAATACATAACATGATTATGTTTTTGTTCACAATCAATAATTTGACCACTTTTTTATCCCCCAATTAGGTGCGCTCACCCCCACACAACATAAAAAAAAATGAATTGCATGAGAATAAGGTTACATTTTAAAAGGGTGTTTCCCTAATTTTAAAATGACCACTTCAACTCTTGGGTATTCATATAGGTCCACGTGTAGGTGGCCTTCCACAAATTTCTGCTTATCTTCCAAAGTTCTTGCGAGGTTCTAACTCTAGAGCCAACAATCTCTGCATTAGAGAAACTTTTCTCACACCAAAGCTCCAATATTGGAAGCCCTTTTCTTGGCCTCTTCTTTTGGCCTAGATAGCCACTTGGGATTTTATAAATCTTGCCCTTTGACTATTTTTGCTCTCAAACACCTCTGTCATCAAATTATCAACCCATGGCTTGCATTGATTGTTCTGCAGCTTTTCACTGTCTGATATGGCTGCCAATCTTGTTGCTTTTGCCATCCTCTTCTGACATTGCAGTCCCAAAAACAATCTATTTTTTGACAGCTGCTAGCTCATAGTGTGAGGCCATAGACAATCCACGCTTCCACTGCTTTGTCTTTCTAATTGTATCATTGCACTAATGTTGGCAAACTTCATGAGCACATAACCCATTGGCACTCTCATGCATAGAACTGCACACTCCCCTCATTACACTAGATTCTCTTCTGTGCGATCTCCGACATTTTTCCCATCGGGCAACCTCTCTCTAATCTACCATTTCTGCACATCTGCATGCCATCCTCCTTGCTTTTCCTGCACGACCATTTCTGCACCATGACCTATTCTAGGCTTCACTCGCATGCCCTTTTCAGTGTCATGGCTTTGAGAACACAAAAATGCTTGTCCCAATTTCTGTCTGTCACAAGACTCTTAAAGTGACATACTCCTGCATCAATATATATAATATAATAACAAGTTCAGGTTTTGTATCTAATACCTTTTTTGTGCTTTATTAGGAAGTTAGAATGCATGAAAGAATGGTTAAGTATAATATAATAACAAGTTCAGGTTTTGTATCTAATACCATTTTTGTGCTTTATTAGGAAGTTAGAATGCATGAAAGAATGGTTAAGAAAAACATTATTCTTGAAGAAGTTGAGTAAGGTTATATTTTAGCTTTCTCTACTAGTATTTAGTAATGTGGCTTTTTTGGTTTGTGCTTTACATTGAATGGGATATTGTGCTTTTTTTTTTTCTTTTTGTGTTTTATATTGAATGGGATATTTTTTTCTTTTTAAATTAGGAGACAATTTTTTGTATACAAATATTAAATTAATAATTTATTGTTAATATATATTTCCTTTTACATTTCTATGAAAGAAGACAATAAGATTAAGAAGCATTTCAATTTATAAATTTTATTCTTTAAAATAATTTATGGATGATTAAAAACATTATTTTTTAAAGTTTTTAAAATTTGATTTATTGTTTTTTCTAAATTTTAATTAATTATTTAATATGTATTAATAGTAAGAGTATCACTTAGAATTTCCTCTAAATATCACTTTAAAAATTTGAACTTGAATTTCTACAATAAAAATTCCATACTTACATTAATTAAACTCATTACCTTAATAATAATTTTAAGAGACAATTTCATAAAATAACAATTAGTCTCCCATTAAAATTAAAAATTTAATCAATCTTTCTTTCTTGATAAGATTGAGAATAGTTATATGTCATAGTCTAAGAGAATCTCATTGAATAATAAATCCATACACAGATTGCAATTTTACCTTAAAATAAATGTTTTAATAATAAGTTTTCTATCTTTATCAATTAGTCTTTCTTTATCATTTTGAAAATAGGCCTAAGAAGCATTTCAATTTATAAACAATATATTTTCTTTTACACTAATATGAAAGAAGACAATAAGTCTAAGAAACATTTCAATTTATAAACTTTATTTTTTAAAATAATTTATAGATGATTAAAAAAATTAATTTTTAAAGTTTTTAAAATTTGATTTATTGTTTTTTCTAAATTTCAATTAATTAATTAATATGTATTTAATAATAGGAGTCATCACTTGGAATTTCTTCTAAATATCACTTTAGGAATTTGAACTTGAATTTCTACAATAAAAATTCCATGCTTACACTAATTAAACTCATTACCTTAATATTAAATAAATATAATTTAAAGAGATAATTTCATAAAATAACAAATTTAGTCTCACATTAAAATTAAAAATTTAATCAATCTTTCTTTCTTAATAAAATTGAGAATGCTTATATGATAGGGTCTAAAAGAATCTCACTGAATAATAAATCCATACGAGATTGCAATCTCACCTTAAAATAAATGTTTTAATAATGAGTCTTCTTTCTTTATCAACGAGTCTTTCTTTCTTTATCAACCAGTCTTGCTTTCTTTATCATTTTGAAAATAAGTTTAAGAAGCATTTCAATTTATAAACAATATATTTTCTTTGACATTAATATGAAAGAAGACAATAATTTGATTTATTATTTTTTAAAAATTTTAATAAATTATTTAATATGTATTTAATAGTAGGAGTCATCACTTAGAATTTCCTCTAATTATCACTTTAGGAATTTGAACTTGAATTTCTACAATAACAATTCCATGCTTACACCAATTCAACTCATAACCTTAATATTAAATAAATATAATTTAAACAGACAATTTCTTAAAATAACAAATAGTCTCACATTAAAATTAAAAATTTAATAATCTTTCTTTCTTAATAAGATTGAAAATGCTTATATGACACAATCTAGAAGAATCTCACTGAATAATAAATTCATACATAGATTACAATTTCAACTCAACTTATAATAAATGTTTCAATAATAAGTCTTCTTTCTTTATCAACCAGTCTTTCTTTCTTTATCATTTTGAAAATGGTTTGGTTGACATATTCTATGAAACAACACAATTGAATCAATGCTACTTTAACTAAACAGACAAATATGTCTGTCTCAAAGTGTTATCGTTGTTGAAATAGTGAAACAAGTTGCAGTCTCTGCCATCTAAATGGTAGCCATGGTAGCTATATGATTCACAACATTCATTAATTTTAATTTTATATAGTCAACACTCACAGCTTCCCTTGGATAATCTTCTACTTAAAAAAGGCAGGAACTGTATTATATTAAAAGCATTCTAGTATAAAAAGTCTTACTTCTGTTGCTCTGTGTCATGAATGCAAGTCAACACAGGAGGCGCTTAAAAAAAATTTCAACGTCAATCACATGATTTAGCTTGTGGTTCAGAAAACTTAGAAAACGTCAAATTCTACCTCAAGTCGGCCTTTTATTTTTTTTTAATATTATAATATTGACTTGAAATTTTTTGATTGGTAAGTTTTACAATAATTTCAACATGTTTTTGCAACTTTTGGTATTAAGAGTACGAGTTTCAATTTATTTCTTTTCGTTTAAAATCAAAGATTGAGAGGTATCTAATCTGTTAAATTTGCCGTCCTTATTTATTATACCTCCAAAAATTTAAAATAAAAAAGACTGAAAGGTATCCAATCTACTAAATTTGCTGCCCTTATTTATTACACCTTGGAAAATTTAAAATCAAAATAACTGAAAGGTATCCAATGGACTAAATTTGTGGTCCTTATTTATTACACCTCCCAAAACTTTAAATTTTCTTGAATGACATAATTAAGAATGTACTATCATCCTCAGAAATTGTAATAGGCTTAGACTTTGAAAAAGTGTAGTTTGATAATATTGACTTTGAATTTATAAAAAATGAAGTCTGATGACGGATCTAAGGCTGTATTGTGCATCGAAAGTTAGATGTCGCTTTCTTGGGAGGCATATTAGCAAGTGTAAACCTGCGGTTAAAGATTGAGATAAAAAACTGGAACATACAAAAATTGAATTTTCCGAGGATGATTTCAAACGCCGACGACCTCCTTCATGGACTTTTTTTACTTCCGAACCTGACTTCAATCGAATATCGCTAGAAATCCGGATACTGTATTTATTGCAGATCTGACTATTTAAATGCACTCTATTTAAACATCAATGATCAAATAATCAATAGTGACTTTATATTTCATCCATGTTAAAAATGGTAAATATTTGTTTTATTTGTTCGCTAAAATTGACATTTGATTGTTGAAGTAGATGATGTTTAAGAATAGGCATTTAAATGCGCTTCAGAATAATGTATGTTTGAAGGGAGAACACGTTAAGTATATTGAAGCTGGACCTGTGTGCGAAACAAAGGAACTTGAGGAGAGAATTGCAATAGTAAATTGGTGTAATGCTGAAAATTTGCAGAGCCATGTCTTTTTTTCTTATGTTTTGGGTTTGTGGTGATTAGATTGTTTCTAATTGTATTAATTAGTGTGTAAAATGGTAATTTTTGTATTGAAGTTAGTAAACGATCTTATGTATTCTTGATTTTGGCGTAATGCAGAAAAATTGCAGATCCATGTCCTTTTTCTTATGTTTTGGGTTTGTGGTGATTAGATTGTTTTTAATTGTATTAATTAGTGACTAAAATGGTAATTTTTGTATTAAAGTTAGTAAACGATCTTATCTATTCTTGATTTCGATATTATTCATTACCATACATTTATCTCATGTTCTAAATATTTCACTTATTGACCTCGGTTAGGGTTGCAATAGAAACCATTCAATTTGTGCCCACCCACAAATCTGAACCAAACATTTCCAGAATTCAAATTCAAAACCTTTTACCACCTTTTCCACTAGCCGCTGTTAGATGACTATGGTATGAGATGTGTCAAATTACTCACTACGACAGTGTATTTAAAGAGTAAAACTAATGGAATGGATCACAATAGAGATAACTAGAATACATCTAGAGTTTGATTTACAAGTGGACAAAATAATACATACACTAGCATCATATCATCTTAGGACCATTGCATGCTTGCTCATTGTCCGCAATCTTTTAGCTCAGACCTATAAAGTTGTTCTGTTGGGGGTTTGACCTAAGACAATATGATCCTAGCAAATTTGTAGATTCCTCAAAGGTGTTTGTAAACATTGTCTATTCTTAATGAATTCAAATATTAGATAGCGAGGTGAAACATGTTTTGAAAGCTATGAGGATTTATTAGATCATCTCCATGAGTTATAGGTTCATATTTGTGCATAAGATTCAAGTCTACACACACAAAGACCAAGTCTACACATGCAGATCTAAACCCTAATAGTACATAGAGTTCTATGTTAAAGGTCAAGCACAAAATTCTAAAACCTCAATGATGAATGGATTCATGACAATTGGACAGAAACTTCTAGAGTTTAAAATTAGAACTAGGTGTCCATGTAGTTAATTTATTTAATTTCTTGCATTTAATTTTCTATAATTTTCCATGATCAGTCCCAATGCATTTAATTTAGATTAATTTATTGTTATTTGGTTGCATTTATTTAATTAGCCTAGATAATTTTATGTAGAGTGTAATGCCGACCCTAGTATTTGCCTAGTGTGCTTTTTGATTCACATGTTAAATATGTCATATTATGTGATTCTCATGTTTTGAGTCGTTGCACTGAACTTGCTGATGAGGCCTATTGTACAATCGAGGGGTTTTGAAGGTGTATTTTGGATTACCATCAAGGTGTTTTCAATGGGTTTTGTATTGAAATTTGGTTTTTAACTATACATTATGGGATGCATACGTTGTGATTATGTGTGATAGATCATTGCAACATTCCAGCTTCACTATTTTCACTATATTGGTTATAGTTATGATTATCACATATGGTTTAGCATTGTGAAATGTTATTGATTATACATCATGTTCTTGGATCATGCTAGTCGTAAATGTTTTAGAGTAGATGTGATGATTTTGTATAGCATGTTATGATTTAAACCACATTAGGTGGATTATGTTGCTTCAGTTATTAAATGTGGAGTAGGTATGCCTGATGTTTGACCTGAGTGTGCAAGTATAGGGTTAATCCCCAATGATGGTTACATTGGAGATGGTCGTCTTTGGGTAAAATATTATGTGTTAACCTCTATCTCACTCAGTTTGAGTGTGATATGAGTCTTGTGAATCCCTTTGTTAACTTGGATTAGAATTAGTGGTGATTCTATACCTTGCATGTTGTGGAAACCCATGAAGTATGAATGAGTCCTTTACATGTGTTTCTTTTATTTTTTTTATTATATTTTAAATTATCTCAAAAAGCATGTTTTTCATGTTTTTGAAATATTTTAATGATTTAGTCAAAAAGATTAACCTTATCTTAGTGAAAAGGTTTATTGAATCATTTTATGCTAGATGAAGAAATTCAAAGTGATTTTGACTCTCTCAAATTTAATATTTTACCTTCAAAAAAGTGAAATTTGCATTATAAAAGAAATTAAATTCATTTATTTGAGTGTTTGGATTTTTTGGAATGTAGTTAAATTATATTGCAAATTCCTTGTGAAAATATTTGCATAAATTTAACTGGTTAATTTTTTTTATTATTCAAAAGTATTTTTGAAAGGGTTATTTGGGAAAATAAATTAGAAAAAGAAATAAAAGAAAAAGGGCTTTTGGCTATAAAGGCAAAATAGAGTTTATTTTTTTTATTATGCATTTTTGACATTTTCTCCCCCAACCCTCTCCTTGCTTGATTGGAAAAATAATTTTCTTGGATTGGTTCAAATGAAGAATTCTTGCTTTCTTGGATGGAGATTTGTTTTGGTGATTGCCTGGTGGAGGATTGAAATTGTGTGGCAAAGGGAATTGCATTCAAGAACTCATCTTCTTCACTTGTTTTCAAGCTTATTGGAAAGGTAATTTTCTTCCAATTTCTTTGTTTTAAATTTTTATTTTCTCTTCCTTTTCCATGCCACTATATGTGGTTTGCTCATGGCTTCATTTGGATAGGAATAGAGTGTTTTAAAAAGGTAGTCATTTGTGGTTTATTTGTTGATTTTAAATTTTTGAAAAAAAACTTGTAAATACAAACAAAACTATGGCAAACTTTTATTGGAAACACCCATTTTCAATTTGGTTACATGAATTGAGTGTTCTTCATATTTGTGACAATGGGTTGTCATTAGATTTTTGAGAAAAACTTATATTTTGAAAAATGAAAAAAAATCCAAGGTTGCAAAGCAACCATTAATGGTGAAATTAAGGTTTTATGGTTTTTATGCATTTTGGAAAAATGGATATTTTTCTTTTTAGACCCAATTTGAATGAATTGAATTGTGGAATAAGTAGTTTCCCTTATGTTTTAAAAAATTGTATCTTTTTAATTCATGTCACAATTTTTATTACATTGTTTTCCATGCCATGCACCCAATTTGTGAAATTGGTGAGATGGATCTGTAGGAAGAGGTATAGGATAAGAAAGGAGTGGCTCCCACCACATACCATGATACAAAGGGATCATTTGAAATAGTAAGTGGGGAGTTTAAATAAGATTAACCATAATTTAATTAGGTAAATAAAATGTAATTATAAGATCTACGGCAAACTGGGATGCTTTTCTAGATATGGTTTTAGTTGTAAAGAACATGTCACGACTCACAAAGTTGGTGAATGTTGGAGTAGACCCCATGATTGGGTAGCCAGCTTCTCATATTCTATGAGGCAGTCGATCCATTGTAATGATACTCCTTGTCTTGATTGCTATGTCTCTCTTCTTTCTTTACTATCAGATTTGTATTTAATGTGTTGTGTGACCCTAGTATTTGTTTGTACATTGAGATGCCTAATTTATGTTTACATGTGTATGAATGATGGTGTATGATTTATGCCTCGTTTGGTGTGCATTGAAGGTGTGAGAATCTCCCTTATGCTTGATTATTGTGATGCCATTCTTGTATGCTTGTTGACTCATGTGAGTTATTCATACTTGTATGTTTTGGATTGGCAGTTGTGCCACATGTACTTAAATGCATTTGATGGGTGGTTGTGCTACATGCACTTGTATATGCATTTGATTGGTAGTTGTGTCACATGTTATATATATGTTGTGTATGCTTTGAATGGCATGAGTGTTGCCATGTACTCTGTGATTGTGTGAGTGTGCTTGTACCAAATTAGACCATCTCCTAAGACATTGGGGGGCTTGAGGGTACCATATGGATGGGTGACACTAAACCACCATTAGGGACATGCAAGCCTAGAGGATACTCCTTGGAGAGTGGGCTGGAATCTCTTGATATCTTTTGCTTTTGCATCATTTCATTGTTGTAATTTGATAACCTTTGTAAAGTGGGTCCATGAGATCATTTTAGTAAGATTTTAATGATTTTATGAGGTATTTTGTGATGTAGGTTATGAATTATCCATATTTACGATAAAACCCTTTAAATGTAATAATTATTTATTATCATCTTGTATTTTTCCATGCCTCAGCTTGTGGGGCTGTTGGCATGATTTGTATGATTTTCACATGTTACAATCTTGATATGTTAGCACGCCAGATCCAATTATTGTAATGTTGGAATTGATTATTCTAGATGTGTTAGTATTTGATCACAATTTTTCCACATAAGTGGTGAGGATCCTATTATTGCTTTGGCATGTGTCGATGTTGGTGTTGAACATGCATGGTGTGTTGTAACGCTTTTGGCATATTTGCTTATATGAATGTTGTTGGCTTAAAGCCTTACCTTATGATTGGTAATTGACATTAGTTCTTAGTGTGGTTGTTCATGTTTCTCTTTGGGTGTGTTTCTTCACCTCAAGTTGGTTGTTGATGGTTGCTTAGGATGGATCATACCCTTGACTTGTCCACCATCTCCTTTGCATGTGGATATGTCCATGTGAGTTGAGAATATTTGGATAAGTGTCTTGTGGCACTTCATCTTGTCTTGGTGAGTGTTCCACTCGACAACATTTACTGTTGTTGAAGAGTGTGTTAGTTTTGTGCTTGTTCAGAGATCGACAAGGCTCTAGACCTTAGAATAATCTCTTGGAACTTGTTCTATCTTCTATCAGTTTGTAAGAGGCCTTGGGATGGATTTTCTAGGTAGTAGAGTCCTTGTTTGACCTAGTTGTTTTGAGGAATTTTTTTGTTTCGACACTATGGAAGGACTACAACACTAAACTTGGACACTAGCACCAAGTTAGGACTTTATCTCCAAAAGAGGACACTAGCACTAGGAAGGGACACTAGAGGGACATTATGTAGTCCCCTAGGGTGGTGTAGTCCTTGTGGGGTGTTCTGGTCCTCTAAGCTACTCAGATATCCATGGGACTTTGGACAACAAGCATTTCCTAACATTTTTTATTTTATTTACAAAATTTGTTCCCCTTGTTTTTTTGAGTGTTCTCATGCTAACACTTTATCATTAAGTGTCTTGGTTTGGAAGTTATTCCATCTTTTGCATTGGGAAGTGTGCCTTTATATGAAATTAACTAGTGATTGATCCAATCGATCGAGGGCTTGTACCTTCCAGTTGAACCATCTCTTAGGTGAGTATTTCCATTGTTTTGGGATGCCATCTTGTGTAGTCATGGAATGGATTCAAGGTAGCTATCACCCTCATCCTACTCCATGTGTTCACAAGGAAGCGAGGTCATGGATATTTTCTAGATTATCGTCATGGAGTGAGCTTCGTCTCTTGCAAGGTCATTGTGGTGAATTGTCACATGATGGGTGAAGTCTTCTACTTGTGCCACCTTTCCTGGTGCAATGATGATGTTTTCATAGGTGTTGTTCTTGTTACAACACCTTGTGTGTGTGTGAGTGCAATGTGACTTGTAACTGTCACACTTGCAAACATGAAAATTCTATTCATCTTATGTTTGATTGGCTAATGTCCTAGGTGGAAGCTTGGGGCATTACACTGGTATCATAGCCCATGTTTCAACATTGGGAGCTACAGGTTGTGTGTTCTACTCATTGTGTTCAAGCATGTGTGCAGTCCTTGTGTGGTTACATGTTGTGAGTAGCATGTGTTGTCTCTCAATATGTTTTCCTTACTTGTGTATGGAATACATTATTATGTAGTATATAGACCCTTGTGATTGTCGAGAAGATGTTTTTGTGTGATTGCCTTCTTGAAGTCTTGAATGCTTGGCAGGTACCCTTGCAAAGTGTTTGAGTTCTTGAATGACCTTGTAGGGTGTGTTGGTGCTATTGTGATCACTTTGATAGTGGAGTTATGTAAAATTCTATGTGAGAAGAAATTCCATGTTCTTGAATTTTTTATTGAACCTGATCGACTCCTTTAAGAGTTATACATAAATATTTTTGAAGAAATGATGTTTTGAGCATATGCTTGGTAATTGAAGAAGATTGATGTGGTAATGCTAGTGGAAATGAACCTTGCATTGTGTACCTTGTCATGTGTATACCATGTTTCAAGAGTAACATGTTGGAGTCTAGGACAACACTGAGAGGGGGGGAGTGAATTAGTGTTGTATAATTTTTAACATTTCAAGGCTTGACTCAAAAATATTATGCAAAGGAGTTCACTAAAAGACATAGTTATCATGATGTGTAAAACTTAAATAAAGATGAATGAATAGATACAACATAATCAATCACAAAGAGAACATATGACACAGGTTTTGATGAGTGGAAAACCCTCTAGGGGAATAAAAACCACTCTGAAATGCTTCGCTAGCTTAATCAAGAACCTCACTAGTTACAAATAGGTCTCACTGACCATACAAGCCTCACTAGCTACAAAGAGGTCTCACTAACCATACAAACCTCACTGGCACATAAAGCCTCACTAGAAAATACAATCACCATCATCAAAACATAATGCTTAGTGTGTAAGAAATGATTGCAAGTCAATTTGATCTACACCATTACATAACCTGTGATTCATCATTCACATAAAGATTCAAATACAATCACTGAATAAAGAATACAATAAATTTCTTCCCTGATTTTGCATATCCTTTTACAATCAGATTTAGTTCAATTTGCATATTAGTCATGATCTCTGCATAATCAATTCACCTGATGCACAATCAATTGCATATTGTCTTCATACTTGGCATGGTTCAATCTGTAATTTATTTGCATAGTGTCTTCATTCTTTGTTTGATTCATTCCTGCATAAACATGATCTCACAATATCATCTATATTTTCTCTTCAAAAGAATCTTCACAAAAAAAATGTCTTCACTACATATTAGTCTGCACACAAAATCCATCAATTAATGCACCTGCAAAACCAATATATAAAAAATAGAAGGTCCTTTCACATTCTTCTCCTCTCTACATAAATTTTCACTTTCACAAAAACAAATCTTTTTCATTTGATCACAAATAAAATATTCAATATTCCATTTTGTTTTTAATAAAAACTTGCATCTACAAAAATTAAAAAATGACCCTTGACATTTCTTTTCTCTGCATATTCATCTTCACTTGCAAAAAATAAAAACATATATTTCTCTTCTCTGTATTTATCTTCAAAAAAAATTCTTCCATGTCTTTGATCTTCAAATTCATTCTTCATTCATCTGTTCACCTATTCATATTCACTTCATAAAATATTCTCTTCAAACACTTGTTCATATTCTCTTCAATCACCTGTTCATATTCCCAATAATAATAATATCCTTTGTCTACAAACAAAAACAATCTTCTCCACTTTGGTCTCTTATTTTGTAAAAAATTAATCTTCAATATTGCCCTCAAAAAATATCTTACATATTCAGACTTTCTTTCCATCTTTATGGGAATAAAAAAAATAGAAGGTATAACATTACTCACTAAAAAAAAATTATTCACAAAGAAAATCTGCCTTCTAAAGATTCCATCTTTATTTAATTCAAAGCCACGAGGAAGCTTAAAAATAGAAAGAAAAATCTTCATAAAATCTCCTTAAAAAATTCCACAAAGATTTGCATTTTTATACATACTAAAATTATCCTTTAAAAAGCTTATCTTTGCAATCATAAAACTTTTGACGGTTATCTATACTTCAAAGTCCATGCTCAATGGATGAAGAACTAACTTTAAATATTGGCTGTTGATCTAACACTTCGCACTCTTTAAAGCTTTAAATATGACCTTTGATTGTCATTTACCACCCATGCTCATGAAAGGTAACCGAGGGTATCAGTTTGGCTAGGAGGAGGGACCGGTTGCCCTGTGGCACTTATACCCTCAAGATTGTCACTTAAGTTGTCATGACTTGCAATAGTAAGTCATTACTCATTTAGAACAAAAGTAAATATTTAATATGATGGTCTTAAAAGACTATATTAGAAATTTTAATAGGTGTCTTATTACCATTAAAAACACATTAAACCTTGAAAGACATAGTCTTTATTTTATAACCATTTCTTTGACTGATTATTGAACATCTCTGTCACTTTAATCTCTACCACTATAGTAAGGAGTTATAAAGTATAATTAAGATCTAACTCCTTATATGAAACATGTGAAGAATGATATCTTTGATACCTTAGATCTTTTGATGATATGAAACATATGAAGAATACCTCCTTTGATGATCCTTGGTTTGATCTCAATCTGCCACTGGTCTCAATATACAGATATGATATCACCTTAAAGTGATGATCTGAGATTAATAGATGACCCTTTATCACAAGTACAATCTTGATGATAAATGAAGCATTGCATGACATAATGAAGCATGAAACCTTAATTGTCATATCAATGCCAACTGAGGTAGAAGCATGAAACCCTCCTTGTAACCTATCTTCCATACTTTGATGATGTAGAAGCATGAAATCCCACTTTGTAATCTATCAATGCTAACAAACACATCATGAGCAACAAAACCATGAACATGCATTATCTTGTGAAAAAAATATGATCAACGAAAGAAATGCACATAACTCTTGTAAACACTGAACATGCTGAAGACTCTCCACTCAACATCTTTTTTTAACTCGTAAAAAAACAATAGGTATGAATCTAAGGCACACCCTTGGCATCAAAGCATCCTGCCATCACACTAACTCACCATAACTTACCATATTAATGCAACACCAAACTCACCATAATCTTGACATCAATGACAATCTACTCAACATATTTTTGACATCAATGACAATCAATCTCCATCAATCTCCCACTTTGTCATTGATGGAAAAACTATATGATGCATTTTCTCTCTCTCTCTCTCTCTCCCCTCCTTTTTGACATTGGATGACAAAGGATAAGATGTTCCCCCTATCATTTAACTCCACTAAAAGATGTTAAAGCTTAATCATAACATTTACAATCACATTGCATTATGAAGATTTTGAAGACATAAACTTCTGTTCACTTGTTATCTTCCCTTTGAACCTATGATGCCAAAAATAACAATCCTGAAGCAAGCATATGACAAGTCATAATAACAATACCTTGAAACAACTCTTCAACTTGAGAGCAACAAGTCACCATGAAGCACACATATGAAGACATACATCCTGCAACCAAACTAATATTGCACACACTTCTTGGCATGATAAAAAATGAAGATCATCCTCCTATTCCTGTACATGACACTTTTTGCAACACAATGTCAAATTTGATATATACAGAACCACATCTAAAACATAATCTCTTGACTGTACATTCAAATCATTCCATCAAGTCTACACATCAACAAACTAATTGCACCGTCAACTTCTTCCTGCAACAATACTTCACATGACAACTCAACCTTTGTAAGTATCAACATGATATGAACAAGATATAAACATGATCATTTATAGACAAGGTCATTCAACATCATCAAAATCTTTGTGCATTGAATCCCCGAACATCTTATCAACATGAACCACTGATCATCTGTATCACTATCATACACTAAAGATCAACATTATCAACACCATTAAGAATTTCATTTCATAATATTGATATGAGTAGCATCTTAGCAAATATTATCAGACAAGAATCTAATAGAATGATAAACAAGACAAGATCATCATATTGACAAGCATCAAATGATCTCCTCCTAAAACTTCTTGGGGATAATTGATAGGACATGAACAACTCCTCCTTACTTCATGCTATCTGTTATGCAACTAATGATGTAACTTGTACAAGATGCACAAGTTTAGAATCTATCTTCTTTTGATTTTGTTTCAGTCTCCAAACTTTTACAAGTTCTTTCTTCCTCCAAACTTTTTCATCCTCTTTCCTTTTCCAACTTTTCAAACCAGGTGATGCTTTTCTGCAACTATGTGCTTTGTGACCAAGAGAGTTGTACAAATAAAAAACTATATTGTAATCATAATCAAATGACTGATAATAAATTTTTAACATCCTTTGAGCACTTATGTTATGATTCCATGAAAGATCATATCTTTTATGCATTTTACAGTTTCTTTGTATGTGACCAACATTATTGCACTTGTAACACACTGGATCAACATTAGATTGATTTCTTCTGCAATCAACTACTTTGTGTCCAAAATGATTACAGGTATAACAATAACAAAAAAATGAATAATTATACCTGTACATATATGCTTGTCTTACAGGAGAAGTTCTTTTGAAATTTCTCCTTCTTTGATTATGCATTTTGAAAAACTCATCTTTGGTTTCATTTCATCCTCAATCTTGTTTTTACCTTCAGGAGAACCAACATGATAACTCAAATCAATTTTCTTTCTAGGAGTCTCTCTGACTTTGGAACACTCTCCTTCATAACCTAGACCAGTAGTGTCCTTATGATACTTTTGTTTGCCCAACATTTCATGCAACGTATTTGTGCTTTCTTCAAACTCCTGATATTTCTTGGACAAAACCTTGAGACCTTCATAATCTTTTCTAAGATTGATAATTTCACCCTCTAATTTCATATTTTCAACTCTTTTAAACTCAAGGTCAAATTTTGTTACATCAGCTATCCTCTTAGCTTCCTCAACCTCTGTCTTCAAACTGATAATCAAATTGTCTGATTCATTAATTTGTATCCTTAAATTCACAATTTGATTTCTTGCCTCTTCAAGATTAGAGAGTGCTTGTATTTAAAGTCTTTTTCTTGTTGTAGCCGTAACTCTAATCTACGATTCTCCTTTTTGTATTTCTTGATCACACTCAGAGCACATATGAGTTCTCCTTCAACATCAACCTCACATTCTTGTTCATCATACACCTGGTCATAATAATGTGACCTTCTTCTTCTAAATTAGATTATACATCATCTCCTTCATGTGAATGACTTCCATCATTGTCACTCTTTTCAGATAACAAGATGTCCTCTCCTTCAAGTGCATCACCTTGATAGATTCTTATCAATTCCTTCCACACATCCTGAGCTATTTTACAATGCATAACTCTACAAGAGACTTCATTAGATAATCCAGACAGAATAATCTTCTTTTCTATATGATTACATTCATAAGCTTCTTTGTTATCTGTAATATTAGGTGATTGAGAGGAAACAAAATACCCATTATCAACATACATCCAAACACCATACCCTAAATAGGATAGATAGATTTGCATTCTAATACACCAAACAGAGAAATCTGAACCATCAAAGAAAGGAACTCTTGAAAACTCTTTCTCTAATTTAATACCTGATTCAACTTGTGAGACATTTCTATCAACAGATTCTATATCAACATTTGAATTTGATAAAGATGGTGCCTTTTGATCCATAGGAGACTTGACATTTTTATTTTCTCTATTTCTTTTGCACTTACCCATGGTACTCCACATTCACGACCTACCCAAGCCAATTAGATTTCTATAGGGAACCTATGCTTTGATACCACTTGTTGGAGTCCAAGACAACACTGAGAGGGGGGGTGAATCAGTGTTGAATAATTTTTAACATTTCAAAACTTGACTCAAAAATATTATGCAAAGGAGTTCACTGAAAGACATAGTTATCATGATGTACAAAACTTAAATAAAGATGATCAAATAGATACAACATAATCAATCATAAAGAGAACACATGCCATAGGTTTTGATGAGTTGAAAACCCTCCAGGGGAATAAAAACCATTATGAAATGCTTTGCTAGCTTAATCAAGAACCTCACTAGTTACAAATAGGTCTCACTGACCATACAAGCCTCACTAGCTACAAAGAGGTCTCACTGAGCATACAAACCTCATTGGCACATAAAGCCTCACTAGAAAATACAATCACCATCATCAAAACATAATGCTTAGTGTGCAAGAAATGATTGCAAGTCAATCTGATCTACACCATTAAATAACTTGTGATTCATCATTCACACAAAGATTCAAATACAATCACTGCAGAAAGAATACAATAACTTTCTTCCCTAAGTTTGATATCCTTTTGCAATCAGATTCAATTCAATCTACATATTAGCCATGATCTCTACATAATTAATTCACCTGATGCATAATCAATTGCATATTGTCTTCATACTTAGCATGGTTCAATCTGTAATTTCTTTGCATAGTGTCTTCATTCTTTGTTTGATTCATTCCTGCATAAACATGATCTCACAATATCATCTGTATTTTCTCTTCAAAAGAATCTTCACAAAAAATGTCTTAACTGCATATTACTCCACACACAAAATCCATCAATCAATACACCTACAAAACCAATATATAAAAATAGAAGGTCCTTTCACATTCTTCTCCTCTCTGCATAAATTTTCACCTTCACAAAAATAAATCTTTTTCATCTGCTCAAATAAAATCTTCAATATTCCATTTTGTTTTCAATAAAAACTTGCATCTGTAAAAATTAAAAAAATGACCCTTGACATTTCTTTTCTCTGTATATTCATCTTCACCTGCAAAAAATAAAAACATATATTTCTCTTCTCTGTATTTATCTTTAAAAAAAAATTCTTCCATGTCTTTGATCTTCAAATTCATTCTTCATTCATTTGTTCACCTATTCATATTCTCTTCAATCACTTGATCATATTCCCAATAATAATAATATCCTTTGTCTACAAAAAAAAATAATCTTCTCCACTTTGGTCTCTTATTTTGTAAAAATTTAATCTTCAATAATGCCCTAAAAAATAATCTTACATATTCGGACTTTCTTTCCATCTTTATGGGAATAAAAAAAATAGAAAGTATAACATTACTCACCAAAAACAAAAATTATTCACAAAGAAAATCTACCTTCTAAAGATTCCATCTTTATTTACTTCAAAGCCACAAGGAAGCTTAAAAATAGAAAGAAAAATCTTCATAAAATCTCCTTAAAAATTCCACAAAGATCAGCCTTTTTATACATACTAAAATTAGCTTTTAAAAATCATATCTCTGCAGTCATAAAACTTTTGATGGTTATCTGCACTTCAAAGTCCATGCTCAATGGATGAAGGATTAACTTTAAATATTGGTTGTTGATCTAACACTTCACACTCTTTAAAGTTTTAAATATGACCTTTGATTGTCATTTACTGCCCATGCTCATGAAGGGTAACTGAGGGTATCAGTTTAGCTAGGAGGAGGGGCCAGTTGCCCTACGATACTTATACCCTCAAGATTGTCACTTAAGTTGCCATGACTTGTGATAGTAAGTCATTACTCATTTAGAACAAAAGTACATATTTAATATGATGGTCTTAAAAGACTATATTAGAAATTTTAATAGGTGTCTTATTACCATTACAAACACATTAAACCTTGAAAGACATAGTCTTTATTTTATAATCATTTCCTTGACTGATTATTGAATATCTCCATCACTTTAATCTCTACCACTGTAGTAAGGAATTATAAAGTATAATGAAGATCTAACTCCTTATATGAAACATGTGAAGAATGATATCTTTGATACCTTAGATCTTTTGATGATATGAAACATATGAAGAATACCTCCTTTGATGATCCTTGGTTTGATCTCAATCTACCACTAGTCTCAACATACATCTATGATATCACCTTAAAGTGATGATCTAAGATTAATAGATGACCCTTTATCACAAGCAAAATCTTGATGATAAATGAAGTATTGCATGACATAATGAAGCATGAAACCTTAATTGTCATATCAGTGCCAACTGAGGTAGAAGCATGAAACCCTCCTTGTAACCTATCTGCCATACTTTGATGATGTAGAAGCATGAAAGCCCACTTTGTAATCTACCAATGTTAACAAACACATCATGAACAACAACACCATGAACATGCATTATCTTGTGAAAGACATATGATCAATGGAAGCAATGCACATAACTCTTGTAAACACTAAACATGTTGAAGACTCATAAAAAAAATGGCATGAATCCAAGGCACACCCTTGACATCAAAGGATCCTGCCAACACACTAACTCGCCATAACTCACCATATCAATGCAACACCAAACTCACCATAATATTGACATCAATGACAATCTACTCAACACCTTTTTGACATCAATGACAATCAATCTCCATCATAACATACCCTCTTAACCACTTATCATATTTGATTTATTAATTTCCTCTTTTATGATGACTAGAAATGCTTGCATGAAGTGCATCTTGCATGGTTTTCTATGAGAGCATTAGTAAACCACACCTCTTGTGATCTTGAGTTGTATTCTTCCCTGTTGCATAGTGTGAATTTTGACTTTGTGAAAGGAATGGTACATCGAAAGATATGTTGGGAATTGGTATGGACTAGAGCCCCAACTTCTTGTCATTCCCTTGTGAATCATGTTAATGTGATTAACCTTGTTGCTTTGAGAGTATGGTTGGGGTGTTGCTCCAATGTAAGTCTCCTATTTGAGTGAATTTGTCATATCTTGCACTATTGTTATGAGTGCATTCTATTTTAGATATGCTTGTCATCATGTTCTGGAGAAATTTAGCATTGTAGGGATGGAATGTTGGGTAAGATTTTTATTCCCAACCTAATTCTCCCTTATGGTGTTGTTATTGAGTGGAATATGAATGTTGCATTAATACATTACCCATATGATTGGTGAATCCCTATATGGTATTAAATGTTAATCTCTCCTTGTTGTGAGAGTGATGTATTGAGATATCTTGGTTTGTGAGCGTATTTATGTCCTAGCTTAATCTTGGTTGGCTAGATGATTGCTAGTGTCTAACTACGTGCATCATTGCATGGTGATTGTAATTCCCTTGATGGGGATGAAGATTCAATTGCTTGATAGCCTGGTTTATTTTTCTTGGTTAAGGGAAAATGAACTCATGCTTTTATGATGTGATTGGAGTCTTAGAAGAATTGTTTGTTTGGTGTGCTTGAGCATGTTCTCTTAATCACCTTATATTTTGAAATCCAGGTATAGTGCAGCATTGTGCTCCCTTGCTTGTGGCTAGAATTAGTCATGTAGTGCATGTAATGTGTACCTTTTTGAATTTTGATACTTTTCTTTAGTTATTGGTGATTTCTCTAAATGTTGTAAAAGCCAACATTGAATTTTTTTATTCTTGTTTATGAATAATTATATCCATCAAATTTTGATATTTATTTATCTTGTGACTTTTATGGTCATGCTTGATTTATTGTTGAAATTGAGCTCATTTTATGTCTTATTGTTGGAATTGACTTCTCTTCCACTTTTGTGTTCCTTTTTATTATGGTGGATATGCTTGGATGTTTTAATTGTTGGTCATGTATCATTTAATGTTCTCTATGATGTTCATGATAAGTCTCCGATGGACTATATAAGGGAATAGATTGCAAATAATGTACTAGTTCTTGGTGTGTGTATTATTAGAACTATGGTAAATTGAATTCCTAATCCATTGTATGAAAGTGAATATTGTGTAAAGTGTTTGAGAATATTTAAAATGAGTTTGTTTTGTTATGGATCACTTTATGTGAGCTATCTTGCCAATTAGTGTGTGTGTCATGCCTAGACAGTAGTGAATGATGTGAATTGAATTCTTGTATGAGTTCAAATGTTATTCTTTGATCGTTATATATGTGAATGAGATGTGTAGAGAAATTTATTTGGTTGGAATATTGTTTTTAGTTGATAGCATATGGCTGGGTGTTGACTTAGTCCACCAACTATGGTTGTTATTGCTTGTCTCATTCCTATTAGTCATGGTTGTAATGCCATGCCTCCTAGTGTTTTGACATTAGTGGAGTGTATGATGTTGTTGTGTCCTAGAAACAAAGGCCGTGCTATCAAATAACATGTTGTGTCATTTAGATATGAACCCCATATCTACACTCATGTTCTAACATAGTGTAGGGTATGATGGTATGTTAGTGCTTTAGCACAGATTATTTATATATTTATTTTATCATAGTTGTTTGCTGGCTCTTGTTGAGTTGCCTACTTGGTGAAATTGGTTTCTTCAAGAGCTTCTTCTTAGTAATTTGGAGGTTTCCTAGCATGGTGCTAGAAGGGATACAATTCTTGTGTGAAGAAGTTGTTATCCTATGTATTCCATTTTATGAATACTTGATGTTTAGGCCAGGAAGAAGCCTTGTCTTGCTCCTATGTTTTCGTGTGGTGGCCTCCTTGGATGTATTCCTTGTGAGTAGTAGGTTTCTATGCCTCGCTTGTTGGTGGTGCTTAGGCTTTTAGGAGGATGTACTCTAGATTCTTCCCTCTAAGAATATGTATGTTGATCCTAGTTTTGTGGTGTAAAGCTAGAGTTTTAGAGAAACCCTCTCTTTTTAGGTGTGGAACATGAGGAAGTACCTCATGGAGAGAAACCATGACTAGAGATGAGGCATGCTATTGGTAAGCATGAAGATGGGGTAGTGGTGCATGTATCCTTTGAGATCTGGTTTCCTCGACCTTTGATTTTTAGTGTCATGGGTAGAGTCTTTAGTCTTAGTAGGGACTATAGGAAGTGTAACCTTACATTAGAAAATCTCTTTGAGAGTAGAATTTGTGGCATTGTGAGGTCTTTCTTGGGCTTAGTTGAGAGATTGAGAAGTTATCTCGACATAGTAGGAGCATTGGTATTATATGGCCTTGAGTTGCTTGAGGTCAGTTGGGACTTTTGGTTAGATCCTCTCCTCATTACAGTGGTAATTGTAGGATGGAGTGGTGTAGTCTTAAAGGATTTGGTCGACAGGGTGGTTGTGTTTTGACCTAACTAGTGCACCTTTGGAGACTTGTTATGTTGATTTGAGACCTAAACCTGGTGAAGGTGTATAGGATTGATATTTTGAGATTTGTTGTGTTTCAAAAGGATAGTGTATTGTAGCTACTTCATCCTCATGTTTTTCTAGGCTTCTAGAAGTAAGCCAAATCCTAGTGGGGGAAGATGTAATGCCCACCCTAGTGTTTTCTTGGTGTGCTTTCAGATTCATATGTTATATGTTGTATTATGAGATTCTCATGTTTTGAGCTATTACACCAAACTTGCCTATGAGGATTGTTGTACCATCAAGGGGTTTTGAGAGTGTATTCTAGATGATCATCGAGGTGTTTTTGATGGGTTTTTGTATGGACATTTGGTTTCTGACTATGCATTATGGGATACATGTGTTGTGATTATGTGTGATAGATCATTGTAATGTTTCAACTTCATTTTTTCACTATATTGGTTATAGTTGTGATTATCATATGGTTTAGCATTGTGAAATGTTATTGATTATGCATCATGTTCTTGGATCATGCTATTTGTAGATGATTTATAGTGGATGTAATGATTTTATAGCATGTTATGATTTACACCACATTGGGTGGATTATGTTGCTTCAACTATTATATTTGGAGTAGGTACGCCTGATGTTTGAGCTGAGTGTGTAAGTACAAGGTTATTTCCCCAATGATGGTTATATTGGAGATGGTTGTCTTTGGGTAAAACATGTGTGTTAACCTCTATCTCACTTAGTTTGAGTGCGAGATGAATCTTGTGAATCCGTGTGTTAACCTAGATCAAAATTAGTCATGATTTTGGATCTTGCATGTTGTGGAAACCCGTGAAATGTGAATGAGTCCTTTGTGTATGTTTCTTTTAGCTTTTCTCATTATATTTTAAATTAAGCATGTTTTCCATGTTTTTAAAATATTTTAATGATTTAGTCAAAAAAGATTAAATTTATCTTAGCGGAAAAGTTTATTGCATTATTTTATGCTAGAGGAATCTAAATTTAAAGTGATTTTGATTCTCTCTTGAAATTTAATATTTTTTTCTTCAAAAAAGTGGAATTTTCTTTATAAAAGAAATTAAATTCATTTATGTGAGTGTTGGGATGTTTTGGAATGTAGCTAAATTATATTACAAATTTCTTATGAAAATAATTGCATAAATTTAACTGGTTAATTTTCCTATTATTCAGAAGTATTTTTGAAAGAGATATTTGGGAAAAGAAATTAGAAAAATAAATAAAATAAAAAGGGCTTTTTGGTATAAAGGAAACATAGATTTCATTTTTGTATTATGCATTTTTGGCATTTTCTCCTCAAACCCTCTCCTTGCTTGATTGGAAAAAAAAATTCTTGCTTTCTTGGATGGAGATTTTTTTTGGTGATTGCTTGGTGGAGGATTGAAATTGTGTGGCAAAGGAAATTGCATTCAAGATCTCATCTTCTTCCCTTGTTTTCAAGCTTATTGGAAAGGTAATTTTCTTCCAATTTGTTTGTTTTAAAATTTTCTTTGCTCTTCCTTTTCCATGCTAATATATGTGTTTTTCTCATGGATTCATTTGTATAGGAATTGAGTATTTTAAAAAGGTAGTTGTTTGTGGTTTATTTGTTGATTTTAAATTTTTGAAAAAAATCTTGCAAATACAAACAAAACTATGGAATAATTTTATTGGAAACATCCATTTTCAATTTGATTGCATGAATTGAGTGTTTTTCATATTTTTGACAATGGGTTGTCATTAGATTTCTGAGAAAACTTGTATTTTGAATTTAATGAAAAAAATCCAAGGTTGCAAAGCAACCATTAATGGTGAAATTGGGGTTTTATGATTTTTATGCATTTTAGAAAAGTGAAAATTTTGCATTTTACACCCAATTTGAATGAATTGAATTATGGTATGAGTAGTCTCTCTTATGTTTTGGAAAATTACATCTTTTTAATTCATGTCACAATTTTTATCACATTGTTTGTTGTGCCATGCCCAGTTTGTGAAATTGGTGAGATGAACATGTAGGAAGAGGTATAGGATAAGAAAGGAGTGTCTCCCACTAGGGTGATCCCACAATAGGGGGCTACAAGTTCTTTTTTGCCAAACTTGATATTGAAATCAACATTTTGAACTAAAGCTTCACTTTCTGACACCTATAGCCGCTAAAAAGTTAGGAATTTGAAGATGATGTGAACTAGTGATTTGTGAGATTTTGTCTATAGATTCTAAAAATATATTTTTTAAAAAAATTTGGAGTTAAATTGTAAATTTTTTTGCATCTCTTTTGATAACTAGTTTTTAATAGTAAACAACATTTTTTTAAAGTGATGTGTACTCCATAACACAACTTTTTTTCTACAAAGGATAAAATTATGGTTCTTTTGAATTTAGACTGGTAAGATTGATATCTAGGGCATGCATTTGGTTTCATAATGTTTTGTTGAATATTTTTTTAAATTAAGTTTTGAAGTCAAACCAATTATAATTTAGACATAGGTGTATTCCATAAAACATAACTTTTTATGTGCATCGAATTTTTTTTTTTTTGTTGAAACAAGGACATCAATACCTAGGGTATACATATTTTCAGAATTTCTTTTCACTAATTTACTAATTTTCCATGTGTGTAGAATAGAGAACTTGATGTTCAGTGAAAAACCTATGTTTAGTAAAACTTAAAAAAAAACAATCATAATAAAATCAAAATATATCAAAACTATACTTGTTGGAAAGCTTGTTTTGAGGTCTGCAATCCTCCAATTTTGGTTTGGCAAGGTGATTCCATTTGGACCTTCAAGTGTGCTTCGAAAGCCAAACTTTTGCAGAAGAAAAGGGAAGGGAAGGAGGGAAGGTGTCTAGTGGGGGTCTTTGTTAGAAGATCCCTTCGAATGAAGGTGGGTTATGTCCTTTGTTCAAAGTATAGACACCTTTGAACAAATGTCCAAACATGGCGCATACATCCCTGTAACGACCACCTTCGAATGAAGGTGTCTTGCATTAAAAAATAATTAAATTTTTTAACTGCCGACCTTCATTCGAAGGCTTTGCCAACTCATTTTTTTTAATGTTTTAATTTTTTCATATTGCATATAAATAGGATTTTTTTTTCATTTTTACAAATCAATTTAACAAGATAAATTAGCATTTTTGTTCTACAAGGGAGGAGGAAATCTTTGAGAGAAGAATTTTCAAGTCATATTTTACAAAGAAGGAGATGGGAAATAAAAAAAAAGACAAAATAAGACTACACAAAAGTATTATGCAAAAACTATAGAAAGATCAAATGAAGAAAGATTACAAAAATATCATAAACAAAAACAAGGTATGCATATATTTTCTTTTCTATTTTAATCTAGGTCATTTTATTTATTCTTAAATATATACATGTATTGATGAATCATGTAGTAGGATGTCATTTAATCTAGGTCACTTAATTTATGCATATATATATATACACATTGATTTCATGTAGCTAGGATGTAATTTAGTTTAAGTCATTCCTCATTCTTGGCTATAATCCCCACCCCTCTACCTAGAGATAACTACCTACCTCTCTCTCTCTATCCACCACTCTCTCTCTCAAGTTGCCCACTCTCTTTACCTCTACCTCTCCCTCACTGCCCCGCCTCCCTAGCTATCTCTCTCCCTCTCTAAATCTCCATATACCTCTCCCTCTCTCCAAGCTTCTCTCTCTTCTTCCTTTTATACTATTTTTCTCACCTCTATCTTTAACAAGTGGGTTATGTGTTAGTAAACCTAGGAAGTGTGTCATGCTTCTAATTTCCAAACATTACCAAAAGGAACCTTTTGCTTGTGGTAGCTTAGATTTTGTCACCATTTTTTATAGTTGAACCTCTTTAACTTAGCTACTAGATTAATTATCTTGTAAGCTAGAACTCCATTTAGAGACAAATATTAGTCTTTAAAATTCTAGTCTCATCCTTCTTTTCATTAGTCAGTTCTCTAGAAAAAATTGTATAGGAAAATTTTCTTCTTGTGGTCATCTTGAATGGAGATGATAGTACTTGTTGCACTAACTTGGAGAGATATATTTCTTTTATCTAATTTGATTTTCCTTGAATTCAAATTGAGCTTAATGAATTGCACTATCTTGAATCCATCGTGGGGTTTCTCTTCACTTTAATCTTAGACCTATTTTGCTACATTGTGTTGCTACTTATATAAGCTCTATCTTTTCTTTACAAGTATTCTTATTTCATTTTGATCTTAAATATATTCTAACAAAGGATTGTGTGCTTTGTTAAATCATTCAAGGCTCTAAAAGCTATCTTACTATATTATGTATAGGAGATTTCATATGTATCAAATTGTACATGTTACTTGAATATTTGTGCACACTTACACACTTATCCTAAATGGTATAACTACCTATGTATCTTGTACTCATATTTTTCACTTGTGTGCATGATTCCATATATATCACTTGTGGTCATAAATATTAGTTATTACATGTATGTAATATATTAATTTTTATGGTAATTTGATATGGAGGCTCTTTAAAATATATCAAGACTTGGAACTAAATTATAAGTTTTCTTTAATATATGTATTTCCTTAATGTGTGATACAGAAATTGGAGAAAACATTGCTAAAGAACACATAGTTGATGTTAACCCAGAGGAGGCCCCAATGTAAACAACAAATGTTGGAGAGGGGTCAGGATCGCTTCCTTTGACTGGTATGGATGAGCATATTAATCTAGCTAAAGAGGTGAAGAGAAAAATTTCTTATAGAATTTTAGATCATTTACTTAAAATGGATATTGAGAAATTGAAACATTATGCTGGACAACCTAGACGTACTGATAGGAGGTCAATGAATAAAACTATAACATAAATAATTGCTCATTTTGATAATCTTGATACACTTGGGCAAACCCAATTGTTATCAATTGTACTTCTTAGTAAGAAGGTAAATGAGCCATTACAATTGTTGGATGTGGATTTGTCATTGAAAAAGGGGAAAGGTTCACACCTAGAAAAAGATATTGTTGAAAATGTTAAAGAAGGTTTGGCTTCCTTGGGAAACAATCTCGATTTGTGAGTAAGTCCATTACAAGAAGAGTGATATTGACAGGTATTTTAAGTGAAAAAAATTACAAAAAAAAAGACAATTGTCTTCAATTTCATCTGAGATTGGTTTTAGTAGAAAGACAATGACAAATTATGTGAAAAGGAGAAAATTATTCGATGATAGTACCTCAGAAGGCAATTGGGAAATTATGTGTAGAGCTCCTTGATCTAATAGGATTCAAGATGTTATTCAGAACTTGATATCAACCTTTTGGAATGATAATACCCATGCTTCATCAAATAGTAGAGATGTTATCAAACACAGAATTGGGCCCAATAGTTATGAACTACATACAAAACATTGGCTAGACATAACACAACATGAGATCTATGTGAACTTTTGTAAATCAAATCCTCATATAAAGATTGGGCAAACAGTTTTTGAAAGGTTAAGGCCATATTATGTGAAGACAAACAAGGTTTTTGAAACTTGTTGTTGTTATCATATTGAATTTGATATCTACTATTGAAGGTGTTTTGAAAGATTAGAGAAGACAGTGATGGTTTTGTAAGTACACCTCCTAAATGAGCAAGTCAGATCATAGCATCCATCTTATGTGATAAATCAAATGATGATAATGGAACTAGTCAAATAAAGTGCATAAAAGGTCTTTGTGAAACATGTGGAAATTTGGCTAAAATGCCTTTGAGAAATGAAGATATTGACCCAATGAAGTTGGTAAATTGCAAGAGTTACAAGTACATAAAGTTTTAAACAAAAAATGGGAAAGAATCCATAAGGTTAGATTATGTAGAAGAGGAGATACCTATTGGAACATTTATGGAAATTTTTCATAAATTCATACAACCATATATACATCATGCTTTTTTTGCTAAGTGGCAAGCACAACAGTTTTAAACATTAAGATATACTTTCCCACTTGGAACAGTTTTATCAGTAGTCAACTTTGCAGAAAATTACTCTTTTGTACATCAAAAAGAGATTCAATCATAATATTACTTTTCAGAGCAGATCACTATTATGGTGCATGTGTGTTATCAGCATGCACAATTGGATTTGGATGGTGTTGAAAGTACATTTGAAGCACAAGTCATTAAGAAAGAATATCACTTTTATATTAGTGATGATAAAGAGCATGACACATATTTTGTACAACATTGCTTTAAGATTTTTTTTGAATGTTTGGCAAGCAAGGGTGTAAAAATTGAAAAGCATTTTGTATGGTTAGATGGATGTGCATCACAATTCAAATCATCAAGGCCATTTTATGCACTATGTAGATATCATCAAAATTGTTTTCAAAATATCTATACATATGTTGAATTATACTTACAAAACCTTATTTATAACTCTATAGTTGCATTAGGATGGCCATGTTGAACCAATTCTCTACACTTGATGATTTATATGTCTCACCAATATCATTGATAGTCTGTAGATTTTGGAAGAACCATGGAACAAATGTATAAATGTATACACACCTACATCAAAGTAGATAGGGATGTTGTGTTGTGCTCGCCTATCAACATATAATTTCTTGCTTCTAACTTGTTGATCTCACTCATCCCTGGTGATTTAAGCTTGAAACACAACATCCCTCTCTCTGATATAGGTGTGTCTATTGATGTTGTTCCACAACTTCCAAAACTTAGACACTAGTTATCACTAATGTTGGTGAGACATATCAGTCATCTTGTAGAGAATTGGTTCAACATGGCCATCCTAATGCAACTATAGCTTGGTATAAATAAGGTTTTGTAAGTGTAATTCAGCACATAATTGTCTATTTTAGACAATTTAAATTTACATGTAGACTGTGTCATCTACTAATTTTTTTAAAAAATATGTACTTACAAAACCTTATATTTATACCTCTATAGTTACATTAGGATGGCCATGTTGAACCAATTCTCTACATTTGACATGACTGATATGTCTTACCAACATCATTGATAGTGTCTATAGACTTTGGAAGAATTGTGGAACAAATGTATCAATATATACACACCTACATTAGAGTAGATAAGGATGTTGTGTTGCACTTGCCTATCAACATACAATTTCTTTCTTCTGGCTTGTTGAGCTTGCTTATCCCTGGTGATTTAAGCTTGCAACACAACATCCATCTCTTTGATGTAGGTGTTTATGTTGATGTTGTTCCACAACTTTCAAAACTTAGACACTAGTTATCATTGATGTTGGTGAGACATATTAGTCATCTTGTAGAAAATTGGTTCAACATGGCCATCCTAATGCAACTATAGCTCGGTATAAATAAGGTTTTGTAAGTATAATTCAACACATAATTGTCTATTTCAAACAATTTAATTTTGTGTAGACTGTGTCATCTACTATTTTTTTTAAATATGTACTTACAAAACCTTATATTTATACCTCTATAGTTGCATTAGGATGGCCATGTTGAACCAATTCTCTACACTTGACATGATTAATATGTCTCACCAACATCATTGATAGTGTCTGTAGACTTTGGAAGAACTGTGGAACAAATGTATCAATGTATACACACCTACAATAGAGTAGATAAGGATATTGTGTTGCACTTGCCTATCAACATACAATTTCTTGTTTCTAACTTGTTGAGCTTGCTTATCCCTGGTCATTTAAGCTTGCAACACAACATCCCTCTCTCTGATGTAGGTGTGTATGTTGATGTTATTCCACAACTTTCAAAACTTAGACACTAGTTATCATTGATGTTGGTGAGACATATCAGTCATCTTGTAGAGAATTGGTTCAACATGGCCATCCTAATGCAACTATAGCTCGGTATAAATAAGGTTTTGTAAGTATAATTCAACACATAATTGTCTATTTCAAACAATTTAATTTTACGTGCAGACTGTCATCTACTAATTTTTTTTAAAAATATATATTTACAAAACCTTATATTTATACCTCTATAGTTGCATTAGGATGGCCATGTTGAACCAATTCTCTACACTTGACATGATTGATATGTCTAACCAACATCATTGATAGTGTCTATAGACTTTGGAAGTTGTGGAACAAATGTATCAATGTATACACACCTACATCAGAGTAGATAGGGATGTTGTGTTGCGCTTACCTATTAACATATAATTTCTTTCTTCTGACTTGTTGAGCTGGCTTATCCCTAGTGATTTAAGCTCACAACACAATATCCCTCTCTCTGATGTAGGTGTGTATGTTGATGTTCCACAACTTCCAAAACTTAGACACTAGTTATCACTGATGTTGGTGAGACATATTAGTCATCTTGTAGAGAATTGGTTCAACATGGCCATCCTAATGCAACTATAGCTCAGTATAAATAAGGTTTTGTAAGTATAATTGAACACATAATTGTCTATTTCAGACAATTTAATTTTATGTGTAGACTGTGTCATCTACTAATTTTTTTTTAAAATATGTACTTACAAAACCTTATATTTATACCTCTATAGTTGGATTAGGATGGCCATGTTGAACCAATTCTCTACACTTGAGATGACTGATCTATCTCACCAACATCATTGATAGTGTCTGTAGACTTTGGAAGTTGTGGAACAAATGTATCAATGTATACACACCTACATCAAAGTAGATAGAGATGTTGTTTTGCACTTACCTATCAACACATAATTTCTTCTCTAATGTAGGTGTGTATGTTGATGGTGTTCCACAACTTCCAAAGTAGACAAGTTAGTTATCATTTCATGTTGGTGAGACATATTAGTCATCTTGTAGAGAATTGGTTCAACATGGACATCAGTTAAATCTTATATTTGAGCTCTTGAAAGAGTTCAGCATGGACATCAGTTATCAAATGAAACTAGACCCACTCTTTTGAGAATGTTCATTTGCCCAACCTTTGCCCACCCTTTTTATATGTTTCTCTAACCCTATCTCCTTCCTAACCATTAGCTTCCTTTTATCCCTTTTGTTTTACTACTTAGACATGGTAGGCTATATGCTAGAGTAGTTTTTTGTTCTATATATCATTTAGTTAGTTCAGTGTTAGGTGTAGTTCATACAAGAGGAAGCTACCCTTATCTAGAGGTTTTGACACAGTTATTCAAAGAAAATGTTGATGTGTAGGTTCCCTATCTATTGGATCTTCTCAAACTGTACCAATAAAAATAGTAAGAACAATAAATTCACATTTTTGTTATATCTGTAAGTGAGGGCTATGTATTTAGTCTATATAGTTGAATCAGTTAATTGAAGTATCTATTTTTCGTGTTTTTTGCACTAGCTAGCTTAGGTTTCTTGTTATGTAAGGAGTCAAAGCTCACTTTATTTTTAGGTGTCCAATATATTATAAAATATGTGACAGGTTTTACTACTTCTGAAGTAAAGAGAAATTCATGGCTCTCACTAAGATCCTATTCATTATGAGGATCAAAGATACATGTACAATTGTATTTATTAGAGACATGACCCAACATAATTTTGCATTAGATTAAGAGCTCATAACTAGAATTTTGAATTTTCTTTTGAATTTTTTTTGTTAAAATACATTTTTCTTGCTACTTCCCATTAACCTATTTTGGTTACTACAAATGGACATTATTTTAATATAAATTTCAAATTTCAAAATTTTTATATACATTGTAGTAATCTAGTAGACATTTTTTTATTTTCCTATGAGATGATTAAAGTCAGGTAGTATATATAGGATAGCCTTAAAAGACATTGAACTTTCAAAGTCAACCTTTTATCCTTAAAGCATATGTTAGGTGTGCACATAATACTACATTTGATAAAGGATACCTTGATCATAAGTTCTCTATTTTATTGTTGAATATAAAGTTGTAAAGAAATAAATATATTTTATTTATGCTTAGTTAAATAATATAGGCTAATAAATAAATGCACCTGGAATTAAACACAATTAACCTAGATTAAATCAAATCTGGGTTGATAAATTCTTTTCATATATATAACAAGGTTGCAAGTGCAATTGTAGAAATATATCTCTTCACATAATACTTGGCATGTACAATAGACCATAATACTTATTCTATACAATCTCCTCATCAAAAATGCAATCAATGGCATGACATAGAAGGAGAGGAAGATCCACTTTACCTACACATGAGATCTATTCAAGGGTTTTCACTAAAACCAAGTGTTGTTGTTCCCTTAATTATATTTAATGATCTATGTTTTAACAAAATACAATTTGGCAAAGTAGATAACATATAGTTCAGAAGAACACAACTAGTGCTAGTTGCATCTCACTCCACTTTACCTACAAGTGAGAACTATTCAACTAGGGTTTTCATTATAGCCTTGATGTTGTTCCCTTAATATATTTAATGATATATTTTGATGAAATAGAATTTGGCAAAGTGTAAGTAGAAAGATAAAGCTATCAGAAACTTTCAATGAATTCTGAATTGAGTTAGGAGGTATAAATAATATGTGACCTATGTATAAAAAGAATACGAGTATGAAACTAAGACTAATCATCCTAAGAATAACAAAGAGAACATTAATATTGCGTTTAAATGTCTAGTGGATATATTTAATAAAAGAATTAGGAATTTAATAATTATAGGTAAGGAATTGTTGAGAATGACATACAACTTTTATAATCAATTTTAAAAAAATAGAAATTGAGATATTTATTACCAAGTGGCAAGTAGATGTGTTGGTAGCACTCCAAAATATATACTAAATCTCTAGAGAATGCACATCAATTTAAATGCAAGGAACTTAGGGTGGTTTAGACTAACAAGCAAGACTCGTGATCATGCTACAAGTGGTTTTGACCAACTAACAAGAGAAAACAACACTTCTACACTTCTAGCTTTGCTATGCCAAAGAGGGTATTCCTAGAGATATTTATAGGACAATCGAAGAGAAATAAAGAGAAAATGGTTAGATAGATTAGCTATGCCCTTTGTACTATGAGATACTCCAAATAGTTTTCATCAAGCACCCATTACATTAGCTTATTGGTCTAACAAATCAAATATCTCTTATCACTAGATTAATATATCAACTTACACATGTAACTAAAGATGCAAAAATAATTTATATCCCCAAATGTAAAACCCTTTATTGTCCATACTTCATATGTAACTTGGAAATCCAAAACATGAATAACTCTTTAAAGGTAGATAAAAATGTAGGCTCTTAAGAGATAAGGTAATGGTAAATGCCAAATGAGTCTATGCACGCTGGTAGGATCTAATATACAATAATTTTATGAGGACAAAGAATGATATTCAATATTCAACATGACTAATTTACCAAAGAGGACCAATGTTTTACTTCATTGGAAATAGAGTCAAGTCTTGAATAAATGAGTAAATACTTTTTAAAATATGAGCTTAAGAGAAAGATATGAATTGATAAAAATAGAGAACTAGTATTACATTCAAGATCCCATCTATCTAGTTGCAATTTCATTTAAATGCAATTCAAAGAGTCAAGAAACTTCACATAAGTAGACATTATTTAATCATCCATAAATGAATAATTAATCTCATTGGCTATTTTGAAAAGGAATTCTCAAATAATTTCAAAATATTTTACAAGTGTTACGATAATTAACTAATAAAAATAAGAACAAGCTAGCAAATATAGTAGGACTAGGGATAATTATATTATCCGCTAAAATTCCTTGACAAATATGGAGACATTTAGATCATGGAGGGGATTTCCTCTTAACAGTGGGCACCTTCTCCATATATTAAAAAATAAGGAATAACACAAGACTTTATAATTGAATTATACCATTTAACACCAAAGATTATGCTAAATAGAGGAAAACCTATAAAAAATTGGCCCATGAGATCCAAATGTTGTAACAATCTAGAATTTGGTAAAAGATCATCCAACCCAATTGGATAGATAGAACTTAATTTATACCTAATGATTTTACCATAGAGATCTACTATAATAATAACACATATTCCAATCTAAATATTAACTTTTTAAACAATGGGTTCAATTAGGATAAAGTCAATACATTTAAATTATACAACTTTAAGTTCTTATATATGTTTTGAAATGGTAAGAAATGTGTTTTTTAGTGGGTAAATTGTAGTAGGATTCTTATTGAGAATTTTAGTTTGATATTTATAAACTTGATATATGGTTGCTATCTATTTATGAATTATTTGAGAATGAAAATGTGATTTAGTGTGGTCACAAGCCTTTATTTAATTAAAGACTTATGAAGAGTTTCTTCTTAAATACTCATTGTAGGTGGTTGGGTTGTGATAAACCATTCCAAATTAATAGTTGTTTAGGTTAAAGCCCTCAAAGGTTGAGTTACACTTGTTATGAGCCTTGTTGAAGTCTTGGACTTGTCTTGTGTGGAACCCACATTGGCACATGAGATAATTTTTATATAAAATTTGTTGAATTCACATTGGTCACCCTTAGTGCTATGAGACAATTAGTATGATTGAGTTGAGGTTAACATTTCATTACAATCATAACGAAGTTGCACACTTAAAGCACTCTTGGGGTCATGAGAATTGATCTAATTCTCAAACATTTACAAATTCCTAAAGACTCATTTCCAAGTTGTTTTATCATTGCAACCTTTTACTACAACATATATAGATGCTAATCACTCAACAGGTATTTGTTTCATTGTGAGATGATTTGACCATATGTTTATGTATGGCTCACTAGGTTCTAGTGGTTAACCTATCTAGGTAATTGATATGTCAATTGAACTAGTCCTAGACAAAGTAAAATCATAAGACACTTTAATGTAGCATTAGATTTGACCAACATCATCAACATCATTATCATCAATAACATTATTAATAACAATTGCATGTCTACATTTTGTTAGAATTTTTTGGAAATGGATTTATATATATCTTTAAATTATTTTTAGCAAGTGCCACCAATGGATTTCTATTGTCATATAACATGAAATAATTAAAAAAAGATAAGGGATTTTGATACCTAGCACATATTAAGCTAAACATGATACATCTAAACTACATACAGTAGTTACGAATTTTGAACTGGTTCTTTGCCTATAGGTGTAAAAAGATAGATTGGTTGTGTGGCTACAGACGTCTCATTGCAATGAATATAAGTAATTCTTTGGTAATTTGTTAAGTAATATAAGAGTCATGATTTCATAAATAATAAATGAGTTTTTTTACAAAGTTGCGAGGTATTGAATGGAATCTCTCTTTTATCTATAGTCATTCATAGTTGCATAGAACTCAAGAGTAGTTTTCATGGCAAATAGATTATTTTTTTCATAACATGGATCTCTATTATCTGTTATCCTTGAATAGAGAGAACGGGTTATATGGTTGAGAAGGTGGCATGAAAAACCCTAGTTTGGCACAATAGGGTTTGACAGTGAACTAAATTTAACTACTCAAGAATTCAACAACGCATTGTGGAAATTTTCATTGCATTTAACCTGTGTATATGTGGCAAACTAGGGTTTGACAGTGAACTAAATTTAACTACTCAAGAATTCAACAATGCATTGTGGAATTTTTCAATGCATGTGACCTTTGTATATGTAAATGAGAAACAACAAATATTCTATGACAAACTGTGGACATATATAGTGAAAGAATAGGCTTATATGAGCATATATCAGTAGGTATGCACTTGGAGGGACACTAGAATGCTGATGTGGAGGGTGGAATGCTGATCTGGGGCCTTGTTGTAGCCTTTTTCATTGTCCCCTTCGACTCCTTCAAACACCCTGTCGCCTTCATCTGCCAAAGTGAACACTGTCACTCTCAAATGACAAAAAAACTATCGTTTGAGAGTTTTAACCTTTTTATTAAAAAATAATAAAATAATACCTTCAATCGAAGAGGGTCTTTGATCGAAGGTATTATTTTATTATTTTAATTTGGCACCCAAAGACCTTCGAATGGAGACCCCCTTCGAACAAAGGCCTTATTATTTTAATATTTAAAAATGTCAATAGGACCTTCATTCAAAGGAAATACGTTCGAACGAAGGTGCCTATTATAGTTTTTTTGGCACCTTTAATTTTTCTTCATCCACAAAAGTGTAACCCACTATTTTGGGATGACCCATGATCCTTCCACATCTACAGTTGACTCCATTTCAAATCGACCACATCCTATTGGTCTATCCACCCTCATTCATGAATGTTCCTCCCTAGGAACACAACAACCATTGTCTACCATCTCAACTTCTCCATCCAATAAGGAACTTGTGTGTAGTGTTCCACCTACACCTAGTCCCATTGTCCATCGCATGCTTCAAAACATGAACTATCAAGGTAAAGGTTTAGGCCTTCATGAACAAGGTATTTGGGAGCCCATACATGTCAAGGTCCCTCCGCACTCATCTGGCCTTGGATACTCACCCCAAGGTAAACAAGCTAAAGATGATGGTACTTCCTCCATGCATCCTAAGTCACCATTTCCTATCACAAATCCCATCATACATCTAAAATATATGTTGTCATTCCACCTCCATCATCTTACAAATGTCAAAAGCATGTGACCATACACCTTCCACCATAAACTTTGCCTCCATTGCTTCCAACTCCTAATATCTCTCCATCAAATCTACCTCCACTACTTCCAACACCTAATATCCCCATTATCCAATCCCCTTATCCATCCATCCATAAATCTTATAAAAAACCTAATCATGACCAACAAATGCACACATTGTCTAAGAATGAAGCTTACATTCATTTCATCCACCCCATGGGATTCAAAAATAAAAACTTGGATGCCTACACTCATAAAGAAAAAAATCCTAAAGATCCTAATACCTTAGGGCACAAGTATAAAGAATCAAAGAAAAATCCATCCAAAAAGTTATCCAAACCCATACCTTCACAAGCAAAGTCAAAAACTAAAATGGTTTGGGTACCTAAGAAAAAATCAAGAAAGTCAAATGAGGCATCCACCTTTCAAAAATCCCAACCATCCACTTCCATCCAAAATTCCCATTCCATTCAAATATCCCAAAAATCCCACAAGCAAAGTAAAAATTAGAAAAATACTAAGTCTATGTGGGTCCCTAAATGCCTAAATCACCCATCCACTAAGCAAACATCCCCATTACTTCCTACACCACCATCCACTCAAAAGCTTCAATGTTTATCACGGTGTGTGCAACCGTTGGTCATGATTCCCTTCCATCCCACAACATTTCCACATACCTCCATCTCCCCATCCTTCAACTATTATCCTACATATCTCACCCATCACCTTCCTTTGGTCCATGCTTCTGCATAAGTCTTTCATCTATCATAAACCACCATCTTCCCCACATAATCCACATCATAATCCACTATCCTTCCACCATAATCCATATCATAATCCACTATGTACCTACTCCATCTTACTTTCACACAATTACCCTACCAACATCTATGAGCACATTTGGCATGGTCCATGTGACGACATCCATCTCTAATGGGACTATCAATTTCATGGAACTAGACACTTGAGTCCCTTTCATCCATATCCACCTTCCCCCATCCAAAAAGTCAAAAAAGTAAAAAAAATAAAAATAAAAAGTAAAGAGAAATCCCTTCATCCAATGGTGAAACCTGGTAAACAGGTTCCTTGGATAAGTACCATGATGAAAACCTGGAAAATAGGCATCATGTGTAAGTTGACTTCTCACACTTGGGGGCACATTGTCTCATCCAACCTATCATTTTCCATCCTATCATGTCCTATATTACCATACCATTTCTTACCATCCATTACCCATGCCATGCCTATCCTATCGAATCCATACATACTCCCTTCCTCCTTTTAATCTTGATGAAGACATAGGGGCAAAATGTTGAAACATGCTTTTGGTATCTCTTGATATACTTCCATCTTTTCCATCCAATCCTATCACTATCCTATTTCATCAAAGACCTTGTCATGAACAATCCTAAGTACTGCACGTAGAATGGGGCATGTTATTCCTATACGACATAGTCCTTGGATATCACATCCCTGATCTCTTACATGTACATCCATTCCTTATCCCCCACCCTTTTATTTATTTATCCAATCCTATATCCATCCTTGCACCTAGACTTGGTTTTCCCTTGTCATTGGTATCTAGCATAAAGGCTGCCCAAATTGTAAATCCATTGACATCCCAAAACATTTCAAAATATAAAAAAATTAAAATACTCAAAAATACAAAAAAACCATAACATCCAAAAATGCAAAAAAAATCAAATATCCAACAAAAAAATCCAAGTAATAAGATCAATTATCATCAAACATTCCATCACATCAAATCCATCAAAACAAATCCAATCCAATCATCAAATCAAGCCAATCTATCAATCAATCAAAATCACATCAATCCAATCCATATCAATCAATCCATACCTTGATCCATCCATCATCATCGCCATCAATAAAACATCCATTAGAACTACATCTCATCTCTATCGTTAAGTGACTTGATCCCATGGATACAGGGTATGTAGGCAATCTAGGATATGAAGCAAGTCCCCAGATTTAGGTATAGGCGATACTCCTCTTCCATCTTTCATCATTCTTCTAATCTTCACCAATCATTATCTTTATCCATCTCATCTTCTTCTATCATCTATCTCCATCAATTCATAAATCTTTCAAAATAATTCTTCCAATCAATCATTCAAATCAAATCTTCAATCACTTCTTCCATTCATCCTTATCCAATCAATCCAAGCAATAACTCAAATGCAAGTCATTCTTTATCCATACCAATCAAGTTAATCAAGCTTGTCAAATTATCCAACGACATCAATGGTCTTGATCCTAATCTTGTCGTAAACCAAACCATCAATCATCATCATCATCCTTGTGTTGGTCTAGGGATATATCATTCCCCACAATGACAACACTGTTATCATCATCAATCAATCAATCAATCATTGGTTTACATCTTGACAAGGGCAATACCTTGTTTGTTTTAGAATCATTTGTGCATGCTTTCTTGCTTGCTTGTGTGTGTTATCTTTTTATCTTGCATTTGTATCACATCGGTATCATTCCAGCTAATATTCATATCTTGTGTGGGTTGGAATAGCTTTTTGCATTATCCTTTGCATCTAGGTCACATCATACCTTTTGTGCATTAGGACTTTAATGATCTAAGTTTTCTTCCTCATACATCTAGACAAGGTTGTATTATGCTAGGGTACGAGACACATCATCACCTTGGTCCTCATACCCTAGTGCATAATGTCTAGTGCTATATCAAATGTATCATGGTTGCTCACTTTCATTGCAGCATAACACTTCATTCATTTCTTCTATCCATTTCCTTATATTTCTTCCTTGACCAATCTATTTCATTTCAAGAGCCTACCCGTGTTTTCCCAACCTGCCTATCCTCTCTAGGGGGCATCCTCATCCTATCTTTCTATCATCTGCTCTTTTTTCTCTACTCGTACCTTAGCTTCTTTGAAATGATGTTACTCAACACAAATCTCATCATCTTGAACATCATCTCAAAGAGGGGTAAAATGTAGACACCCAAAAATGTCCTCTTACAACACTTTGTTACAACATTATATCATTTAGGCATCTTGTAGCATGTTTTTCCCTAGTTACCCATGTCACCACCTAATTAGTTAAATGAATCTTATTTATTGACTAATTTCATTTATTCCCTTCCTATTCATAACCCCTTATTCATCCTAGCACTTCCTCTAGTAAATTAAATAAATCTAAAATTTATTTAATTTATCCCATCCCTTCACATTATTAAATAAATAAATTTTATTTATTTATTTAATCCCCTTTCCTCTTGATTTAAATAAAATAAATCTTTTATTTTATTTTAATTTATCACTTCATGTCTCCCCACTTAAAATAAATAAATAAATAATTTTATTTATTTTATCCTCACATTCCTCGTGATTTAAATAATATTAAATTATTAAAATTATTAGCTCACCTTCCATTTCCATCTCTCAAGATGACTCAAATCATCTCTCAAGTTAACTTCATTCACCTTCCATTTCTTCTCTCTTGTTGCACGATCAACTTTCTAATTCCACTACCACTCACAAAATGGAAGTTTTTTCCTTGCATCCTCTCACCTTTACCTATAAATTGAACCCTTCTCTAGTCTTTTTAGGGGATCCCATCTCTCACATGCAACATCATTCTGTCAAAATTCTTCTAGCCCTCCCATCTATCTTCTTCTCATCAATCTCCATCCTATCATTATGCTGCGTATCTGAGCAATCAACATCAACACAATCTTCATCAATCAATCAGGATTGCATCAATCATTCAAGATATCGAGGTATTCAAAAGGTTTGGATAAAAGGTATTGCATGTTTTGTTTTATCTTCATTTTGTCCAAATTTTTTGTGCACAGTATGTAGTCTTGTTTAGGACTTGTTCTCTACACGTTTCATGTTGTGTGTTGTCTGGTCGACTTGTAAATACATTTTTCATGTTGTTTCTAGCCGACAAGCAATGTAATCAATGTATTATCATTTATAAATTATAAATAAAATTGATTTAGGAAAAGTGTGATTGCCAATTGATTGATAAGGTTTGCAAGAAAAAAGAGCAGAATGAATGCATTATGATGTGCGACTGAACGAGAAAGAGAAGTTGTAGATACTGTCCTAATTCATTTTGAAGACATATATGTGATAGTGATCAAGTGTAGAGTGTGTTTAATTGATCCAATCATTAGAAGGAAGTGTGAAGAGGTAGAATTGCAATCATCAAAGGTGTGAACTTCAATGTTAGTTTTTAGGGAGTAGAAGGATTGTCATACTGTAGTCTATTCTAGGTGTGTTCTTAATTCAGGGAATAGTTGATTCCTTGGGAATGACCCTAAAACAAAGTTCATCAGGGAGTTGTAGCATCCTTGGGAGTGACCCTAAGGAAAATTTTTATAGTGAGTAGTTGCTTCCTTGGGTTGTAGCCCTAAAACAAAGTCAGCAGGGAGTAGTAGCTTCCTTGGGTTGTAGCCCTAAAACAAAGTTGTAATTTTGAGCTTCATATATTGTGAGTTAATCCTTGCCATGCTTTTTGCCCTTCTTGGGTTTTCCACATATATCTAGTGTCTTATGTTGATGTGAATTATCTTTCATGCTTATGTTAATGTTGTAATGCTTAAGTTTTAATCTACTTCAGAGAAGTTGAAGTTTGTTTAGATACTGATTCACTCCCCCTATCAGACTCTTAGTGTGTTCAAAAATTGGTATTAGAGCCAAGTTCCTCTGAAGGAAGCTTAACTACTTAAGGAAGGTCTGGGATGACACATAATAGATCCAAAAATATACATAAGTTTGGTGGATCAAATTATGCTTTTTGGAAGCTAAGGATGGAAGCCTATATCAATTCCCTAGATTGCGGTGTTTGGGAATCTATCAAGACTGGTTACACTATTCTTGCTACTATTCCTATAGACTCATATGAAGTTAAGAAGTATGATAACAATGCCAAGGGAAAGTTTGCTATCATGAGTGGGTTAGCTGATTCAGAACTTTCAAAGGTAACGAGTAGCAGTTCTACTCAAGAAGTTTAGAATAAACATGAAACCATTTATGAAGGAGATAAGAAAGTAAAGCAAGCAATGATGCAAATCTTCAAAAGAAAATTTGAGACCCTAAAGATGACAGAGGATGAAATTGTTTGATATATGCTCCAGGTGAATGAAGTTGTCAATGGCATCACAAGTCTTGGTGGTAAAATAGAAGAGAATGAAATTGTGAATAAAGTTTTGAGATCTCTTCCCAAATCTTGCATTCATAACATATCTATTATTGAGGAGACTGTAGACTTGGATACATACATTGTAGACAAATTATTTGGTACCCTTACTGCTTTTGAAATGAAAGAGTTTGGCAGTGATGCTCCAAAAAAGAAGCTGCTTTCAAAGTCAGTATGAAGACAAAGGATGAAGATGCTGATGAAGATGAGAGCTCTAATGAATTTGAAGCAAATTTTGTGAGAAGATTGAAGAAAGGTGATGCAGAATGCCCAGCAGAAGCAGATGAAGATTGACTATATCTTCCCTATCGGCAAGAGGTATCCCAATGTCTCTCCGAAGCCAAGAATGACTTCTCTATCGGTGAGACATGAACTATCGGCCGGGTCTTATGTTTATATCCCGATGGCTAAGTTCTCACCGATAAACTCCGTGACGGTTAGTTGCCTATCGGCCACACCTCATACTATCGGACCACGATAAAATTCCTTCGGCCAGACTTCTTCCTTCGTCACACCGATGACCACTCTTTGTCGGCCAGACTTCTTCCTTCGGTGAAGCTTCTTTCACCTACACCGACGCTTTGTCTCTCGCCGATATCGTCAGGCCCATCGGCCAGACCTCCTGCTTCGGTAAGACTCCGGTTCGTAGTCCCGATGGTTCATCTCACTCCGACGAGTCCTTTGTCGCTGAGACTTCTCGAACTCCTTCCGATGAACTTCTATCGGTGGGACTCTAACGGTCACCGTGACTTCTTCAGCTGCCCCCGACAAGGTTCCTCACGCCGATACTCTTTATCGGCAACACTCCGAGGATGTCTCACCGATCGGTGAAACTTTATACCGTCGGCTAGGTATATTTTCCTTAGCCCGATATCGTTTCTCTCACCGATGCGAACACAAAGGTATGTGTCTCCGGCACTATACCAATCTTCGGCAAGACGGAGAGCCTTTCACGCCGATGGATCTCCAACTGTTCAGAGGCGCCGAACCAGAATTCCCTTCGACAGAACAATGGAATTTAGCCGTTTCATTTATCAAACCCTCGATCACTTGTAGCAATCTGATCCCACATCAAAACTATCCAATTTCACTCTGATTTCCCGACTAGCCACATGATGATGTCTAGTCGAACTTGACTGAGTTCGCTGGCTTCCTGGGTAAGAATTCAACAACAACAAACGTGAGAAATCTTTCCCCCATTCCACTGTTACTATACAGGGCTTCAGTGGACAGAGGAAAGGGCCTCCATGTATGAATCAAAACCCTACTCCTAGGTTACGAACCAGCCACTGTGGAACCGTGGGTTTTACACCGTCTGCACACTACAGAGTCACTATGGATTGACGGATAGCATCCGATTAGGTTCTATTTACAAAATCAGGATAAAGATATCAGATCACTAAGAACAACCAAGAAAATCAACACAGATCATACCCAGAACTCTCTTCATTCAATTATCAAAAACTTGTTGTAATACACACTTCTCTCCCTGCGTGTGACATACAACCTGCCTCTAAAGAAGATGTAGAGACAGCAGTTATCCCCTCCAACCGTGCAAACTGATTTTCAAATCAGTTAGCCGTTGGTTTACCCATCATACAAGCAAAACTACATGTGTGCCTTGCACAATTACATTCATGGGACCAAATTGACCCTTATTACAAAATGAAATGGCTTAAGAGCCTTATGAGACAACAAAAGAAAAGATGATCCTGCACTACAGAGAATGTGCTCCTGCACCATACTCCCCCTGCAGGAAAGACTCAAGTCCCTTGAGTTGCTAACTGCTGAAGTGTCTTCCCATGCTTTAGAATATCGGCTTCACTCATCCAGGTTGCCTCTGAATCAGGAAGATCCTGCCACTTGACCAAGTAGTCTTTGTATACCCCTTTTCTTGTCTTCTTGACAATTTTGGAATCCAAAATGCATTCCAATTGCAAAGGCTTACTTGGAGGTAAGTCTTTGATCCAGTCTTCATCTTCAATCACAGCATCTGAGCTATCGTCAGCATGTAATGGAGGTCTAAAAGGGAACAGGTCTGCAACATTGAAAATGGGAGAGATACCAAGGCCAGATGGTAATTCTATTTCATATGCATTTGGACCAAATTTATGCACTACCTTACAAGGTCCTATCTTCTTCATCGACAATTTGGTTGGTTGCCCCTTAGGTAATCTTTCCTTTCTGAGGTAGGCCATCACCAAATCTCCTACCTGGAACTGTACCTCCCTTCGCTTCAGATCTGCTCTATCCTTGTACTTGGAGACAGTTTTCTCCAACTGAAGCTTGACCTGATCATGTACTGTTTTCATGGTAGCAGCAAAGTCTTCTCCTAGAGCACTCCTTTTATCCCATCCTTTGAGGTCTTTGAGTTCAAGTGGTCCTCTTGGGTGGAAACCATAAACTATTTCAAAAGGGCTTTTCCCAGTACTTCTGTTTCTTGAGTCATTATAAGCATATTCAGCTTGACTGATCACTAAATCCCATGCTAATCCATGCTGTTTGGTAAGGCATCGTAAAAGGTTTCCCAAGGACCTATTAACAACCTCAGTCTGACCATCAGTCTGGGGATGGTAGGCTGATGAAAAAGACAACTGAGTGCCCAATTTTCTCCATAAGGTCCTCCAAAAATGACCAACAAATTTGGAATCTCTATCAGTAACAATTGATAGGGGTAAACCATGAATTCTAACCACCTCTCTGAAAAAGAGACCAGCAATCTGAGATGCATCATTTGTGCATTTGCATGGCACAAAATGAGCCATCTTACTGAATCTATCCACAATGACAAAAACACTGTCTACACCCCTTGCTGTCCTAGGAAGACCAAGCACAAAGTCCATACTAATGCTTTCCCAAGGTCTGGTGGGAATGGGCAGTGGTTGGTACAAACCAGCATTAGAAGACATACCCTTAGCCTTTTGACATATGGTACAGCTTGCAACATATCTCCTTACATCTGTCTGTACCTTGGGCCAATAATAGAACCTGGTGACTTGTTCCAAAGTCTTGTCCAACCCAAAATGTCCTCCTAAGGCTCCATTGTGCTTCTCCTTGACGATATTGTCCCTCATTGAACATTTAGGAACACACAATAAATTACCTTTAAATAGGAGCCCTTCTTGCAGCACAAAATCAGAATACTCGCCATGAAAAGTGTTAGCCAAACTTGCACACACTTCATAGGCAGCCTTGAAATCTGCATCATCCTTGTACAACTCCTTCAGACACTCTAGACCCATATGTTCCATTTGTACTTCCTGTATGACCAGTATCCTCCTACTCAAAGCATCTGCCACTTTGTTGGCAACACCTTTCTTATGCTTAATAGTGAAGGTATAGGCCTGCAATTGTTCCATCCACTTAACGTGCCTATGATTCAACTTTTCTTGACTATTTAGGAAGCTAAGAGCATGGTTGTCAGTAAAAACAATGAACTCTTTTGGCAGTAAATAATGTCTCCATTTTTTTAGAGCTTGCACCATTGCATACAACTCTAGGTCATAGGTAGAATACCTCTGTTTGGCCTCATTCAACTTCTCTGAAAAGAATGCTACTGGATGTCCTTCCTGACTAAGAACAGCACCTATAGCCTGTTGGCTTGCATCACACTCCACAACAAATACTTTGTCAAAATCAGGGAGTACCAACGTAGGTAACTCGGCCACTTTCTGTTTCAACAGTTCAAAACTATCATCTGCTTGTTTTGTCCATTGAAATTTACACTTCACTCCACCCTTGATGGTATTGAGAATAGGAGCACTTATGTGACTGAACCCTTTAATGAACTTCCTGTAAAAAGTTGCCAAACCATGAAAACTTCTTACATCTCCTACTGTCTTAGGAGTAGGCCAATTGAGAATAGCCTCAACTTTTGTAGGATCCATTTTCAAACAGCCATTGGAAATCACAAATCCAAGATATACTAGTTCAGTTTTCATAAAATCACATTTATCCAAGTTGATCATCAACTTACTCTCATGCAATTTCTTTAACACCTGTCCAAGATGCTTCACATGCTCTTCTTTGGTCCTGCTGAAAATCAATATGTCATCAAGATAAACAATAACAAATTTTCCAATAAATTCTACAAGTACCTCATTCATCAACCGCATGAAGGTGCTTGGAGCATTACTGAGACCAAATGGCATGACAAGCCACTCGTAGAGACCTTCATTTGTTTTGAAAGCAGTCTTCCATTCATCTCCCTGCCTTATTCTGATCTGGTGATAACCAGATTTCAAATCAATCTTGGAATAGTAACATGAACCACCAAGATAGTCCAACAGATCCTCAATTCTTGGCATAGGAAATCTATACCTTATGGTGATCTTATTGATAGCCCTTGAATCTGTGCATAATCTCCATTTGCCATCTTTCTTAGGAGCAAGTACACTAGGGACTGCACATGGACTAAGACTTTTCCTAATCAAACCTTTCTCCAAAAGTTCTTGAATCTGTCTACCTACTTCTTCATTCTGCTGTGGTGTCAACTTGTAGGCAGCTTTGTTGGGTAATGTGGCTCCAGGAATCAAGTCAATCTGATGACTTATGTCCCTCATAGGTGGTAAGGAGTTAGGAGTATCCTCTACCACAAGATCTTGGTACTTATCCAGTAATTGTTGCACTTCCAATGGGATCTCCTTCTGCTGTTTGTTTTGCTGATTGGATACAGGCTTCATCATCAGTGCATACCCTTGGGTATCCTTCTCCTTCATGAGTTGTAGGAACTCTTTGCCACTCACTAACATGACACTGTTGTCATTGCTCTTCTCTCCAACCTGCTCTGGTAAGGGATCCATCTGAAACTTCTTACCATTCTTGGTGATCATATATGTATTCTTTTCACCATCATGCAGTGCCTTCACATCATACTGCCAAGGTCGTCCAAGAAGAAGGTGACAAGCATCCATAGGAATAATTTCACATAGCACCTTATCCCTATAATCACCTAGTTCAAACTCTACCCAAGTTTGTTCTTCCACCAAATAGTTCTGATTCTTATTCAACCAAGATATTTTGTGAGGATTAAGATGGGGTAATCTTTTCAGTCTACACTTTTCTACCATTTCAGTAGACACTACATTTTCAGTAGAACCTGAATCAACAATGATTTTACAGAGCTTACCATATGCTATTCCTTGGGTTCTGAAGAGATTCTTCCTTTGTGGGGGCTCCTGCTTCAATGGCATCTTCACGAGGGTCCTCTTAATCATCATATTCTCTCCTTCAAGCACTGGTGCAGCACTACCAATTGGTGAGTTTACACTTTGACAATCATCCTCCTGTAATAGTTGGTTCCTTCTCCCACCGTCATGAGAGCTAGACGCCTTCTCAGGGCACTTACTTGCAGTGTGGCCTACTTGATTGCAGTTGTAACATCTTCCAGTGAAGACTCCACGTCCTCTGCCTGCACCACCATCTCTTCCTCTGCCATTAGGCCTTCTCCAACCTCTGAAACCACCACCTTTTTGTTCTGTGTCGGAACGTGATTCTTGTTGACTAGAACTTTCACCTTTGTTTGGCTGTCCTCTGCCAAAATTACCTCTTCCTCTATTGTTCCTGCCGCCTCTTCCTCTGTTATTTTGATCACTTCTCCTTTTCAGTTTATCCTCTGCCCTAGAGGTTAACTGAAAACATTCATCCACAGTCTTGGGAACCACCATACTGAACTCATCCTGTATATTGTACCTCAATCCATCCAGGTATCTGGCCACCATCTCTTTTTCTTCTTCTCTGTGATTGGCTCTCATGCTCAATCTGTGGAATTCTTCAGTGTATGTAGCCACGTCCATATCTTTCTGCCTAAGATGATTAAACTTTCTGATAGTCTGCAGATCATAATCACATGGTAGAAATTTGGCTCTCAGCATGGCCACCATTCTGCTCCACTTGGTGATTGGACTCTTTCCAACCTTCTCCCTTTCACATTGAGTGTAGTTCCACCAAACCAATGCAGAACCTCTCAGTCTGGTCTTTGCAAACTTTACTTTTTTACTATCACTATACTCTTTGAAGTCAAAGTAATTACTTATGGCTTCAATCCAGTCCACAAGAGTATCTCCATCCAGTTTCCCATTGAACATGGGAACATCCAGTTTCGGATCACCACTATCTCCATGACCCTTGAGTGCATTCAGAAATGCCTTTTGATCAGCAGTCATACCTTCTCCTTGAGGATTCTCCCCAGTTTCTCCCTCTTCATTCTCCTCTGACTCAGAAGTGCTTCCATCCTTCTCTTTGGATCTCTCTTCCTTCAGTCTCTCTTCGAGCATTTCTTCCACCATCTTCTGGATGGCTGCTTTACTCATTGTCTTGGGAGGCATTGTGCTAGCCTCTGTTTCTATCTCCAATTCTTCGTCTGACATACACGGCTGTGATTCAGAATATTGGCTCTGATACCAATTTGATGCAGAATGCCCAGCAGAAGCGGATGAAGATTGACTATATCTTCCCTATCGGCAAGAGGTATCCCAATGTCTCTCCGAAGCCAAGAATGACTTCTCTATCGGTGAGACATGAACTATCGGCCGGGTCTTATGTTTATATCCCGATGGCTAAGTTCTCACCGATAAACTCCGTGACGGTTAGTTGCCTATCGGCCACACCTCATACTATCGGACCACGATAAAATTCCTTCGGCCAGACTTCTTCCTTCGTCACACCGATGACCACTCTTTGTCGGCCAGACTTCTTCCTTCGGTGAAGCTTCTTTCACCTACACCGACGCTTTGTCTCTCGCCGATATCGTCAGGCCCATCGGCCAGACCTCCTGCTTCGGTAAGACTCCGGTTCGTAGTCCCGATGGTTCATCTCACTCCGACGAGTCCTTTGTCGCTGAGACTTCTCGAACTCCTTCCGATGAACTTCTATCGGTGGGACTCTAACGGTCGCCGTGACTTCTTCGGCTGCCCCCGACAAGGTTCCTCACGCCGATACTCTTTATCGGCAACACTCCGAGGATGTCTCACCGATCGGTGAAACTTTATACCGTCGGCTAGGTATATTTTCCTTAGCCCGATATCGTTTCTCTCACCGATGCGAACACAAAGGTATGTGTCTCCGGCACTATACCAATCTTCGGCAAGACGGAGAGCCTTTCACGCCGATGGATCTCCAACTGTTCAGAGGCGCCGAACCAGAATTCCCTTCGACAGAACAATGGAATTTAGCCGTTTCATTTATCAAACCCTCGATCACTTGTAGCAATCTGATCCCACATCAAAACTATCCAATTTCACTCCGATTTCCCGACTAGCCACATGATGATGTCTAGTCGAACTTGACTGAGTTCGCTGGCTTCCTGGGTAAGAATTCAACAACAACAAACGTGAGAAATCTTTCTCCCATTCCACTGTTACTATACAGGGCTTCAGTGGACAGAGGAAAGGGCCTCCATGTATGAATCAAAACCCTACTCCTAGGTTACGAACCAGCCACTGTGGAACCGTGGGTTTTACACCGTCTGCACACTACAGAGTCACTATGGATTGACGGATAGCATCCGATTAGGTTCTATTTACAAAATCAGGATAAAGATATCAGATCACTAAGAACAACCAAGAAAATCAACACAGATCATACCCAGAACTCTCTTCATTCAATTATCAAAAACTTGTTGTAATACACACTTCTCTCCCTGCGTGTGACATACAACCTGCCTCTAAAGAAGATGTAGAGACAGCAGTTATCCCCTCCAACCGTGCAAACTGATTTTCAAATCAGTTAGCCGTTGGTTTACCCATCATACAAGCAAAACTACATGTGTGCCTTGCACAATTACATTCATGGGACCAAATTGACCCTTATTACAAAATGAAATGGCTTAAGAGCCTTATGAGACAACAAAAGAAAAGATGATCCTGCACTACAGAGAATGTGCTCCTGCACCAAAAGGCACTGACAAATACAAAGGTAATCTACCTTTCAAACATTTCAATTGTGGAAAGGTTGGTCACTTTGCTTCTAAATGTCCTTTTAAAGAATTAAGGGTTAGTAACAAGAGAGACAAGTTCAAAATAAATTTGTATTCCATAGACAGCAGTTGTTCTTTAGAAGATGAGGATCATGTTGATTCAAATGATGAAACACTTTTCATGGAATTGAGTGTTGGTGACAAAAAGGATGATGTTGGAAAATGTGAGAAGACTGATGCCTTGCAAATAGACCAAAATAATGATAGATCAATGGTTGTATGGACTGTCTTTCATGCAAGTGAAGAAGCTAAGGCTTGGGTAAATTACAGTGGTTTCTCAAATCACATGACTAGTGACAAGGAGAATTTTATCATCCTTGAGAAGTTAGATGGTGGAGCTATCAAGTTTGGTGGTGATGAGTCAGCACAAATCTATGGAAAAGGTGCTATAACTATTGATAGGAAGAATATGATTGAGGATGTCCTCTATGTCAAAGGGATAAAGTACAATCTTCTCAGTGTCAATCAAATGTACAGTGAAGGTTACAATCTCACTTTTCATGCCAAAGGTTGTGAAATCAAGAAGGTAGGGTCCAAAAAACTAGTTACAGAAGGTATCAAGTCATATGGTGATATCTATCATCTGAAGGAGGTAAATGGAAGAACATGTTTTTTGGCACAATCTAGTGAGCGTTTGTTGTGGCACAAAAGAATTGGACACAACAATTTTGATAATATAGTAAGGATCAACTCTACTCATGTAGTGAGAGACGTACCCAAGATAATCAAGCCTACAAACACAATAAGCAAGGAATGTCAAATGGGAAAGCAGACAAAGACAAATTTCAAAATCAAGGAGTATTCTTCTTCAAAGCCATTGGAGTTGATTCGTACTGATCTATGTGGCCCTACAAGAGTAAAGAATCAACAAGGTGAGAGGTATTTTATGTTTCTTATTGATGATTATTCTAGAATGACTTGGGTTACTTTTTTAAGAGAAAAATTAGATGCCCTTGATAAATTTAAGGTGTTCAAAGCTATGGTTAAAAATTAAGTGGATGCTAAGATCAAATGTTTAAGGTCTAATAGAGGAGGTGAGTTTACTTTAAATGAACTTGAAAGGTTTTGTGAAGATCATGGTATTAGGAGACATCTGTCAGTTCCTAGGACCCCTCAGCAAAATGGGGTAGTGGAAAGGAAGAATAGGATTGTACAAGAGATGGCTAGGGCAATGTTGAAAGATACAAATTTTCCTGATATGTACTAGAAGGAAGTAGTTCACACTATTGTCTATCTAATTAATAGATTGCAAATTGAGGGTCAACAACACTAAAACCCCTTATGAGGTATGGTATGGAAGACCTCCCACTATTAGATACTTCAGGATCTTTGGTAGAAAATGCTATATTAAAAGAGATGAACATGACTTAGGTAAGTTTGATTCAAGAAGTGATGAAGGAATTTTTCCTGGTTACTCAACTAGAAGCAAGGCCTATAGATGCTGCAACAAGAGGTTGGGAAAGATGATTGAAATCACAAATGTCAAAGCAAATGAAGACCTATATCGGATCTCACAAGAGTCAAAGGACTCCGAATTTGATATCTTTCCATGCATTGAAGATCAAGAAGAAGAAGTGAAAGAAGAAAAGGAACAAGAATCTGAGCAGATGCCTAAGACTCCAGCAAAGTATATTCAGAAGAACCATTCTGTAGATCAGATCATTAGAGATAAGAATGAAGGTGTGTAGACAAGAAGAAGGGTTTCTAAGACACATGAGCAAGTAAACTTGTGTTTGTTATAAAAACTAGAACCCAAAACCTTTGCTGATGCTAGAAAATATGATGGATGGATAAAGGCAATGGAAGAAGAACTTGATGAGATAGAGAAGAATCAGACTTGGGAATTGGTTCCTAGACTAGCCAACAAGAATGTCATAGGAACAAAGTGCGTGTTTTGGAATAAGTTGAATGAAGAAGGTGAAGTTGTAAGGAACAAAACAAGGTTGGTATGTAAGGGCTACTCTCAAGTTGAAAGCATTGACTTTGAGGAGACTTTTTCTCTGGTAGCTAGGATGGAGACAATCAAAATGTATCTTGCCCTTGCTACTCATAAGAAATTTAAGGTATATCAGATGGATGTTAATTCATAATTCTTGAATGGTGATCTAGAGGAAGAGGTTTATATTGAGCAACCAAATAGTTTCTAGATATTAAAAGATCCAGACATGGTGTACAGACTCAAGAAGGCTTTGTATGGTCTCAAGCAAGCACCTAGCGCTTCGTATGCTAGGTTGGATAAGTACTTACTTCAACAAGGCTTCAAGAAAGGTACTACAAATAACAATCCTTACATCAAGGAAAAAGGAGACATGATATTGATAGTTGCAGTATATGTTGATGACATCATCTTTGGTGGATATGATGATATGTGTAAGAGGTTTGTAGAGGAGATGCAAAAAGATTTTGACATGTCTATGATTGGTGAGATGTCTTTCTTCCTTGGACTTCAAATTACTCAACTAGAAGGTGGTATCTTTATTTATCAAGCTAAGTATGTCAAAGAGTTGTTGAAGAAGTTTGGTATGGAGGATTCAAAACTAGTGAGTACTCCTATGGTCACTGGATGTCACTTGAGCAAGGATGATGAGTCTCCAGAGGTGGATCAGACTTCCTATAGATCTATGATTGGAGGATTGTTGTACCTAACTACTTCTAGACCTAATATTATGCATGTAATATGTGTGGTTTCCAGATATCAAACCAATCCAAGCAAACACATGAGAAGACAATGAAAAGAGTATTCAGATATTTGAAAGGAACTCCAAATTATGTCTTATGGTATTCAAGAGGTAATGACTTTGATTTGTGTGCCTACACTGATGCTGATTGGGTTGGTTGTGTTGATGATAGGAGTACAAGTGGCGGTGCTTTCTTTTTAGGAAGCAGATTGGTTTCATAGCAAAGTAAGAAGCAAGATCCAGTGCCCTTATCAACTGTAAAGGCCTAGTATATTGCAGCAACATATTATTGTACACAAGTGTTGTGGATGAAGCAAACCCTAAAGGATATCAAGGTATTGCATGATGAGCCTATTCCTAGTTTGTGTGACAATACAAGTGCTATCAATATTTCCAAGAATCTAGTGATGCATTCTAGAAGCAAGCATATAGCAATTAGGTATCACTTTTTGAGAGAGAAGGTTGCAGAAAAGGAAGTAAAGTTAGAAATTTGTTCCAACAAAGGATCAGATTGTAGATATTTTCACAAAGGCTCTTGCAAAGGGCACTTTGAGGGTCTCTGACAAAGGTTAGGGGTAATTTCCCCTCCTTCTTGCTAAGATTCATAGTGGTGCATCTGTCAAAGGGGAGTGGCTAATGTTATATCTTTTTCCTAGACTGGTGATGGCTACCTCTCAGGGGGAGTAGGTAGTGGTTACTGATAGGGGGAGTATGTTTGTTGCAAGAAGAAGATGCCCTAAGCATGAAGAAGTTTCCCTTTGTCCTTGATGTCAAAGGGGGAGAATGTACAGGTATGTGTTGCCATCAATGCCAAAGGGGGAGATTGTTACACATATGGTTTCTAAGGTTGTCATTGATGTCAACACTATCATGGCTATGTGATGGGGTTCATGGTTGGATGTCATTTCCTATCTAGTAGAGAAGATATAGTTCATGGTTGGATGTCATGTTGAATATAATATGGTTACTAAAGTTCATGGTTGGATCTCATGCCTTGATTAGTACAGAGTTGAGTATGAAGTTATACTAATATGGGAATTAGAAGCACTAAGATGATCAGATGTGTTGAGAATGTTGAGAAGATGTTCTGGTGGCCTGAAGCATATTGTATGATCTCTCCTACTGTTCCTAAGAATGCATGTGTTGATACAAAGAAGGTTTGGCCTCCAAAAGTTGGTGATAGTTTTTGGTACAGGATGACTGCCTCTGAAGACTATATGGGAGATTGCTCTGGATTCCTCCACATTAGTAGTTATGGCTATGTGGTTCTAGAACTATGTTTAGGGTGTAGTGAAGGTGATAATTCCAAAGTTTTAGATCATCTTTCCTTCTGTTGTGAAAGTTATGCATGATAGAGTACCGGCATATGTTCTAATAGAGTAAGGTCGTGTTGAAGGCCTGTTGGAATACTTCACATTCCTCCGAATGTGAATGTTTTCCTATTTGGTTTTGTGGACATGTATATGGATGTGCATTACATGCTTCCTTGTAGTTTCAAGGTTCTTAGTGATCCACAAACTCAGTTTTTCAACGACAGTATGTTGCAGTGTGTTCTAGATGACTAGTTGTTCTCAAAATTCATGGTTGAAGATGTGCGGCTCAAAATCTTTGATGTGTGGAGGTAAAGGAGTGTTTTTAGATATTCTATGAGTCTTTTAGACTCATCTAGAAGAATTTCATGAAGATATTTCTTGTTTCCAGTACTGCACAAGGTTTTCAAGTTGTTGTGGCCATTATGATTCAAGTTTCATGTCTTTGCTTAAGACTGCTCTATTTTCAAATGAGCAAAATTTGTGGATGTAATTTCTTGATGTTTGATGTTGTGGAGGATGTTTTGGACATGTAAGCAAGTGTTGATGTTTATACGGCATGGGTCTTCTTCTGATGTAGCGTGTAGTCTTGTTTAGGACTTTTCCTCTTCACATTTCATGTTGTGTGTTGTCTTACCAACTTGTAAATGCATTTTTCATGTTGTTTATGGAAAACAAGCAATGTAATCAATACAATATCATGTATAAATTGTAAATCAAATTGAGTTAGGCAAAGTATGATTTCAAGTTGATTGATAAGGTTCACAAGAAAAAGGAGTAGAATCTAAAGGAGAAAGAGAAGAAGTTGTAGATGTTGTCCTAATTCATCCTGAAGACATATATGTGAAAATGAACAAGTGTAGATTGTACCTAACTGATCCAATCATCAAAAGGAAGTGTGAAGTGGTAGAATTTCAATAATCAAAGGTGTGAACTTCAATGTCAGTTTTCAGGTAGTAGAAGGATTGTCATATTGTAATATGTTCTAAGTGTGTTCTCAATTCAGGGAGTAGTTGCTTCCTTGGGAGTGACCCTAGAACAAAGTTCATTAGGAAGTTGTATCTTCCTTAGGAGTGTCCCTAAAGTTAAAGTTTTATAGGGAGTAGTTGTTTCCTTAGGTTGTAGCCCTAAAACAAGGTCAGCAGGGAGTAGTAGCTTCCTTAGGTTGTAGCCCTAAAACAAAGTTGTAATTTTGAGCTTCATATATTGTGAGTTAATCCTCACCATGGTTTTTCACCTCTTGAGTTTTCCATATATATATGGTGCCTTGTGTTGATGTGCATTATCTTTCTTGCTTATGTTAATGTTGTAATGCTTAAGTTTTAATCTATGCCAAAGAAGTTGAAGTTTGTTTAGATACTAATTCACCCCCACTCTTAGTATCCTAGTGTTTTCAACACTATCAACAAATAGGTATTCCCTCTCTGAATCTATGTCAGATTGCACAACAGCCACCTTTTTCTATTTGGGATAAATTTTTTCTCCTGTAATCCCTTTTTCTTTCAGGAGGCTGGAATGCATTGGTGGTTGGGTAGATGTTTTTTTCTTCTTTTTGGCTTTAGAGGAGGATGAAGATGCCCCTCTTTTTTTATTGGTCTTGGTAGTGGAAGGAGGGTTCTTCAAAATTATGGATGCTGTAGGTTGTGAGTCAGAGGCTTCAGGTTGCATTTCTTGCATTTCAAACTGTTCAGTGTGGCTATAGGGTGGTGAAGTTGGATGCTCTAACAATGGGGTTTGTACAAGTGAAGTTGTAGGAGTGGGGAAAATTGTAGGTTCTTCTACTAGGTTATCAATGTGTGGGGTTGCATCCTACTGCATGTCATCATGGCTATAGGTAGGTGAGGCCACTAGTTGGGTAGAGGTTGTAATTGCTTCCTCTCCTTCCCTTGGTTGTGCATTTTCTACTCGTGCCCTGTCTTCCCTAGCTGGCCCAACCCTTAAGGGTCTACCATCAAGGTCGATGTTGAGTCTATCATCTATGTGGTTATATTCAAGAAACTTTCCCCAGGGAATGTCTAGAATCTGGGAAGAAAAACCTCTTTTCACAAGTAAAACAACTAAATAGTCATGCAACAAGACAGACAAGCTCCCTTTTCGTTTATACTCAAAAGACATTCTCTTCAACAAATTAAACAAGTAATTTGGAACATTAACAAGTCTATTATGATGGAGATGACTCAACAATATGAAATGCACAATATATAATAATGATTGTCTTCCATCACAAGTGAAGTATTTAATAATATGAGTAGTAATAAAAGCCCATAACTAGGGTAAAGAGAGTCATTTAGTACCTTGAGCTTAGGAGTCCAGTCTTTCACCAAGTTGAACAAATTCAGCCCAAGCTATAATAGTATCGGCTCATACTGGAAATTCCTCTCCAATTGTAGGTAACCCAGTTACCTCTACAATTATGGCCTTTGAAGCATCAAACCTCAATCCCCTAACTATTACTTCGTTATTTTGTAATGTCCTTGTAAATTATTGAGTCATAGATTCATTGTATTCAGTCAATTTGAGGAAATAGTCAAGCCACCTGGCTTGCTAGAAGATAGGCCTACATTCTTGATCAGTTAGCAATGTTGTGTGATTAGGTTCCCTTTTAATGGGATCCCCACGCATTGTATAACAATGTAGCACTCCTTATTTCCTCTATAGTTTCTATTACTTATTCACCAAGTCTTATGAAACTAATTGCTACTGAAATCAACTTACACCCCATTACTTCCTTTCTACTTGTTTCTGCTTGTTGCATCAGTTAGCTGCTAATGATCAATCATAAACATTGTGCATGCAACTAGCAGCCATTAATTATGAAGAAAAAGGCTTAGGCAGGGATAATGGTACGTGAAATAATTTCCACATATGAAATCTAAGTGTAATCCCCCAACTAAAGGTTGCATTTGTCTGTAAATGGTAAGACAACGAGGATATATGGGAGGTAAGTTTGAAAGCATGAGGAATTGTGTATAATAGTGGAATAAATGATGTTGTGATTAAAAATTCCTATAAAATAAATAGAAATTAATGTTAACTAATGGAAGTCATAAGAGAAATACCATAATAATACTAACGAGGTGAAAGGTGGTGCATGTAAAGATGCTGACATGGCGGCTGAAGTGAATGATGTTGAAAAATGCGTCGAAGTGAAGCAAGTTGATGTGATAGGAAGGAAGTGTGATTGATGGAGGATCATATTCATGAAGATGTGTGGCAGAAAAGTATAGATATGAAAGAAAGAGTGGTAGCATACTGATGATGTGACTGGTTGTGGAAGGAGGTGTTGTAGGAGAAGTATTGTATGGCTGTGTACGAACTCCTCAAGTGATTAGATAATGGTTGCATGTAGTCGGAAACAAAATGGGGTGACATGGAGTATGTAGTTGTTGCATGTAAAATGTGAATAGGGCCCGAATGGAGTGTCTATGAGTTTAGTGGCTACACAATCTCTTGGAAATGATGGCTAGTAGAGTGGCTATAGGTGTCATCAACTTCTTTCTGCTAGATGTTTTATTGATTCTGGTTGTGTTTTTTTTATGATTTTTTAAAAATTTTATTTAAGTACAAGGGAAGAGAAAATCCTACATGTGGAATGACAGCAGATGAGCTTGTGGGCTCATCTACTGATGTGGTAATGGATAAATCAGCTGCATCAACTGTGGATGGATTGCATGTGTCTTATGGTGATGAATTTTGTGGAATTTGTGCATCAAATTGTCTTGTCATTTGCCGAAGAAAACTATCTTTATCCAGTGGCTTCTTATAAAGCTTTAGATGATGTCCATTTACCATGAGTGAAAATATAACTAGATCAATTGTAGTATGTTTGACTGCACCATTGGGAAAAAAATATTTCATTTCATAAGGACCTAACCATCTCATTTGTAATTTACCCTTCTGGTCCTTATATCTAGAGTCATAAAGTAGGGCAGTCACCTATATGAAATTTTTTAGTTTTAATGTGCTGGTCATGCCATTTGACTCTCTATTTTTGTATTACTTCTATGTGGTGAACTACCTCCATTCTTAATTCTTGTAAACATTTAAGCTAGTATAGCCTATCTTTTTGAGCTGCAGATAAATCCATTCCTAATTGTATTATTGTTCTCAATGTCTTGTATTCAAATTCAATAGGGAGGACAACATTTTTCCCATAAACCAATTCATAGGGTGTAAACCTTATTGTTGTTGCCATGTTGTTTTGTATGCCCATACTATTTCTGGTAATCTGGCTACCCAATCATTTATGTGCAATGCAACTGTCTTTGTCAATATTGCCTCAATCTCTTTGTTTGTGGCCTCAACCTAGTTGTTTAATTATGGATGAAAGGGAGTGGATTTCTTATGTTTGATTTCATATTCTTGAATCAGGTGAGAAATCAGGTCTGATGTGAACTATGGTCCTTGGTCAGTAACTATTTTCCTTGGCACTCCATATATGGTAAATATCTCTTCATACAAAATGGTGTCTACCTTACTATCTCTAGCAAACTTTAGAGCTTTAACTTCCACCAATTTGGTCAAGTAATCAGTACATACCAATATGTATTATTTGTTGTTAGAAGGAGCATATATGGGCTCAATAAAATCAATGCCCCATTTGTCAAAGGGTGCCATCACCAATTGTGGTTGCAAGGGCATGTCATCACTTCTTGTAGGTCTGCCCATCCTCTAATAGTGGTCACATCTTCTTGTGTACTGAACTATATCCTTGTGTAGTGTTGGCCAATAATATCCAATATTTAAGATCTTGAGTGTTATCCTTTTGGCTGCAAAGTGCCCCCCACAAGGTTCATCATGGAATGCTTTAAGAATGCCATAAGCTTCATCTTCTCTAATACATATGTGCATGGCATGATCAGGTCATGTGTAAAAGAGGTTGCCAACTACCCATGAATAAGGGAGGTTGTGTTCAACCAGATGGCACCTTTCTCTTGGTGAAAGGTGTGGATATGTCTTCCCTAAAACTAAATAATTGGCTATATCTGCATATCAAGGAGTTTGGACTGTTAATGCAAATAAGTGTTCATTAGGAAATGAGTCATCCATAACTGGATCTTCATCATTAATAGTGAGCCTGGAGAGGAAATCAACAACTACATTTGCCTTGCCAAGTTTGTCCACAATAGTGATATCAAACTCCTATAACAACAATAGCCATCTAACAAGTTCGCCACTAACCACTGGTTTGTTCATTAGATATCTTATTGTTGCATAATTAGTATGAACAAAAACTAGATATCTAGTGATATAGTGTTTGAATTTATTGGTTGCATAGATAACCACTAACATTTCTTTCTCTATGACAGTGTAATTAAGTTCAGCATCTTATAGATTTTTATTGATATAGTAAATAGCATATTCCAAATTTCCTTCTTTTTGTCCTAACACAACACCTATGGCAAAGTTAGAGGCATTAGTATGAATGGAAAATGTATTTTCCAATTGGGTACTCTAAGTATAGGTGTCTTTGTCAACGAATTCTTAGGATTTTCAAAGGCTCCTTGACAAGCAGGTGTCTTGTCAAATTCAACATCCTTAGAGAGTAGGACAAATAGAGGTGCTTCTATTTTACTGAAATCCTTTATTAACCTCCTATAATGCCCTGCATGGTCAAGAAAGCTCCTTACATCCTTTTGTTTCTGAGGAATAGGTAGTTTTGAAATTACTTCAATTTTATTGGGATCTAACTAAATTCCTTTCTTGGACACAAAATGTCTAAGTACTACTCCTTCCATCATCATGAAACATTTTCCATGACTAAGAGATAGATTGTGATCCTAACATCTCTGCAGCACCTTCTGAAGGTTTTCTAATGCTTCTTCATAAGAATCTCCATAGGTGGTGAAATCATCCATGTATACTTCCATGCAGTCGTGAGTAAAATCAGAAAAGATGCTCAAAATAGCCCTTTGAAATGTTGCAGGGGCATTGCATAGTCCAAATAATGAGAGGACTGAATAAGCACAGGTCCCCTAGGGGCATGTGAATGTCATTTTTTCCTAATCCTCTGGGGCTATTTTGATCTGATTATAGCCACTAAAACCATCTAGGAAAGAATAATATTTCTTTCAAGCCAAGGAATCTAGGACCTGATCAATGAAAGGAAGAGGGAAATGATCTTTCTGAGTGATTGTATTCAATTCTCTGTAATCAACACAAACCTACCACTTTCCCCCTTTCTTGGGTCTATGATTAATGGGGATACCCATTGGCTGTCTGATATAAGGTATATGAATCCTGCATCCAAGAGTTTCTACAATTCATTTTTCACTATCTCTTACTCATTCTTCGTTGAGGTTGCCTAACTGGCATGCATCCTTCATTTATATATTCTATGCATGCAGAGGTTAGGGTCTATGCCTATAAGGAAGCTAAGGTAGCAGAACAACTTCCTACACTAATCTTGAGAGGAGGATAATGCAAAAATTTACAGATCTTTAATAGTTACAAAAACTTAAACAGAATTAAACATAGATTTCATGCATACCACAACATAGTGATTTACATGAGGAAAACCCTTTTGGCATAAAAACCCCACACTTCAAAAGCCACCCAATATATTATTCAAAAATAAAAAAGATTACAATATACTTGTAGAGAAAGCTTCTCATAGAAGTATCACCACTAGAGATCTAGAGACAACATGACCTCTATCAAACTCTCAGGATATATCACGATACCGCAACCATAATACAGTGCCCTCATAAAATAGGATTACCTTCTAGGGCAAAAAAATCCAACAAAATATCTACCATCAGATCTAAAACCTAATAATGAATGGTACACATTTACAATATATCATTAATTTAATGTATGTTGGCCATTTAATATTTTTTGTTAACAAAAAATGTTAACACACATCCCACTCCACCCCATGCTCCCATTGTATATTACACCTATCGATGTAACTAGGAAATATATATAAATATATATCCTATCAACAATAAGCCTTATATAATTGCAAGGTTGAGACACATTTTCTCAACAAATCTCCCACTTGTTGAACACCTTGCAAGAGAAACGGGAGGGAGTAAACATTGTCTCTTAATTGCTAGGGGCCAAAAGGCCCATATTCTCTGAACACCATCTAAACTTTTTCTGTACTCATAGGCTTAGTTAAAGAATCAACAACATTCATCAAAGTCTCTACCTTAACCAACTTCACCCTACCATCTTTGACCATATCTCTAACAAAATGATATTGTACATCAATGTTCTTGGTCCTAGCATGAAATGCCAAGTTCTTAGCTAGACAAATCACACTCTAACTATCGCAATAAATTGTCACTACACCTTGTTTTATTCTAATATTTGAACACAGTCTCTTAATCCAAATGGCTTCTTTGCAAGCATGAGTAGTTGCCATATACTCAACTTCAACAGTGGACAAAGCAACCACAGCCTATCACTTACTCTTCCAACTAATTGCACCACCAAATAAAGTAAACACATAAGCACTGGTGGATCATCTACTATCAATATCACCCGCCTAGTCTGAATCCACATAACCATGAATATCAAGGGAAATGTCGTCTTTAGTCACATTACTATGATAACACAAAGAATACTCTGAGGTACCAAGAAAATATCTGAAGACTCTTTTAATTGCATCCCAATGAACTCTACCAAGATTAGACATATATCTAGAAATAACTCCCATTGCTTATGCAATGTCTAGTCTAGTACAAACCATAGCATACATCAAACTTCCAACTGCACTCTGGTAAGGCACTCTGCTCATCTCTTCCATCTTTGATGGAGATGTTGGACAATCTGAAATAGATAACTTTGTTCCAACTAAAAAGGGAACACATAATGGTCTACAGTCCTACATGTTAAACCTCTATAAAATTGAATTGACATACTTATTTTGGCCAAGCCATAACTTTCTATTCACTCTATCTCTTCTAATTTCCATCCCAAGAATGTGTCTAGCTGCACCAAGGTCTTTCATTTCAAATTTAGCAGCAAGTTGAGATTTTATTTCTGAAATCATACCTTTCCCTTTACCAATAAATAACATATAATGCAATAAACATGAAACAATCACCATCAGTTTTATAATAAACACAATGATCTCATTTAGAATGCTCAAATCCCAAACTCAACACATATGTATCAAATTTCTGGTACCACATCCTAGGACTCTGTTTTAGGCCATACAAAGATTTCTTCAATTTGCAAACCAAATTACCTTTACCTATCACCACGTAGTGCTCTGGCTATGTCATATAAATATCCTCCTCCAAGTCACCATGAAGGAAAGTAGTTCTCACATCCATTTGCTCAACCTCTCAATCATAAGCAACAACAATAGAAAGAAAAAATTTAATGGATGTCATTTTTGCAATAGGAGAAAATATCTCACCATAATCAACACCCTCAACTTGAGAGTAACCTTTTACAACCAACCTTGCTTTGTACTTCTCAATACCTCCATATGAACCAATATTTTTCTTGAACATCCATTTGCAACCAATAGGTTTTTGTCCTTCAAGCAATGGTACAAGATCCCATGTATCATTCTTTTTCAAAGATGTCATTTCTTCATCCATAACAATCTTCTAGGATTTTGCATTATTCATACCTAATGCCTTTTCTACAGATCTAGGTTCATCCATGTTAGTATTCAAAGAAAAAATTCATCTCCAATCATCAGATGAATACCTTTTAGGTGGTTGTTTATTCCTTGTAGACCTACGAACAAGATGAGTTGGAGGTTCTTCCTCCTCTTCTAAAGATTCAAAGCTAGGTGATCTCTCTTCAACTTCTTGTCTATCCATGGGCCTTGATTCAACCTTCTCTGGTGTAGAAGGAAATTGAATCACATCTTCATGTTTACTTTGTTCTGGCTGTAATGTAACAAAAGAAGGCTTAGTTTCTCTAAAATAACACTTCTACTATATATTACCTTCTGTGCAACAGGATCCCAAAGCTTGTATCCTTTCACACCATAACTGTATCCGATGAAGATACATTTCATAGCCTTGTTCTCCAACTATGTTCGCTTCTCCTTTGGCACATGTGCATATGCTTCATAACCAAAAACTCTAAGATGCATTAATGAAGGCTTGTGACCTGACCATGCCTCTATAGACGTCTTATCAATAAGAGCTGGTGTACGAGACCTACTAATCAGGTAACAAGAAGTGGCAGTAGCTTCAACCCAAAACCTTTGTTCTAGACTAGCACCACTCAACATACTCCTAGTCTTCTCCATCAGTGTCCTATTCATTCTTTCTAAAACTACATTCTGTTGTGGATAATATGGAGTTATCTTTTGTTTATGAATACCACAATCTTTAGAAAATCTATCAAAATCATTAGAGCAAAATTTAACACCATTATCAATCCTCAAACATTTTATTTTCTTTCCACTCTACAACTCAACCATTTCTTTAAATTCTTTAAATTGACTGAAAACTTCATATTTACTCTTTAGAAAGTATACCCATGTCCTTATACTATAGTCATCAATAAATGAAAAATAACATGTGGATTTTCCAATTGAAGGAATATCTACAAGACCAAACACATTAGAATGAATAAGATCCAATACACCAAAAAATTTATGAGAACTCAAGTAAAAATGAATGTGGTTTTGTTTTCCATAAATGCAATGCTCATAGAAATAAAACTCAAGATTACAATTAGACAACCCTTCAACAAGGTTTATATTTTTCAAGGTCCTTAGACTCTTTTCTCCAATGTGGCCAAGTCTCTAGTGCCATAACATAGTTTTCTCTGTAGGTAACTTTGATTCAGAAGAAAGAGCACCTTTGGGTACCCAAAATCCATGACGATATGCTAAAGATGAAACCCTCACCTCTTCCATAGACTTTCTTTTCACAAAAGTACTATCGCACTCAATAGTGCATGCATCAAGCTTATATAATGTGCCATATCTAACACCTCTAGAAATCACCATAGCACCTCTAACCATCTTGCATTCTGCATCCAAAAATATTACCTGCACACCTGCATCTATTAGTTTGCTCATAGACAACAAATTTCATTCTAATCTAGGGATATGCAACACACCATTGATCCTTTTTATTCTACCATCAGGAAACCTAATTCTAACTTTACCACAGCCAACAATATTTAAATAAGAATTATCACCCAAGTACACCTTACCTCCATCAAATTCTTCATATTCAGAAAACTAATCTCTATTAAAGATCATATGGAAAGATGCACTTGAGCCAATTAACCATCCACCATTACCTGCATGAGTTGCCAAAGCTGCAATGAATGCATCACCATCTTCCTTATCAGACTTAGAATCAGAATCAAATCTATTCTTTTTCTTCTTCTTTTCTTCTTTGCATTCCTTATGAATATGTCTAGGCTTATCATAGTTCCAACAAACAACTTTGAACTTTCCAAGAGATTTGGATCTCCCCTTGGACTTGGATTTATAACACTTCTCATTCTTCTTACCTTTTTCCTTAGGTCTTCCATGAATATTTAGGGCCTCCTTAGCACTGATGGATACCTTCCTCCTTATCTCTTTAGCAAGTGAAGAACCCATGACATCTTCAGTCTTTAATATAAGTACTTCCAATAACCATAACAAGAGAATCCCACAAATTAGGCATAAAACAAAGAAATATCTAACATTTCTCCTCCTCATCCATTTTGACACCAACTGATGCTAATTGAGCCACCAACATATTGAATGCTTCCAGGTGGTATGTAATTCGTCCACCCTCTTCCATTCTCAAGGAATACAATTTCTTCCTTAAGAAAATATTGTTCACTAAAGATTTGGCTTGATTAATCTCACCAAGCTTCTTCCATAGTTTCTGAGCAGAGGTCTCTTCATGGACATTGATTAAAACAGAGTCTGCCAAACACAATCTAATTAGAACCTTGGCTTTATGGTCAATAACATCATATTAAGAAACTAAAGTAGGATCTACAGGCCTTGAAACCTTCTCATCAATAGAATCCCATAGATCTTGATCTGTCAATAGATCCTCCATCTTTAGCTTTCACATTTCAAAATTATTTCCACAAAATTTATCCACCTCTATTCTCCTTGATGAACTTGCCATATAAAAATTCTTGCAACATGATCACAAAGTATCTTCTGCACAAGCTCCCACTCAAATCTAGATTAGTTCAAAAAACCCAACAACCCACAACTAAAACCAAAGGTGATCAAGCTCTGATACCACTTGTAAGGAAGATAAGGTAGCAGAACAACTTCCTACACTAATCTTGAGAGGAGGATAATGTAAAACTTTACAGATCTTTAACAATTACAGAAACTTAAATAGGAATAAACATAGATATCATGCATACCATAACACAGTGATTTACGTGGGGAAAACCCTTTCGGGAGAAAAACCCCACACTCCAAAAGTTGTCCAATATATTATTCAAAAATCATAAAGATTACAATATACTTGTAGAGAAAGATTTTCATAGGATTATCACCACCAAAGATCCAAAGACAACACGACCACTATCAGACTCTTAGAATACATCACGATACCGTAGCCGTAATAGAATGCCCTCATAAAATAGGGTTACCTTCTAGGGCAAGGAAAGACAATAAAATATCTACCATCAGATCTAAAACCTAATAATGAATAGTCCAAATTTACAATATATCATTAATTTAATGTATGTCAGCCATTTAATAGTTTTTGTTAACAAAAAAATGTTAACCTGCATCCCACTCCACCTCATGCTCCCATTGTATATTACACCTATCAGTGTAACTAGGATATATATATATATATATATATATATATATATATATATATATATATATATATACTATCAACAATAAGTCTTATGTAATTGTAGACACGTTTTCCCAACAATGCCTTTCATGTCATGGTAGTCCCAGGCAAATGTCATTTTATGAGTTTGTAGCATGGTTATCAGTTCAAACCTATTGTACTGTTGTCAATTGGTTGTCGATATTAAGTGTTATGTTTGGTGTTATGTTAACTGGTGTTGTAGATGTCATAATAGAAGCAACATCTAGCCCTGATAAATTAAAACTATAGTCGTGTGGTAGAAAATGATGAAACATACAGGCAGTGAAAGCATAAGCTTGTGTATTCACTATGGGAAAAATATTATGCAGTAGGTAGGTCAAGCATACTATACATGGGTCTTGTTGTAGGTCCTTTTCATAAGTTTTTTGTATAATATTAGAGAAAACCTCATCCTTGTCTTGAATATTTAGCAATGTGCTATGTTCAATGGTCATTAGTGTCTGAAGATAATATTGGTCATTATCCTCTAGGTCTAAACAAATAGGTTGTTCCATATCAACAAAAGGTTGTGCTAGTGGATAAAGGACCAGTTTCTTGGTTACATTTCCATTGGAAATGATCATATTGCTAGACTTGCATCATATGAAGGTAGTGGTACCTGTTTTGGTTCTAGTGTTTTGAGTTAGTTTTATCAAGTGTTTCACTTATTTCCCCTTAAAACCCTAAGTCCTATGGTCATACCTTTACTTTATGTTATAATCCGTTGTTGATTGTTTAGCCTAGGTCATTGGTCATCTAAGTTACAACCTTGAATCTATTATGTCATGAAGTGGCTATCCCCAAGACCTAGTATTTACCTTTTATTGCCCATCAAAGTCATTTTCTTTATAAATTTCTTAAGTCCTAAGTCTTTGTAGGGGCTTGAAGGTGCCACATGGTAGGATATCGCAAGCTTGCAGCCTGTCGATGCTAACATCATATCTCCACCACACAGCTACAAAATGAGGATAGGTGTAAAGTACATCATGGCCTATGGCCATAGGATCAAGGATTTGGCTGAATGAAGCAGATTGTGCCAGGTGTCAAAAGATGAAGTGAAGAAGTGGGGTCGATAAGGATTGAATGGTAGTGTGGTGTCGTAGAAGAATATTGTCAGCAGGAAAGATTCTATGCATAGTTGTGAGATGAGGACATGTGTCTTGTTATTGAAAGGAAGGAAAAGACTTATATAAGGGGAGCCACGTGGAAGGCTTAGCACGCTCCTACAGAGCCAAAAGGAGGTGGTCCACTTGCTACTGCATGGATGTGAAATGAAGCCATGTGGCCACGTAGGACAAAAAGGGTGGAAAGGTTAGCAAAAGGGACATCCGACATGGAATAATATGATTGGTTGGCCATTTTTCTCACGTAAAAGTTTATATTTTCAAATCTGGTAGGTCATTCATAGCCATTGATTGCATAGTTTAAAGACTTCATCGACAGTTCATATTCAAACTTTCTATCTAGACATTGGAGATTACCCCTGCATCATGAAATTGTAGTAAAGGTAGAAAAGACTTGCATTAATACACTTGGTCCTAATTTGTAAGCTTGGTTAAAGTAGAAAGAAAGGGTTTTTCTCATCATTTTCAAAAGTACGAAGATGATTCTAGTGCATAGCAAGCATTTTTGTGAGAGGAAGTAAATATTTCAAGCTTCTGTAAGTTAAAAGTAGTAAGTTAATCCTTGACAGCTGTATCTATTTCAATTGAAGTTGTTGTCTTGTTTAAAAATGATTTGAGCATTACTTGAAGAGAAAAACCCTAGTTTGGTAAAAAACTCCTTTCAAAATGAGTCACACAAGATAGCCCTCAACTTCAAAAATGAGTCTAGATGAAGACTTGATGATTCAACTGCCTAGGTCCTCAAGGAGGCCCACAAATGTGCATGGTCCTAGTGGGCTGAATGACAAACTATTAGACCTATGCTCTGAGTGTTGAGATGCTCAATTGTCTATACCTAGATGGATTTTGATTAAACATTGGTATGACAGGAGGGAGTACAAAGCCCCTCTTTGCAATGCTTGGAACCTAAACTTGGCAAAGTTAATATGCCCTAATGTGTTCGTAAATCCAAATTTTGTGAGGGCATTTGCATAGAGGTATGATTCAGGGTCTAGGGTTGTCAGGGTAGGAAATAATATAATCATGATCAAGACCACAAAAGCCTACATCACAAAAGTGTTTGGCTTAAACCCTACTTCCAGCAAGAAAATTGATCTCAATGCTTTGAAAGATGAATACAAAGGAGTTCGGCATGCATACAGAGTGTTCAAGCTACCTAAGCATAGACTGAGGGGTATTAATGGAAAACTGGTTAAAATCTCTAATAAGGAGGAAGAAACTTTTGATGTGTCACACTTTATGTACTATTTTGTGAAGACATGTCATACTCTGTGCCATGTATTGGGAAGATATGCATTGGACAAGATGCCAGTCTCCATGATGATGCTAGCTGCAAACATACAGGATATTTCAACTACAGAGGCCTATGATTATGCTACTTATATAGCAGACAAAATGCATAAGTAGTTGATCGAGATTAAGAACAAATTGTATACTATGGATGCAAAGGTGGGATTTAAGTGGTATTCAATGATGTGCCACATGTTTTTGTATACTGGATTAGGAATGTCGCATAAAGATTTGCATGTTAGAGAAGTTGATCCAAATGGTACTTTGCTTCATGTACAGATGTGGACTTGTATGATAGATATGCATTGTACAGATGCAGACTATGCAATTTTTGAGAAGCATTTTGTGAGAAAGATATTGGGTTTCTTAGAACAAGAAGGTGAGAGAATTCATAGGGATGTACTTGACTTTCTAAGACCACTAGAAAGGACCCTTGAGTTGGGAATTCAACACAACTAGGGAGACGGGTTTCTTCATACTCACACTACATGTATCAGAGTTTATGGGAGCAAGGTTTCCCCATATATATTGTAAAAATATGTGCCAAAGAGAGTTACATATTTAGAAATCATTAGGCAATTGAATGAGTCTGATAAAGAACATCTAAGATTGCAAGAGAAAGGGTCTTTCTTCCCCACTTCTATCAAGTTTTGTGACTTTTGGGACACTAATAAGGATGCTCTGGATCAAATTGATTCAGTGTTGATGGTCTATAGGATGGGGTTGGAGTAGCGAAGGGTATTTGACCCAAAAGGATTCATTAATAGAGTGAGGCTTGGCATCAAAAGGCCACAATTAGCACACCAAGTTTTGTTTGATGAAGATGTAGTAAGAGATTGTGCTAAAATGAAAGTTCATTTTTTAAGGAAAAGGTGAGAAGCAGTGATGGAGAGAGAAAGAATGAGGAAGAATTTGAATTCTGTATATCCTAGGGCATTTACAGATGAGAATGATCCAATAATACCATAAATTTTTTTCCAATGTAGATAATTTGATTGAAAGTGCTCCAATAGGTGAAGAGAGACCTGCATATGATCCAAGCAGTTCAGGCAGGACATATAGAAGAAGTGAATCACCTGATGCACCTCCAACCAAGAAAGTAAAAATCATTGACTTGGAGCATGAAGAGGAAGTAGATCTAATAGACTTGGAGGAGGAAATAAATGAACAAGAATAAGAAATCTCCCAATAGGTGAATTCACATGTGAGAATAAGGCCTTATGCCTCTCCTGGTAACAGAATGGCAAGGTCAATTTTTGGTCATCAAATAGATACAGAGGACATCAAAATACTTGCTTGCTCCCAATTCTTAGAAGATGATGCCTTTATTAACACCCCTGAATTCAAGGGATATGTATTGAAGGTGAGGAATGAAGAGTTTTAGAAGAAGGTAGAGGAAGCCAAGAGAGGAGATGATCTAGAAAAATATGAAGAGATAACTCAGAGGGTGTTGATTGAAGTAAGCCAAGATATCAGCAAGATCACCCCTAATGAGGGATGAACTTTAGTGGAGAAGAGTGGTTTGTTGTTGCCTCCTCACTGGACTTTGGCAGATGCAATTGCATTTGATACTGTCACAAGGAATGACACAGATGTCTCTAACAATCAAGTGGATAAGGCATTCTCTCTTGGAGGGTTTAATCCCAAATTTAGGACCCTGGCAATATGGGCATTAGCCCCAAATAATAATAAGCCAAGGGTTGGTCTAGGATAATTGATTGGAGATGTAATAATAAAGAGAATTTTAGACACTCCAGCTCCTCAAGCTATAAGCTTGAGTGTTCATACAACCCAATTTGTTGAGGTTGTCACAAATAAATTGCAAAGAGACTATGATGAACTTCTATTGAAGTATGGACAAGCCATGTTAGAATTAAATAAATGTAAGGAGCAGATGTTGTTAGCTCTAGGCACTTCTGCTCAGAGTGTTCCTGCTCTTGTGGAGACTACATAATCATTTCTAACAAACAGAGAGGCTCTACTCTTAGAGATTAAGGAGTTAAAGGATGAGAAAAAGAACACTGTCAAAGAAATGGCTACAAATCTGATCAATCATAGGTTATCAAAGATGACAACTAGGGTTTATGACACATGGATGTCTTATTCCAATTTGAAAACATCCTTGGACAAACATGAGACGGATAAGGAAATCATAAAAGACATGTAGAGTGTGGCTGTCAAGAACTGGAGAAATAAGGGAAGTTCACATATGTTTTGTTGCAAATATGGGCCTAACCGGTGTTGTCATTGATGTCAACATACTCCTATTGCATTGATGCCAAGGATTGGATGAGATGTGTGCTGAGGATATTGAGAAAATTAGTCCTATCAGAAATAAAGAAGAACAGTGAAGACAGTGAAGCTCTATGAAGTGAAGATCCCAGCTAAATGAAGATCAGAGAATGCACATCAAAGGGTTTGTAGATATGTGTCTAAAGGTGATCAAGTCAAGATTTGAGAGGTCCACATGAAATTGTGAAGGAGTTATGGTCATAAGAGTAAAACCAGTTCTGAAAACTATTAAGAGGTGATAGAGTGATAAAAATAGGTTGGGTAAGATCTGAAAATACAATATCATGTTCTGCAGGTCTCGTGGCATGTTTGGGAAGCCAATGTGAATTGACAAACTCAATTGGTTCATGGTTTAGAGGTCCACAAGAAATCCTTCTAATGTGACAGTGATGACTGGTTGTGTTCTTGAGGTTCCAAATGAAGATACAATTGATTACAATAAGCAGAAGTGGTGCAAATGTTCTTGGTGATTCAAGCAAGCTTGTGGGGGTCTCTAGATTGTGTCCAGTTTGTGTTGATAGTCCGCATTGAAGATTGAGCCCATAATTGAAGATTTGCATTTCAGGAATAGCATTCTTCCTAGTCTTGGCCGACCAAATGTTTTACACATGTTGCAGATGACTTTGAAGATGTCTTGCAAAGCATGACATGCTCCTCGAAGAAGATTGAGGTCCCATTTATGTGTGGTTGATAGTATAGTGATGCGCATGAAGTTTTTATAATAAGTCAAGTTGTAATTTTGTAATTGCTCTATAATAAATAAGTATATGTTGTGCCAACTTTGTTGATCATTCCAAAGTTGATGTCATGTATAAATAAGAGTTACAAAATCATTCAAAAGTGTGTGTGCGATGAGAAGGTGGTAGTGAAAAGAACCGAAAAGAAGAATAGAGAGGTTGAGCTTAATGGAACTAATTTAGGCATAGTGAAGATGCTAATCTCTAGTTCAAGTATGTAAAACTTATATTCTTTTGTAGACAATGTGTTTCCTGTATGCAGTGGGCCTCTTGTGAGCAGTGTGCTCGGGCAGTGATCCCTAATTGGCAAATGCCATTTGTTCTTCATATTCTTTTAACAGAGAATACAATCTTGGGTTAGTCACCCTATGGCTTTTCCCATAACCAGGTTTTCCACGTTAAAATCTTGGCGTTGTATGTGTTGAATCTATTTCTACTCTTGAATTTATGATTGGATCTTTGATATGTTATTAAATTGAAGAAGCTTTAAAGTTTATAAAAATAGAAGTTTGGTAACAACTGATTCACCCCCCCTCTCAGTTGTCTATCCTAAATCCAACAATTGGTATTAGAGCCAAGTTCCTCTAGAAGAAGCTTGACCGCTTGAGGAGATCTAGGATGTTGACCTACAAGAATGATAGTCCAAGGTTTGATGGAACAAACTTCACTGCCTAGAAGAACCACATGGAATGTCACTTACAATGCATGGGATATCAGTATTGGAACATGACCTCAACTAAATATGTTCCTCCAAGGAATGGCCCAACAACTATATATGAAGTCAAAGATGTAGAAAATAATCTTTGAGCTAAAGAAGCCCTACTGAATGCCTTGTCTGATACAGAGCTAACAAATGTTATGGGATTAAAGACTGCTTATGAAATTTGGACAAATCTTAAAAATATATATGGAGATAAGTATGTTAACTGTGCCAAGTTGCAAAGTCTAAAAGGAAAGTTTGAAAACCTTAGGATGAGTGAAGATGAGAACATCACTTTATATATGGCAAAAGCAAATGAGCTTGTATGTGGCATTAGATGTGCTGGTGGATTACTAGATGAAGATGAAATTGTTGCTACAGTTCTCAAATCTTTACCTCCTGCATATAAACACAAGGTCACTGCTATTGAGGAAATCATATCTTTAACAACTATCACAAGAGATCAATTGGTTAGTAAGATATTTGCATTTGAGTTGGCTAATTTTGGTGATGCACTTCCCAAGACTAAATCTGCTTTCAAAGCTAGTGCCTCTGCTAAAGGCAAATAGAGATATGATCCAGGGAAAGCTCCTCAAGAAAATCATCTTGGTATGAGAAAGCAAGAAAAGATCTGGAAGAGGATGAATTAGAAGCTGAACAACTTGAAGCTCTCATTGCAAAAAGACTGCCAAGAGGATCTGGTAAGTATGAAGGAAAATTACCTTTTAAATGCTTTTCCTGCAATAAGATTGGTCATTTTGCCTCAAGATGTCTGGAAAGGTTTACAAGGCCAAACCCTAATAGATCAAGGTTTTAGAAAAAGTGTTACTATGTTCAAGAAGATGATGATGGAGTAACAGATGATGAATCTGAGATAGGAAACAAATCTACCAAGTTACAAAGTCTGAAAGGAAAGTTTGAAAACCTCAGGATGAGTGAAGATGAGAACATCACTTTATATATGGCAAAAGTAAATGAGCTTGTATGTGGCATCAGATGTGTTGGTGGAGTACGAGATGAAGATGAAATTATTTCTAAAGTTCTCAAATCTTTAGCTCCTACATATAAACACAAGGTCATTGCTATTGAGGAAATAAGATCTTTAACAACTATCACAAGAGATCAATTGGTTAGTAAGATATCTGCATTTGAGTTGGCTGATTTTGGTGATGCACTTCCCAAGACTAAATCTACTTTCAAAGATAGTGCCTCTATTAAAGGAAAATAGAGATATGATCCAGGGGAAAGCTCCTCAAGAAAATCATCTTGGTATGAGAAAGCAAGAAAAGATCTGGCAGAGGATGAATTAGAAGTTGAACAACTTGAAGCTCTCATTGAAAAAAGACTACCAAGAGGATCCGGTAAGTATGAAGGAAAATTACCTTTTAAATGCTTTGCCTATAATAAGATTGGTCATTTTGCCTCAAGATGTCTAAAAAGGTATACAAGGCCAAACCCTAATAGATCAAGGTTTCAGAAATTGTGTTACTAGGTTTAAGAAGATGATGATGGAGTAACAAATGATGAATCTGAGATAGGAAACAAATTTGGAAGTGATTGGGTGTTTATTTCCATCAAGGAAGAAGATCCAATGCCTATTGAATCTACCAATCATAAGATGATCGAAAGTGCTCTGGCTTCTCAGGTTGAACAAAAGGATGAATGCTTTATTGACAGTGGTTTCTCTCACCATATGACTGGTGACAAGAGCAAGTTCTTAAGATTGGAAAGATATGAAGGTGGAGTTGTAAAGTTTGGAGATAATTCTGCTAGCAGAATTAGAGGCAGATGAACCATTTCCTTTGATGAAAAGAAAAAAACCAGTGATGTTCTGTATGTTAAAGGTCTGAAGCATAATCTTCTCAGTGTTGGATAGTCGGTCGATAAAGGCTATGATCGCTGATTCAAAAATGGAAAATGCATGATCTTTGAAAGCTTTAGAACTGAGATTGCATCTGGTACATATACAAAAGGTAACATCTTCCACTTGGTTGGTACTAGCAAAAGTTGTTTATTTGTTCAAATTGATCAGAGTTGGTTGTGGCATAGGAGAATGTGTCATGTAAATTTTGATAATATCATCAAGTTAAGCAATGATCAGGTTGTAAGAGATCTTCCAAGACTGGTGAAACCTACTAATAGTTTGTGCAAAGAATGTCAGTTGGGTAAGCAGAACAGAGTCACATTCAAAAGTAAGGAATAATCGTCAACTAGATTGTTAGACTTAGTACACACTAATCTCTATGGTCTAGCAAGAATCAGGAATCTGCAAGGAGATAGGTATTTCATGTTGTTGATTGATGACCACTCTCGAATGATGTGGGTAACTTTCTTGAAAGAGAAATCTGAAGCACTTGAGAAATTTAAAATATTCAAGGCTATGGTAGAAAATGAAACTAGCATAAACATAAAATGCCTCAAGTCTGATAGAGGTGGAGAATTCACATTCAGTGAGTTCATATCATTCTGTGAGGAACATGGAATAAAGAGACAATTATCTGCTCCAAGGACTCCATAGCAGAATGGTGTAGTGGAGAGAAAGAACTAGACCATCTAGGAAGCATCTAGAACCATGATGATGGAAGCAAATGTCCCTCAGATCTACTAGAGAGAAGATGTAAGCACTGTTGTCTATACTCTTAATTGAGTACAAATTAGAGGCAATACTGGTAAGACTCCTTATGAACTTTGGTTTGGAATCACTCCTATTGTAAAATATTTTAGAGTCTTTGGTAGTAAATGCTATATCAAAAGAGATGAAGACCTTGGAAAGTTTGATGCTAGAAGTGATGAAGGAATTTCTTGGGATATTCTACTCAAAGCAAAGCATACCAGTGTTATAACAAGAGATTGAGAAAGATTGTAGAAAGTGTTTGGAAAGTTTAATATTTTCATGATTGCCTTGATTATTGAAGTATTTGTTGATGATATCATTTTTAGAGGAAAAGATAGTATGTGCAAGACTTTTGCAAATCAAATGAAAAGTGAATTTGAGCTGTCTATGTTTAGGGAAATGAATTTCTTCTTGGGTCTACAAATCACTCAAACAAAGAAAGGAATCTTCATATCTCAGACCAAATATGTGAAAGAATTGTTGAAGAAATTTGGGATGGAAGATTCAAAGCCAATGAATACTCCCATGGCAATCAGATGTAAGCTAAGTAAAGATGATGAATATCCTAAGACTGATCAGAAAAAGTACAGGTCAATGATTGGAGGATTGCTCTACCTCACTCAAACTAGACCTAATATTATGAATGTTGTTGGTCTTGTTGCTAGATTCCAAGATGATCCTAGAGAGTCTAATGTCATGTCAATCAAAAGAATTCTTAGATATCTAAAGGGAATAGTTGAGTATGGATTATAGTATCCTAAGGATCATGATTTCTCTCTTCATGCTTATACTGATGTTGATTGGGCAGGTGATGTGGATGACTGGAAGAGTACCAGTGGTGGTGCATTCTTTTTGGGTAAAAGATTGGTTTCTTGGCTTAGCAAGAAACAAGAGGCAACATCTCTGTCCACTGCAGAAGAAGAATATATTGTAGCAGCAGGTAGTTGTACTCAAGTATTATGGATGAAGCAAATGCTAAGAGACATCAGAGTGGAGTATGAAGAACCTATCAAAATCTTCTGTGATAATTCAAGTGTAATAAACATATCAAAAAATTTGGTGTTGCATTCAAAGACAAAACATATATCCATCAAGTTTCACTTTTTGAGAGAACAAGTGAACAAGAATGAAGTCAGACTAGAGTTTGTGCCCTCAAAGGGTCAGATTGCAAATATTTTTACTAAACCTCTACCTACAAACTCTTTTGAGTATCTTAGGGAGAAGTTAGGGGTTATTACCCCTCTGGTTCTGAATTAAGGTGCACTGATGTGCATCAGTTCGGTGGATCCCACAATCATATCTTGTGATCCGGATTGGTGTAAGGAAGCTACTACTCATGGGGAGAAGTCAACATGATTCTGAAGTATGAGAAGTGGTTGCAGGTATGTGCACTTTGCCATTGATGTCAAAGGGGGAAAAAAGACATGTGAAAAACAAACAGTGGTTGCTGATCAAAGGGGGAGTAGTAAAGGAAGAGAAAACATATGAATGGTTGTTGTTGATAGGGGGAGCTATGTTAGTCAGTGAGGAGAAGTTCTTGTCTTGATGGTTAAAATAGTTTTTCACATCATATGTAGCCATCAATGACAAAGGGGGAGACTATTGCAAATATGGACCCAACTGGTGTTGTCATTGATGTCAACATACTCCTGTCGCATTGATGTCAAGGATTGGATGAGCTGTGTGCTGAGGATATTGAGAAAATTAGTCCTATCAGAAACAGAGAAGAACAGTGAAGACAATGGAGCTCTATGAAGTGAAGATCCCAGCTAGATGAAGATCAGAGAATGCGCATCAAAGGGTTTGTAGATATGTGTCTAAAGGTGATCTAGTCAAGATTTGAGAGGTCCACATGAAATTGTGAAGGAGTTATGGCCATAAGAGTAAAAATAGTTTTGGTAACTATTTAGAGGTGACAAAGTGACCAAAATAGGTCTGGTAAGATTTGGAAATATAATATCATGTTTTGCAGATCTGGTGGCATGTTTGGGAAGCCAATGTGAATTGACAACTCAATTGGTTCATGGTTTGGAGGTCCACAAGCAATCCTTATAATGTGACAGTGATGACTGGTTATGTTCTTGAGGTTTCAGATGAAGATGCGATTGATTATAGTAAGCATAAGTGGTGCAGATGTTCTTGGTGATTCAAGCAAGCTTGTGGGGGTCTCTACATTGTGTCCAGTTTGTGTTGATAGTCCGCATTCAAGATTGAGCCTGTAACTAAAGATTTACATTCCGAGAATAGTGTTCTTCCTAGTCTTGGTCGACTAGATGTTTTGCACATGTTGCGGATGACTTTCAAGATGTCTTGCAAAGCATGGTGTGCTCCTTGAAGAAGATTAAGGTCCTAGTTATGTGTGGTCGACAGTATAGTGATGCGCATGAAGTTTTTGTAATAAGTCAAGTTGTAATTTTGTAATTGCTCTGTAATAAAATAAGTATATGTTGCGCTGACTTTGTTGATCATTCCAAAGTCAATGTCATGTATAAATAAGAGTTGTGAAATCATTCAAAATAGTGTGTGCGATGAGAAGGTGGTAGTGAAGAGAACCGAAAAGCAGAGCAGAGGGGTTGAGCTTCATGGAATTGATTCAGGCATAGTGAAGATGCTAATCTCTAGTTCAAGTATGTAATACTTATATTCTTTTGTAGATAGTGTGTCTCCTATAGGCAGTGGGCCTCTTGTGAGTAGTGTGCTTGGGCAGTGAGCCCTAATTGGCAAGTGCCATTTGTTCTTCTTATTCTTTTAACAAAGAATTCAATATTGGTTTAGTCACCCCATGGTTTTTCCCTTAACCAGGTTTTCCACATTAAAATCTTGGTGTTGTATGTGTTGAATCTATTTCTGCTCTTGAATTCATGGATTATGATTGAATCTATGATATGTTATTAAATTGAAGAAGCTTTAAAGTTTATAAAAATAGAAGTTTGGTAACAACTGATTCACCCCCCCCCTCAGTTGTCTGTCCTAAATCCAACATGTTCAAGGTTTTCCTTGGATGCTCCAGTAGAAATAAAATTAATCCTAGATATGTTAATTTTATTAGAAGAGGTAGTGGCCTTTTAGCTAAAATTGGAAAAGGTTTTGAATGAGAAGAGACAATCAATTGATAATATAGATAAAAAGTTTATGCCAAGCATATTGGAGGATGATGGACAAATCAAAAGTTTAGATAAATGGAAGGCTAATTTTGAAAGTATTGCTAGCCAACTCATATCTTCCAGTTGTGTAGATGGTAACCCAAGCATGAAAATTTTAAGTTCTACACTTGATAAGTTGCATGTGCTAGAATTGAACTTTGAGATATTTTGTAAGGAATCAAAGATTTTATTGGATGCAAGGTATACAACACATAATGAAAAGATAGAAAAATTGATTCCTTTCCAATGGCCATTGGAGAAATCATGTGCATCCTGGATGGAGAAATATGGATAAATGTGTCTAGGATGAACAAGGATCCAATCATGTGATATGTTTTCTTCATCATTGGATAAATCATCTCCAATGGTTTTTTGTCATCTCCAAGATAAATTATATTTTGTCATTTCTCTTTCATATGTAATTTGAATTAGTTTCCCAATGCCTATGGGCGGTGGCTTGTAATGTAAGATTCTGTAACTAACATATGGTAATGAGTTTTTGAGTGAATGCTCTTGTGTCTATAAAAGAGCATGTTGTATTACTTAGTAATGTTGTTGGAAGATTTGGGAAACATTTGATAATGAAATACAGAGAAATTCTGAGAGGTTGCCCATACTTTTGAGTTGTAAGTTTCAGTTTCTTGCATTGTTGAATGTATTTTCTTTATAAGCATTTTTATCAGTTTCAGATTGCAATATATGAAAAATGCCTCTGAGCATGTGTTTCCATTAGTTGTCTCCTGTGTTTTTTGCATTTCTATTTTGAATGAAGATACTAAGGGTTTCTGAGTTCTTGGATATACATTTGTTACATTACATGTCTAGTTTGTTGCTTCTATTCAAGGAATAGATTAAAATGCTTTGAATCAGATATGGGGAGATGTGTTTTGCAATAAAGATATCAATAAGAAGAATTGTTGGAAATACCCATTCTTGAATTGTTCTCTGTAAGATAGAAATATAATAAATCATCTAAATCTGAATGTTTGTATTGTTTATGAGAAGTAATATGCATTGTAAGGAATTGACTCCAAAACCTAGGATTGGCACCTATCAGAGTTGGGTTTATTTTCACAAATTACCCATAATCAACAATCACACATATATGAAAAAAGAATAATTAATCCATTAGTTTTAGGAGTAAGGTTTAGTTTCATTTTCTCTAAGACATTTAGTGGAGTAATTACCAGAGCTAGCCAACTTTGAAGTGATTATAGAGTTTTGGTTGCATATAGGAGAACATATCTGCTTTAGGTGTCAACATCCGGTTAAATAAGGATTTGTCATATGGATATTGAAGTAAGGGAATACCCCCTAGGTCTAGCAGAACCTAATGTAAAGAGGAGAACAAGTAATTTTCTCCTATTCATTGGCCACTGACATGAGAATCCTGAGTATAAAAGATGGAAAATTTTTAGGGAAACTCAGACCATCAGTTGGGAACACCAAAAGATTGGTGACTCTACTGGCGAGTTGATTATAAAGGACCCAGAATTCAATTTGAAATCCCATTTGTGGGTGGTGACTTTGAATTTATATCCCAGCTGGTGATATTACAACTTGCATTCAAGGAAGAAGATCCTTGCAAAACCCCTTGTTTCAAAAACAACCAAAAATGATGTATAGGAAGAAGGGGAATAATCAGTCCAACCAAGAAGGGTCTCTAAATCCTCATACTAATGACACTATCCATATTGATATAAGGTCTTCTGAACAATATTTTTTAGCTACAAAAGGTAGTATCTAGGAGATCTATGACAAGAAACAAAGTGACAAGCCAAGGTTAGGATATGATATCTTTCAAGAATGTCCTTTCATGAATCCACTTGATAGGCTTGAAGGTATAGAACCACTAAGGGATACAAATAATTCCAATATGATTAGACAATCTTCGTCAATGCCAAAAGAGGATGCGTTGTTAGAAGAATTCAGGAACCTTAGGACTAATATTGAGTACTTGGAAGCTGTGAAAATAAGGGATGAGATGAGACTTAGGGTTGAGGCTTTAAGAACTACTTATCAGAATGTAATTCCAACTATAAATAATGCAAACATAGTTGGTAATCAATAGGTCAACATTATCCCAAACTGGCAAAATAATTAGGATATACTGGGTAATAATCAAGGGCCTGATCAACATGTAAATCAGAATTGCAAAACAATCAAAGGTAGAATGCCAATAATAATAGAGCACCTCAGAACAATGTAAGAAATCAAAATGCACATGTCCATTGTAATGTGAATTGGAATGCTAATAATGCAAACCAAAACCAGAATGCATTTGGTAGGAGGCCTATGCAAGTGGAAAGATATAGGTAGTAGATTTTACTAGTATCCCTGGGTACCCTAACCCTATTGATAATGACATCAAGACTAAATTGCCCAAGTTTTCAGGTAATTATGTAGTATCTGGTGAGGATCATTTGAAAGATTTTCTAAATTTAATGGATAATTTTGAAGTTGAACATGAGGATGTTTTCATGAAGTTGTTCATACAATCTCTAGTAGTAGAGGCTAGGGAATGGTATAGGAATTTGCCTGATCAGAGTATTTCATCGTGGGATGTGTAACATTAGAAAATGTCCCCTTAGGGGCTTTTCCCTCATAAGGTTTAGCTCTCGGGTCTTTAGTATGCATTGAGGACATTTTATTTCATATTTTAGCATCCCGATGGAATGAGACCTAGGTTTCATGGAAAATGGGACCTAGGAGGACCCCTTGAGCTATACCCTACCTAAAATAGGGGGAAGGACTTGGGCACTTGCGCCCTAGTCTTTCCCTGTTTTAGGGCAGCCCCAATTTTTGGGTGTCAGTTTATGACTGTTAGTTGGTTCTTTTGCCGACACGGTAAAGGTTGATTTTTAAAATCTTGGCAGGAATGCTTGTATGTGCATATATAAGCATGTTTAGGCATTCATTTGTAAACTAGATGATTACTAGCAAGCTATTATGTTCTCAAGGTGATTCAAGGCTTTCTATTGTGTTTCAAGAGTAGACTTGTATGTTTTGTGTGTTGATATTTGTAGATTTAAGCATTAATTTCCTCATGGCATGAAGAGCATCTTCCTCTGTGAGAGCTTCACTACAAGGTGACATATCATTGTGGTTTTATCATTGATTCCTTTGGTTTTTGCCTCTGCCTCACAAGGGTATGTACTCTTTGTTTGACAATGGTGTTCAGAGACTTAAGTGCCCTCTGGGGTTTGACTGAGGCAAACCTCTAAACACCACAACCCCCAAACCAAGTCTTTGTGATTGCAAGTTACAGGTGTCGCATCTGGAAAAAGTGGAGTTGCAAGAAGGCTTGGCAGGAATCAAGGATTCAAGATTTGAAGAAAATTTAGACAAAGGAACACTTACATGACTAGGGCACCTGCAACAGTGTCCTCCGCATATAGATTTCAAGAAACAAAAGTTACATGGCTGATCAGTGTTGGAAGGAGGTCCAAATTCCCCCAAAAACTAGGTACCTTGGACTTGGGCACCCTCACCATAGTCCCTGACTATTCCACCATAGAACTCTGAAAATAGGTATTTTGTGATTTGTTATTTTACTCTTGTCTGCAAGAGCTTTTTCCATCTTTCGTCAATTTGTTGCCGTATTTGCATAATTAGGGTTCTAATGGTTAATTAGACATAAGAGAAGGAAAAATTGATAATTAATTCTCTAATCCAAGTTTCCCTACATCTGTAAGTGACCTAGGGTATGATAGTGCTTGCCACTCGACCCTAGATCCTTCAATGTATAGTGGAGAGGCGGATTTAAACATATAAACATTAAAAACATTGACAAATCTAATTTTCCACTAAACATTTTGGTGAACCTATGTTTTTGGACTTAAATTGCAACTTGTTGAGTTTGTTTCTTCATATTTGGATTGACTTCATTCATTCATATAGTCATTCATTTTATTGCATTGAGAAAAATTTTTAAAAAAATGAAAATTTGGAAAAATACAAAAAAAAAGAATTGCATTGTTTGGCTTACTAAATTGCATCAATTCTTCCTAAATTTTACTAATTCATGATTTTTGCATCCGATCTGATATAAACTATAAAAAAATCCAAAAAAATCAGAAATTTGCATTGCATTTTCATCATGTAATTGCTAGGGTTTTGTAGAAATATTGACAATTTTATATAACCTAGTAATTCCAAAATCTAGGGTTTGTAGGCAAAATCTTTTATCAGATTTTTATACTAATTTTAGAGGTTAATTCAAATTTTAATTTGGCTTTAGTCTTGAATTTAAGTGTGAATTTATATTTAGATTTAAAATATTTGCATTTTTGCATAGAAAATTTTAACAAAAAACTAGCAATTTTGATGCATTTTCATTAAATTTGCATGGGCATTTTGCATGTTAAGGCTTGAAAATCATTTTAAGATCTGAGAGTAAGTCAATTTCATCATAAATCAAACTTCAAATCATTCACATAGAATTTTGTCTCAAGATCTCAAACCTAGGGCTTCAAAAACAACAAGTTTCACTAAAATTGGCCTTATTGGTTCTCTAAACTTGCACTATATGTGTGTTAAGAAGGATATTTTTGTATTAATTTTCTTTTATTAGGGTATTCATTTGATGCTCCTCATAAAAATCTTCACAACACCCTTTTAACAGGCTCTTGTAGTGAAAATTCAATGAAAAACTACACATTTTGGCTATTTTTGCCCTAGGGTTTGACCTAGTTCACACTCCAAGCGTGTTGTGATCAAATTTTATGGATTTAGGTGACTTATATTATTTATATTATTTTATTTACCTCCTAAAATTCATTACAACACCTCCTTTGCTAGGTCTTGGAATTGAAAAACTGTGAAAAATAGCCTATTTTTGCTATATTTTCACTAGGGTTTTACCTTAAGTGGCACTAAAAGTGTGTTGTGTTGGATATTTTGGACTTAGTGGCTGTTATTACTGATATTATTTGCTTTTCATCATCATTTTTCTCACAACACCCTTTGTTATGCTCTTTTGCATTGAGTTTTGGTAAGAAAATTGCCTATTTTGACATATTTTCACTATATTCTGACTTGGCATTAACTTGAAATCGCATCAAGAGTGTGTTGAGAAGGATAATTTTTCTGTTTTGGACTAATATTAGACATATAACTTTCTGCCCTTAATTTAAATCCTTACAACACCCTCTGGTTTATTCATTTGCATTGGAAAAAGTACAAAAATCAAGCATTTTAAGATCATTTTTGCATATAGTTTGCACTTGTCTTTTGCATATTCTTGGAAAATTGTTAAAATCTTATTTTGCATTTTATTATGGCATCTTCATTTTATTCATCTCTGAAATCTTTCCATGAGTATATCCTAGATTTTGAAAATTTCTCTAATTTCACTAATGAGAATCCTCATGTTCTAGAGCACATAGTTTCTGCAAGTGGTATTGTTGCTTCTATATGTTCTACATGTGAGCTGCAATTACTTTGTTATACACATGATTTTAATAGCTTCACACTATTCATGGGATCATATGATGTAGACCATCTAGGACAGCAGTAGCATGATTATAACTTCACATACAAAGATCTCTCAAGACAGCCTTCAACACCATCTCCAACTTGCTCTTAATACTCACACAATGAAGGAGGACTCCAAGACACCTTCCAAGATGCCAACTCCATCAAGGTTCCATCTAGATTTCTTGCCAAATCACTATACAGTCTGTAGGACAGCAACAGCCTAATTCTGCCTTCTCAAGACAGACACAACCTTATTAATCCACTAATAAACAGTCACACTATCTCCTTGGAGAAGTCTCCCTCTATGAAAACTCAAATTCTTTGTAACCTACCAATCCATAACATGCACACATACCAATATCTTTATTAGTAAAGCAATAACATGATGATCAAATCCATTACCTTCTTGATGTGATTGCTGTCCTCTCCTAACACATGGTTCTGCAGAGGTTTCTCCCATGCCCACACTCACCATACACCATTCCTCTATCCTGTAATCTTCACAAGGATGTGAGCCAACTATCATACATCTCATTCCATTAATCACAAATGGAGAAGATCAATGAAAAGAAAGAATACCCATCGGTTTGCTCAAAGATACCCTACTCAAGATTTTAAGACTCTTTCAAATAAAGGAGGAATGCAGGGATACACAAGGGTGTCAAGGGCCCAAACAAGTTGCAAGTGATAGGTAGTTCAACCACCTAAACATCCTAATTGTGACAGCAATTCTGGAAAAAAATAGTTTTAGGGAAATCACCCATATCTCCCACCCAGATCATCATCAAGATCCCAAACTAGTCTCAAATCAAAGGTACTTCAAAGTACTTTCCATCCATCATTGGTTTGGGCAATAACAAATCTGTACAATTGCGGGTACTGTAGCAAAAAGAGTGAATAAAATAGAAAAAAAGTAGAAAAAATAGTTTTTGGTAAAACAGCGATATCTTTCACCCAGATCATTTTCAAGACACCAAACTAGACTCAAATCAAAGGTATTTCAAAGCTCTTTCCATCCATTACAAGCTTGGGCAATAATATATATGTACAGTTGCATGTATGGCTGGTGAATAGTAACAGAAAACACAGAAAATCAGAAAAAACACATAATAGCAAAAAAATGGTTCTTCTTGTTGTTTCTCTCAAATCTATTCAATGTCTTTGCACAATATAATCTTTCTTGGCTTAATACAAGCCTTCTACAATGCAAAAATGTTTTGGCATTCAAAAACCATCGATTTCTTTCTTATTTTTTTTCTGATTTCTAACTGTTGTTTCTTTGAAACTATTTTTAGAAACTTGGTTTTGAAACTGCCCACCGATTGCTTTTTCCTTTCTAAACATAAGGTTTAACTTATGACAAGGTTTTAAACACCTTTCCAACCTTTACATGCCATTATAGGCTAATAAACATGGAGAATATTAAATGACTATCCTATACAAATATTAAAATTTAATGACTCTTGTAAACTACCTAAGACAACATGGCTGTCCTAACTAGGACCTACAACATAACAAAAGATTCTTTCGACATTGGGACATAGTCCATTACAAGAATGGAATTAAGCCTTATTACAACATGAAAAAGACCTTATTGACCCAAATAAGACAACTTGAAAATCAAGTAGAATCTCGACATTTTGGTGCTCCTGCACCATACTCCCCGACATGATGAAAACTCTTGTCCCAAGAGTTAGGGGATCTGCTCCAACCAATCTTCCATCTCGATGGAATGTTCCTCAAACTAGGAAACATGAACTCTCCCAAAGTTATCTTTCTCTGTCTCCAACCTGCATGACTCCTGTAAATAGTGTTAGAAACATAAAACCTGTTGTGGTGTCCTTGCCTAGGACCTTGCTGCTGCAATGCTTCAGGTCTTCTCCACAGGAGGTTCTGATTCATTCCTCCTTGGATTCTCTGCTATTTGTTTTCCTTCTTCTGGCTCCTTATAGGACACTCAATGTCTCCTACCTTAACATAACTCAAGTCCCAAGTCTACTGTTCTCTAGGACTATCATCCACCTTCTTGTGTTACATCTATGTCGGCTATGTGCAATCACCCTAAACCTGCACATTCAACTTCAATTTCTCTCCAAAGCAAATTGTAACCTATTTATTCTTCTCCTCACAAGGTAAAGGAATCAATTTGAACTTCTTGCCATCTTTGTGCACTACATAGGTATTAGTATACCCATCATGAATTGTCCTTCTCGAATACTGCCATGGTCTGCCCAGGATTACATGCCCACATGTCATAGGAATAACATCACACAAAACATAGTCCTGATATGGACCAATTGTGAAATCAACATAAGCCTTCTTAGTGACCATTACCTGTTGCTCTTGACTCACCCAAGTGACATGGTAAGGACTGGGATGATCAAAAGTCTTTAACCCCAACTTATTCACCATTTCCCAAGAAACTAAGTTATCATGAGAACCTGAATCTACAATCAACTGGCATATCTTTCCATGGCTCAAACAATTAGTTCTGAAAATAGATACCTATGGTGGTTGCTACATCTTACCTCTTTCCACCATGAGCATCTCTCCATCCATCATTGGAGAGGCTGACGACATCTCTGGTTCTTCTAGGTTCTCCTCCTCTTGTGCCAAGTGAACTCTTTTATCCTTGGTCTTGTCAACACCATCCTTCTTAGGACAGTTGAAAGATGTGTGTCCCACCTCATTACAGTGATAACATCTACCTGTGAACACTTCTCTTCCTGATCCAAATCTACCTCCACCACTATGTCCACCTCTCTGTTCTGTAGACAACTCATTACCCTTCTCATTGTTGTTCTGAACTTCATTAGTAGGTTTGCCCCTACCTCTGTTTCCTCTTCCATAACCTCCTGGCCTTTCTTGCTTCCTCTTCACTCTCTCTTTAGCCCTGATGGCTAACTAAAAACACTCTCCAAGTGTTTTTGGTACTGCTAACCCAATCTCATCCTGCAAGTTATACCTAAGCCCGTTAAGGTACCTTGCCACTTTCTCTTCTTCATCTTCCAGCCCACCTCTAATACTAAGCTTATGAAATTGCTCAGTATAGGACATAACATCCATGTCCTTTTGCTTCAGATTCTATCTCATCCTCTTTGTCTAAATGGAGTAATCAGATGGAAGGAATTGGTCTTTCATCGTGTCGTTCATCCTACTCCAAGAAGTGATTTTTGATGCACCTCTAGCCATTCTCTCTGTCTGCACACTACTCCACTAGGTAAGTGCTGTTCCTCTTAGTTTTGTCTTTGCAAACTTGATCTTTTTCTCATCACTCATCTCCTCATACTCAAAAAATTTTTCCAGGGCATCTATCCACCCTAACACTTCTTCACTATCCATCTTCCCCTGATAGATAGGTAGTTCTATGTTTGCCTTAGTTCTACTTCCTTGGACTGCCTTCAACAATCTTACAAACTTCTTTTCTTCAGCATCTAACTCATCCTCAGGAGGATTCTCATCTGCATCTTCATCTCCTTCTAACTCATTTTGTTCATCCCCTCTAGGTTTCTTCTCTAATGCTTCCAATCTAGCCAAGATTGTTGCATTTTCTCTTCTTACTTGCCTCAGCTCTCTATCTCTGGCAGCATCCTGTTCTCTTCTGTCCCTAAGCTCTTTCTCTCTTGCCTCTAAGGCTTCTCTCAACTCAGCATTCTCTCTTACCATCTAGTTCTTTGGAGGCATCTTCACAACTCTCTCACAAACCTTATCTTCTTCACAAGATCCATAACACCTTCAAGGATCTACTAGCTAGCTCTGATACCAAAAATGATGCAGAGCATCTAGGACAACAGTAGCATGATTATAACTTCACATACAAAGATCTCTCAAGACAGCCTTCAACACCATCTCCAACTTGCTCTTAATATTCACACAATGAAGGAGGACTCCAAGATGCCAACTCCATCAAGGTTCCATCTAGATTTCTTGCCAAATCACTATACAGTCTGTAGGACAGCAACAACCTAATTTTGTCTTCTCAAGATAGACACAACCTTATTAATCCACTAATAAACAGTCACACTATCTCCTTGGAGTAGTCTCCCTCTATGAAAACTCAATTTCTTTGTAACCTACCAATCCATAACATGCACACATACCAATATCTTCATTAGTAAAGCAATAACATGATGATCAAATCCATTACCTTCTTGATGTGATTGCTGTCCTCTCCTAACACATGGTTCTGCAGAGATTTCTCCCATGCCCACATGCACCGTACACCATTCCTCTATCCTGTAATCTTCACAAGGATGTGAGCCAACTATCATACATCTCATTCCATTAATCACAAATGGAGAAGATCAATGAAAAGAAAGAATACCCATCGGTTTGCTCAAAGATACCCTACTCAAGATTTTAAGACTCTTTCAAATAAAGGAGGAATACAGGGATACACAAGGGTGTCAAGGGCCCAAACAAGTTGCAAGTGATAGGTAGTTCAACCACCTAAACATCCATCATAAATACCAACTACTCCTCAGCCGTACTAGTACGGATCAAGGTAGAAAACAACAAATTTCTAACTGTGACATCAATTCTGGAAAAAAATAGTTTTAGGGAAATCACCCATATCTCCCACCCAGATCATCATCAAGATCCCAAACTAGTCTCAAATCAAAGGTACTTCAAAGTACTTTCCATCCATCATTGGTTTGAGCAATAACAAATCTGTACAATTGTGGGTACTGTAGCAAAAAGAGTGAAAAAAATAGAAAAAAAGAAGAAAAAATAGTTTTTGGTAAAACAGCAATATCTTTCACCCAGATCATTTTCAAGACACCAAACCAGACTCAAATCAAAGGTATTTCAAATCTCTTTCCATCCATTACAAGCTTGGGCAATAATACATCCGTACAGTTGCATGTATGGCTGGTGAACAGTAACAGAAAACACAGAAAATCAGAAAAAACACAGAACAGCAAAAAAACGGTTCTTCTTGTTGTTTCTCTCAAATCTATTCAATGTCTTTGCACAATATAATCTTTCTTGGTTTAATACAAGCCTTCTACAATGTAGAAACATTTTTGCATTCAAAAACCATCAATTTCTTTCTTGTTTTTTTTTAATTTCTAACTGCTGTTTCTTTGAAACTGTTTTTAGAAACTTGGTTTTGAAACTGCCCACCGATTGCTTTTTCCTTTCTAAACATAAGGTTTAACTTATGACAAGGTTTTAAACACCTTTCCAACCTTGACATGCCATTATAGGCTAATAAACATGGAGAATATTAAATGACTATCCTATACAAATATTAAAATTTAATGACTCTTGTAAACTACCTAAGACAACATGGCTGTCCTAACTAGGACCTACAACATAACAAAAGATTCTTTCGACATTGGGACATAGTCCATTACAAGAATGGCATTAAGCCTTATTACAACATGAAAAAGACCTTATTGAACCAAATAAGACAACTTGAAAATCAAGTAGAATCTCGACATTTTGGTGCTCCTGCACCAGCATATCCTTTGATCTTAGAAGATTTAACTAAATTCATCTCTAGGAATACTCATGAAAATGTTGATAATGATTCCATAGAGCATTCAAGAACCTTAGATGAGAAGACTAGGGATAGCTTTAGTAATTCCATTGCTCTCTCTGGCCAATATGAAGCATTAGTGAATGAAGAGTTCCCTCTAACAAAGATCATTCCTTGGGTAGAATATGAGCATTCATTTAACAATAATCAAATTCCTACCTCTGTTGATCATCCCACCAACCTTCTTCCTTTAGTTGATTGTCCACATACCTTGGATTTCACTAAGGAAGAGAAGACCTTTAATGTCCCTCATTTGTTTGATTATTCAAGTCATTTGGACATCACTAAGGATGTAGCACTAGTGGATGAGGAAAAGTCTCTCACATTAACTCCTTCAAGGATGGATGTTGAGATCACTCAAAATAATTTGCTTCTCCCACCACCTAAGAGGATAGTGAGTATGTGTAATAATGAACTTCAACAAGTAAACATTCCACCTAACATTGAGTCAAACCAAGAAGCATTTAAGAATGAACAAAATAATAATTACAAAAACTTGGTAATGGTACCTTATGTTTGCAATTGGAAAGAGAATGATTTTTTATGACTTCTAGCATGAAGACCCTACAAGTAAGTATCTCTAACCTTTTATCTCTCTCATGATGTACTTCTCCTGTGATGTGTTATATGTTGGTTAGGCCTCCTAGGATGACCTCGGATTCTCCCGTAAGGTTCAGGATACCAGGAGACCGCCTCTATTGTTACCTTCTATTTGTATCATCATTCTTCTAAATTACCCTCTCTCTGATTTCATTGTTGTGTGTTGTGTCTTACAGACATAACATCGTGGTTGGTGACCTGGGGGAACCCTCCTACATGACTATCCCTAAGACACTTTTTTCTCCTCTCTTATTTATTATTTCCCTTCCTCTAGTGTTTCCACCTAGCAGGTGGATGACGATAAACATTTATACTGATGCGGACCTAGTGTCCCTTTCGAGAGCAATAGAAAATTGGACTTAGTTCCTAATATGATGATGGAGTTATATATTTTATCTGACACTTGTCTAGTGGAAGAACTCATGCTTTCCATATAGTGAATTTGATGATATTTCTGTCGCATTTACAAATCTTAACAATACTGCTGCTCTATGCACCTTTGTTTGCCTTTGAATCTAGCCTTGGAAGTACTCGATTCGGAGAGCTTTGTGATATAGCCCCATGGTTATCCTTAAACTCCAGATTCATTGTATAACCTTGGCTCTTTGTGTGGTTAATCATATGCATTGATGTTGATGTTTATCATGATTTTGTAGACACTAACATGTTTCTTGCATGGATGTGTTTATGGGAATATTTGGCAATCGTAAAGTACATGTCACCTCTAGGGGGCATGGACTTTGTAAAAGTCGGTGTTCCCTTGTGTGTTTTCTTCCTACCTTAACGTGCTTGATATCGATACCTGATATCAACCACCTTAAGGTGGGGGCATACATAAGGTAAGCTGTCTGTTATAGATGTTAGCAATGTGCTTGTCCTCAGGTGCAGACTAGTGTGATGAGTACTTCCCACATCCTGAGTTTGTTTGCAATCAATCAATTTATCTTAAAATCTATTGCGTATACCTCCTTTTCACCATAAGGCATCTCTGTGATGCGGGTGGGGTTATATAATTTTGAGCTCATACCTCCTTTTCACCATAAGGCATCTTCGTGATGTAGGTGGGGTGGTATGCCATGCTTCCTTTTCACTGTAAGGTGTCTCTGTGACGTGGGTGGGGTTGCATTGTCAAAAGTCCTTTGCGGAGGTGAGTAGTTATGTGACTAACTCAACCCTTAAGCATGTCTTCGGTGATTGTTGTGGTGAAGCTCAATTGTCAGTGTGTGTTTGTAATGTGCCTGAGATGGTGTTGGACCTAGAAATAGGTACACTCCATCGCTTGTCTGCCGTGTTGTCTCTATGTCTTCAAAGTGTGTGTATTTGGGGTGCTTTCTTTGTTTGGCATGTCTGTTGTCCATATGCATCCTACATTTTGAGAGGTTTTGCATGTCTTGCGTGTGTGTTGCCCCATATATACAAAGACCTGTGCAATGAGTGCATCATGTATTATGGGAGGTTTGTTTACTTTCCAGTACTTGCATCTGCATTTCATATATATGAGAAAAAAGAAAAGAAAAGATATCATTTCTATCTTCCATGCATTAATGTGTCTTCTATGCATTGATTGTCTTCTCCATGTTCTGTGTGACTATAACTGTCTTCTCCATGTTTTGTGTACCTGATGTTGTCTTCTATGTGATTGGCATGTCTTCTCTATGCTTGATGTGTTTTCTGTGTTTGTGACCTTACTTTAATGCATGTATTGGACTCGCTTTTATACATACGTTAAAGTGAGGGCTAAATGTAACGTCAAAAAATGTCCCCTTGGGGGCTTTTCCCTCATAAGGTTTAGCTCCCAGGTCTTTAGTATGTATTTAGGATATTTTAGTTCATATTTTAGCATCCCGATGGAATGAGACCTGGGTTTCATGGCAAATGGGACCTAGGAGGACCCCTTGAGCTATACCATGCCTAAAATAGGGGGGAAGGACTTGGGTGCCTGCACCCTAGTCCTGTCCTATTTTAGGGTAGTCCCAATTTCTAGGTGTCAGCTTATGACCTTTAGTTGGTTCTTTTGCTGACACGGTAAAATTTGATTTTTAAAATCTTGGCGAGAATGCTTATAGGTGCATATATAAGCATGGTTCGGCATTCATTTGTAAACTAGATGATTACTAGCAAGCTATTGTGTTCTCAAGGTGATTCAAGTCTTTCTATTGTGTTGCAAGAGTAGACTTGTATGTTTTGTGTTGATATTTGCATATTTGAGCATCAATTTCTTTATGGCATGAAGAGCATCTTTCTCCATGAGAGCTTCACTACAAGGTGACATATCATTGTGTTTTTATCATTGATTCCTTTGGTTTTTACCTCTGCCTCACAAGGGCATGCACTCTTTGTCTAACAACGGTGTTTGGAGACTTAAGTGTCCTCTGAGGTTTGACTGAGGCAAACCTCTAAACACAACAACCCCCAAACCAAGTCTTGTGATTGTAGGTTACATGTGTCGCATCTGGATAAAGTGGAGTTGCAAGAAGGCTTGGAAGGCATCAATGATTCAAGACTTGAAGAAAAGTCAAACAAAGGAGTACTTCTAGGACTAGGGCACCCACAACAGTGTCCTCTGCAGATAGATTTTAGGAAACAGAAGTTACAGGGCTGATCAATGTCGAAAGGAGGTCCAGATTCCCCAAAAATGTAGGTAACTTAGACTTGGGCGCCCACACCATAGTCCCCAATTGTTCTACCTCAGAACCTCAAAAATAGGTATTCTATGATTTGTTATTTTACTCGTGTTTGCAAGAGCTTTTTCCGTCTTTCATCAATTTGTTGTCGTATTTGCATAATTAGGGTTTTAATGGTTAATTAGACATAAGAGAAGGAAAATTTGATAATTAATTCCCTAATTAAGTTTTCCTACATCTGTAAGTGACCTAGGGTATGATAGTGCTCGCCACTCGACCCTAGATCCTTTAATGTATATTGGAGGGGCTGATTTAAACATCTAAACATTAAAACATTGACAAATCCAATTTTCCACTAAACATGATGATTTCATGCGGATCTTTAGAGAACAGTATGGAGATAAGACTGACCCTAGCTTCATTATAGATGAATTCACTAGTATAACTAAAGGGTCAAATGAGCTTGTTCCTAATTTTAATGCAAGGTTTACCAGTGTACTGAATAAACCTATGTGCATGGTTTTGTACACAAATGCCTTTGATGATGAAATAACATATGAATTGAGAAACAAGAGTCCAACTAGTTTGAGAGATGCTTTCAGGATTGTAACCAATATTGAAAATAATAGGAAAGCATTTGGCAAAGGAAATGGGAGGGATGATGTTAAAATATTACAAAATCCAAACAATAGAGCTCAGAATACTCAGAGTAATGCTTCTACATCTCAGGACAAGTTGGACATGGTGACAAATTGTTTTAGGGACCTAAGTTATAAACTTGCAAGAACAGAGAAGGGACTGGGCCCTGAAAAGCCAATTATCAAAGACAAGAAAAAAGACCACAGTTGCATGATATGCCATACAATACAAACTGGCACAATGGTAAGCCCATCTTGAATAATAATAATAATAAAAAAAAATCTCAGTATGGTAAGGAAACTCCTGATCTATTAAAGAAAAATGTCAATGTTGTTGAGGATACTCCTTGGTGTATGGTGTGTCAAATGCCTCATTCATCATCATAGTGTATGATTACGAGTAGTCATTCCATAATGATGCTTGCAATGAATGTAATGAATCCCACTATGCTGAAAATGACAATGTTAATATGCTTTTTACTAGTGGGAATTATTCTTCTTCTAATGAGGTTGACGCAGATACAAATGTGGTTGAAAAGAGGTATCATAAGGAGGAAGTTTTTTAGTAGATTTTTTCAGATGAAGAGGATGAAGATCAGTAGGTTTATGCCCAGGATTCACACATTCCAAATATAAATTTAAGGAGACCTTCCAATGAGGAGATTAGAACCCTAATAGCTGCTGCATTGGCTCAAGTCAAGAGCAATTATAATCTTAGGAGCAGGGATCAAACTGGTGATTTTGGTCAACCAAGAAGCATATTTGTGAAGCAGCCTCAGAATAATTCAAAAGGGTTTGAGACATAGAAGAAATAGAATAATGATAGTAGGAAGGACTCTAAGGAAAATTCAAGTCATAATGCCAAAAGTTCATACAATAAGGCAACTCAGAATGAGGATAAAATTAAAAGTTCCAGTGGGGTAAGTAATAGTTAATATACCACAGGTACCAAAGATGGACATACTGATGAAAGAAATAGAAATATGGGTCAGAGTATAGCTGTTATACAAAATTATGTCCCATTTGACATTACTCAGGCATTATCTCAAATGAAGGTTTATGTCCCATTACTTGAGATGTTGAAAATTGAAGAATACAAGAATAAAGCATTGTCTTTGATTTCAGGGATACCTGATTAGGCAGATCAAGCTGCCAAGGATCGTGGCAAAGGTCAAGAGAAGGATGTTGATGAAGAAGAGATTCTGGAAGTGTATTTAGGAACAACCCTGAAAAAATGTCCATCATAGGTAGAGCCATTCTATGTGTCTCTCATCATCAATGGAATGGTAATAAGGAACTGTATGCTTGATTCAGGTGCATCCAAAAACATCATACCTTTGGCTGTCATGGAACAAGATGGATTGAAAATAGATAAGGTGTGTGGTAAGTGCTTTTCTATGGATGCTAGGGAGGTACTAGTTATTGGAATCATGAAGAATGTAAACTTCATGCTTGCTTCTTATCCTGAAAAAACTTACACTATGAGTATAAATGTGGTTGACATCAAGCCACAATATGGGATATTATTGTCAAGGAGGTGGGAAACACTGATTGGAGGAAGTATGCGATTAGATTTGTCATATGCTATGATTCCTATGAATGGAGGGATGTTAAACTAAATAGGGAGGAAAGGGCACTGGATACAATTGAAGGGTCTAAGTCAACTGATTAGGCATGTTTTGTTGATACTAATTGTGACAACTTTCAGGTGGTGCCTTGTAACCAAAATACAAAGAAGAAGGAACCCATAGATGATGAACTAGAAAGATTGAAGGATCAAGAAGGGCTCTGGTCTATGTATTTTGATGGTGCATGTTCAAAGGAGGGCTCTAGTGTTGGATTAGTGTTTGTTTCCCCTACTAGTAAGATATTTAAATTTTCTTTCCTTCTGAAATTTGGGTGAACAAATAACATTGCATAATATGAGGCTCTTCTTCTCAGTCTAAATGTTGCAATTAAACATGGGATCAAGTTACTGAAGGTGTTTGGTGATTTAGAATTAATTGTTTCACAAGTAAGAGGAAAGTATGCTTCTAAAAACAAGAGGTTGAAATGATATAAGCATGCAGTTTGGGATAGTGTGGAATTGTTTGATGCTTTTTCTATAAATTGGGTAGAAAGGTCTAGGAATGTTTTGGCAGACTTCCTAGCTAATGTTGCAATTAGGCCAGATGACACTACATTAGTAGACAGTACACATGTTGAGGGCAAAGTTAGATCTATAGTCCCAAATAACATATATAGCTGGCAAGTTCTTGAAGATGACAAGGACCTATTGAGATTTTTATATTGCATTGATGAGTATGAAAATCAGGAAATACACTTTTAGAATTTTGTGGAAGTTACATATGGAAAGGAAACCTTATATGGAAAAGAGATCATATAGCTTAAGACAAATAAGATTCCAAAAGGGATGGTAGCTTTGGAAAGATCATTTGATAACAGAGATCAGTTTGTTACTAATACTTTTTCCACAAGTAAACAAGATTTGGAAGAAATAAACTTGGGTACACATATTGGTCCAAAGAAAGTCTACATGGGGAAGCAGCTTAAGCCACACATAAAGGGAATATTGATTGCATTGATGAGGAAATATAAGCATGTCTTTGCGTGGTCGTATGATGATCTCAAGGCCTACAGAGAGGATCTTTTTTAGCATGAGATTCCTTTGAAGCCTAGGGCTAAGCCATTTAGATAGAAGCAAAGGCCCATCAATCCTACTCTGGCCCCAAAGATACAATAAGAGCTTATGAAGCTCATAGATGGTGGAATCATAAAGCCCATAAGGCACTCTACTTGGGTGTCAAATCTAGTCCTAGTCAGAAAGAAGAACAGAGACATTAGATTGTGTTTGGATTTTAGAAAATTGAATGTATCATCCTTGAAGGATAATTATCCACTACCCAGCATGGAGACTATGCTCCAGAAAGTGATAGGATGTGAACTTTTATCCATGATGGATGGGTTTTCTAGCTACAACCAGGTGAAGGTAAAGGAACCAGAACAGTACAAGGTTGCCTTCACAACTCCATGGGGGACATATGTGTATGTGAGGATGCCATTTGGACTAACAAACATTGGGGCAAAATTTTAGAGAGCCATGGATGTAGCATTTGCAGGACTAATTGATTCAATATTAGTGGTGTATTGGGATGATTTGACTGCTTATTCTAAAAAGGAGGACCAACATTGTATGCACTTGGGGAAGATTTTTATCAAAGCACTGGAATATGGCATTTCATTGAACCCTAAGAAATATGCCTTTGGAGTGACTGAGGGAAAACTTTTAGGGCATATAGTGTCCAAGGATGGAGTTAGAATTGATCCAAAAAGGGTTGTTGCAATTGATAGAATCCAAATTCCCAAAACTATGAAAGGTATTCAATCATTTTTTGGACAGATCAACTTTGTCAGAAGATTTGTTACCAAATTTGTAGAAATTACCAAAGTAATATCCAAGATGATGAAGAAAGGTGAGGTTGTAACATGGGGAGATGAAGCAATTCAATCATTTCATAACATAAAAAAAGCTATCAAAATTACCCCTATTTTGAAGTCTCTTGACTTCACTAAGCCATTTCAATTATTTTCTTTTGCTTCTTTTCATATAGTTGCTACATGCTTGTTACAGAAGAATGATGATGGATATGAATAGCCTATTATTTTCTTTAGTAAATCCTTGTAGGCTGTAGATCTAAAATATGACATAATGGAAAAGCAAGCTTATGCTTTGGTTAGAGCAATGAAGAATTTCATACCCTATTTAGTTGGATCTCAAATTGTAGCTTATGTTCCCCAATCTGCAGTAAAGGATATATTTGCATAGCAAGAGGTAATAGGGAGAGGGTGTAGGTGGATTAATAAGATATGGGAGTTTAATATTGACATTCAGATCACCAAATTGGTAACGGGACAAGGTTTGGCAAAGTTGATGGCAAAGACAAACCTAGAGGCTTGTCAGGTGAATGTACTTGAAGATCATATGCAAGAAGAAGTATGCAGTGTACATCAATCTGAGTGGTACAAAGACATTATCCAATACCTGCAAGAGATGAGTTTCCCTCCTCACTTCAATGATAATTTGAAATGGACATTGAAGTTGCCAGCCATTAAGTATGTCATTATTCAATGAGAGTTGTATTGGAGAAACCCTGATGGTGTGCTACTTAGATGTGTAGATCAAGATCGAGCTACAAAGATATTGGTTGACATGCATAAAGGGGTGTGTGGAGGATATTACATGGATAAAACTACTGCACACAAGATTCTTAGGTTAGGATACTGGTGGCCGACACTATTCTCTAATGTATACAAAATGGTGAGAACTTGTGATTCATGTCAGAGATTCTCAAGGAAGTTGAAGTATGCTGGTGCATTGCCACTCAAAACTATGACAATAGATGCTCCATTTCAATAGTGGGGAATAGATTTTATTGGAGAAATAATAGAAAAGTCAAGTGGTGGACATAGTTGGATACTTGTTGCTACTGACTATTTTCATAAATGGATTGAAGCCATCCCAACTAAAAAGGCCACAAGCAAAGTTGTACTAGATTTTGTTTTGGAGCACATAATCATTAGATTTGGGGTACTAGCTAAGTTGGTGAAAGATAATGCAATGTGTTTTGGGTCAGAAGAATTTGTTGATTTCTACAATGACTATGGTATTAATCTATCATATGCAACGCCATATCATCCTCAAGGCAATGGTTAGGTAGAGTCTAGCAACAAAAGTCTAATGAAGATAATTAAGAGGATAATTCATAAAAATAAGAAGGCACGAGACTCTAAGTTGAAGTTAGCACTATGGGCTAATAGAGTGACTATCAAGAAGGCCACGGGTAAGTCTCCTTTTGAATTAGTATATGGCTTGGAGGCAAAATTACTAATAAATAATCTCCTACCAGTTTACAAGTTCATATAGGAAAATGGTGATCACATAGAAGATCCAATGACAAAAAGGGTATATCAATTAGTTGCATTGGATGAGGCAAGAGAGAAGCACAAAGAACCAATATCAAGAGGCAACAAAAAGTGAAATACTTATTTGATAAAAGGGCTTCAGAAAGGAAGTTTTAGGTGAATGACATGGTTCTTGTATGGAATTCTAGGAGCTAGGATAAAGGCAAGCATGGGAAATTTTAACCTTTATGGATTGGCCCATACCTGATAAGAAACACTCATGGAGAAGACTCATATTTTCTCCAAGCTCTCAATGGTGAATTTCAGGAATTGCCTATGCATGGACAATTCCTAAAACCCTACTTTTTGTAAATAGGTTTTTTTCTGTGTACATTGTAAATAGGTTGTATATAATTGTATATAGTGTATATATTTGTACAGTTGTCTTTTGTGTCTTGTGTCTATCTTTATTCCGGTCTATTCCTAGAGTTTTCTGGTCCTTGCTGCAATCCTGTGAATTGTGCGTCCCCAACCAGAGCTAATGGTGGTACCTATCTTGGTTCTAGGGTTTTGAGTCAGATTTATCAAGTGTTTCCCTTATTTCCCCTTAAAACCCTAAGTCCTACGGTCATACCTTTAATTTATGTTATAAGCCATTGTTGACTGTTTAGCCTAGGTCACTAGTCATCTAAATTACAACCTTGATTCTATTATGTCATGAAGTGACCGACCCCAAGACCTAGTGTTTACCTATTATTTCTGACCAAAGTCATGTTCTTTATAAATTTCTTAAGTCCTAAGTCTTTGTAGGGGCCTAGAGGTGCAACATGGTAGGATATCGCAAGCCCGTAGCCTGTCGATGCTGACGTCATATCTCCACCACGTGACTGCAAAATGAGGATAGGTATAAAGTACATCGTGACCTACGGCCATAGGATCAAGGATTCATCTAAATGAAACACATTGTGCTAAGTGTCAAAAGATGAAGTGAAGAAGTGGGAATGATAAGGATCAGACGGTAGTGTAGTGTCGCAGAAGAATCTTGTCAGTAGGAAAGATTCTATGTGCAGCTACAAGATGAGGACATGTGGCTTGTTCTCAAAAGGAAGGAAAAGGCTTATATAAGGGGAGCCATGTGGAAGGCTTAGTGCACTCCCATGGAGCCAAAAGGAGGTGGCTCACTTGCTACTACGCGACTGCAAAATGAAGCCACATGGCCGCGTACGACAAAAAGGTGGAAAGGTCGGCAAAAGGGACATCTGACATGGAATAATATGATTGATTGGCCATTTTTTTCACGTAAAAGATTAGATTTTTAAATCTAGCAGGACATTCACAGCCATTGATCGCACAGTTTGAAGACTTCATTGACAGTTCAAATTCAAACTTTCTGTCTAGACATTGGAGATTACCCTTGCATCATGAAATCACAGTAATGGTAGAAAAGACTTGCATTAATGCACTTGGCCCTAATCTGTAAGCTTGGTTAAAGTAGAAAGAAAGGGTTTTTCTAATCATTTTCACAAGCACGAAGATGATTCTGGCATGCAGCAAGCATTTGGGTGAAAGGAAATAAATATTTCAAGATTCTGCAAATTAAAACCAATAAGTTAATCCTTGCCAGTTGTGTCTGTTTCAATTGAAGTTGTTGTTTTGCTTTAAAATGATTTGAGCATTACTTGAAGAGAAAAACCCTAGTTTGGTAGGAAACTACTTTCAAAATGAGTCACACAAGCTAACTCTCAACTTCAAAAAGGAGTCTAGATGAAGATTTGATGATTCAGCTGCCCCGGTCCTCAAGGAGGCCCACAAATGTGCATGGTCTTGGAGGGTCGAATGATAGACTATTGGACCTATCCTTTGAGTGTCAAGATGCTCAATTGTCTATACCTAGATGGATTTTGTTTAAACATTGGTATGACATGAGGGAGTACAAAGCCCCTATTTGTAATGCTTGGAACCTGGACTTGGAAAATTTAATATGCCCTAATTAATGTGTTCATAAATCTAGATTTTGAGAGGGTAGTTGCACAGACGTATGATCCAGGGTCTAGAACTGTTAGGGTAGGAAATAATACAATCATGATCAGGACCACAAAAGCCTACATCACAAAAGTGTATGGATTAAACGCTGCTTCCAACAAGAAAAATGATCTCAATGCTTTGAAAGATGAATACAAAGGAGTCCAGCGTGCATACAAAGTGTTCAAGCTACCTAAACACAAATCGAGGGGTATTGATGGAAAACTGGTTAAAATCTCAGATAAGAAAGAAGAACCTTTTGATGTTTCGTAGTTTATGCACTATTTTGTGAAGACATGTCATACTCTGTGCCATGTATTGGAAGAGATGCATTGGACAAGATGATAGTCTCCATGATGATGCTAGCTACAAACATACAGGATATTTCAACTACAGTGGCCTATGATTATGCAACTTATATAGCAAACAAAATACATAAGCAATTGATTGAGATTTAGAACAAATTGTATAATGTGGATGAAAAGGTGGAATTTAAGTGGTATTTAATGATGTGTCACATGTTTTTGTATGTTGGATCAGGAATGTGGCATAAAGATTTACATGTTAGAGAAGTTGATCCAAATGGCACTTTGCTCCCTATCCAGATGTGGACTTGTATGATAGATATGCATTGTACAGATGCAAACTATGTAATTTTTGAGAAGCATTTTGTTAGAAAGCTATTGGGTTTCTTAGAACCTAAAGGAAAGAGAATTCACAGGGATGTACTTGACTTTATGAGACCACTAGACAGGACCCCTGAGTTGGGAATTCAACACAACTGGGGAGATTGGTTTCTTCATAATGACACTACATGTATCAGAGTTTATGGGAGCAAGGTTGCCCCATATATATTGCCAAAATATGTGCCAAAGAGAGTTGCATATTTAGAAATCATCAAGCAATTGAACAAGTCTGATAAAGAACATCTAAGATTGCAAAAGAAAGGGTCTTTCTTCCCCACTTCTATCAAGTTTTGTGACTTTTTGGGCCACCAATAAGGATGCTCTAGATCAAATTGATTCAGTGTTGATGGTCTATAAAATGGGGTTGGAGTAGCCAAGGGTATTTGACCCAAAAAGGATTCATTAATAGAGTGAGGCTTGCCATCAAAAAGCCATAGTTAGCCCACCAAGTTTTGTTTGATGAAGATGTAGTAAGAAATTGTGCTACAATGGAAGAAGTTCATTTTTTGAGGAAAAGGTGGGAAGTAGTGATGGAGGGAGAAAGAATGAGGAAGAATTTGAATTCTGCATATCCTAGGGCATTTGTATATGAGAATGATCCAATAATAAGGATCCAAATTGTTTTTGCCAATGCAGATAATTTGATTGAAAGTGCTCCAACAAGTGAAGAGAGGTCTGCATATGATCCAAGCAGTTCAGGCAGGGCATACAAAAGAAGTGAATCACCTGACGCACCTCCAACCAAGAAAGTGAAAATCATTGACTTGGAGCATGAAGAGGAATTAGGACTGATAGACTTGGAGGAGGAAATAAATGAACAAGAACAAGAAATCTCCCAACAGGTGAATTCACCTATGAGAATAAGGCCTTATGCATCTCCTGATAACAGATTGGCAAGGTCAATTTTTGGTCATCAGATAGATACAAAGGACATCACAATACTTGCTTGCTCCCAATTCTTAGAAGATGGTGCCTTTACTAACACCCTTGAATTCAAGGGATATGTATTGAAGGTGAGGAATGAAGAATTTTAGAAGAAGGTAGAGGAAGCCAAGAGAGGAGATGATCTAGAAAAATATGAAGAGATAACTCAGAGGATGTTGAATGAAGTAAGCCAAGATATCAACAAGATGACCCTAGATGAGGGAAGAGTTTTAGTGGAGAAGAGTGGTATGTCATTGCTTCCTCACTGGATTTTAGCAGATGCAATTGCATTTGATACTATCACAAGGAATGACACATGTCTTTGATGATCAAGTGGATAAGGCACTCTCTGTTGCAGGGTTTAATCCCAAATTTAAGACCCTAGAAATATGGGCATTGGCCCCAAATAGTAATAATCCAAGGGTGGGTCTAGGAGAATTGACTGGAGATGTAATAATAAAGAGAGTACCAGACACTCTACCTCCTCAATCTACAAGCTTGAGTGTTCATACAACCCAATTTGCTAAGGTTGTCACAAATAAATTGCAAAGAGACTATGATGAATTTCTATTGAAGTATGGGCAAGCCATGTCAGAATTGAATAAATATAAGGAGCATATGTTTTGGCTCTAGGCACTTCAGCTTACAGTGTTCCTACTCTTGTGGAGGCTACATAATCATTTCCAATAGATAGAGAGGCACTACTCTCAAAGATTAAGGAGTTGAAAGAAGAGGTAAAGAAGCTAAAGGATGAGAAAAAGAACACTGTCAAAGAAATGGCTACAAATCTGATCAATCATAGGTTATCCAAGATCACAGCCAAGGTTGATGACACATGGATGTCTGATTCAAATTTGAAAAAAACCTTTGATAAACATGAGATGGTTAAGGAAAGCCTAAAAGACATATGTAGAGTGTGGTTTCCAAGAACTGGAGAAATAAGGGAAGTCCAAATATTTTCAAGGTTTGCATCTAATGCTCCAGCAGAAATAAAATTAACCCTAGATATGTTAATTTTATTAGAAGAGGTGGTGGCCTTTCAGCTAAAATTGGACAAGGTTTTGAATGAGAAGAGACAATCAATTAAGAATATAGATAAAAAGTTTATGCCAAGCATACTGGAGGATGATGGACAAATCAAAAGTTCAGATAAATGGAAGGCTAATTTTGAAAGTATAGCTAGCCAGCTCATATCTTCTAGTTGTGTAGATGGTGACCCAAGCATGAAAATTTTAATTTTTACACTTTATAAGTTGCATGTGTTGGAATTGAATTTTGAGATATTTTGTAAGGAATCAAAGATTTTATTAGATGCAAGGTATACAACGCATAATGAAAAGATAGCATAATTGATTCCTTTCCAATTACCATTGGAGAAATCATGTGCAACCTAGGTGGAGAAATATGGATAAATGTGTCTAGGATGAACAAGGATCCAATCATTTGATATGTTTTCTTCATCATTGGATAAATCATCTCCAATGGTTTTTTATCATCTCCAAGATAAATTGTATTTTTGTCTTTTCTCTTTCATATGTAATTTGAATTAGTTTCCCAATGCCTATGGGCGGTGGCTTGTAATGTAAGATTCTGTAACCAACATATGGTAACGAGTTTTTGGGCAAATGCTTTTATGTCTATAAAAGACCATATGTTGTACTACTTTGTAATGTTGTTGGAAGATTTGGGAAACTTTTGATAATGAAATACAAAGCAATTCTGAGAGGTTGCCAATAGTTTTGAGTTGTAAGTTTTAGTTTCTTGCATTGTTGAATGTATTTTCTTTATAAGCATTTTTATCTGTTTCAGATTGCAATACATGAAAAATGCCTTTGAGCATGTGTTTCCATTAGTTTTCTCCTATGTTGTTTGCATTTCTCTATTGAATGAAGATACTAAGGTTTTTGAGTTCTTGGATATACATTTGTCATATTACATGTCTAGTTTGTTGCTTCTATTCAAGGAATAGATTAAAATGCTTTGAATCAGATATGGGGAGATGTGTTTTGCAATAAGGATATCAATAAGAAGAATTTTTGGAAATACCCATTCTTGGATTGTTCTCTATAAGATAGAAACATAATAAATCCTCTAAATCTGAATGTTTATATTGTTTATGAGAAGTAATCTACATTGTAAGGAATTGACTCCAAACCCTAGGATTGGCACCGATCATAGTTGAGCTTATTTTCACAAATCACCAATAATCAATAATCACACATATATCACAAAAGAACAATCAATCCATTAGTTTTAGGAGTAGGGTTTAGTTTCATGTTCTCTAAGCCATTTAGTGGAGTAATTACAAGAGCTAGCCAACTTTGAAGTGATTATACAGTTTTGGTTGCATATAGAAGAACATGTCTGCTTTAGGTGTCAATATCCAGTGAAATAAGGATTTGTCATATAGATATTGAAGTAAGGGAATACCCCCTAGGTCTAGTAGAGCCTAAATTGCAGAGGAGAACAAGTAATTATCTCCCGTTCATTTGCCACCGACCTAAGAATCGTGAGTATAAAAGATGGCAACTTTTTAGGGAAACTCAGACCATCAGTCAGGAACACCAATAGAAGGCATCTGTTGTTGCCAACCAAGACCATCCTAGAATGAGTGGATACCCACCTAAGTTGGCCTTGGGTTGTAGGACCATGAAGTCTAAAGGGTATTCCCATGAGTCAAGTGTGATGACTATGTTGGGGATTAAGGTGTCTCAACCTTGGTAATTCCTTGTATTTTTTTACATCATATTTATTTATTAATTGCCTATTGTATTAATTGGATGCAAATCCTATGTTGTCATATGGTGGGAGTTGGCATAGTGATGTGTCATCCTACATGGCATATGACCACATGTATTTTTGCCCTCACATGAGGAGATAGGCATCCCACTTAGTGGTAGGAATATTTTGCCATGTGTCAGCATCTTGGATGTTGTGTAAGGGAATATTGACTGTAACGGTCATGACAGATTCCTATGATGAAGTTATGACATGTAAGAGTTTGAAATAGGAGATTCTATGATAGGTGAAGACATGCGTCGAAGAGCATCTTTGAAAAAGGCATCTTAGGGTGCCCTAAGGTGGACTATGACATGTTGTAAGAGAATATGCTATTTATAACCTATGTATGATAGATTCTCTTACAGCTGTAAGTTATGACAGCTATGAGAAATTCTATGATGGTTGTAAGAGTTGTAAGAGCATCCGTCATAGCCCATTTTGGAAATAGGTGACCTCCTTGGGATGGGGTGACTTGAAAAGTGTAAGGAGCATCCTACAGAGTTGGACAAGTGTCCATAGGCATGGGTTTTGGGCCATGAGGCCATGTTGGACACCCATCCCTATGTGGATCTATATTTGCCTTGTATTTGTTATATAAACAAGTACTTTTAAGAGGAGATGTATTATAGGTTTGATAGGTACTGTTATGCTACCAGTTTGTCTCCAGATATGAGTGTCGAAGACTCCTGATAGCTTTCATTACAAGTGTATTGTAAACCATTTCAGTTTTGATAATACATTGTGCAAGTTTTGTAGTGTAGGGTTTTTCACCTAATAAGGGTTTTCCCCATGTATATCTTGTGTCTTTTTTCTTGTCTCTCACTTTATTATTTATGTGTTTGCTACAATATCTCTATTAGTGGTTTAACATTGATATAATAGTAAGGATATAATTGAATTTGCACTCTCCTCCCCTCATTAGATTAGTGTAGGAAGCAATTTCTGTACACCTAGCTTCCTTTCAGTTGGTATCAAAACCTAGCTAGTTTTGGTTCTAGCTGTTGGGTAGGGTTTTTTTAGCTAATCTTAGGTTGAGTGGGAGTGTTGTGTAGATTATTCTGTATCTTGTTGCAGCAAGGAGATGGCAACGACATTTGAAAGGTTAGAGGTTGAGAAATTCAATGGCACTAATTTTGAGTTGTGGAAACTCAAGATGGAGGACCTACTTGTTGATCGTGACCTATGGGAAACTGTATCCGGTGTGAAACCTATAATAATGTCACAAACTAATTGGGACCTCAAAGATCAGAAGGCTAAGGGTCTCATAAGACTCTATTTAGCTGACTTTGTTCTATTGAATGTCCATGAGGAGAAGAGCACAAAAGATCTTTGGAAGAAGTTGGGTGATGTTTATCAGGCCAAGTCCTTAGTAAACAAACTTTCCTGAAAAAGAAGTTGTTCACTCTAAAGATGGAAGACATAGGATCTTTTTTGGATCACATGAATGCTTTTAACATTATTGTTGCACAGTTGACATCTATGGGTGTGAAAATGGAGGAGGAGGATCGATGCATGAACCTACTTTGTTCATTGCCAGATTGGTGGGATCATCTTGTTATGGCTATCAGAAGCACCACTACCACCTTCAAGATGGAAGATGTGGTATCTTTGTTGTTATCTAAAGAGATGTGGAGAAAGTCTTCTGAGGCAGCCAAAGAGGCTCGTGTAGTTCGTGGAAGACCCAAAGAGAAAGGGAAGAAGAAGGATAAGAAAGGTGATAAGGGCAGATCCAAATCCAATGGGAGATCCAAATCTCCTGGAAAGTCCAAGGCTCTTTGTTGGAACTATGGTAAAACTGGGCATTTCTGAAAGGAATGCAAAGAGAAGAAAAAGAAGAAGAAAGCTCCTAATTCATATTTTGACAAGTCACAAGATGATGGTAATATCTTCATCGCAACCCTGGCCACCCATGCATTTGATGATGTGTGGTGATTGATTTTGGTGCATCATTCCACATGACCTCACATCGAGACTAGTTCATGAAGTATGAAGAGTTCGATAGTGGAAGAGTGTACTTGGGTGATGACTCTCATCTAAAGATTGTTGGTCATGGAAGAGTCTCAATTTGATTCCCTGATGGATGAGTGAAGGGGATCACTAGAGTTATGCACATTCTAGGCCTTGCATGAAACCTACTTTCTGTAAGTATGTTGAATGATGTAGGTGTGCAAGTTGTCTTTTCGAAGGATGGATGCAAGATGACTAGAGGATCTATGTGTTAGGGTTAGCCGGCAGAAGATATCAATTAAATGCAAATAAAGATTAAACAGAGAAATGGAAATACATAGAATTAATAATAGTGAGAGACAAGATTTAACGTAGTTCACCCAAACTCAGGCTACATCCACCAAATAGAGAGTCCAATATATTATTATCTAGTAAATCAAAACGATTACAATCAGCAATCCCTACAACTCAATACCACTACAAATGCTACAATACAATACCCAAACCCTAACCCTTGGCTGCCTTTTATCAAGCCTTTTGTCGGTTACAAAAAATTAGGGTTTTCTTATGTCGGTCATAAAAAATAGGATTTTTTAAGTCGGCCCTAAAAAAAATTTTCTCGGGGGCTGCCGCCCCTGAACCCCTGCTTCTTGGGGGCTGCCGCCCCCAAACCCCTGCTCGAGGCCCGACCCGGCCCTAAACCCCGGCGAGGATACATGGCTAGTGTACAATACTTTCCTGATCAGTCACCACCTACCAACACTATGGTGCTTGCGAAGGGTGCTCTGTTTTAGTTGGAGGCATGCACTTCATAGTGCAATAGTTCTTCTGACTTGAAGAAAAGAGCTGCAGTCACTTCATCCCCACCATCTAAACAAGCAGTGAAGAAATCTGTTGTAACTAGTTCTAATGGTAGTGCACATGCTTTGGAAGTTAAACTTCCTATTGAAAAGACTATGTTATGGCCACATTGGTGAGAAGTGTCTATGTACCCTAAAAAATAAAAACCTCATTGAGGGGTTAAATGATTGTAATCTCAAGTTTCACTTTTGTGAACATTACATTTATGGAAAGCAAAATCATGTTCAGTTTTACTCTAGTTCTCACAAGTCTTCTGGTGTATTGGATCTTATTCATTCTGATGTGTTTGGTCTTGTTAATGTTCCTTTGATTTCAAAATCTATATATTTTGTATCTTTTATAGATGATTATAGTAGAAGGACATGGGTTTATTTTATCAGAAGCAAGACTAAAGTCTTTAGTCGGTTTAAGGAGTTTAAAGCCTTTGCTGAAAATCAAACTAGTAAAAAGATTAAGTGTTTGAGAACTAACAATGGTGGTGAGTTTTGTTTGGAAGAGTTCAATAAGTTCTGTAAAGAGCAAGGGATTGAAAGGCATAAGACAGCTCCATATACCCCGCAGCAAAATGGAGTTGCAGAGAGGATGAACATGACACTGATGGAGAAGGCTAGGAGTATGCTTAGTGGAGCAAGCCTCGAACAAAAGTTTTATGCTGAAGCTATTGCCACTACTTGCTATTTGGTAAATAGATCTGCTACATTAGCTCTTGTTGGTAAGACACCTATGGAGGTGTAGTCTAGTAAGAAGATTTTAGTTAGACATCTTCATGTTTTTAGTTGTGAGACATATGCACATGTGCCTAGGGAGAAATGGTCTAAATTGGAAAATAAGGCTGTTAAATGTATTTTCATTGGCTATGGTGTCAGTGTGAAAGGATACAAGCTTTGGGATCCTGTGGCTGAAAAAGTGTTGTATAGAAAAAGTGTTATTTTCAGAGAGCTAACACCTTCTTCCATTGTTCTACAGCTAGAACAGACATAAAAGAAAGAAGATGTAGTTTAGTTTCCTTCTATCCTTGAGAAGACTGAACAGACAGGCCCTGTGAGACCTGATGATGAGGAGAGCTCTAGCAGCTTTGAATGCTTTGAAGAAGAAGCAGAACCTCAACATCAGCCATTGAGGAGGTCTACACAAACAAGAAAGAAACCTGATAGGTTTGGTTATTCATTACTTGATTCTAGTTGTGCTTTTGCTTTACTAACTAACACTGATGAACTAGAACTATGAAAGAGGCTATGGGCATGAAAGATGGTTCCTGGAAGGAGGCCATGAAGGATGAGATGACTTCTTTGGAAAAGAATAAAACATGGGACTTGGTGCCTTTGCTTAATGGATGAAAACCCATTGGATGCAAATGGGTGTTCAAGAAGAAATTTGGTGCAGATGACAGTGTTGAAAAGTACAAGGCTAGATTGGTTGCAAAGGGGTATTCACAAGTGGAGGGAATTGATTATGGGGAAATTTTCTCTCTCATTGAAAAGCTGACATCCATTTGATTCTTGTTATCTCTTGCAACTGCTTATGACTTAGAGGTAGAACATATGAATGTGAAGACATCTTTCCTCCATGGTGACTTGGAGGAAGAGATTTACATGTCACAACTAGAGCATTACATAGAGATAGGTAAAGATAATTTGGTTTGTAAGTTAAAGAAGTCTTTGTATGGTTTGAAGTAATCTCCTAGGATGTGGTACTTGAAGTTTGATGCCTTTGTGTTGTTCATTAGATATCTAAGATCAAAATTAGATCATTGTGTGTATTACAAATTTGACAATGATCGCATTCTCATTATGGCATTGTATGTTGATGATATGTTGTTGATTGGGAATGGTAAGAATATGATTTTTGATTTGAAGTCTCATTTGTTAGCATAGTTTGAGATGAAAAATCTCAGGGCAGCTAGGTACATTCTGGGAATGGAAATCAGAAGAGACAGAGCTAACAGAAAACTTTGGTTAAGCCAGAGTAAGTATGTGAGGACCGTGTTGGATAGGTTCAGCATGGCAGATTGTAGACCATTGTGTGTTCCTATTTCTTTGGGGACAAAGTTGTCTATTAATGATTGTCCAAAATTTCCTATTGAGGTGGAGGATATGAGCAGAGTACCTTATGCTAGTGTTCTTGGCAGTTTGATGTATGCTATGGTCTGCACAAGACCAGACATTGCCCAAGCAGTGGGAGTCCTTAGTCGATTTATGGCTAATCCTAGACGGGTACATTGGGATGCAGTTAAGTGAGTTTTTAAATATTTGATGGGTACTTCCAAGTATTCCATTTGCTATCATGGAAATGCTACAGGACCTTTGCATTCAGTTTGCATTCATGGATTTGTGGATTCTGATTGGGCAGGTGACATTGACAGCAGGAGATCCACTAGTGCCTATGTGTTCACTATGTTTGGTGGTGCAATTAGTTGGATGAGTAAGTGACAACCTGTGGTTGCTTTGTCCACTACAGAAGCTGAGTACATGGCTCAAACTCATGCTTGTAAAGAATCCATTTGGCTTAAGAGATTGTGTTCAGATATTAGTGTTGATGCAGGACAAATTACGATCAGTTATGATAGTCAAAGTGTGATTTACCATGCAAAGAATCCAAGTTTCCATCCAGAACAAAGCATATTGATGTTTAGTTTCACTTCGTACAAGACATGGTAGAGGATGAGAAGGTAAATTTGGAGAAGGTAGATACTTTGAAAAATGTTGCAGATGCATTGAAAAAGCCAGTGGGCACAAAGAAGTTCAGATGTTGTTCAGAGTCTATGGGCCTCTCAGCCTATCGCAGTTAAATCCTATTAATTCTATTGGGTCTTACAAGGTGTTCGACAAGTGGGAGAATGTTGGGAATTAAGGTGTCTCAACCTTGGTAATTCCTTGTATTTTTTTACATTGTATTTATTTATTAATTGCCTATTGTATTAATTGGATACAAATCCTATGTTGTCATATTGTGGGAGTTGGCATGGTGATGTGTCATCCTACATGGCCTATAACCACATGTATTTTTGTCCTCACATCAGGAGATAGGTGTCCCACTTAGTGGTAGGAATATTTTTCCATGTGTTGGCATCTTGGATGTTGTGTAAGGGAATATTGACCATAACGGTCATGACAGATTCCTATGATGAAGTTATGACATGTAAGAGTCAGAAATAGGAGATTCTATGATAGGTGAAGACATGTGTCAAAGAGCATCTTTGGGTACCCTAAGGTGGACTATGACATGTTGTAAGAGAATATGCTATTTATATCATGTGTATAATAGATTCTCTTATAGCTCTAAGTTATGACAACTATGATAGATTCTATGACAGTTGTAAGAGTTGTAAGAGCATCTGTCATAGCCCATTTTGGAAATAGGCGACCTCCTTGGGATGGGGTGACTTGACAAGTGTCAGGAGCATCCTACAAAGTTGGACAAGTGTCCGTAAGCATGGGTTTTGGGTCATGAGGCCATGTTGGATGCCCATCCCTATGTGGAGCCACATTTGCCTTGTATTTGTTATATAAATAGGTGCTTTTGAGAGGAGATGTATTACAGGTTTGATAGGTACTGTTATGCTACCGATTTATCTCCAGATATGAGTGTCAAAGACTCTTGAGAGCTTGCATTGCAAGTGTATTGTAAACCATTTCAGTTTTGATAATACATTGTGTAGGTTTTGGAGTGTGGGGTTTTTCACCCGATAAGGGTTTTCCCCACGTATATCTTGTGTCTCTCTTCTTCTGTCTTACTTTCTTGTTTATGTGTTTGCTACAATATCTCTGTTAGTGGTTTAACATTGCTACAATAGTAAGGATAAAATTGAATTTTCACTCTCCTCCCCTCATTAGATTAGTGTAGGAAGCGATTTTCGCATACCTAGCTTCCTTTCAAACTAAATCTTCAATGGTTCCTTTAGGTTTGATAGTTGACCTATCTTTCAACTATAAAATTGTTGGTGTAGGACTTAAGTTTATTAACTGAAGATTTTTCATTGTTTCTCTAGTCATAACGTTTATGGTTGCACCTAAGTCAATCAGAGTGATTTTGATAAGGGTTCCATTAATAGGCACATCTACCATAGGATTACCAAGATCTGCATATTTTGGGACAACTAAGTTGCCTAACATGATATCAGCAAGTTGTCCTATAACATGGATAGTCTGGGATCCTTTATTTTCCTTCCTACTTTCTTAAGACACAACTCACTTATAGTTTTAGTATAGATAAGCATATCCTTGATGGCTTGGATGATCAGGGAAATTTTGACACGGCCATTCTTTAACTAACTGAGGAAATCAAATTCAGGTTTAGGTTGAGGTGGAGATTTCTACATGTTTAATCTTTCTAGAAATGGAGGGTCTCTTGTAGTGATTTCTATCTATGGTGAGGTTTGTTCAGAATTTTTATGCTGGTTATTTAGATGATTGTTAGTGTTGGTGATTGGATCTTCATCAAGAAGTTCTAGGATAAGCGGAGAGGATGGTCCATCAAGAATTTTACCTAAATGCAAGTGAACATCACTAACCTCAACTGTATAGGTTGGGTATTGGATGGTTTCATTAGTGTAATCCTATTGAATAAGCTTGTTGTTAGGATTTTGTGCAGGTTGAGCAGGTAATTGAGTTGCTCTTGGTTGTGTAGGGGTGGGTGAAACTGGGTTTGGCATAATGGTAGGTTGTTCTGGTAAGACTTGTGATTGTGGGTAATTCATATTTGAGTTTGGCATGGCTGATTTCAATGCCATTGTTGTGGCTATGGGTTTTGATTGGAGTGCCACTATTGGTTGTAATTTGGAGACTGGAATGGCTATTGTGGCCATATCCCCTACTTTTGGTTCCAATTAGGTGGCATGGTATAATAGGGTGTATTATACCAGTTAGGAATGTTTGAAGAAGCTCCTGGAAATAAAGAATTATTGGACAAGGGGTCTTAAAACATACCTTGTCTCTATTGCCAAGTCTTACATTGTGCAATGTAGTACACCTAACCTTCCTCATCCTTTAGGGCTTGAAAGTCTAACTTCTCAATTTTTTCATCAAAGATGCTAGCAATATGCTTGCATTTACAATTGACCTTCTTTTACCAACAAGGTGGACAATATTTTACCAAAGATACTTTTTTTGCCTCTTGCTTCTTCTTTATGTATAGGGTGTCCAATTGAGTTTTTAGATGGATTATGATGTCCTCCTTCATATTTGACAAAAGATTGATAAGCTCTACCCTAGAGACTCCTGTAGATGTTTTTGTAGAAGTCAGAACTCTAGAGCCTCTATTTTTCTTCAAGGTTGAGCATGAGTAATTCCTACAAATTTGATAGATTTCATCAAATCCAAGTTGAGAGATATCCCTTGCTCTAATTAGGTTCAATGCATCCATACAATCCTCATTCGCACCTCGCAAGAATACCAATTTAGTGACTCTAGAGATCTAATTCTGGCATGACTTTTTGAGGTAGAATTGAAACCTCTCAACATAATCTTCAAGGGGTTCATCCTCTTTTTGTGAGATTTTGAAGATGTCAACCCCCTTCATATCCCTTCCATGACTATAGCCCTAGTATTTCTATAGAAATGTTTCCTTCATGGTATCCCAGTTTGCGACTACATTTCAACCAAGTCCCATGAACCATCGCAAGGCAGCATCCTTGAGCATGGCCAGAAAGATTTTTAGTTGATATGCATCAATAGTGTAGTTGTAGCTTCTACAAAGGACATCAAACTCAAATAGGAATGTATCAGGGTCCTCAGTGATCAACCCATGGAAGTTGGGTAGAGCTGAAAGAGGTATATATTCTTCAAGGTATCAGCTCATTCTTAGTTTGTGATAGGAAATGCAAATGTAACTAGCTCAGTTGGATTATCCACTACTTTTTCTGCCATCATGTCAAGATGCCATGTGGTGATGTCTTCCAAGTCTACAACATCTTCTGGTGTGAGGAGTACTTCAACTTTGTCTTCTTCTTTTATTTCTTCATGAGTTTGGGTTGATGGAAGAAATCCCCCTAAGGCATATCTCTGTCACCATATGCCATGGTGCCTGAGCTAATAGTTGTTTCTCTGCACAATGTTAGTGGATGGTTTAGAAATAGATTGAATGTTTAATAGTCCTAACTACTAAAGAAAATAAATCATGTATATTAAGAAAGCAATTTAATAAAATAAAAAAGAACTCAGGAATTCTAAACTTTAGTACCATCCCTAACAACAATGCCAAAAATGTCTAACTTCATTATTAACCGATAAATTGATGCAAAAGGGGCATGCACTCAACTCAAAGGACCAACATATCCTTTATCAAGCATCCTAATGGTTATAATGTGTTACATATAAATATGCCAAACTAGGGAATCATATTCTTCTTGGATGGCACCTGTACTATATGTATAGTCAAGGATTTTTGAGTTTATCCTAGAGGTTGTGCATAGAAACAAACTACAAGAAAAGAAAACAAATTCTATTTTGTAAACTCTAGTGAAGAATAGTTGTTATGGGTAGGTAATTTTGTTAAGGAATAATAAACACTTATTCAATAAAGTTGTAAACACATACTTGTTCAATTATCCAAGGTAACTACTTATAAAATGACTAACCATAGTAGAAAACAATCTAGATACTAAATTGAAGTGAACACCTTTATTATTATCTACTTCAACAAGTCATGACAATTAACAAACTATTAACACTATAAAATAATAAGAGAACTACAGTTACCTCAAGTGGCCCTTTCTTGAGTGACTATAACCTCACAGAATCTAAATCAGATCTCTAATTGTAACAGTTACTCATTGACTGAATATATTCTTCATTGATTTTTGGAAGATGTAATACAGAACTAACAACAAAAAGTGTTGATAATATAATTATCTCTAGATATCTGTCATATACAAAATCTATCATATATAGACATGATCTGAATCTCCTAATTATTTTGAACTTCTAAACAACTTCTATCCTACACATGTCGACTATTCCCACAAACACAAGAAGATGACTTATTCCTAGTCTAAGAAAAATAGAAATAGGAAAATGACTATTACAAAGATAATCTAGATATCAAATTCCTACTATGATTCTTCTTATTCACATAAGGAAGGAAGCAATAAATAAGAACACACAGAACATAGCATCATCAGATTAATCATGAACCATGATTTGAATTCCTCTTAGTCTTTATGACTATCTTAACTATTGATGATAAAACCATTGAGGAGTGGAATGAGTTACAGTTAAACCATGCCCACGTAGTTTGAGTTCTCTCTCCTTTTGTTGTGGGCTATTGCATTCTCAACTATAGATAAATACCTCTTTTTCTATAGGTCTATAGACAGCCTTTCCTACGGGTAACTGTTTCTTTGTTGCATAGGGGTTAGTTTCTCCATACAGTATTTACACATCATAAACTACCATAATTAACATAAATTACTATCATATTCTATAAAAAATCATTAACACACGCACAATCATCCATCAACATATTATATACTACTCTTAATGCTTTCAAGTCTTAAAGGTAATCATAAAGCATGGATAATGTCTGGAAATCTATTTGAGAATTATAAAGTAAAATAGGGAAATTAAAACAAATTAAAGTCTCATCAGTTACATTTTTCCTTTCCAATAGGGATTGATCTTCCCCATGTCCCTTCTTTGCTCTCATCTCTAAAATATGTCAATGGACAGTACTAACTAAGAGATCCTACTCTTCCACAAAAAAATAAGAAATAAATAATTGTGGTGTTGACCAAGAAACTATCTAGCTCCTATCACTAAAAACCACAAGTAAGAGTCAATGGTTGGAGTGGTAACTATATCTCTACCAAAAAATGGATCAACCAATAGAGGTAGACTAAGCCATGCTAACAAATAATGCAACAAAGGCTCAAAGTAGTAAAGAAAGAAGTTTAATGGTTAAGGGAAAACATAGAAGAGGAAGTCATTCTTAACCCAACAAATATGAAAATGTCATGCATGTTTAATTTATTGCTAGGGTAGCTCACATGGACATAGATAAATAGTTATCCCTCATGGAGGAAATAATGACCATAGAATGTTGTCATGCTACCCCAACAAATTATTCCATGTAAACATTTGATCAACCTCCAAAAGAAATAGCTCGTGTCCTAGAGTTGTAACTGTTGACCTTTATGAATGAATAAATCAACCTAAGAAAGGTTATAATGAAGCCACGTAGATAGAAAAATAATCCAAACAGCTTGCACAACCAAGAAGAAATCCATTGGCCAAGAAAATAGTTAGCCACATAAGAAAAGAAAATAAATATGTGCCAGATGGAATATCATAACCTAGAAAACAAGGAAAATAATCCACAAATCAATTGCTATATGTCATAGTGATGCAGGAGCACCCGGACATGATCAGGATATAGGTCCGCATGATGACATACATGATTAGGATATAGGATAATTATCAGCATGATGACAGGATAGTCTATTTTTAGTATGTTTGACTTTATCATGTAATAAGGTCCATTGGACCGATGATATGTATTAGTTCAGCCTAGGAGTATGTGTAGGCAGTTAGAGATCGGGATAAGGTTGTCTGAGCTGTCCTCTCTCCCAGCCGCTTGGAAGCTCCCAGCCGCTGGGAAGTGAGTTGGTAGTACTCGAAGGATTTGTTATATATACCTTCGATCTGTTAGGGTTTAGATATAGTTCATATTGAGTTTGATAGATGTTATGTTCAGGAGAGTAGTACTGGTGATATGCTGTACTGGTGATCAGTCCAGATATTGTGAAGCAGAATTGTAAAAGCAGGACATTTGAATCTCAATTGAATAAGATCTCATCTTTTGCAGTATTTGAGTTGATCAGTTGTATCTGTGTTGATTTCCTTTCTGTTTGCAAGTTAATGGGTACTTTCAACCCTTCCACCGGTTGATCCTGCAAATCGGTGGAATGGTCCTGTATCATAGCTTAGGTTGCATTTGTGTTTTCTGTTTATGCATTGCATTGTTCAAGAGATCTGTTAGGAGCATGCTGTGAATCAGCCTAGCATCCTCATGTGCTAGGTATAGAAAGATAAGTTGTTAGACTTTGGTATGAAGGTGATCCGGCCCGGTCGTCACATTGTCTTTGTGAAATTGAGCGGTTCGGAGTGGTTACATGCAGTGGACGGATACACAGGAGTCTGCATGTGCATTTCCAGTCAGAACGGGCCGCATCATCATCTGCGAATGCATCGCCATCAGGATCGGGTCATGAAGCTGTTGAAGTTTGCATGTTGCAAGTGCATCATGATGTTCTAAGTTGGATATATACTCAGTGTATATATCGCAGTCAGGATCATCTCTCGGGGAAGCTCATCATCCGCATATCGCTAACAGATGCGGGTGTGAAAGTTCAGTTTTTGTCTAAGTATTGAAGAGTTCATCAGGATGATGTGTGACATCATCGTCATCAGGATATGACGTCATCGTCATCAGGATATTAAGAAATCCCTCTATGCGAGTTTATCCTGTTGTCGCTAAGTGGTTAAGTATCAGCGTAGGCAGGAAGTTGTATTAACATCATCAGGAGGTTTCGAGAGAACCGGATAAGTTAGATCATGATGCTGTTACTTGTATCGTCGGGCAGTGGAGCGGCGAAGGCAAGGTGTTGAAGGTGATCGTCATCAGGATATTTGGAGCAATCAGATATTTGGATATCCTGCTGACGAAGGTGATATTGAATATCATGATGATGCCGCTAGTGTTTGGTACCCGATGAACAGTGCAATCGGAGGATGTTTGCGCCCGTTGAATATCATGATGATGATGATAGGCGACAGGCGGAGGAGGTGAATAGTAGTCGGCAGGAGGATAATTGCGATCATCTGAAATATGATGATGCTGTTGGTGTTTCTAGGAAATATGATGATGATGCTGAGCCGATAGACATTTTTATCATGCTGTTTGTGTTGTTGGCTCTTCCTTCCTGTTAGTTAGCCTCCGTTGTGTTTCACTCTGCATCACATAGAGTCCACCACCATCAGAAGGAATGAAATATCAACCCTAAAAAGTAGCTACCACAATGTAAAATTATAACACTAATTGATATTGTATACACCTAAAAATGACATGACTCTGTCCAAATAAATATTCTTAATATTTATTTTATCTAAATTCCTCTATTAATAAATAAATAAACAAATTTATTTACTTGATTCATATTCTTCCAATAATTAAATAAAATCAATTTATTTAATTAAATCCTTAAATTCCTCCAAATCCTCCAGCGGATTAAATAAAACCAATTATTTAATTATTTCTTCCAACAAATTAAATAATACCAATTATTTAATTAGTTCTTCCAAAATCATTCTAAATTAAATAAAACCAATTATTTAATTGTTTCTTCCAATAATATCTTCTCTAAATTTAAATAAATCCAAATATTTATTTAAGTTGTCCATTTCCTCTAAAAATTGAGTTATTTCTAAATATAATTCAATCAAGCGTGCACATGCAATTGACTATTCCAAATATTTAATTAAGCTAAAATATCTTCTCATCCTCATGCAATTTCCATCCTTCACGTAACTGATTAATCTATTATGTTAATTGATTAATCTCTTCAGTTAACTCTTTCTTCTATTTTATCAACTCCTCTAATGCATGATAGACTAGGACACTTGTCCTCTTCCTATTTGCGCACATCTCTCAACTTTCCTCAACTGTTGATCTTCTTATTCTTTCTATACCATTGATCTTCTCTCTCACAAGCCTATAAATACAACCCCTATTCCTCCATTTCAATCAACCAAACTTTTAGTAAACTTACTCTATAGATTTTACAGCGTGCCTTTGGCACCAACACCATTCCATAGCTTGCAATCACCCCTTTTATTGTATTGAAGCTCCTCTTCATTACAAGAAGTATCATAGCCATTTCTCCATTGTCATCTTGAAGAACAAAGCAAGGAAGTGTGCTTTTTGAGGGCTTCATTCACATACAAGGATCAATTGAGATTAAGAGACCAATGGAAGCTACGAAGTAACAAGGTTTGTTGAGGTATCGTTCTTTGTTTTCAATCTTTTTTATTTCCATTTCTATGAGTTATTTTGATTACTTCAATAATCATTGATATTACTCCAATTTTCTGATAACATTTTCTGGCACCCACTGTGGGACCCTACCCTAATTTAACCTCAAAACTAAGTTTTTGTGCATTAGGTTCCATACATAGGAGGATTCTACGCATTTGTTCATTTCTAACACGCATCTAAGCTCTATTTCCATGCATCTGACATATCGACACATTCATTCTCTATTTCAACACATTTGACCTTTGATTCGGCGCATCTGTTCGACCTACGCATGTGTACTCTGAAACTGTGCTTTTATCATCTGTAACTACACATATATCATAACTGTGCATTTATCCTCTTTGACAGTGCATTTATTATCTGTAATAGCGCATATACCAGATCTACGCATCTGTGTTATGTTTCCATGCATATGTACTCTGTAGCTGCGCATTTGTTCTGACAGGGATTTTGAGAGTTATTTCTTGTGATTTTGCTAACACTAACATTTCTTGCAAGAATATTCTTAGATCTACTTGTAGGTTAGGGGTTGGTTTAGTCATATAGATACATTTGTTTACTCATCTTTAGATTTAATTAGCCAAGGAAAGTAATTGGATTGATCATACAAATCTCATTTAGCTCTAACTAGGAGGATTGTAATTTGATTTTGTTGCATCAACAACTCAAACATAGTCCCTACTAGAAAGTTATAAAATTAAACCATTGTTATCTTGCTTATTTCAAAGTTAACAAATCGTGTGTTTGCCCAAGTAGCTTAACTCATTTAGTCTTTTTCATTTTAATTAGGGGAAAAGAACCATTGTCTTTTGTGTTTTTAGAATGATAGTAGGCCTATGCTCTCCCCTTTCTTGGGTGACCAGAATGCCAAAGCTATCATTTTGCATGTTTAACCTTTAGAGAGGCCTACCCTTGGATATCCTTCTGTCCAAGTGGGAACAACCATAAGTGGTAACAAGCTAAAGCCAAGCTCTACCTAGCCACTATAAATAAATTGTCCTTGAGGTGAAAGCTTCATGCAACAAGTGCTAGTTAGTTATACTGATAGCCAACCTCCCCCAAAATCCTCCAAGGCACAACCGTTGAAGGCTGGGAGACTCCATAACGAAGAGTAGCATTACTACATGTATAACCACTTGAACGGTTGCACTTACTAATTATCTATTGTTTTAGAGGCCAAAATCCCGTATAAACAGGTGCCAGAAAGGGTGATTATCAACTTCCAAAGATGCATCACGTAACAATGAGAATTTGGTCTATATTGTCCCTACCATCCTAGGATTTGTACCTATTTTTTAGTCAAAAAAAGTCAAAAAAAAAGAAAAATCTAAAAAAAATCAAAAACCATGAAAATATTCTTTGTGTTTGCTGTGTCTTCTTGCCATAATTGAAAAAATTAAATAAAAAAGACCAACTTTCAAACCAGAGAAAACCAAAAACATCATAAAACATGCCCAAAACATTGTAAAATTAATCAAAAACCCAGAGCTATGCATTTGTCTCGCAAAGTTGTGCATACATTTCAACCTACTGCGCATATACTTTGAATTTTTGTGCATTTATTGTATGTTCCTACGCATTTACCCTTCACCAGAACTGCGCATATACTTCAACTTGTTGTGCTTTTATCCTCTGTTTTGGCACATCTATGCATCCGTGATAGTGAGCATTTACCGATCTTTTGAGAGAAAATGTTCAACCTTTATGAGTACCTATTTTAGCCTTGTTCCATTTTCAGAGATCAGATTTACCGTGTAGTCACTTCTTCCATCCGTTTCCATAGCATACCCTCCTTTTCGTCAGTTGTCTCGTCCACATTTTCACCAAATCTTCCCACAATTGAGTCAAAGTATCCAAATCAGGTTAGTACAAGGCCTTTTTCAGATCATTTCAGATTCAAATAACCCTAGCAAGTCTCCACTATCAAGGATCAATCATCGTTCTCTCTCAACACTTCAGTAGTGGTCTTGGTGCAAGACTAGTCTCTACATAGTAAGTGGGTATCAACTATCCTTACTTGTGGCTATCATCTTGTGTCGACCAACTTGCTTGGAATCATTGATCAAAAGAGTCTCTTGTCCGAATCTCGTCACCGCAAGTATCCTCTTCTCAACAACCTACACCAACACCTTACCAAAATCTCTAGTTTCACCCCACACCTTTCCACATCATCTTGCATGGTCTTAACTAGATCCCAAACACAAAAATAACTTGAAATGGCAAGAATGTCTACCAGAATTGTATCCCCTCATGACAATGATGAGGAAATCTCTCATGAGGACTACCAAGGAGCCCTCCAAGACTGTAAATTTCAACGCATGATGGACAAAGTGTTCAATGAGCACCCTAAAAAGTACTTTCTTCATCTTGTAACCCAAGGACTTAAACTCCCCCCAGACTTTGATCTCAACAAACTAAAAGAGACCGTAGAAGAAGAAACTCATGAGGACCACACTAGTGAAGATAAAGGAAAACAAGCCACAGACCCAAATACACCTATGGAAGCATTGACGAAACAAGTTGAGGGTCTAACACAGAAATTGGAGGATCTCCAAATGGGGACATCCACTAAACATTATTCCTTGGAAGACATATCACCATACCCCTTTGACAAGAGCTTAAAAATGATCCCCTTTTCCTTTAGATTTGAAGTACCAAAATTTAACAAGTATAGAGGAAAAGGAGACCCAAGAGATCATATTAGGGAAGTTAGCGCCACGTGTCTAGAGGTTTCTCACAACGACACCTTCCTAATGAGACTATTCCCTAGATCTCTAGGTGGACAAGCCATGGAATGGTTCTCACGACTTCCCCCGGGTATCAAAACTTTTGATGAGTTAGTAAACAAGTTCGTCACACACTTCTCATATAACATTGAACATGAGGTTTCCATGCTTGACCTATGCAATACAAAGCAAAAGAGTGGCGAATCCTTCGCCACTTTCTTACAAAGGTGGAGACAACTCGCGAGCAAATGCTCATATCACATGCCTAAGAAGCAAATGATGGAGATGTTTGTCCACAACCTTAACCCTGATCTAAGCTACCAAATCCAAATGCAATGCCCTACGTCATTTACAAAAGTCATTGAGATGGGATTATTTATCGAGAAAGCTATAATCACCAAGGGGCAAATAAAGTTGTTCAAGAAGACCCCCAACTCTAACTACACCACGGACAAGTCAAAGTTTTGGACAAAGAACAAAAATATCATCAATGATGGAGTAGTTGATGCCAAAGTAGTGGATCCCAAACAACAACCAATCTTCACTCTCAAAGGAGCAATAAACAATGCTACGCCAAACAAATCCTTCTCTAGAGAACAAAGACAACGGTTCAGCTTCACTCCTAGATGAAAATTCACACAACTAGGGGAATCCCATGAGTCTGCATTGAGAAAGCTATTATCCAACAATGAGATCACTCCTCCTGCCACTAGCGACTATGAACCCGTAATAAAACCTCCTTGGTTGAAAGAGACTGATTTTTGTGAATATCATAGAGGAAAAGGCCACAAGACTAATCACTATATCCATTTGAAACACGTCATTCAAGACCTACTTGACCAAAATTGTGTAGGCACAAAAGAGCACACCTCTAATGAGTCGCATGTGGCATACAAGGATCTACTCCTCAACCACGATAGGCCATACAACAACATCATGTAGAACTAAAATAATGGGAACAACAATGCTAACTATGTAAACGTACCATTTGATTATACCATCAATTGCATATCGAAACACATCCCACAAATCAATGTGGTCACATTCAACCAAAAATCAAAACACAACAAATCCAATTGCAACATCACTACTCGCAGTGGTAAGGTCACATTGCACACACTTCCCCAAAGTCGGCACCTTCTCTGTCCACCTCCCATAAGTAAAGTGTCATTGACCAACTTCGGCAAACTCCTGCCCATATATCCATCTTAGAGTTGTTGCGTCTGTCTCCCTCCCACAAGGAGATTCTCAATAAAGCCTTAGTGGAAATAACTGTGCCCATGAACCTTGCCCAAGAATAGTACCAAGGCATGGTAGGTCATCTAACCTCCACTAACACCCTATCAATCACTGAACATGATGACTTTTCAGTGTCTCAGCCCCATAACACACCCTTGCATATCATAGCCTTCATAAACATCGTATCAAAAGAGTTCTCATTGATGGAGGAGCAGGTTTAAATATTTGCACGCTCAAGCTAGTCCTTACATTGGGGTTCTCAGAAAATGCAGTGGATCCAAGGAAAAAGATCACTATAAAGGCCTATGATGAAGAAGAAAGAACTACTAAAGGAATAGTGGTGTTACCAATACAAATAGGACTAGTGGTGAAGGACATTGTTTGCCAAGTCCTAGACAGGGAGCTAGCATATAACATCCTCCTAGGTAGACCTTGGATTCATGCCATGAAAGTTGTGCCTTCTACCTACCACCAATGCATCAAATTCCCCCATAATGGCTAACAGATCACCATCCAAGGTGATCCTGATCCTTTTCAGCATTGTAACTATGTCTGCTCAAAGCCTGATTGCATCATTCCCAATAATAGAGCCTCCACATCCCCCATCTCACATCATGATCCTAGCTCTCAAGATTCCATGTCACAGCCCAAAGAGTAGAAAGTCAAAATCAAAGAAACAAGAATAGGAGAATACTCCATCGGGCACAGTCTCAATTTAGCCAAAATACCTTTATCCCCAAGATCCTTTGGGCGACCTACACCTTTTCTAAAGCCATCTGCTCCTCCTGAACCTCCCACAGCTCCCTTTGTCAAATGGGGGACCCTATCACATGAAAGTGAGGAAAGAGATGTCTTACAATGGCTTTACATAGAGGAAGATAATACACCACAAGAACCACCTAAGCTCCCAATAGAAATCTATGGGTGTGGTGAGTCTATCTTACATAGAATGGGTTACGAAGAACAAGGTCCCATTGGCCTAAGAAAAGAAGGTATAACAAAACCCATCCAACCCTCCTCATCATCATTGACAAAAAATATAAGAGGGCTAGGATATAAAGACAAAGACAAGGGCAAAGGCAAAGCAAAGGCCAATGCTTGTTTTGTGGAACAGATCCATAACCTACAAGAAGACAGTGACACAGACTAACGAATATGAGTGGGATGAACTCTCAGAGAACTCCTATGAAGACAAAGGAATTGACACCATTCAAACCTATAGCCCCTACTGTGAGGGACAAATGCTAAAAAATAGATTGATAGAGTGTGATTCGCCCACTACTGAAAGTACAACTTTCGAGGAAGGTTAGAGTTTCAACACAATAAATAATCTCGAGGAAAGTACCATTCTAGATCCTATCCCTATCAATCCAAATCCTAATCATGTATACATCCAAACTATCACACCCAACGAATCAGATCTATCTTCTGATCCCCTCCCCTTATACATACTGAACTTATCGATTGGGATTTACGAGGAACCCCACAACTAGACATGTTCCAAAATGATGATGCCTATATTGACTACATGGAGCTTAGGGACCACCTACCTATAGGAGATCATAAAGCTAGCTTTGTTATTGAACTCAACACCATGGCTTATTTTGGAGAGGGTTCCAACCCTTCCAGTCGAAAAAACATTAAAATAAAAAATGGATCTGATGGTGAAAACCGCTCTACGGCAGTATCAGATCCCAAAATAGTAAAAAGAAATGATGCATCTAATGATGAAAACCTCTTTGAGGTGCCTGACAATGGAAGGCTTGAAACTCTCCCCAATGAAATGTACCAAGAGAAGTCTCAAATTGTGGTGGAACCCACGGAACTTGTCGACATTGGAACAGAGGGCAACCCCAAGATCATTCACTTTGCAAAGTCCCTATCTATAGAGGAAAAGACAAATTTTGTACCCTTCTTCAAGAGAAAGCAAGTCAACTTTCTGTGGTCATATGCAGACATGTCTAGTTTAGATCCAGACTTGATCCTACATCATCTTCCACTAGATCCAGGAGTTAAGCCAGTCAAACAGAAGCTCAGGAAGATGCATCCACACATTGCATTACTAGTGAAAGAGGAACTCAAGAAGCTGCTAGATGTAGGGTTCATCAGGGCAATAGATTATCTAGAGTGGGTATCCAACATAGTGCCAGTATCTAAACCTAATGACAGAGTTAGATTGTACAATGACTTCTGAGATCTTAACAAAGCTTGCTGCAAAGATGATTTCTCGTTACCTAATAATGATATCATTGTCGACTTGACAATAGGACATACCATGCTATCTCTCATGGATGGTTTCTATGGATATAATCAAATCAAGATAGCACCAGAAGACCAACACAAAACAACATTCACTTGTCCATGGGGCACCTTCTGTTGGAATGTCATGCCATTTGGGTTAAAGAAAGTAGGGGCAACATATCAATGTGCTATGACCATTATCTTCCATGATATGATGCACGTCACAATGGAGGACTATGTAGATGATATCCTTGCTAAATCACTAACAAGAGAATTCCACCTAGATGTACTAGAGAAGGTCTTTTAGAGACTGGAACACTTCAAAGTCATGTTGAACCCAAAGAAATGTGTGTTTGGAGTCACCTCCGAAAAACTCTTAGGCTTCATTGTATCAGCGAATGGGATCGAAGTGGATCATGCCAAAGTCAAAGCTATTATGGAAATGCCACTGCCAAAGAACATCACTCAACTGCGGTCTCTACAAGGCAAGTTACAGGCAATCCATCGGTTCATATCACAATTGGCAAACAAGTGTCAACCTTTTACTCATCTATTGCACAAAAACATACCATTCAGATGGGATGAAAAGTGCGAGGAAGTATTTTTCAAACTAAAGGAGTACCTCATGAATCCACCTATTCTAATGCCACCTATCCAAGGTAAACCACTATATCTACATGTATTTGCTATGCCAACAGCTCTCGGAGCCCTCCTAGCACAACAGGATAATGAAGGCAAAGAAAGGGCTATCTACTACATCAGTCGCACACTGGTGAGCTATGAACTGCAATATTCTTAAATAGAAAGATTGTGTCTTGTGGTTTTTTCTTCCCAGAAACTACGACATTACATGCTAGCACATTCAATCAAGCTTACTGCAAAGATAGATCCACTAAAATACCTATTAAGAAAAGCATCTTTAATAGGCTACCTAGACAAGTGGGTGATGCTGTTAAGTGAATATGACATCGAGTATGTAGAAAGAAAGCCTATCAAAGGACAGATCATTGCCGATCAGTTGGCAGAGGCACCATTGCAGGATACCACACCAATGACATTTGAGTTTCTAGATGAATCCATATTCAGTGTCACAACACCCTCATGGAAACTCTACTTTGATGGATCCTATACAAACCATGGATTGGGGGAAGGAATCTTATTGGTCAATCCTCAAGGTGACACCATACCTAAGTCTTATCATCTGCTATTCCCATGCACAAACAATATAGCAGAGTATGAGGCATTGGTCATTGGTCTCAAAATGGCAGCAGAATGGAAAGTAAAGGAGATACATGTCTATAGCGACTCCCAACTGGTAATTAATCAAGTCAATGACAACTATCAGACCAAAGATGACAAGTTAATACCATACAAGTGTATGGTAGATGACTTTAAAGAATACTTTATGATCATCTCCTTTGAGTAGATACCTCGCATAGACAATAAAGTAGTAGATGCCATGGCAACCATCACCTCGCTTCTCGAGATACCAGAGAATGAGTCATGGTATGAGTTCTTGGTGGAGTCAGTTATGGAACTAGCTTATGATCTACCTGAAACACATTCCATTTGCCTCTTAGTCAGATCTAATTCGCCCTTATATGGTAAGATTTACACTTACCTCAAGGATAACACCCTACCACATGACTTGTCTTCCAACTAACACTGAACCTTCATTCACCAAACCTCCCATTACACCATTATCACTGACACCCTATACCGATGAGGATTGGATGGTACTTTACTCTGATGTTTAGAACATGAAGAATCTCAAACAGCATTACGAGACGTGCACAAAGGAATTTGTGGAACACACTCTAACTATCCTTCTTTAGATAAGAAACTCATGTGTTTGGGATAATATTGGCCGAGCATGGAAACTGATTCATATTAATTTGTGAAGAAATGCAAGCAATGCCAGATACATGGTACCTCATCCATGCACTAGCTCAAGAGCTATGAACTTTAATGACACCTTGGCCCTTTTGTCAATGGGGACTCGACCTTGTGGACAAAATCCACCCTCCATCATCCAACGGCCACAAGCTCATAATAACTACCACTAAATATTTTACCAAGTGGACTGAAGTCCTTCCACTCACTAATGTCGCAGGCAAATAGATTGCCTCATTCATCCTTAATTACCGCATTTGCAGATACGTAATTCCCTCATCCATTGTCATGGATAACAGAAGACCTTTCAAGAACTAGGATGTCTAAGAGCTTTGTGACAAATTCAAAATCCAACACCATTTCTCCACCCCTTACTATCCACAAGGCAACGACCAAGCAGAGGCATCCAACAAAACAATCTTGAAAATCCTCAAAAAGGCAGTCAACGATGCGAGCTGTGATTGGCACATACAACTGAATCTTGCTCTATGGGCCTATCAAACTTGTATACGTACTCCCATAGGTGCTACCCCATATGCCCTTGTCTATGGATCAGAAGCCATTTTGCCCATCGAGGTTGAGTTACCATCTCTAAGGGTGTTGTTAAAAGGTCTTATCACTGATGAAGACTACAGAATTTCCAGACTGCAAGAGCTAGAATTGTTGGAAGAGAAGAGATAAAATGCTTTCAACCATCTCAAAGCCTATCAATAGAGAATTTCATGAAGCTACAATCATAGGGTCCGCCCAAGGGTCTTCAACATTGGTGATCTAGTACTCAAGGAAAACCCCCGCAATCAGCAGGATTGGGAAAAGAAAGGTAAGTTTGAACTGAACTAGCTTGGTCCTTAGGTAATCATTGCGGCCTATGGATCAAGAGCATATTAGTTGGCAATGTCAAAAGGTGAGATATTTGATGACCCAATCAATAGCATGCATCTTCACCAGTTCTGTACCTAAGAGAACCCCAATGTAAGGGGGGCAAAAAATTAGAAAAAAGCAAAAAAAGCAAAAAAATAGAAAAAATAAAAAAAATGAAAAAATACAAAAATAAGCATTGCAATAAAGGAAAAGTAGTGAAAATGTAGCAAACAAGTGCTCTTTGTGATGCGAACTGCTTCCTCCATCTTTGGGAAACCAATCACCTTGTGTCCATTCCTCCTACCATTGTCCCTCATCCAATCCATATCTATTTCACAATAAAAACCTAACAATAACCTATCATGGATTGATACTCTATCTCTTTTTATCGCCTTATCAACTAAGGCCTTATCTAGTATCCTATCCATAGTGTCATCCTATCATTGTGTCTTTCGTCAGTATCCTATCGCCCTAAACTATGCTTCCTCTGCATTGTCATGTAGGCAAGGCCATTATCATTGCACCTCTGAGGCTTCCTGTCTGTCCCATATCTTGTCGTCTATCCTCTAGTCCATCTACATCCAAGTCCAAGGTCTTGAACTACACTGCCTTTGCGTCATCACATAGGTTAGGCCATTATCGATGTGCCCCCGAGGCACTAGGTCAGTCCCTTCGGGTCCGTTTCACCAAGCATGTAGAACAAACAGAACCACTTACAAACAAGAAGTTTTGACACAAGACATCAACCTATCCAAAGTAAAACCAACAAGAACCAAACTAATCTAAATGATTCTATCTAAGTTATGGCAAGAAAGATACATCTAATGCAAGAATGTTTTGTTTTGATTAGTTGCGTCTTAAGGTCTTCACTTTTTGTTATCATTTTCCTATTCTATTCAAGGATGCCAAACACTAGAGATGCTATGATGGGGGCACAATTATTTTCTTTGATTGCTGCTTGTGGGTTTATCTTTAGTAATGTGAAACCTTGTCTAAAGGCATAATCAACACAATGATCATCGAGGACATCAGAGGTCTAATGTGAAACAAGTATAATCCTTGTCTATTGATACACAAGAAATACTCAGGTCATCTTGATTTAATTATACATAGATTCTTGTATTAACTTGCTAAATCAAAATCCATGTAAGCGATACTCAGGTCATCATGGTTTAATTATACATGGATGCTTGTATTTTCTTACAACATTTCAAAAACACAAAAAAAAAAACCCAATGATGAAATAAGCACTTCAAAATACTTGCAATATCAAGATGACAAAAACCATTCACATCCAGAAAGAATCCACAAAGCATCCATATCCAATGTAATAAAAATTCTATGCAGAGTATCAATGTTTGCAAATAAAAGCTTATGATCTTTTCATTCACATTTCCTCTATCCATCAATCTTCTATCTATCATTGTGTCATTTCTACGTCAATTGAGTACACTTGGACATATCAAAAACATGGTAATCATTTTGCATTAAGTGAAATAGTCATTAATTTGATTAGTTCATTAAGCATTCATGTAGGTGCATTAGGTCATCAGTTTGTTATCATCTTGCATTAAGTGAAACAGTCATTAAGTTGATTAGATCATTTACATCCATGTAAGTGCATTAAGTCCTCCATGTGTCATCAGGTAGCATTCCATATTAGATGAGATAATCATTAACTTGTTTAGATCACTTGCATACACATAGCTGCATAAAGTCAAACATAACATGGCATTAACTAAATAATTCACAAAAACATAGCCATAATCATATTGTCCATCATAGCATGTGACCTCATAGATGCATACATATAGGTGCATTTAGAATCATCCATATCCATTGGTGTCCTCATAACATAGAAACATACATAATATCCCATTAGAAAAATTAAAAACATAGACAAGTACATATAGATCATCTCATAAATTGCATAATTATATATAGAACATTCATATTTGCATATTAGATCATCAGAAATCATCTAAGTCTACATTAGATCATCATTAAAGTCCTAAATCATATAGAAGCATCATATCTCATAAAGCATCATAGTGTAGAATCATAAACTACATCATCATAGAGACATCAACAAACAAAGTGTGCATTCATATAGACATCAAAAGTAAGGTGCATCCATAAGACATCACATAGTGCATGTGGACCATCAATAGTTGCATCATCATATATAAGTATAACATAAATATGTCTAAGTGTACAATATCAAAGTCCATCATCTGTGAGTCAAATCATAAGAGGTGTATGCACACATCAAAAAAATAATGATGCATGTCTCGATACCTGTACAAAATGAGATGAATACATACATATCAGGCTATCCATGAGCTATCAAAAATGTGTACACGTAAGTAAAAAATTAGTACAAGTATCTACTAGCCCTACTAGTGCAAGACACTACTCCCAGCATTGCCCTCTCCACCTCCCCCTTTGCCTAACCCAAACTATTGTGGGCCCATAATTGATGCTCCTAACTGTGAGCCACCTGCCCTCTACAAAGCCTTTGACTGACTTCTATAGCTAGGTGCCCTCTGGTCTGCTGGCACTGCCCTGTGATACAATCCTCTATAATACTATGTCTGAGCCTATGCTCTAGCAAGCTCACCCTATATCTGTGCCATCTGAGTCTACAACTGATGTACCTAGGCCTGCCCCTAAGTCACCTGAGTCACCAAGAAGCCTGTAGCCCCATCAGTGGCCAAAGCAGCTATGGTTGTATCCCTCTTGGCCGTCAAGGTTCGTACCCTCGCCAATGCTATGACTCGCTCCGTAGTAAGACCTGATATCACCCCTACATTTGCCTCTCTGTGAGACTCTACAAATCGCATTTGTGCCCTAGTCTACCTCAAGTGGCACTGTAACATAGCAACAACCCCCTCCTGTTCCTACTGTTGTGGTTCAATCTGACCTGGAGCTTGGGGCACCTATGGTGCAACCACAACCTGTGGAACCTGTTGCTGGGCAACCTACTATGGTGCCACCTACTGTGCTTCCTACTATTTAGATGGGCCCTCCCCCACTCTCTGCCTCTGTCTCTGCCTACCTCCCCCTCCACCATCCCCTCCATCATCTCCTCTGCCACCATCATCTCCTTTGCCACCCCCGTCTCCTCTGCCTCCTCTCCCCCTCCTCCATCTACCCCTCCTCATGCCTCCATTGTCCTCCTCATCTAACTCCACCTCCTCCAAGCGAGGTACTAACTCTCCTGGTCCTAAGTATCTAGGGAATGGGTGTACTGTAAACTAGTCCTCGTAATCACGAGTCATGCTAGCATCCACAATGTTGCACCTCATAGGCCAGGCCTAGTAGGGTATCTATAAGAAGTCTGCTCTCGCCTCCTCATATGATGCCACTGGGCCCCATCGAAACTGCTCCACATGGGTCCTAGCAAATAGTGCCTAGCCCTATGGTTGACCATGTGTCCTCCTGAACTACCTCAGAACCTGGCTAACAGTCTGTCTCTCCAGGATGTACTGTGTTTGCCCAATCAACCAACGAGTCTGAAAATAGTATGGAAGCTCATCATCCTCATCATCCCATTGCTCGTAGTCTATATAAGGTCGCTAGATAACCCTATCCACATTATCCAGCTGATGCCTCCAGTACTCAAGCTTTCCCAGCTTATGTTGGGAAACTACACCTGCATAACCATATGAGTAAGGCTCCCCTCGTTGCCTAGAAAACATGCAAATTGATTGAGTCATGGCTATGTGCTCCCATAACCAAAACTGTAACAAAGAGATGCCTACAACTAAGTTGGCAGCTCTGCAATAAACCACCTGTGCATATCATGATATAAGTTAGCTAAAACATATACACCCCATGCAAAACAGGTGCCCTCTATAACCATCCTCTCTAGTGTCCTGCCCCAACCAATGGGGAACCCATGCGACCTCCAATCGGGGCATACTACACCCTAGATCAATCCTGCCACAATCCCTAGGAAGTAGTCATAGTAGTCATAAATATCCTACCAGGAGATCACCTGACCTCAAAGCTCAGAATCATCAAAGACCCTTTGGTACTTAGCAAGTCCAGCATCACACTGTGACTCGTACTCCACAAGCTCACCCTGGATAGGTAAGTGCAAGATTCTGTAAACATCCTCCAGTGTAATAGTCATCTCGCTAGTTGGAAGATGGAATGTCCCATCCTCACTATGAAAGCACTCCACCACAATAGTTAGCAAATCGAGGTTTGCACAAACCTCGGGCATAAAGCAAACATAATCCAAACCCATAGAACCAAGTGCCACCCAGTCAATCTATGTAAGCATGTAGCACTGAAACAGTGGCAAGGGAAACTGCTCTCGTGACATCAAGACATCTGAGATATCCTCCAAAGATCAGCACAACAATGCGTCAACCATAACTACATCAAAGTAAACCTGCTCAACTATCAAACTATCCTATCACTTACTTAACATATCAAATTAATCAAAACAAGCATATCATCTCTTGACTAGATTCCAGCAATCTCAGATATCACTTATCGATTGTCGTATCGATCAAAATGCCAATCGAGTCAATTTTGCTAAGTAAATTGACTATCTAAAACAAATGCACCGACCCAAAAGGTAAAATGCACCATTTCATAGCAAATGTGCCACATCTGGCAGATACATCACAAAATTGAGCATATGCGTAGCTTCTTTACGAATGCGTAGCAACACATAACATATGCACACAATGGACAAATGCCCAGCAAGACTACATAAATGTGCAGTTTCTTAACGTATGCACAGTTTCCCATAGCAAATGCACATTTAGGATATATGCACCGATTCATAATGCAAATGTGATGAACTGCAATAGATGCATGGTTTTGGCTAGCAAATGCACTGAAACACTATTCGACGCATTCATTCAAGAATGTTTTCCCTAGCATTTATTAGCCTAATAAATGACCCTAGGCAAGTTTTGTCAAACTACATATCGATGGGCCTACCTCAGCTAGCTGCCTGAATCGTCAAACACGCTCAAACTAGTGCTCCTCGCGTGGAATATCAATATCTATGTTGACTGCTTTAGCTCTTGTGCTCTCCTAGAAGCTCTCACCAAATGACAAGTGTGTAAATGACTAGGATTGTGGACCCAGCTTCTATATATAGCAAGTGAACCCTAACTAGCTGTGTGGCAACCGTGACTACTTCCCAAGCCCATTTCCTACCATTTCTTTGAACCGTGACCCATTTTTCATGATCCTAATCTAACTGTTCAACCTTCCTCATCGTGAGATTGTTCATCTCACGTCCTTCTACCTTCTTCCCATCCAATCTCCCGAGGGGGCATCCTTCCATCGTTAAACTTGTACCAAGGGCAAACCAAGACATGTATCATTATTAGAAAATCTATTCTTTGAAACAATGTGATAAAACACATTGCATCAAAGAGGGGCAAAATGTATACACCTAAAAATGATGACTCTGTCCAAATAAATATTCTTAATATTTTTTTATCTAAATTCCTCTAGCAATAAATAAATAAACAAATTTATTTATTTGATTCATATTCTTCCAATAATTAAATAAAATCAATTTATTTAATTAAATCCTTAAATTCCTCCAAATCCTCTAGCAGATTAAATAAAACTAATTATTTAATTATTTCTTCCAACAAATTAAATAATACCAATTATTTAATTAGTTCTTCCAAAATCATTCTAAATTAAATAAAACCAATTATTTAATTGTTTCTTCCAATAATATCTTCTCTAATTTTAAATAAATCCAAATATTTATTTAAGTTGTCCATTTCCTCTAAAAGTTGAGTTATCTCTAAATATAATTCAATCAAGTGTGCACATGCAATTGAATATTCTAAATATTTAATTGAGCTAAAATGTCTTCTCATCCTCATGCAATTTCCATCCTTCACTTAACTAATTAATCTATTCTGTTAATTAATTAATCTCTTCAGTTAACTCTTCTATTTTATCAACTCCTATAATGCATGATAGACTAGGACACTTGTCCTCTTCCTATTCGCACACATCTCTCAACTTTCCTCAACTATTGATCTTCTCTCTCATGAGCCTATAAATACAACCCCTATTCCTCCATTTCAATCATTCAAGCTTTTAGTAAACTTACTTTGCATAATTCACAATGCGCCTTTGGCACCAACAACATTCCATAGCTTGCGATCACCCCTTTTATTGTATTGAAGCTCCTCTTCATTACAAGAAGTATCATAGCCATTTCTCCATTGGCATCTTGAAGAACAAAGCAAGGAAGTGCACTTTCTGAGGGCTCCATTCACATACAAGGATCAATTGAGATTAGGCGACCAATGGAAGCTACAAAGTAGCAAGGTTTGTTGAGGTATCATTCTTTGTTTTCAATCTTGTTTATTTCCATTTCTATTGAGTTATTTGGATTACTTTAATAATCATTGATATTACTCCAATTTTTCGATAACAGATATAAAAAAGAGAAAAGAGCCCTTTTAATCAAAAGTCAACAACTAGTAATAAGAGAGATTTAAAATATATCCATTATTTGATTATATTGCATAAAGCAATTATAATCATTTTATTTGATTAACACATTATAACCCAACTTTAATATATGTAGTGGCCCTTTTAATATTTCATATTGTAGCCTTGAGAAATAAAAGTTATCACGAAGGTATTAAGACTATAAAATAGCACACACAGTTCTCCTATAGAAAGATCTTAATACATAGGTCTTTCAATAGAAAATACATAGTCTCTGTCACCTTTTTTGTGGTATCTTATAAACATCATAAAGAATCCTATGACAACTAGAAGAAAGCCTAATGTGCCCTGTATGTATCTAGTAGCATAACTATGAGTCTGAAATCCATTTAAAATTAGAAGCCTTCTTATAGAAACCCTTCGAAAGCAAGATGACACAAGCCACAAAGCAACAAACACTAAAACTAAAGAAAAAATCTGAAAATAAAAACTTGCAGTTAGTTTTGGTGATGTAGGATTAATTGAGGAGTTGGATGCTCCTACATCAAGATGTTGAGTAATGCATTCAAAATTTCTAAGTTGTAATTGGGGTTAAAAAAGGATTTATTAGTCATGTGTTCTTATAATAAATGCATTTTATTACATTTAAGCTAAATGTTTAGTTGAAAATATACTATCTAAATGTAAATTACTAGAAAGGATAATATGCATTTTCACTTAAAAGTATATTTCTAGTTTTGAAAAGAAATCTAGTTGATAACTCAATGTGAAAATGAAAAAAAGATATTATTGCATTAGGGTTACCTTTATATTGCAAAAATAAATTCATTTGAAGGGTTCTTTTCCTTATGCATTTTGAAATGAAAATGGGAGCAAAAAGAAAGTTTGTTTTCCATGAAACCCTTGATTAGAGAATTAAGAATTGGGAAGAAATTTACTTGATTGAGAGCTTTCTTGGATTGGATTGCTTGGAGAAAGGATTGCTTGTTTATTACTTGCTTCGGATTGAATTATACCTCAAGAAATTTCATTTGAAAGCTTGCACATTATTAAGTTTTTTTTTTTCTTTTTATCAAAAGAATGCAACTTCTTCTTATGATTTCTGTGTTTGGCCATGATCTAACTTAAGTGGAGTTGCATATGGCTTTGTAGTGTATGTCTATTTTAGAGTTAGGATTGAAATTTAGTTTGTCAAGTAATTCTTGTTGTATTTCAAAAAATTTAAATTGCCCCAACACTATGGCAAATTTTCTCCAAAAAATTATGTGAATGCAAATATTTTTAGTGTTGGGTAGATTATGAATAAAAGGGTAGTATCAAAAATTGAATTGGATGTATTTTTAGTTTTGTTACAAAACATAAAATAGCCCAAAGTGATCCTTGAAAATGTGTAATTTTATTTGTGAAAGTGAATTTCCCTTGCCTTTTTGAATTTAATTAGTTTTTTATGATTTGAGTTTTAATTTTGGAAGAAAATTTGATCTCCATTAATGGAAGAACCTTGTTTTTATAGTTCTGGTGAATTCTTGGAAAGATAAATTTTAGAATTTTGGTTGTTTGAGATGATATTATTTTCTAGAATTATGCTTTTTATTAGAAAATGAAATTGTTTAGTGTTTGGATATTGATGTGATGATGTCATGCTATTCTTTCCATGCTATGACAATTTTGGGTAAAATGATAGTTTTAGCATGTGATTAATGTTTGAATAATAATATGGTTTTGGAGTGGTCTTCCTTCTTTCCTCAACTCTGTTGAAATGCAATAGGTATGCTAGTGAATAGTGAAGGAAAATCTTATTGAATTAAGAGTGTCAATACTCCACATGTTTATATTATTTTTTCTCTTTTGGGTTATGTTCACCCAAGATGTGAATTATGTATTGGATCCTTAATGGGATGTGTATTCAAGTGTGTAGTGAATCCAAATTGAATTGTGTATTCATAATATGTTATGCATTGAATGGTGTTGTGATAACAATATGTGACCCTTGTGTGGATTTTGGTGTCTTGCTTGAGACTATTTTACATGTGTGAGATAGTCTTGCTTGCAGTGTATCCATGATCTTCTCTCTCTATCACTTAGAGGTATCCTAGAGTGGCATAGGAATCTATTACACTTGACAATGGTAATATGGTCTCATTCATGAAGATATCTTGGGACCTTAAAGTTTTCCTAGTTTAGCATCTTATTCAATTTTCATATATGCCTTGTAATTGATTAAATGTTGTAATCATGTAATTAACATATTTAAACTTGTATTTTATTTTAAAATATGTCCATCCTTATATTCATGAATGTATGCATGAAATTATGTGAGAGTTTATGATTAACTCAAGCCACCATGATCACCTGCAAAACCTAAGATTTACCTTCCACAAGAGAGAAAAGCATAGAGGAATAATTTGCACAATAAGGATGAATTAATGAAATGGATTAATAAATTGCATGTGAGAACTTGCTTTTATATTTGCAAGTTAGAGAAAGCCCTAATATGACTTAAGAATAACCTAAGACTAAAATTAGCCCTAAGTCAACTTAATAAAGTGTAATTAAATATTTAATTACACCAACAACCCCCCTTAAGTGCAACTTCGAGAGAAATGAAAAACATGTAACTAATGCAAGAATGGGTCCTAGCTACAAGGCCATGTTAGGTACCCATGAACAACAAGAATCTCTCATAAAGTGGAGAGAAAGGAGAAAAACCTAGTGGGAGAAAACTCCTCTTCAAAAGAGAGAAAAAAAACAAATACATGAACATGTGATAAAAGAAGGACTAAAACTAAGACCCCCCAAGAACTAAACCCATCACAAAAGTACAATCATGAATGCCCCCCCATAAGAGAGGAAGAAGAGAGAAGGTCTGGTGACCCCCCAGAAGTGAGAAGGATGAAACCCCATGCAAGGAAAGGCTCTCTCCTAAAATAGATATGAGAAGATAGACCATGCATCTGCTCCTCAAGATGACTCCTGTAATACTGGAAGATACTCGACACAGAATAAAGATGAAGACCCATGAACACCAAACAACATTCCTACCCTTGGGAAGAAATAGAACTGCAGATGTGTGCATAATGTCTTCCCATTCCAGATAGGAATATACAGGAAGAAGGATAAATGTCTCTGAACTCTGCACATAATCCAAAGACAACAACGATGCTCCTGAAAACTACTCAAATATCTCTAATCCACTGCAAAACTATGACTGAATAGGAGGATGAAGAACAATCTCTGAAGAAGATGATGGTGATGCAACTCCATCGAAGTTGTCATCAAATAGAAGACAAATGTCTAAGCAATGTGGTCCTCCAAATCTGCAAGGTGGGACTCTACAAACAACAATGATATATTTGGTAGATATGAGTCCCAATGAGCTATCTCTAGAAGATTGATAATGTCTTGCTGCAAAGAATTTGATGTAGCAATAGGAAATAAAGATGTGATCTTGATGAGAGGAGAAGGAGAAGCAAGAGAAGTCTCTATGTCGTCTGGACTAGCAAGACCTGTCAAATATGCAAGCTCCTCAACTGTATCATCATCAAAAGGTATGCAATCTACATCATCAAGGGGTATGTGACAATCCATAGCAAGATCATCTAGGAATGGAGAGATATGCGGGTCTCCATAGATCTCCCAAATGCTAGTCCAAAGAGCGTGTGGGCACTCAATATGTGAGATGGAACACATAGTGTCGTAATCAACACTAAAATCAATCAATCCTACAATATGATCAATATAATTTTCCCATGCAAATTTCCTTCCTGGTGTATCTAGTTCAGGTATGAGTCCATAAAGATAAGGAAAAAGATTGATCCACCTGAGATGTGTCAAGATGCCCTTTTGCCAAGACTCATAATTATCCCTACCTAATGTTACCACAGAAGGGTAAATAGCAAAACCCATGATATCTACTGAAATAAATCAAATCAAAGATCAACAATCTGAATATGTATTAATGCTGATAAATGAAGCCCAACAAAACAAACAAAACTTCTCCAGGTGCCAAAATGTCTAGAATATCAAACAGAAGCCATAAACTAAAAATTTGAATAAAGAATACCTGGGACTGAATTTGGAAAAGAGTGCATAGATGTTGTGTAGATCTCCTCAATACCTTTCCAACACCTATTTGTTCACCCAATTTCGACACCGTATACAAAAGATATGCTTAAAATACTGAAGGTTGCTCCGAAAAAGAAGACCTGACTTCTGGTGAAAACAAGAGGCTATTGAGAAAAATCAGAAAAAAATACTTGTACCCTGGATAGTGCTCAGAGTCCTCTTTTCAGAAATATTTTATTTTCCTGATTTTGATGCCATATGCAAAAGATATGCCTGATTTCGTGAAACTGCGCTGATACCATGTGAGAGTTTATGATTAAGTCAAGCCACTAGGATCACCTAGAAAACCTAAGATTTACCTTCCACAAGAGAAAAAATCAAAGAGGAATAATTTGCACAATAAGGATGAATTAATGAAATGGATTAATAAATTACATGTGAGAACTTGCGTTTATATTTGCAAGTTAGAGAAAACCCTACTATGACTTAAGAATAACCTAAGACTAAAATTAGCCCTAAGTTAACTTAATAAAGTGTAATTAAATATTTAATTACACCAACAAATTATATTTTGTATTTTGTTTGATGGATGTGTTGTAGTTGATATTTGAGATTTAATGGTGTGGTTAGTGTTCACCCAACCACTACTATCATAATGTTATGGTTAAATTGATATGTCATTGTAGCATGGTTGATAGTCTTATTCTCATGCATTGAATAGTTGAACTTGCCCTTAATTGAAAAGAATAAATATAGTCGATTTAAGGATTCAGTTGTGTTATTAAAGTGGAATGAAATTCATCATTGTATCATGTCCTTGATTAGATACATTTCATAGAAATATATGCTCTTAATCATGTTTTAGTAGCATGGTGGATTAGGCATGTTAGCCATGTGAAGAAGAGCAATTTTTACTTGATTTTTAAAATGATGATTCTTGGTGGTGTGAACCAATTTTTTAATGCTTAGGGATGTCACATCCCATTCATGTGAGTCACCTTCGCACACCACTTTGGTGTATGTTAGTTATAGGTTGTTTGGTGTTTTTGTAGGTGCTTGTCAATGTGTAAGGCTTTAACCTGTTACCTTGGGATGTGTTTGATGTTTGATTCTTATTTTTAGGGAATTTTGTGTTACTAGGATTATAGAGTTAAGAGGGTCCTTCTAACAACTTCATAATCAATTTCAAAGTCTCTAGGAACCCCATTATGCATTTCAGTCTTGTGCACTATCTAGAATCACCAATTTTGTAAAAGGAGGGATTTTCTCTAGTAAAAGTCCTAGTGATTTCGAGATAGCTAGAGGTGATCTAGGATATCCAAGGCAATTCCAACTAGTAAAAGGGGCAATTTTGACATAAAAAGGGGTGGTTCTATAATAATGAATATTAGATGACCTTTTTTTAGAAAACATTGCTAAGGACATAATCTTGGTTGTATGGTATTTTATGTCCCTTGTTAGTTGTTGAATGTTTCATATGGGAATGACTAGTCTTTGGTAAGATTGAGGTTAGAGATTGAACCTTCCTATCATTCTATCTCCTAGGTACATGTTTTGTTCATTGGACGTTGATTCTCAACTCATTCTTTTGGTTTGTTTGTGCTTTTAGATGAATCAAAGGTGGAGACAATGATCAAGGTTTCCTTGCTTAAGAAATAGTGTATCTTTCTCTTTCATTCGTTGCCCATTCATGTGAGAGATGCAGTTAGTGTTCTTGTACCCTATCATTATAGTTAGAGGTAACTCTACCCTCTTGTATGGTCATTGTGGTGATGTCATCACATTATAGAGTTAATTATTCTACTTGTGCATTCATGCTTTATGCATTGACGATGCATTCTATAAGTGTCGTGTCGTGTTGTGGCATCCCTAGTGCATGCGTGTGCATTGTGACATGTTTGTGATACAATTATATTTCAAAAATTGTTCATCTATTCATTATCCAATAATGTCTTGGCTGAAATCTTAGGGCATTACACATTACAAGGAGTATCTATATAATCATCATCCTTATCCATATCATTTTTAATATAACTGTGTGAATATTTACTTTGGTGATGATTGCTTGTTTACTTTGACATGTATCTTCATAGTAGTTCACGTGTAAGTCAAAGTGAGGGCCAAATGTAAGGGTGAAATTGTATACCTTACACATTTTCCCTCTATTTTGGACTCATTTTGACCAAATTGTCCCTAATGTAATGACTAGTGTACATGTCATATTTCTCCATAAAATTTGGCAATTCACTTGATCATACTACCTTCACACATCCCTAGTGATTGGCCTCAATCTATGTAAACTATCCATTATTTTTCTTGATTCAAATATGTGATATGGAATTGACTTGAGTGTGAAATGCTTAAATTTGCATGTTAGGGTGTTGTGCAAAAGGACAAGCCCTAATTTATTATTTTCATTGAGAGAGAGCTTTATTGGACATTGCATCACCATTACAAGAGTATTGCATCACCATTAGAAGAGTATTGCATCAACATTTATAGCGACTAGACATATTGCATGATTATAAATGACATGTCTTTAATCATTGTGCAACCTATTAAGTTAGATATTGGGCTTTTCTTAAGGATAAGATCCTTGCATAGCAAACTCCCAAAGGTGTCCATCAACACTACCCTAGTTTAGACACAAGTCCCAGATATTAAGGTGAGCAAATCCTAGGTGTTTAGAAGTTAGCAGGTCATTTCCACAAACAAAGTTCAAATCTGTAGATAAAGATCAAATCTACGTATGCAAAGATTATTTCAATATGAGAATGACCCTAATCGAGGTACAATGAGCTTCCTAGTTTAATAGGCATCATTTGACAGATTTTTGAGTGTGAATTACAAAGACAAATTATCAAAAGCCACTTGTTACTAAATATTTCATTGAAACCTAGAACTAAAAACCTCAATCCTCTTTATTAATTTTAATACTTATTTACGAACATATTTCTATAACATAATATCTCAACTTCTAACTCATAATTTTAAGATAGCTTATTTATTATGTTTAATTGATTAATTTAATCCAATTACATCGAGAGGCATTAAATGCCTTAATCCTCTTTATTAATATTAATACTTATTTATGAACATATTTCTATAACATAATGCCTCAACTTATAACTCATAATTTTAAGATAACTTATTTATTAAGTTTAATTGGTTAATTTAACCCAATTACACTGAGAGGCATCCTATAGCAAGGAGCATCATGTCATGATTATGTAAAAATAATAATGACGAGCATCATGTCGTGATTGTGAAAAAAAACTAAAACATATTCTGCTCATATAGAAAGAAGCATCATGTCGTGATTGTGTAAAAAAACTAAAACATACTGTGCTCATATAACAAGGAGCATCATGTCGTGATTGTGTAAAAAAAAATAGAGACTAGCATCATGTCGTGATTGTGTAAAAAAAATAGTGAGGAGCAAACACACTAGAAACCATCTATGGAAGACCAAGAGTCACTACTTAGAAATCCACTTTATTTTAGAAACCACATCCACATTAGAATTCAACTATGGAAAACCAAGAGTCACAACTTAGAATTCCACACTAGATGTTCCCATGAGGATTTGAACTTGGGTCTCGACAATCAGAGCCCAACATTTTAACCAATTAAGCTCAACCCTCTGAACCTAGAATATATTTAAAAAAAATTAAAACTATTAAATAACTCTTAAGTAAATAAAAATAAACTGATTCTTAAATAGTTAGAGTAAACTAAAATAATTCATAATAGATATTTCTGACATTTTCTCAATAGAGGTATTTAAGATATCTACTTTATACTAGTTTATACTATTGGTCTAGTCTAGTTTACTAGTTTATTTCTATAGGAAGCATTTATTCTCTATATAATAGGGTTTTCTTCACATTGTGGTATTGTATCGTACTTATCTCTGCATCAACATTTAAAAATTAATCAGCCATGGGAGAAAGAGAGAGAGAGCATAAGCTTCCCAATTATGGCAATGTCTCCCACTTTGTAAGAACACACATTCCTAACTGAAATCAGGATCTATGCTGTGCTATGCTATGCTATTCCATAGGATCTATGCTATGCTAAACTCCAAACTCCAATAAATCCCATCCTAGATCATTAAACCCCAAACTCCAATAAACCCCGCCGCTTGTCATTAAATTTTCAAAATTATTGGTGTCATCATTGTTGTGGTGATGAGCTATATTTTCCTCATTACCTAAAGTATAAATCCAGATCCAATGGAAAATAATTAAAAAAAGCTGCTAGATAATGAGATTATGGTACACGTGTAAGAGGTCTGTGCAGAGGAGCATTAAGGGAGTAGCTGCAATGCTCCATCCATCCACCGCTAAGCCGTCCTCTGCCGTCCAAACAAGCATTTCACGCCACATCACATTTGATAAAGTCTACACTCTACCAACTGGATTTGTCTCTCCTAACGAGAAATAGCGATGGTCTTGGAAAGTGTTTATCTGGATCTATACGGCGGTAATAACCTTAGTACATGACAGCATTCACATTTATACAAGACAGGGGGCTTTGACTTTGGGGTTAAATGTAATTGAAGGCTTGTCAGTGTAGAATTTGCCGGTGGCCCTTCGCCCCATTAAATCTACGCGGAAAATGAAATGTACGAGCACTTAGCTGACTTTAGGCATTGTGAATTTATTACAAGTTGTGTTAAGCTAAGTTTGGTTCCACTTGGCATCACAGTCAGCGCTGAAGAGATGGGAAAAGACTATTGGGTCTTTGATTGACATGTTCAAATGTGGGCTTTGTGAGGGATCTTGTGGTGTGGGGTGGTTGTATATATATGTGTAAGAGTGTGCATAGATTTCATTATTTGGTTCAGCTGTTTGTTTTGTGGTGTTGGGAGTTGGGGAATAAGTTTTTTCAAAGTGGGTTTGAGATATGGGGAGGTCTCCTTGCTGTGATAAAGTTGGGGTGAAGAAGGGGCCATGGACTCCAGAAGAGGATATTGTTCTTGTGTCTTATATTCAGCAGCATGGCCCTGGGAATTGGAGAATGGTTCCTGCACATACTGGTATGTTTTTCTTCTTTTTCAATGTTATGGGATTGTATCAACTGTCTTTTTAGTTATGATGGGGTTGAGCTGTGGCCATTAAATTCAATTGGCAATTGATTGTGGGGGAGAGAATTCAATGGGTATTATAATACCCATTTGAGGAGGATAGGGAGTTTGATCACCGTGAGGTGGAAATTCCTACTGGCTCAATCAGCACAAATTGATAGCCTTCAAGCTTGGGAGAGATGAATTGTATAAACAACTTTTATGGTCCACTGAGTCCTAACTGGACTGTTTAAGCTCATATGAGAGATAGGACTCATTAAGCTCATATGAGAGATGGGTTATTGTGAACCAGTATTCATTTTAAGGTAGATTTCTATTGATTGAAAATGGGAGAACTGGTAGAACCCATTTAAGTATCTCTAGTTTTTGAGAAGATTGATTATTTATGCTGGTATAAATCCCCAACTTTTGTTCAATTTCCTTGTTTATATATTTCATGTAGTTGGATGTTATGACAGAAAAATGTCTTCAGTGATTGTGCCCAAGATTATTATATAGCAGACAAGTTGGAGGAAATGTTTTGCATCTCCTTGCAAATACATCATAACTTCATTATACATGCTCATAAGTGTTCTTGTTGTTTCCATTTGAGCTTTGTTTTAACCTCAGTGTCTTTAAATCTATTGTGGAGTTGAACTCTGGTCATTCTTCATGGCAAGTGAGATGAGATGAGATTGGAGATTTGATAACTTTCAAAAGCACTTTACCCAAATTTTTAAAACCTTCCATATTCAGAAGATTGGCCATCTGGGTATCTAGCTTTAGATATATTCTTCAAGGTTTGTTTGATTGTCCTGAGTCAAGTGATCTGCTCAATTGTCCATAATGTCATATGGAAGTCAAGTTAAAAGAAAATGGTTTTCCATTTCCTTAACAACAAGACCATGAATATACTAGTGTTCTTTTAATGTACAGTGATTTGAGTATTGATTTTTACCCTCTGCAGGTTTGCTGCGATGTAGTAAGAGTTGCAGATTGAGATGGACAAACTACTTGAGGCCAGGGATCAGGCGTGGTAACTTCACTTCACATGAAGACAGGATCATTGTTCATCTTCAGGCTCTATTGGGGAACAGGTGCTTATCATACCCACGTTCTTACACTAGAGACATGGTTCAATATTTTGATAGAACTGATTGAATTAATGTATCTCAGAATACTCTAGTCTAAGGTCTGAGCTTAGGTTTTCCATTATTCAAATTCACCTTCACTTTCCAATATGATGCCTTACTGCAAGCCTGTGAATAATTCTGAGTAACAGTTGGTTTTATTTCGACAAAAAAGTTAAATACACAACATACATACTATTCAAGCTTTTCCCTTTGAATTAGCCATGTACTGTCTGTTCAAGATCTTCTCTTTGAATTAACCATGTATCGACTTTATTGTTACCTGGGTCTGAGCCCTAATGGTTTTAGGCCTTCCTCAATCATGAGTTTTCAGACAATAATGTAAGCATGTTGAAGTTATTATTGTCGCGTGTGTTAGATGGGATTTAGATGCTATATTTTTGTCATTTTATTATGCCAGCTTAAAAGATGCTAGGCCTACCCCAAAATGATCTCTTTTTTTGGAACAAGACTCGTGATCTGTTATAACTTATGGACAACTGTTAAAACTTTATATTGTCCCCACCTTTGACCTTTGAGCCTTGCATCCATGACAAGTTCCTCGTGTCCATTGAATTAGTTTCTGACCAGGATATCAATAATGGCTAAGAACCAGATCAGCTAATAATAGTAGACAAACACTATTTTTTTTTCTCATATGATATCTTGTAATATAATATGTGAGAGAATAGCAATAATATTACATGTCTTAAAACAGTGATGAAGTGCTATTGGTGTGTGTATTGCAGATGGGCAGCCATAGCCTCTTATCTTCCTCAGAGGACTGACAATGACATTAAAAATTACTGGAACACCCACTTGAAGAAAAGGCTTAAAAAACTGCAATCACCAGTTGGCAATGAAATCACTCGTGTGAATGCAAACTCACATGGTGCAGCTTCTAAAGGTCAATGGGAATCGAAGCTTCAGACTGACATACACCGTGCAAAGGAAGAACTTTACGAAGCATTGAATTATGATTCCTCTTCTGACTTGCAGGGCAATGAAATTAGTCCAAATCCTGCAGAGTCAATGTTCAGGCAGAGAAATCTGAATCCATCATCATCATATGCAGCCAGCATTGAGAATTTTTCAAAGCTTTTGGAAGGATGGAAGCGATCTTCATATAGTCCCAATGATATAAAGCTACCCAGTTCTACTAGTGCTACTTCTAGTTGCAGCGAAAGCCAAAGTCCTCAATATTCCACTCTACCCATTTCTTCTGATAGGCAAATGGAAGGCTTAAATTCAATGGATAATGGGAGCCTTCCATGGACATCACCATTTAATTCTTCTCAGGGATATGGCGATGAAAAGTATTCTGCTGATCATCTTCACTACTGTCAACCTTACAGCATTCTGAACAGTATTGACAATGGCATTCCTTTTTCCGTACTGGAGGAATGGCTGATGGAAGAAACCAATCAGGACCAGCTCAATCATGTGAATCAGATTGTTTCTGAATTGGGTTGCATTTAATGATAAACTTTGTTTTCTGTCTGTGTTATCAAAATCCTTTCACCAATCATGAAATTAGGATTTTGATTAAGGGATTCTTATGCAAGCAAACAATTTTGTACAGCTAATACGTCATCTCACCTTGGTCTTCAGATCTATATATAATGACCAAACCTATAAAAGGTTGTGAGACAACGGACGTTCTGTAATATTTTCTCTTGTATTACCTCAATTCCGTTGAAATACATGGCATACTTTTGTGTGTCTTGAGTTAAATATCAATAAAGTACTGAATGTATTCATAATTCTAGACTTTCAAGGCAATTACTGAACATTTGAAATGAATAAAGTACTGAGTTCGTTCATAATTCTAGACTTCTAAGTTGTATTGGTGAAAATTGCATGCCTTTGTCCTTTTTCATTATGTTTCTGGTTCGTTTTGATTAGAGTGTCTTTAATGTTATAACTAGTTTACACGTGGCATATTCTTATGTGAATTTGACTCATAACACTACCATATCCTAATCACATCATCACTCATCCTTGGAGATTTGGTTTCAATCCCTAGATCCCCCATGCATTGCTTTGGATTAGATTTGTGCAAGTGTGGACTTGACCCAAGCCATTTCTACAATTCTAGATGAGAACCCTAAACTTTTAAAATTCAAATTCAAATTAAATGTTGACTTCCTTCTATTAGATGTTGTGAGTTCACCTAGCACACATTTGTGTTAATTTGTGTTCTATGTTGTTGCATTTAAGGACATTCACTCATTCATTTTGAGATCATCCTGGAGTTCTTGAGGAATGTTGGAATGTGAAAAGAACATCTAGGTCAGGAGCCTAAAGGAAAATCTATTCTCAATTACCTTCTTGTGGCATCATCCTAGGCACCATTGCACTCCTCCTTGCTACCTTTGATCTTTCGCTCAAAGATATAAATCCGATCACTAGGGATCTTACTGAGAAAAACATGACCCTTGCAATTTAGTAGATTCTTCGATGTGTTTGTAAACAACACCAATCCTAACTCAAAGTCAAACATCAAAAGATTGAGGGGAGTGAATTTCAAGTATTAGAATTCTAGCAATTCATTCCCATGAGTGCATTCAATTCCACACGTAAGATTTCTTTCATAGTCATGGACCTAAACTAGGGCAAAACACAATTAGTTTCCAAAGCCTATGACACTTGTCAAATCAGGGCATAAATTTTTAGTTGTGTGGTGAATTGATTATTGGCGTCTTCAACATCATTTTCCCATCTTTAGAATCTAGCTAAGTATTGTATTAAATTTTAGTTATTTATGCATTAATTATAACATTTATTACAACATTTAATATCAGTCACATCTCTTATAACTAGTTTCATTATATGTGTAATTAATTGCATTCTTTCTTTCATTAGAGTTTCCAAATCTATTCTTTTTCTGATTGCATATCCTATTTCCATATCTCATAAGGGTTTGGATCTCCTTTTTACTTGTGTTTCATAGCTACACTTCCTTTAGGGTTTTGGTCTTCATTGTGTGATCTTATTTCTACCCTACCACTCTTGTTTTCACCTCTAGGGTTTCATTTTCAAATCTAATCCTTTACTATATTTTCTGATTTTATAGAAAATCTTAAAATCTTTTCATATCATTCAACCTTTAGGATTTTGTGAGTTGTTTTGCATGTCAAGGCCTCATCTATATCCTCACATTCCTTCGAAAAGAAGTCCTTGTTTGAATCCTCAATTGGACCAATCTTTTAAGAATGGTGTTTTTAATGATGTTCCCATTATTAAGAGTGAAGAAAAACAAGACTTCAATTATGAGGTATATGTTGCTAAAAAAGATCTTTCCCTTACTAGATTATTACTTATTGAGGCAATTACTCATGTGGAATCTCCTTAGAAATTAGCTACTACTTCACATAGTGCATTATTGGGTGCCCCTTATGGAATAGATATTTGTCATAATATTGGCTCTCTCATGACTTCTGCCAATGTTGTATCCTCTCTCACACCTATACACCCTTCTAATCCTTCTTCCTATCATCTCATAGTTACCACTTCCGTGGCCTCTACCACCCATTTTGCCTCACCTAGTGTGACCCCTTCCTCTTCCATTCCCCCCTCTAGTATCACTGCCACCTTTCCCTCCACTACTGTTCCACTTAACTCTCATCCTTCCACATCTACTCATATTGGGGTCATGTACCTACTAGCATTGTCCCCTACACCTATGTTTCATATACCCCCCCTCATCCTATGACCACTTTACCTTATATTGTGGCCTCTCCTTCTATCACCATGTATTTACCTCTTAACATCTACCCTCTCTATAATTTATCCATTATTTCCCATACTCCCCAAACCACTATTGAGCCAAATGGAAAATGTGGTTGAAATTTTGTAACAAACACATCAAGGTTCAATAAAAGGGGACTTCGACTGAGCCCCCTTCAACAACCATGTGGCACCTCATGGCAATGCAAGGTTTGATCTAAGGGGCTTCAATCAAAGCTACTTAGATTTGATAGGAGGTTTACATATAAATAGCCTTGTTTTTTGGTACTTGTAATTGTGAAGTCGATGAGCCACCTCCTTGCATGTTGAGTTCTCCTTTAACCACATTTCCAAGTATTTTCCTTTTCTCTTTTTTGTGGTTTTTAATATTTTACAATTTAAATTAAGTTTTTCAAAGTGAATTAAATTTTTTCTATATTTAGAAAAAAATTGTCTATTTTTATAAATTTATATAAATTTTTAACTTTTTTAGTTAACTTTATAAAATTAAACAATCTTAAATTTTAAAAAATAATAAAATAAAATAAATAAAAATATATAAAACTATAAAATTAATAAAATAATCAAATTAATAAAATGAAAACATACAATTAATAAAGTATTATATTATTAAACTAATAAACAAATAATACTATTATAAAATATAAAATATAAAATTATATATGATTGAGTGGAGTTCATTAAAAAGAATAGAGATACAAGTATAAATATTAATCATGATTTTTTTCATTCCTTTTTCATTAATAATTATTACTTTTTTGTAAATGTTGGAAATAGTAGTGATTTTGAAATTGAAGACAATCAACTTGTTCAACAAAACACAATAGCGCATGAGTGGGAAATCATATCTAGGCTACAACATGGTCAAATTATGGAAATGATTGAAATAGATATATTGGGAAGAAGAGATATTGATAGACAAACACCACGATCTAATGAATATCAAGGTAAAACTTACACAAATAAAGCTAGCTAAATTATGGAAGTTATTGAAATAGATATGCTGGGAAGAAGAGATATTGAAAGACAAACACCATGGTCTAATGAATATCAAGGTGAAGATTACACAAATAAAGCTATAAAATTCATAAGCACCATGAAAGATAATGACTTTCTGATAGATGATGATATACTATACAATATGAATTATGGAACCTTGGGTGTTAAACAAAACAAAACACTTGATATAATTATGACACCTTCTCATCAGGGGCAAAATACATTTCCATTATGCATGATTATTCAAGGAACAATAGGAACTTAGGAAAATCATATCTAATTGGTGTCATTCATAAATCTCTCGAAGATCAAGCATTCCTAGGGCATTATCCACTTCTATTACTTGCATCAACTGGAGATGCAACATTCAATATTGGATCCTCAACAATCTATTCACAACTTTGAATTCTAATCTTAGATTTTGCTCCATTAGAAGGAGAAAGACTTACAAGTTTCCAAGAAGAGATTTGGCACATCAAATGCATATTGATTGATGAAATGAGCTTCATTGGATTAAATTTGGCACAAAACATAAACTCTTGACTTCATCAAGCATTTCCAAAAAATGCAAACATGAGTTTTGCATGTATATTTGTCATTTTAACTTAAACGATAAATACTTATTAATTTAATACACATACTTCATTACTATAAAATTTTTGCATTAATGCTACTCACTCATCAAACCCATGATTTTCAATTGTTTTGTAGGTATCTCTATGATTCGGGTTGGAGATTTTGGAATGTTGTTTCCTAGCAATGATAAACCACCATATGATAGTAACAAATGTGCTAGACTACTATGGGAGGAATTCATTGTAGTTGTTACTTTGGATAAAATATTTAGATAGGAAGGAGAAAGCAATAACCAACAAAGATTTCACCAACTTCTCACAAATCTAAGAGACACAAATCCGACTATTTATAGATTGGAAATTACTAATGACAAGAACCAATGTTGGCATAAAATCAACAACCAATGAAGAATTTGACAATAGTGTTCATTTGTTTGCAAAAAATGATAGTGTGAATAGTCATAATAGGAAAAAATGTATTCATTAAAAAACATGTTGCATATAGCATTGTAACAAAAGTAGGTAGTGTAAATGTACTAGAAGGAGGTCAAAATGATGAACTTGACATTGAGTTATTAATTGCTAAGGATGCAAGGGTCATGTTACCTTTCAATGTCTAGATAGAAGTAGGTCTTGTAAATGGATCTCTAGGCTATGTTTGAAATATAATATACAAACATGGAAGTGTACTGCCAGAACCACCAACATATGTTATGGTTGAGTTTGACAATTATTTAGGGATATCATTTGAAGATGAAACTCTGTGTACAATTCCAATTACACCAATACAAAGGGGCCACACAATCCAAATACCCTTACAACTGGCTTGGACATTGACAATACACAAATCACAATATTTAACTCTTTTAAAATCCACTATTGACATAGGACAAAAAGAAAGAACAAGATTGCCATTTGTAGCTATATCACGTGTAAAATCAATGCAAGCTTTGTGAATAATGCTACCATTTGCATATGACCACTATGAAAAGATGAAAAAGGGAAAACAAGTGGCCAACCAAAATGCTAAAGAACAAAGACTAAAATGATTAGAAGATAAATGATGTGATTTACTTCTTTCAAATTTGTTTCAAACAATATGAAATGATGCAACGTTTCTTAGTTTTTATCATTTGTATAGTACTTTACCATGATTCTTTAAACATTATTTATGTCTCCTTTTATCTTGTCTAAAGTTATAGGTCCATTATTACTCAAACATAAATGATTAAATCATTATAATAATATTGTTAACATGTTACGACTGCAAATGCTACTAGTATACCTATCTTAGATAAATCTATGTAAAAGACACCAAGAGATATCCTTCTTGAGGTGCCTATTTTTAAATATATTCAATTTATATAAATGGAATGGGCACCTTGAGAAGAATATATCTCTCGGTGTCTTTTACATAGATTTATCTAAGATAGGTATGCTAGTTAATAAAATAATCAATTTAATAAAATTAAAATATAGAATTAATAAAGTGTTATGTTGTTAAATTAATAAACAATTAATAATATTATAAAATATAAAATACAAAATTATATAAATAATAAAATTATAAAAGCAATAAATTAATAAAACTATAAAATCAAAAATTAGAAAACTAAAAATGAATAAAATTATAAAGTGTTTAAAATTATAAAATATATAAATCAATAATTTCTTTTTTTTCATGGTTTTCTAGTAAACTTGGGTTAGGCATCTAGGGACCACAAAAAATGAGTATTGAATCCCAAATTGCTAGTAACATTATGTTCTCTAGATCCATCTAAACTAACATTATCAAACTATAGCCAAAATGGAAGACTACATATATAATTAAGAGATGAAAAGTCCCAAACATAAAAGAGGCTACCATGGATTATTGCTAAAAACCAGAGATTTTGTATGTAAGCCACAATAAATATTAATACTTCTCAAGTTGATGCCTTATTTCATATTATCCTTTAACCAAAAGCATGATGTTAGGGTAAGACCAAAAAACTTCAACAAAATATACATGAACCAACTAAAACATGAAAACCTTCCTAACTAGCCAAACCACAAGTGAAGCACCAACATAAAGGGATAGATAGTGTCATGCCCCTGAAATAAGGAAAAATCATAAAATTAAATAACGATTCTAAGTTGGTCGACTTCTCCTTATTAGCGTCTCCCTTTATAAAATACAATAAATCTTTATGTCTATTCTTGTCGACTCCTCTCCTTGTGTTAGCGCCTTACATTGCAGATTAAATAGAATCCCCTCCATGTTAGTGTTGATATATATGAAGCAGTGATTAGTATTAAAGAGGAGTTGGAATCGTCTTCACATAATGGTCGACCGGTATAAGGAAAGTTAAAAGCATATTAATAAGAATCAAATCACCCAAGTTTAAACATGTTTTAGTAATTCATAAGAGGCAGCGATTCATTAAGATAGTGGTTATATTCTAAAAGGTGCTATGATCTCTTAGTGGGTGTGTTTATTACAAAGAGTGGTGTCTCTCAAGGAAGTCCCCTTCCTTTGTGAAGATGTATGTTGTTTCATGAAGACGCCTCCTTCCATGCAAGGATAGGGTATAAAAAGATATGAGAATAAGAAGAAGGGGGGATATATAGAATGCATAATACATCAATCAATCATCGATCATTAGATCATTAAATATTACAACAGACATTCGATTTGCAGAATTATATCTATTTATTCAGTCATATAGACTATTAAGGACAACAATAGGATACATTACAAATTTTGAACTGAACTAGAAGTTCAATAGGAATCATTATTGAATATACAAGTTAGATCATTATTGACTGTCAATTATCTTACTTATTGCATATCACTGTCATATATAAAAATTAAGGTTCACCAGTCAAAGAAGAATGGTGAGGGCATTGTTTGGAGGGAAAATTGTTAACACCCTGCCATGCCTCCTTGCACCATCCTCTTCATCAAAGAAGAATGGGAAGGGGATTGTTTGGAGGGAGAACTATTGACACCCTACCATGCCTCCCTACACCATCCTCTTCATAAAAGAAGAATGGTGAGGGGACTATTTGGAGGGAGAACTGTTGACACCCTACCATTCCTCCATGCACCATCCTCTTCATCAAAGAAGAATGGTGAGGGGGCTGCTTAGAGGGAGAACTGCTGAGTGACAACACCCTACCTTGCCTCCCTACACCATCCACTTCTATGACTGAATTTTGTAAACAAACTGAGTTAGTTGCATGGTAACATGTATATATATAATTTCTCTATATTGATATTGTTTATAAATTTTAATGCAAGGAAATCTTATCTAACCCGAATGGTTAAAGATGTATATTTGTATATCTATATTTTGTATATGCTTTCCTATGTTATGATTACAGAACTCAAGTACAAGAACTATGCAGTTTTGAAGATATTCTAAATGGTAAATCATAAAACCCTAAACCTAATTTGTGGCATTTGTATTTTCTAGGGCACTTTAGGTAAGGGACATTACAATTGGTACCAGAGCATCCTTCCTGCCATACTGTGAATGATAGTTGATGCAACATATATTCAAGTGTATACTTCATCTGCATGACTTACATATATTCAAGTGTATACTTCATGATTTACGTGTATTCAAGTGTAAACTTCATCTTCATGACTTACGTACATTCAAGCGTATACTTCATGACTTACGTGTATTCAAGTGTATACTTTATGACTTACGTATATTCAAGTGTATACTTCATGACTTACATGTATTCAAGTGTATACTTCATGACTTAAGTATATTCAAGTATATAGTTCATGAATTGTGTGTATTCAAGTGTATACTTCATGACTTACGTGTATTCAAGTGTATACTTCATGACTTATGTGTATTCAAGTGTATACTCCATGACTTACATGTATTCATGACTTACATATATTCATGTGTGTGCTTTGTGACTTACGTGCATTCATGTGCATACTCTGTGTATTACATGTATTTACGTGTATGCTTCGTGCCTCGTATCTTACGTGTATTTATGTGTGTATTATGTGTATGCTTCACACTTCATGTATTACATGTATTTATGAGTATACTTTGTGTCTTACATATACTTCATGTATCATGTGTATTTATGTGTATGCTTCATGCTTTACATGTACTTATGTGTATACTTCATATATTACGTGTATTACTTGTATGCTTCATTCTTTGTGTATTACATGTATTTATTATGTATACTTGGTGTCTTATGTATCACGTGTATTTATGTGTATTATTCATGCTTCCCATGTACTTTTGTGTATACTTCGTATATTACATGTATCTATGTGTATGCTTCATACTTCGTGTATCACGTTTACTTATATGATTCTTGCCTTACATGTACTTATGTGTAAACATCATATATTACATATGCTTCATGCTTTGTGTCTTATGTGTGTACTTCGTGTATCACATATGCTTCATGTATTACCTATATCTATGTGTTTGCTTCATGTCTAATGTTTCTTCAACAAGTTTACTCTATGTGTGTTTAAGATTACTTTATGCTTAAAAATTATGAAAATGCTAAATCTATCAAAGCTTTATTGTTAAACGCTTCGTGGGTTGAGAAGCACTAACAAATTAACTTATGTAATAATGAAGAGTGAAAAAGTGTGATTCCCTCAAACATGAGAGATAAAAGGAGAGAACATTTCATTGGAGAAAGACATCCAAAATATCATTAAAGAATTCAATTAAAAATAGAACCCTAAGTGATTTTATAGGTAAATTAAATTCAGTTCTCAAGAATAATAATGATGCAAGGAAGGATGAAACTCCAAATACGAAAAATGTGACCCTTCAAATGTAGGACTTCCTTAACAATAAAATATAAAAAGGGGAATCATTTCCTTGTGAATAAACCATCAAGAGGAAATAAATCTAACAACCAACTCGAAAGTAAAGTATTATTCTCGAAAAAGGAAGCCAAGAAGATTAGTGACTCCTTAAAGAAATAGATATAAAGGATAAATCAATTCATTGACATAAGTAATCATCACTCATCTATTCATCAGAAAATCAAGCAATCAAATCATAATCACTCAACATAGTTGAATCTAATGATATAATTTGACTTCCAATTCTCAAATGAAAATCTAGTTGTCATAGAAACTTAGGCATAACCAAAGATACAAAGATGGATTAAGGTTATATTTCAAACTTCGATATTTAGGTACACTGAGGTGGTCAATCTCTTAAAAGTCAAAACAACAATTTTGGGAGAATGTAATGAAGACAACTCAATTCTTTAGGAACCTACAAATTTGGAGAAATATTGGGAATTTATCGTAAGATATACTCATCAAACTTCATGGAAGAGGAACGTCATTGAAAATAAATTGTTCTATTCCTTTGCAAAAAGAGCCAATGTAAAAACAAGTAATCTATCCCACAGTCATTGAGACAATGACAATACAATCCAGTCCATACCACATATGATCTACCTTAAGAATTGATTTAGTGAACTTTGTCTGGGAACCAAATTCACTTCTATATATAATATCTAGAGTATATCATTTCATCCAAGGGTCTAAGTTCTTTTTATTGATTAGAGTACAACTTAGATGAAGTTGATACACATCAAGTTACAACAAAGTTGTTACATAAGCCTATGCTAAATTATATTATGGGCCCATAACCCACAAATCCTAGGTTCATTCTCACCTAACAACCTTGGGATAAATTGATATTGTTTAATAAATTGGGTACTTTCCCAATATAAATTTAGTGCCAAACATGGAGATATGTTAAAGAGGAGTAATAACCTCCAATTGAATTAGAAGATTGAACAAAAATTAGATGTTAGGGAAAACCTATAAATTTAAGTCTCCTAATATGCGAGGAATACTAAACTATTGTACATCTTTTGACTTGATCAATCCCATAAATTTATACGTAAATATTAGTTACCTATGGGAATGATAGATGTTTGACGAGGTTAAGTAATACAAAAACCCTATAATCTCTTCATTAGAAACAAACTTACCGTATTATGTGTGTATGCTAGATTCTGTGTTAATGTGGAGATTCACAAAACCCTCCCCATAACCATAGAACTTAACTCTAAATATGGGATTTGGACTCAGCTAATCCTTTATGAAAATGGTACTACATTTTATCATCTCTGTAAGAAAAAGGGTCATTTAATGACCCATTGTAAGCTTAAGAAAGTGGGGGAAAATGCTGATCTGAATAAAGAGAGATGATAATTCATCCAAAGAAGACATCCCTGACAATCAGGGAATGGGGGGTAATGAGGAAAATGATACCTATCTTGCAAGAGAGACTACTGAGAGGAATATGGAGTTGGGTGTTCAGAAGGCTGACCGTGTTGATTGCTAGAACCTTAATCAGCAGGATACAAAGAATCCCCCAGTGCTCGAAGATGGTGAGATTCAATCCCAGTCAACTAAGGCTGTTGATGATGGCGAAGGATCCCCTTCAACATATGTGTTGAATGCCCAAATCCCAGAATCTGTTTGCAATAATAGTGTTGAGACTGTTCAACCATCTTCCAAGCAGAGACCTTCTCTTGCCATAGATAGGACCACTATTGGGACCCTAAAGGAGGGGTTTTCTGAGAATCAGTTTGTTATTCCTTCTCTGATCATTGGAATCAGACCTAGTGGTAATTGTAATGACCAAGATGAGTGGATTACCCCTAAGAAAAAGAATCGCAAGGCTAAAAAGTCTGCTGATGTTGGAACAGATTCTAGGCAAGGAAGACTGAACCTTGGAGAAACAAGGCAACGAGAGATTGCGAGGGAGATTGCCAGTGGTAAACCAAAAACACTAGAGATTCAATCTCAAAAACTTCCCAAATGAGAATTCTTTCTTGGAATATGAGGGGTTTTAATAGCCCCACCAAATAGTTCGAAGTCAAGAACTGTATTCTGGATCATAAAATAGATATTCTTTTACTTCAGGAAGTTAAAATGAATGAGGAGAACTTTAAGATGATAGCTGATAGAATCTGACCCAATGTTGCTTTTTGTATCAGCCCTGCTATGGGTGCTTCTGGAGGGATCGTTACTATGTGGAATAATGCTAAAATTTGTGGTACTCTTACTGTTTCCAGTAAGTATTTTCTGATTGTCAATTTCTCTATGCCTTCTTTTAATTGGTCCCTAATCAATATTTATGCCCCAAACACAAGGGCCATGTGGAAAACTTTGTGGATAGATTTATCTACTCTCCTTTCCACTTCCCCTCGTTCTCTTTGGATGTTGGTTGGACACTTTAATACTCCTTTATACCCTTCAGAGAAAATTGGGGGTATTCTTGAATATTTTGATAGTATGTTTGATTTTGTTGAGTTTATCAATAGCTTTGGGTTGTTGGATGTGGAGCTTCAGAATCAAAATTTTACTTGGTCTAATAGAAGAAGAGTGGATCAAATGATACAAGTTAAATTGGACAAATTTCTTATCTCAAATAACTGGGATAATCACCCTAATCTGGGTTTGGTGGCTTTACTAAGAACTATTTCTGATCATAATCCTATTCTCCTTAATTGGATGGCCCAGCATAGGCGTGGTCCCTTCCCTTTTAGATTTGAAGCTATGTGGATTAAACATAAAGATTTTAGGAGTCTTCTGACTCATTGGTGGCAAATTTCAGTTCAAGGTACTTCTATGTTTAGGCTGGTCAAGAAGCTCCTACATATTAAACAAGAGGTTCGTTGCTGGAACAAATATAGTTTTGGTAATGTGTTTTTTTAGAAGAAAACTATCTCTGGTAAATTAGCTAACCTTCAAAATTTAATGGCTCAAGGAGTTATTATAGAAGACATTGCGTAGGAGGAAAGTAATCTGATTTCTGACTGGAAGAACCTTATGAGTAAAGAAGAAATTTTCTGGAAACAAAAGTCCAGAGTTTCAGTGGCTCAGAGAAGGGGATCAGAATACTACTTTTTTTCATCTTTCAGCTATGAAGCATAGGAAAGCTAATTCTATTTCTAAATTATGTTTGGAGGATGGCAATACTATCACAGAGGACAATGAGATTGGGAATCAAGTTGCTTTGTTTTTTTTAGAATTTGTTATTGGCACAAGCTAATAATGTTGTCAATGGGTAGATTATGGATCAGTTCCTTGATAAAATACCCTCGTTGATTACAGAGGAGGACAACATCGAAATGTTGAAACTAATTTCTAAGGAAGAGGTTCGTGCTGTCTTATTCTCCATGGGTCCTTTCAAAGCCCTAGGCCCTGATGGCTTTCCTCTGATATTTTTTTAGGAATATTGGGATATTGTGGGCTTTGATGTAACTGCTGTTGTTGGGGATTTCTTCAGAACTGGTAAACTTCTAAAGCAGATCAACAATACTTTTATTGTTCTTGTTCCTAAGAAGCCAAATCCTGTGCTGCTTACTGATTTTAGACCTATTAGCTTGTGCAATACCATTTATAAGTTGTGTACCAAATTTCTTGTTATGAGATTCCAACCTTTCCTAGATAAAATTATTTCCCCTTCTCAGAAAGACTTTTTCCCTGGTCGATAGATTTTAGATGCTGTTATATCCACTCATGAAACTATTCATTCTATGGAGAAGAGCAGGATCCCTAGTATGGTTCTAAAGCTAGACATCTCTAAGGCATATGATAGAGTTTCATGGAAGTTTCTTTTTAAGGTTATCCAAAAATTTGGTTTTAATGATAAACTCTCCCTTCTCATTCAGGAAGTTGTCTCCACTGCTAAATTCTCAGTCTTGGTTAATGGGGTTGCAGAGGCTTTTTCTCTTCCACGAAGGGGATTAGATAGGGAGATCCTCTTTCCCCATATTTGTTTATCATGATGGCTGAGGCCCTTGGGAGAAATGTTCACTCTAAGGTTACCTCTAAGGAAATTGTGGGCATTAAACCTACTTCTTCTATACCTCCTATGTCTGTGCAATAGTTTGTGGATGATACCATCCTCTTTGGTATCTCATCTGTGGTTGAAGCTGGAAGTTGAAAGAATATTCTCAATGACTATGCCAAAGCTTCTGGTCAACACATAAATTTTTAGAAAAGTAATGTGTATTTTTTCAACACTCAGGGTGATCTCTGAAGAAAAATTATTAATATAATTAGTTGTACTGAGGCTTATCTTCCTGTTGTCTATCTTGGCCTTCCTCTAATTGTTAAAGAGGTCTCTTCAGGATTTTGGAATGGAATTTTGGAACGAACTCAAAAGAAGTTGATTGGCTGGAAGGGGAAGCTCTTGAGTAGTGCTAGTAAATTATAGCTCTTACGAGCTTCTCTTCAAGGTATTCCTACTTATTTTCTATCTCTTTTTAAAATGCCTAGGTTTGTTGCTGACAAATTGGAGCAGATCCAAAGAAATTTTCTATGGACATGTGTGGAAGATAAAAAGAGAATGTCTCTAGTTAGTTGGGAGAAAGTCTGCCTTCCCAAATCCCATGGGGGTCTTAATATTAGATCTATAAGAAATATGAATAAAGCCCTCCTTACCAAAATTAACTGGAATCTGGTCCATAGCCATAAAGAATGGGTGGCCATTATGCAAGCTAAGTATTTACATGGGACTGACAATCTTAGTTTCCTTTATCAGGAGGGGCTTCCTTAGGGCTCTATTATTTGGAACAAAATGCTAAAGTCTAGAAGCTTACTCAAATAAGGGCTTAGGTGGAAATTGAGGAATGGTAATTCTATAAATTTCTGGGAGGACACTTGGGTTGTTGACAAGGCCCTTGCTACTCAGGGGGATTATGGGATTGTTGTTGGTATTGCCAAATAGTTTTTTGGATCAAAAGTTTACCATTATATTCATAGTGAGAATGGTATCAGACTCTGGAAAAATCTTCTTGATTGTTGTGCTCATCGCCCTGAGTTTATTCCTAGGATGAGTTCTATTCAACAAATGTTGTTGGGTGTCAGAATCCCTCTCTTTTCTAGGGAAGATGAGTTGTATTGGTGGCCTGATAAGAGAGGTCATTTCTTGGTTAACTCTGCTTACCATCTGTTGATCCCTGATATTCATAAAAATGAGCTTTGGAGGAAAGTTTGGAATCATAAGCTTATTCCTAAAGTTAATATGTTTTGGTGGGCTGCTATTCATAATAAAATTTTAACCCAAGATAATTTGTAGAGGAGGGGATTCACTCTAGTGAATAGGTGTTTCCTATGCCTTGAGAAGGAGGAAATTGTTTCTCATTTAATTCTTCACTGTGATTTTGCCATGGAAATTTGGAGTACAATTTTATAAAACTTTGGCATTCAATGGGTTTGTAATCCTGATATTAGGGAAGTCATTGCTAATTGGTGTCCTACTTTCTCACATCCTTGGCTTGTGGAGATTTGGAACCAAACTCTTCCCTTCCTTGGTTGGACTTTATGGAAGGAATGGAATAACATAATATTTAGGCAAGTTTTCAGGGACTCCTCTCAAGTCTTTCAATCTTTTTCTAAGATCCTCATTGAAAGTGTTGTTAGCTCCCACATCAAAACTACTGACAAACCACTTACTCAAGAGGAAGAACAAATTGCAGTCAATTGGAGAATTTTAAACCAAATTCTGGCATATGATAACTCTAAAAAGATTCAAAGATTAAATACTAGATGGATCCCTCTGAGGTCCCATTGGTTCAAACTTAACTTTGATGGAGCTTCTAAGTCTAATGGTAAGGCTAGTGGTGGTGTGATTATCAGGGATGACAAAGGGAGGCTAGTTGCTGCCTATGTTGGTGAAATAGGTATTCAAAGTAATAATTATGCTGAAGCCTCTGCTCTCTTATGGGGGGTGAAATTAGCTATTTCTCTTGACATTCCACATTTGCATATCCAGGAGGATTCAAAACTGATCATTGATGTAGTCACTAATGCATCGACATGTGGGTGGAGACTCAAAGACATTATTGTGGATATCCAAATCCTAGTCCAGAGGATCTCTAGAGTGGAACTCTCTCATATTTATAGAGAGGGGAACGGGGTTGCTAATGCCCTTGCTGATTATGGTCAGTAATTTATGAATTGGTGATGTTGGCGCCAATTTAAAAATATTCCTACGAATATAAGGGAACTGATTCAAAAAGAGATGACTTGTCAAGGATGACTCATCATAGAGAAGGTGCCAGCTTGTTTAGTCATCTTTTTTGGGTGTTGCTGATGTGTATTTTAAAGTATGGGCTCTATTGTACTTTGTTGTATAATGTCATTTCAGCATTATTTATCACTCGTGTTAAGGCGAGTTGGTTATATGGTAATCATAGGAAATTTATAATTATCATTTTTGAGCATGGGAAGGGCTGGCATCATTTGGTGTTTGGGAAGGCGCTCCTGAATAATGATGACTTGTGCAACCTCATCTTCATTATTCCTTCCCAAGCTGTTAGAATTACCTTCCAAAAACACCCTGTGAATTCTTGGCTTTGTGTTTTCTATCTCTTTGAGAGAAAGGAGAGAATGGGGGGAGATAGGATTCGCACAGAGCCAATTTCCTGCTGTGAATTCAAGGATAACACTGTGGTTTGGCATTATTGCAGGGAAGGTGGAATTAGCCCTTTTCTGGAATGCCTTAATGGGTTTGATGAAAATTTATCTGTGTAATTTGCCCAGTCCTGGCAAAATCACAGAGTTACTATAGGAAGAATTGGTTTTGAGATCTCTGAGCAAGTCATTGCCATGGCAACTAGTCATCTACTAAGGGGACTAAGTTGCAAAGGAAGGTGAAGGTGGTTGATCATTTGAACCAGAAATTGTTTCTGGGGGAAGGAGAGGAATTAGTTCCCTACTAGGGAGGGTTTGAACAGGCCAAGCTGCTAGAGCCGTGGGATGGGATGTGCTTTCTCCTCATGAAATACTTCACATTGGAGGGTTGGTTTACTAGGTTTTGTAATTATCACCTCCCTTTGCTTAATCATTTCAGGCATAATGCTCTTATTAGTTTCCCTTTCTACTTAATGTTGTCCCTTGAACACTCTATTTTTAGGGCTAAAGCTAAGATGGATAAGAAACCCTCTAAAAAGCCTGTCCGTTTGCACCAAGGTCTTATCCTTTGTTTATATAATTTTCATCTTGCTTTGGAGCCGCCTAAGCCAATTCAGACTCCTAGTTGTGAGATTTCTACCAACCTCGACCCCCTTGATCTTGCTATTTCTGAGGAACCTTGCCCTACCCCTATTCAACACAAAATGATAAGGATTTATTTCTCTATGACCACTAAGGAGACCACCATGGTGAAGGTTACTCATACTCTGACTTCTAAAGGGAGTGTGAAAAGTAAGAAAAGGAAAATCAGGGAGTTGGATGAGGATATTATGGGGGACTCTGTGGGGACCCATAAGAATCTGAGCAGTGACCCTGTGGGACCTAGCAATAAACATAAAGCTAATTTGTCTGCTAATGATAAGAAGGAGGGCTTCTCTTCTAGGATAAGGAGGTTGGGTAGGATTGCTAGTAAGCCTGCCCTACAAGCTAAACTGATTGACTACTCTGAAAGTGCTTCTGATGCCTCCATGTAGGGGGATGATCAACTGAATTCCAAAGACTTTGATGTTCAAGAGATCTCTGAAGATGATGCGGGTAAGAAGGAAAGGAAACAGATTGATGATTCGGGAGGTGCTGATGGTGATCCTGTGGACAATGCTGGTGAAGGGGAGAGGATGATCATGGAGGAGGTTGATGACGAGACTGAGGAAGGGGATGACCACAGGCATGATCTTGTTGTCTTGAGGGGTCATGTGGAGGATCTAGAGCAGAAGGTTTCTTCTATGGGAGAGTTCATAAGCAGTGTGCTTAGTCGTACGGTGATGCTTAACCTCTCTCTATTACAAGAACTTGGGACTTGTGCTAATGAAGAGAAGGAGGAGAAATTCAAATAACTTGATGAATTTGTTGAATTTCTAGCTAAAGGCTGGGAGAATGTATCTCCTTAGTTCTATTTCTTTTTATGATGTCTATCTACTGCTACTTACTATCTGTTGTCTATAGGCTGTATATGCTATTTATGTTGTAGTGGTCTGGTGGCTCTTTTTGTGCTTGAGCCTCTGCGGTCTCTTTTTGTCTTAATGTAAGGGTTTGGCCCCTAGTTTTTGCTAACTTATATAATAAAAAACAAACTTACCGCAAACCTTGTTTGAATTTTTACACAAAATGAAACATACTTTATCTAAGGGAAGTTGTCATTCAAACATCTAGGTCGTTTCCACAAAAGCAAAAGTGATTACATACAAAGCAGTGGCATTTTGATATTCACAACATTCATGCAATCCATCATATTTTTTGGATTTCAAAAAGGGGTAACGAAGAGTTTGTATCATTGCCTAGGATCCTTGGGGAGATGAAATGAGAGAAAACTTGGACCTTAAGTAAAAAATCTTGCCAATTTCCAATTCTTGGTTTTGTTGTTGAGAGTTATGGGGAAATAAGAAGACTATACCTGACAATAAATTGTCCTCATACGTTAGAGGATGGTATTGACCTTATTGGTTGTAAAGTTGAGGCAAGTATACTAGAAACTACTCCTCAAAGACATCATCGAAGTGTAGAGTCAAACATAACCAAGATAATTATCAAATGGGAAGAAATGGAAATCTTTGATTATCCTAATTTGAAATTGCTTGAAGAAAAGCAATCTTGAGAAGGGCAGAATGCCATGCTCCTAAAATAAGGAAACAATCATAAAATTAAATAACAATTCTTAGCTAGCTAACTTCTCCTTATTAGCATTTCCCTTTGTGTTGTGCAATATAAAATACAATAAATCTTTATGTCTATTCTTGCTGACTCCTCTCCTTGTGTTAGCACCTTACATTGAAGATTAAATAGATTCCCCTCCATGTTAGTGCTAATATATATGAAGCAGTGACTAGTATTAAAGAGAAGGAGGAGTTGGAATCGTCTTCACATAATGGTCGACCAGCATAAGGAAAGTTAAAAGCATATTAATTAGAATCAAATCGCCCATGTTTAAACATGTTTTAGTAATACATAAGAGGTAGCGATTCATTAAGATAGTGGTTATATTCTAAAAGGTGCTATGATCTCTTAGTGGGTGTGTCTATTACAAAGAGTGCTATCTCTCAAGCAAGTCACCTTCCTTTGTGAAGATGTATGTTGTTTCATGGAGACACCTCCTTCCATGCAAGGATAGGGTATAAAAAGATATGAGAATAAGAAGGGGGATATATAGAATGCATAATACATCAATCAATCATCAATCATTGGTTCATTGAATATTACAACAAACATTTGATCTACAAAATTATATCTATTTATTTAGTCATATAGACTGTCAAGGACAACAAAATGATACATTACAAATTCTGAACTGAACTAGAAGTTCAATAGGAATCATTATTGAATATACAGGTCAGATCATTATTGACTGTCAATTATCTTACTTATTGCATATCACTGTCATATATAAAAATTAAAGTCAAAGAAGAATGGTGAGGGGATTGTTTGGAGAGAAAACTGTTGACACCCTGTCATGCCTACCTACACCATCCTCTTCATTAATGAAGAATGGTGAGGGGACTATTTGAAGGGAGAACTATTGACATCCTGCCATGCCTCCCTGCACCATCCTCTTCATCAAAGAAGAATGGTGAGGGGACTGTTTGGAGGGAGAACTGTTGACACCCTACCATGCCTCCATGCACCATCCTCTTCATCAAAGAAGAATGGTAAGGGTACTATTTAGAGGGAGAACTATTGACTGACAACACCCTGCCATGTCCCCTACACCATCCACTTCTATGACTAAATTTTGTAAACAAACTAAGTTAGCTGCATGGTAATGTATATATAATCTCTCTATATTGATATTGTTTATAAATTTGAATGCAAGAAAATCTTATCTAACCCGAATGGTTAAAGATGTATATTTGTATATCTATATTTTGTATATCTTTTCCTAAGTTATGATTGTAGAACTCAAGTACAAGAACTATGCAGTTTTGAATATATTCTAAATGGTAAATCATAAAACCCTAAACCTAATTTGTGGCATTTGTATTTTCTAGGGCACTTTAGGTAAGGGACATTATAGATAGACCATCAATAGATCATGAAAAAGACCCAAGAGGGGATAAATTATAATGGCCCCCTCATATTAGATATACTAAACCAATCTTGACATCATAAATCCCAATTCATAGCATGCGAGGGTGAGACAAATTATAGAGGCCTCATCAAAGCCCCATAAGCACTTTTACATTTAACACATAAATCATGTTTACTTGTTTGAGGAATCTCCACCAAGTCCTTTAAGTCCTCATTCTCACAACAACTAGAGAGATCAATTTTAACTATCTTTTCAATTTCTTCTATAGCTTGGTGCATACATTCTTGATGTTGCTTCAAGGCATGCAGGTGGTCAATGTAGTAGTTAAAATAGACCTCTACCTAGTGGTCCACCACCTCAATATCATTATGTAATAGGTAAGTGTCGGTTGCATTAGATAGTAATGAAGTGAAGCTCAAAGATTGGACTACATCAACATGTTCCTCCACCCTTGCAAGTGACCAAGATCCAATAGGAGGTTGGTCATAGCACTCCTTATCCCCATGCATGGAATGCCATCCATCTCCTTCACTAAATCCCAGATTCTTAAAACCCACAAATGTAGGTCCAAATTCTTGATCTTCTACTCCAAATAGGTGGTAAAGTCATTGAGCATCACCCCACCAATATCCCATTCATTCCTCTATCTCTCCTTCCCCTTAACAACTCTAGCTTCATAATCTTCTCTCTAAATTCCTAGTTATGGAAATTACCCTTCCTTAAATCAAAAGGGGTGCCATTAAACTCATGATGAGCTATGACAAAGACCTACTACTACAGAAATAAACCAAAAAAGCCCTCAAAGATCACTTAGGGATGGTGGATATCAATTCTCATAACACTCAACTGCTACTAGTTCTAAAAAATAATGACCAAACCATGATGCTCCTATGTCTTGGGATCCTTGTACCATCCCATTGAATGATGCGAATCATTAAAACATAATTACTCTTAGGTGATTGCCAACCCATTATCAAGTTAGGATCCTAGAAAATCCTAAATTTCTTTCTTTGGGAAATTGTACTTCTAGATTCTCTAGGAGCTACCATACAACTATTTTGTATTGATGCCTATATCGGTAACCTAGTCTATAACTAAATTCCCTATCCTTATAATATGGTTGAATGATATCTCACCAAATGCCTTAGCTAGATCCTTAGCCTTTGATAGGATGGTGTTCAACAACCAAGAATTTAAGTTGTCACCATTCATACTACCAATCACTATCTTAGAGTCTCTCTCACATGAAGGTGCCTCTAACCTTGCCTTAATGCCAACTTGAGCCCCTCTAACAATTCCCTGGACTTAATCATATTATTAGATTATGAGCCAAAATCAAAGGAAGATATTAAAGAGGTTGCTGCTCATCACTTTTGAAGACACAAATACCACCAACAAGGCCAATATTGGACACACCATCAAAATTAAGTTTGATTCATCTGGAAGTTGGAGGAGATCAACCTAACAAAATATTAGTGTTGAGAGGATCCATGATAGTGGATATATGCAACCATCTACACCTTGGCCATGCCTTAATCCATAGTATTTCCCAACTCCTGATACTCAAATTTTTCTTGTTCCAACAGTCTCTAATTTCTTGTAAAGAAGTCTTAATAATATCTTAAATACAAGCCACCAGAACCTCCTTGTCTTATAATATCCTTCTATTCCTTTTTAACCATAAATTCCACATTATAAGAGTTAGTGGGTGGTCCCAAATCAACTTTAAGCCAAGGATTTTTATCCCAAGAGTGCATCTCTTAAGTAATTCCAATATGTTAACTAAGAGAGGCCAACAAATTCCCTATCCTTCCACGAACCAATTCCATATATGAGAAGGAAATTCACATTTCAAGAATAAATGGACATTAGTTTCTTCATGTATTTTACATAAAATTCAATGAGATGGATCAATGTTCCCTAGCTTTCTTAACCTATCCCATGTAAGATCCCTTCCATTTGTAGTGATCTAAAGGAAGGAATTTTCTTTGGGAATCCTCTGACTTATCCATATCCTCTTTCGTTGGAAGTCACTATTTTTATCCCCTAAATTAGTTATATGAAGGTAGGCTTCTCTAATTGAGATTGCTCCATCCTAGCTTTTGTCCCATACTAGCATGTCCTCATTATTCCTTATAGAGATAGGCCACCTTTGGAGGGTATTTGATAATTTATCACATTTTTTTCAACCTTAGGTATAGGAGGAGCAATTTGATCTACACCTCTATATCTGTTGATAATATTTAATTTGAAACTTTAGTTCTAATAATTTCTTCAAAGTGAGAAACTAAAGGTCTGAGTAGATCATTTTCTATAAGTGTGAAGCTATCAATCCAACTATCTTTCCAAGTTATGATCTTATCTCCTTTTCCAACTCTCCACCTTATATCCCATATAGAATTAGTACCCTACAGTACCAAAGGAAATTCTATATACTTGATTCTTTAGGAAAGACTATTCTAGCAGAAAACAACCCTTTGAGTCCCCTAGAGATGTACTTAGCTTGCAAAATTTGGCTCCATAGCCTTCACCTTTTTGCATACATCCTCCATATAAGCTTCATACCCAATGCTATGTTCATTCATCTACAATCTCTAAACCCTAAACCGCCATCCTTCTTCTATTTGTAAATTTTGTACCACTTAACTAGGTTGTATTTTCTTTTTTCCTCAATCCCACACTAGAGGAATGTCCTTTAGGTGGTTTCTATAGCTTTGGTAATCCTCCCCAAAATCTAGAAGATAGACAAGGTGTATACTAGAATAGTTTATTTAAAGATGCCTTGATTAGAATTATCATCTTGGCCAATGAATCAAGCCATCTCCCTTTCTATGTTGAAAGATTATTCTAAATCCTATCTACTAGCATCTTCTATTCAACATCTAAAGCTTTTATTTCCAAGAGTGGCATTCCAAGATATGTACTAGGGAGATTATCAATCGCTAACCTAAACTATCTTTGGATGTTTAGGGCCTTAGTACAATGCTACTTTTTAAAGAATAATATGTGTTGCAAGTATGGCCCTAACTGGTGTTGTCATTGATGTCAACATACTCCTATTGCATTGATGTCAAGGATTGGATGGGTTGTGTGCTGAGGATATTGAGAAAATTAGTCCTATCAAAAAGAGAGAAGATCAGTGAAGACAATAAAGCTCTATGAAGTGAAGATCCCAGCTAGATGAAGATCAGAGAATGTGCATCAAAGGGTTTGTAGATGTGTCTGGAGATGATCCAGTTAAGATTTGAGAGGTCCGCATGAAAATATGGAGGAGTTATGGCTGTGAGAGTAAACCTAGTTCTAGAAACTATTCAGAGGCGATAGAGTGACACAAATAGGTCTGGTGAAATCCAGAGATACAATATCATGTTTTGGGGATCTAGTGGCCTGTTTGGGAGGCTAATGTGAATTGACAACTCAATTGGTTCATGGTTTGGAGGTCCACAAGAAATCCTTCTAATGTGACAGTGATGAGTGACTATGTTCTTAAGGTTCCGGATGAAGATGTGAATGATTACAGTAAGCAGAAGTCATGCGGATATTCTTGATGATTCAAGCAAGCTTTTGGGGGTCTCTAGATTGTGTCTAGTTCATGTTGGTAGTCCGTATTGAAGATTAAGCTCGTAATTGAAGATTTACCTTCAGGTGATGGTGTTCTTCCTATTCTTGGTTGACTAGATGATTTGCACATGTTGTGGATGATCTTGAAGATGTTTTACGAAGCATGGCATGTTCCTCTAAGAAGATTGAAGTCCCAGCTATGTGTGGCTGATAGTATAGTGATGTGCATGAAGTTTTTGTAATAATTCAAGTTGTATTTTTGTATTTGCTTTGTAATAAAATAAGTGTATGTTGTGCGACTTTGGTGATCAAACCAAAGTCAATGTCATGTATAAATAAGAATTGCGAAGTCATTCAAATGCATCCGTGAGGTTATGATGAGAAGGTGGTAGTGAAGAGGAGCAAAAAATAGAGTAGAGGTGTTGAGCTTAAATGGAACTGACTCAAGCCTAGTGAAGATGCTAATCTCCAGTTCAAGTATGTAATACTTATATTCTTCTATAGACAGTGTGTCTCTTGTAGGTAGTGGGCCTCTTGTGAGCAGTGTGCTCGGACAGTGAACCCTAACTGGCAAGTGCCATTTTATTCTTCTTATTCTTTTAACAGAGAATACAATCTTGGGTTAGTCACCTCGTGGTTTTTTCCTTAACCAGGGTTTCCACATTAAAATCTTGGTGTTATATGTGTTGAATTTGTTTCTGCTCTTGAATTATTGCATTATACTTTTCATGATTGAATCATTGATATGCTATTGAAATATAAGAAGGTTTTAAAGTGAATAAGGAACAGGATTTTGGTGACAACTAATTCACCCCCCTCTTAGTTGTCTGTCTGAAATCTAACAATTGGTATCAGAGCTAAGTTCCTCTAGAAGAAGCTTAACCACTTGAGGAGATCTAGGATGTTGACCTACAATAAGGACAGTCCAAGGTTTGATGGAACAAACTTCACTGCCTAGAAGAGCTGCATGGAATGTCACTTACAATGAATGGGAGATCAGTATTGGAACATAACCACAACTAAATATGTTCCCCCAAAGAATGGTCCAACAACTATAGATGAAGTCAAAGATGTAGACAATAATCTTTGAGCTAAAGAAGCCCTATTGAGTGCCTTGTCTGATTTAGAGCTGACAAATGTTATGGGATTGAAGAATGCTTATGAAATTTGGACAAAGATGGAAACTCTTTATGAAGGAGACAAATATGTTAAGTGTGCCAAGCTGCAAAGTCTAAAAGGAAAGTTTGAAAACTTGAAGATGAGTGAAGATGAGAATATCACTTTATATATGTCAAAAGTAAATGAACTTGTATGTGGCATTAGATGTGCTGGTGGAATATTGGATGAAGATGAGATTGTTGCCAAATTTATCAGATATTTACCTCCTACTTACAAACACAAAGTTGCTTCTATTGAGGAAATCGGATCTTTAACAACTATTACAAGGGATCAATTGGTTGGTAAGATATCTTCATTTGAGTTGGTTGAGTTTGGTGATGCACTTCCCAAGATTGAATTTGCATTCAAAGCTAGTGCCTCTACAAAAGGCAAATAGAGATATGATCCAGGAGAAAGTTCCTCAAGGAAATCAACTTGGTATGATAAAGCAAGGAAAGATCTGGAAGAGGATGAATTAGAAGATGAACAACTTGAAGCCCTCATTGCAAGAGACTGCCAAGAGAATCTGGTAAGTATGAAGAAAAATTACCTTTCAAATGCTTTGCCTGTAATAAGATTGGACATTTTGCCTCAAGATGTCTGGAAAGGTTTTCAAGGCTAAACCCTAATCGATCAAGGTTTCAGAAGAAGTGTTACTATGGTCAAGAAGATGATAATGAAGGAGTAACAGATGATGAATCTGAGATAGGAAACAAACCTGAAAGTGACTGGGTGTTTATTGCCATCAAAGAAGAAGATCCTATGCCTATTGAATTTTCCAATCATAAGATGATAGAAATAGATTTGGTTGCTCAGATTGAAGAAAATGATGAATGGGTTATTGATAGTGGATGCTCTCATCATATGACTGGTGACAAGAGTAAGTTATTAATCTTGGAAAGATATGAAGGTGGAGTTGTAAAGTTTGGAGATAATTCTGCTAGTAGAATTAGAGGCAGAGGAACAATTTCTTTTGATGGAAAGAACAAAACCAGTGATGTTCTGTATGTTGTAGGTCTAAAGCATAATCTTCTTAGTGTTAGACAGTTGGTGGACAAAGGCTATGATCTCTAATTCAAAAATAGAAAATGCAAGATTTTTGAAAGCTTTGGAACTGAGATTGCATCCGGTACATAGAAAAAAGGTAACATCTTCCAATTGGTTGGTACTGGTAAAAGTTGCTTATTTGTTCAAATTGATCAAAGTTGGTTGTGGCATAGGAGAATGTGTCATATAAATTTTGATAATATCATCAAGATAAGCAACACTGAGGCTATAAGAGATCTTCCAAGACTGGTGAAACCTACTAATAGTTTGTGCAAAGAATGTCAGTTGGGTAAGCAGAACAGAGTCACATTCAAAAGTAAGGAACAATCTTCAACTAGATTGTTAGACTTAGTGCACACTAATCTCTATGCTCCGGTAAGAATTAGGAGTCTGCAAGGAGATAGGCATTTCATGTTGTTGATTCATGACCACTCCCGGATGATGTGGGTGACTTTCTTGAAAGAGAAATCTAAAGCACTTGAAAAGTTCAAAATATTCAAGGCTATGGTAGAAAATGAAACTGGCATAAACATAAAACACCTCAGGTCTGATAGAGGTGGAGAATTCACATTCGGTGAGTTCATAACATTTTGTGAGAAACATGGGATAAAGAGATAGTTATCTTCTCCAAGGACTCCACAACAGAATGGAGTAGTGGAGAGAAAGAACCAGACCATCCAGGAAGCATCTAGGACCATGATGATGGAAGCAAATGTTCCTCAAATCTATTGGAGAGAAGTTGTAAGCACTGTTGTCTATACTCTTAATCAGGTACAAATCAGAGGCAATATTGGTATGACCCCTTATGAACTTTGGTTTAGCATCACTCCTACTGTGAAGTATTTTAGAGTCTTTGGTAGTAAATGCTATATCAAAAGAGGTGAAGACCTTGGCAAGTTTGATTCTAGAAGTGATGAAGGAACATTCTTGGGATATTCTACTCAAAGCAAAGCATACTAGTGTTATAACAAGAGATTGAGAAAGATTGTAGAAAGTACAAATGTGAAGGTTGATGAAGGCATGGAGAGTCCCTCAAGGTATTATGAGTATGAAGTAGATGATCAAAATGATGTCTCAGACCAAGGAGAACAAGTCCCAACTCTAATTCAGATTCAGACTGATCCGGAGAATCCTGAAATACAAGAAGAAGAGACAAGTTTGGATGAACCTATCCAAGAATTAGAAGTACAAGAGAATCCCAAAACTCCTAGGTATGTAAGACTGAATCATTCTAAAGATTAGATCATAGGAGATAAAAGCAAATGTGTTCAAACAAGAAGAAAAATTGTTCAAGATTCAGTGAAGTATTGTTTGATTTCAAAGATTGAACCAAAATCAGTAAGTGAAGCAAGCAATGATGAAAGCTGGGCTAAAGCAATGGAGGAAGAATTGATGTAGATTGAAAAGAATCACACTTGGGATCTTGTTCCTAGACCTAAGGACAAAAATGTGATTGGGACTAAGTGGGTCTTCCGGAATAAATTGAATGAAGATGGTGAAGTAGTAAGAAACAAAGCCAGATTAGTCTGTAAGGGTTATTCTCAAGTAGAAGGAGTTGACTTTGAAGAAACTTTTGCTCTGGTGGCAAGAATTGAAGCAGTCAGATTATTTCTTGCTTTTGTAGCCTTCAGAGATTTCAAGGTGTATCAGATGGATGTCAAGTCTACTTTCCTAAATGGTGATTTAGAAGAGGTATACATTGAGCAATCAGATGGATTTCAATTATTTGATCATGGAGATATGGTCTACAAGCTGAAGAAGGCATTGTATGGACTAAAACAATCCCCAAGAGCCTGGTATGAAAGATTGGAAAAACATCTTTTGAAGATTGGTTTCAACAAAGGTACTACTGACAATAATCTATATTTTAAGATTGATCATGAAAATATCTTGATTGTTGAAGTATTTGTTGATGATATCATTTTTGGAGGAAAAGATAGCATGTGCAAGACTTTTGCAAATCAAATGCAAAGTGAATTTGAGATGTCTATGTTTGGGGAAATGAATTTCTTCTTGGGTCTGCAAATCATTCAAACAAAGAAATGAATTTTCATATCACAGACCAAATATGTGAAAGAATTGTTGAATAAATTTGGAAAGGAAGATTCAAAGGCAATGAATACTCTTATGGATGAATCACCTAAGGCTGGTAAAAAAAAGTAGAAGTCAATGATTGGAGAGCTACTCTACCTTACTCAAACTAGACCTGATATTATGAATGTTGTTGGTCTTGTTGCGAGATTTCAAGATGATCCTAGAGAGTCTCATGTCATGACAATCAAGATAATTCTTAGATATTTGAGGGAATAGTTGAGTATGGATTATGGTATCCTAAGGATCATGATTTCTATCTTCATGCATATACAGATGCTGATTGGGTAGGAGATGTGGATGATTGGAAGAATACTAGTGGTGGTGCATTCTTTTTGGGAAAAAGATTGGTTTCTTGGCTAAGCAAGAAACAAGAGGCAATATCTCTGTCCATTGTAGAAGTAGAGTATATTGCAGTAGTAGGCAGTTGCACTCAAGTATTGTAGATGAAGTAAATGCTAAGAGATATCAGAGTAGAGTATGATGAACCTATCACAATTTCTATGATAATTCAAGTGCAATAAACATACAAAAAAATCCGGTGTTGCATTTAAAGACAAAAGATATATCCATCAACTTCCACTTTTTAAGAGAGCAGGTTAATAAGAATGAAGCTAGATTGGAGTTTGTGCCCTCAAAGGATCAGATTGTAGACATTTTACTAAACCTCTACCTAAGGACTTTTTTGAGTATCTTAGGGAGAAGTTAGGGGTTATTACCCCTCCTATTTTGAATTAAGGTGCACTGATGTACATTAGTTTGGTGGATCCCACAGTCATATCTTGTGATCCAGATTGATGTTAGGAGGCTACTACTCAAGGGGAGTAGTCTGTATGATTCTGAAGTATGAGAAGTAGTTGCAAGTATGTGCCCTTTGCCATTGATGTCAAAGGGGGAGAGAAGACATGTGAAAAAAAAAGTGGTTGCTAATCAAAGGGGGAGTAGTAAAGGAAGAGAAGACGTGAATGGTTGTTGTTGATAGGGGGAGCTATGTCAATCAGTGAGGAGAGGTTCTTATCTTGATGGTTAAAACAATTTTTCACATTACATGTTGCCATCAATGACAAAGGGGAGATTGTTGCAAGTATGGGCCTAACCGATGTTGTCATTGATGTCAACATACTCCTGTTGCATTGATGTTAAGGATTGGATGCGTTGTGTGCTAAGGATATTGAGAAAATTAGTCCTATCAGAAATAGAGAAGATTAGTGAAGACAATGAAGCTCTATGAAGTGAAGATTCTAGCTAGATGAAGATCAGAGAATGTGCATCAAAGGGTTTGTAGATATGTGTCTAAAGATGATCCAGTTAAGATTTGAGAGGTCTGCATGAAAATATTGAGGATTTATGGCCATGAGAGTAAAACCAGTTTTGGTAATTATTTAGAGGTGACAGAGTGACACAAATAGGTCCGGTGAAATTTGGAAATACAATATCATGTTCTGCGGATCTGGTGGCATGTTTGGGAGGCTAATGTGAATTGACAACTCAATTGGTTTGTGGTTTGGAGGTCCACAATAAATCCTTCTAATGTGACAGTGATGGGTGACTGTGTTCTTGAGGTTTCAGATGAAGATGCGCATGATTATAGTAAGCAGAAGTGGTGTGGATGTTCTTGGCAATTCAAGCAAGCTTGTGGGGGTCTCTAAATTATGTCCAGTTTGTGTTGGTGGTCCACATTGAAGATTGAGCTCATAATTAAAGATTTACCTTTGAGTGATGGTGTTCTTCGTAGTCTTGGCTGACTAGATGATTTGCACATGTTGCAAATGATCTTGAAGATGTTTTGTGAAGCATGGCATGTTCCTGTAAGAAGATTGAAGTCCCAGCTATGTGTGGCCGATAGAATAGTGATGTGCATGAAGTTTTTGTAATAACTCAAGTTGTATTTTTGTATTTGCTCTGTAATAAAATAAGTGTATGTTGTGCCGACTTTGATGATCATTCCAAAGTCGATGTCATGTATAAATAGGAATCGCAAAGTCATTCAAATGTATCCTTGAGGTGACGATGAGAAGGTGGTAGTGAAGAGGAGTGAAAAATAGAGTAGAGGTGTTGAACTTAAATGGAACTGACTCAAGCATAGTGAAGATGCTAATCTCCAGTTCAAGTATGTAATACTTATATTCTTCTGTAGACAGTGTGTCTCCTATAGGTAGTGGGCCTCTTGTGAGCAATGTACTCAGGTAGTGAGCCCTAACTGGCAAGTGTCATTTTATTCTTCTTATTCTTTTAACAGAGAATATAATCTTAGGTTAGTCACCCCGTGTTTTTTCCCTTAACCATATTTTCCACGTTAAAATCTTGGTGTTATATGTGTTGAATTTGTTTCTACTCTTGAATTATTGCATTATACTTTCATGATTGAATCATTGATATGCTATTGAAATATAGAAAGGTTTAAAGTGAATAAGGAACAGGATTTTGGTGACAACTGATTCACCTCCCCCTCTCAGTTGTCTGTCCTAAATCTAACAATATGGACTTATGAGGGTTAGCCTTCTATCTTGTCACCTCATAACAATCCAAAATCATTTTGAGCACTCTAGTCTCCCTAACAGAATCATCTCCAAGCAACAACGTATCATCCACAAATTGAAGGCGAGTCACATTCCTAGTCTTGGTTGACACCTATAAGCCTTTTAGATTTCCTCTTGCCCCTTGAACCTTCATTGCCCTTCCCAAGACCTCTACTATAGTGAGGAACAAAAAGGGAGAAACATGATCACCTTACCTAAGTCCTCTTTTGGCATTAAAGAATTTCATTGAAAATCGATTGATTAACACAAAAAAGAGGCATATGAGATAAACTGAGCACCCACTTACACCAATCTTCACAGAATCCAAACTTCGTTAACATCTAAATCAAGAAATCTCATGACACCCTATCATACACTTTATTCATATCTGATTTCAAGATCATTCCCTCTTTCTTTTTATGTTTGATTGAATTTGTAGTTTTGTGGGCTATAACGATACCATCCAAAATCTACCTTCCTTTCAAAGATCCACTTTATTCTTCTAAAAATATATCTATCGAGTATTTTTTAATTACAAGGCCTTTTATAGATCAAATTAAACAATACAATGGGCCTAAATTCATCTAAATATCTAGGTTTTTTACTTTGGGAATTAGGGAAAGAAAGGTAGTGGTCCATCCCTTTAGGATAGTCTTTCTTGAATTTGTCATGCCCACATTTCCCATGTGATCATGAAACGCAACACATGTGTCATGTGGTCATGACACGAAATATCAAAAACTTTTCCACATGTCCATAGAAACCCCCTCACACCTGTCAACATGCCCAGTGGCAATACACATAAGCTGTAGACATGTCAATCAAACTCAGGGAAGAGCATTTACATACGCAATCCCCTACATGGTGATAGCTGACTAGGGGGTTATGCGACATAAGAAGCATCACTACTAGGGTTAGGATCAAATGGACCTGAACCCTAAGTTTCCTAAGTGAGTGACACGATTACGACAGGAGTCAAAATCCAACCCTAATTCTAAACCATAAAATAAATTAAAAAATGCTTACATTTAAATTAAAAATTGCAAGGTAAAATTAAAATGTTAACTATTACCAAGGAATTTCATTGAAAATAACTGCCCTAAGTCTCAAAAAAATTTGGCAGCATAACACGTTTCTAACGTTTGATGTAATTATTTTAAAAAGAATCTCCCTTGAAAATATTTTAGGAGAAAAATTAAATAGAAAGATTAAATTAATTTTACCTAATTAACATTATAAAAATTATCCATTCAATTAAATATAACATAATTTAAATAAAAATTATAAAATAATTAATCCCAAAAATAAAATGGTCTATGAATAAATATAATTTTGACAATTATATTTATTCAATTAAATCAAGGTAGAATTAAAATCAATAAATAACGTTATAAAATTTACCCTCCATATATAATAACTCATTAAATTAAATAAAACAATCAAGTAACTAATTACCCCTAAATTAAATATAATAAAATATCCAACTAATAAAAAATAGCCCAAACAATTAAATTGTTGTCTGGCAACTTAACTTACTAAACCAATGATGTCAAAAGGCTTACATTGAATCTCACAACAATAAAAATAAAAATAAAATAAAATAAGGAATTAGAAGATTTAAATTAGATAAATTATCCACCTATTTCCCACTTAATAAATCAAAAGGCAATAAAAATGATTTCCAAATTAAATAAATCAAAACCCACTTATAAAAAGAATAATTTAGAATCCTAAAAATTAAAAGGCATAAAAAAGATAGAAAAGCACACATAAAATGTTAACTACATTATCCCAAAATATAATAAAGGTCTATGAATAAATATAATTCCAACAATTATATTTATTCAATAAAATCGAAAAAATTAAAATCAATAAATAACGTTATAAAGTTTGCCCTCCATCTAATAGCTCATTAAATTAACTAGAACCTTTAAATAATTAATTATCCCTAAGCAAAATATAATACTATAACCCAACTAATAATCTAGCCCAACCCATTACACTATAAAAAAGGTAAAATATAAATTCCCCCTAAACAATTAAAAAAAATAAAGAATGAAAAAAGAAATTTCCCCACTTAAACCTAAGTCAAAAGTGACCTATTTTAATCAAACCCCATGAGAGTAGAAGAGGGAAATTTAAAATTCATGTTCACATTAAAGGCAAGCAAAATGAAAAAAAGAAACAATTAAATAATAGAAGTTTCCCTCAAAAAGCCCTAAAAGCCCTCTTCTATTATTTTATTGTTTTCTTTTCCCTTTTGCTCTAACCCTATATCATATTTTCCTCTATTCTTCTTTTCTTTTCATTTTGCTGCCTCCATTTTGTTTCTTTGGTTTCATTTGCAGGTTGAGGTTTTCTTGCTTGCCATGAATTTTTGCATAGAGGTATATACCTTCTGTATATACACATGGACTTCATTCTTTCCTTATATATATACTTCTATTTCAGATCTGAATCATCTATATTTTTTGTATTGTTTAAAAGAATCACAAAGAGGAATATATATATTTTATTTTTGTTATGCAAAGAAATTAATTAGAAGTCAAATACATAGAGGTCCGTTACGACCAAGGGCTGAATGGCAAGTTGAGGTTAGGAGAGGCCAACGAAAACCCCACACTTTTATTTTTTATTTGAAGTTGCATGTTTGGGTGGGGGATGATTCTCCCACCCACCCTTTAAAATCTACAAGAAGTTTGGGGGTAGCGGCCATGCTGTCGTCCCCACTTAAATTTTTTTTTTGTTTATCTCAAAATGTAAACCCTAGACAGGGTTGGACCGTTCCTTAAAAAAAAATATAGTTCATTCACTTTCTTATGTATAATGTATGGCTTCGGTCAGAGATTTACTTTCAGTGGTATAAAAATATATGAATACACACATACACACAACTTAAATAAATTTTCAACATTGGTTTAACAGTATATTTTCAACATATATATATATATATATATTATATATAGGACTGTGTGTATATATATACACACAGTCCTATAGAATATATATATATATATATACACACACACAATAACAATAAATTTAAATAACTTAAAATATAATAACTAGGAACTTTTAGAAGAACTAACCCCTCTTTTTTTTGACAGCAAGTTAAATATATAGATTTTTTATTTTTCCTTCTCTCTTGAAAACAGTAAATACATTAGGAATTTAAACATTTTTTTTCTTTGTTTCTAAAAACCATTTCAAATAGAATAGATTTATTTTCTTTTCTAACTTAGCATACAAATAAAATTAGAATTATAACATCTACTTTTTTTTTGAAATATAAAATGGCAACATAGTCATATTCTATCTTGACAAGCTTTCCATAACCTTATGAACTCAAACAATAACTTAATACATATTTGAAATCACAATAAAAGTATTGCACATTAAAATTCTTTTCAACAACAAATACTATGGAGAGAAATAATTTTGACAACAAATACAATAAGGCCTCCAAGCCTATGACTCTCAAAAAAATCAGCCAACAAGATGAAGTAAATAAAACTAAAATATATTTCTCTCCAAATCTCCAAGAATCTAAAATGACCTGCAAAAACATAAACACAAAAGGGGGAACCAAGCCATGCAAATCGTCCTCCTCCCTACCATAGACTTGCTAGTGGGTCACCCCTGAGCTGGGGAGGTAGATCTCACACAGAATTCTTTTCACACCACAACAAAGACATCACAAACAACACAAATTCACTCAAGGATAATGCACATAACAAAACTCATTAAAATGAGTTTGGAGGGGGTAGGGGAGTGGACCCCTCAACTCAAGAGGTCACTCCAAAACTCAATAATCACAATACCACAAGGCCTCAAGCCAAAATAATATCTCCATAAAACTCAAATCTCCATGGCACTCTTGCCAATCAAAATACTCCCAAACACCATAGAATGCCCTCAAGGCTATAAATAGATCAACACCAGGAGGTGACCTTGAGGAGGTTCACTCTCCCCCACCCCTTATGAGTTGAGCATTTTCTCCAATGGAGATGCTCTTACCAACACCCAAAACCCACACAAAAGAAAATAACAACCAACATAAAATTTCAGGCACAGAAACAAAAATGAACAAGCATAAGGAAATGGTTAATGCCATAGGGCTTACCTTAGGAGCCCAATAATGGATGCACTTTGAAGATGAGCCCACAATATTTCTCCAAGTCTCCAAACCTCCATGATTTCTCCAACTCCTTCACAAAACCCTCCAAAGATAGAAAATTTTCAAAAAGCAAGAACCCCCAACTCCTCTCCAAGAGGAGATAAAATAGGCCTTCAAATTTGGCCCTAAGGAATGAGAAAGTGACACTTGTCACCTTCTCCTTCCTCATCCCATGCCACTTGCAAGGGAGAAGGAATGTGAGGGTGACAAGTGTCACCCTTATCCATTCAAACCCTCACCTTATCCATTTGTGCTCTCCCACATGTGTGAGAGACCAAGTGGAGAGGTAGAAACTCTCCTCAAGGCTCCATGAGGATAAGGGATGCCACATGGCATCCTCTTATTCTCCAAGAGAGCCATCTCCCTCCAAGATGCTCTCACATGTGTGTGAGAGTCTTGGAGGGAGATCCCACACACTTGGGGGTCTTGAAGACCCCCCCCAAGTCTTCTTAGTGAAGGAATCCCCAAGCTTTGAGAAGGGAGATGGGTCTTTCCCAAAGCATGACTCATCTCCCACCCTTAGCTATTTTCAAATTTCGTCACATTTACTAAACCCAAGTTTAGAGTGACTAGAAGTGAGTTACCCTAGGGTTTAGTAAGTCCAAATGGACCCTAGACCCTAGGGTTACCACCTAGGATAAGTTTGGAACTCTAATAAACTCCTAGGGAGGTATAAAATCACTTTAAATGGCCCATAAATAAAATAACACCAAATGGTGTAAATCAAAACATAAATTTACAACACATGATATAAATCAATTTAAAAGGGGTAAACTAGGCCAAATAAATAAATCAAGCATGTATGAAAACATCATTCGATCAAACATGATCCTCATCCCTCTTGGGAATGGATTAGTTTTACAGGGAATTACATAAGTGTGAGAACTGCCTCTGATTTCCCATGGCCTGGGAATATAACTTGCGCAACTTGATCAAGTGTTCAATCACATCATAGATAAATCATAGCCAAAGCAACATAAATTAAAGTCATGTCATTGCATACAACATTAATCATTCACATCATAATTAAGATTTAAAATTGCATTTTCTATCTAATATTTCATAATCATCATCAAATAATAAATCCACATAATGAATTTGTAATCACATCAATAATCATCATCTAATGTATCTCACATGTCTACATAATAATAGCATCAAAATATGATCTAATCAAATCACCACATGACTAATCAATGCTAATCCAAAAATTAGGAGATATAGTCTAAATCTACATAATGAAAATCAATAGTCTCTAAAAGTCTGATAATGTCACCAACTATAATGTAAAACGATCAAAATAGGGAAGTGAAATATATCGGCCTCATAGAATTACATTCCTTATTATCCTTTAGCACATAAGGCCCCACTATATCCCAAAATTTATGAAAGAACCCTACCTATAACCATCTAGGCTAGGGGCATTCTTAGCCCTAAAGGAGAAGGTATTCAACCTAATCTCTTCCATTATAAATGACTTTAGCAAATTCTCGTTCTAATTTAGCTTGATAATTTTAGGAATGTTTTGGAGCATGGCCTCTTGGGCCTCCTAGTCCTTCTTAAGGTCTACTTCCAAATGGTATTTGAAGAAACTCAACCCTTCCTTTCTTATTACTTCTATATCCATTATTTCACTACCTAATGAAAGGAATATTCTTTCAATATTACTGACTTTTATTCAAATATTAATAGAAAGATGAAAGAATTTAAAATTTTGGTCTCCCTCTTTTAGCCTTTTTACCCTATATTTTTTCTACCAAAAGATTCCTTCCATGCATAGTATAGTGTTGAGTTCTTCTTGTAGTTTTGATATTGGATTTGGTTGTCTATTGTGAACCTTTATTTGGCTATTTGATCCTTAGTTTCAGAGAGTTAGGACTCCACTTTACTCCTTTCAAAAAGTTTTCCTATCATAGCTTTGTTCCACAACCTAGCTCTTGCTTTGACCATGCTTAATTTTTCTTACAATACAAATAAATAGCATCCTTTGACCTCATAATTCTACCAACCCTTAAGTTGCTCCTTAAAGTTTTGGGGTTTGAACTAGAGGAATTCCATTTTAAAGGGGCACCCCTTTTGTTTCAAATCTCTACCCATCTCTTGTTGCAAGTATGTGCCTAATCGGTGTTGTCATTAATGTCAACATATCCTTGTTGTCATTGGTGTCAATTATATCTTATTCTATTACTTGTTTAGAAGACTTGTATGTTGAGGATATTGAGAAAATTAGCCTCTCCAGAAGAAACAAGTGAGTTACAGAGAAGTGCAACGCAAACAGTGAGTTGTATGCTGAAGAACAGTCCAATAAACTACTTTGCATTTATTTCTTCTTGAAGATCATGGTCTGCAGATTGGAAGTAAGTTAGAGGTATGTATGAGGATGCTGCATTCTAGGTTTGATCCAATCGCATGAAGATCTGAGTGAATGGTGTTCACCAGAGTGAAACCTACTTTTTTTGTAAGTTTAGTTGATACAGGAAGAAAGTATTTTGCTCCGCATTCCTCTCCAATAAAGTATTTGGCTTTGCGGTTCTAGAGGGAAGTCTGAGATAATGATAAGTGCCTACAGTTGCAATGGTTCATGGTTTGGTGGTCCGCAAGCTATCTTTATTTTATGACAGTTGAAGACATTGAAGTTCTTGTGTTCCAGTAAGAAGATTCCTATGGATAAAGTGGTTAAGGTTTGTGTGGTTTCTCCTAATGATTATAGCATGTTTGTGGATGTCTCCTAATCATGTTCCTATTTGGACTTTGGTCCGCATTAAGAAATTGAGATGGTGTGTGAAGATTGTTTCTAGACAATGTAGCGTGTAACTAGTCTTGTCCAACCTGGTTGATCCTAGTGATTGCGGAGATCTCTGGAAGATTGTGGAAGCATGTTGTGGCATGGAAGATCATGTTTGAGTCCCAACTAAGGCATGGCATGATCCACATTTCATTTCCTTTGCATAATGTTGCAATAGTTCAGGACCTATTTTGTAAATGTTTGTAATATTGACCTTGGAGATTGTTCCAATGGTTGATGATTGTGATGCCGACCTTGATGATCATTCCAAGGTTGATGTAGTGTATAAACACTTGTAGTTGAGTCATGGGAAAGGTGTCCTTGAGAGAGAAATAAAAATATATTAAGAAAGGTCCAAAAGGCAGAGTAGAGATAGAGGTAGAGGAAAGAAGAGGAAGAGCAAAGAAGAAGAGTAGAGAAGAGGAAGAGCAAAGTAGAGGAATTGTTATACTTCATAGAAAGGTGTTGATCATGGTAGTGAGTCTGGTAGTAAGCCACCAGTAGGGTTTAATAGCCCTTAGGGTTTAACAACCCTTATTGTAATCTTTCTAGGTTTAAGGTTGAGGCAGTGAGCCTGCTAGACCTAGTTGTTCTTCATGGCAGTAAGCTAGTATGTTTAGGCTCGTGGATAATCTTGAATGTCATTATTTCAAGATTGCAATATATATTGAGAGTTAATCCTCTCTATGGTTTTTCCCCACCTTGGGATTTTCCACGTAAATTTGGTGTCTCTTGTGTTTGATGTTATATCTATGGTTAAGTTTCTGATTTCATGCACTCATTGTTAAATCATAATAATTGTTGATAAGTGATGAATGTTTAAATTATAGAAAGTGTTTAAGTTTTTGTGACAACTGATTCACCCACCCCTCTCAGTTGTTCAGTGCATATCCATAATTGGTATTAGAGCCAAGTTCCTCTAAAGAAAGTTTAACAGCTTGAGGAAGATCTAAAATGTCTTACAAGAAGGAAGCACCACATTTTGATGGAATAGATTATGTTCTCTGGAAAGCTCGGATGAAAAGCCATCTTCTTTCTCTTGGTTACAAAGTTTAGAAAGTTGTAGAAATAGAATACACCATACCTCAAAATAGTCTGATGATTGAAGACAAAATCAAAGAATATGAGATAGCTATCAAGGCAAAGGATGCTTTGCTAATCTCATTAACCGACTCAATATTGACAAAAGTGGTGGATCTTGAAACTGCAAATAAGATATGGGAAAAGTTGAAAAATCTGTATGAAGGAGATGATTCTGTGAAGGAAGCCAAGTTACAAAGTCTTAAAGTGAATATGAAAGTTTGAAAATGAATAATGATGAAAACATATCAGCTTTTATGTAAAGAGTTGATGAACTTGTCATAGGGATAAAAGCCATAGGCAGAACTCTCAAAGAAAAAGAAATTCTTATGAAAATTCTCAGATCTCTGCCCAAGTACTACTATCACAAGGTAGCCGTGATTGAAGAATTCATGTAAGTAAAAACTATTAACAAGGATCAATTGCTTGGTAAGCTTACTGCTTTTGAAATGCGGGAGTTAGATGATGCTCTAGCAAAAGTTGAGATGGCCTTCAGAGCCAGTACTCTTGGAAGTACTTCTAGATTAGAAAAGTACAAGGTAGAATCTGATGATGAGTTTGATAAAGTTGAATCCAACTTTGTGCATAGACTACAAAGAGGATCTGATAAGTATAAAGGCAAATTAGCTTTCAAATGTTTTTCCTATGGTAAAGTAGGTCATTTTGCTTCTAGATGTCTTGAAAGAATTGAAAGGAATAGAAAAAGATATGAGATTAGGCCTAGGACCCAAAAGAAGTGTTATTATGTTGAAGATTTTGATGATGATGGAGTATCAGATAATGGTGAACCAGATAATTCTAGTTCCTCTGTAAATGAATGCTTGCGCATTGCTATTAAGGAAGATCTCATCTCTACTAATTTTTCTAGTTGTGTGAAGGAAAAAAAACCAGTGGAAAGTGCTTTGGCTACTCAAGTCATTAAGGACAAGGATGAATGTGTTATTGATAGTGGTTTCTCTCACCACATGACTGGTGACAAAAGTAAGTTTGTAACTTTGGAAAGATATGATGATGGATTGGTTAGGTTTGGAGATGATACAACTAGTAGGATTTGTGGGAAAGGATCTATTTCTTTTGATGACAAGTATAATATTGAAGATGTCTTGTATGTAAAAGGATTAAAGCACAATCTTCTGAGTGTGGGTCAAATGTGTGACAAGGGCTATGACTTAAGCTTCAAGGACAATGGATACAAGATCGGGGAAAGCTCCAAAATAGTCATTGCAACTAGTAAGAAGACCAGAGGTAATATCTATCACTTGAAAGGAACCAAGAACTATTGCTTGTTGACTTAGACTGATGAGAGTTGTTGATGACATAGAAGGTTGTGTCACATAAATTTTGATAATATTATGAAGTACTACATAGATTGTTACAGATTTGCCTAAGTTTGTGAAGCATGCTAATCTAGTTTGTGAGGAGTGTCAATTTGGGAAATAGATAAGAACAAGTTTTAAAAGAAAGGACCAATTAGTTGGAGGACTACTTGAGCTAGTACATACAGATTTGTGTGGACTTATCAGAGTAAGAAGTTTGCAAGGAGATAGGTATTTCATGTTGCTCATTGATGATTATTCTAGAATGAGTTGGGTCATCTTTTTGAAAGAGAAAGCTGAAGCTCTAGATAAATTCAAGGCATTTAAGGAAATGGTTGAAAATGAGATGGATTTGAAAATCAAATGCTTGAGGTCTGATAGAGGAGGAGAGTTCACATCAAATGAATTCAATTTATTTTGTGAAGAACATGGAATAAAGAGACAGCTATTTGAGCCCAGAACTCCATAATAAAATGGAGTTGTTGAAAGGAAAAATAAAATAGTTCAAGAATCTGCTAGAACCATGATGAAGGAAGCTCATCTTCTGGAAGCTTATTGGAGAGAGGAAATTCACACCACAGTATATATCCTCAATAGAGTTCAAGTAAAAGGTAATAGTTCAAAAACTCCCTATGAATTGTGGCATGGTAGAGTTCCTATTGTGAAATATTTCAAAGGTTTTGGTAGCAAATGTTACATCAAAAGAGAAGAAGATTTAGGCAAGTTTGATGCTAGATGTGATGAAGGAATCTTCCTTGGTTACTCCACCAATAGTAAGGCCTACCGGTGCTGTAATAAGAGGCTGAATAAAATCATTGAAAGTGAAAATGTTAAAGTTGATGAATGTAAGGAAAGGTCTTCATAATCAAGTGGATATGAGTCAGATGATCCAAATGTTTCAGAAGTGGTGCATCATGAAGACATCATAGATGAAGAAGAACAAGCTCTAGTAAGTGCTACCAAAACTCCAAGATATTTAAGAATCAGTCATTCTAAAAATCAAATCATAGGAGATAAGAGTAAAGGGATTTTAACTAGAAGAAGAGCTGCAGAGGAACAAGTAAATTTTTATCTGATTTCTAAAATTAAACCTAAAACTATGGATGAGGCTTGCAAAGATGAGAATTGGATAAAGGCTATGGAAGAGGAATTATAGAAAAGAATTAGACTTGGGATCTTGTTCCCAGACTAGCAGACATGAATGTAATTGGTACAAAGTGGGTCTTCAAAAACAAAATGAATGAGAATGGTGAAGTGGTAAGAAACAAAGCAAGGTTGGTATGTAAAGGATATGCTCAAGTTGAAGGAATAGACTTTGAAGAAACATTTGCTCCAATAGCAAGGATTAAAGCAATAAGGATGTTTCTAGCTTTTGTAGCATACAACAATTTCAAGGTTTATCAAATGGATGCAAAGTCTACCTTTTTAAATGGAGAGTTGGAAGAGGAAGTCTATATTGAACAACCAGAAGGATTTCAGTCATCAGAACAAGGGGACATGGTATGCAGATTGAAGAAAGCATTGTATGGATTAAAACAAGCTCCTAGGGCATGGTATGCACGGTTGGAGCTTGTTTTAATCCAAAAATAATATCAACATTTCCTCCAAAAATAATATCAACAAAAACTGCAACAATTAGGGTTTGTTAATCATTGATCTTGAAGTAGAGATTACTATCTGTAGTACCTTTACTGAACCCTATTTGTATCATGTAGTTGCACTCAAGTGTTATGGATGAAGCAGACTTTGAAGGACATCAAAGATGTGTATGAAGACCCCATTGCAATCTTTTGTGATAACACAAGTGCCATTAACATATCAAAGAATCTAGTGATACATCCAAGGAAAAAGCATATATCCATCAGGTATCATTTTCTAAGAGAAAAGGTGATAGAGAATGAAGTCAAGTTGGAGTATGTTTCTACCAAGGATCAGATTGCAGACATTTTTACCAAACCTTTGCCTAAGGACACTTTTGAGTATCTTAGAGAAAAGTTAGGGGTCATCACCCCTCCTACTCTAAACTAAGATGCACAATAGTGCATCAGTCCGAAGGTGTTTAGAGGTTTGGATTGATGCTTCTTAGGGCTACTTCTAAGGGGGAGTAGTCAGAGAGTTTAGAAGAGATATTAGATTAGAGAAAAAGAGTGCAAATATGTTCCCTTTGCCATTGATGTCAAAGGGGGAGAGAAGTCATGTGAATAACTTAGAGTGTAGATGTGTAAAAGAAAGGGGGAGAATTTTAGAGAAATAAAGAGTGTAGGTGTGTAAAGAGAAAGGTGGAGAATCTTGTCTTGATGGCTATTACAATTTTTCACATCATATTTTGCCATCAATGACAAAGGGGAAGATTATTGCAAGTATGTGCTTAATTATTGTTGTCATTGATGTCAACATATCCTTGTTGTCATTGGTGTCAACTGTATCTTATTCTATTACTTGTTTAGAAGATGTGTATGTTGAGGATATTAATAAAATTAGCCTCTCCGGAAGAAACAAGTGAGTTACAGAGAAGTGCAGTACAAACAGTGAGTTGTATGCTGAAGAACAGTCCGGTACTGCTCCGCATTTATTTCTTCTTGAAGATCATGGTATGCAAATTGGAATTAGGTTAGAGGTATGTTTGAGGATGATACATTCTAGGTTTGATCCATCCACATGAAGATCTAAGTGAATGGTGTTCACTAGAGTGAAACTTGCTTTTTCTATAAGTTCAGTTGGGATAGGAAGAAAGTATTCTTCTCCACATTCCTCCGCAATAAAGTATTTGGCTCTATGGTTCTAGAGGGAAGTCTGGGATGCTGATAAGTGCCTACAGTTGCAATGGTTCATGGTTTGGTGGTCCACAAGCTATCTTTCTTTTATCATAGTTGAAGACAATGACGTTCATGTGTTCCAGTGAGAAGATTCCTATGGATAAAGTGGTTAAGGTTTGTGTGGTTGCTCCTGATGATTATAGTGTGCTTTTGGATGTCTCCTAATCATGTTCCTATCTGGACTTTGGTCCATGTTAAGAAATTGAGATGGTGTGTGAAGATTGTTCACAGATAATGTAGCATGTAACTAGTCTTGGCCGACCTGGTTGATCCCAGTGATTGCGGCGATCTATGGAAGATTGTGGAGGTGTGTTGTGGTGTGGAAGATAATGTTTGAGTCCCAGCTAAGGCATGGTGTGATCCACATTTCATTTCCTTTGAATAATGTTGCAATAGGTTAGGACCTATTTTATAAATGTTTGTAATACAGACCTTAGAGATTGTTCCAATGGTTGATGATTATGATGCCGACCTTGATGATCATTCCAAGGTTGATCTAGTGTATAAATACTTGTAGTTGAGTCATGGAAAAGGTGTCCTTGAGTGAGAAATGAAAATATATTAAGAAAGGTCCAAAAGGTAGAGCAAAGATAGAGGCAGAGAAAAGAAGAGGAAGAACAAAGCAGAGGAAGAGCATAGTAGAGCAGAGGAATTGTTATACTTCATAGAAAGGTGTTGATTGTGGCAGTGAGTCTGGTAGTAAGCCACTAGTAGGGTTTAACAACCCTTATTGTAATCTTACTAGGTTTAGGGTTGAGGTAGTGAGCTTGCTAGACCTAGTTGTTCTTCATGGCAGTAAGCCAGTATGTTTAGGCCCATGGACTGACCAAGCCTAAACATCATTATTTCATGATTGCAATATATATTGAGAGTTTATCCTCTCCTTGGTTTTTCCCTACCTTGGGGTTTTCCATGTAAATCTAGTGTCTCTTGTGTTTGATGTTATATCTGTGGTTAAGTTTCTGATTTCATGCACTCATTGTTAAATCGTAATAATTGTGGATAAGTGATAAATGATCAACATCTCTAACCCAATGGGCTAGTGGTATGAGCCTCCAAAGTGTACAACCTTTGCTAAAAAGGAAGATTAATCAAAAGCCCAATGTAAATTGATGAGAAATCCATATAATTTTTTCATTACACAGGATTCCCTAGTTCTCCTATTGCTTCATATAAACCAACCTAACTTGTGTTTAAGATCCAACAAGGAAAGATCCCCACATAGCTCCCACAAAGAGGTTGAACCAATAGCAACTTCCATGTTTCCCCTTGACTTATCATCAAGACTCAAGATTGTGTTGAAATCCCGTCCTAAAAGCCACTTATCCATTCTAATATGATTCCAAAAATTCCTTCTCTTGGATGAAACCTTAATCCTTTCTATTTATAAATTGGGTCCATAAACATTCACAATGACTTCCTTAAAATTCCCTTGAATACCATAAATAAGAACATGTAGGACATGTTGAGTGTGAAATTAACACACCAAAGAATTGGAAGGCATCCCATATGAATGCAAGACCCTCAACTAAGCCATTCATATCCATAAAAATCCTTTAATCTCTATGCCAAATCCCTTTTAGCATACCCTTTAAGGTGTGCCCACTAATTTTGGTTTCCTAAAGTAATAGAATATCTAGGTTTTTCTCTTCCACCATTTATTTAACCATATAGCATTTTTCAAGGGAATTTATCCCCTAGATGTTCTAGCTCATCATCTTCATGATTTATTAGATAGGAGGTGCTCACCTCCACTTTGACAAAATTTGGTAATCAACATTTGCATTCCATTATCCAATTTTTCCATTTCCAACATCTTAGATTTGTAGTAATCTATTCTACACCATCTTTCCCTATTGACTCCTATATCCATAGAGACATAAATTAAATTATATGGTTGGGAATTAACATAATCCCTATTTGTATTTTTTTAGGGAACACTCTAATCCTTTAACCCATATTTTTCCTCATAAGTTTCCCTGACCATTTCTTCTTCACTATCCCCTTCCTCTAATGTAGTTTTGATCCTACCCTCTTCTTCTATCTTTGGGTGAATATTAGACTTACGCTTTTCATAAATATACCCTAGTTCCAATACCCCCTCCCTTATCATCACCCCTTCTACCTACAAGTGTTGACCAAATTAGTTTCCCTTCAAATTCCCTCCTTCCTAAATCAATAGAGAATTCCCACTACATTTAGAATTTGAATCTCAAAACCTAAATGGAGAGATTTCATACCAAGTCTTGTTATCCTAAAGAGGAACTTTACCTAGTTTCTCCCTACTCTTATTTTAGTTCTTGGTGGTGTGGCCAATCTTCCAGCATTTGAAGCATTAAATTGGTAGGAATTCATATTCTAATTCTTGCATCTAAACCCCCAAAGATGATCTCAGCTTGACAATATGTCTAATTGGCTTATTTAGATCAATCTTCACACATATCCTACCATATGTCACTAATTCCTTGCCCTATGTGGTAGAAGAGTTGTTGATACTTCCCAATGAGTTTCCAACTTCCCTAAAAAGATCTTTTGATAATAACTCCTACGAAAGCTTGTACATTCAAATCTAGAGGGTTTCTTTAACTAATTCTTTGGTAGGACTGAAGAGACCAAGATCTAATCCAAAGTTCACCATAAACCATGGTCCACCTCTAGAAAGATTGTCTTTGTCATCCTTGGATTAAAAAATGATTTGGAGAAACCCTAAATCCAAAAAAACTTATATCCAAGCTAAGGCAATCTGACCACAATTTCCCCATCCAAGACTTGATCCTTTCTATTAGGGGCCAAATTTTGATAAACTTAGCTATAATGGAAATTGTTTTGAATATTTCCAATGTTTGATGCAGAAATCTATCCAGGATACCAATACAATGGATCTTCGAATCCACCATGATATTGATATTAAATAATAAAATTTTATAGTTTTTTTTTAATTAACTTTGATCCTTCAATTCTTGATTAATATTCTACCCTACTTCTGCAAGGATTCCACCCAAATCCTAACTATCCTTTGCTATGCACACCAAATTATTGTGGCTTATGTCCTTTTTCAATGACTCAAAAGTAATAGCTAGATTTCTAGCCTAACTTCCAAATTCTTTAATATCATTCTAATTTTTAGAATTATGACCTTTCTTCTTATCCTTTCCCATGCTTGTCTCTCCCGTACCATCTTTCTTCACCAATATTTCACTACCTTTTTCAATTTTTTTTCTTTTTTAATATTCTTATATAGTTAGAATAAAATAAATTTGTATTTATATTTTTTGTGTAAAATTAATCTAATTATATTTTTTAATAGTTATATTATACCATCATTGGCCAACATATTTTTGTGCAACTTGCAATTGAGATCAACAAACTTGATGTCATTTTACAAATTCCTCAAACCATTAGGCAATATAAAACACATCAAAATATTAGATGACCTAAAAAGAATTAAGATAATTTGAGTTGAAAGAGCTTCTAGATACAATTGTGTAAGTTATTTTACCATCAATGGTTTGGACCACACTTGTGATCCATCATCAAGATGAGAGAAAAATTATGAGAAGGTTGTAAACCATGCTCTATAAAAAAGGAGAGGATGAGAGGAACATAAGGAGTTATAGAGGATGAGACTCCCAAAGAAAATGGAAAATGAAAAGGCATAGAAGGAGCTTGATTAAAGGATGTGGTAAATGGAAAAATAATAAGAGAACACATAAAATAGTGTGAGAAATTAGAGAATACCTATAACAAGACCTAAAAATATAGAATTAATAAATTGCGAAAAAGCCTATAATAAGAAATGTGCATGGGAATAAAAGAAATAACATCAAATAGTGAAAAATAAGATGTAAATCCTATTAAAAGACTTGAAAGGAATAATATAATGAAATAAAATTCTGAAAAAAAACAAATAATGAATAATGAATATATAAGTTTTTAAAATGATTGATAAGATAAATGAAGAAAAACAAGGAAGATAAAGGTTAAGTAAAGAGAATAAGTGTTTAGTAAAATTAAAATAAAGAAAAGGAAAAGGAGAATAATGAAAATGAAAAATAGAATACAATAACAATGTAGAGAAAAGTGAAGGAACAAATGAAAAATGAAAATTCCCTAGAATGGAATAGCACCCCATTTCAATCAAAGGAGGACTAAGACTAACAAAACCAAACCTAAGGCTAGGGAAGAAAAAAAACTACTAGGATCAAGGAGGCCAACTAGTTGAGAGAAGATTCAAGAAGAGGAAGTTTGAAGGGAATTCAACATTGGAAGCTAAGTCAAGATGAAGGTATACCTCTCATCTCAATTGAGGTTAGACTAGTGGTTTTTAATTTCAATGGCCTCTTTGATCTTTCTCTTGAAGTTGTCTTCAACAACTAGAAATTGCACCTCCTCCATGCAAATGTGGTATTTGGAAAGGGAGTAGTGTTCTATCAGGGTTGATTTAACAACCCACTCATGTCTTAAGTCAACACAATGCTCTTTGATTCTTATGCTAATGGACTGCTATGTCTCACCAATGTAGGGGTCCTACAAGAATACTCAATCTTATAAACCCTAATATTAAGGAAAATCTCTCTAGGGTCTTTGGTCAAGGGGATGAAACTTTTGATAGAAGTATGGAGTTTGAAGGTGCATATAAGGCTTTTTCTCTTAAGGATTTTAGAGATTTTATTATAAATTCCTTTAATGTAAGGAAAGGTGGTAATAGGGATTATCTAGGTCAGAAACCTTTAGTTTGGGTTACATTAGGAATAGGCTTGATTTAAGGCTCTAGCAATGTGTTTATTGTAGTAACCATTCATTTTGAACACTTTAGCTAGATGGGAAAGCTCAAGGTCAATGTGTTCAACATCTTAGATGAAGAAGGGCCTTGTAGCTAAAGTCTTTAGGACACCAAAGTTTTGTGTCAGGTGGTGATGCAAAGAAGCATGGAAGTAAAGATTAGTATGGGTGGGATTTTGAAAGATGTGATAGGATAAAGAACCATCTTCTTTTTCATGAGAAGGATATCTAGGAAGGGGAGTTTGTTGTTAAACACAAGCTCTTCGGTAAACTTGATGACACACATGATGTAGTGCCCCTCACCTTGTCATCGGGCTGATTGATAGTTGCTTATTAGATTCTGACATTTTGACAGTATCTTAGATTATCTGATGATAGATCACTTGTTGTCTTGTTAATTCATTATGGAACTAATCATTATAGTATTAGCTGTGATATTAGATCTTGTTATTTCATGCTTTACAATTGATAAGTAAACTAGATGTTTCAGATGTTTTGATTGCTATATTTGATGTTGGGACATTGATTGTTTTATATTGTTGATAAGTAATCTGAAATCTTGTTTAAATGTAGTGCTTTGTTTATATAGGAACGTGAATGGGACAGTGTTGTATTACTCACTCTTGAGTACCCTACCCCACTACGATTTCCATTCACTAGATGATTGCATGTGGATATATATCTGGTTATGTTTAACCATGTATTTGCTGTAGGACGCAGTTACTAGGCACCGACTCCACCTGATTTACCAGGTCTAAGTGTACCTTCACCAATGGAATGGTTGTATGGAGTTAATGTGGGGTCCCCTGTCATTGTTGCTGAGTTGTTAGGGTACCTTCGTGGTCATGTTTGTCATCTGATCATAACTTGCTAGCAGGAATGTCATACCTTGAAGTTAGCGAGGTCAGAAGGTGTTTATATGGGTAAGGTAGAGTTGTGCATTAAATAGAATTAATGAACGGAAAATATAATATTGATAACTTAACATAATTGTTAATTTGGATATTTGATTATAACTGTGGTAAACAAATTATAATGTTGGGAACGTAAAAACTGTTAAATTTTAGTTGTGAGAAACCTTGCATGGTTGGATATTTAAATAAATTAATTAGTTGTAAGTTGAGTTGAAATTCGTAAATTACATTTTAGCCAGTAAATAAGTTGCATGTCACAATTTTGTTAACAAAGTATAGTTATAAAAATTAATATATATTTATAAAGTTGATTTAATGATAATTATATATATAATGTGTAAATACCTTTACCGTTGCCTTGAATTAATCAAACCAAACTATTTTGTCTTGGACCTAACAAATATGAAGTTAGTTCGGGGTTGTGAAAGTTAGTTTTTTTCCTGTATTTGGTTACCAAAATATTTCTTTAAAAAGGGGGTTTTTACCTGGAAATATTTTGGGGGGAAGAGATTGGGAGCAAGCGTGGCAACAAACTTTCATTTCAACAAGCGGGATCAAGGTTGGTTGATTCCTTGTTTTGTTTTCTGAAAATATGTTTACTGTACAATCCTTGTTTTCCCTATTATGGTTCAGAATGTGCTTCATTTTGTGCTATCTACATTATTTCCTAATGAATATTAGTGTTCTTTCCTCTTATGCCTGTTAAAACTATGGAGTCTAGGTTTGCGTCTACCTAGATCGCATTTGCTTAAGGTTTTTAAAGCCTCTTTCATTAATCCCATTTTGTGCATATCATACAATCATTGCAGTCCATATATATTTTTAGGCATGATTTGGATCCAATTCAACAAAAAGTGTCACTGCAAATACTCCTAAACATATTTTACGTTATGATTGCAAACTATCCATGTAAATTAGTTTTATCTAACTCCTCGATGTAAAGTTGCCACTACAACATCTAACAAAACTCTTCTATCCTTTATGCATTGATGAATGTTGGTAATCGGGCTCCCAAACTGGCCACCTAATCTGGCAAGGCTATGAAATTAACTAGTTCTGCATCATAATGTAAAATGGATTTACCTTGTGTCTACATTGGCGTCATTTCAATCAGTAAGTTGCTTTTGTGAAGAGGCATTTTCAGCAGCGGTCTCCCTTATGCTTGTTTCTACCTTTGATATCTTCTGTAGTGGGGGCCGTGGCAGCTACATCGCCTGACCATTGTTCTATCCCTTGTAAATTGATATATCGCCCTCCATTCACTCACAGGCAATGGGTATGAGGGTCAGCCTTATACCTATGTATTACATTTGCTTGCACGTCTCTAAGCCTGGTATATGCTTCTACATTTTGCACACTTCTCTGCCAGGGTGGACGCAACTACAACCTCTGATCAAACTCTTTTATCCTTGCGCATGCTTCTACATTTTGCATACATGTCTAGTAGGGCTGTTGCAACTACAACATTTGACAGATTTCCTCTATCCTTATGCCGTGATGGATGCCCATACCCATTCCAAAGCCTCTTTTGGTATCGAGTAGTGAGAATGATGGCACAGGCTGGGATGTCTAGCCTTACATCTGCAGATTGCATTCATTCAAAAGTTTCTAAAGCATTTTCAACAATCTATTTCAAGAATACACTGCACTCTCTCCAGAACCTATTTTCACATCACTTATAAACTGCTTTTAATCTATTTATAGAGACGTCTAGGCTCACTTTAATTAGTGTGGCAATGTTTTAGAACAATCCTCACCACCCAGCGCAGCCAAGGAGATCGGCTACATGCACACAACAATCAACTGTATGTTATATTGCAAAGAATAATACTATGGGTATCTCTGTCAGAAATAAACTTTTAGCGCATTAGTCACACATAACGCTGTAGACACACCTTTCATGTTGAGAAATCTACACAGCAGTAGGAAGTTTTAACAAGACGCTGGATACTTAAAGAATGCCTTGGAAACCATAAGATTTAATTATCAAACCTATTGTTTTCGTCTTCTGTGACCCTTGCCATTCAAAAGATACATTAACAGAAAGCGAAAACTGTAAGTGGATGCTGTCAATATTATCAATGTTCAAGTTTGAGGTACGTTGCTGGAAGTCATTAACCTAAACCAATATTACCCATTTCAATGGTCATAACAATTTTACACCTCAAACAAAAGCCGTATAAAATTATCTTATTTAAAAACTAAGCTTAGTGCACATAGCAGTTAGACAAAGGTAATGTACCACCTTCATTGTCTCTTAAATGTAATGATTAATAGGATTATGTGACAGTTTTAGTTGCTATAGTAGGAAAAATAATAGTTATAGTTTTACATCCTTGTATTATTGTGAATCATCCAATTTGGATGAGTGTCTAAATTAATGTTAGTTTATTTTTCCTTTGGGTGAAAGATATTTACTATCCAATGATCCACAAATTTTATAGTTCAAACAATATTATTATTATTAGGTTTATTTTTTTACCATAGCGGTTGAAAGATAGATGCTTATTTTATGAAGAAATTATAATAGTAAATCCTTGAATAAGTTAATCTATTAGGTTATGGATCTAGAAAATAGGCATTTTTGTATTACTTTAGAATTAGATTAATCGGTCAAATTATGGGAAAGATAATCTAGATGGTGTTAATTATTTATTAATTTTATCGTTTGAAACAAAAAGAATATTTAATAAGTAGATGTAATATATTAATTTGATTGTTGCATTTAATTAGTTGTTTAAAAGAGTTAATGTTATTCATAGTTGTTTTTCGTCTACATTGAACTAAGTAGGGTTTGTAGTTTTAACTCTGGAACTTAATCATACTACATGAGTTAAGAGGTTCTATCGTTGTAAGTGTCAAGTTGTGAATGACCATTCCAGGGGTTTAGTATGTCATAGTGGAGTACATGCGACATATGGATAGGTGTTTTAACATTGTGATGTTATAACGATCTTGTGGTTTTAGTTGGTATAAAGTTTAATGAATTATGAGTTAAATTGTTATTGTGTTTTGCAAGCAATATTCCCCAGATGAGGTATCCTACCACTTGTGATTTTAACCATTTTGTCATAATCATCGCATGGAGAGACCTATGAATCCTAAAGGGCTAGTAAACATGTGTTGCTTTGGACAATGATTTAAGAGTTGCCTTATGAGTATGTTTGGTGTTTAAGTGGGATACCACCTTGCCGTGACCATATGTATCTGTAGGATGATGTTATCTGTCTTATTGATAATTAGGGTTTACTAGGCGCTAGTAAGGAGAGTGGCTTTCAATGTGGGGCCGGCGCCCAAAGTGGCAGTTAGGATAACCCGTTGAAAGTAGATTAATCAAGCGATAACCTCAAATGAACTAGGGGGTTAAGGGTAGATTTCACATTAAACAAGAATTAATGGATTCCTCACCCAGACCTGTAGTGCTCATTTAGGCTAAGGATGGGTTGAGAAGGCCTGGTCGGCATGATTGACTTCCTTGTCCTCACGAAAGGAAGGTTGATTCCGCATGTGTCACCCTATGGGGCCAGCGCCTAGTGAGAGGTTGTCAGGATAACCATAGATGGGGGCCAGCGCCTAGTGAGAGGCTGTCAGGATAACCCATGCTAGGACCGTGTGATGAATCTCTCCCTACTGCTACCTAGCATTCCTTGTATGGTCTCTCCACATGTGTTATGTGTCGTCTTTGGAAGACATGTTGTGTTGTGTTGAATTGAAGTTGGTCATCCTTCATTCATGTTAGTCTTTGTCTACCTGACTATTGTTTGTCATTGGGACCTCATGTTAACTCCTAGCTCAGGGGGTGGACCTTAGGGTTCCACATGGTTGGGTGGAAGAGCTATCTTATCCATTGGTTGTTTCTTGTCGAAGCTCATGTGCAAAAAAGGATTATCTCAATTTCAGACAATTAAACTTGAACCAGTTAAAGAAGATAATCGTGTACCTGACTTGTGTACCAGATCATTCTTAATGTATGTAATTTGATGTAGACAGAAGATGTCAATGATGTAATGATGTAAATATGTGTAAGGGAAAAACATTGCAGTTGTGTAATTGATCATGAACATTATATTTGATGACATGCAAAGAATTTGAATATGCTATTTAATCATGCATTGGTTTTAGATCAGATACTGATGTTAGCATTATGTGTTATTATGTTGGTTAACGTGTAAGTAATGCCTCCTTGAATCCTTAGAGACATGTTGCAGTTTAATGGAGTAATTAGTTAAGTTAACATTGCTTGTTATCTTATTTTTTTTTTTTTTAAAAAATATTTTTCTATAGTGTAAATGTATTTTCTCTAAGGTGTTCTAGGTGGGGCGTTACATTTGGTATCAGAGCCAAGTTTCTAACACTGGGTACTCAGGGTTTATATGAGCCCATTAAGATATACTAGTTGCTTAATCTCTAAAAATATTTTTACTAGTAGCCCTCGCCTAGCAACCTAAAGTTGTCCTTGGGTGTGCAGTTAGGGAGATGCCTAGGGGTCGAGGTCGAGGACGTGGTTGAGGTAGGGGACGTGGAAGAGGGGGTGCTAATAGTCCCCTCCTAGTTCCCCTCATGAATGTACACAAGAAGGTGGGGGCAAGAATCAGGAGAGTCAGGGTCAGCCAGAGGGTGCTTAGCTACGTCAACTTCTTGAAGAGGTCCTTGCTCGTCTAGGTCCTAGGCAGGAGAGGGATCAGTCAGAAGTGAGAGATAGAGAACGATCTCCTAGAAGGAGAGAGACCACAGCTGAACAAGAAGCTATTCTTGCAGGCCACATGCGAGATCTTATGAGAGCCCATCCTCCCACTTTTGAGGGGTCTGGTAGTGGGTTGGAAGCAGAGACATGGCTAATTGATTTAGAGAGGTGTTTTGCTATGCATCCATATGGTAGCAACACTAAGGCAAGATATGCCATCATGCACCTTCGAGGTTTCACCTCCACATGGTGGCGACTAGAGGAACAGAAGTTGTATCTAGATATTGGCACAGTATCTTGGGAACTATTTCTAGAGAGATTCAGAGCTCAATTTTTGTCAGACCACTAGAGGCAACGTCGAGCGGACGAGTTCCATGGATTAAGACAGATGGCCATGACAGTGGAACAATACGAGCGTAGGTTTTATGAACTCAAGTAGTATGCAGGTATTGGAAACAATGAGGCCATGTTGGTTCAACATTTTATCAGAGGTCTAAATGCATGCATCAATGGAGGAGTTCAGGTTTTTGAGCCGAAGACCATGGAGGTGGCAGTGGAGAAGGCTTGACTGGTGGAGGAGAATTTGACCATGGCTTTAGGAGGTCACACAGGTGTGCAGATTGGTAGTGATTCTCGAGCAGGTTTTGGGTTTCAAGGGAGTCAGTCTTAGATAGCAGGTAACTCAAGGAGTCATCTTGTACCTTCTAAGAGTGGCCAACAACAGCAGTACTCCCAGATGAAATTGAGAAACTCTCAATATCAGCAAGGTAGTAGATTTCAGTCTAGGAAAGATCAAAGTTGGCAAAGAATTAGGCGTGAACATGCTAGTCAACCAGCGCAGAGCACACAATCTGCAGCAAGCAGAGGAAGTTTTCAGCAGTTGAGTGCCCCTGTAGGCAGTGGAGGTGTTGGTAGGGGAACAGGATGTTTCTTTTGCGGCTAGTAGGGCCATATTGCCAGACTATGTCTGCATAAGAACACTACAGGTTTTGGTTAGAGGCCCGCAGCTTCAGAGCCTACTGTGGGAGATGTAAGCAGGGCACATAGGGTGTTTGCGGCAGTAGATAATCGCCAAGCAGAGCATCAAGGCACCATTGTGGAGACTACAGGTGTCTTGCGAGGTATTACAGTTTCTATTTTTTTTGACTCAGGTGCTTCAGATTCTTTCATTTCCCCTTCTATAGTGGAGCGTTGCAAGTTGGTGGCAGCAAAGCAAGATGTTAAGTGGCAGGTGGAATTGGCCTCTGGATCTAGGGTATCAGTTGACTCTCTGGTATATGGTTGTGAGTTGAGGATAGGTCCTTTACCTACCACGGTAGACCTTCGCATTATACCTCTAGGATCCTACGACATAGTGTTGGGTATGGACTGGTTGGATGCTCATCAAGCAGTGATAGATTGTCGCTGCAAGTTAGTGAGGTGTGTTGATGATTTTGGTAGTGAGGTAGAAGTGGTTGGTATTCAGAGACCCATCTCTTTGCGTATGATTTCTGCCATGCAGTTGAAGAGATGTATGCATCAAGGATGCAAGTTGTTTGCCATAACGGTTAATGATTTAGATTTTGAGGAGAATAGGGAGACATCCCTCGATGATCATCCTATTCTCAAGGAGTATGCAGATGTCTTTCCTAGTGATATCCTGGGAATGCCACCTAAGCATGACATTGATTTTAAGATAGACCTTGTTCCCGGAGTAGAACCTATTTCTCAAGCTCCATATCGGATGACTACTCAGGAGCTTAAGGAGCTTCAGTTGCAGCTAGAGGGGTTGCTAGCCAAGGGGTTTATTCGTCCTAGTGTCTCTCCATGGGGAGCACCAATTATTTTTGTGAAGAAAAAGGATGGATCTCTACGGTTATGCATCGATTATCGACAGCTTAATAAGGTGACTGTTAAGAACAGATACCCCTTGCCATGAATTGATGACTTTTTTGACCAGATCAAGGGGGCTAAGGTCTTTTCAAAGATAGACCTAAAGTCAGGATATCATCAGTTACACATCTTTGAGGCTGACATCCACAAGACAGCATTTCATACCCGTTACGGACATTATTAGTTCACTATTGTACCTTTTGGGTTGACGAATGCACCATCGGTATTTATGAGTCTGATGAATGGTGTATTTCGCACCTATCTTGATAAATTTGTTCTTGTGTTCTTGGATGATATATTGATTTACTCAAGATCGATGGAGGAGCATGAAGAGCATTTGCGACAGGTTCTGCAGTGTTTAAGAGAAAATCACTTATATGCAAATCTGGCTAAATGTGAATTCTTTCAAACAGAAGTGAAATATTTGGGTCATGTTATTTCTGACAAGGGTATTACAGTGGATCCTTCAAAGATACAAGCCATCATGGATTGGCTTGCTCCCACCAATGTTTCAGAAGTTCGTAGCTTCATAGGTCTAGCAGGCTATTATCGACGATTTGTGCAGGGATTCTCTAAGGTAGCTCACCCTATAACTTCTCTTCAGAGAAAAGGAAAGAAGTTCTTTTGGTCGAAACAGTGTCAAGAAGCGTTTCAGACTCTTAAGGAGTGGTTGACTAGTGCACCCATTCTAGCAGTGCCTGATCCTATCGGAGATTTTGTGGTATGTACAGATGCATCCTTGGAAGGGTTAGGGGTAGTTTTAATGCAGGAGGGTCGTGTGATAGCTTATGAGTCCCGCAAACTCAAAGATCATGAGTTGAACTATCCTACACATGACCTAGAGTTAGCTGCTGTTGTGCATGCATTAGTGAGATGGAGACACTTCTTATTGGGGCATCGGTTCGAGCTACATAGCGATCACTGAAGTTTACAATACATTTTTACTCAACCAAACCTGAATGCGAGACAGAGGCGGTGGATGGAATTTCTATGTGAGTACGATTTCGAGGTAAAATATATCCAAGGTAAGGAAAATGTGGTGGCAGATGCTCTCAGTCAGCTGAAACATGAAATTTCATCAATCACTCTTGGAGTGGATTTGAGAGGTCAGATCCTAGCAGCACTCCCTGCAGATAGATGGTATCAGGAAGTGAAAGCAGAAGTGGAGTCTGGTAGAACCTTGGAGGGCAGATTTGTTGGATATTCTATCGAGCCTGATGGTCTCTTGCGGCATTTAGGTCGTATTTATGTTCCTTGTATAGAGGGTCTCTGTACCTTAATCATGACTGAGGCACATCGGGCCCCTTATGCTGCTCATCCAGGTGTTAAGAAGATGTATGCTGACCTCCGTCAGATATATTTTTGGGTCGGAATGAAGAGAGATATTGCAGATTTTGTTTCAAGATGTCTAGAATGTCAGAGGGTTAAGGTAGAACATTAGCATCCCACAGGTCTTCTCCAGCCACATCTGATTCCGGAATGGAAATGGGACATCATCTCAATAGACTTTATAGTTGGTCTACCCATGTCCCCTTGTCACCATGACGCAATAATGGTCACTGTAGACAGGCTTACGAAAGTAGCACACTTTTCTCCTATCTGATCTTCATATAATGCTTCATCCGTAGCCAAAATTTTTATGGAGGACATCATCAGATTACATGGGATTCCTCACAAGATTATCTCTGATCATGATCCAGTGTTCACTTCAGCTCTTTGGACATCCCTTCAGCATACTTTAGGAACTCAGTTAAACTTCAGTTTAGCTTATCATCCGGAGACTGATGGGCAAACTGAGAGGGTCAATCGGGTCCTTGAGGATATGCTCAGAATGTATGTCATGGATCAGCAAAACCGCTGGGAAGATTATTTGCATTTGGTAGAGTTTGCGTACAATAATGGGTACCATAGTTCCATTGGCATGTCTCCTTTTCAGGCTCTTTATGGTCGTCCTTGTCAAACCCCACTGAGTTGGGATCGTCTTGAGGATAGAGTTCTCCTTGGACCTCAGATGCTCCAAGAAATGGAGCAGCAGGTTGATCGCAATAGAGAGCATCTAGTAGCAGCACAGGATAGATAGAAGAAATATGCAGATACTCATAGACTTGATCATCAGTTTTCAGTGGGTGATTAGATGTTCTTGTGGGTGCATTCGAGAAAGAGTCCAATCCATTACGGAAAAGGCTCTAAGCTTGCACCGCGCTTTGTAGGGCCATTCAAGATTTTGGAGAGAATTGGTCCTGTTGCATACCATCTTGCTTGTCACGCATCCATGATGTATTTCATGTTTCTGTTCTTAGACCCTATCATCTAGATATTTCTCATGTCCTTGACTAGAATGCTTTACAGGTAAAAGACGGGCAGCTAGCTTTGGAGCCTGTAGGCATTTTGGAGCACAGGAGACTTGCTCTCAGGGGCAGAGTCATAGAGCAGGTAAGGGTCCAATGGGATCCTAGTGATGAGACTTTAGCTACCTGGGAGGATACATCCCAAATGTGAGAGTTATATCCTTATTTGTTTGCAGGCTTCCAGAAGTAAGCCTGATCCTTGGGGGGGAGGATGTAGTGCCCCTCACCTTGTCATCGGGCTGATTGTTAGTTGCTTATTAGATTCTGACATTTTGACAGTATCTTAGATTATTTGATGATAGATCACTTGTTGTCTTGTTAATTCATTATGGAACTAATCATTATAGTATTAGCTGTGATATTGGATCTTGTTATTTCATGCTTTACAATTGATAAGTAAACTAGATGTTTCGGATGTTTTGATTGCTATATTTGATGTTGGGACATTGATTGTTTTATGTTGTTGATAAGTAATCTGAAATCTTGTTTAAATGTAGTGCTTTGTTTATATAGGAATGTGAATGGGACAGTGTCGTATTACTCACTCTCGAGTACCCTACCCCACTGCGATTTCCATTCACTAGATGATTGCATGTGGATATATATATCTCGTTATGTTTAACCGTGTATTTGCCGCAGGATGCAGGTACTAGGCACTGACTCCACCTGATTTACCAGGTCTGAGTGTGCCTTCGCCAATGGAATGGTTGTATGGAGTTAATGTGGGGTCCCCTGTCATTGTTACTGAGTTGTTAGGGTACCTTTGTGGTCATGTCTGTCGTCTGATCATAACTTGCTAGCAGGAATGTCATACCTTGAAGTTAGCAAGGTTAGAAGGTGTTTATATGGGTAAGGTAGAGTTGTGCATTAAATAGAATTAATGAACGGAAAATATAATATTGATAACTTAACATAATTGTTAATTTGGATATTTGATTATAACTGTGGTAAATAAATTATAATGTTGGGGACGTAAAAACTGTTAAATTTTAGTTGTGAGAAACCTTGCATGGTTGGATATTTAAATAAATTAATTAGTTGTAAGTTGAGTTGAAATTCGTAAATTACATTTTAGCCAGTAAATAAGTTGCATGTCACAATTTTGTTAACAAAGTATAGTTATAAAAATTAATATATATTTATAAAGTTGATTTAATAATAATTATATATATAATGTGTAAATACCTTTACCGTTGCCTTGAATTAATCAAACCAAACTATTTTGTCTTGGACCTAACAACTATGAAGTTAGTTCGGGGTTGTGAAAGTTAGTTTTTTTCCCGTATTTGGTTACCAAAATATTTCTTTAAAAAGGCGGTTTTTACCTAGAAATATTTTGGGGGGAAGAGATTGGGAGCAGGCGTGGCAACAAACTTTCATTTCAACAAGCGGGATCAAGGTTGGTTGATTCCTTGTTTTGTTTTCTGAAAATATGTTTATTGTACAATCCTTGTTTTCCCTATTATGGTTCAGAATGTGCTTCATTTTGTGCTATCTACATTATTTGCTAATGAATATTAGTGTTCTTTCCTCTTATGCCTGTTAAAACTATGGAGTCTAGGTTTGCATCTACCTAGATCGCATTTTCTTAAGGTTTTTAAAGCCTCTTTCATTAATCCCATTTTGTGCATATCATACAATCATTGCAGTCCATATATATTTTTAGGCATGATTTGGATCCAATTCAACAAAAAGTGTCACTGCAAATATTCCTAAACATATTTTACGTTATGATTACAAACTATCCATGTAAATTAGTTTTATCTGATTCCTAGATGTAAAGTTGCCACTATAGCATCTAACAAAACTCTTCTATCCTTTATGTGTTGATGAATGTTGGTAATCAGGCTCCCAAACTAGCCACCTAATCTGGCAAGGCTATGAAATTAACTAGTTCTACGTCATAATGTAAAATGGATTTACCTTGTGTCTACGTTGGCGTCATTTCAATCAGTAAGTTGCTTTTGTGAAGAGGCATTTTCAGCAGCGGTCTCCCTTATGCTTGTTTCTACCTTTGATATCTTCTGTAGTGGGGGCCGTGGCAGCTACATCGCCTGACCATTGTTCTATCCCTTGTAAATTGATATATCACCCTCCATTCACTCACAGGCAACGGGTATGAGGGTCAGCCTTATACCTATGTATTGCATTTGCTTGCACGTCTCTAAGCCTGGTATATGCTTCTGCATTTTGCACACTTCTCTGCCAGGGTGGACGCAACTACAACCTCTGATCAAACTCTTTTATCCTTGTGCATGCTTCTACATTTTGCATACATGTCTAGTAGGGCTGTTGCAACTGCAACATTTGATAGATTTCCTCTATCCTTATACCGTGATGGATGCCCATACCCATTCCAGAGCCCCTTTTGGTATCGGGCAGTGAGAATGATTCCACAGGTTGGGATGTCCAGCCTTACACCTGCAGATTGCATTCATTCAAAAGTTTCTAAAGCATTTTCAACAATCTATTTCAAGAATACGCTGCACTCTCTCCAGAACCTATTTTCACATCACTTATAAACTACTTTTAATCTATTTATAGAGATGTCTGGGCACACTTTAATCAGTGTGGCAATGTTTTAGAACAATCCTCACCACCCAGCGCAGCCAAGGAGATCGGCTACGTGCACACAACAATCAACTGTATGTTATATTGCGAAGAATAATACTATGGATATCTCTGTTAGAAATAAACTTTTAGCGCATTAGTCACACATAACGCTATAGACACACCTTTCATGTTGAGAAATTTGCACAGCAGTAGGAAGTTTTAACAAGACACTGGATACTTAAAGAATGCCTTGGAAACCATAAGATTTAATTATCAAACCTATTGTTTTCGTCTTCTGTTACCCTTGCCATTTGAAAGATACATTAACAGAAAGCGAAAACTGTAAGTGGATGCCGTCAATATTATCAATGTTCAAGTTTGAGGTACGTTGCCGGAAGTCATTAACCTAAACCAATATCACCCATTTCAATGGTCATAACAATTTTACACCTCAGTCACAACAAAAGCCGTATAAAATTATCTTATTTAAAAACTAAGCTTAGTGCACATAGCAGTTAGACAAAGGTAATGTACCACCTTCATTGTCTCTTAAATGCAATGATTAATAGGATTATGTGACAGTTTTAGTTGCTATAGTAGGAAAAATAATAGTTATAGTTTTACATCCTTGTATTATTGTGAATCATCCAATTTGGATGAGTGTCTAAATTAATGTTAGTTTATTTTTCCTTTGGGTGAAAGATATTTACTATCCAATGATCCACAAATTTTATAGTTCAAACAATATTATTATTATTAGGTTTGTTTTTTTACCATAGCGGTTGAAAGATAGATGCTTATTTTATGAAGAAATTATAATAGTAAATCCTTGAATAAGTTAATCTATTAGGTTATGGATCTAGAAAATAGGCATTTTTGTATTACTTTAGAATTAGATTAATCGGTCAAATTATGGGAAAGATAATCTAAATGGTGTTGTTAATTATTTAGTAATTTTATCGTTTGAAACAAAAAGAATATTTAATAAGTAGATGTAATATATTAATTTGATTGTTGCATTTAATTAGTTGTTTAAAAGAGTTAATGTTATTCATAGTTGTTTTTCATCTGCATTGAACTAAGTAGGGTTTGTAGTTTTAACTCTGGAACTTAATCATACTGCATGAGTTAAGAGGTTCTGTCGTTGTAAGTGTCGAGTTGTGAATGACCATTCCAGGGGCTTAGTATGTCGTAGTGGAGTACATGCGACATATGGATAGGTGTTTTAACATTGTGATGTTATAACGATCTTGTGGTTTTAGTTGGTATAAAGTTTAATGAAGTATGAGTTAAATTGTTATTGTGTTTTGCAAGCAATATTCCCCAGATGAGGTATCTTACCACTTGTTATTTTAACTGTTTTGTCGTAATCGTCGCATGGAGAGACCTGTGAATCCTAAAGGGCTAGTAAACATGCGTCGCTTTGGACAATGATTTAAGAGTTGCCTTATGAGTATGTTTGGTGTTTAAGTGGGATACCACCTTGCCGTGACCATATGTATCTGTAGGATGATGTTATCTATCTTATTGATAGTTAGGGTTTACTAGGCGCTAGTAAGGAGAGTGGCTTTCAATGTGGGGCCGACGCCCAAAGTGGTAGTCAGGATAACCTGTTGAAAGTAGATTAATCAAGCGATAACCTCAAATGAACTAGGGGGTTAAGGGTAGATTTCACATTAAAAAAGAATTAATGGATTCCTCACCCAGGCCTGTAGTGCTCGTTTAGGCTAAGGATGGGTTGAGAAGGCATTGTCGGCATGATTGACTTCCTTGTCCTCATGAAAGGAAGGTTGATTCCGCATGTGTCACCCTATGGGGCCGGTGCCTAGTGAGAGGCTGTCAGGATAACCATAGATGGGGGCCGGCACCTAGTGAGAGGCTGTTAGGATAACCCATGCTAGGACCGTGCGATGACACTCTCCCTATTGCTACCTAGCATTCCTTGTATGGTCTCTCCACATGTGTTATGTGTCGTCTTTGGAAGATGTGTTGTGTTGTGTTGAATTGAAGTTGGTCATCCTTCATTCATGTTAGTCTTTGTCTACCTGACTGTTGTTTGTCATTGGGACCTCATGTTAACTCCTAGCTCGGGGGGTGGACCTTAGGGTTCCACATGGTTGAGTGGAAGAGCTATCTTATCCATTGGTTGTTTCTTGTCGAAGCTCATGTGCAGAAAAGGATTATCTCAATTTCAGACAATTAAACTTGAACCAGTTAAAGAAGATAATCGTGTACCTGACTTGTGTAACAGATCATTCTTAATGTATGTAATTTGATGTAGACAGAAGATGTCAATGATGTAATGATGTAACTATGTGTAAGGGAAAAACATTGCAGTTGTGTAATTGATCATGAACATTATATTTGATGACATGCAAAGAATTTGAATATGCTATTTAATCATGCATTGGTTTTAGATCAGATACTGATGTTAGCATTATGTGTTATTATGTTGGTTAACGTGTAAGTAATGCCTCCTTGAATCCTTAGAGACATGTTGCAGTTTAATGGAGTAATTAGTTAAGTTAACATTGCTTGTTATCTTATTATTATTTTTTTTTTAAATTTATTTTTCTATAGTGTAAATGTATTTTCTCTAAGGTGTTCTAGGCAGGGCGTTACACATGACACACATGCATCTAGCAACCCCTCTAATATATTATCTCCATACTTTTGTATCTACTATAGTTGGCTAGGTATATCATGCACATTAAAAGTATAAGTATCATGAGCAATTGGGGTAGCATGAAAACTAGATTGAGTACCATCATGACCACTATAACTAGAATCACCATGCCCAATAGAGTGAGGAACACCATGACCACTAGAACTAGAAGCACCATGATCAATATAGAATTAGGAGCACCTTGACCACTAAACATTTCTAATGATTTAGAATGTTGAGCACATCTTAGAGAAAGCATGTCTAGGGTGGAATGTAAAGGTCATAGTAGCAATGTCTACTCAATATATGGTTCTACATGGTCAACATGGATGTCATCATGAAATATTATCACGTGATAATGCCTTAATAGGTTTGATGTGAGACTTCTTGCAAATAAACATATCTAATCATAATCACACATAGTATCCACATCCTCTAAATATGGTAAACATGCATCATGAAATGAAGCCTAATCCATACATGAAGAGGACAGTTGATAAGGTGTAGGAATAGTGGATAGAAATATCAATAAGTATTGTGTTAATCTATCTAAATATATTTGCTAAGAAATCATAGCTATATTTTTAGTGCCCTCAATTTCTTCCTTCTAGGAAGCCTAAACAACTAGGGCAACCGCTTCCTCAAATCTAAGGACAAAAGCATGATCCCTCCATCCAACCAAGTGTTTTTAATTTAATACTATCATTGGACCATGAATACCATCTCTCTTGTGCACTCTACCTTGATCCTAGCCAAGATGAGAAGGTATATTTGCATAATTCACACTAAGATTGAAGTAAACCTTAGCATATAATTGTTGCATAAAATATAATGGAGTTTGGTCATTATTTGGATAACAACATTGTGCAACTAGAAATATCAGGTAAATCAAATGTGTCAGAATAGGACATGTGCATCTAGTAATAGAATAACCCTACATACTCATCCCTACATAATGAATAAAATATCTAGTTATGATTATCTCTTTCATGACCAACAAACTAACTTCATCAAAGGTAATTGTCCTCCTAACATTGCACCACATTCAATCTATAGGTATATCCATGGTAACCTAATCATATGGGCTAATTCCTTTTAAAAATAATCAAGTAATTATTTAAAAGGAATTATCCCATATGATTAGGTTATCATAGATGTAGCTATAGATTGACTGTGATCCAATGTTAGGATGACAATTACGTTTGATGAGGTTAGTTTGTTGGTCATGAAAAAGATAATCATAACTAGATATTTTCCTCATTATGTAGGGATGAGGATGTAGGGTTATTCTATTACTAGGTTCACATGTCTTATTATGACACATTTGATTTACTTGAGATTTGTAGTTGCACTTGGGGTTGTTATCCAAATAATGACCAAACTTCATTATTTTTTATGCATAAATTATATGCTAAGGTTTACTTTAATCTTAGTGTGAATTATGTAGATATACCTTCTCATATTGGCCAAGGTAAAGGTAGAGTGCACAAGAGATATGGTATTCATGGCCTAATGATAGTATTAAATTACAAACATTTGGTTGGATGGAGGGCTCATACTTTTGTCCTTGGATTTGAGGGAGTGGTTGCCCTAGTTGTTTAGGCTTTCTAGAAGGATGTAATTGAGGGCACTACAAATATATATATAATCTTAGCAAATATCTTTAGAAAGATTCACACAATACTTATTGAGATGCCTAGTTAATATTCCTACACCTAGTCAACTATCCTCTTTATGTGTGGATCAGGCTTCATTTTATGATGCATGTTTTCCATATATAGAGGATGTGGATACTATGTGAAATTATGATTAGATAGGTTTATTGGCATGAAGTATCACATCAAACCTATTGAGGCATTATCATGTGATAATATTTCATGATAACATCCATGTCAACCATGTAGAACCATATATTGAGTAGACATAATCAGCATGTCCTTTACATCCCACCCTAGACATGCTTTCTCTAAGATTTGCTCATCATTCTAGATCATTAGTAGTATCTAGTGGTTAGGGTGTTCCTAACTCTATATTGATCATAGTGCTTCTAGTTCTAGTGTTCATCATGCTACTCAATCTGTTGTTCATGCTACCCCAAGTGCTCATGATACTTCTACTTCTAATGTGCATAATATATCTAGCTAGCTAGAGTAGATACAAAAGTATGGAGATAAGGTACTATAAGGATTGTTAGATGTGTGTGTAATTCCACTTAGTTCAAAAAAGACACTAGTGTATACACTTTCAAATGAATCTACATGGCAGTCATTAGATGATGTTGTTGGTGCTACTATTGACAAATATAAGTCTACTGATGCATACCTAGAGCATGATGGTGATCCTCTTAGAGAGGTATAAAATTAAAACCCTTTGTACATATAAATTGAAGTCTAGATATTTTGGACAATTTAATTTCCTCATATAGGAATGTCAGTTTACTAATTTTTTGAATGCATTTTTGTGGACATAGGGATTACATCCTCATAATTTAGATAACAACAGTGCTCACCAAGTGATATGATACTTGTGTACCCTAGATTATATTGTATGTATTTGTACCATATTATATTTTTAAAATTTAATGACATGTTATTTACATGCATAAATACGAGCTTACATGTAAATACATGTGAATGTATGGTGGTTCACAATAGCATTCAATCAAGACTAGTTTACACTCTTATGGTTCTTTTCCAAGAGCTAAACCCCAGTGTGTGTGTGTGTGTGTGTGTGTGTGTGTGTGTGTGTGTGTGTGTGTGTGTGTATTGTACATTATTTTTTATATTTGATACATGGACATTATTTAGTTTTGAAGATCATGATGTGTGTATGTGCATGCATGTGTGTGTGTGTGTGTTGTGATCTATTTGATATGTTTGTGGGTTGTTTTTATTCATTTTTCATAACTATATATAGATTTGTTATACTTTAGGTATGAATTTAATTGATTTAACTTTTTTATTCTAGATTAGTTAACTGAATACTTTATTAGACATGATTAGTTAATGTAGACACCTAAAAATGACAAATCCTATATGGCCATTTTCCTACATCCCCTATCATGCTAACTTATCCCCTTTCTTGTAATTAATTAAATAAATCAATTTATTTAATTAGTTTTTCAATCCCCCATAGACACTTACTCAAAATTAATTAAATAAATCATTTTATTTAATTAATTTGTCAACCCCCCATAGTCACTTACCCATAATTAATTAAATAATTTAAATTTAATTAATTACTCTCACCTAACCATTATCCATAATTAATTAAATAAATATTACAATTTATTTAATTAATCATCACATCCATTGTCACTAACCTAAATTAATTAAATAAAGTCCATTTATTTAACTAATGCACCTAGCTTATGATTAAGACTAGGCTAATTAAATAAATAACATTTATTTAATTAGCTACCCTACCCTACATAGCCCCTAAGACCAAATTAATTAAGTAAACCTCTACTTAATTAATTTGAGCCACTAATTAATCCATCTCCTAATTTCCACCAACCATATTAATTAAGTTAATCACTTAATTAACTAACCTAAATACCTCATCATACCATCTCCCCACAACTGATTAAATAATTAACATTATTTAATTAATGAGAATCACATGTGTCTCCACCTCATCTTTCCTAATCTATGGAAGAACATTATTTAATTAATAAAACTCACACATGTCTCCACCTCACATTTTCAAATCCATGCATTTGTCACTTCTCACCCCACTCAACCATTAAAATGAATTTTTAATTCATTCACATGTCTCCATCTTCATAAATGCAAAGCCTTTTCAAGATTGAATTTAAAATTCCAAAATAATAGGATCCCTTCATCTTTGTTGATGAAATCCTTGCCCTTGATTTCACTATGGAATCTCCACCCTTGGAACTCACCTTTGAACCTCCACCATTGATCTAAAAATCCTCAAAAATCTATAAATAAGATACTCTCCTAAGCCATTACAACACTACACAAGCTTGACATACCATCCTTATGCTCTAAAAATTATCACATCCATAGCCAAAATTATAGCCAATTCCACATCCAATTTGCATCTAAATACTTACTTCTATTATGCTGGTATTAGATTGAGTAATCCACATTGGTTCATATTGGGTAAACCTAGGATTTTGCATTGTATGCATGCACTTCCTCCACCTTATCAAGGAGACTTGAATGGAGGATATTTAAAGGTATAACCTGTTGTTTTTGGTTTGCTTTATGTTTCTAGCATCTCCTACTTTCTTGTATCTTCATTTGGCACACCTAGTGGGACCTAACCGTCCTTGAATTTGATATTATTTTTGGAAGAAATTTAGTGTGTTCTTGTGTAGGTGATAGGGGAGCGCATTCATCTATGGTTTAGTACCTTTGTTAGAAATAGTAGTGCCTTTGTCACCTTTGTTAATGCCTACGACTGTCTATTAATCTTTTATCTTGTAGGGCTTGTCAATGCTTTTGTTTCTTCTATTAGTGCATAGGACCAATAGTTTATCTCCTAGGCTTAGTACAATACCACCTTAGTAGTTTGTTTTAGCACCTTCACGCCCCACAGAGGTGCCTCTGATGATTGTTTTAGCACCTATGTCCTGTCTATTTGTAGACTAACATTTCGTATTACTAACCTCTGACAATGTGTTTTGACATCTTTGGCAGTTCTAACACTTTTTTTATAGGAAAATTAGGGAGTTTACATAACATTTTATCAAATTTGCAAATGTTCTTTGTCTAAGCTTATGTTCACATTCTAACATTCTGTTTTGGGGACTAATACAATGATAGTTTGCTTTGTTGGCTAACTTTTCTTATAAGGACTAATCTGTTGTCCTAATTTTGTTATCAACCTAACATCTTTTTTGCAAGTTTATGTTCCTAATGTCAGATCAGCATGTGTAGTCTCTATTTCAGTACCTCTAACTTTAGGTCTAGCACCTTCATCAACAGGTAAATACAGGTATACACAGTCTATTTAGCATTTCTGCACTTTATTTCAACACTTTTGTTTAGCATCTTAGCACTTTAATTTAAGATTTTATTGCCTCTAAGTTGCCTAAAAGCACCTCTGTACTTTCTTTCAACTCATGTGTGCTGACTATCAGCACCTATACACCTTCTATTAGTTCCTAGGTTTCTATTTTTAGCGCCTTTGCTTCTACTGTTAGTGCCTCTATTCTATGTGATAGTGCTTCTACCTCATTCATATCATATTTTAGGATGTTAACTTGACTTTGTTGCATCTTGAAACATTTGACCAAGGATTTTACTACAAACTACTAACATTTTCTTTCATCCTCATGGTCAAAGAACATTTGTTTTTCACTAGTTTAGTTGCATTAAAGTAAAGTAGTGGGACTTTACTTATTTTCTTTGTTTTGGTTTGCACTAGGACATATCATCTCCCCTCGAACCTTTGGATGATCTTGGGGATTAGAAATACTTTTGCAAATCCTTTGTTGTGTATCCCTTAAAGGAGTACTACTTTAACATATGCTCTCCCCTCATGCTTTGTGTGATCTTGGGGATCAAAATTGAGTAGTGTTTTCTTCCTTAGAATGCTTGATTAAAGATACACCCACTCCAAGGGATGACCTCAACCCCATGTTCTAGAAGGGTATATAAACATTGTAAGAATCAAAAGACTCACTTCAATAGGGACCCCATCCATTCTAAACAAAACCCTCAAGACCCTCAGTTTGTTGAGACTGGAGTGGTGGCATTCTTGGTTAGATGCTTAGTAATCCCTTGTTGATAGATTTGTCCCCTATACCTAATGTATATTAGGACATCCTCTAGACACTTGTAAAGCCTAGTTAATACCTTCGGCCATTTTTTAGTGTGGTGCAAGGAAATCAAATTGCCCCCAAAAGTTACTCACTGTCATACCTCCTTGAATCTGAGATACAATTTTTTCTTGGGAATGGATTGAAAGCCTCCAAGGAAAGGGGTGTTGAGTGCAATGCCCTTATCCCTAGCTATCCACTCTTGATGAAGTGTTCTTAGTTAGGTAAGAACATGGATAGGTATTATATTGTGTGGGCCCACATTACGAAATCACTCCTACTTGAATAAATTTAGGGAATGTTTATGTACTTGAGGTGTATTTATTGTGAAGACTTGTAAAATCCATTCATCCTTTATTCCTTGAAAAGTTAAATAGCCATTGTGTCTTATTGTTTGTTAAATCTCTTGTCAAGAGAATCTTTGACCAAAACCACAAAGTCATGTTAAAAAATTAGAGCCTTTTAGTGCCTAAGCCATCCCTATCGACACATTTGTTGTCTTTGTCAGTGCTTTCGTAGCCTCTGTCAGCAGACACATTGTCTTAGCCAGTGCATTCACTGTATCTGTCTGAACCTCTCCAAAACAATTAGATGGCCAAATAGTCAACACATTTTACATTCCATGCAGTGCATGTACTATGTCTATTAGTTCTTGTGCTCTTCTTGTTACTGCCTTCTCCCAGACTATCAGTGCCTTTGATCTGAGTGTCAGCACTTTTGTTTGATCTGTCGGTGCCTTCAATCCATCTATTAGTGCCTACACTCTCTTTGTTAGCACCTACATAGACTCTATTAGTGCCTTCTCCTGTGACCCTAAATAGCCAAACATAATAAATTTCCCCATCAAAATTAACTATCTTAACACTTTAGAAAATAGTGAAAGTGATCCAAAATCATCTTCTTTGCATTTTTCACCAAACCATTCTTCTTTAAATTCATTCATTTTATCCAAATTTTCATCGCCATCCCCCTAATCATCCCATTTTCCCATTTGAAACCTTAGAAAACTTTCACCATTTATTGACCTACTTTGGACCAACATGTTCACACCATCAAATTCAAACCATATCAAACCCACATCAACATCAAAACCCATCCCTTATCCACATAACCTCCATATTACCAAATCAAATCACCCTTCAACCAAATCTATCTTCCAAATCAAAACTTGGCTAAAGTAAATCTAGATCTTATCGCTATTCCCTAATTTATATTAAGTTTAAGAACTTATGTATCTTGAGTTTTGTATAAATTAGCCCTTATACTTGGATAAATTATCTTAGGAGCTTAGACTACTCCTAAGTTAGTGCATTCCAAGAATCCCATTTTTACTTGGTTTGTCTTGTCTACCCCAAGTAAAATATCCTTCTATCCTTCTCTCTCTTGGTGTGTCTTTTCTACCCCAAGTAGAAGAGGATAACATCCTTTTACATCCACAAAAATCTAGATTTCCCTTAAGCCTCTTTTGGTTTGAAATCAAAAAATCATCCTTTGATCAAACCTTATTCAAAGTATCATCAAAATCATTATCTTTCATCACCCAAGCGATCCCTTAAATCACACCAAATCATCATCCATAACCAAAACCAACCTTCACCCATCTATCAATTACATTTGGTCAAAAAATTTCAAAAATCCATAAAGCTCTAAGGTTCAACATCCTCCATTTAACATACCCACACCACCATCAATTTTGGATCATTTCTTTGTATGGCAACAACCACAAGGTCAAAAGCTAAGAAAAACAAAGACATGGAACCTAATAGAGAGATTGGTATGCATAGTGACTTCATAATAAGGGATATGGATGCTCAAACAATGATTAACCATCCTCAACCTTTTCCTTCTCCTCAACAAAATCAACAAAATCAAAATCCCAACCAAGAAGTAATGGACTTTACACAAGACCTTGGTGCCATGGATTTATTAGACTGAGTTCTAAAATCTGATCCCAATAGATATCTAGACTTATTGCTTCAAAATGACACTGTAGTATCACCCAATCCCCCCACTAATCCATCACAACCATCCTCATCCAACAATGCACCCAATACCTCTACACAATCCACCTCTACATCAACATAAACATCAATTGCCACATCAATACCTACATCAACATTTACCATATCCACATCTATCCCACAAATCACCCTCAACATCCCAAACAATACCACTTACACTAGTGTCCCCTAACTCAACCAAAACACCATAATATCATATTCCAATACTTTTGTAACCCCAACAACAATCTACAAACATCTACATCCATCTCCCAAAAAAATTCCACATACATACAACCTCCCATCTCACAACCACCAACATCATCTTCCACTCAAAAATTCAACCACACATTCCTCCAACAATTTCAACAACTTTAAATCCAATAACAACACCAATAACAACACCAATAACACCAATAACAACACCAATAACAACAACAAAATCAACAACAATAACAAATACCTCCCTACTTTATTCAACAAGTCATCACCCACCAAGAATAGATTCAACAACAACAATAACAAAAATCACCCAATTTCCTCCAACACCTCATCAACCAACAACAAACCAACACACCCCAACCACCTACAATAGACCTATCACAAGTCATCCAACACTTAATTCAAAGAGTGGATGATATACAACAAGGGCACAAAAGGAAACAATATTCCTTTGCAGATATTTGTATATACCCTTTTGATCGCTCTCTCAACATGCCCCTGTTTCCAAAGAACTTTGAAACACCAAAATTTGATAAATACAAAGGGAAAGGAGATTCTCAAGAACACCTAAGGGAATTCTATATTACTTTCCTAGAGGTCTCTTATGACGATACTTATCTCATGAGGCTTTTCCCTTGGAGCTTAGGAAGACAAGATACTAAATTGTTTGTACATCTCACTCTTGGAATCAAAAAATTTTATGAACTTGCAGAGAAATTTATTTAAACACTTCTCTTACAACTTTGAACACAAAGTGTTGATGACGGACCTTTGCAACATAAAAAAATAATGGGGAAACCTTAGCTACCTTTTTGCAATGATGGAGAATCCTCACAAGCAAACTTCCATGGCCCATCCCTGAGAAACAATTGGTCAATATGTTTTTTACAAATCTCAACCAAGAAATGGGATTTCATCTCCAACTACAATGTGCCTCAATGTTTGAAGAAGTTATTGACAAAGGTGCCACCATTGAAAGGGCCCTTATTGCCAAAGGGGCCATCAAAATTTATAAGGAAAACAATGACAACAAAAATAACACCACCAACAACATCAATAATCAATCTTATGAGAAACTTTGCTTTTGGGGATAAAATAGAAACACTCTAAATGATTGTGTGATCAATATTAAAAATGTTTAAAACATACAAGTTCCTCCACCATCCAACCCATCCACAAGAAACAATAACGTCAACATTCTTAAAGGACAACTAAGACAAAATAATACACCTAAAAGAAATTTCACACCTTTAGGATAACCTATTGAAAATGTTTTGCGCAATTTGGTTAAAGTTGACTTAATCCAATTGCATGTCATTAGGTTTTATTGATGCAAGAGCATCCCTAGTTCAAGAGTAATCTTGCATCAACCAAAAAAAAAACATTTGCATTTCAGTTTGTTTGCATTTTAGTTCTTTCATTTTCTAGTTCAGTTTAAGCAGTTCAGTCAGAAGCAATCTCAGCTTATGGTCCAGTTTTGGCAATTCACACCTTGAGGATCTAGACTTAGCATCTACATTCATTCATCTACATCATATCATGAATTTAGAGAATTTGGATTAGTTATCAGAAAGATATCACTATCAGAAGTTGATTGTTTTCTTAGAGCAGAGCATTCTAGTAGTTCCTGATAATCAGCTAAAGGAGAAGGTTTGCGGATCATTCCTTGACTTGTAGATCTTAATGACACATCATTCAACATCCTTTGGTTCGTGGCCAACCTTCCCCAAGGGTCAACACTTTTTTCCATTCATTTGAGGAAATGTTCTATGCATTTAGGTCTGATCTATCTATGAACACGTTACATCTCATCATTGGAGTTTGTGACCTTCCTTGGCTGACGTGGAGGAATCTACTAGTCCAGAGATGATATATATTGATGTAATAGATCCTTAGGAAAGTAGTTAAGAATTAGAAATTGATTCATTGTTCTTAGTTTAGATTTTGTTCGAAGGGAGCTTCAAAGCCTTGTCTTGTGCATGTATGTAATTAGGCTTGTGAGCCCAAATTGTAAGCCCACATGTTGCCGACCAGATTATATTTGAATTCTTTAATATTCTAAATGACTGAATCTGCATTTGTTCCATTTCTTTGAGTTGTTTCTGTTGTGTTTACTCTTGCTACATGGTCTAGATTGTTCATTCTATGAACCCTCCTATCATGACTGCACCAAGTGGTATCAGAGCGAAAGTTTGATTCTTTGGAGAAAATTGGCGAAGGGGATTTTGTAAGATCTTGTTGTGAGGAGATCTCTGATCTGAGGTAGGTTACTTGTGTGCAACTGATCATTGATTGTGAGGCAGTTGTCTTTTGTAGCCCAATTGCTAAATTTGATGCAGTTTACACTTAATCCTAGGAAGATGTCGCTACAGAGAGTTCCTCCTGTTGGTACAATGGCTAATAGAATGGATGAGATGATGGAATTGATGAGAACAATGTGAATTCATTTGGATGTTGTTGAAGAAGATAGGTGAAGAGGATTGACATCGAGACCTAATGTTCAAAGTGATGATGAAGATGAATATCAATTTGTTGAACAAACTAGTGAAACCCCAGAAGGTAATGAAGAAGAAGAATCATATCAAATAAAGATATTGTGAGCTATTTCAAAGATTGGAAAGAGACCTAGAGTTGATGTACCGAACTATACTAGTAATTTGAATCCTAAAGAATTTATTGACTGGATAGATGACATGGAAGAATACTTTGAATATGAGGAGATTGAGGATCTAGAGAAGGTAAAATTTGTAAAGGCAAAGTTGAAGGGACATGCTGCTATATGGTGGAAAGAAGTTCAGTTAGAAAGAAATAGAAGAGGAAAAGAAAAGATTACAAAGTGGGACCAGATGGTGACAAAGTTGAAGAATTAGTTCATACCTGCTGACTATGAGTTAGAGCTATTGAAAAGATTGTAGAACCTGAGACAAAAGGAGAAATCTGTGAAGGAGTACAGTGAAGAACTTCATAAGATGATCATAAGAATAGGGTATAGTGAAGCAAGAAAGGAGAAAGTGGCTAGGTACATCAATGGATTGAAATTGAACATTTAATAAGAACTAAGTTTGGTAAGGATGGCATCTTTGGAAGAAGCATACCAGTTTGCCCTAAAAGTTGTAGAGAAGATAAATAAGAAGCATGATCAGAGATAGAGAGGCAGAGGAGGTAAATTTTAGAGAGGTAAAACATTTTCTAGATATGATAGATCATTTGTGGAGCATAACAAGTTTGACAGCCCATTTAAGAAGGATGACAGAGAAAACAATGCTTACCAGAGAGATGACATAATTTTTTACCAGAGAGGAAACCCTAGTGCATATCAGAATGAAGGATATAGAAGAGAAGGAAGAGGATTTGATAAGAGGACATTCAAGGGTACTTGTTTCAAGTGTGGAGGTGAAGGACATAAATCATTTGAATGTAATCAGGGTAATACAAGCAAGAAGACAAAGAATAGTGGAAGAGCAGCCTATGTTGAAGAAGAACCTGTTGAATCAACCAGTTCTATTGGTAAACCTAAGAAAGGAGAATCATTGGTGATGAGGAGAGCACTATTTCAAACAGAAACAAATGAGGAACCATCACAGAGGAAAAGTTTGTTTAGAACTAGATGCAAATCTGGAGGTAAGTGTTGTAAAGTTGTAATTGATAGTGGTAGTTTAGATAACCTAGTTTCAGAGGAGATGGTGACTAAGACAAAGTTAGAAAGATTGAAACACCTTAAGCCCTATTAGATAGTGTGGATTCAGGATGATAATAAGTTACTGGTGAGTGAACAATGTTTGGTGAAATTTCATATTGGATCTTATCATGATGAAGTCTTGTGTGATATTATTCCTATGGATGTTTGTCATATCTTGTTGGGTAGACCTTGGCAGTATGATAGAAAAGCTATACATGATGGAAGAAAGAATACATATACTATAACATCAAATGGGAAAAGAATTACTTTGATTCCTTTGGAGGATGATACTAAAGACGTGTTATGTGGGAATGCTAGAATCTGTTTGGTACATGGAAGGAAATTTTTGGATGGTTTGAATTAGGAAAGTATGTGTTATGCCTTGATTCCTAAAACACCTAAAGTAGTGAAGAAAGAAACTGAACTAGAGGATATAAGAGAGTTGCTGATAGAGTATGAAAACATCATATTAGATAATGTACCTAAAGGATTACCACCTATAAGGAGTATCAGTCATCACATGGATATTATATTGGGAGCAAGCTTACCTAACAAAGTAGCACACCAGATGACATTGGAAGAGAATGAAGAATTGAATAGAGAAATACAAGAGTTGTTGAGAAAAGGATTGATCAGAGAAAGCTTGAGTCCTTATGCAGTACCTACAATGTTAGCACCAAAGAAGGATGAAGAATGGAGAATGTGTACTGACTTTAGAGCAATAAACAAGATCACAGTTAAGTATAGATTTCCTTTACCTAGGATGGATGATATTATGGATTGTTTGAGTGGAGCAAGATATTTCACAAAGATAGAGTTGAAGAGTGGATACCACCAGATCAGAACCAAAGAAGGTGATGAATGGAAGACTGCATTTAAGACCAATGAAGGACTATATGAGTGGTTAGTGATTCCTTTTAGATTGACAAATGCACCGAATACTTTCATGAGATTGATGAATGAAGTCTTGAAGAAATTCTTGGGTAAGTTTGTGATTGTGTACTTGGATGATATTCTAATTTTTAGTAAAATAAAAGAACATTTGTGGCATATTAGACAAGTTTTACAGAGGTTGAGAGAAGAGAAGTTGCTAATAAATATCAAGAGGTGCAGTTTCATGAAGGAAGAGTTGGTATATTTGGGATTTGTGATTTCTACAGAAGGATTGAAGATGCACCCTGAGAAAGTGAGCAATTGTTGAATCACCTACACCAAAGAGCATTGGGGAGGTTAGATCATTTCATGGATTGGCTAGTTTCTACTGAAATTTCATCAGAAATATTAGTTCAATTTGTAACCCTATGATAGAGACAATGAGAGGTGACAGAAAGGATTTCAAGTGGACATCTGGAGTGGATAAAAGTTTTGAGTTGTTAAAGTAGAAAGTGACAGAGTAACCTATTTTGGCATTACCGGATTTCAATAAGGTATTTCAAGTGGATTGTGATGCAAGTGGAAGTGCAATAGGAGTAGTGTTAAGTCAAGAAGGTAGACCGATAGCTTATTTAAGTGATAAGTTGAATGATACAAGGAGAAGATATTCAATTTATGATCAAGAGTACTATGCTATAATTCAAGCCTTGAAGAAGTGGAGACATTACTTGTTGCCTAAGGAGTTTGTGTCGTATACAGATCATCAAGCTTTACAATATTTTAATAGTCAAGGTAAGTTGAATCAGAGACATATGAGATGGGTAGAGTTCATGCATAGTTATACTTTTGTGTTGAAGCATAGGAGTAGAAAATCAAACAAAGTTGCTGATGCCTTGAGTAGAAGAAGAAACTTGTTGATAGAGATGAGAGTTGAAGTGTTGGGTTTTGATGAATTGAAGAACATGTATGAGGGAGACACCAATTTTGCAGAACCTTGGAAAGCACGTAAGGAACCTATTGTGACAGATAGAAGTAAGTGGTTTGATTATTTCATTCAAGAAGATATGTTATTCAAAGGAAGTTAGTTGTGCATACCTAAAAGTTCAATGAGGGATAATTTGATCAAGGAAAAACATAGTGGTGGATTTCCAACACACTTTGGCATTGACAAGACAGTGGCTTTGGTAAGTGAAATTTACTTTTGGCCTCAGATACATAAGGATGTTTAGAGATTTGTGTAGAGTTGTAGAGTTTGTCAAGTTGCAAAAGGGAGTAGTCAGAACACCAAATTGTATAAACCTTTGACAGTACCAAAGAGACCTTAGGAAGACATAAGCATGGATTTTGTGATGGGATTGCCTAAGACACAGAGAGGACATGATTCAATATTTGTAGTGGTTGACAAATTTTCAAAGATGGCTCATTTCATACCTTGTAAGAAGACAACTGATGTAGTGCATTTAGCTGACCTATTTTTCAAAGAGATTGTAAGATTGCATGGATTACCTAAGAGTATAGTTTCAGACAGAGACACAAAGTTTGTTGGATATTTTGGAAGACACTTTGGAAGAAGATGAAGATAGACTTGAAGTTTAGTTCAACTTTTCATCCACAGACAGATAGACAGACAGAGATAGTGAATAGGAGTTTGGGAAACTTGTTGAGATGTTTGGTTGGAGAGAAAGCCAAAAGTTGGGATTTGATTCTTTCACAAGCAGGGTTTGCATACAATAATTTAGTAAATAGGAGTACTAGAAGAACACCTTTTGAGATTGTTATCAGAGTGAATCCTAGATGAGTTACAGAATTGAGAGATATTAGTACAGAGGAAAAGAGGAGTGCAGAAGCATAAGAATTTGCAGATCATATGAAGACAATACATAATCAGGTGAAGAAACATTTAGAGAATATCAACAGTAAGTACAAAGAGAAGGCTAATGAGAAGAGAAGACATAAGGAATTTGAAGTTGGAGATCAAGTGATGGTGTACTTGAGAAAAGAAAGATTTTTAGTAGGGACATATAACAAGTTGAAGATGAAGAAGTTTGGACCTTGTAGGATACTCAGGAAATTTGATTTAGGAAATGCATATGAAGTGGAGTTATCAGAGACACTAGGTATTTCACCTATTTTCAACATTGCAGATCTTTATCAGTATCATGAAACAGAGTTCAGTGACAACATGGAAGAAGATTTAAAGAAGCCATTACCACAACAAGCATCAGAATAGACTGAAGATATTTTGGATAGTAGAGTTAGATGTAGCACTAGAGGAAGACAATACAAAGAATATCTTGTGAAGTGGAAAGGCAGACTGGAAGAAGATTCATCTTGGATTTCTCAGGCTGAGGTGGACCGTCTTGGTTCTCCCCTAGCCCCGACAAAGTGAGGGACTCACTTTTTATAATAACCTTGGATGTTTGATGTAGGAGTATCCCTAGTTCAAGAGTAATCTTGCATCAGCCAAAAAAAGACATTTGCATTTTAGTTTGTTTACATTTTAGTTCTTTCATTTTCTAGTTTAGTTCAAGTAGTTTAGTCAAAAGTAGTCTCACCTTGTGGTCTAGTTTTGGTAATTCACACCTTGCTTATCTGGATTTAGCATCTACATTCATTCATCTATAGCATATCAAGAATTCAGAGCATTTGGATCAGTTACTGGAAAGATATCACTATCAAAAGTTGACTATTTTCTTAGAGTAGAGCATTCTAATAGTTCCTGATAATCAACTAAAGGAGAAGGCTTGTGGATCATTCCTTGACTTGCAGATCTCAATGACACATTATTCAATGTCATTTGTTTCATGGACAACCTTCCCCAAGGGTCCACACATTGTTCCATTCATTTGAGGAATTGTTCTATGCATTTAGGTCTGACCTATTTGTGAACACGTTACAACTCTTCATTGGAGTTTGTGACCTTCCTTGGCTGACGCAGAGGAATCTATTAGTCCAGAGATGATATTTATGGATGTAAGAGATCCTTAGGAAAGAAATTAAGAATTAGAAATTGATTCATAGTTCTTAGTTTAGATTTTGTGTGAAGGGAGCTTCAAATCCTTATCTTGTGCATGTATGTAATTAGGCATGTGAGCCCAAATTGTAAGCCCGCATGTTGCCAACCAAATTGTATTTGAATTCTTTCATTTACTGAATGACTAATTCTGCATTTGTTCCATTTCTTTGAGTTATTTTTTCATTGTGTTTACTCTTGTTGCATGGTCTGGATTGTTCATTCTGTGAACCCTCCTACCATGACTGCACCACTTATGATGACAATCAATTAAAACCCTCAGGGTTTAATGAAAATTCTTATTGTGAATACCATAGGGTCAAAGGCCACAAAACATCTGACTACATGAGGGTAAATAATTCCATACAAGATCTCATAGACTGAGGTGATATCACAATTGATGATCCTCCCAAAAGATCACCAAATGAGAACTTCGGTTCATGCAAAGATCCACTCCCTAATCATGACAAAGGGAATGCTTCTAGTTCCAACCAATCTTATAACATTGTTCCCCCTCTTCCTCTTCTTTCAATTCTATTGTAGGATGAATAGAAGAATGTTCTAATAGCATATCCACTATTATGATAAGAGCTAAGACTCCTAATTGTGCTATTACCACTCACCGTGGGCTCATCACAATCCAAGGAGCCTCATCCAAAGCACCATCCACAAACCCCCCATCCTCCTCCAACAAGTACAACATCCTTCACCACTTTGGAAAGACTCCCACATAAATATCCATTTTGGAGTTACTCCGTACTTCACCAACCCATAAAGAAGTCCTTGAGAAAGCTCTTCAAGAGACTCAAGTCCCCAGTGACCCTAATGTGAATTAATTCTAGGCTATGGTAGGACATCTTTTATCCTCACATAACCTTACATTCTTTGAAAAGGATTTACCCACATCCAATACATCTCATAATGACACATTACATATTGAAGTTTGCATCCACAAGTATATCATTAAAAGAGTCTTAATAGATGGTGGGTCGGGCCTAAATATTTGCACTCTCAAATTAATAAAATATTTGGGATATTCTGATGAGGTGGTAGATTCCAATAGAAGCATCACTATAAAAGGATATGATGATAATGAATAGCAATCCAAAGGAACCATCAAGTTACCAATTCAAGTAGGACCTATGATTTTGGATACCATGTGTCAAGTACTTGACCTTGACCTCCCATAATATTCTCCTTAGTCACCCATGGATTCTCGATATGTAAGCCATTCCATCCACATTCCATCAATGTCTTAAGTTCCCCCATAATAGGACTGAAGTGACCATATATGCCAATCCTTGTCCCTTTCAATATTGCAAAATGTTGGAAGGAAGATATACAAATTTTAATCAATGTCCCATTCATAATGCCATCAAAATAGCCCCATCATATGTCAATCCATAAAATATCACCTCATCCTCCACTTCTCCACCCATCATCCTTGTGATCAAGGTCAAGATAACTAGTCAAGGGTACAGAGAATACAACCTGGAAAAACTCCTACCCCCTCCAAAGTCATATTGGAGACCAAAATCTTCCAATTCAATGTCAACAGTGGTCATAAAAGGAAAATTTAAATTCAAACATCTCCTAGATCAAGATGACCTTGAAGATGTATCACAATGGCTCTAAAAAGATGAGGAAGATGAACCCATTTCTCTACCTCTAGAAAATATGGAAAAGTTCTTCAAATCATTCAAAACATGGGCTACAAAGAACACAGATGTCTAGGTTTGCATGAACAAGGTACTATTGAGCCCATCAAAGCTACACAAGGGTATCTCTATCAAGTTCTAGGGTATGGGATACCTGAGCCTCCTCCCTCAGAACTTGAGTGTATAATTAATGAGGTAGCTAAGGCCTTTCCTAGCATTGAGAGAACCAATGAAGGTTCCCACAATGACTCCTTCAAACACATCATTGACATCTTTGAATACATGGCCATTTGTACCATATATACCTTTTCATCCATATCATCCCCATCTAATGATATTCTCCTTGTCTATCTCCAACTAATAGACTGGGACCAACAAGGGCCTCCTATCCTTGACACCTTCCATAATGATGAGGCCATAATAGAACTTATGGGAGTCCGAGAACATATTCTCTTGGGATATCACAATGAAAGGTATGCCATTGAGCTCAGCACACATTCCTACTTTGGGGAGACTGTAAAGTTCCTTAGTTGAAAAAAATAAAAAATATCAAAATCACATCCCTTAGTGAAAACCACTATGTGGCACTATCGGATGACAAAAAAATAAAAATAAAGGATGTATCCTCTAGTTAAAACCTCTTTGAGGTGCTAGAAGATGAGGAACTCAATCTCTTAGCAATACAAAGATTATATCGAGAGAAGTCCACAATCTTGGTAAAAGAAATAGAAAAAATGAATCTGGGAACCACAAAAACACCAAAGACCACCTTCAGAGTTGCATCTCTAACCCCATTAGAGAAATCAAAATTCTTAGCATTCTTCAAAGAAAGGTCTCATAACTTTGGATAGACCTATGCAGATATGCCAGGATTAGATCTTAAACTCATTTTATACTATCTTCCAGTACATTGAGATTGTAAACCAATTAAACAAAATCTCAGAAAGATGCATCTACAGATTGCACTCCTAGTAAAATTTGTACTACAAAAATTTCTACAATCTATCTTCATCCTCCCCATTGATTATCCTGAATGGGTGTCCAATCTTATCCTAGTAGCTAAAGTAATAGGGGCATCTGTATTTGTATAGATTTTAGAGATCTTAACAAGGCATGTCCTAAGGATGATTTCTCTTTAGTAAACATCAACATCATTGTCATCTTGACGGCAGGACACGAAATGTTATCACTCATGGATAGATTTTTAGGGTATAACCAGATTTGTATAGCACCAAAAGACCAACATAAAATAACTTTTACATATCCATGGGGCACATACTATTGGCAGGTTATGTCGTTTGGGATTAAGAACACTGGGGCAACTTATCAAAGGGCAATGATGGTGATATTCCATGACATGCTACACAAAACAATGGAAGACTATGTTGATGATGTTCTAGGAAAATCAAGAACAAGAGAAACACACCTACAAGTTTTGGAAAAAATCTTTGACCATTTGGAACAGTACAACTTGTGTCTTAACCCCAAAAAGTGTCTTTGGGGTATCATCTAGAAAACTCTTAGGCTACATTGTTTCCCAAAGAGGCATTGAAGTGGAACCCATGAAAGTAAAATCTATAGTCAACATGCCTCCACCAAAGAATTTAAAATAGTTATGTAGTGTTCAAGGGAAGTTGCAAGCAATCAGATAGTTTATTGCACAACTAGCTAATAAGTGTCACCCATTCTCACATCTCCTACAGAAAAATGTAGGATTCCAGTGGGATGAAAAATGCCAACAAGAATTTGATCAACTTAAGGAATACCTCACTTCTCCTCTAGTGCTCATGCCTCCTAATTTAGATCAGCCTCTACTATTATACATCTCAGCGACATCAACAACACTAGAGGCTCTTTTAGCATAGCATGATGAAACCAGAAAGGAACGAGCAATATACTACATTAGTAGAACTCTAGTAGGATATTAGCTTAACTACACTCCCATGGAATGAGCATGCCTAGTAGTTGTCTTTACTACTTAAAATTAAGACATTACATGCTCAATCATAAGATCAAGTTCATCAGCAAAGTAGACCCACTTAAGTACTTGTTGTCAAAAGAAACACTCACAGGACATGGCCAAATGGATACTGATCCTGTGAGTTTGATATTGAGTATGTTGATTGAAAGGCCATAAAGGGACAAGTGATAGCCGATCATCTAGAAGATGCACCTACTCAAGCTGACTATCCTCTCATTGTAGAATTCCCTAATGAACTTATATCTAAAGTAACTCCAACAACCCCATGGAAACTATATTTTGATGGATCCTATATACACCTAAAAATGACACGACTCAGTCTAAATAAATATTCAAGATCATTTGTGATAAGCCACCAATGGAAGCCATAAGGTAAAGAGGTTTGTTGAGGTATTGTTCATCATTTTAGATCTTCTTTATTTCTATATTTCATTGAGTTATGGGTATTATTGATATCATTGATATTTATGTATAATTTCCCTTAACATTTTTGGCACCCACCGTGGGGCTGGTTTAGTCATTCTAGTTGCATTGTTAACACACATCATCTTTTTTTTTTAGGATAGTATTTGGATACTCATGCAAAATCACATCTAGATCTAACTAGGAAGGGAGTAACTTGAATCTTGTTGCATCAACAAATTGAATCTAGTCACAATGCTAGGAGGATAAAATTGAACCACCACTATCTTGATTTTCAAAGTTAACAACTTGCATGTGTGCCCAAGTAGATAGCTCACATAGTCTTTTTCATTTTAACTAGGGGAAAAGAACCACTGTCTTTCATGTTTTTGGGAATGATACTAGGCCTAGGCTCTCCCCTATCTTGGGTGACCAAAATGCCAGACATATCATTTTCACATGTGTTGAACCTTTAGAGAGGCCTACCCTTGGATATCCTTTCATCCTTAGGGAATGACCTTAAGTGGTAACAGGCTAAAGCTAAGCCCTGTTGAGCCACTATAAATAAATTATGTTTGGAGCAAAAGCTTCAAGCAATGAGTGTTGTTATGTTATATCGACAGCCAACCTCCCCAAAAACCCTCTAAGGCATAACCCTTGAAGGCTGGGAGACTCCATAATGAAGAGTAGCACTGTCGCACATATAACCACTCAAACAGTTGCCCTTACTATTCAACCTTTGTTTGAGTAGACAAAAATCCTTCTATTTGTTGGTGCAAAAGGTGGGACCTTCGAAGCTGCCCTGATTCATGTGGTTCTTAGTAGAGATAGTAGAGACAATCCTAAGGTTCGGTGGGAGTACGAGCCTTGGGAAACTTAGATCTTGGTATGCATGAGAAGTGTGTTTTGTGGAGAGGAGCCGATGCTACCAAGATCCTAAAGCTATCTTCTTTGAATAAGCATAGCTAGGGGATTCAACAAATATTATCTTTGCCAACCTAGGATTGTACTTGTTTTTGTGTCAAAAAGAGTCCAAAAATCACAAAAAAAGATAAAAAAATCATGAAAACTTCTTTGTGTTTGTTGTGTTTTACTTTCCATAATTGAGAAAATTAGATCAAAAACACCAACTTGCAACCAAGAAATGAAAAACATCAAAAAATGTGCTAAAAATTGCAAAAAATGTCAAGAAAACCAGAGCTGCACATTTGTCTTGTAGAGCTGCGCATATACCTCAACTTGCTACGCATATATTCTGACTGGCTGTGCATCTATCACATGTTACTACACCTTTAAATTTTACCAGAGCTATGTTTTTGTCTTGACTTTTTGTGCATTTATCCTTTGCTTCAGCGCTTCTATTTCTATGCATCTGTGGCAATGAGCATTTCTGCATCTTTTTAGGAATTTTTGTTAGGCTTTCCAGGTACCCATTTCAGCCTTACTCCAGTTTCTGAGATTAGATCTACTATGCAGTCACCTTTTCCATCTATTTCCATAAACCTACTCTCTTTTTCGTCAGTCGTCTCGTCCACCTTCTACCAGGTCTTTCCAAAACAAAGTCAGAGTTCCATTTCAGATTAGTGCAAGACCTTTCTCAGATCATTTCAGATTCAAGTAACCCTAGTAGGTCATAGAACTTTGCTAGTGGTCTTGGTGCAAGACTAGTCTCTACATAGTAAATGGGTACCAGAGACCCTTACTTGTGGCTATTGTCTTGTGTCGGCCAACTTGGAATCATTGATCAAAAGAGTCCCTTGTTCAAATCTTGTCACAAGTATCCTCTTCTCCACAATCTCCAACACCTTACCAAAATCTCTAGTTTCATCCCACCTCTTCCCACGTCACCTTGCATGGTTTTAACTAGATCTCAATACCAAAAACAACTTGAAATGGCTGGATCATCCAACTGCATTGTCCCCCCTCACGATAGTGATGAGGAAATCTCATGAAGAATACCAAGGAACCCTCCAAGATTGGGAATTTTAATGCATGCTAGAAAAAGTGCTCCACGAGGACCCTCATAAGTACTTCCTGTATCATGCAAATCTAGGACTTAAACTCCCCTCAAAATTTGATCTTAACAAAGTGAAAGAGACCATAGAGGAAACTCATGAAAATCACACTATTGAGGACAAAGGAAAGAAAGTCACAAACCCAAACATACCTATGGAAGAAATGAGAAAACAAATCAAGACTCTAACGCAGCAAATGACAAATCTCAAAGCAGGGCTGCCCACTAAAATTTATTCCTTGGAAGACATTACACCATATCCCTTTGACAAAAGATTGAACATGATACCCTTCCCCTTTCAGTTTGAAGTACCTAAGTTTGAAAAATACAAAGGAAAAGGGGACCTAAGGGATCACATTAGGGAATTTAATGCTGCGTGCATGGAAGTAGCTCACAATGAAACTTTCTTAATGAGACTATTCCCTAGATCTCTAGGTGGTCAAGCCATGGAATGGTTCTCATGACTTCCACCAGGTATCAAATCTTTTGATGAGTTAGGAAACAAGTTTGTAGCACACTTCTCATACAACATTAAACATGAAGTCTCCATGCTTGACCAATGCAATACAAAGAAAAAAGGTGGTGAATCCTTTGCCTCTTTCTTACAAAGGTGGAGACAACTTGTGAGCAAGTGCCCATATGGTGTACCTAAGAAGCAAATGACGAAGATGTTTATCCACAACCTTAACCCTAATCTAAGCTACCAAATCCAAATTCAATGCCCTACCTCATTTTCAAAAGTCATTGAGATGGGATTATTTATCAAGAAAGATATGATCACCAAGGGGCAAATAAAGTTGTATAAGGACACCCCTAACTCTAACTACACCATGGATAAGTCAAAGTTTTGGACAAAGAACAAAAATCTCATCAATGATGGAGTAGTTGATGCCAAAGTGGCGGCTCCCAAACAATAACCAATCTTCACTCTTAAAGGAGAAGCAAACAATGCTATGCAAAACAAAACCTTCTCTCGCGAGCCAAAGCCATGGTTCAACTCCAACCCTAGGCAAAAATTCACACCACTAGGGGAGTCCCAAGAATCTGTGTTAAGAAAGCTATTAGACAATAATGAGATCACTCTTCCACCAACTAGAGACTATGAACCTCAAATAAAACCTCACTACTGGAAAGATACAGATTTATGTGAATACCATAGAGGAAGAGGACACACAACCAACACCTGTATCCATATCAAACATGTCATTCAAGACATACTTGACCAAAACCAGGTAGGTACTCAACAACATACCTCTAATGAGACACATGTGGCATACAAGGATCCGCTCCTCAATCACGATAGGCCATACAACAACAACAACAATAACAATCACAATAGGCAGAATCAAATTAATGGAAACAACAATGCTAACTATGCGAGCATGCCATTTGATTATACCATCAACTGCATATCACAGCACATCCCACAAGTCAATGTGGTCACATCCAACCAACAATCAAGATCCAACAAAACTTAATGCAACATCATCACCCGCAGTGGTAAGGTCACGTTAAACACGCTTCCTCCAAGGTCGTCACCTTCTCTGTCTAATCCCCATACATACAATGTCATAGACCAACTTCATAAAACTCTTGCCCACATATCTATCTTAGAGTTATTGCATCTATCTCCTTCCCACAAGGAAATTCTTGATAAAGCCCTAGTGGAAATGACTATGCCCACGAACCTAGCCCAAGAGAAGTTTCAATCCATGGTAGGAAATCTAACCTCCTCAAGTACCATCTCATTTACTGAATAGGATGATCTCTCAGTGTCTTAGTCTCATAACACACCCTTGCATATCATTGCATTCATTCATAGACACCGTATCAAAAAGCTTCTTATTGATGGAGGAGCCGGTTTAAATATTTGCACACTCAAGCTAGTCCTTACATTGGGATTCTCTGAAGTTGCATTGGATCATAGGAAAAAGATCACCATTAAGGCCTATGATGAAGAGGAAAGAACTACCAAAGGAATAGTGGTATTACCAATACAAGCGGGACCAGTGATAAAAGATGTTGTTTGCCAAGTCCTAGACATGGAGCTAGCCTATAATATCCTCCTAGGTAGACCCTATATTCATGCCATGCAAGCTGTGCCTTCTACCTACCACCAATGCATCAAATTTCCTCATAACAACAAATAGATCAATATCCAATGTGATCCTGATCCTTTTCAACATTGCAAAGCCATCCTCTCAATGCCTAATTGCATCATTCCCAACAATAGATCCTCTATATCCCCCATCTCATAGCAAGATTCTACCTCTGAAGCTTCCTCATCCACACCTAAAGAGAATAAAATCACCATCAAATAAATAAGAGTAGGGGAATACTCCATCAAGCACAACCTCAACTTAGCCAAACTACCTCTATCTCCAAGATCCTTTGGCTAACCTACACCTAAATGCATTCCAAAACCTTCTGCTCCTCCCAAAGCTCCTACAACCCCCTTTGTAAAATGGGGGACCCTATTAGATGAAACAAAAGAAAGAGATGTCTTGGAATGACTCTACATAGAGGAAGACAACACACACCAAGAACCACCTAAGCTCCCAACAGAAATCTATTGGCATGGTGAGTCTATCCTACCCAGAATGGGTTATGATGGACAAGGTTCCATTGGCCTTAGAAAAGAAGGAATAATAGAACCCATCCAACCCTCTTCATCCTCAATGACAAGAAATACAAAAGGGTTAGGATACAAGGACAAAGGCAAAGCTAAGGCCAATGTTTGTTTTGTGAAACAAATCCATGCTCTACAAGAAGACAGTGACATAGATTCCAATGAGTATGAGTGGGAGGAAATCACAGATTACTCCTATTAAAACAAAGGATTTGACACCATTCAAACCTATAGCCCCTACCATGAGGGACAAATGCTAATGCATAGAGCTTTAGAGTGTGATTTGCCAACTCATGAGAGTATAACTTTTGAGGAAGGTCAGAGTTCCATCGCAATAAACAATATGGAGGAAAGTACCATCTTGGATCCTATCCCTAACAATCTGAATCCTAACCATGTATCCATTCAGACTATCAATGAATCAAATCTATCTTTTGATTCCCTTCCCCTTGTGCATCCTAAACTTATCAACTGGGATTTACAAGGAACACTGCAACTAGACATGTTCCAAAATGATGATGCCTATATTGACTACATGGAACTTAGGGACCACCTACCTGCAGGAGATCATAAAGATGGTTTTGCCATTGAAATAAATAGCGTGGATTACTTTGGGGAGGGTGCCAAGCCTTCCAGTCATAAAAACATAAAAATAAAAAATGGATCTGATGGTGAAAACCTTTCTGCGATAGTATTAGATCCCAAAATAGTAAAAAGAAAGGATGCATTGAATGGTGAAAACCTCTCTGAGGTGCCAGATGATGGATGGCTTGACACTCTTCCCATAGACATGTATCAGGATAAGTCTCAAATTGTTGTGGAACCTACAAAACTTGTCAACATTGGAATGGAGGATAATCCTAAGATCACTCACTTTGCAAAGTCTCTATCTCCACTAGAGAAGACCAAGTTTGTGCCATTCTTCAACAGAAAGCAAGTCAACTTTTCTTGGTCATACATAGATATGCCCGGTTTAGATCTAGATTTGATTCTACATCATCTTCCACTAGATCCAGGGGTCAAACTAGTCAAACAGAAGATCAAAAAGATGCATCCACACATTACCTTACTAGTAACAGAAGAACTCAAGAAACTACTGGATGTAGGGTTCATCAGGGAAATAGACTATCCAGAGTGGGTATCAAACATAGTGCTAGTTTCCAAACTTGATGATAGAGTTAGATTATGAAATGATTTCTGAGATCTTAACAAAGCTTTCTGCAAGGATGACTTTCCATTACCTAATATTGATATCATAGTCGACTTGACAGCATGACATACCATGATTTCTCTAATGGATGGCTTCTCTAGATAAAATCAAATTAGGATAGCACCAGAAGACCAACACAAAATAACTTTCACTTGTCTATGGGGAACCTTCTGCTGGAATGTCATACCATTTGGGTTAAAGAACGCATGAGTAACATATCAACGTGCTATGACCACTATCTTCCATGACATGATGCACGTCACAATGGAGGACTATGTAGATGATATCCTTGTAAAGTCACTAACAAGAGAATCCCACCTAGATGTACTAGAGAAGGTCTTATAGAGAGTGGAACAATTCAAACTCAGGTTGAACCTGAATAAATGTGTGTTTGGAGTCACATCCGATAAGCTCCTAGGCTTCATTGTATTAGCAAATGGGATAGAAGTTGATCCTGCCAAAGTCAAGGCTATCATGGAAATGCCACCGCCTAAGAACATCACTCAATTGTAGTCTCTACAAAGGCAAGTTACAAGTAATCCATCAATTCATATCACAACTAGAAGACAAGTGCCAACCTTTCAGTCATCTCTTACATAAAAACATTCCATTAGATGGGATGAAAAGTACAAAGAAGCATTTGGCAAACTAAAAGAATATCTCATGAACCCTCCTATTCTAATGCCACTTATCCAAGGTAAGCTGCTATCACTTTACATATCTGCTACACAGACAGCTCTGGGCGCCCTATTAGCACAACATGATTATGAAGGCAAAGAAAGGGCTATCTACTATATTAGTTACACATTGGTGGGCTATGAACTACAATATTCTTAGATAGAAAGATCATTTCTTGCTGTGGTTTTTGCTTCCCAAAAACTACAACATTACATGCTAGCACATTTAGTCAAACTTATTGCAAAGATAGATCCATTGAAGTATCTATTAAGCAAAGCAACTCTCATAGGTTGCCTAGCCAAGTGGGTAATGCTCCTAAGTGAATATGACATTGAGTATGTAGACCGGAAAGCTATCAAAGGCCAAATCATTGCCGATCAATTAGCAAAAGCACCATTACAGGATACCACACCAATGACATTCAAGTTTCCCGACGAAGCCATATTCAATATCACAACACACTCATGGAAACTCTACTTTGATGGATCCTATACAAACCATGGATTGGGGGCAGGAATCTTGTTGGTCACTCCTCATGGTGACACCATACCTAAGTCTTATCATCTGTTATTCCCTACACAAACAATATGGCAAAGTATGAGGCCTTGGTCATTGGTCTTAAACTGGCAACATAATGGAAAATCAAAGAGCTACATGTCTATGGCAACTCCCAACTAGTAATCTATCAAGTCAACGATGACTGTCAGACCAAAGATGACAAGTTAATCCCATACAAGCCTATGGTTGATGAATTTAAAAATTACTTTGTGATCATCTCCTTTGAGAAGATACCTCGCATTGAAAACAAAGCTATAGATTCTATGGCAACCATTGCCTCGCTCCTTGAGATCCCAGAGAATGAGTCATGGTATGAGTTCTAGTTGAAACAATTATACAACCCACTTATGATCTTCCTGAAACCCACTCCATATGCCTCCTAGTTAGATCTGATTCACCTTGGTATGGTAAGATTTACACGTAACTCAAGGATAACACCCTACCACCTGACTTGTCTTCTAACCAATGTTGAGCATTCATTCGCCAAAGCTCTTGTTATGCCACTATCACTGACACCTTATACCACCGAGGTATGGATGGTACTCTACTCTGATGTTTAGAACGGGAAGAATCTCAACCGCCTTACAAGATGTACATGAAGGAATTTACAAAACACACACTAGCGGCCCTTCTTTAGATAAGAAACTCATGCATTTGGGATACTATTGGCCAAACATGGAAACAACTTCATATCATTTTTTTAAGAAGTGCAAGCAGTACCAGATACACAGAAACCTGATACATGCACCCACTCAAGAGCTTTGACATTTAACGACACCTTGGCCCTTTTGTCAATGGGGACTCGACCTTATGGGCAAAATTCACCGTCCATCATTGATGCAGAGTGGGACGCAACGGAGGCTAACTAACAGGAAGGAGCTGCCAACAATACAAACAGCCTGATAAAAATGTCTATCGGCTCAGCATCATCATCATATTCCCTAGAAACACCAACAGCATCATCATATTTCGGTCGGGCACAATTATCCTCCTGCCGACTACTGTTCACCTCCTTCGCCTGTCGCCTATCATCATCATCATGATAATCAACGGGCGCAAACATCCTCCGGTTGCACTGTTCATCGGGTGCCAAATACAAGCGGCATCATCATGATATTCAATATCACCTTCGTCAGCAGGATATCCAAATATCCGGTTGCTCCCAATATCCTGATGACGATGACTTAACACCTTCCCTTCGATGCCCTACTACTCGACGATACAAGCAACAGCGTCATGATCTAATTTATCCGGCTGTCTTGGAACCTCCTGATGATGTTATCACAACCTTCTGCCGAGAGCCTTCGCCGATACCTAAACCCTTAACGACGACAGGATCAGTATGCATAGGGGGATATCTCAATATCCTGATGACGATGACGTCATATCCTGATGACGATGACGTCACACATCATCCTGATGAACTCTTCAATACTTAGACAAAAACTAAACTTTCACACCCGCATCTGCTAGCGATACGCGGATGATGACCTTCTCCGAGAGATGATCCTGACTGCGATATATACACTGAGTATATATCCACTCAAAACATCATGATGCACTTGCAACATGCAAACTTCAACAACTTCATGACCCGATCCTGATGGCGATGGATCCGCAGATGATGATGCGGCTTGTTCCGATTGGAAACGCACATGCAGACTCCTGTGTATCCTTCCACTGCATGTAAACACTCAGAACCGCACAATTACATAAAGACAATATGACGACCGGGCCGGATCACCTTCAAACCAAAGTCTAACAACTTATCTTCTAGACCTAGCACATGAGGATGCTAGGCTGATTTACAACATGCTCCTAACAGATCTCCTGAACAATGCAATGCATAAACAGAAAACACAAATGCAAACTAAACTATGATACAGGACCATTCCACCGATTTGCAGGATCAACCGGTGGAAGGGTTGAAAGTGCCCATTAACTTGCAAACAGAAAAGGAAATCAACACAGATACAACTGATCAACTCAAATACTGCAAAAGATGAGATCTTATTCAATTGAGATTCAAATGTCCTGCTTTTACAATTCTACTTCACAATAGCTGGACTGATCACCAGTACAGCATATCACCAGTACTACTCTCCTGAACATAACAACTATCAAAATCAAAATGAACTGTCAATATGAACTATCTTTATGAACTACCCATATGTCTAAACCCTAACAGATCGAAGGTATATATCACAAATCCTTCGAGTACTACCAACTTCACTTCCCAGCGGCTGGGAGCTTCCAAGCGGCTGGGAGAGAGGACAACTCAGACTATCTTATCCCGATCTCTAACTGCCTACACATACTCCTAGGCTGAACTAATACATATCATCGGTCCAATGGACCTTATTACATGAAGAAGTCAAACATACTAAAAATAGACTATCCTGTCATCATGCTGATAATTATCCTACATCCTGATCATGTATGTCATCATGCGGACCTATAACAAACTAACTGCCTCAAGGAGGCCAGCTGTTAGGTAGGTGCTTCTGCACCATACTCCCCAAAAGAAAATAACTCATGTCCCATGAGTTAGGATATGGAAGTCCTCCACCTTTACACTTTGCCTGTGCAATGTGCTGCCCTGTTCCAGCTTTGTCTGCTGCTGTCTCTTGGCTGCTCCAAGACTTCTGAACTGTAACTTGCTTTCTGGCAAGTAAATCCTCATGCCTGTCAATGTAGGCTTGTCTCTCACATACCTTGTGTTTGTCAGGTTGCCTGACCAGAACCTCTTGCTGAACTGCCTCTTGAACTTCTGAAATGTCCAACTCTATCTTCCTTTCAATCTTTATAGGACAAGCAATAGTCCCAACTATGACAACATCCTTGTCATGCCTCTCAACTGGTTGCTATTTACACACCTGTTTCTGACCCTGCTGCTGACCTCTGTCAGTCACAACTGAAACTTTCTTCAGCTTGTTGTATTTCACAACTCCTTTCCTTGCAGTGTCTTCAACTGCCTGCCTGCCTGCTCCTATAGGCTTCTGCACAAATTCCTTCTTTCCCATTAAAATGACTTTGGCTGCCTTCTGTGCTGCAGCTGCTTCCTGTAATGGCATCAACTTAATAGTCTTTCCATCAATCTGGATGGTGTAGGTATTAGCATACCCATCATACAGTACCCTCCTATCAAATTGCCATGGTCTACCCAATAGTAGGTGACAACATTCCATAGGCAAAATATCACACAAAATTCTATCCTGATATGCTCCAATCTGGAAATCAACATATGCCTGTTCAGAGACAAAAAGTGAATGCCTTTCACTCACCCAAGATGCCTTGTAAGGGTGTGGATGTGGAATCCTTTCCAAATGCAGTTTATCCACCATCTCTTGAGATACCATGTTGTCTGTTGAACCAGTATCAATGACAACCTTACATACTTTACCTCCTGCTTTGCAAGTGGTTCTGAAAAGGGACTTCCTTTGAGGGGCTTCTTTATCAGGTACCTTCATGGTAGTCACTGTTCTTCTCATCATCAGGGACTCTCCACTTTCTGGATATCCATAATTCTCAGGACCATTCACACTCTGAAAATCATTAGAGCTTGTCCTACTTTGATTATCAGGTTCATTGACCAGATTTGTCCTCCTTTCTCCTGCTGAGCTTGTGGCCTTGTCTGGACATCTGCTGGCTATATGGCCTTCTTTGTTACAGTTGTAACACCTGATGGATCAACTGGTGGAAGGGTCCTGTATCATAGTTTAGTTTGCATTTGTGTTTTCTGTTTATGCATTGCATTGTTCAGGAGATCTGTTAGGAGCATGCTGTAAATCAGCCTAGCATCCTCATGTGCTAGGTCTAGAAGATAAGTTGTTAGACTTTGGTTTGAAGGTGATCCGGCCCGGTTGTCATATTGTCTTTATGTAATTGTGCGGTTCTGAGTGTTTACATGCAGTGGAAGGATACACAGGAGTCTGCATGTGCGTTTCCAGTCGGAACGAGCCGCATCATCATCTGCGGATCCATCGCCATCAGGATCGGGTCATGAAGTTGTTGAAGTTTGCATGTTGCAAGTGCATCATGATGTTTTGAGTGGATATATACTCAGTGTATATATCGCAGTCAGGGTCATCTCTCGGAGAAGGTCATCATCCGCGTATCGCTAGCAGATGCGGGTGTGAAAGTTCAGTTTTTGTCTAAGTATTGAAGAGTTCATCAGGATGATCTATGATGTCATCGTCATCAGGATATGACGTCATCGTCATCAGGATATTGAGATATCCCCCTATGCATACTGATCCTGTCGTCATTAAGGGTTTAGGTATCGGCGAAGGCTCTCGGCAGAAGGTTGTGATAACATCATTAGGAGGTTCCAAGACAGCCGGATAAATTAGATCATGACGCTGTTGCTTGTATCGTCGAGTAGTAGGGCATCAAAGGGAAGGTGTTAAGTCATCGTCATCAGGATATTGGGAGCAACCGGATATTTGGATATCCTGCTGACGAAGGTGATATTGAATATCATGATGATGCCGCTTGTATTTGGCACCCGATGAACAGTGCAACCGGAGGATGTTTGCGCCTGTTGATTATCATGATGATGATGATAGGTGACAGGCGGAGGAGGTGAACAGTAGTCGGCAGGAGGATAATTGTGCCTGACCGAAATATGATGATGCTGTTGGTGTTTCTAGGGAATATGATGATGATGCTGAGCCGATAGACATTTTTATCAGGCTGTTTGTATTGTTGGCAGCTCCTTCCTGTTAGTTAGCCTCCGTTGCGTCCCACTCTGCATCAATCATCCAACAGCCACAAGTTCATAATAACCACCACTTAGTATTTTACCAAGTGGATTGAAGCCATTCCACTCACAAATGTCACAAGAAAATAGATTGCCTCATTCATCCTCAATTACCTCATTTGCAGATATGGAATTCCCTCATCCATTGTCACGGATAACAGAAGACCTTTCAAAAACTAGGATGTCTAAGAGCTTTGTGATAAATTCAAAATCCAACACCGTTTCTCCAGGCAATGACCAAGTAGAGGCATCCAACAAAACAATTTTGAAAATCCTTAAGAAGATAGTCAACGATGTTGACCATGATTGACACATACAATTGAATCCCACTCTGTGGGCCTATTGAACCAGTATACGCACTCCCACAAGTGCTACCCCTTATGCCCTTGTCTATGGATTAGAAGCCATTTTACCCATTGAGGTTGAGTTACCATCCCTAAGGGTGTCGTTAAAGGGTCTTATCATGGATGAAGACTACAGAGTTTCCAGACAGCAAGAGTTAGAACTGTTGGAAGAGAGAAGGCAACATGCCTTTAATCATCTCAAAGAATATCAATAGAGGATGTCACAAAGCTACAATCACAGGGTCCGTCCAAGGGTTTTCAATGTTAGTGATCTAGTACTTAAGGAAAATCCCCGCAATCAGTAGGATTGAGAAAAGAAAGGTAAGTTTGAGCCCAATTGGCTTGGTCCTTATGTCATCATTGCAGCCTATGGATCAGGGGCATATTAGTTAGCAACATCAGAAGGTGAGATGTTTGATGACCCAATCAACAGTATGCATATTCATCAATTCTATACCTAAGAGAATCCCAATGTAAGGGGACATAAATTCAAAAAATACAAAAAAATTCAAAAAATACAAAAAAAAAAAAAAATTCAAAAAAAAATTACAAAAAAAAAATAAAAATGAAAAAGAACAAAAAAATCATCCTCTGGTGAAAACCTGGCAAACAAGTGCCTTGGATAGGTACCATGATGAAAACCTAGGAAACAGGTGTCATGTGTACTTCTAGCTTTTGTGCAAATAAAAGCAAGTGGTGAAAACCTAGTAAATAGGCATTACTTGTGATAAATTGCCTTCTCCATCTTTGGGAAACCAATTACCTTGTGTCCATTCTTCCCACCATCATTTCTAGTCTAATCCATATTTGTTCCATAATAAAGCACCTTGTGCAACCTAATGATAACCTATCATGGCTTTATACTCTATCTCTCTTGTCACCTTGTCAACTAAGGTCTTATCCAGTACCATATCCATAGTGTCAGCCTAGCATAGCATTTGTCATTAGTATCATAGGGTCCACTCTAAACTATGTTGGCTCTGCATCATCATGTAGGCAAAAGCCATTTTCCATGAGCCCCCAAGGATCCACCTTCCCATCCATGCCATATCCTTTCATCTATCCTCTAGTCCATCCATGGTCCAAGTCCCTGAACTACGTTGCCTCTACGTTGTCACGTAGGCAAGGCCATTTAGCAATGCACCCTCGAGGCACTAGGTCAGTCCCTTAGCGTCCATTTTTCTAGGCATGTATGCAAGTACAACAAAAACCCGCTTTCAAAATAGAAATCTTGATGCAAGACATCAACCTATCTAGCGCAAAGCAAACATGAACCTAAAGCACTAAAACTGATTCTATCTAAATTATGGCAAGAATAACACATCTAAATTCAAGAATTTTTTGTGTTTGTGATCAAGTTAACTTACAGAGTCTTGATTTTTGTTATTATGTCTTCCTATGCTACTCGAGGATGCCAAAAACTAGACATGCTATGATAGGGGCATAATCATTTTCTTTGTCTACTATTTGTGGATTAATCTTTAGTAATGTGAAGCCTTGTCTAATCACATGATCAACAAAAGATCATCGAGGACATCAAAGGTCTAACATGAAAGGGGGCAATCCTTGTCTGTTGATACATAAGAAATACTCAGGTCATCTTGGTTCAATTATACCTCAATACTTGTATTACCTTTCTACATCAAAATCCATGTAAGAAATACTTAGGTCATCTCAGTTTAATTATATCTAGATGCTTGTATTAACTTACAACATTTGGAAAACTACTAAAACAAAAGCCCAATGATGAAACAAGGCACTTAAAAATACTTGCCATATCAAGATGACAAACATCCATATCCATATCCATAACATACCCAATTGCATTCCATATCCATATCTGTATACATATCCAATTACATTTCATATACAATCCATGAAATTAAGATTCTATGCAGAGTATCAAACAAAAGTTTGTGAGTCCTTCTGTCGAGTCATTCTTCTATCAATCAAATTTCTATCTATCATTGTATCTCTCATCAACAGTTCTAGCTGTCAATCTGAGCAATGATCTAAATGTAGGTCCATCCTTAATCCATACCAATCAAGTCAAATCAATCTTGTCAAATGATCCAATCACACTCAGTGGTCTTGATCCTTGTCTGGTTGTAAACCAACTCAATCAATTATAATCAGTCAATTATCTTATACAGGATGTTGTATTTTCAAAATCAAACCAACACACATGTCTTATATGACATGTTTCATTTCCTGAAACCAGACACTATCATTTGTGTTGCTCTAGGGATCTATCATTCCTCACCATGACAACACTATCATTTATCAATATCAATTGATCATTGGTTTACCACTTGACAGGGGAAATACCTTGTTTGTTCTTGTATCATTTGTGCATACTTGCTTGCTTGCTTGTGTGTGTTATCATTTTATCTTGCATCACGTATCATTCAGTTCTTTCTTCACCCCAACCTATTCTTTCACCTTCTTCATCATGAGATTGTTTGTCTCACGTCCCTCAAAACTTTTTTCCCATCCAATCTCTTGAGGGGGCATCCTGTCATCGTAAACCTGTACTAGGGGCAAACTGGGACATGTATCATTATCAGAAATTCTTATTCTTTGAAGCAACACTGTAAATTGCATTGCATCAGATCCTACACTTATCATGGTTTAGGAGTAGGAATATCCTTCATCACGCTATAACAAGGTGATTACATTCCCGAAGCTTACAAGATTACCTTCGAGTGCACAAAGAACATAGGAGAGTATGAGGCCCTTATCATAGGACTAAGAATAGCCATCCAATGGAGGATTGAGACCTTAAATATTTATGGAAATTCCTAGCTTGTGATCAAACAGGTTAATGATAAATATCAAACCAAGGATGACAAGTTAATCCCATATAAAAGAATGGTAGATGATGTCAAGGAGTAATTTCATGAAATCCACTTTGAACAAGTTCCCAGGACTAATAACAAAGTTGATGATGCCATGGCTATTATTGGATCTCTCTTGGACACGCCAAATAATAGCCACAAGTGTGAATTCCTTGTCGAACAACTACTGGTACCTACTTATGATGTTTCAGATTTAGAACTCGTGTGTGAACTTGTTGGTCCCTTGTCTCCATGGTATCAAAACATTTGACCTTTACCTCTATAACAACACCTTGCCACCTACCCTAACCGACACCCAACGCAAAACATTCATTTGCCGCTCATCCTGTTACACAATCCTCAATGACACACTGTATCGAAGGAGTCTATGTGGAACCCTTCTTAGGTTCCTTAATGAGGGGGAAGATTGAACTACCTTACAAGAGGTACATGAGGGTATGTGTGGGTCATACTCTAGTAATCCTACCCTAGCCAAGAAGCTACTAAGAACAATATATTACTAGCCAACCATGGAACAAGATACCCAATAGTTTGCTGAGAAATGTCTGAAGTGCTAACAACATGGTGATTTAATTCATGCACCTTCTCAAGGGCCATAGCTAATCACCACACCTTGGCCCTTTTCATATTGGGGACTTGATCTCATTGGAAAAATTACCCCTTCATCATCCAATGGCCATAAATTCATCATTACTACCACTAAATATTTCAAAAAGTGTGTCAAATCTATTCCACTCAATTATACCACTGGTAAACAAATATCCAAGTTTATCTTACATTACCTCATATGCTGCTATGGGATACCTCATGATATTGTCACAAATAATGGTAGAACTTTCAAAAATCAAGAGGTATGAGCCATTTTCCAGTAATTTAACATTCAACATTACTTCTGCATGCCCTAATACCCACAAAGTAATGGCCAAGTCGAGGATTCAAATAAAAATATCCTTAAGATACTTAAGAAAATAGTCAATGAAGTTTGTCATGACTTGCACCTGTAGCTCAATCCTTCCCTTTGGACTTATCACACTAGCATCTGGACACCCACATAAGCCACAGCATACTCCCTTGTCTTTGGTTTTGAAGTTGTTTTACTAATTGAGGTCCATCTCGCCTCACTACGTATATCACTGTAAAATCTTATTGATGAAGAGGAATATTGAGTTTCCTGACTACATGAGTTAGAGTTGTTAGCTGAAAGGCATCTCAATGCCAGAGAATTTGAAGTAGATGATCTTGTGCTTAAAGAAAATCATAGGAACCAAGAAGACTAAGAGAAAAGGGGTAAATTGGAGCCTAATTGGTTGGGTCCCTTCATTATCATTGCCAATTATGGATCAAGAGCATATCAACTTGCCACACCTGATGGCCAACCTCTTGAAAAGCCAATTAATATAATACATCTAAAGAAGTTCTACACCAAGCATTGGATATCCCAAAAGAAAAAAAAAGAAAAAAATCCAAAAAAATAGAAAAATAAAAATAGTCCAAAAAAAAATCAAAAGATTACAAAAAACTAAGTACAATAAAGCCGTCCAATGGTGAAAACCACTTCGGTGGTGCCTTGAATAAGTACCATGATGAAAACCTATCTTAGGCATTATGAGTAGTGGCCATACCTACCATTTGTTAAATTCTTGGTCATCCACTTAATCCACCATCAGCTCATATTATATCATGGCTTGAACTTGTAAATGTTAAGCATCTCCATTTCCCTCCCACTATCATCCCACATTGGATGCAAAAGCCCTAAGTCTAGATAAAGAATTGGATCTTTGTATAAATACTATGGATCACTGTACAATTGACCTCATGTGTCCCTTGTACATACACTATCCTAGAAAATACCAAAAAAATTCACAAAAATAAAAAAAATACCAAAAAAATTAGAAAACCCTTAAAAACCAAGCAATAAACTGGCTACGCATGAAACAAGGACTAAAGAAAACCACACAAAACAAACACACATAATACCAAAGCTCCAAAGACCACATAACCATCACATCTTGTGCCTATCCTACAACATCCACAATCACAACCTATGCCTTAGGATATATCGTTCCCACAATAGGCATATCCCAATCACATCCAATCCACACTCTTGAAAAGAGATTCAATGGTTGTTAGTATGTCTATCAGTTGGTCTTTTGTTTGATTTATCTTCTTGTACACCTTCTACACTTACCCAAATACCACCTTGATTTTCCATATTTTGGTGTGTCATTGGATGGTATAGAATGGGGCAAGAGTCATTTTTTGCTATATGTCATGTTTGTTGGATGATCTTATTACTCCATCTAGTATTCATATCTTGTGTGTCAGAATAGCTTTTTGCATAACATGCATCCTTTACATCTAAGGCTTATACCTTTTGTGCACTAGGACTACCATGCTCTAAGTCTTTTTTCCCCACACCTCTAGACAAGGTTGTACAATGTTGGGCATGTATAATCATATCCTCTTGATTGAGTGCCCACTCCATGCAAATATTGGATATAAATCATTATCTTGGTCTCCTATACCTTGGTGAACAATATCCTTTTTTCTATGTTAAAACTTAGGATTGCTATTAAAACATACCAACATAACTCCCACCCTAATCTTCCCTATCTTAACCACCCACCCATGAAAAAATCCCTATCCAAATTACATCCCTATCCTTAGCTTTGCATTAATGAATATGGTGACCCAACCACTTCCCCCCATCCTAACAAACCCATTCCTGACCCAACCACTTCCCTCAATCCTAACAAACCCATTCCTGACCCAACCAGTTCCCCCATCCTAACAAATAGATCTAACAAACCCCTCCCCCCAACCAACCCTAATCTCCCCCATTAACCCCCAATTCACACCCACCCTGACCAAACCAGTAGGATTCAAGGACTTATCTCAAGGGTTGATAGAACAATCCCTCTTACTACCCAATACTTGGAATAGTATTGTCTACAACCTGCTTCTGACTTTGCATCCCAACCATGTCACCTACCCCATTCTATCACACCTATCTCCCCTTAGGAAAGCTTGTTCATGTTGCTTTCCAATCATCCCCCCAATAACCCCCCATTCCCAAATCCACCCAACTACCCCTCTCATAGGTACAAGGACACTTGTATCATGAACTAAAATTAATTAATGCACCACTGTCACAACCAGCTACTGCATCCACTCACATCAACACATAATCATCAACAACTAAATTCACTACATAATTTCATAAAAAATACACAAAATGAATATTACACACAAGAAAATTCAATGCCACAAGTTTCCACCAATTATCTCCTACTCAGAATGATCCTAACAATGTCTACCCACATGCATACACCCTCATCCACATCCAAATATACATGTAAAGAATGTTTATTAATTTAAATGCATTACATAGGCATACCTTACCACACATGCTTGGAGATAATATAGACTTGATTTAGTGTAAGAACATATTGTTGCAAGTATGTGCAATCGGTGTTGTCATTGATGTCAATAAGCTTGTGTTGTCATTGGTGTCAAGAGTATGAGTTAAGAAATGCAAGAGTATGAGTAGTTTGTGTTGAGCAGAGTTCAGAGATAAGGTTGAGCAGAGATGAGGATGTTGCAATGATATGAGCTATTTCATTAAGAACTTTTCCTTGTTGAAGGTGATTTGGTTTCTTTGTAGAGGTACTGAAGATGTTAGGAATATGCTTTTGTTGGTTGGTTTCCAAGTGCTTTTGAAAAAAAATGATTAATAAAGGAAATAGTGTGTTGAAGATGTGTTCTGACTTACAAAATAATGTTCTAGTTTTTCTCCACATTTATTCCTTATTGAAGATCTGCTTTTGCATTTTGAATATGTTGTTTAGAGGTGTTTAGAGATGTTATATTCCAAATTTTGTGCTCCAGTTCATTGTGCAGAGAAAGTTGTGTTCACTAGTGTGTGGACTATGTTTCTGAGTTGTGTAGAGGTGTTTGGGAGAAATTGTTTTGCTCTGCATTTCTCTGCAGATTTGTTTCTATCTTTGCAATTTTGGATTTGTGCTTATAATTCTTATATCTTTCTTTAGTTCAAGTTATTCGTGGTTTGGTGCTCCACAAGTTCATTTATGGAGTTGTAGTTAATGATAGAGTAATCTAAGTGCTCTGGTGTGAACTTTTTTCAGGTGAAAGATGTTGCAAAGGGCTTTGTTAGTTTTTAGGTGCTTGTGGATGTTTCTAGATCATGTTCAAGCTTGGTACGTGGTCTGCATGTCCTCTTTTAGTTTTAAGGAAGCATGGACTTAAAAGTTCATAATGTTAACACAAGCTTGGCCATCTGGGTTGTTTACACTAATTACGATTGTGCTTCGGTAATTGTGAAAGCGTGATGAAGCATGTATGTATGGATTTAGGTCCAAGCTCAGGTGTGGTGTGGTCCTCATTCATTCCTTTCCTTCGCAGGAATGTTTAGGTCCAGACTTAGTTTGAATTTTCTAGGTTAAGATGTCTTTCTAACCTTGGAGAATGTTTTCAAGGTTAAAGATGGTATAAATAAGTATTGAATGTTTGAAGGATATAGTGTGACATATGAAAGAATTGAATATGATGTCTTTAATGTGAATTTGATTAGTGTAGTGAGAGATTTCATGTGTTAGGCTACTAGATGCAGTGAGAAGAAGGTGTCTACTATTCTTCAGTGTTGCTACGAAGGCGATGTTTGTGTTGTGGTAAATTTTGAGCTTTATTGGAACTATACTCCATGCATATGTTAGATGCAATTATATTAGTACATCCCTAGTAGTGAGCCTCCTCTTCTATCTCTTTCTTCTGGGCAGTGAGTCCTTTGACAGTGAGCCTTTCTTTCTTTCTTCGGGGCAGTGAGCTCTCTGGTAGTGAGCCTTTTGTAATTCAGTGTTGCTACTACTTTATAGTGTGATCTAATCCTCACCATGGTTTTTCCCTTCTTGGTTTTTCCACATACAAATCCTGGTGTTCATGTGTTATGAGTTGTGCTTATTTGTTTTATGTTTAATCTCCTTCACTACAATTGTTTATGCTAAATAGATAAAAAGTTTGAAGAGTAAATGGTTTAAGACAATACTGATTCACCCCCCTCTCAGAATTCTAGGTGTTCAACAATTGGTATTCGATCCAAGTCCTTTGGAAGAAGCTTAACTACTCAAGGAAGATCTTGGAGATTGAGCACATGGCTGCTAGAAGGTTACCTATTCGGGAAGAGATTCCCATTGTTAATCTCATTGAAGAAGATTGTATGCTTGAAAATTTAGGAGAACTCAATGTTGCTCTTGAAGACCTTGAAAGAACTGAAGGAGAAAATAGAGATATGAAAGAAAGTATCATAAAATTGAAAGAACAATCAAGAATCTTAGAGACAAGCATAAGGAAGTCAGTGAACAATTGGAGCAAGCAAATGGAACTATCACTGGTCTAAAAGTGCAAGTTGAGGAAAAGAAAAGAATTGAGGAATGTCTTAATGTAGTTGTGAAAAGAAAATCTAAAGAATGTACAAAGTTTGAAGAAGTTGTGACTCTGAAATTAGATCTGGTGAAAACAATAAGTCATGAAGAAAAATTCAAGATGATCTTTGCAAAGCTTGATGAAATGATTGCAAATTAGAAAGGTTGAAATGATAAAGAAAGTGTAAGTTTTGAAAAGGGTGAAAGATCAAATTTAGTTCAGACATCAAATACTAAAAATAAAAGGAAAAATGGCAAGCAGATTCGGAATCAAAGCAATAAAGTTAGAAGACCACCAGTCAGACAACCAAAAGCTCAAAGGTACCCATCTTTCAATGATTTTTGTCATTTTTGCAATAAGTATGGACACAAAGAAATATAATGCAGAAGTAGAAGGAATCAAAATGTTTCATCTTTCTCTAGTCAATGCTTTACATGCAACAAAGTTGGTCATAAAGTAGCTGAATGCAAAAGTAAAGTAAGTTAAAACACTATTAGGTGTTTTGCATGCAATAAGATGGGACACAAAGCAAATGAGTGTAGAAGCAAAATACCAAGGTATAAAAGGAATAATGCCCAATCATTTAATGGATACTCCCATACATGTAATAAGTTTGGCCACAATGTAGCTAACTACAGATCAAAGGCAAGAAGAAGTGGAAATGCTGAGAAAGACATGTGTAACTATTCTAAGTGCAATGAAACAAGATACTCTCAAAGGTATAAGAAACCCATTGATGTTTCTTTACAAAAGAAGGAAATGAATTAGATCTAGATAAAGAGGGATGTAATAGAGGTTAGGGATGAGTCTATACTGGCATTCACTGAAGATGTTCCCTCTGGGAACTAAGATTCGAGCTTTGGATCAATGGAAGCTTCATTGAAAATATTTTCTCCCCTGCCAAAGGAATGGTGTTGATGCATCAACACGAAGATATGAGATGAAGGTTGACATGCTTAATCATTTGGTGGAGTCTCTGATTGAAAATATTCTAATACAAAAATTTGCAGAGTATTTGAAGATGATTGGGTATATAGTGAAAGGCTTAACAACTTCATCAGATGATGCATTTATGGTGAATTAAGACATAAGCATGAAATGAGTGAAAAAGGAGTTTCTGGAAACAAGAGGGACTAAGAAACAATGGAAGTGAATATTTCTGGTGCATCATAGAATGGGAATGATGAAGGTGTTGTAAGAGGGTTTGAGAAGAGTGTTTGGAAGTAGATGTTATACTAGAAGGGATGAAGAAAATCTAGAAAGGTTGGATGCAAAGCTTGATGAAGGTATCTTCCATGGATACTCTAACAAAAGAAAAGCTTACCAATGTTATAACAAGAGGCTAAGAAAGATTGTTGAAAGTGCAAATGTCAATGTTGATGAAGATACATAGAAGATTTCAGATGTTAATGGATATGAATTAGATGGGTCTTCTTGCAGAGAAGAAGAAGAAACTAAAGAAGAAGTACAAGTTGAAGTACAAGTATGTGCAAAAGCATCAGTCTAAAGACTAGATCATTCGTGATAAGAGAAAAGGTGTATTGAAAAGAAGGAGAGCTGCTGAAGAACAGGTAAATCTATGTTTACTTTCTAAAGTTGAACCTAAAACAATGGTTGAGGCACACAAGGATGAGTATTGGATCAAGGCTATGGAAGATGAACTAATGTAGATTGAGAAGAATCAAACTTGGGAACTTGTCCCAAGACTAGAGAAAAAAAATGTGATTGGAACTAAGGGGGTATTCTGGAACAAATTGAATGAGTATGGAGAAGTGGTAAGGAATAAGGCAAGAATTGTGTGTAAAGGATACTCACAAGTGGAAGGAATAGACTCTGAGGAAAATTATGCTCTAGTGGCAAGAATGGTGGCCATTAGGATGTTTTTGGATTTTGTAGCACATAATAATTTCAAAGTATATCAAATGGATGTGAAGTCTACTTTCTTGAATGGTGAGTTGGAAGAGGAAGTGTACATAGAACAACTGGAAGGATTTCAGTTGTCAGATAAACCAGATATGGTTTGCAAGTTGAAGAAGGCACTATATGGATTGAAGCAATCCTCCAGAGCTTGGTATCCAAGGTTAGATAGGTATTTATTACAACAAGGATTCAATAAATGTACTATAGATAGCAATCTATACATCAAAATAAGTGAAGATCAAATTTTGATTATAGAATTGTATGTAGATGATATAATTTTTGATGGAAATGAAGGTATGTGTAAGATTTTTGCAGATGAAATATAGAAAGAATTTGAAATGTCAATGTGTGGGGAAATGTACTTCTTCCTTGGGTTACAGATCAATCAGACAAATAAGGGTATTTTCATTTCTCAGTCAAAGTATGTAAGAGAGATGCTAAAGAAGTTTGGAATGGAAGATTCTAAACCAGATTATACTCCTATGGTTACTAGTTATAAGTTGAGAAAGAGTGATGAATCTCCTAATGTTGATAAGAGCAAATATAGGTCAATGATTAGAGGATTGTTATACTTAACTGCTACCAGACCGGATATTATGCATGTAGTTTGTCTTGTGGCTAGATTTCAAGAAGATCCTAGAGAGTCACATGTATTAGCAGTGAAGAGGATATTTAGACACTTGAAGGGCACTCTAGATCATGGCTTGTGGTATCCAAAAGATACTGACTTTACTCTAAGTGCTTATATAGATGCATATTGGGTTGGTTGTGTAGATGACAGGAAAAATACAAGTGGTGGTGTATTCTTTCTAAGATGTAGATTGGTGTCCTGGCTAAGTAAGAAATAAGATTCAGTGTCTTTATCTACTATAGAAGTAGAGTATATTTCTATAGCATCATGTTGCAAATAGGTGTTATTGATGAGACAAACCTTGAAGGATATCAAAGTTGTGTATGATGAGCCAATTTCTATCTTTTGTGATAATATAAGTGCTATTAACATTTCAAAGAATCCGGTGATGCATTCAAGGACAAAGCATATTTTAGTTAGGTATCACTCTCTAAGAGAGAAGGTTGCAGAGAATGAAGTAAAGCTTGAATATGTGCCTACAAAGGATTAGGTTGCTGATATATTCACTAAGGCTCTTCCTAAAGATACTTTTGAGTATCTCTAGGAGAAGTTAGGGGTTATTTCCCCTCCTTCTTTGAACTAGATGCATAAGGAGATGCATTTGTCTAGTGTGTGTCAAGATTCAGTCTTTTTTATGGACTGTTATTAGAGGCTACCTCTCAAGGGGAGTAGGTAGTAGCTTTGTTGGTTGTTATAGTCAGGGGGAGCAAAAGTGCAGTGAAAGAAAAAGATGTTATAGAGCAGTAGTGAGCAATGCAAGTATGTGTAGTATCATTAGAAAAAGGGAGAAAGTAAGAAAGAGGAGTGTCACCCTTTGCCATTTATGTCAAAGGGGGAGAGAGTTCAATGCGAAAAATAAAGATAAAAAGATAGATTTGTGTAAAAACATAGCCAAAAGAGAATAGCAATCTGAGGAGGAGTAAAAGAGAAAAGAAAAGAGTCAATGTTGATGATTCTGTTGTCTTGATGGTTTTTCACATTAAGTGTTGCCATCAATGACAAAGGGGGAGATTGTTGCACATATGTGCAATTAGTGTTGTCATTGATGTCAAAAAGCTTGTGTTGTCATTCGTATCAACTATGTTCAAGAGTATGAGTTAAGAAATGATGCAGGAGTATGAGTAGTTTGTGTTGAGTAGAGTTCAAAGATAAGGTTGAGCAGAGATGAGAATGTTGCAATGATATGAGCTATTTGATTAAGTTGCCTTTCTGAAGGTGATTTGGTTGCCTTGTAGAGGTGCTGAAGATGTTAGGAATATGCTTTTGTTGGTTGGTTTCCAAGTTCTTTTGAGAAAATTTGATTAATAAAGGAAATAATGTGTTGAAGATGTGTTCTAACTTACAAAACAATGTTCTGGTTTTGCTCTGCATTTCTTCCTTATTGAAGATCTACTTTTGTAGTTTGAATATGTTGTTTAGAGGTGTTTAGAGATGTTATATTCTAAATTTTGTTCTCTAGTTCGCTGTGTAGAGAAAGTTGTGTTCACCAATGTGTGGACTATGTTTTTGAGTTGTGTAGAGGTATTTGGGAGAAATTGTTTTGCTCTGCATTTCTCCACAGATTTGTTTCTAGCTTTACAATTTTGGATTCATGTTTATAAGGCTTATATATTTCTTTAATTCAAGTTGTTTGTGGTTTGGTGCTCCACAAGTTCATTTCTTTAGTTGTAGTTAATGACAGAGTAATCTAAGTGCTCCGGTGTGAACTTTCTTCAGGTGAAAAATGTTAAAAAAGGTCTTTGTTGGTTTTCAGGTGCTTGTGGATGTTTCTAGATCATGTTCAAGCTTGGTGTGTGGTCCGCATGTTGTCTTTTGGTTTTAAGGAAGCGTGCACTTAAAAGTTCATAGTGTTAACACAAGCTTGGTTGACTTGGTTATTTACACTAATTACGGTTGTGCTTCGGTAATTGTGAAAGCATGATCAAGCATGTATGTATGGATTTAGGTCCAAGATGAGGTGTGGTGTGGTCTACATTCATTCCTTTTCTCTACAGGAATGTTTAGGTCTAGAACTAATTTGAATTTTCTTAGTTAAGATGTGTCGCTGACCTTGGATAATGTTTTCAAGGTTAAAGATGGTATAAATAAGTATTGAATGTTTGAAGGATATTGTGTGACATATGAAAGAATTGAATATGATATCTATGATGCAAATTTGATTAGTACAGTGAGAGCTTTCATGTATTAGGCTATTGGATGTAGTGAGTAGAAGGTGTTTACTATTCTTCAGTGTTTCTATGAAGGTGAAGTTTGTGTTGTGAATTTTGAGCTTCATTGGAATTGTACTCCATGCATATGTTAGATGCAATTATATCAGTTCATCCCTGGCAGTGAGCCTCCTCTCTATATCTTTCTTTTGGGCATTGAGTCCTTTGGCAGTGAGCCTTTCTTTCTTTCTTCTAGGCAGTGAGCATTTTGTAATTTAGTGTTGCTACTACTTTATATTGTGAGCTAATCCTCACTGTGGTTTTTCCCTTCTTGGGTTTTCCACATAAAAATCCTGGTGTTCATGTGTTATGAGTTGTGGTTATTTGTTTTATGTTTAATCTCCTTCACTACAAGTGTTTATGATAAATGGATTAAAATTTTGAAGGGTAAATGGTTTAAGAGAATAATGATTCACCCCCTTCTCAGTATTCTAGGTGTTCAACACGTACATACATGGCTCCATCATAATCACCATCCCACAACTCACACAGATTGAGTTTTTTATAAAGCACACCAAAGTCTCATCACTTACAAATCACACACAAGAACAAAAAGACTCAAGATAACACCTAACCATACATCACAACATCACCATAGCACATACATAAACTCCCACAAAACAACAATCATGTACCATAAATCATACAACATACATCCATAAACCATCCACCACAAAATCCATTAGAAGAGAAGAAACAAGTGGACTTTATTTCCTTGTGTACATCTAAGGCCCAATCACAAAAACATGGCATCCACTAAACATATCAAAGAAATGAAATGGAATTGATTTCTTGGTAATTACTTCCAATAGTTTCACGTGAGTTTAGAAACTATTTTGTTGTGTTCCTTTGAATGTTCCACCTCATAATACCTACATGACAGCCTAACCATTACATCAACATAACATCATAATCCATATATAAAAACACATTACATAATCATATCATGATACCATTCATCATATTACACATCTATCAAGACTATCCATCTATTTGATACATTATCCTAAAGAAAGTTATTACTAGTAATTACTGGCATCTAAAATGGATAACATCATCCATCACAAAATACATAATCCATATCATAATCCATTACCCATAACATAATCCATTATCCATAACATAGACATATCAATGAAACATCACATAATCCATCACATATCATAATGTATAAACCATAACATCATCCATCGCATGAAACCATAACATAAAACATATCCATGATTCATCACATGTAATCACATAACATAACATAAAGCATATCATTAATAACCATAACATCAATAAACCTACACATAGTCACCCAATACACACTATGATGGGGCTAGATTTGGCAATCACCCAAAACACAATATGACTTAGCGGTCATCTCTACACCATCATAATTACCATAACATATGCATAAAACCATCCATAAAACATATCTTATCATAAGATCATCACCCATAAATCAAATACACCCATCCATAACATAATCATAAACATCATACATACATATCCATAATCCATAACATTAATAACATAATAAAATTCTATCCAAAATCCATAACATCCTAAAAATCCATCCATGATCCACCATTATACATAAATCTATGACATAATCATAAACAAGATAAATGCATCCATACACAAAATAATAACATAAATGCATCACATGTCCACAAAATCATACATCATAAAATCATATTATAAACCATCAAAAGCCACCCAGAAAATGCTCATCATATATATATATCACAAAAATAGGTCATGATACAAAATGTGCTTGAAGGAGCAGTACATAAAATGTCTAGAACACAATCAATAAAAACCACTAGGTGGTGCTATCCCCAGACTTTGCTAGAGCCTATAATCCTATTGATGAGGTCCCTACCCCTATAGCCTATGCACCTGTAGCATGTACACCTGTTGCCTGTGCTCCTGTCCTTTGAGTCCATAATGGTGGTAGTACTGGAACCTATGATGGTGGAGGCATAGCCTAAGGTGGTGGCATAACCAGCCCTATCATAGAGTGTATCCTTGACCTCCTAGATCGGCTATCCCTAGATCTACTTTGGGCACTATAACTAGGTTGTCTCGGCTCCTCTGTCACTACTACATGATACAACATCCTATAATGTTAAGCCCTCGTTATAGACTCTACCAACTCACCCTATATCCACACAAGGTCAAGCCACATGTCTGCTAGCTTAGACCCTACAACCGCCTACTATGTTGTATCTCTCTCCACACACAACAATGCCTCATGACACTTGACCCTCTACTATAGTGTCTCAGTTCCATCTCTCTCTGTGATAGTTGTATTACACTCCTGAATCATGCAACCTAGATCTATAGGATCCAGACCACCTCCTTGCATTGTAAATAACTCTGCTATCTATCCTCAAGAAGCCTTGAGCTCTCCTACATCCTATCCACCTTTGTATAAGATATTATCAATTGTGCCTCTACAATATCTCTCTCTACCCTAGTACTAGCCAACTTCTGCATCAGACTCTGAATCTTAGCATGCAGCACCACCAGATCCACCTCCTCCTCACCACCTCCTTTTGACCCCTACTACTAACTCCACTCTCTAGTGAACTCATTTCCCATCGATAGCCAACCCACCTCAGCCACCTCCTCCATCCACAATATCTCCCTTGTCACTCTCCTCTTCCTCCTTGTCCTCCTCCTCCTCACTACTTTGGACCTCTACCAACTGTCCCAATGGAAGGGTCAGCCTCATAGGTTGTGGCTCCTCCCACCAGACATCATAGTCTAGCATAGTCTTAGTATCTACCACATCTGCCCACCACTCCCACTAAAATGACACTAATACATCGAGTGCAACAATAAATGTGTGAGGATCAATGGGAACTCCCCATCCCTCTAGTCACTCCCTTGTAACTCAAGGGAATACAACCTCTACATGTGGCTCTCCCTTCTACATCCTAAACTATCTCAATATGTGCTTGGGCATATATCAATTGATAATATGCTTCATCCTCCCCATGATGTATCTACCTTTTTGTGCATAGGGTAGATGATCCCTGTCTCCTTGCCATCTCTTGCATGCTCACCATGGCTGCCATATCACTGAGTCTAACTCATCAAAGACTTGCCTCCAGTATCTCAAGGACCCCAATGCTAAATGTTGTAACACTCTTGCATACAAATACACACACAACCACCTTGTTGTTGTAACATATGCATGTACTGGCTGTGTAATGGCTATGTGCTCCCAAGCCCACACATGGAGAATAGTGACTTCACATCCTAGGCTATCCTTTCATCTATACACTACCAGGTGCATATCATGATATAAATAGGCTAACACATACCCAAGTGTACAAAGTCCCCTCATCATACATCCTCTCCAATACAACTCCTCAACCAACCAAGAAGCCATATGACCTCCTGTCTTACACCAGTATACCTCTAATCAGTGCTGCTATATATAATGCCATACCCTCCAAAGATACCATCGCATCCTACCATATCAGCTCTTGAACTCTCCTATCTAGTGAAATGACATCAGGAGAAAACACATGTCTTAACACCACTACACCCACATCCTGGTCATATACAACCCTCTCTCCATGTATTAGGATTGGAAAGATCCTCTAGATGTCCTCTAAAGTGACTGTAATCTCCCCTGTTAGAAGCAGAAAAGCACACTGATCACTCTGCCACCTCTATACTAATGCTATCATCATGGCCCTATGGGCCCAAATCTCTAGCATATATGTCAAGTGGTGCAATCTAATCCACTCTAACACTAGCACATCCCCTGGTCTAAACCTCTCCCAAAAAGATAAGGGAGGTGGCCTCCTCTCCCTTGACTGCAATGCAAACAGCTCCACCTACATCCATTGTGCCACTTAATTAGCCTTTTTTACACAAACTATGCAAAAGTGCCAAGTCCCCCAGTGCTGGCACTGATAGATGCATAGGCACTAAAAGAACCTATGCTTGTGCCAATGCATGTGTAGATACTAATAGAAGCCACACTTGCGCTATTTCACACACAAGTGCTAACCTCTCGTACGCTAACGCCAAAAGGTACGAAGGTGCTAACAAACCTTACATTTGTTCGAAACCCCAGCGTAAGCGCTAAACCATCTCACGCTAGCACTAATTGGCTTTTAGGCACTATGTTCTCCCACAATGGCATTCACAGGCATGCAAGTACTAATCCCCTTAGTGCACGCATTGAATGACACATAGGTGCTATCCTACACCACACAAGTGCTAAATTAAGGTGCATGTGCTAAATCACCAATCGTAGATGCTAAGCCACCCTATCTAACTAGCCATTTTTGGTGTGACAATTGTGTTTCTCTATAATGGAGGCACTAAACCAGAGTGAAAGTGCTAACCACTCTACCTAAGGTGCTATGTCCAAATTGAATGCGCTAAGTGAGTGCTTTATCATATTCATTAACCCTAACCTATTCCACATTCAAGGTGACATAAATACCCAAAACCCAATTCCCAAAGGAGGGATAGGCCACATACCAACTTGCCAACCTCTAGAGGTCGGCTATACTCCTGAATTGGCTCCACCGAATGCTTGTGTTGTGGAATTCCTACCATAGCTTCCACACTCCACCACTCTTCTCTCTCCAAGTCACTCAAGTCTAGGTTTACAAATGAGGATTATGGGCCCACATAGCCTATTTATAGCCTCCACCTAATCCCTAACCTTAATTTTTCTAGCCCAACCCTAATTTTTCACCCATGGCTTCATACCATATCCATTTTTCCCTATTTTTTCTTCTTCTGATCCCATTTTCTGTCCTGCATCTAGTGTTATCTACCATTTTTTTCTTTTCAAGAGTTCACTTAGAAAATTTATTTTTTCTATCTGATCTCTCGAGGGGCCATATCCCACTTGTTCCTCCTTTTCGTTTGGTCAGCTGGGGCAAAATTTTCTTTGACATGACATCACTCCTATAAAATCACAACACCATATCAAAGAGGGGCAAATTGTAGACACCTATAAACAAGAAACCCTATATGGTCATTTTCCTGCGTCCCCTATTGCCCTAACTTATCCCTTTTTCTTGTAATTGATTAAATAAATCAATTTATTTAATTAATTTGTCAATCCCCCATAGTCACTTGTAATTAATTAAATAATTTAAATTTAATTAATTACTCTCACCTAACCATTGTCCATTATTAATTAAATAAATATTATAATTTCTTTAATTAATTATCCCATCCTTTGTCACTAACCTAAATTAATTAAATAAAGTCCATTTATTTAATTAATCCACCTAACTTATGACTAAACCTAGGCTAATTAAATAAATATCATTTATTTAATTAGCTACCCTACCCTACATAGCCCCTATGACCAAATTAATTAATTAAACCTCTACTTAATTAATTTGAGCCACTAATTAATGCCTCCTAATTTCCACCAACCATATTAATTAAGTTAATTGCTTAATTAACTAACCTAGATCCCTCATTATCCCATCTCCCCACAATTGATTAAATAATTAACATTATTTAATTAATGGGAGTCACATGTGTCTCCACCTCATCTTTCCTAATCTATGAAAGATCATTATTTAATTAATAAAGCTCACACATGTCACCACCTCACCTTTCCAAATCCATGCATTTGTCACTTCTCATCCCACTCACCCATTAAAATGAAATTTTAATTCATTCACATGTCTCCATCCTCATAAATGTAAAGCCTTCCCAAGGTTGAATTTAAAATTCTAAAATAATAGGAGCCCTTCATCTTTGCTGATGAAATCCTAGCCCTTGATTTCACTATGGAATCTCCACCCTTGGATCTCACCTTTGAACCTCCACCATCGATCTAAAAATCCTTGAAAATCTATAAATAAGATCCTCTCCTAAGCCATTACAACACTACACAAGCTTGATATACCATCCTTATGCTCCAAAAATTATCACATCCATATCCAAAATTATAGCCAATTCCACATCCAATTCGCATCTAAATCCTTACTTCCATAATGTTGGTATTAGATTGAGCAATCCACATTGGTTCATACTGGGTAAATCTAGGATTTTGCATTGGGTGCATGCACTTCCTCCACCTTACCAAGGAGACTTGAATGGAGGAGATTTAAATGTATAACCTATTTGTTTGTTTTTCTTTGTGTTTCTAACATCTCCTACTTTCTTGCATCTTTAGTTAACTAAATACTTTATTGGACTAGATTAGATAACTAATTGATTGTGATTAAATTTTTATAATACTAAAGTATGATTTTATTTAAATTTAATTTCAAATAAATATATCAATGCTTATTTAATTTATAAATTTAAATATTGATGTGCATATGAAATCTTTTTATTTAAATTTTGTATTGAAATCAATACATTTAGCTATTCAAATTTATATTAATGTTTATTTAATTTTTAACTTTATATCAAATTTAGAAAATTTTAAATATCAATGTTTAATTGATTTAGAAATTAAAATATTGATCCACATATGTAAAAAGTGTTGCATATGTTGTCATTGATGTCAAAAGAGTAAGTGATTAGAGGTGTTGTGAGGTGGATGATGGAAGGTTGTCGTTGATGTCAAAAGGTGTAGCAAGGTTGATATGTTTCTTTGAGGTACTTCATTATTATCATTAAATCAGGTTCATCAAGGATGTGTTCATCAGGTTCATTATTGTTAGATCATGATGCCTTGATATTTTTTGCAAGGTGTTAGTGGGAACAAAAGGAGTTTTGTATAAAGGTTGACAAAGTCTATTTTGGAGTTGTTGATGTTCTTCATACTTCTTCACTTCACAAGGTTACTTACTTGGTTCATCATGTTTAAAGACATTGGTGTTGGTTCTCTAGTTCACATTGTTGGAATAATGATGTTGTTCATATCATCATGTTGTTCATATGTTGGTACCTTAAGTGTTCACAAGATTGAAGGCAGTTGATATGGTAGAATTAAGAGGTTTAGATGTTTTCTCATTTCTTCATGATATGTTGATTCAGGATTGATAGGATGTCCTCATTATGAGATGTGTTTGATTTTGGGACCATCTTGCCATCAGGAGATGTATGAAGTTGTTGATGGATACTCATGCTCTTGGTTTACTATGGTGTTCATAATATGTGTCCTCAGATCTATGATATGTGTTCTCAGATCTTCATATTGGTTGGTGCTTTCTTCTTCTTCAAGAGTTGATACTTCATTCAATCACAATGGATCTTGTTGCTTTCTCTCATGCTTGTCTTGTATATGTTATCTTGTTTCTTTGCATATGCTATTAGGGCCTGCACTATACTATGTCAATCGTCAAATTTGTATTTAAAGTTTATTGCTGCCAATGAACCTAATTTGCATGTCTCTAAAACCCTATAGTTCTTGTTTAAATATCTTTGAATTAAACTTCAAGACTTAACTCAAACTATCACCTATAACATACACTTTATGTTATGTTTTGAAGTTGACTTGTTGTATTGGATCACTACCACTTAAGCTGACCAGCTGAAGGGGTATTAATACGTCTATTGTAACTGGTCTTTTGTAAAGCCACCAACTTCACAGGTCATCACATGAGCTCACGGGTGCCAAATAAGAAATCAAAGGTTGTGTTTAAATTTACATTTGGGTGTGTGATGACACATTAATGGTTAATGTTTAAAATTTGATTCCTTCACTTGTGTTCACACATCAACATGCAGGAGAAAGTCATTCCACTGTGACTGCATAGAACAAGTTGTTTAAGGCTATTTTTAGCCTCTCTAAAAAGCAATTTTTTTTTGGAGATTTTTAAGCGATATTTCCAAGGAGATTCTTTCTAAATTCATTCTCCACTCTCATGTCACTTGAAGATATTAAAAGGAGGAGTTTATTTTTTTATGAAGGGAGAGATTTTTTATGAAGATTTTATTCTTTTTTAAAATGGTGATTAAGGATTTTTTTTCATATAGAAAGTTTTTTTAATAAGTGGAATGGATTCTGAGGTGGATTTTGTGGCATCTCTTTTGGTAGGTTATGAAGATTTTTTTTTGAAGGCTCATAAAAATATCAAAGACATGAAATTAATTTTTATTAAAGATGATTTTCGTAGATTGAAAAAATATTGTTGAAGACATTCAATAAAAGGAGATGTAAATTTATATGAAAGGGAAAATGAATCAGATAGAAGAGGAATGTGAATGGTTTTGAAGAAGAGATATATGATTGTATTTTTTGCAGGTGAAGATGAATATGCAGAGAAAAGAAATGTCAAGGGTCATTCTTTTGCAGATGCATTATGAAAGAATTTATTGAGAACAAAATGGAATATTGAAGATTGATTTTTCTAAAGGTAAAAATGAATCAGAGAAGAAGAAGAATGTGAAAGGTCATGAAAGGACATTCAATTTTTAAAAATGGTATTGTAGGTGCATTGAATGTGAAATTTGTGTGTAGACTAATATGCAGTGATGAAGACATTATGCAAAGAACATACAGATTGAACCATGTCAAGTATGAAGGCAATATGCAATTGATTGTGCATCAGGTGAATTAATTATGCAGAAATCATGAGACTGATATGCAGATTGAATTAAGTATGATTGCAAAGGGATATGCAAAATCAGGGAAGAAATTTATTGTATTCTTTGTATAGTGATTGAATTTGAATCTTTGTGTGAGTGATGAATCACAGGTTATGTAATGGTGAATCATTTCTTACACACTAAGCATTATGTTTTGATGATGGTGATTGTATTTTCCTGTGAGGCTTTATGTGCTAGTGAGGCTTGTATGGTCATTGAGACCTCTTTGTAGCTAGTGAGGCTTGTATGGTCAGTGAGACGTATTTGTAACCAGTGAGGTTTTTTATTAAGCTAGTGATGCATTTTAGAGTGGTTTTTCTTCCCCTAGAGGGTTTTCCACTCATCAAATCAGGTGTTATGTTTCTTGTTTATCTTCATGTGTTCATGTGCTCTAATAATTTGTTTTTAAGATCCCGATTCATACCTTTCATTATCATCCTTGTGCATATGTGATTAACAGATCATTGATGTCTTCCTCTCTCTTTGTCTTGTAACTTAAGAAGTGCAAAAAGTTATAAAAGTTTATACAACACTAATTCACCCCCCCTCTCAGTGTTGTCCTATACTCCAATAGTGGAAAGCATAGTGATGTGTATATGTTGTTAAAAGAGTGATGATCAAAGGAGAAAAGAAAGGAGTGATGATCAAAGAAGTTTTGAGGTGAAGGATATGGTGATGAAATTCATGAGCATGTTGTTGGATCAGTATCATCTATAAACAATTGTACCTTATCTTCTAAAGTTCATGGATAGGTGCAAGTTGAAGGATATACTGACATGAAGAAATTGTGGTTTCTTTTTTTTATGAATGAATGTTGACTATGGTGTTGTGAAAGTTGCATTCATTGCCTCTTGTTGAAAAGTACTACATGAGATATGAAAGAAAGTGTATAATGTTTCAATTGTCAAAGGCATAAGGATTTGTACTGAAGGAGCCTAGAAGATTATGCCACATTCTACTACAGATGAAGCTATGGTCTTATGGTTTGGAAGTTAGATAGAGACAACTATGAAGCATGCATGATCCTGATTTTAGAGCATAAAAGTTACCACAGAGAATTTTAGAGCTAGCAGAGTGAAGACAGTGATGATATAGTGTTGTTACGGTTTCAAAGGCATAGCATAATGCTCCAATTTTCTTTGCACTAGAAGATATGATCTTGTGGCTTGGAGTTTAGTTAGATAGAGATATGAGGTATGATATACTCAAGTTTCAAATGTTACAATGCACTGCAGTGATTTCCAGAGTTAGCTGGGTAAGGACAAGTCATGTTACTATATAGGATTATCAAAGGGAGAAAGTAAAAGCCACCGCATTTCACCACACTCTAATATTTGGCTTTGTTGTTTGTAAGATAAGTCTAGGTTGTCTGTATGTTTTCTCAATTTAAGATTCAAGTGTTATGGTATGCCGCAAGTATGATTTTCAATGATCTATATCAAGAAAATGTAATTAGACTAAGGGATACTGACATTAGTGTTTGATTGTTTGTGCCAGTTGAAGGAGCTTGAAATGATAAAAGGAGTATATGTGAAGACTTTAAAGATCACAAAGTGCTCGTGTCATGAACCACATGATGTTATTTTGTCTCTTTGGTAATGCTTTAATTCTAGAACTAATGCATGAAAGGATAAGTGTTTGTTGAGATAACTTGGTGTGTTTAGGTGATTGCTCTGTGTGTTTGGAAGTGTGTTCTAGAATAGAGATGTTTGCTAAGGTTAAATAAGTCTTGGTTATCACTTGGTATGAACCGCATAATGGTATTTGTTTTCTACATTATTGTAGATGACTTGGGAGTTGATAAACAAGTTTTTTGCATGACTCATGTTACACATTTCATTTAAGGCCAACAAAGGTGATGCTTTGAAGACTTGCAGAGCATATAAATGAAAGTTCAAGGTTTTTGCAAAGAGTAAGAGTGAATGAGGGTGTACGTGTGAGAGCATGTGTGTGCAAAGAAGATAAATGATTGGGAAGTTGAGAAGGAAATCTAGAGACTATAATGCATGATTCATAACAAAGGTAGTATTGTGCTGTGTTGCAAAGGTATGTTATGTTGATAACTGAGAGGGGGGGTGAATCAGTTATCCTAATTATTTCTTCTTTCAGAACTTTCTTATTAATTAATGGAGCATTAAATCAAACAAGCAAACATAACCATGAAAATAGAGATACACATGACACAATATTTTTGACATGGAAACCCTGTTAAGGGAGAAAACCATGGGGTGATTAACCCAAAGATTATTCTTTGTTAGAAGAATAAAGAGATACAAAATGGCACTTGCCAATTAGGGCTCACTGCCTGAGCACACTGCTCACAAGGAGGCACATTGCTCACAAGGAGGCACACTGCCTACAAAGAGACACACTGTCTACAAAAGAGTGTTATACAATACTTGAACTAATTGGTAGCATCTGCAAATGCTGGAGTCTAGTTCTGGTTAGGCTCAGTATACTGATCTACTGCACTTCATCTTTCCTTTTCCCTTAAGCTTCTTTTCTTTCACATACCGGACCTTTCTTACTACTTCTGCTCTGTACTTCTACTTTTATTCACACATCACTCACCACAACAACAACTCTCACAACTAAATCCATTGTGTATATATATCTGCACAAGTAATTTCATTATCTTTCTAGTCGGCACCCGGAATAGTCAATCTTTTCACTAATCTGATCTGTCGACTGAATCCTTGCACATCAAGTAATGCGGATCAAGTATATGCTTGTAGAAATCATTAATCAAGTCAGCCAAACATGTTTCATGTCTTCATAACCTTTTCCATAGTTAGTAACACATCCAGAAAGTAGTCTAATGTTCTATCAGTCAGTTCTTCCTCTGTTCACACTGTCACTTAGGAGTCCGGTACTCAACTATCCATATCTTTTTCCTCATCTATCACCAAAGGCTAAATCCTTGGAATATACCACTTAAGGTAGTCCTCTTGACTTCTCCAAATCTGTACTGCACCAAGATACTTCCTCTGAGAGATTCAGACTTGTCTGTCAGACCTTGCCACATGCTCTGTTCTTGTTTATCGGACCACAACATTCTTCACTTTGACTTCCGGTAGAGACACACCATGTCCTGTGGATGTGTGGGATGAACTTTGTTGCCATCAATGACAACAATCATGAATCCATATAGTGTCTCTTGGCAACAATCTCCCCCTTTGGCATTGATGGCAACATAGTGAAAAATGACTAAGTGTTTACACTATGCTCCGCCTTGGCTGATGCTCTATCTTTATATACATTTTCTAGAGCTCCCCCTTAGTTGGATTCCTCATTTTTCACTACTCCTCACTCCCCCTTTGACATCAATGGCAAAGGGTAGGGTCTGCATACCAAAATTTTCAAAAATTTAACTATACTTAGCCGCATAAGTATGTATATACAAGTTGTACTTACATATACTTAAGTATGTCTGCAAAAGTATTCTTTAGCTGTACAACTTCTGTTGCCCAACTCTACTTCATCCTATCCAAAATTGAGATGTGACCACTCAATAGGAATGCAAATGCATCTGCCCTTTTTAGATCTGTTGGATCATTGGTCTGCGCTGTAATTTGGGCTTCTTTTATGGCCTCACGCATGGCCTCTAGCTTAGGGACAATTAACCCTCGGAGCTCACTCAACCTGCTTATTCTATTTGTTATAGAGGAAGAGAGAGGATCAAAATTCTTTGATAGGTTTGATAGTTTATCCTTCTATTCTTTTATTTTCTTCTTAATGTCCACTGTTGCTTTGGACCAGGAGATACAAAATTTGTATATTTCACTGCCATCCTTAAGAGCATTTTCTAAACTCTTTATCCCAATACTCATATTTCTTCTATCATTAGTGATTAATCCTTGTACCTCTGAGAATCTCTTATCCAAAAACTCCTTCTGGACCTTTTCTTCAGCTAATTTTTCTAAAGAATAAAAATGTGTACTAACACTGCTGACTAAGGTTTTGAGATTACCGGAAGAGGAGGCTGTGGGGTCCTTCTGAAAAGATGGTATGATCTTTTCCAGCACTTCAGATGCAGCTTCTATCAACTCACAGTCTTCCATATGAGACTTTAGGAGTTTTTCATTAGCCTTAGCATTTGCAAATGAAGCTATTTTCATTGTCTGTACCGGAGAAAGAGAATCAAAATTGAATGGACCTTGTAGAAGCTCCGGTTCATCAATCTCCATTGTTTCTTTGCTCAAAAATTCTTGGACAGTTTGTGCAGTGTCTCTTGCCAGAGACAGATGTTTCTTCTCTTCTGCAGTCTTGGAGCTATCCTTTGGAGTTTTCTCTCCACCTACAATCCCACCACTAGCCGTTGTGGTTTTCTTTGCTGAAGTCTTCTGTCCCTCTGCAATCTTTGTACTGTCACCTTCTGTTTCCTTCACCTCTGCTTCTTTCTCCTATAATTTTTCTTCTTTGGATCCAGAGACTATAGGGGAAACTAGAGGAGAAATGTTGGTCTGTTCAGGGCCCACCTCTTCTGTCACTTTCTCAGAAGTTTCTTCTGCAACACTTGTGGTTGAAAGATCAGTACCCAAGTCCTCTACAATAGGAAGATTAAATCTTTTGAAGGCCTTCCGAAGGATCTCTTCTGTATCCTTGGCCACCTTGTTAGTCTCACCAAGCATGAGCTGATTCATCCTTGTAGTCTTTGAATACCATGTTCATGGTTTTGGGATCAATTGAAGGATATAGCTGAATAGCTATCTGTTCCCGGATCTCAAGATCTTTAGCTTGGGTAGTGTTCTTTCTTTCTAGTTCCTTCTCCAAGCTTTTAGGGATCAGAGATATAATTTCAATAAATGCTTTGTTGTAAATATTTAAGAACTTAATTGTGGCTTCCTCCAGAATCTTTTTATCTACTTCATTATAATCATCATAGAATTCTGTTAGGTGTTGAAGGTTGCCATCCACAGTGACTACTTTTACTACATCATCTAAGGAGAGAGTAGGTTTTTCAACAAATTCCTCTTCCTTCTCTACTTCTCCTTGACTGGTAGAGTGTTTACCGGATGATTTCTTCTTCTGTTTCTTTATCTCCTTTACCCCTTCATCTGATTCAGTTTCCTCTTCATCTTTTTGACTTGCATAAGCCCTTGTGGCTTTTATTTTAGACCTTTTCTCTCCTTTACCAGATGTCTGACCTTCTGATTTTGATGTTTTTGAACTTTTGGTTGTGACAGGTGTAGATCCTTTTGATGATCTGGTCCAGGTTGAGGTTTCCACCAGAGTACTTTTCTTGCTTTTCTTTTCTGCCTCTTTCTTCTCTTCCTCCGCCTTTCACCTCTTTTCCCGGTTGGCATCAAATGCCTCCTTTGAGATGCCAAAACCTTTTGCCACTTCCTCAACTTCTTTTCTTACCTTTCTTTTGATTTCTGGCTACCTGAGCTTAGTGTGAATTTTCACACTTAGTTCTTCAAAGGTTCCAAATCTCTCTGCTTTTAGGTCCTTTGGTTGACTGAGCATGTGTTAGACATGCAATTCTATAATTTGTTCATCCACTTCATACCCCATAGGCATGATCCAGACTGTCCTTGGCTCTACTGCCTCCATTAGGCACTGATCAGTATCAACCATAAAGCAGACTATGTCTTTGTATTTTTCAACAAGAGAATGGGGAATTCTTTCAATTGCTTGCATCATGCTCTGGAAGTTTTTGAAATATCCCCACAGGGCTGAATTTCTTGCTTTAGCATCCCCAAGCCCATGCAAATAGTCTCTGATCTGTACTGCTACTGGTTTGTCATTCTCCCATACCCATCCATTTGATCCGAGTAGCTCATTCATGAAGTAGAAAAACAAGCATAAAATTAGTGCACCATATTTGAAAGAGTTTTTCTTATCCTTTTTGATCTTTTGTATGTTTTCCATTAACTAGCTCAAAAGAAGTTCACAGAGATCATATTCTGCATTTTTCCTTAGCATCTCATAGGCTGTATATATTGCAGTTCCGGATACTAAATTCTCCCTATTGGAGTGATATATCTTGTAACCTATTATCATAGATGCAAATTTGATGTCCGAGTTAGTAATATCTTCTATAGTCATTGCCCTCTTATCAAACTTTGATCCGGTGGCCTCAATTACAATGTTGTTTTTGACAGATTTGAGGATAGGTATCCCTCCGGAGGAGTATAAACTAGTTACTGCCCTAATTGCCTCCTTTGTGATCTTGCAAGGTCTGTTCAGCCATAGGAAGTTATCATGCATCCTACTCAACACGTACTAGACCCATTCATCTCCTTCAAAGCAAGGGAAATGAATGAATTGATCAAAATGTTTCTCTTGGATGCCCTTATATTCTAGTTTAAGCTCAAATGAATCATCTAACAGTTGTTTATGATAGATATCTCTTAGTTTGAATTCCCCAAATTCTTCAATACTCACATTTATGTAAACCCTAATATCTTCGGTGTGCAACACGTCATGCGGAACATGAGAAAAGGCTCCTAAGGGATCTACCTCCAAAGATTTGTATGGATGTTTCTTGAATGTGGGACGAGGTCTATCAGAGATCTTAACTATATTTAGAGTAGCCATTTTTCAAAAGATTTGTAGTGAGATATTGAAAATGGAAAATACCTTATGCGCCTTCGGTTATACGGAGTTGGTTGGATTGATTTCTGGATGTAATGACTTCTGCAAGTGATCTTTGATGAACTTGATGGATTTTGTTGTAGAGCTCCACTTTTCATTTCTTCTTGAGTGTAGAATGTACAAATGATCAATGAGAAAAGCCTTATATTGCTCCGCAAACCCTAATATCTGATTGCAATAAATGCTCGAACTACATTATTCTGGTTAGCCTTATTTGGATGACTTGAAGAACTGGATCTGTCCTGATCTATGAACATTATGTGGATCTTCCAACCATGAACAAATTGAGATGACACATCTCAAGGACATCCCAAACATTCTATCCGATCCGCATAATAGGACAATGCACTTCTGGATCTCACAGGACCCTTTTATAACCCTCTGTCACTCCGAAGCATCTCCTGGAACTGGTTGTACTTGATCGCTCACAATTTCTTCACATCTTCATGCGGACCTCTGAAATATTAACTGGATCATCTCAAGACTCATATCTACAAACCCTTTAATCCACATCCTCTTCTTGTGCCAATTCTGGCACCACTTGACTGGCTGGGGGAACAAGGTTTTCTTTGTGTCTCCTCCTGAGCTAGAGCTCACTTTTTAATTTCTGAAAGGAATATCAGCACCAGACTCTGGTGTGGATCCAACCTCTATATTCTCTATACTTTTCTTCACCCAAATCTTGCTCATCTCACTTTTAACTTCATTCGCATTCACTTTTTGTTTACCCTTATCTTGATTCTGATTATGATATACCGGACCTCTTTTGTCCTGATTCTTGTTTCTGCAGAATTTTGCACTGTGACCAGATCTATTGCAAATTTGACAAACAACATTTCTTTGCATATTTGACTGATATCCTTTTCATCTACATTGCTTAGCCATATGACCTATTCTATTGCATGCAAAGCATCTACCATTGAATGATTTGTTCATTTGCATATTTCTGTATTCATGAGATTTGTGACCATACCTTTTGCAGTTAAAACATTGTCCGGAGAAGGAAGAATTAGTCTGATTTATTCTCTTTCTACACTGATTAGCTTTGTGACCAAAGAGATTATAGCTGTGGCAGTATCCATTGAAGGATGGATATCTTTGAGCATTGGGCTGTCTTACCGGAGGTCTTCTAGGCTTGTTCCTTGGATTTTCTGATCCAAAATTCTCCTGACCGGATCTGGAGCTTTCTCCTTTCTCATATCCCAAACCACTCTTGTCATCTGCCCTTTTTTAACTTCTAAGAAGAACTTCAAGTTGAGCAGAACTTGTCTTGAATTTCTCTTTATATTCATTTGTTGATTGAAGATCCCTTTTGAGAGAGACAATTTGATCCTCAAGTTTTTCTTCATTTTCTTTAGCATCTTCAAGATTAGAGTCAAGATGTCTGATAATTCTATCCATTTGGTGGCAATCTTCTGATTTCTCCTTGAGAGATTGTCTTAGATTATTTTTAGTTTTTCTTTTCTCTTCAATCTCTTGGGTAAACTTTATAACTCTGATTCCATTTCATGTCTTACCATAATGACTTCTTTTGATAACTTTTCACATAACTTGGTTTTTTTAGTCAGCTCTTCATTTGCATCATTAGCTTCACCTTGTCTTACCAATTGCTGAAGAAGCTCCTTTCTCTTTTTCATAGAGAGACTTAATTTGTCTTTTAGTTCTCTCATGAAATCATCAGCCTATTTGAGTCTTTCCTTTAATTCATTGACTTCAGAGTTTGACTATTCAAGATCCTCAAGGGCAGTCTTGAGTTGCTCCTTTAAACCATACGTATCCATTTGGATTCCCAGATCTTCCTCGAGTTGTTAGACTCTGTTAGGAAGAACTTGGCTCTGATACCAATTGTTGATAACTGAGAGGGGGGTGAATCAGTTATCCTAATTATTTCTTCTTTCATAACTTTCTTATTAATCAATGGATCATTAAATCAAACAAGCAAACATAACCATGAAAATAGAGATACACATGACACAATATTTTTGACGCGGAAATGCTATTAAGGGAGAAAACCACGGGGTGATTAACCCAAAGATTATTCTCTATTAGAAGAATAAAGAGATACAAAATGGCACTTGCCAATTAGGGCTCACTGCCTGAGCACACTGCTCACAAGGAGGCACATTGCCTACAAAGAGACACACTGTCTACAAAATAGTGTTATACAATACTTGAACTGATTGGTAGCATCTGTAAATGCTGGAGTCCAGTTCCGGTTAGGCTCAGTATACTGATCTGCTACACTTCATCTTTCCTTTTCCCTTAAGCTTCTTTTCTTTCACATACTAGACCTTTCTTACTGCTTCTACTCTGTACTTCTACTTTTATTCACACATCACTCACCACAACAACAACTCTCACAACTAAATCCATTGTGTATATATATCTGCACAAGTAATTTCATCATCTTTCTAGTCGGCACCCAGAATAGTCAATCTTTTCACTAATTCTGATCTGTCAGCTAAATCCTTGCACATCAAGTAATGCGGATCAAGTATATGCTTGTAGAAATCATTAATCAAGTTGGCCAAACATGTTTCATGTCTTCATAACCTTTTCCATAGTCAGTAACACATCCAAAAAGTAGTCTGATGTTCTATCAGTCAGTTCTTCCTCTGTTCACACTGTCACTCAGGAGTCTGGCACTCAACTATCCATATCTTTTTCCTCATCTATCACGAGAGGCTAAATCCTTGGAATATACTACTCAAGGTAGTCCTCTTGACTTCCCCAAATCCGTACTACACCAAGATACTTCCTCTGAGAGATCCAGACCTATCTATTGGACCTTGCCACATGCTCTGTTCTTGTTTACCAGACCACAACATTCTTCACTCTGACTTCCGGTAGAGACACACCATGTCCCGCGGATGTGTGGGATAAACTTTGTTGCCATCAATGACAACAATCATGAATCCATATAGTGTCTCTTGCCAACATGTTAAAGATAGAAGAGTTATTTGAGAAGAGGTGTTGAAGTCATATGTTAGTGTCAAAGTAGATGATGTTGAAGAGGTGATTGAACTAGAAGATTATGTCAAGTATTTTAGTATAGAGTTTGGATCCTCTTCTTGTAAGTGTTGTAGAACTTTAGGGAGTTGTTGCTTCCTTCAGGTTGAAGCCCATAAAATTGTGTATCAGAGAGTTGTAGCTTCCTTTAGGTTGTAGCCCCTAAAATTTGTTGTAAATCTATTTTTATTTGAGGCTGGATTTGGATAGTAGATCCAAGTAGCTTGCTCACCGTGGTTTTTCCCTTCTAGGGTTTTCCACGTAAATCCAGTGTTATGGTTGTGTGATTGTGTTTTGAGTTATATAGTTTTCTTCATTATCTATTTAAGCCAGTAGAAAGATTTGGTTGATAAAGTTGAATTGGATTAAATTGTGGCATATACTAATTCATCCCCCTCTCAGTATATTAGTGTCTTCTAACAATTGGTATTAGAGAAAGGTTCCTTGGTCTAGCTTAATAGCTGAAGGTAGATCTTGAATTAGAACACATGACTCAGAAAGAGTCCTCTTCCTCTAACAAATCACTTCTATTTAATGGAACTAACTATGCCTTCTAGAGTGTAAGGATTGAAGCCTATCTTATCTCCCAAGGGTATGATGTTTGAAGAGCTGCAATAGATACTTATATTGAACCTACTCATCCTATTACAGATTCAAATGAGAAGAAGGCCCATGAAAATAATGCTATAGACAAGAATGCTATCTTAAATGGTCTATCCAATTTAGATTTTGTCAAGGTAGTGTAGTGTAAGACAGCCAAGGAGATATGGGATAAACTCAAAAATATCTACAAAGGAAATGACAGTGTAAAGCAAGCAAGATTACAAACTTACAAAGTAATGTTTGTGAATATAAGAATGAAAGGAGAGGAAAACATTGCTAACTATTTGCTCTGAGTGGATGAAGTAGTTAATGGAATTAGAGGGTTAGGTGAAGAAGTGTCTGATTTAGTGGTTGGGAAGAAAGTCCTGAGAACCCTCCCTCATAGGTTTTATTCAAAAGTTTTTGCTATTGAAGAAGCCAAAGATCAGAAGACACTTACCATGGAAGATTTCTTTGGGTCCCTCACTACCTATGAGATGAGAAATGAAGTCCAAGGTACATCCAAAAAAGAATCTACTTTCAAAGGTATGAAGAAAGAAGGAACATCTGGTCCACATAGTGAGTCTAAGGAAGAAGAAGCAAACTTTGTGAGAAAGCTAAAGAAGGTTTTAGGAAAGTATAAAGATAAGTTACCTTTCAAATGTTTTAAATGTGGAAGAGTTGGTCATTATGCTTCTAAATGTCCTTTTGGAGAAAATGAAAATAGCAACAAGGGTTTCTATAGGAGAAACTTGAAAAGGAAGCTCCTTTCCAAAGAAGACTATAGCTCCTTGAAAGAAGTAAATCACTACTCATCAGATGATAAAAGAGGAGAGTCTCTGTTCATGGTCATGGTAATCTCTAATGTTTTTGACAAGGCTCTAGATGAAAATGAATGTGAAGTTGATTTTGAAGGTGAACTTATTTCTTCTCTTGAAGAATTGGAATGTGTAAGGAAAGAGAACAAAGAACAAAAATCTCTAATTGAAGCTAAGACAAATGAATGCACAAAACTTGAGAAAGAAATTCTTTCACTCAAAAAAGAATTGGAGAAAGCAAAGTCTAGAAATTTGGATGATCCTAAGGAAGCAAATCTCATTCCAGTCATGTCTCAAGGAAAAAGATGTGAAAGACCTTTCCATGCAAGATAGATCTTCATAAATAGGTTCAATAATGCATTTTTTTGTTATTGTTTTATCTACAATAAATATCATCATAAGGCTATGGAGTGAAAGTTTAGAATGAATAGAAGGAATTTTGTAAGTAGGAATTCTCTTGCTTCACTAGTGGATGTCAATGTGATATGTCAGATCTGCAACAATTTTGGACATGTAGCAAGATATTGTAGAAGTGGATTAGCAAAATCAGAAACTTAGATGGCAGATGTTATTGAGAAAGATAATGAGAGTGACACTTCCAAAAGACAGGAGACATACAATGAGGTTGAAAATTCAATAATTGTCCAAACAACATATCTTACTCAAGAGAAAACAAATCTTTGGGTAATAGATAGTGGATGTTCAAGCCACATGACATGTGATAAGACAAAATTCATCAATCTTGCTAAGTGGAATGGTGGATTAGTCAAGTTTGGAGATAATTCATCTACAAAGATTTGTGGAAAGGGCACCATAAGTATTGAAGGAAAATCTAAAACAAAAGATGTTCTATATGTATAAGGTCTCAAGAACAATATTATCAGTGTAAGTCAGATGTGTAGCAAAGGATACAACCTCATATTCTATGAATAAGGGTGTGAAATTAGAAGAGAAAATTCTAGTAAACTGGTGGCAGAAGGTTCTAGGACAGAGAAAAATTTATACAACCTAAAGGGTGTTAATGGAATAAGTTGTCTTCTAGGATAGACAAATGAATGTTGGTTGTGGCACAAAAGGATGGGACACATCAACTTTGACAATCTTGTGAAAATTAGCTCTATACAAGCAGTAAGAGACATGCCAAAGATTATCAAGCCTGCAAGCTTCTTGTGTAAAGAATGTCAGATTAGGAAGGAGACAAGGATAAGATTCAAGACCAAGGAGTAATCTTCTACAAGGCCATTGGAATTGATTCATACTAACTTGTGCGATCCTACTAAGAAAAAGAGTCCCCAAGGTGAGAGGTATTTTTTGTTTCTTATTGATGATTACTCTAGGATGACATGGGTTACATTCTTAAAAGAAAAATTAGAAGTCTTGAGTAGGTTTAATATTTTCAAGTCCATGGTTGAAAATGAAATGAATTCTAGAATCAAGTGATTAAGGTCTGATAGAGGTGGAGAGTTCACATCAAATGAGTTTGAAGAATATTGTGAAGAACATGGAATAAAGAGGCACCTATCTACTGCAATAACTCCTTAGCAAAATGGAGTAGTGGAAAGGAAGAATAGAACTATCTAGGAGATGGCAAGAACAATATTGAATGAAGCCAATCTGCCTAATGTATATTGGAAAGAACTAGTCCATACTTTTGTCTATATTCTTAACAGAGGTCAAATAAGAGTGAACAACACCAAGACACCATATGAACTATGGAATGGAAGACCAACCTCTGTCAAGTATTTTAGAATTTTTGGAAGAAAATGCTATATCAAAAGAGATGAAGAAGGTTTGGGAAAGTTTGACTCAATATCTCATGAAGGAATTGTTCCTAGGTACTCAACTAGAAGAAAATATTATAGGTGCTACAATAAAAAATTGAGAAAGATAGTTGAGAGTGCAAACGTTAGGGTTGATGAAGAGTCACATCCAATCACACATGAGAAAGAAGATGATGAATCTTCTTGCATAGAAGAAGAAGAAGTTGAAGAAAAGGAAGAAAACAAGAGAAGGTCACCAAGACTCCTACCAAGTATGTTTAGAAGAACCACTCAAAAGATCATATAATTGGAGACAAGAATGAAGGTGTATAGAATAGAAGGGGAAAATGAATAGGAAAACTTATCTTTTCTATCTAAGATAGAACCTAAAACTTTTGTTGATGCTAGCAAGGATGAAGGATGGATCCAAGCAATGGAAGAAGAACTAAATTAGATAGAGAAAAATTAGAATTGGGATCTGGTGCCAAGACCTGCAGACAAAAATGTGATAGGAACAAAATGGGTGTTCAGAAATAAATTGAATGAAGATGAAGAAGTGGTTAGAAACAAATCATGGTTGGTCTACAAAGGTTATTCATAGGTGGAAGTGATTGAATTTGAGGATACATTTTCTCTTATGGAAAGAATGGAAGCAATCAGGATGTTTCATGCATTTGTAATTCACAAGGACTTCAAGATATACCAAACGGATGTCAAATCTACCTTTTTGAATGGTGACTTAGAAAAAGAAGTTTACATAGAGAAGTTTGAAGGATTTCAACTATCAAAAGATTAAAGCATGGTATGTATATTTAAGAAGGTTTTATATGGTCTTAAACAAGCCCCTAGGGCTTGGTATGCAAGGTTGGACAAGTACTTACTCTAGCAAGGATTCAAGAAAGGTACCATGGATAGTAATCTATATATCAAAATTGAGAATGAGAAAATATTATTACTAGTAGTAGTATATGTTGATGATATAATCTTTGGTGGCAACATCAAGATGAAATGTGTAAGAAGCTTACAAAAGAGATGTAGAAGGAATTTAAAATGTTTATGATAGATGAGCTATCATTCTTTCTTGGACTCCAAATTACTCAATCAGATGAAGGTATCTTTATATCTCAAGAAAAGTATGTCAAGGAGATGTTGAAAAAGTTTGGTATGGAAGATTTCTTGAACTAGTGAGTACTCCTATGGTAATAGGTTGTCATTTGAGTAAATATGATGAGTCACCTCAGGCTAATCAGACTCTGTATAGGTCTATGATTGGGGGCCTTTTGTACTTAACAACATCAAGGCCTGACATTCTGCAAGTTGTTTACATGGTTGCAAGGTTTCAAGCTGATCCAAAAGAAACACATGTGAAGGTAGTCAAAAGAATTTTTAAATATTTGAAGAGCACTTTGGATTTTGGACTATGGTATCAAAAAGGTAATGATTTTCTCTAAGTGCATATACTGATGCAAATTGGATTGGCAATGTTGATGATAGGTGAAGTACCAGTGGTGGAGCTTTCTTTTTGGGAGATAGATTGGTCTCATGGTTTAGTAAAAAGTAGGATTTAGTTTCCTTATCAACAGTAGAAGTGGAGTATATAGCCACAACATCCTGCTACACTCAAGTATTGTCCTAAAGCAAACATTGAAGGATATCAAGGTAATGTATGATGAGCCTCTTCCTATCCTATGTGACAATACAAGTGCCATAAATATTTCAAAGAATCCAGTGATGCACTCTAGAACTAAGCACATATCCATCAAGTATCACTTTTTAAGAGAAATGGTTGCAAATTAAGAGGTAAATTGGAATATGTACCTATAAAGGATTAGATTGCAGACATCTTTATAAAATCACTTTCTAAGGACACATTTGAATATTTCAGATAGAAGTTAGGGTTTATTTCTCCCCCTTCTTCTAACTAGATAAACAAATGATGCATATGTCTAGGGGAGAAGTTAAAGGCATATTTATTATCCCTAGATTGATGGTGGCTACCTCTCAAGGGGAGTAGGTAGATAAGAGGCTAAGGAGGATAACAAGGATTGGACAGACATGAGGATCTTGCATGTTTTTTCTAGTACAAAAGAAGACCACTAGCCCTTTGCCCTTGATGTCAAAGGGGGAGAAAAAATTGTTTATCAGGTTAGTGTTGACATCAATGACAAAGGGGGAGATTGTTCCAAATGTTGTAATTGATGACATCAAAAGAGTGGTGATTAGTGATGTCAAAAGAGTAAGTGATTAGAGGTGATGTGAGGTGGAAAGCATTGTGGTGTGTATATGCTATCAACAGAGTGATGATCAAAAGAGGAAAAAAAGGAGTGATGATCATAGGAGTAGACAAAGGAGTGATGATCAAAGAAGTTGTGAGGTAAAGGATATGGTGATGAAAGTCTTGAGCATGTTGTTGGATCAGTATCATTTGTACATGGCTGTACCTTATCTTCTGAAGTTCATGGATAGGTGAAAGTTGAAGGATATGCTGACATGAAGAAATTGTGGTTTCTTGTTTTTGATGAATGAATGTTGTCTATGGGTTTTGAAAGTTGCATTTATTTCTTCTTGTTGAAAACCATTGCATGATATATGAATAAAGTGTATAAGGTTTCAATTGTCAAACACGCAAGGATTTGTACTAGAAGAGCCCATAAGATTATACTACATTCTATAGCAGATGAAGCTATGGCCTTACAGTTTGGAGGTTAGACAGAGACAACTATGAAGCATGCATGATCCTAATTTTAGAGCATAAAAGTTACCACATAGAATTTTAGAGCTAGTAGAGTGAAGACAGTGTTGTTACAGTTTCAAAGGCATAGCATAATGCTCCACATTTCTCTAGAAGATATCATCTTGCATCTTGGAGGATAGTTAGATAGAGATAGGAGGTATGATATACTCAAGTTTTAAATGTTACAATGCATCATATTGATTTCCAGAGTCAGCTAGGTAAGGACAAGTCATGTTGTTGTTTAGGATTATCATAGGGAGAAAGTAAAAGCCACCGCATTTCACCACACTGTAATATTTGGCTTGGTTGTTTGTAAGATAAGTTCAGATTGTCTGTATGTTTGCTCAACTCAAGTTTCAAGTGTTGTGGTATACCGCACCTATGATTTTCAATGATCTATATTAAGACAGTGTAATCAAATTGAGTAAGGGATACTAACATTAGTGTTTGATTGTTTGCGCTAGCCTGAAGGAGCATGAAATGATAAAAGGAGTATATGTGAAGACTTTAAAGATCAAAAAGTGTTCCTAGCATTACCGTATGATGTTATTTTGTCTCTCTGGTACTGCTTTAGGTCTAGAACTAATGCATGAAAGGATAAATGTTTGCTGAGATGACTTGGTGTGTTTAGGTGATTGCACCGCGTGTTTAGAAATGTGCACCAACATAGAGATGTGTGCTAAGGTTAAATAGGTCTTGGTTATCACTTGGCATGAACCACATAATGGGATTTGTTTCCTACATTACTGCAGATGACTTGGGAGCTGACAAACAAGGTCATTGCACGATTCATGTTACATATTTCATTTAAGGCTTAAAATGATGATGTTTGGAAGACTAGTGAAGCATATAAATGAAAGATTAACTTTGTTCCAAAGAGTAAGAGTAAATGAGGGTGTAAGAGTAAATGAGGGTGTAAGTTTAAGAGCATGTCTGTGTGAAGAAGCTAAATGATCCCAAAGTTGAGAAGGAAATCTGGAGACTATAATGCATGATTCATAATAGAGGTAGTATTATGTTGTGTTGCGAAGGTGTGTTGAAGATAGCAAAGTTGTTTGAGAAGAGGTGTTGAAATCATATGCCAGTGTCAAAGGAGATGATGTTGTGGAGGTGATTGAACCAACATATTATGTCAAGTATTTTGGTATAGAGGTTGGAGCCTCTTCTTGTAAGTATTGTAGCACTTTAGGGAGTTGTTGCTTCCTTTGGGTTGAAGCCCATAAAACTTTGTATCAGGGAGTTGTAACTTGCTTTGGGCTCTAGCCCATAAAATTGTTGTAAACCTATTTTTATTTGTGAGGTTGGATTTGGACAGTAGGTCCAAGTAGCTTTCTCACCATGGTTTTTCCATTCTAGGGTTTTCGACATAAATCTAGAGTTACAGTTGTGTGGTTGTGTGATTGTGTTTTGAATTACATAGTTTGCTTCATTATCTATTTAAGGTAGTAGAAAGATTTGTTTGATAAAGTTGAATTTGATTAAAGTATGGCATATACTAATTCACCCCCTCTCTTAGTATATCAGTGTGTTTTAACAAAAAAGAAAATAAATTCTCAAAGTAATATATGACAATGTAGGATCAAGACACCCATTCTAAGGTGTAGTTATGGAAATGTAAGACCATGTAGACAAAAGATATAGAAATATAAGATCATAATGTTAAAGTAATAAAAAACATAGCAGGAATTAATAATGCTAGATCAAATAGTAAATGACTGACATGCTCTAAACTAGCAAAATATATCAATGAAGGATCATAATACAATTTAATGCTCAAGATAAATTGATAAAAGTAATGTAAATACATGAGATAATATAATGCTCAAGATAATAAATGTAAGTGCATAAGATAAAGTAAATCATGAGACAAATATAAAAGGGACTAAGGATGAAAGGATCAAAACTCAAAGGGTGAAGGATCAAGGACATACAAATCAAATGATAAATGATACATGGACCAAAGTGGATGAGAGACAAAATGAAAGATAAGTGATGTAAAAAGACAAGCATCAAATGCAAGAGAAAGATAGAGATCATGGTAACAAAAGATATAGAAAACAAGGGATGATACAAATCAAACATGCACACAAAGTGAGGGAAAGCATAAGATAAAATGAAAAAGAGAACTAAATTAAAATGACAAAAATGACATTAGTGGTAAACTTAAAGAAAAAAACTAAGATTTCTCAATTTGAAATATTTATAGTTGTGTGGTTTTATATTTTAGAAGCATAAACAATTAAAAGAAATATGAGAAATAATTTGTGTCATTTGAACATTTTAAGAGGACTTAAGGGGACTAAGGGGACTAATGGGACTAATTAAGGGGATGGATTAAGGAGACTTAAGGAAATAGATTTAGTGGACTAAGAGAGTTAAGTATATAGATTAGGGATACCAAGGGGATTTAAGGGGATAGATTAAGGAAACTAAGGAGACTTAGGGGTTGAAATAAAGGGACTAGAGAGACTTATGGATTAAGTGGACTAAGGAGATTTAAGGGGACTTAAGGGGATAGATTAAGTTGAATTCTATATATCATCCTTTTTAAAGGACAAATATGTGCTTTTAAAATGGTAAAATTAAAAAATCACTTATTTTAATGCCACATTAAATGTTTGAGCTTATTCTATATACACCTTAGTTTTCATTGAATAATAAAGCATCTATCAAAAAAATAATTACTTAGAATTTCATACTCGTGCTTGTAATTACAATGGTGTGGTTCCTTTAACTTTATATTAATGTCAAGCTTCTATAAACATCATTGCACATGAAAATAATGTGCATCGACCAAATCATCATTTGATGAAGAGTCATTAACCACATCATGATAAGATAAATAAAGTCAGGATTGATCAATAATATTATGAATATTCAACACACTAGGTGCATATTAAGTCATAAGATCATATTTTATTAGATGCATGGTCATCAAGGATACAAATAAATCTATCAAAATGCTTCTCATAATTTGAAATATTATCAATTATATCAAAAAAGATCAAAATATAAATTAAAGTATATCAATTGTTTCACGTCTCTCATCAATTACATGCAATATCTTCTCATGATCTTATCTATCTAATCTCCACATATGTTAACCAAATGCATGTGGAACAGTCTAAAGTGCCATGTCAGTAGCAAGTACTAGGTGAGTATAATAATTCACCTTATTGTGAGGTTTGTAATCAACAAAATGGACCACATTATTAACAATTTTTACTTGTCTCAAATATGTTCCTTGCAAGAAAATTGATCATGTGGTAAACATTGTACCCTCACGTTATTTTGGTTTTATTATCTTTATTCTCTGCTCTATGTATCATAATAAGTAATAAGTTGCATTCTCTATATGTCTAACCTCTACAGTTATTACAAAGAGATCCTTTGACACAACATGCACAAAAAGAAAAAATATAACAATCATATATACACATGTACATATATTTTTTTCAATGTCAAGTATAAAAATGCTCAAAACTTTTCTAACCAGTCATAAAATGTGGTCATAATCAATTGAAATTATATAAATGTCTTCAAAGTTTTCATCCTCATATTTCCCATATGCATCATCCCTTATAACACTATTGAACAATAACATGTGCATCACTCAAATGATCTCCCTCATAATAGATTTAGTGTTTCTAAGTGCATGCTTGATGCAAGCCTTTGTAGCATCATTTTCACCCTTCCCAAATCCACTCAAAATAATTGCCAAACATGAGGCCTATTTAAAATTTGATCAAATTGACAAAGTACAAAAAACTCATGACAACCTGAATTGTGAGGCACAACTATTTGACCAAACAATTTTTTTTCTATTTTTACACCATTTCTTGCAAGATGAAAAATTATTGAAAGTAGTGTTGCATGAAGTGTGTTTCATTCTATTTTTCATCACTAATATAAAAGTGATCCTATTTCTTGATGTCTCATTAGATATAATTACTCTCAACCTTTTCCAAGTGCATCTATGCATGTCACTAACACACATGTACCATGATAGTCACTTTCTCTATATGATGGTATTATGTTTGAATATTCTTTTTATGGGAAAATGAGTAATTCTTTACAAAGTCAACCATTGATAAGATTGTTCTAGGAGGGAAAGTATCCTTCTATGTCTTAATTTGATTCACTTTCCAGTCTACACCATGATGATGTTATATGTATGGGATTAAATCAATTTTTGAAAACTTTCCATAAATATTCCAATAGGTAGTTAATCTTCTACATAATCTAGTCTTGTGGCTTCTTTACTAAATTTAGTTTCATACTTGATACATAATTTGTTGGACACACCTGGATACTAAGAGGGGGGGTGAATCAGTATCTAAAAAAACTTCAACTTCTTCAGAGAAGATTATAACTTAAGCATTACAACATTAACATAAACATGAAAGATTAACACAATGCACATCAACACATTATACCAGGTATACATGGAAAACCCTAGAAGGGAAAAACTATGGTGACAATTAACTCACAATATATGAAGCTCAAAAAAATAACTTTGTTTTAGGGCTACAACCCAAGGAGCTACTACTCCCTGACAACTTTGATTTAGGATCACTCCAAAGGAAGCTACTAATCCTTGAAGACTTTTTTCTAGGGTCACTCCCAAGGAAGCTGCTACTCACTAAATTGAGAACACACTTACGAAAGATTATAGTCTAACAATCCTTCTACTATCTAAAAACTGACATCAAAACTCACACATTTGATGATTGCAATACTACATCTTCACACTTCCTTCTAATGATTAGAATAGTTAGGCACACTCTGCACTTGATCACTGTCACATATAAGTCTTCAAGATGAATCAGCACAGCATCAACAACTTTTGCTCTTTCTCCTTCAGTCGCACATCATAATGTAGTCATTATGCTCTTTTTCTTGCTTACGAACCTTATCAATCACTTTGCAATCACACCTCACCTCACTCAATTTGATTTAAACTTTATACATGATATTACATTGATTACATTTCTTGTTGTCCAAAGACAACATGAAAAATACATTTACAAGTCGACCAGATACACACAACATGAAACGTGTAGAGGACAAGTCCTAAACAAGACTACATGCTACACTAGTAGAAGATCCATGCCTTGTAGACATAACCACTTAATTAGGTCCAAAAAATCCTTCACAACATCAAAAACCAAGGAATTGCATCCTCACACTCCACTTATTTGAAAATAGGACAGCCTTCAACAAAAGCACATGAAACTTGAAGTATAGCGGCCACAACAACTTAAAAACCTTGTTTGGTACTTGAAACATAAAAGATCTTCATGAAAATTTTCTAGATGAGTCTACAGGACTCATACAACATATACAAACACCCCTTTACCTCCACACATCAAATATTTTACACCGCACATCTTCAATCATGAACTCTAGAAACAACCTGTCATCTAAAACACACTGCAACATACTATCATTGAGAAAATGAGATTGCAGACCACCAAGAACCTTGAAACTACAAGGAATCATGTAATGCACATCCATTAACATGTTCAAAAAATGGAAAATCCAAACATTCACTTCCAGAGGAATGCAGAACATTCCAACAGCCTTCAACATGAGCTTACTCTGCTAGAACACACGTCGGTACTCAATCATGCATAACTTTCTCAATGGAAGGATAAATGATCTAAAACATTGGAATTATCACCTTTACTACACATTGAACATAGTTCTAGAATTGTAAATACATATCTACAAATGCGGAGGAATGTGGACCCTTCCATTATCCTACATAGAATTCCTTCACAGAAACAATACTATCTTCAGGCTGTCAACAACAAAACACTCTTCTGATAATCTAGCCATCATGAAACTTAGAACATACATGTTTTGGGCCATCAGTAACATATTCTAATATCTATAACACATCTGATCTTCTTAGTGCTTCTAATTCTCAATATAATATAGCTTCATTCTCAAATCTACACTGATCAAGGCATGACATCCAACCATGAACTATACCTTCTTTGTACATGACATCCAACACCTAGTGATGGTGTTGACATCAATGACAACCCTAGGACCCATATGTGTAACAATCTCTCCCTTTGGAATTGATGTCAACACATTCTTGCACATTTTCCCCCCTTTGACATCAAGGACAAAGGGAAACCATTACATGCTCATTACAAACCACATACATGTACATCAGTGACCACATGCCTACACATTATTTCATAGAGCATGACTTCCTCTTACAGTAAATAGACTCCCCTATCATTAGCAACCACTACCTGCTCCTCTTGAGAGGTAGCCACCATCAATCTAGGAACAAGATATAACATGAACTCCCCTTGGACTGATGCATCACTATACATTTAGAAAGGAGGGACAATTACCCCTAACCTCTACCGGAGATCCACAAAAGTATCATTTGCAAGACCCTTTGTGAAGATATCTATCATCTAATCATTTGTTGGAACATATTCCAACTTCACTTTCTATATGCTTGGTTCTAGAATGCATCGCTGGATTCTTGGAAATATTGATAGCACTTGTATTGTCACACAAAATAGGAATAGGCTCATCATACAATACCTTGATATCCTTTAGGGTTTTCTTCATCCACAACACTTGTGTATAGTAGGATGCTACTTCAATGTACTCTACCTCTACAGTTGATAAGGACACTAAATCTTTCTTCTTGCTTTGCCATGAAACCAATCAGCTTCCTAAAAAGAAAGCACCACCACTTGTACTCCTATCATCAGCACAACCAGCCCAATCAACATTAGTGTAGGCACTCAAGTCAAAGTCATTACCTCTTGGATACCAAAGACCATAATCTAGAGTTCCTTTCAAGTATCTGAATATCCTTTTGATGCCTTTTCATGTGTTTTCTTGGGATTGGCTTGATATTTGCCAACCACACATATTGCATGCATAATATGAGGCCTGGAAACAGTTAGGTACAATAATCCTCCAATCATAGATCTATAGACAATTTGATCCACCTTTGTAGGCTCATCATCTTTTCTCAAGTAACATCTAGTGATCATGGGATTACTCACTAGTTTTGAGTCCTCCATACCATACTTCTTCAACAACTCTTTGACATACTTAGCTTATGAAATAAAGATACCACCATCTAGCTGAGTAATTTGAAGTCCATGGAAGAAAGACATCTTACCAATCATAGACATCTCAAACTCTTTTTACATCTCCTCTACAAACCTCTTACACATATCATCATCTCCACCAAAGATGATGTCATCAACATATATTGTAACTATCAATATCATGTCTCCTTCTTCCTTGATGTAAAGATTGCTATTTGTAGTACCTTTCTTGAAGCCCTACTAAAGTAAGTACTTATCCAATCTAGCATACCAAGCTCTAGGTGCTTTCTTGAGACCATATAGAGCCTTCTTATGTCTACACACCATGTTCAGATCTAATGATATCTGAAAACCATCTGGTTGTTCAATATAAACCTCTTCCTCTAGATCACCATTCAAGAAAGTTGACTTAACATCCATCTAATATACCATGAAGTTCTTATAAGTAGTAAGAACAAGGAACATTCTGATTGCCTCCATCTTGGCTACTAGAGTAAAAGTCTCTTCAAAGTCAATGCCTTCAACTTGTGTGTATCTTGTTGACACTTATTTAGGTTTTAGGGTTTTAAGTTAGTCCCATTAAATATTTTCCTACTTTTCCCTCAAAACCCTTAGGCTTGCGGTCATCCACTTAATTTGTTTTATAAATCTGCTATTGACCATCTGTCCTAGGTTGTCAGTTGCATAAGTTGTAACACTAAGCCTTCAAAACCATAAAGTGAATGGCCTTGAGTCCTAGTGCTTATCTTTTATTGCCTGTGAAAATGTCTTGTCCTTCGTAAGGTTTTAAGCCTTTAGTCTTTGAAGTGCTTGAAGGTGCCACATGGCAATGTGTCGCAAGCCTGCATAGCATTGAAGGTGATGTCATAGTCCTACCATGGGGCTATGATATAGTGACAACTATAAGGTATGTCATGGCCTTTGGCCATGTGATCGATGACCTAGCTATGAAGCAGGTCGTGCCAGGTGTCATAAGATGAAAGATGGAGCTGGGGCTAAAGAAGATCTAACAATTGCGCAGAGGTGTAGAGGAATCTTGTTAGATGGAAAGATTCAGTGTGTGGCCATGAGATGATGCCACGTGGCCAGTTCCCTGGATGAAAGAAAAAGGCTACAAAGTAGGGGGCCACATGGAGGGCATAGCTCACTTTCGGGGAGCTAAAAGAGAAATGGCTCACTTTCTACTACCCGACCACATAATTATGCCATGTGTCAAGGATGCTTGGGCTTACATCCATAGGATCAAGGATTCTGAATCAATGAAGGAAGCTCTACCAGGTGTCAGGTAGAGAAGAGAGCCATAGGGATAAAAGATCTAACAGTAGTGTAGCCTCATAGAAGAATCTTGTCAAAGGCAAAGATCCCTCGCGCTGCTGCGAGATGAAGGCACGTGTCCAGTTTTCGGAGAGAAAGAAGAAGGCCCATGTGAAAGGACACGTGGATGGCTTAACACACTAATGCAGAGCTAAACAGAGATGTTCCACTCTCTACTGCATGGATGTGATATGGTGACACGTGGCGTATTGACACTCGGGGCCTCAATGCAAAATCCAAAGGGAACTTTGGCGGCCATCAATCTTAAATAAATTTCATCAATGGTTGATATTTGAAGGAAGAATGTCAGACATCCTAAGGGCAGGAAATGTGTAGGTTCAATTGGTAGAGGCATTCAAATGTTAGATTTTGAAGGTTTCCAAAGTTGATAAAGCACAGAACCAAGGGGTTCAAATTTTAAGGTGTTGTAAAAGCTTTGCTTGGGGATTTTGTCTCTCATTTGCCATCAATGAAGAATCTAATCTTCTTAGCTGCCCCCTTTTGGATATTTCTTGTATCAGCTGCTCACATTAAAGAATGACAAACTATCCCCCATCTACCCTAGGATCCAGATATTTGTTGCAGTTATTTCTGGCAGATGAACGTCCCTTCTGGTTGAGATATTTTCTAACATGGCCCATAGGAGGGAATTTTCTATAACCTGGATTAGGTTTAGTGGAATCAAAGGCTATATATGCATGAATGTAAGATGTAATAAGGGTTGGTCACTGAACCAATTGTCTGGTCTGGAAAACACCTAAGGAAGATTTTAGGGCATCAAGTAGAGAAACATATTTGGGTAGTGAATGAAAGAATGTGTTTGATATAGCATAGGAAGGATTGTAATGTGCATTCTCATACATTGGTATGTCTCCACAGATGTTTGTAATAATTCAAGGGAATATTTTGTCACAACTTTGTATTTTGTCTTCACCACATTTGTTGGTACGATTGTAATGGGATTTGATAATGTATGATAGCATTTAAATCAATACAAGATTTGTGTTGGGTCATTTATCTATTGTAAGTGGGTTATTGTAGTTTGGTTTTGGATAAATAAGTATGTCTAGTGCATGAAGTGTAAAATGAGAAATGTATGTGAGTATATTTTAGTTTTTCGTTGATGCCGGTTCTACCCTATTCTTACCTCTTTACTGTTTATGACTCATTTACCCAATGGAATAGGTACCAGTCCATATTGGGAATGGATCAATCATCATTTTAATAAAACTCTCATCTTGTTAGCTATAGGAGTAGGAGTAGGTTTAGTTTAGGGTTTTCTTGTGCCACTCATGGTTCTATTTTATAACTAGGGATATATCTGAAGTGAAGCAAAAGTGTTTTAATCATTTGTGAATCATGAACATGTATGCCTACACTATGTATCTTGTGTATGAGAAATTAAGTGGATTCATTTCAAGGAATATAGTATTTCCATGATTGGATACAAATGCATAGTGTGGTTGTCAGCTAGATAGGGGTTATTAATGACAACTAGTTGTTTTAGGTCTAGTGACAGTCTTTGGACCTAGAAGGTAGTTTGGGTTTGGTTGTCCTATTATTTTTAGTTGTTTATCTAGTTTAAACCTAATACCTATTTAGGTATCACCCTAGGAACATCCCTCCTGAGTCTAAGCTGAGCTCAAAGTGTAGAGGAGTTAACCTACTCCTATAGGTTGCCCAAAATTGCCTTGAAATTGATAAACCTCTGCCATTCATCTAGAACAAATATCCCTAGCTTAGATGATTTAGGAATGTTTTAGGGTTTAGGTTTATAGTTATTTTGGGAGTCAACACCAAATTGGCGTTGTTGCCAGGGACGATACTATTGGGTTGAAATCAATTGAAGACTCTGCTAGTGAGCTGAACCCAGAATCAGTTTGTGGCCTTGAAGATCAGTCATGCTTCAAGGAATTCCTCTTTGGAAGAGGTGGCAACTCTGCTGTCAAAGAACATAAGTTTGTTACTTTTGTCCCTTGGTTGTTGTTGGTGATCTAAATGCTCCATCTCAACATGCAACAGCTAGTCAAATAAAGGTACATAGTTTCTTCTTTTCCCATTTTTAGTGTTTGTTGTTCCTATCATGTTGGAGGAACAAATTTCTATGCCTCATTTCTCTAGCTTGTATTATAGGATGTTTTAGTCATGGCCAATTGGTATGAACATGAATACCCTAGGGATGTTCCTTCATGTGAGTCTTCCTATGTCTCAGACCCTAGAAATTACATTGGTGTGGATTCCCATTATCATCCTAGCGATGCATATTCTAATCATGGATCTACATGTTATACAAACCCAAACCTATATGCACCCATGCAAAGTTAAAATTACATAGTAGTTCAACAATGTGAAATTGATAAAACTAAACAATTGCTAGAGTCCTTATGGCAGCAAGAAGAAGAAACAAAAATTTAGATTAGGTTACTGGAGTCTAGGATGCAGTCCAAAGAATTCCATACTGCCCCAAAAAATTAATTGCCCAATCCCCTGCTCCTCCCTTCGAACTGGTTTATGATCAGTTGGATCTTTCATGGGTTGATTATAAAATAATGGGCATGCCAACCAAGGTCTACAAAAAATTGCCCAAGTTTGATGGGTATAATATTTGGGAAGGGGACACACATGTTGATGTATTCTTAGATTTCATGAAAGAACATCATTTTGAGGATGAAGATATGTACATGAGGTTCTTTGTTAGGTCATTAGATGGAAAGGCAATCAAATGGATCCAAAGTTTTCCAGGGCAGCCCTTTGCCTCATGGAATGAACTTGTGGCAGCATTTGAAAATGAATTTGCCAAAGGTCTTGACCCTACTGATCTTGTCATAGAGCTGGAAAAAATTAGAAGATAAGAGGGAGAGTCAAGAAAGAATTTTGGTCACAAGTTTGCAGTTGGTCTTTCCCATGTTCCTAAAGTTTTCAGACCTAACATTCCCACTTGTATTGATATGTTCTTTGAAGCATATGAAACTAGATTGCGTTATGTGCGGGAATATTTTAAAATAATGAGTATGCAGCAGGCATATTTGTCCCTAGAATCCATGGAGAAAATAAGAGATGACTACACAAAAGGTTTGTTATCCACAAAAGCAAGTATTGCTGGTAATGAACATGTTAATCCAAATAGCAGTAGTATGGATATAGGTAATTAGATGAATATAGCATCAAATAATGATGATTGTGTAGTCATAAGGGTAGAAGTAGAAGGTGGTTCATCATATGATAGTGATGCAAATGATGAGGATAGTATATGCACCTACCTTCGTCTGGATAGCTCATCAAGTGAAAATGAAAATGATGAGACCAATAGTGACTTCTAGCATAGTGATGAGGTATGTGGTTCAGTGAATAATGAGGATGTGTGCATAAATGAATAGTCAGATGGATCAGCTCATGAGGTTGATCATGTTGAATGTACACTAGTAAGTGAATTAGATTGTGAGCAAGGAACTCATTTCTTGTTTGATGTATTTCCCTCCTTTGTTCCTATATGTGATGAAACAAGTAATGCTTGTGTGCACAAGGATGACATATAGGTGGTTGCACTTGTTGATAACTAGATAGAGACAATTGATGGTGCATCCATGGAATTTTAGTTTGAAGAGCTTGCCTTGGATTTTGAGGATGGTGATCATGTGAATGGCTATGAGAACCTATTTCATTGGTGCCAAATATGTTGTCTTCCTCATGCAGAGTGTGCTTCATCTCAGACACAAAGTAGGATAAGAATGAATGTGGAAGACAAAATGTGCCATCAGTCAATTTGTAGTAGCATATATGACACAATAGATTGCTAGAGTGAAATTGAAATATAGAGACAATTGGAAGAACAAGGTTCTTCATTTGAGGTGTCTCATGGTATTGATCTATGTGTTGATGTTCTGAGTTGTAGCCTGAGTCATGCTTATGATTCAGAATTTGAAGTATGTAGTAGCAAATATGAGAGTTGTGTTCAAGAGCTTGATGGAGTTACAAATTATTATGAATGCTTTCATTTTGATGCGAAAGTTGTGTTAGCTCATGAATGTGTTGGTGCTATAGTTGAGGTTGAGTCCTCTATATGGTACGTTGATGTGAATGAGAAGAAAGGCATGTCTATGCCTAAATTTCAATAGATGGCAGCCCAACCTGAGGATATACTAGTGATGGATTTTTTCCATTTTGATTTGCATGAAGAAATGTCTTCTCTTGTGGATCAGTAGTGCATTCATACATAGTTCTCTTTGCCATGTGAATTGGAGGTATTCTCCTTTTCCCTCAATTTGCATGAAGAGGCCAAGAGGTATGAAGATGTAGTTGATGATGGATGCTTCCTTCCATCTATTTCTTTTGATGTTGACCTAGTTCTATATTCTTCACCCCTTGCTGCTAGGAATAAGCATGATATGGATATGAATAGGTCAAGCACCTATTTCACATGGTTGCCCTACAATAGTGAGTTCATTGGTAGAACTAGCCTTGGCTTCATAAACATTTGTTGTAGGATGGTGAATGCTAAGGGCCATTTTTAGTTGTTGTAGCTAGGTGAGAAGTGCAAATTTGGTATGAGGGAGATCAGCTCCTTCATTTAGCTTGTTTTTGATAGAGGCAAGTAGTTTTAGTCATCTTGTGTAGGTTTGACCTGCAAGTGCATGCAAATTTTGATTATAGTCAACTTTCCTATTGTGCCCCCATGCTTATGACTATATATTTTGTATATACACCCTTGATGTAAATATATTGTTCTTCCTATTCATTTTTGCTTTTTGGTCTACCCAGAGATTTTGGATTCTTGATGTGCCACTGCTTGGCAAACATCCCCAACCGGAACCAGTGTTGACACATGTTTAAGTTTTAGGGTTTTGAGTTAGTCCCATTAAATATTTTCCCACTTTTCCCTCAAAACCCTTAGGCTTGCAGTCATCCACTTGCTTTGTTCTATAAATCTATTGTTGACCATTTTTCCTAGGTTGCCAGTTGCATAAGTTATAACACTGAGCCTTCAAAATCATAAAGTGACTAGCCCCGAGTCCTAATGCTTACCTTTTATTGCCAATAAAAATGTCTTATCCTTCATAAGGTTTTAAGCCTTTAGTATCTGAAGTGCCCAAAGGTACCACATGGTAGTGTGTCGCAAGCCCATAGAGCATTAAAGGTGATGCCATAGTCCTACTGTGGGGCTGCGAGATAGTGACAGTTGTGAGGTATGTTGTGGCCTTTGGCCATGTGATCGATGACCTAGCTATGAAGCAAGTTGTGCCAGGTATCATAAGATGAAAGATGGAGGTGGGCCTGAGGAGGATCTAATGATCGCATAGAGGCATAGAGGAATCTTGTTAGATGGAAAGATTCAACACACGACCATGAGATGATGCCATGTGCCTAGTTCCCCAGATGAAAGAAAAAGGCTACGAAGCAAGGGGCCATGTGGAGGGCTTAACTCACTTCCAGGGAGACAAAAGAGAAATGGCTCACTTTCTACCACCCGGCCACGAAATGATTCCACGTGTCGAGGACACTTGGGCTTAAAACCATAGGATCGAGGATTCTGAATCAATGAAGGAAGCTCTACTAGGTGTTAGGTAGAGAAGAGAGATGCAGGAATAAAATATCTAAGAGTAGCACGGCTTCATAGAAGAATCTTGTCAAAGGCAAAGATCCCCCGCACTACTGCAAGGCGAAGGAACATGTCCAGTTTCTAGAGAGAAAGAAGAAGACCCATGTGAAAGGACATGTGGATGGCTTAGCACACTCATCTAGAGACAAACGAAGATGACCCACTCTCTACTGCGCGACTACAATATGGTGACATGTGGCATATTGAAGCTTGGGGCCTCAATGCAAAATCAAAAGAGAACTTTGGCGGCCATCTATCTTAAAGAAATTTCATCCATGGTTGATATTTGAAGGAAGACTGTCAGGCATCCCAAGGGTAGGGAATGTGCAGGTTCAATTGGAAAATGCATTCAAAGGTTAGATTTTAAAGGTTTTTAAAGCGGATAAAGTACCAAACCAAGGGGTTCAAATTTTAAGGTGTTGTAAAAGCTTTGCTTGGGGATTTTGTGTCTCATTTGCTATCAATGAAGAATCTAATATTCTTATTTGCTCCCTTCTGGATATTTGTTGTATCTACTGCTTGGATTAAAGAAGGGAAAAATATTCCCTATCTGCCCTAGGATCCAGATATTTGTTGTAGTTATTTCCGGTAGATGAATGTCCCTTCTAGCCAAGATATATTTTGACATGGCCCATAGGAGGGAATTTATTATAACCTGGATTAGGTCAAATGGAATCATAGGCTATATATGCATGAACGTAAGATGTAATAAGGGTTGGTCATTGAACCAATTGTTTGGTCTAGAAAATGCCTAAGGAAGATTTTAGGACATCAAGTAGAGAAAAATGTCTGGGAAATGAATGAAAGAATGTGTCTGATACAACATAAGAAAGATTGTAACATGCATTCTCATGCATTGGTATGTCTCCATAGTTGTTTGTAATAATTCATGGGAATGCTTTGTCGCAGCTTTGTAATTTTCCTTCACCATATTTGTTGGTGCGATTGTAATGGGATTTGATAATGTATGACAACATTTGAATCAATGCAAGCATTGTGTTGGGTCATTTCTCTATTGCAAGTGGGTTATTATAGTTTGGCTTTGGATAAATAAGTATGTCTAGTGCATGAATTGTAATATGAGAAATGTATGTGAGTATATTTTAGTTTTCTGATGATGCTATTTCAGCCCTATTCTTTCCTCTATATTGTTTATGACTTAGTTGTCAAATGGAATAGGCACCGGTCCACATTGGGGATGGATCGATCATCATTTTAATCAAACTCTCATCTTGTTAGCTGTAGGAATAGGAGTAGGTTTAGTTTAGGGTTTTCTCATGCTACTCATGGTTCTATTTTATAACCAGGGATATATATGAAGTGAAGCAAAAGTGTTTTTATCATTTGTGAATCATGAACATGTATGCCTGCACTATGTATCTTGTGTATAAGAAGTTAAGTGGATTCATTTCAAGGAATATAGTATTGCCATGATTGGATGCAAATGCATAGTACAGTAGTTAGCTATATAGGGGTTATTAATGACAACTAGCTATTTGAGGTCTAGTGATAGTCTTTGGGACCTAGAAGATAATTTGGGTTTGGTTGTCCTATTATTTTTAGTTGCTCATCTAGTTTGAACCCAATACCTATTCAGGTATCCCCCTAGGAATAGCCCTCCTGAGTCTAATTTGAGCTCAAAGTGCAGAGGAGTTTACCCACTCCTATAGGTTGCCCAAAATCACCTTGAAGTTGTTGATAAACCTCTTCTATTCATCTAGAAGAACTATCCTTAGTTTAGATGATTTAGGAATGTTTTATGGTTTGGGGTTGTACTTATTTTGAGAGTCAACATATCCTTTGCATACCAATCTTGCTTTGTTCCTTACAACTTCACCTTCTTCATTCAGTTTGTTCTAGAACAACCACTTTGTTTCCTATAACATTCTTATTGGCTGGTCTGGAAACCAATTCCCATGTCTGATTCTTCTCAATTTGATCCAATTCTTCTTCCATTGCCTTTATCCATCCATCATCTTTGCTAGCATCAATAAATGTTTTAGGTTTAATTTTTTATAACAAACACAAATTTACTTTCTCATGTGTCTTAGCAAGCCTTCTCCTTGTTTGTACACCTACATCCTTATCTCCAATGATCTAATTTGCTAAGTGGTTCTTCTGAACATATTTTGCTAGAGTCTTAGACACTTGTTTTGTTTCTTGTTCCTTTTCTTCTTTAACTTCTTCTTCATCTTCAATGCATGGAAAGATATCACATTCAGAGTCCTTTAATTCGTGTGAGATCTGATACGTGTCTTGACCTACCTTGACATTTGTGCTTTCAATCATCTTTCCCAACCTCTTGTTGTAGCATCTATAAGCCTTTCTTCTAGTTGAGTAACAAAGAAATATTCCTTCATCACTTCTTGAATCAAACTTTCCTAGGTCTTCTTCATCTGTTCTGATATAGAATTTTCTACCAAAGATCCTGAAGTATCTAACAGTGGGAGGTCATCCATGCCATAGCTCATAAGGGGTCTCAGTGTTGTTGGCAATTAGTTGCCCTCTATTAATTAGATAGAAAGTAGTGTGAACTGCTTCCTTCTAGTACATATTAGGCATATTTTCATCTTTCATCATTGTTGTTACATCCCCAACTTTTGATTTAGCCTAATCTTAGATTTATGAGGTAAATACGATAATTAATCTTAGATTAATGATTTGATGTTTGTGGAAAATATCAAGTGAAATTATTGATTACATAGATATTGATTTATGTTTAAATTAAGCATGAGATTACTTATTGATAAGATTATTCTATCATAATGATTTGTAAATTTAATATTGATACACTAATCATGATTATATGGTTGTGAGTTTAACCAGGAAAATAATCTTTCCTCAAAGATGGAAGGATAGTATCACCATGGGAGAAGGAAATAGATGTTCAAAAAAGATTAGAATGCCATATGAGTATCAATGTTAAACTTTCGTGAACCCTTGCATGATAGGGTGAGTATAAGTCTTTTCCTTATTTAGTCAAGTTCAATTCGACCAATGTTGGCAAGACAATTTATGGTCTCTCAGTATCGCCAATGTTGGTCTGACTAGTTATTGTTCTTGAAACATCTAAATAGTTGAAAGTAAACCTAGTTGGATGTTAAAGTTTTCCTTTATTCACGTATCTTTTTCTTTATTTAATTTCGTGAATATAGTTTAAATACTTAATTATAGTTTAATATGGCGAAGAGGGGGAGAGGAATTGGCCCCATATTCGCATATTAACGATACCACCTTAATGATGGTAGAATAATTTAAGTGATAACCTAAGTTATTGTGATAATCCTATTACATCATTTAGATGTAATTGTTATGTTAAGCATAATCATTTATCGACCCCATTATAGTGGTCAAGAATTATATATATAGTGATTAGTGAAATCAAAATGAGATAGAAAACACAAAAACACATGCATAAACAAGCATTATACCTCACTATGACTCACAAATCCAAGATAGGGTTGTAGAAGCATGCACCCAAGAGCTCCTAGATATACCCTAGATAATGGATTTAATGTGAAATGCTCTATCTAATGCAACTCACAAGCTAGGTCAAGAGAATTTTTGGCATGATAACTCTACTTATAGATTGGATGATAAAATGGCTTGGAGGATGCTGTATTTATAGGCATTTTGGAGAGATTTTGATCCAATGGTTGAGATTGATTTGGGAGATCAATGGTGGAGGATGAAACTAATGTGGAGGGCCTAAATTTCATCTTAGAGAATGGAGGGCTAGGAATAAAGATAAATTTTTAATTCATCTTGGGAAAGAGGTGAATTAAATGAGGTTGGGTGAGATGGATTTTATGTGAATTAAAAATTCACATGGGGAAGGGTAAAATGAATTTAAAATTTATTTGGGGAAGAGTGGATATTAATGCTTATGACATGTGTAGAGGTTTTAATGAGGGTTATGACATGTGTATAAAAAATTGATTTATATGAGATACATTTCAATTTTTTATTTGTGGGATGTGGGGAGAAGTGTTAATCAAGGTTTGACCATCTTAATTAGGGTGTTTAGCCTAATTAATATGGCTGGAAAAAACCTAAGGAATGGATTAATGAGGTGTTTAGATTAATTAAAGAAGGTTTTATTTAATTAATCCTAGGTCTAGGGTCATGTAGGTTAGGCTAGGTAATTAAATAATAGATATTTAATTAACTAGGGTAGGGATAGGTTGATTAATAGGCTGAATTAATTAGATAAACATGATTTATCTAATTGACTTGGATTTAGTGAAAAGGGGGATTAACCAAATAAATATTGTATATTTAGTTAATTAATTAGCTAAGGTTGAACTATTGAATTAATTAAATTAATCCAATTATGGAGGATAAAATGATGAAAAATTAGGTGATGAGGAGATAATTAATTAAATAAAAATTTAATTAATTGACTAGAAGGGAAATTGGTTTGTTTAGGGATGTTAGGAGTTGGTTGGATGGTGAAGACATTTTTAGGTGTCTACATTTGCCCCTCTTTGACATGGCATCAGGACCTAGTAGGGAAGTGACATTAGGTCAAAGAAAAATATTCCCCATCTACTGAGAAGGAATGAAATAAGTGAGGGATGCCCCCTCGAGAGATCGGTGAAAAAATAAAAATATTTCTGAGTGAGCTCCTGAAAGGACAAGACGGGGGTGAAATTTGGATAGGGGAGAGAAAATTGAGTTGATAGGAAGAAAACGGGGAAAAATAGTTGTGATCTGCACCATGGGGAAGAAAAACTGTGTGGAGGGATGACATGGATTACTATAATTAGAAGGGTGGGCCCTAAGAGTTCTACATTTACACACATCAAGCCACTTAGAAGGAGAGAAGAGGAGATGGCTGAACATAATCTGATGCTCCCGCGATACACACACATTTTTGAGTGCTTCTAACCATATGGGAGGTCACAGGAGGCTAGACCGCAGGTAGGCCCTAATCCTAGCTTTGTCATTTTTTTTATTTTTGTAGCATTTTTTAATCTAGGAAATAGGATTTTAGAGTTTTAGTGCAATCAGGTTGTCACCTAGTGCAAAAAGGGGCACAAATTAGGGCCATCCTCTGGATTGGCGCTATCCACTTGGGATAGGAAAGGGGTGAATCAGAGCCAAAACATCACATTTTGGTGCCATCATCTATTTTAGCACAATATCATGTAGGGCTAGGGTTTGGTGGATTACCACCAAAAGGGGGCTAGGGTAACACTATCTTTTGGATTAGTGCAAAGGTCTGGAATAGCGCTATCTTTTAGATTAGCACTAAATTGGAAAGTAGCATGATCATCTGGATCGATGTTATTGGGTAAAGTAGTGCCATCCCTTAGATTGGTGCCAAAAGGCAAAGTGGCGCAGAAACTCTGCACAATGGTGCTATACTCTATTTTAGCACTATATGGGGGTTAGGCAGTGCCATCTATAAAGTTGGAGCAAAAGAGAAGAATTTTGGCACCAAAATTGATTTGGCTTCCAACAGAAGAAATGTGATGTGAAAGGTTTGGTTTTGGAAGAATAGGTAGGTTTCTAACAAGCATTTGTGGATGTAGGTGATGAGATCTTTTATTGTGTACTCTTGAGAGTGACAGGTGCCTTTAGTGATGGAGCTTTTTGATGCTACTTGCAGTTGACTGGCACAGCTAGGGCTTTTGACACCCGCACAAATGCTAGTGCTGCAATCTCATAGAGCTTTGATGATGGCTCTCCTAGAGCGTTATCACCCTAAGACATGTTCCTTTTTGCTTCCTATGGGAGAGATCACTATCACACTTGAGGATGTTTATCACATCCTAAAGATACCCATTCATGGGCAGCGAGTTATATATGATACAAGGAGAGGACAGAGGGCTCTACTTGGAGTTTTTACCCATGGTAAGATAGTGTTGGTTTTAGATAGTCGAGAGATGAGCTATGAGGTGGATATTATCATTGGTGATTTGAGGCCTATGTGTTTTTATATCGAGATGTAGATTACACATACATAGGGTAAGTTCGATATTGGTGGTAGGTTTTGGATGATGTGATTCAGGTTATCTAGCAACCCTATATCGGAGTGGAGCCATGGCTAGATGACGGTGTTCATATGCCCTACACATTTCAGTCAGTACTTGATGGGTCAAGGAAATCATACTATAGACATGTATCTACCGTCGTGGGTCCTGCGGTAGTTTGGACTATGACAGGATGTTCCGTAGCCTATGGCGATATTTGCACAGACTCCTTGAGATGCACATTTGTGGCCCCCAGCCATACAACCATAGGTTTCTATAGGAGACTTTGTAGCTTTGGAGCTATTGATGTGGGATTGGAGGAGTGAGGTGAGAGATGCAGGTACTACACCTACATATGAGACATGGTGGCAAATGTGGTGGCCTACATGGTTGACAGATCCGACAGAGGAGGTAGTCATGGTAGATGAGACTAGAGTTGAGGGGGATAAGGAGAGTGGATCAGAGGGAGATGAGGAGGGTATATTAGAGGGGGATGAGATTATTAAGGATTACATTGTGGAGGAGGAGGTAGAGATCGAGGATGATGATGATCTGATTAGTGTTTTGGCATTAGTAGTGGTTCGGTAGGTAGGGGTTGGAGGAGAGGGACAGGTAGGTGGGACTCAACAGTTTCCCCAGTAGAAGGTATAGAAGCAAGTACTTGTACAATAGGTACAGATAGGAGAGGTGCTAAGGCAGAGGGCACCTTGACAGTGAGGGTCTAGGCAGTAGAGGTAGAGAGTTGATAGGGAGCTTATGCCCCCACCATAGGTACAACAGTATTGCAGCACAATAAGAAGAGGTATTAGAGGTGAGGTAGAGGAATGTGCAGCAACACATTCCAAAGACTGCTATGGGTTTGATAGGATTGGCGCTAGCCAAGGGAGGGAGCTTAGGGTTAGGCAGGGGTTCAGTGCTGAGAGAGTATTCATCACATCGACAGCCTTAGAGTGAGGAGGAGGATGAGATAGAGAGCCTGTGGGGCTAGGTTGCTAGTTTATAGGAGGCCTTAGAGAATCAAGATACTGAGTTAGTACAGTTGTAGGGCATGGCTGCATTATTGGAGGGATGAAATGGACAAATGAGTGTGCTACAAGCATAGCTAGCCTAGGCACAGGGTGAGATAGTGACCCTGATAGGTGAGAGGGATGGAGAGAGGGCTTAGTGGTAGCTGGCAGAGGCTAGAGCTCAACAGGCAGAGGGGTTGGTAGCCAGCCTATAGGGGGTTGTGCTAGGGACAGGCATGGGCCCTATATTGACACTCATGCAGACATAGATTACTCAGTTACAAGCATAGGTTTTGGATTAGAGTCGATGAGCTGAGTATTATCATGCTGCGTATTATTTAGCTATTCTAGAGGGTCAGAGGATCCCAAGTTACAGCCAATAGAGCAGGTCTCGAAGGTCTAGGTCCCACATATCTCAATCCATCCAGTCAGTGCAATAGTTGCCCTCCATCACAGGTACCATAAGAGCAGTAGGTACAACCACAACCATAACCACAGCCACAATGATGGCCATGATCCCCTACTGAGTTAGGCAGAGGTTCATCAGCCCCGGGTTGATATATATATATGTTGTACATTTTTTGAGCCCTTTGAGGCCTATTGTCTCATGACTTTGTATTATTTTGAGTGATGTACATTATGATTATGATGATGTATTATGACACTTGATGATCTATGATGTTGATGATTTATGCATTTATGATGTGTTATGTAAGGATGTATGTATTGATGCTTATGTTTGCTAATGGTGATTATGTTTATGGATACATTATGTTTATGTTTATGGATGCCATGCAGTTATGGATTATACATATATGTGATGATGATGTGATGATTTTATGAGATGCTATGGATGTACTACTAATGTTATGTGATGGATATAATGTTGTGATTTGTGTATGATGGATGTTCAGTTAGATTGGATGGATGCAGAATGTGAATTATTAGCTCTACAGTTTGTGTGATCAACCATATCATAAAAGGTACTAAATCAATACCTTCCATGTGTTATTAGTTAGATTTCCACATGCATGTAATAACAGCAGGATTTATGACAATGATAGATTATGGATGTTATATGTTTTATCTATGTGACATGTATGCATGTTTTGACTATGGATTATGATGTGAATGTGAAATGTAAATAAATGCTTAGATTAATAAAAAATTATTATGGATGTAAAATGTAATGGAATGGAAATATATGCTTACCTTATTAAACACATTATGTATGCAAATAGAAAAATAAAAATGCAATGGTTTAGATGATTATGATAATGCAACTAATGGCCTAATGTAATGATTTATGTAGTGATGAAGTCATGATACTCATGATGTTTTTGTACAACCCTAGACGATGGGGCATGGTTGGTAGGGGGATAGGTAGGGAGGAGGAATGGTTTATGGAATGGCTAAGGGTAGGATTGGTTATGGTTAGATTGGGGAAGGGAGTGGGGGGTATAAAGGAGTTGCTAGGTCATGACACACCATGTCATTGAGGGGAGATTTGTTTCGATTCAGGATGTGTTATGTTGGTTGGGATGTGTGAGAGATGATTGGGGGGGAATAGAGGGGAGAATACAAATCTAGGCCCAGATAGTATGGTTGGATGAGTGATAGGAAGATGATTTGAGCTAGCAATAGTAGTTGCATAAAGTTAATTGAGAATATTTCTTAGTTTATTATAGCAATATAGGATACACTTCACAAAGGTATGAAAATGACCTAGGTGATGATGTATATATCCTACAATTGCATGGACTAGACCCACAAACAATAGGTTGATGTCATACATGCCCAAGGTATTATAACCTTGCCTAGCCAAGGAAGGGGACTCATAGCGATGAGTGTTCATAGTACATATGCAAATGAGGTGCATCATGATAGAACCGACCCAAGATTCAATATATGAATACTATTCCTGGAGTAATGAAACCAACCCACAAGTGTGCAGCATACAAAAACAATGACCATGTCTACTCTAAGTGTTGTCTGCCATGTACCATGATATAATGAGGTCAAGGTAGCTTTGGAATAGTGATTTTTTAGTTGCTCAAATTTGATAATTGGCTAATAGTTGAAATTGGGGATTCAAAATTTGGCTAATAGTACAAGTTATAAGGTGACCTGAATTGCCACATTTTTACAAAATTTTATTTTAGTCCTAGTTAAATTGCCAGAATATTTATTTTATTAAAATTTTAAACTCAAAAATTTGCCACAATATTTGATACCTAATTAGATTAGATTCGCCTAAATTTTATAAGTTTTAGTATAAAATAAAATTAATTTGCCAATAATATTATATAATTATTGGTTACTTTAGGGCCATATCACCAATTTTTAATCACCATCATTGATTGTATTTATAATCTAACAACTGCAGTTGTATTCCACGGGTTAAAGTGTACCCATGGAGCTCCAATGCCCATCGAGCCCGAAATTGTATTTGGGCCATTGATTTCAATTTATAATCTAATGGATAGGGTTAAATTCCATGGGCCAAAATGTACCCATGGAGCTCCAATGGCCATGGGGCCCAAAATTGCATTTGGGTCATTGATCTCCATTAAGATCAACATCCCAAATACAATTTTAGGCCCCATGGGCATTGGAGCTCCACGGGTACATTTTGGTCTGCGAAATAGAACCCAAACCATTAGATTATAAATAAAATTAATAGTGGTGAAAAATAATTTAGGGCCAATTTAAGATATTTAATGTTTGATTTAAAATATTAAGGAATTACTTAGGAATTATAGACACGAGCACTACACCTTAAACTAATCAATTACTACCACATTAAAGCCTTTACTTTTCCATTGGAATTTAATTTGTTTTTTAGGAAGGATTCGCCATGGTAATTAATGCATTTTCCTTTTTTTTGTCAAGATTCACCAAGATTTTCTACAAATTTTTAGTGATTTAGAAAATTCACCAATAAAATTAATTTTTTTTTAAACAAAGGAAAGATTTGCCAATAGAAATTAATATTTTTTTCTAAAAAATGGGAGATTCACCAAGATTTTATATCATTTTTTAGGAGGGTTTCTTAAAGTTATCACTGCTTTGGAAATGACCTAGAGCGAGACAAGAAGATAAAAATCAATAATAAAAAAACCAAAAAAAAGATACAAATAGCTATTGTGTACTCTTGCCAAGATAAGTGTTGATAGAATGACAAATTCTTGTCTATTGTAGGAACAATATATCCTAGGATGCGAATCGGTTGGATTTTGTTGGATAATTTTTGAAAGATGGGCAAAAGGACAATCAGGCCATGTGTTGGATTATAGTTGGTATGTTGATTAATGATTTTTTTTGCGTAAGGCATGATGTTTCAAGCATATGCTTAGCATGTGTATCATTTGTTAGATTTAGCAAGCTCAGTAAATAGGGCCCATCCAAATGGGTTGGACGGGTGCATCTTATGTACCTGCGTATTCCAAACTACCTACATACCTTGTGTCCACAGGATCAAGGTACTTTCAAGATACGAGTGTGGGGATGGTTTAGGACGGATGTTGAGGATGAAGTTATGATGATTTCAGGGGGTTGTGAGGATGTTGGAAATTGTGATGATGTCATGGATGTGGATTTGAAATCTTTTGGATTTTTTGATTTTCTAATTTTTTTTGGGTTTTTTTTAATTTTTCTAATGTTTTTGGATTTTTTGAGTTTTCTGATGTTTTTGGATTTTTGAGTTTTCTGATGTTTTTGGATTTTTGAATTTTCTGATGTTTTTGGATTTTTTTAGTTTTTCGATGTTTTTGGATTTTTGAGTTTTCTGATGTTTTTGGATTTTTGAGTTTTCTGATGTTTTTGGATTCTTTTTATTTTTGTTGTATAGAAGGAAGCTTACAAAGATCTTTGTATCACAGATTGGCCTTGGGTGGGATGATGCGGGGTGGGTGATTGATGTTTCTAAATTCTAAGCCATGGAAGGTGTTTTTAGTATGGAACGTTGTGATGGAAAGAGGACTTATTAGAAGGTAGAACCAGCTGCTACACATCGCACCTGAAACAGGTTTTCACCATGGTACCAATCCAAGGTGTCAGCAAAGTAATTTTCACCATTGGACATCTTTATTGCATTCAGGTTTTTCTTTATTTTTTTTATTTTTGTATTTATTGATTTTTTTTGTATTTTTGCTTGGGATACTCGATAGGTTATGCATAAAACTTTTTCAGATGCAGAATATTCATAGGCTCATCTAGAGGCTGTCCCTCAAGTGTTGCAAGTTGATATGTTCCTGATCCATAGTTGGTTGTGATGACATAGGGCCCTAACCAATTTCAAATTTTCCTTTCCTAGGGTGTTCCTACATATTCTTATGGTTTTCCATGATGACATTGTTGCCTACTTCAAATTTGCGGTTTTTTATTTTCTTGTTGTAGCTTCATCTCAAGTGGTTTTGGTAGGCCTGTAGATGGTTAAGTGCATCCAGGCATTTCTCATCCAGTAATTCTAGCTCATGCAGCCTTGCAACTCGGTATTCCTCATCAGTGATTATGTTTTACATATATACTCTTAAAGATGGGAGCTTGAGCTCAATAGGTAAGATGGATTTAAATCCAACTACAAGGGAATATAAAGTGGCTCCTATGGGTGTACGGATGCTTGTACAATAGGCCCATAGGGCGGGATTGGGCTGAAGGTGCCAGTCGTGGCCAGCTTCATTAACTGTCTTCTTTAGGATATAGAGGATGGTTTTGTTTGAAGCTTCTACTTGACCATTACCTTGAGGGTAGTATGGAGTGGAGAAATGGTGTTGGATTTGGAATTTCTCGTACAAGATGCAGACTTCCTGGTTCTTGAATGGTTTTCCATTATCTGTGATAATGGAATGGGGGATGATGTATCGACATATGATATAATGGAGGATGAACTTGGATATTTGTGTTCCAATGGTAAAAGTGAGTGGTATTGCTTCCACCCACTTAGTGAAGTATTCAGTAGTAGTGATGATGAATTTAAGGCCATTAGATGATGGTGGATGGATCTTCCCTATGAGGTTGAGCCCCCATTGTGAGAAGGGCTAGGGAGTTGTAATTGGCTGCAATTCTTGTGATGGTGCATGAATGAGATCTCCATGTTGTTGATATGGCAGGCACTTCCTTACAAACCGGTAGGCATCTCACTTCATGGTTGGCCAATAGTACCTGAGTCTCAGGATTTTCTTAGCTAGAGTAGGCCCACTTGAATGCACCCCACAAATGCCTTCATGTACCTCTTGCAAGGCCACTTCAGCTTCCCTAAAGTCTAAACATCGCAAAAGCGTGCCATCAAGACTCCTTTTATATAGGGTGTCTCCTACGAGGGTGAAGCGAGAGGCTCAGCGGATGAAACTTTTTTGCTGCAAGACGGATAAGTTGTGGGGAATGATGTTATCATGGAGGTACATATAAGTATCTTGATACCATTGGGATAAGGGACCAACAATTTCACACACTAGCTCTAATTAGGGAACATCATATGTTGGAATAAGGAGCTATTCGATTAGGAACTAACACTTCCTGCTATCTTTCTTCATATCAACCAGGGATCCGATTGTTGCCATGGCATCTATAGCTTTGTTGTTCAGCTTGGAATTTGTTCAAAGTAAATATCATCAAAATAGTCTTTGAAGTCATTGACCATCTTTTTGTAAGGTAGGAGTTTATCATCCTTAGTTTTGTACTCATTGTTTACTTTTTAGATGACTAATTGGGAGTCGCTATATACTGTCAGCTTCTTGATTTTCCACTTGATTGCCATTTGGAGTCCTGTGTTGAGGACCTCATACTTTGCCACGCTGTTGGTACATGGAAATGTAATTTTGAATGATTTAGAGATGGTGTCACCTTAAGGGGTAACAAACAAGATGCCTGCCCCTAAGCCTCTATGTGTATATGACCCATCAAAGTACATTTTCCATGTTTCTACTATTGGTGCTATTGTCAATATGGCTTCATTAGGAAACTCTGCAAGTGTAAGATGTTTTAAGGGAATAGGTTCTTTAGCCAATTGATTGGCAATGACCTATCCTTTGATAGCCTTTCTATCTATGTATTCAATTTCAAATTCACTAAGGATCATGACCCATTTGGCTATTCTTCTAGTAAGAGCGGCTCTGTTCAGTAGATATTTCAATAGATCAATCTTGGCAATGAGCTTAGTTTTGTGATTGAGCATGTATTGTCTTATCTTTTGTGAAGTAAAGACCATGGCTAAACACGCTTGTTCAATGGGTGTGTAATTTAGCTCATATGTTACCAGAGTGTGGATGATATAATATATAGCTCTTTCCTTTCCCTGTTCATCGTGTTGTGCCAACAAGGCTCCTATAGTAGTTTCAGTTGTTGAGATGTATAAAAGGAGGGGCTCTCCTTGCCTTGGCAGAGTGAGAACAAGAGGATTAGCCAAGTACTCTTTTAACTGGTCGAAGGTAGCCTGACACTGATTGTCCTAGACAAAGGATGTATTCTTTCTAAGCACATGTTGAAATGGCTGACATTTATCAGCAAGATGAGCAACAAACTGATGGATGGACTAGAGTTTCCCTTGCAGACTTCGTAGTTTTTGCAGTGTCTTTGGAGGAGGCATCTTAGTGATGGCTTTGACTTTAGCAAGATCTACCTCAATTCACCTTCTTGAGACTATGTATCCCAAAAGATTTCATGAGATAACCCCCAAAACACATTTCTTTAGATTTAGACACACATTATATTGCTCTATCCTGTCAAAGATCTTTGCTAGCATGTCCAAGTGTTCCTCTCTTGTCTTTGATTTCCCTAACAAGTCATCCACATAATCTTCCATGATGTGGTGGAAAAGGTCATGAAAGATGATAGTCATGGCACATTGATAGGTAGCTCTTGCATTTTTGAGACCAAATGGCATCACTACCCAATAGTATGTCCCCCACGGGTAGATGAAGGAAGTCTTATGCCAGTCTTCTTCTATAATTTTGATCTGATTATACCCTAAAAATCTGTCCATTAGTGACAACATCTCATGTTCTGCAGTGAGGTCCACTATGATGTCGATGTTAGGTAAGGGGAAGTCATACTTAGGGCATGCTTTGTTAAGGTCTCGAAAGTTAGTGCAACATCAGATGCGACCATTAGGCTTTGCCACTGACACTAGATTAGAGACAAATTTTGGATAATCTATCAATCAGATGAACCCCACATCCAAGAGTTTCTTCAGTTTTGCTTTAACCAAGAGTGTAACCTGAGGATTCATCTTTCTTAGTTTCTATTTTATAGGTTTTGCATCAGGCCGCACTGCAATATGTTGAACAACAAAAGAAGGATCTAGCCCTAGCATATCTAAATAGGTCCATGCAAAGTTGCAACTTCTTTGTTTGAAGAAGGATACAAAATTCTCCTGTTCTATTGTTGTGAGGGATTCTATTTTGAAGATGATTTTTGGCGTTTCTTATGTCCCAAGATTCATCTCTTGTGATGGATCTACCAGGATTGCTGATCTATTAGGATATACTTTCTCTATTTCAGGAAGGCCCATGTTTCCATCTTCTAGCACCTCATGGAGGTTTTCACCAGAAGATATGTTCTTTATTTTTACTTTTTCCTCATCTTAAAGTGCCATGGAGTGGTTTTCACTAGGGGACATTGTTTTTATTCTTATGTTTTTGTGACTAGAAGCATGGGTGGTCTCACTGAAATAGGTAGAAGTGTCAAGTTCCATTATGTACCCAGCTTTGTGACCTCCCAGGGGGAAATGATCTCTGACCCCCATCATTTCTATTATGGCCTCATCATTTTGTGCTACATCAAAGATAGGAGGTCCTTGTTGGTCCCAATCAATAAGGTCCAGGTACACAAGGGGTAGGTCATTAGATGAGGATGTTAGGGTGGTTACCATGTAGATGGTGCATATGGAGGATTCAAAGAATTTGGTGAAGTCACTAAAGGAGTCTTGATGGCTTACTTCGTTGATGTTGTCAACTTCAGGGGAAACTGTAGTGACCTCGGCTAAGATACACTCACCACTAGTGAGGATATGTTGTCGTTGACCATATCCCAATCCTTGAGTGTAGGGATTCCTTGTTGCTTGAACTAGTTCTATGATCCCTTGTTCATGAAGGCCAATACTGTCTTGTCCTTTATAGCCCATGTTCTTGATGATTTATGAGCCTTTGCCATAGATTTTGGATGGTATGGTGTGGGATTCTTGTTCTGTTTCTTCATCTTTATACAAACATGATGATATGTCTTCATGAATGTCTTGATCAAGAAGGTGCTTCTTTTCAAAGGTCAGAGATGGCTTGCATTTGATAACCACTATGGAGACTTCTCCTTCTTTTAGGGTACCAAACATCTTAGGATTGGGTAATGTCCCTACACAAAAGGTACCATGTAGGTCATACTCTCCACATCCCATGTCACTTATCTTGATCTTGACCTCAGGTGGGGGAGGTGCTTGAGATGAAGTGGTAGCAATGTTGGTGGGGTCAATGTATGAGGTAGATGTTGTAGGATTAGTTTGGGAGGTGGTTTTCATGATAGCCTTGTTGTATGGATAGAAAGTATGATCATGTCCTTCCAAAAAACTATAGTATTGGAAAGGGCGGGGATCGGCATAGATAGTTACTTCCATGCCATTATGAGGGAACTTTAGACATTGATGGAATATGGAGGGAACTACTTGCATGGCATGGATCCATGGTTGGCCGAGAAGAATGTTGTAGGGGAGGTCGAGATCAAGAACATGATATTTTGTTTCCAATATCTTTTTCCCTACTTGGATGGGGAGTTAGATAGTACCCTCAGATAGTCTTTCAGTGTCATCATATCCCTTGATGGTTATGCATTCACTAGTGTCCACAACCACATCCGAGTAGCCCAAGTGTTTTAATAATTTTAGAGTGCACAGGTTTAGGCTAGATCCACCATCTATTAAGACTCTTTTGATGATATGCTTATGGATGCAGACTTCAATATGTAGGGCATCATTATGCAAGTTGTCAGTGGTAGGGAGATCCTTTTTTGAGAAAGTGAGATAATGGGGTGAGGTGATATAGCCCACCATGGATTGGAATTGATCCACATTCAGGTTTGTGGGAAATTGGGTTTCCATTAGAGCCTTGTCGAGGACTTCTTTGTGGAGAGGAGATGTACAGAGCAGCTCAAGGATGGAGATATGTGCAGGGGTCTTCCCTAGATGTTCTAGGAGATTGTATTTATTGGTTGGTGATGGATAGACAAATGGATGATTTGGTTGAGGATTTGATATGGATGGAGGTATTTGGTCAGTGGTAGGGGCTATACAGATGGACACACAGTCTCGATGAGTTGTGATGGCACAATCGGGTACTTGAGCCCCAATGGTGATTGTGTTGATATAGTTGGATGATGGTTCAATCTGACCTACGATGGAATCATATGAAGTGGGAGGTGGAGTGATGTTGGAGGCTTGATTAGAGGATGATGCTTTTCCTTTGTTGTGATTAGGTAGAGGAACCTTGTAATCTCCCAAGTTGGCATTAGGCAATGGTTGGGAGGCTTGCTCAAGTTGGACTTTGTTTTGATCTATGAGGTCTTGTATACAGTCTTTTAATTTCATGCAATCAAATACCTTATGGACCACAATGTGGTGGTAGTCACAATAGTCATTTTCATTATACCATGCAGCTTTGAGTTGATTTTCTTGGTGGGGCTTAATAGGTCGGAGAGTCATTAAACCATCTTTTAGACATCTATCAAGGATATCTTCGAGTGGTTCCCCTAAGGGTTAAATTGTCTCTAAGGTTTATTTTGTTTAGTTTGACCCTTGGGAATATTTACATTGGCAGTGTATGAGCTTGGGGGTGCTTGGTTTTGCACATGTTAGACAGCCTTCACATCAGTGACACCATCGTTGAGGGTGTTCTTGTTCTTACCCCAAAAGCATAGTTTCTCATTTGATTGCGTGTTGTTATTACTTGTGTTGGGGACATTTATGTTGACCTTGTTATTGTTGTTGTTGTTGTTATAGGGTTTGTTGTCATATAGTTTAATCAAACCCTTGGTAATAAGGGCTCTCTCGATGGTAGTGCCCTTGTCAATGACTTCCTCAAAGGTAGACACTCATAGGATTTGTAAATGGAAGCCCATTTCTTGGTTAAGATTATCCACGAACATGGTGATTAATTGTTTCTCAGGAATCAGCCAAGGGAATTTGCTTGCTAAGCCCCTCCACCTTTGCAAGAATGAGGCAAAGGATTCTCCACTTTTTTGTTTGGTGTTGCAAAGGTCCGTCATGGATATATCGTGTTCAAAATTGTAGGAGAAATGGTTGACAAACTTCTCTGTGAACTCAGGGAAAGACCTAATACATGGAGGAAGGTGTGCAAACCATTCAGCGGCTTGTCCACTGAGGCTTCTAGGAAAAAGTCTCATTAGGTACGTGTCATTGTTTGAGACTTTGAGAAAAGCAAGGTAAAACTCCCTAAGGTGGTCCCTAGAGTCTCCCTTTCCTTTATATTTGTCAAATTTAGGTGTTTCAAAGTTCTTAGGAAAGGGATACATGTATAGTGTCCGATCAAATGGGTAGGGACAAATATCCTCAAAAGAATAATGTTTGTGCTTGCCCCCAATTTGCATATCGTCTACCTTTTGGATCAAGGTCTGTACAATGGTTGTTAGGTCGGGAGTGGGTGGAGGTTGTGGGATGTAGCTTTGTTGGTTGATGAGATGTTATAGGTTGGGCGGGGTTTGGTATTGGTTTGTTTGGGTTTGGTGGAGGAGGTTTTGATTTTGGGGTATGATGTTTTGATTTTGCAGGATGGTGTTTTGGTTAAGTTGTGCAATATATTGTTGGTAAGCATGGATTTGTTAGAGAACGTGAGGTGGCAATTGGGGATTGGGATTATGTTGTGTTGATGATACTATAGGATTTTGTACATACATGAGATTAGATGGGTTGACATTGGATGCGTTGATTGTGTTGTGAGGTGGTTGCAAGAATTGGCTCATGTAAGCTACGGTATGGGAGTTGAGTGGAGGCACACTTGTGGAGGAACTCATGTGCGTGGGGTTGCTTTGGATGCCCAAGGTGATTTGAGGAACGGAAGGGTTCACATTTGTTATGGTGGTGGAAGTGATAATGGGATGGGAGACGGTAGGATTGGAGACATTAGATGTGGTTGATACATTAGTGGGAGTTGTAGATGTGGCGACATTAGAACTTGTGGGAGTCAAGGTTTGAGAGATGGTAGGGTGGGTGTTTGATGTAGATGGTTGGGAGGATGTTGTAGGATTGGTGTTGGACATGGATGGTTGGGAGGATGTATTGTTAATGGGTGGTTGGGTACCAATTTTGAGGAGGAAATCAAGATATCTATTTGGGTCCGACCTCAACACTTTGTCAAGCATGTCCATGTTTTTGGGATCTTGTGTAAAGTTCAAGATGTCTTGATCTATTTGGCTAATGGTGGGGTTATTTTGGATGGGTGGTTGCGGTTGTAGTTGTTGTAAGTAGGAGAAGGGGTTTTCATTGGGCCCACATGACGGGATTTGGAAGATCGAGGGTATGTTGTACACTTGTTGGCCAATTGGTCTATTGTTTTGATTGGTTTGAGGCATCGCTATGCCCATGTTGTGTCCAAAGTTGGCCATCGCTTGATTCTTCTTGTGTTGGGATCTTGTTATGGGCATGCAAGGAGACGGGTTTGGATTGTGAGGTGGATGAAGATGGAGACCTTAGAGAATTTGGTTTGATTTATTGGACCCAAAGAGAATACGGTGATGGAATGGAATAAAGATTTAGGTGTAAGAGAGCACACTCCCTATAATCTAAATCTAAAGATGAAAGGAGATTATGGTGTGACAAGAGGTCTTGACTTTTGGGAGGTAAATCTCAAAAGGTGTAAACCTAAGAGTGATGGGTATCAAGAAGGTTGATTTTGACAAAAATTTGGACCTAAAGATGGAGAATAGATTGGATTGTTTGAAGATGGTTTGATGGGAAAGATTTGATATTGATTTTGGAGGATGTTTCAACTAAAGAAAACCTTAGTTGACCTAGATGTTTGATATGATGGATTTGGATGATGTTTTTGAAGAGAGATTTTGAAATCAACAAATGAGCTCAAGTAAGATCTAGATTTTAGGTGTTGCACAAAGGATGTTTTCTCTTTGTTTGGAGTAGACTTATGACCTTATACAAAGAGGGATGATTATTCTACTTGAAGGTAGATTAATGACCAATCTAGCAAAATAAGGATGTGAAAGATGAAACCTAAATTCCACTTTAACTCAAAGATTGATTTTTGGATTTGATTTTTTTTGGATGTTGGTTGATGTTTTTGATTGATGTTTTGGATTAAAATATTTTGGATGTGTTTTTGATGCAAGAAGCAAATGGATTTGGGAATGGGTTTATAGAAGGATGTTTATTTGGTCCCAAAAAGTATGCAAAAATCAAGGAGGATGAGAAGCTATGGAAATCAATGGATTATGATTGGGCTCAAAGGTATGATAAAGGGTACAATGGTGATGATGATCAATTCTCTAAGGTCAAAATGAAGGTATGATTGGGTAATTTTGGACAAAAATGGATGGGGTTTTGACAGATTTTGGAGATGTGGATATGGATTATGGATAGGCAGGCCCTAAAGATCTCAAAATGGTTTTTTAAAGTTTTAGGAAATTCATTCTATAAATAGCACCAAAACTCAAGCAATGGCATCAAAATAAATAGAAATAGCACTAAAATAGGTCAGTGTTGGTCGAAGCTTTGGAAAAAGGTTGATTTTGATGACAGATTTAGATTTTTTTGGATATGAAGGTTGATCAAATGTTGAAATGAGGTTTCAAATGTTGTTGTTTCTTGGCAAGTTTTTGCAAACACTTCAAGAAAAATAGAACACAATAGCAAAAGATTTGTTTGTGAAAAGATGTAAAGATTTTAACAAGCACTTTACACAACCTTTGGCAAGGATAGGACAATACTTGTTGAGTTCCCACTTGGTTTTGTAGCTGCACCTACTTCTGTATAGCTCCAAGAAGTTGGGGCACGAGCTCCCCCTTACAATGCACACACTTCTTAGGCACACCAAGTTCCAAGTCCCCAAGGCTCACAAACCTTGAGATACTTTGCTATCTCTGCCACAAGCCACAAAAATGTGGGATAGCTATCAAATTTCTCTTGCATCAACAAGTAGAGGGTTTTGGGCTTCTACAACAATGGTTCTTAGTGGGGGTATATTCGGGGGATCGACATGTTATGAGCATCTGATAAACCACTTAAGGTTTTGACTAGATCTACTATGAGTCTCATATACACAAGGTACTTCTTCCTTTCAAGCTAGCATCATATGGTAAACGCTGATACTGATTTGGACTTGCCTTTCGCCTTATCCTATTTTACATATAGTGGACCAGATGAAAGTACCACTTGGGGTCGCCAATGAGTTCTCCGTATGGATGTGTCTCAAGGGAAGGCCCACTTTCTAGAAAAATAAGGATAGAACCATTTCTCTTCACCCAAGATGCTTTTGAAGGTGAGGGGAGAGGATACTTTGATTCTAACTCATGGGTAACAAAATGTGCAAGCGCACCAATCATGGCAACATTCTCTAATATTCTTTTTAATCCCAAATCAAAATGTGCCTAAGTTTGTTTGCAAGCACTTGTTAATTTTAGAGCACCAAAATCAAATGTTCTCTATGCTAGGGCACACAAAGGATTCTTTTTAGTTACACTAAATGAAATGTTTGTTTGTTATTTTTTGACAAGCCAATGATTGATTTTAGTGCACCAATTGAAATGTTTTCTACACTAACATGCAAAGTTTCTTTTTATGAGCACCAAATGAAGTGTTTGTCTAATCTACTAAAAACCCTGCAAAAACTGTTAGTGGTCTCGCAATGGTGGTCTTGGATAGATGATAATGACCTGTAAAATAGATAGAAGACCTTACACAGAACCCAATATTAGCACATAAAATAGTGACAAAACAAAGAACAAATGGCATCACCAAAACCTAAAATGGCACCATAGACTATTGAAATGGCATTGCCGACAGAATCTCAGACATAACCTAACTACCCTAGCAAATAGTACCACAATTATTATAGATTGTGTCAATTATAGAGATTGTGCTACAATCGTTACAGATGGCACTTAATACAAAGATGGTGCTACAATGAATACAGATAGTGCTAAAATTAAGGATTGCGATATTACATACAAATATAGTGCTACAATTTATGATAGCACCAAAATGACCAGAAAAGGTGCCACTATGTTGAAGTCGAACCGTTTGACTAATTGTGAATGAAATCATTGTGTTGGGCATTGATGGCGCTGATACGAGGTAGAAGTGGTTGAGATTTCAAACCACAAGTTTCCTTAACCAAAGTGTGGATTATATTGCATCAAGGGGGTCTTGTTAGTCTTCTTTAGTGTCCAAAAGATTAGATATAGCAACAAAATAGCCTATTAAATCAAACAAGCTAAGATGGAGATATGAATGTGGTAAGTTTGATTCAAGAAAATTTTGGTATAGTCTCCCCTTGTCCTTGCATAAAATCCTACAAAGCTGAGAGTATAAAATCCAAATGATGCTAAGAAGACTAAAAAACAAATAACATGTGAGTTAAAATCAACAAGCAATGTCATGTTAGGAAAGTGCCACTATAGCCCGAAATAGTGCCAATATGCAAGTAAATGGTGCCACTGTGCATGAATATAGCACTAATGCCTACAAAACACATCTAAAGACAACAAAAACTCATACAAGATGTTAGATTGAGACCTAATGGGTCCCACTGGGCATGCCAATGTGATTAGTGAAATCAAAATGAGATAGAAAACACAAAAACACATGCATAAACAAGCATTATACCTCACTATGACTCACAAATCCAAGATAGGGTTGTAGAAGCATACACCCAAGAGCTCCTAGATATACCCTAGATAATGGATTCAATGTGAAATGCTCTATCTAATGCAACTCACAAGATAGCTCAAAAGAATTTTTGGCATGATAACTCTACTTAGAGATTGGATGATAAAATGGTTTGAAGGATGTTGTATTTATAGGCATTTTGGAGAGATTTTGATCCAATGGTCGAGATTGATTTGGGAGATCAATGGTGGAGGATGAAAGTGATGTGGAGGGCCTAGATTTCATCTTGGAGAATGGAGGGCTAGGAATAAAGATAAATTTTTAATTCATCTTGGGAAAGGGGTGAATTAAATGAGGTTGGGTGAGATGGATTTTATGTGAATTAAAAATTTACATGGGGAAGGGTAAAATGAATTTAAAATTCATTTGGGGAAGAGTGGATATTAATGCTTATGATATGTGTAAGAGGTTTTAATGATGGTTATGACAGATGTGTATAAAAAATTGATTTATATGAGATATATTTTAATTTTTTATTTGTGGGATGTTGGGAGGAGCGTTAATCAAGGTTTGACCATCTTAATTAGGTTGTTTAGCCTAATTAATATGGCTAGAAAAAATTAAGGAATGGATTAATGAGGTGTTTAGATTAATTAAATGAGGCTTTATTTAATTAATCCTAGGTCTAGGGCCATGTAGGTTAGGCTAGGTAATTAAATAATAGATATTTAATTAACTAGGGTGGGGATAGGTTGATTAATAGGTTGAATTATTTTTTTTAAAGATAATGTGCCTGGTAAACTTTTTAACGTGATTAGCAATGCTGATGTAACATGCCCTCTGGTTCCACGTAAATGCTTTTGCCCGGAGCAGTGAACTGGTGAGGCCACAACATGGGGGACCTCATCCCCTAGTAAGAACACCTCAAACTTGCGAGCTCGTTGGCCCAGCGAAGGCATAAAGCCTGTGAGCTCGTTGGCCCTGCAGGGGTTTGAACTCTGGTGGCCACCACTACAACCGAGCAAATTAACCACCGAACCACGCCCTTATCGAAAATAGGCTGACTTAATTAGATAAACATGATTTACCTAATTAATTTGGATTTAGTGAAAAGGGGAATTAACCAAACATATATTGTATATTTATTTAATTAATTGGCTAAGGTTGAACTATTGAATTAATTAAATTAATCCAATTATGGAGGATAAAATGATGAAAAATTAGGTGATGAAGGGATAATTAATTAAATACAAAATTAATCAATTGATTAGAAGGGAAATTGGTATGTTTAGGTATGTCAGGAATCAGTTTGATGGTGAAGACATTTTTAGGTGTCTATATATATATATATATATATATATATATATATATATATATCCAGTTTGAGTGCTATAGTTGTCCACCACCTCACTACCCATGAAAGGTGGAGGGAGTGGGATCTTTGTGAACTTAGTTGAAACTTATCCCTACCAACACTCCTGAATGGGGAATAAGGCTCTTGAGGAACTAAGATGCCCGTGGGGATGGCATGATAGATGCCAACTATTTTTCCACTTTCTTTGGATGGGCAACAAACTATAGCATGAAAAGAGAGAGTTTTTGGTTATTATGTGTTGTGGAGAGAAGAAAGGTGTTAATACTGCATTTCTCTATAGAAGTTTTAGGCAAGAAACAAAAGCTAGGAGCTCACGGGAAGGAACGAGCTCATCTCAACAATGTTGTTTTCTTAGCAAGCTATATTTGGTTGTAAACATACTATTGCAGGTAAGAATGTGTGTGTAGTCATGTGATATAATGCATGCTTGACCAATAAGACTTTCACCACTCAATGGTTATCGATGGCAATATTAATATCAAAGATAGTATTTATACATTTTATGTTTTGATAAAGCCCTGAGGCCATCTAGATGTACTGTGCAATTGCTATCATTAACAATAACATTTCTATGTTTAGGGCCTTTAATACTAACTACATATATAAAACCATGATTATCATATTCAATAACTGCATTAATAACTAACTTCGGCCTATATGGCTGAAGCAATAACAACACTATTTTATTATATTTTATCATTTTCATGTTGTATAATGACAAAGATTGTCAAGTTGGCCATGATGCCAATCTATATTATGATAAAGACTATGAATAATGATAACTATAATAGCTGGCTGTGAACCATGTTCATGGTAATGTGGAACCATGTGAACAGGTCATGAACCATTGCTTTCTTAAAAAGCTAAGATTATATTTAGGCTAAAGGCCAAACTTAATACTAAGAAGAGACATTCTTGAAGGTTGATATCATCTACAATACCAAGACAAGGTGGTTGTTGAGGCACATGGAATTACTAGTTAAACACTTGTTTGCTCTTATAGGACATCATTCTTATACCTTTAGGTGTAATCATGAATTAAGATAAGGGTAATAAACCTTTTTTATATCCATGAAGGGATAACCAATAGTTAATGTAAACAATGTAGTGACTGCATTAAGTGCATGTCAACTTTTGCATGTTAATGGAGTAAACTCTCTTAATGGAAAACATATTATGTTTGTATTTATTTATTAATGGCAATGCTTAATGAAGGAAGTGTAGGGTGACAAGAACCCTTTGAAATATTTGATTAAAGACTATTTTATATTGACTACTTGATAGTTTATGAGGGTATATGTAATAACCGATGTGAATTGATGAAAACCTTTAAATAAGGTAACCATAGAAACCTAGACCAGGGTTGGTCATATAAGTTGAAATAATGAACTTGCAAAAGAAAGCACAAGAAAAGGGTGATGTGGAGTCATAGATTCCCCATTGCTTAACACCATAAGATGAGTAATGATGCACTCTTAGAAATGGAGTCAAAGCCCAAGATAGGTGGACTATGGGAGAAAAGAACCCATCTTTTCCAAAACCTAGAAAGGTGAAATTATGAACATTGTTGGATGAGATAGCTTCAAAGTTGAGTCAAGGTGTGTGAACATTTGACTACGTTCATTGCAAAATTTTTATGTATGTAAATCTTTGGCCAAAGTAATGCATCTGTCTCTGCATGCATTAGTCAGTTCACTGTGCTCTAGATGACATAATGCTTCCAATAGTATCATACATAGTTAGAGTGGATCTATAGTTGTATGACTGTGAAGTATTATGAAGGACAAAACACCAGATACTCAGATGGAAAACCAATTGGTTCCTTAAATCTATTCCCTTCATGAAGGGTAGGGCTGATTCCAAGAAGGAAGTTGTGTGGGGGACCACCGGTCTATGGTTGGAGGAAAAGCACTCAGATGATGCTCTCCTTTCCAAGCAGAAGACTAGCTAAGGCTTATGAAGATAGATGTCAAAGTTCCAGATATAGTACATTCTCTTATATGACTTGATAGTCAGTAATATATGTAATTTATCATTGATTCCATGAGAATAACTTTGTAATTGTATAGTGAAGGGTATTCACTAATATGTTATCTTTGGAATTGTTGTAAATTTCAATTTTGGAATATCTAGGAAAGATATGCATGTTTAATTTGATTATGAAATTTATTTATTTCATGCTTAAATATGGTTAAGTTAATCATGATTTATTTTTAATGTTAATTAAGATAGTTAATTATGGGTAATGAGAGATGGCCTGTTACATATGGTATCAGAGCTATCAGGTTCAATAGATGGACTTATGAGCTCACTACATAACATTTTTCTCCAACATTAATTGTTGCTAATGTTTGGATGTTCTTATGTCAGAATGGTAAGAATAAGAATGACACCTAGAAAGAAGGTAATGGGAAATGGACGTTACCTTAAGTCTTTGAGGGAGGGAGCCTCAAGAATGAAATGCCTTGAAAAACTTGGTTGCTTGGTAGGTGCATGGTTGGCTGATGATGAAACTTTTGCTGATGCTATTAAACACATCAAGTAGGAGATGGGGAAAGCAGTTAGGGTTACTGCTCCTATCTCTGAAAATGAATCAGTGAAGCCTTCTATACATAAGGAACCAATCTTGGAAAGTGATCTTAAGGATCCTAATGTTACTCAAGAGGTTGTAGATGAGTACCTACGAGTATGTCCACCTCCTAAAATTGATTTGATAAACCTCAAGGATGAGAAATGAAGTTGGGAAGATATTCCAATCTGATAATGACTTGCAATAGCAAGATGTAAAGAAAAAAATTGTAACTTTGGATGGATTATATGTAATCCATGGAAACTATAATGCATTTTGAAAATTTGACAAATCTTTCCTTTCTTGTTAAATATTACATGAATGAGAATAGATTTACATTTATGAATGGATTCAATGGTATGAAAGACTAATTGAATGATTAATCTGTAAACTTCAAGAGAAGTAGATTGCAACCTAGTTCAGATAGGACCCAATATGGGAGTTAGCCAGGAAGAAGGGCAACCTTCAGGTAACTTAGAATCTAAACTCAACTAGATCCTTGCTATGCTGCAAGAGACGAGAGCAAGAATTGGAACTCTCAAGCAGGAGGTCAGGGGTTAGCATGGACCCAGGCGGGAAGCCTATCATGGGGGTGATGACGAGGCATGTCATGATGACACCACCCAAAGTGAATGTGGAGAGAATAACTCTGAACCAAGATAGGAAGAGGATAGAAGAAGCCACCTGGCTTTGAAATTATCCTGAGATATGAAAAAGGTTATACCTCCCAAGTTTGATAAGATGATAAGTAGAGATGCCACAGAGGCATGGCTTACCGAAATGGAGAAATACTTTGAAATAAGAAACTATTCTCAAATCACCAAAGTGGTATGGGGAGCATACCAGTTGGTAGGTGAAGCATCCACATGGTGGATGAATAAGAAAATGGAGTTAGGCTTGAGATCCACGAGTCTAACCTAGGAAAGGTTTGTGGAACTCTTTAGGCAAAGATGGTTACCTCAGCTCTATTATGACCAAAAGCTTATAGATTTTTAGAATCTGAGACATGGAGATTCATCTATGAATGAGTACTAGGAAAAGTTTACTTGCATACTCAAGTATGTTCTGCAATATCAATAGGATGAAAGGTTTCACATCCAAAATTTTATTATGGGATTGAACACCTAGATTGGGGGTGAAGTTGATGTGCATGGTCCCACTTCAATGGACTAGGTTTATGAAAAAGGTATTAAATAGGAACAAAAATTGAAATCTATGTCTGCTTATATGGAAAGGAACCACAAAAGGTATAATTGGTCCCAATCTTCCCAATCTTTTAAGAAAAAGGGCAGAAAGTGGGACTTTTCTAAGAAAAGTGATAAAGGGTCCAAGAACAAGAAAAATGAATACAAGGGGAAAAGGAAAGGCAATAATAACCCAAGTTTCTCCAATAAAGTGAACCTTTACGTAGCCCCATTAGGCTCATATGATGTTATCCTTGGGATAAACTAGTTATGGAGACACCGAGCTAAGGTGGATTGTTATACCAAAACAATAGAATGTCTAGATGATCTAGGGAACAAAGTTTTTCCATAAGAAAACCCTAGAGAGGTCAAACTAAGACAAATTTCTTCCCTACAAATGAAAAGAGCTCAAAGAAAGGGGTGCCAACTTTTTGGTGTTAAAATAGAGAAACTAAATAGTTTTGAGGAAACCAATTTCCAAGATGATTTAATGTTTTATGAATCTCAAAAACTTAAAGAAGATGAGAAGAGGGAGCTTATAGATCAGGAAAGATCATAAATGGATAGGTAGCCTTTTCTTAGAGATTTTGAGGATGTGTTTCTAGATGAGCTACTAGGATTGCCTCCTAAAAGAGCTTTTGATTTCTCCATAGATATAATTTTAGAATTGGAACCTATATCTAAATCTCCATATAGAATGGCCACCACTGAGTTAATGGAGCTAAAAGCTCAATTGTAGGAATTGATTGATAAATGACTGATAAGGCCCAATGTGTGACCATGGGGAGCCCTAGTAATTTTTGTGAAAAAGAAAGATGGTACATTGTGGTTATGTATAGATTAACGTATGATAAATAAAGCAACAATAAAGAACAAGTACCCATTTCCCAACATTGATGATCTTTTTGATCAAATGAGAGGAGCAACTTTGTTTTCTAAGATCGATCTTCGATCTGGGTACCATCAATTGTGGTTAAAAGATGACGACATTCACAAAAAAGCCTTCAAAACAAGGTATGGGCATTATGAGTTCATTGTCTTTCCCTACAGATTAACAAATGCACTTGTAACATTTATGAATTTAATGAATAGTGTGTTTAGAGACTGTTTGGAGAAGTTTGTCCTAGTTTTTCTTGATGATATCCTAATCTACTCTAAAACTGAGGAAGAACACCTTCAACATTTAAGGATTGTTCTTCAGAGGTTAAGAGAGAATAAATTGTATGAAAATCTCTCTAAGTGTACTTTCTTTCAAAAGGAAGTAAAATATTTGCATCATATAATTTTAGCTAAAGGAATAGTTGTGGACTCGGCCAAGATTAAAACCATATTGGAATGGCCAACACCAAGAAATGTACAGAAGGTCCAAAGTTTAATGGGCCTAGCAGGTTACTACAAAAAATTTGTGAAAAACTTTTCTAAAATTGCTTATACTATTACTTCTTTGTAGAGAAAAGGCAAGATGTTTGATTGGTCAAGCAAGTGCTAGGAGGCAATTCACTAACTAAAGGAAAGGTTGACTATGGCACCTATCTTGAAAGTACCTTACCCGGAGGGTCATTTTGTAGTCATTATCGATGCCTTAGGGGAAGGCTTAGGTGCTATACTAGTCCAGGATGGACAAGTAATTGCATATGAATCTAGAAGAGTAAAAACTTATGAATAAAATTATGCCTTAAGTAGGATAAGACATATCTCCTCAATGATCTCCATAGTTTCTGATTTTAAGAACTAGGTATTACAAAAGTCTAAGGGAGATGAGTTTTATGAGCAGGTAAAACAGGACCTTTTGGAGAATCCCTAGAATCTAAAATATGATGGATTTTACCTTGAACCAGATGGGTTATTGAGGTATAAAGGAAGGATGTATGTTTCAAACTCTGAGGAGTTAAGGAATATTATGTGGAAAGAGGTTCATTTTGCACCTTATTTTGGACATCCTAGAGTAACAAAGTTACTAGCTAATGTGAAACCATTATACTTCTGGAAGGGAATGAAGAGGGATGTTGCAAGGTTTGTAGCTACATGTCTTGAATGTCAGAGGGTGAAGGTAGAACACCATCACCTGGTAGGACTTTTATACCCTTATGAAATTTTGGAATGGCAATGGTAAATCATTAGCATGGATTTTGTGCAAGGACTTCCTATGTCAAGGAACATGCACAATGCTATTCTAGATGTGGTGGATAGACTCACCAAAGAGGCACATTTTATTATTCGAAATTTGATAGATGGGGCACCAATCATAGCCTGCAAATTTGTATAGGAAATTTTTAGATTGCACAGTATTCCTGAGAAGATTATCTCAGGTAGGGATGATCGTATGACATCAAGGTATTGGAAAACCTTGTTCTCCTCACTTGGAACCCTGTTGAATATAAGATCTTCTTATCATCCCAAGATGGATGGCCAAACTGAAAGGGTAAACCAAGTGCTATTGTATGGATCAGAAATACAAATAGGAGGATTACCTTCCTCTTGTGGAATATGCCTATAATAATTCCTATCATTCTGTGATTAAGATGCCTCCATTTGAAGCATTATATGGAAGAAAGTGACAAACCCCTATAATCTGGGATAAGATAAAATATAGGGTTAGCCTTGGTCTAGAAATGCTTTCAAAAATGGAAGAACAAGTCCATATAATTAAGAAAAGGCTAGAGGAAGCCAATGATAGGCAGAAGAGTTATGCAAATGCTAACTAATTGCAAGGTATTTCTCAGTGGGAGAAAAAGTCCTAAGCATAAAATCCCAAAAGAGTGAGCTATTAAGTTTGGAAAGACTTCAAAATTAGATCTGAGATATGTGGGCCCTTTTGAAGTTCTTAAAGAGGTCTACCCATATGCATACAAGATTGCTTTGCCACTAGCTCTTTCCATGATATATAATGTTTTCCATGTTTCCTATTTGAAAAAGTTTATTTCAGGAGATAATCATATTCCTATTCTTGATTACAATGTTATACAGGTGAAGGACCCAAGGGTGGTAATGATCAATCCCATCAAGGTGCTTGAAACATGTAAGCTATGCTTACGTAATAAAGAGATAACTTAATTCAAGGTCTAGTGGGAACAATATGCAGGAAAGAATGCCACCTGGGAGAACTATGAGGATATTTATGCAAGATTTCCCCATCTCTTTTAAATTTTTTTTACTATGATGAGTAAACACTTTTTCATTATGTTGGCTTGATTTTAGAGACATCAAATCATCAGGGATGATGAGTCATATGGGGGGAGATATGTTGCATCCCCAACTTTTGATTTATCCTAATCTTACTTTTATGAGGTAAACAGGATAATTAATCTTAGATTTATGATTTGATGTTTGTGGAAAATATCAAGTGAAATCATTGATTACATAGATGTTGATTTATGTTTAAATTAAGCATGAGATTTCTTATTGATAAGATTATTCTATCATAATGTTGATACAATAATCATGATTATATGGTTGTGAGTGTAACCAAGAAAAGAATCTTTGCTTGAAGATGGAAGAAGAGTATCACCAGGGGAGAAGGAAATAGATGTTTGGAAAAGATCAGAATGCCATCTGAGTATCGTGGTTAAACTTTCATGAACCCATGCAGGATAGGGTGAGTATAAGTCTTTTCCTTGTTTAGTCGATTCAAATTCGGCCAACGTCGACAAGATGATTTATAGTCTCTCGGTATCGTCAATGTTGGTTCGATTAGTTATTGTTTTGAGAACATCTAAATAGTCAAAAGTAAACCTAGTTGGACATCGAAGTTTCCCTTTATTCACGTATCTTTTTCTTTATTTAACTTAGTGAATATAGTTTAAATGATTAATTATAGTTTAATATGGTGAAGAGGGGGAGAGGACTTGACCCCATATTTGCATATTAATGATACCACCTTAATGATGGTAGAATAATTTAAGTGATAACCTAAGTTATTATGATAATACTATTACATCATTTAGATGTAATTGTTATGTTAAGCACAATCATTTATCGACCCCAATATAGTGGTTGAGTATTATATATATATATATATCCAGTTCAAGAGTGATATAGTTGTCCACCACCTCACTACCCATGAAAGGTGGAGGGAGTCAGATCTTTGTGAAATTGGTTGAAACTTATCCCTGCCAACACTACCGAATGGGGAATAAGGCTCTTGAGGAACTAAGATGCCTGCAGGGATGGCACAATAGGTTCCAACTATTTTTCCACTTTCTTTGGATGGGTAACAGACTATAGCATGCAAAGAGAGAGTTTTTAGTTATTCTATGTCATGGAGAGAAGAAAGGTGTTAATATTGTATTTCTCTGTAGAAGTTTCAAACAAGAAACAAAAGTTGGGAGCTCATAGGAAGGAGCGAGCTCATCTCCACTATCCTATTTTCTTAGCAAGCTATATTTAGCTATAAACATACTATTGCAGATAAAATTGTGTGTGCAGTCATGTAATATAATGTATGCTTGACCAATAAGACTTTGGTTACTTGATGGTTATCAATGGTAGTGTCAATATCAAAGATAGTATTTATATGTTTCATGTCTTGATAAGGCCCTGAGGCCGAGCACACGTACTGTGCAATTGCTATCATTAACAATAACATTTTTGTGTTTAGGGCCTTAAAGGCTGACTACATATATAACACTATGATTATCATATTCAATAACTATGTTGATAACTAGTTTCAGCCTATATGGGCGAAGCAATAACAACACTATTTTAATATATTTTATCATTTACATGTTTTATAATGACAAAGATTGTCAAGATGGTTGTGATGCCAAGCTATATTATGATAAATACTATGAATAATGATAACTATATTAGCTAGGTACGAACCATGTTCATGGTAATGTGGAACCATGTGAACAGGCCATGAGCCACTACTTTCTTAAAAAGCTAAGATTGTATTTTGGCTGAAGGCCACACTTAATATTAAGAAGATACATTCTTGAAGGTCTATATCATAGACAATGCCAAGCCAAGGTGGTTGTTAAGGCACATGGAATTAGTAGTTAAACACTTGTTTTCTTCTATAATAAAACATTCTTATACCTTCAGGTGTAATCATGAATCAAGATAAGGGTAATAAACCTTTTTTATATCCATGAAGGGATAACCAATGGTTATTGTAAACGATGTAGTGACTACATTAAGTGCATGTCAACTTTTGTGTGTTAAGTGAGTAAACTCTCTTAATTGAAAACATATTATGTTTGTATTTCTTTATTAATGGCAATGCCTCATGAAGGAAGTGCAGGGTAATGAGAGATGGCTTGTTACAATTGCCCTAGACATCTCTTGCACAACTATATTCTTCCTTTCTACTACCCCATTTTGCTGAGGGGTCCTAGGAGCTGACAGATGTCTCCTAATACCATGATCTTTACAAAACTATAGGTAAGATGATTAATTATAGGTAATGAGAGATGGCTTGTTACAATTTCCCTAGACATCTCTTGCACAGTTATATTCTTCCTTTCTACTACCCCATTTTGTTGAGGGGTTCTAGGAGCTAACAGATGTCTCCTAATACAATCATATTTACAAAACTTTTCAAATTCATTTGAAGTGAACTCACCTCCTCTATCATACCTTAAGCACTTGATCATACTATCCACTTCATTTTCAATCATAGATTTGAACACCTTAAATTTATCAAGGGCATCTAATTTTTCTCTTGAGAAAGTAACACAAGTCATTCTAGAATAATCATCAATAAGCAATATAAAATACCTCTCACCTTGTTGACTCTTTACTCTTGTAGGGCCACATAGATCAGTGTGAATCAATTCCAATGGCTTTAAAGAAGAATACTCCTTGCTTTTGAAACTTGTCTTTGTCTACTTTCCCATTTAACATTCCTTGTATATTGTGTTTGTAGGTTTGATTATCTTGGGCATGTCTCTCACTGCATGAGTAGAAATGATCTTTACCCTATTATCAAAATTGTTGTGTCCCATTCTTTTGTGCCACATCCAACACTCACTAGATTGAGCCAACAAACATGTTCTTTCATTTACCTCCTTCAGATGATAGATATCACCATATGTCTTGATACCTTCTACAACTAATTTTCTAGACCATGTCTTCCTGATTTCACAACTCTTGGCATGAAATGTGAGATTATACCCTTTGTTGCACATCTAACTGACACTAAGAAGATTGTGTTTCAACCCTTTGACATAGAGGACATCCTTAGTCTTATTCTTCCCATCAATAGTTATAGCACCATAGCACCACCATCCCACTTCTCAAGAATGATAAACTTTTCCTTGTCACTAGTCATATGATTTGAGCAACCACTGTCAATTACCCAAGCCTTAGATTCTTCTCTTGCATGAAAACTAGTCCATACAACCATTGATTTGTCATTGCTTTGATTTATTTGCAAGACATCAGTCTTCTCACATTTTCCAACATCATTCTTTTTGTCACCAACACTCAAGGACATGAAAAGTATTTCATCATTTGAACCATTTGAATCATCATGATCGTCATCTTCTAAAGAGTAACTGCTCTCTATGGAATACAAACTTCTTTTGAACTTTCCTCTCTTGTTACTGCTCCTTGATTCCTTAAAAGGACATTTAGAAGAAAAGTGGCCAACCTTTCCACAATTGAAGTATTTAAAGGGTAACTTACCTTTGTATTTCCTAATGCCTTTCTTTAGCCTTCTCACAAAATTTGATTCAACTTCATCACAGCTTTCATATTCATTAGCAACTTCTTCCTTTACCTTCATACTAAATTTGAAAGAAGCTTCTTTCTTTGGAGCATCACTGCCAAACTCTCTCATTTCAAAGGCAGTAAGGGAATGAAATAGTTTATCTACAGTGTATGTATCCAAGTCTACATTCTCCTCAATAGAAGATACCTTATGACTATAAGATTTGGGAAGAGATCTCAGAACCTTCTTCACAATCTCATCTTCTTCCACTTTTCCACCAAGACCTATGATGCCATTGACCACTTCATTCACTCGGAGCATATATTCAACAATTTCTTCATCCTATGTCATTTTTAGGGTCTCAAATTTACTTTTGAAGATTTGCATCTTCTCTTGCTTTACTTTCTTATCTCCTTCATAAATAGTTTCAAGTTTAACCCAAACATCTTTAGTTGAATTGTAACTCATTACCTTTGAAAGTTTTGAATCAGTTAGCCCACTCATGATAGAAAAATTTGTGTTGGCATTGTTATAATATTCCTTAACTTCATCTAGATCTGTAGGAATAGTAGCATGAACTTTGTAACCAGTCTTGACAAATTGCCATACACCACAACTTAGAGAATTGATATATCCTTCCATCCTTAGCTTCCAAAAAGTATAATTTGTTCCATTAAACCTAGGTATCTTTCTAGATCCATTATGTTCCATCCCAAACCTTCCTCAAGAAGTTAAGCTTCCTTCAGAGGAACTTGGCTTTGATACCAATTTTTAGACACACCTAGATACTGAGAGGGGGGGTGAATCAGTATCTAAACAAACTTCAACTTCTCTGGAGCAGATTAAAACTTAAGCATTAAAAAATTAACATAAACATGAAAGATTAACACAATGTACATCAATACATAACACCAGATATACATGGAAAACCCTAGAAGGGAAAAACCATGGTGAGGATTAACTCACAATATATGAAGCTCAAAATAATAACTTTGTTTTAGGGCTACAACCCAAGGAAGCTACTACTCCCTGAAAACTTTGATTTAGGGTCACTCCCAAGGAAGATACTAGTCCTTGAAGACTATGTTTTAGGGTCACTCCTAAGGAAGCTACTACTCCCTGAATTGAGAACACACTTACCAAATATTACAATATGACAGTCCTTCTACTGTCTGAAAACTGACATTGAAACTCACACCTTTGATGATTGCAATACTACCTCTTTACACTTCCTTCTAATGATCATATCAATTAGGAACACTCTGAACTTGATCACTGTCACATATAAGTCTTTAAGATGAATCAAGATAGCATCAACAACTTTTTCTCTATATCCTTTAGTCATACATCATAATGCAGTCATTCTACTCTTTTTCTTGCTTACAAACCTTATCAATCACTTTGCAATCACACCTCACCCCAATCAATTTGATTTATAATTTATACATGATATTACATTGATTACATTGCTTGTTTGCCAAAGACAACATGAAAAATACATTTACAAGTCATCCACACACACACAACATGAAACGTGTAGAGGACAAGTCCTAAACAAAACTACATGCTACACTAGTAGAAAACCCATGCCTTGCGGACATAAACACTTGCTTAATCAGGTCCAAAACATCCTTCACAACATCAAGAACCAAGGAATTACATTTTTACACTTCGCTTATTTAAAAATAGGACAGCCTTAAGAAAAAACACATGAAACTTGAAGCATAATGGCCATGTCAACTTGAAAACCTTGTGCAGTACTAGAAATAACAAAGATCTTCATGAAACTTTTCTAGATGAGTCTTCAGGACTCATACAACATCTAAAAACACCCATTTACCTCCACACATCAAATATTTTGCACCATGCATCTTCAATCATGAACTCTGAGAATAACCTATCATCCAAAACACACTGCAACATACTATCATTGAGAAACTGAGCTTGCGGACAGTCAAGAACCTTGAAACTGTAAAGAGGCATGTAATGTACATCCGTTAACATGTCCACAAAACCTTAAATCTAAACATTCACTTTTGAAGGAATGCAGAGCATTCCAAAAGCCTTCAACACTAGCTTACTTTGTCATAACACATGTTGGTACTTAATCATGCATAACTTTGTTAGTAGAAGGACAAATGATTTGAAACTTTGGAATTATCACCTTTGTTGCACCCTAAACATATTTATAGAACCACATAGCTATATCTACTAATGTGGAGGAATGCGGAGCATTACATTTCCCTACATAGAAATCCTTTATAGAAATAATATTGTCTTCAGACTGTCAACAACAAAACACTCTTCTGGTAATCTAATCATCATGAAACTTGGAACATACATGTTTCAGGCCATTAGTAACATCTTCTAATATCATCAACACATATAATATTCTTAGTGCTTCTAATTCTCATATTAATATAGCTTCATGCTCAACTCTGCACTAATCAGGGCATGACATGCAACCATGAACTTCAGTAACCTCTTATATTCAACATGGCATCCAACCATGAACTATACTTTCTCTGCACATGACATCCAACCATGAACACCATCATACCTCCATGATAGTGTTGACATCAATGACAACCCTAGGAACTATATGTGTAACATATTTATATCTCTTGTAATTAACCATCTTGGCCATGCCAATGTCTTTATCACTTAATGGAAATTTTGCTAAATTTTCACCTTTTTCACAAAATCCTTTTATGTATTTAATCAAACCATCCATATCATCCTTAGATTTATCACATATAATGGAGGCTAGGTATTTACCTACCCATTTAGGAGGTTGCATTTTCAACACCATCAATTTCTTCTCTAAGATTTTAGAACACCTAGTAATAAACAAATTTCAATATGGTGACAATAAAAAGTTTTGAGGAATTTGTTTAGCTACACATACCAAGGCCTTAGTATCTCAAACATTCATTTCCCAATCTTCATATTATGATTATTAATATAGAGTTTTACACACATCTCATACTGAGTTCTATCTAGCCAATGTTTGCATACTCATTCTTCCCAATCCTATGTTTGACAACATCCCTAACATTTGATGAAGGGAAAGTATGCTCATTCAAATAATCATAAACCAACCTCCTTACACCTTCCTTAATCTTGTTATATTGAGGATCTTTTCCCAATTGCCTACTATAGTAGTTTCATCCAAAATCTTCCTCCTTTTTGCATATCTCATTATGATTTACCTACTCACACAAAATATATTTGAAAGTGAACTAATCTAAAATTTTCTAGATGTTTCTGGACTTACTAGTGAAGACAAAATCACTCTCCTTGAAAGGATTTTATTTATAGAGTGGGATTGTTTACCAACTGAAGACACACCTCTTCTCACATTTCTTATAACATAGTTTCTACATATTTTCTCCTCGTGCCTATGAAATCTACACCCAACAATTCTAGGGTTCCTTCATTTAATCATGAGAAAAAAGTGATGGTAATAATTGGGGTTGACCAATTACATTATAAATACTAAAATTCTCATCAAATATCTTTTTAGATTATATATTGATTAACAAATCTTGGGTATCTATTCTTTTTGTGCATAGACTCTTATTTTTTAATGTCAATATGAGTTAAATGGTCCAATTTGTTCTTTTCCTTTAGTTTTTTTTGCTTTTCAATAAGAGTAGAATCTAAATAAATGGAGGGAATAGATTGATCTCCCTCTTAAACAATATACATATCACATTGGCCCTTCTCTCAAATATCAACTTGAAAAACTTGGGCATCCTCTCTAATATCAACTTGAGGAACATGGATCTCCTCTCTAATATTAAATTGAAGTTGGTCCTCCTCTCTATTATCAATATGAAGAAAATGAGTCTCCTCTTCAATATTAACTTGAGGATAGGTCTCCTCTCTAGTATTCACTTGAACTTGGGTCTCCTCTCCAATTATATCAACTTTAGGTTGATCCTCCTCTTTAATATATATATCCATTCAAAGAATATATTTTAAATGCAAATATATATAGAAAATAATATTGAAAAACAAAGCCCAATAATTAATTTAGTAAAATAAACCTTAAACCCTTAAATCTTGCAACTCCAAACCATAAATCCTAAATCACAACCCTAAACCCAAAACTTATTAGTTACTATAAACCCTCGACCTTAAATTTTAGGAACCATTAACTATGAGCCCAAACCCCATCGAATAGGTCCAATTGTAAACCTTCAGTTGGTACACCTTAAAATATAAATAAGTTAAACTATAAACCCTAAAATATATACTAGGCAAACCATATACCATAGACTGGATAAACTCTAAAATCTAGATTCTAAATCATAAAGTTGGGATTCAATTATAAACCTTAAATCATAAATACTAAATTCTATAAATCCTACAACCTAAACCATAGACCATAGAAGATAAACCCTAAACCCCAAACTATAAACCCTATTTAGTATAAATTAGGTAAGCTCCCTAAACTATAAATCCTATTTACCACAAGTTCACCAAAACATAAATTCTAAAATATATGTTCTAAATCATAGACCATAGACCATAGACCATAGACTAGAAATGTTGGAAATTCCAAACCCTAAACCATAAGTTGTACTCTCAATTCTAAATTTTAAACCATAAATCATAAATTGTAAATCATAAAACTTGAACCCTCAAGACCAAGCTCTATAATACAATAAGCTATAAAACATAAATCATAAAACCTAAACTCCAAACCATAAACCATATACTTTGAACCCTAAAAGTTGTCAATCTTAAACCCCTAGTCCCCAAACCCCAAACCTTTAAAACATAAAACCTATATTGTAAACCTTGAATCATTAACTATGAACCCTAAACCCTAAACCATTATGTTAGGATTTTAATATTGTTAGGCTTAGCCATGTTAATCATTTAATACAATACAATAAATTAAAATGTACATAAATTAAATGGAGATAAACATTGAACAATACACATAATTTATGTGGATAAAACCTTGTGCTAAAAAACCCCACAAAAAATATCATTTAATTATATTGAGAAAACTTACATCCAAAACCAAACATTTCCAACATCTCCTTTCCTTCAAAATACATATCCTCAATACCTCTTGTAGACATTAGTTCTAAATATATATATCCAATGATATTATTCCTCACATGGGAATCCTTAAATATAGGATGAAACCATTTGATACCATTTGGATGGTTATACCATTATATTAATGTATATGATCTTTTATTTAATAAAATAATATTATATTAAAGTATTATTTAATAATCAACCCCAATAGTCATATATGTCATAAATGTAAATGATCTTTTAATTAATAAAATATTATTATATCAAAACTATTAATTAAATAATCAACCCCCAATGATCATATATGCCATAAATATAAATGTAAGGCTAAAACTTATATTAAATAGGGTCTTGTCAATGTTCTTGGGACTACTTATAATAACTATGGCTCCCTAATAAGAATTATTCTTTAACCACCCCCTTAATGTTTGTAGGGGGTACATGCTAACAATTTATCTTAAAAAGAAAATATGAATATCCTCAATTATGCAAGACTTCTTTGACTAGAATGCCACATATTTAAAATATATATGCCAAGACAAAGAACATGCATTCTAGACTACATGACCAACCATGTGTCATAATTTATATAGATCATTTTTGTCATATTAATACAATATATGGGGCTTACAGAGTTTCATTTTAGAGACATCATCAAAACCTAATACCCATACTAGGTTCTCATTTACAAATGTTCTTCTCAATATGGGGAGTCTTTATTTTAAAGATACCTCCATACAATTTCCACAAGACTTGGATCCTTTTTATAATGATTTTTCAATGGAAGAGAAATATAGAGAAGAGATACAACAATACATAGTTTGTAGGTTTTACAAGTTTCGATCCCATTAGTCTAGGTCTTATCCAATGCCTCCCTAGACTTTTATAAATATTTTTCTTGTAGATCTAGGGCTTATCCAATGCCTTTTAGGTCTTACTAGTTCTTTTCCTATAGTTATAGGATTTATATACACAGTTGACCAATAGGAGGTGTTATTTTCATGGAATCTCCTTAAGGCTCAACATTGTTCTAGATTTAAAGAATTTGGCATTACATAGAGGCATTGTAAACATATATTCCACTTGATCATTGATCTAGTAGAATTGGAGTGTAATTTCACTATTGAATTTTTTCTCAAATGAAGTGAAGATGGAATTCAATGGTATTTATTCTTTGATGTAGAACAAGATTCTTGGCAAGAGAAATACAAATTTGGTTTTTACAGAATAAGGTGGTACTATCATTGGTACCCATATGAAGCTTGTACAATAATCTCTTCAACCACATTGATTCTCTTTTTGCTTCTATTATACTTCTATATTAAGCCTCCATGGATGAAAGAGTTATAGTAGGTTGCTTTTTACTACTCCATGTGATAGAACCTACACCATATTTGAATACATAGTGTGAGGTGGATTTCTCATTAATAGAATCATTGACATAATTAGAATCACAATAACCAAATAAATTAGCATTATTAGTGTAGGAATAATAAAGACCATAATTAAGCATACCTTTGATATACCTTAATATTATTTTTTCCATTTTCTAATTAATCACATAGTTGTCTTACATAAGTATAGATGTAATACCTATTGCATAGGTACTATCAAGTCTATATATAGTCAGGTAAATCAAAATTCCTACTAATTGTCTATACAAGGTAGGATTGATCTTTTTCACATAATGGTTTAGGGTCTAGTTTAATCCCCACCTCAATAGATATAGCATTTAGCATACAATCCATCATATTAAATTTCTAAATCAAATCATGTGCATACGTTACTTGAAATAACATAATAGAATAGTGATCTTGGAAAATAGGCATTCCTAAGAAATGATGAAGAAGATCTAGATTAGTCATCTCAAATGATTGATTCAATTTAATTTTATAGCTATGGATTAGAGAGTTAAGATTCCTATAATAGGTGTAAGTCATCCACAAATAACATGTGTTACAGTAATCCAATCATTTTTTAATTTAATAAATAAACTATTTTTAGAATAACACATAGAGAATCCAAGGGATTAAAAAAAGATTATGATCTTTGAATAACGAGGTCTAGGAGCTTGTTTCAAACCATACAAATATTTTCTTAGTTTACATACACATGTCTCCTTGATTGGTTGTCCAAAACATTTGGGTTGAGATATATAGGTTTTTTTCTTGAAGATCACCATTTAGGAATGTATTTTTCACATTCATATAGTGAATCTCCCAATAATTTTTGGTTACTAAGAAAATAAGTAGGCTTACGGAGCTAAATTTTATCCATTGGGGTAAAATTTTCATCATAAACAAAACCATGCCATTGATTAAAGCCTGTAGTGACTAACCTTGTCTTACATTTATCGATTTCACTATTAGAATTATATTTAATTTTATATAGCCAATGGAAAACAAAATTTTTATTTCAAGTTGGAGGTACAAGATACCAATTCAAGTTTTTAATTAGAATGTCATACTCTAATTACATTGCATTCCTCCACTTTTTATCTTTGTTAGTTTATTTAAAAGGATAAGCTTCACTTTCATAGAAAGTCATTAAGGCATGATATGTATTTTGATCTCTAATCATTTTAGATGAGGAATTATTCTCTATTTTAACTTCTTGAGTTAGGGTTTGAATCCACTTGGGTCTTTTGGGGGTATTTTCAATAGTCCCTTCAATTCATCAAATTAAGTTTCATTATTCTCTCCAAAAATAGAAAATTCTTTATAGGTTTAATAGGTTGAATACAAGACAAGGGACTCTCAAGTATATGAGAATTTCTACTCAATAGAGAATCTTGGTTTGAAAGGTTTGTATAGTCTTAATCCTTTTTTTCTTGCTTAATATCCTACAAAGATACACTTGAAAGAGGTTGGATTGAGTTTCTTTCTTTTGCTTTTAGGTATGAATATTGAAGTAGGACTTCCAAATATTTTTAGGTGGGAGACACCAGGTTTATTTTTATTCCACATTTCTAAGGGTGTTAATAATTTTAATGTCTATGAAGGTACCTTATTAAAAATGTGACTATATGTATTCATTACTTTAACCACTTAGAGTTTTGGTACATTGGTAGAATGCATCACGGTTCTAACCATTTACATGATGGTTTTATTTTTACTTTTTGCTACACCATTTTCCTATGGAGAATAGGGAGTGGTAATTTCCCTTTGAATCCCACAAGAGGTATGAAATTCCTCAAACTCACTACTTTTGTATGTCCATTCTTATATCTTTTAGTTTAAGGTTAGATTGATTTTTAACCAAGGCTTTAAATTCTCCAAATTTAGAGAGAACTTATTTTTGTTCTTAATATAGTATGTTCATATAATTTTGGTGTCATCATCAATAAAGGTTGGGGCATACAAATATCCACTAAGAGATGGGACTTTTAAAGGTCCCACTGGGTCACTATGGACTAGTTCTAGTGGATTAGAAGAATTATCAATATGGCTCTTTTTGAAAGGAAAAGTGTGATTTTACCTATAGACAACCTTCACAAGCATCTAGATTATTTTAATTTTGGGTAAGCTAATCACAAGATTGTGATGGACCATATAATTTATACTTTGATATTTAGATGCCCCAATCTTTCATGTCAAAGTTGAGTATCATCTTTGGTTTGAGTGGAAAGACAAGTTTCTCTTGATAAAACACTAAAAATATAAAGGCCATTCTTTTAAATGCCTTAGGAAATTATGAAATCATTATATTTTTGATAAACCAAATCTCTTTAAGAATAATCATTTTAAAATTTTTTACATGTTAATTGAGAATAGGAAAGATTAGTTTTTCTTAATTTTAGAACAAATAACACATCTCTTATAAAATTATTAGATATTTTAGCTTTATCTTGTCCTAGTTCTTCTATGACCAAGTTATCTCCAAAATATACTTTTTCATTACAATACTTAAAATATGATAGAATATTATGTATATGTCATATGCCTTGATGCACCACTATCTAGGATCCATTTGTTATCAATATAGGCAAAAGGGTAGTATAAAGAGAAATTATTTGACTTTAATCTTGGTTAGTCATGTTATTATTTAGTGAAGAGATTTAAAATAATAAAATTTGTGTCTCGATTTTTCTAGTAGAAAATACTTAACTATTTTGCATTAGCACTTCTAGTAGGCAAACTTTCTATTCCATTCAAAATAGACCATAGGTTTCTGACCATGAATTTGGCCTTTAACTTGATTATCCAAATGTTATGATTGGTCTCATTTAACATATGTAATTTATTAGTAATTATGAAGCTATTGTGGAAACCCATTACAAATTTGATCAAAATTTTGTTTAGAATACACTAAATTGAAATAACTTTAAAACCAAGAAAAAATGCAACACAAGTTAGATTTTGTAGATATAAGAAAAAACATTTAAAATAAAATATAATTCTTCATTTTTCATTGTGTATCTATATATAATTATTATTTTTGTATGTATATAAAAAATAATTCTCCATTTTAAAAAAATGCATGTCAAAATTCTCTTTTATATACATGAAAAATAGTCCCTTTTAATTAATTAAATATATAATGTAACTGGATGCTTCTAGATTAAACTGTGTGATTGTATTTTCTCTCAATGTTTTGGATCACACTACATGATCCATCATCAGGAGAAAAGAAAGAAAGAGAGGAGAAATAGAATAGATAATTTGTAGACTAAGAAGGTTAAATAGAAAGGGGGGAAGAGAAGTGGTGCAGGGACCAATAGAATTCTTGTTTGTTTCTATGTGGTTTCTTGGTCCCCACGCTACTTCTCTTCCCCCTTTTCTATTTAACCTACTTGGTCTGCAAATTATTTATTCTATTTCTCCTCTCTTGCTTTCTTTTCTCCTAATGATGGATCATGTAGTGTGATCCAAAACGTTGAGAGAAAATACTATCACACAGTTTAATCCAGAAGCATCCAATTACATTATTATGGATTGTGGAAATCTGATGTCTATTAATTAAATATATGTTATGGTGGAGTGTAATGGTATGAATGTGTTAACAAAAACTATTAATGAGCTGACATGTAAAAACAATAAAAACTAAAACATAGCTCACATATATTTGAAGAAAAAGTAAAACTATTAAATAAATGTTAAGTAAATAAAAAAAAATAACTCTTAAGTAAATAAAATAATTCTCTTGGAATAAAATAAACATTGTTCTTCTATTGTAATATAATATTTTGTAAGTTATATATAAAAAAAGATTGGGTGAGATAAAGGGATGCTTCTATATCTCAAAAGTTTACTTGTAACTAAAATAAACTCATATTTACTTATGCATCCATGTGATGCAATATTTTTTGCCCATTGACCAATCAACATTGAGTATTAAATTCATTTTACAAACATGCTATAGTTCATAATTAAATTTCTTATTTAAAATTTTGATAAATGCTATTTATCTATTTTCCTATTGGTTAATCTTGTGAACATAGTGTGAAAAATAGAATTATTATTTAAATTTTATTATATTTAAAGCATTCAATGCCAAGTATCAACTTGTTATCTATTGTACCTGTCAATAAATTAAAGGTTAGAATTTTTTTTCCAAAATAAATCTTATATTTTGCAAAGCTAAAGATGCAAATTCAGATGTAAATTAAATCCTATGAACAATAATACATGAGGGCCCTTAGAAGAGAGGAAATTAATTTGCATTAGGGCTCTTATTCCAGTGATCCGCTAATACAATCCTATTAAAGAGAATTAGTATTAATCTTGGGAATAGACTAACTTAAAACTAAAGTAATTTAAGGGTTGATATTTATGTTTATATTAGTAATTAGTTTTTTTATTTTTTATTTTTTAATGCAGAGTGGATTTAGTTGATTATAAGTTTTTTTATGGAGATCATCTACAACATCGTTTTTGTTATTAGTGTATCCATGTGATGCAATTTGTTTTTCCTATTTGACCAATCAACATTGAGTATTAAATTCATTTTACAAATATACTGTAGTTTATCATTAATTTTCTTATATTATAATTTGATAAATGTATTCATTTGTTTCCTTATTGGACAATCCTATGAACATTAAGGGTGAAAAATATAATTATTATTTGAATTCTATTACAATTTAAATATTCAATGCATATATAATAGATAAGTACCATGTTGGCACTATCTTGTATTCACCATATAATGCCTCCCATGTGAATATATAGTAGTTCGTAAATTATTAATTACCTTTAATTTAACTATCTATAAAGTGAATATAGCAATTTGTGAGCATTTTGGTTTATACTGTATGTTATATTATATTCTTGTTTCTGATTCTCAATTGTTAACCATACCATGAGTCACAGATCAAATTAAAGGCTTTTTAATTATTTCATAATGTAATTATTTTTCTAGAACATTTTAATTACTCATATGCATTGATTTAATAAAATAAACTTATTTTTTAAATGACAACTTTAGTTTTTTTAAATAACCAATATTCTATATTCTTAAAAATCTAAACAATTAAATGTGCTTTTATATTTAAATTATATGAAATAATTATTAAAAATATATTATATATATTAAATATAGTATGAAAAGTATTAATTATTAATTAATATTCTTTAATAATTATTAGAAAGTAGTTTAAATATAATAAATATTGTTTAAATAAAATATTATATATTAATGATAACTATTCAATGTATTATATATTTAATAATATAATATATTTAGTATTGATATTAAATATATTATATAACAAGGATGCATTGCGTCACGTTCCTACCAATGGTGTAGTGATTTGTATTAGTTTAAAGATTTAGTAGCAAAAGCATTTAGATTAACGAATTTCAAATTTTCACAATCAATTTTGTTAAAATAGATTACATGTTTGTTTACATATTTAGTTTATACAACTATGTTAATAAAGTTAAATGGTTTAAGAATTAATGTTGACTAAAACCTTAAAAATTAAATTTAATCCCTAAATGCTCAACGTTGAACCCTCCATCATAAACCTAAACACTATCCACTAAACTCTAATCTCTATACACTAAACACTAATCGTTAATCTAAATACTTTTGCTACTAAATCTTTAAACTTATTAAGTTGAGAGACTTCTACAGTAAGTAATTCGTTAATCTAAATACTTTTGCTACTAAATCTTTAAACTTATTATCAATTACAATGTCATTCATTTTATTCAACATTACAATGGTAGGAACCTGATGCAATGCGTCTCTTGTTATAATAATGCCCCTCTCTCTATATAACCCCTCTCTATCTAAATATAGCACACACAACCTCTATATGTACGTATATAAAACCCCTCTCTATGTAATTCGGGCTATATATATATATATATATATATATATATATATATATATATATATATATATATATATATATATATATATATGAAAAAAGGGTGGATGAGATTAAGGAATGCTTCTATTTTTTTATAAGGTAACTATGTATTTAAAGTAAAATAAAATAACTCTTAATTACATAAAACAAATTAATATTATAATATATAAAAGTACATTAATAATATGTATTTATTTTAGCCTCTCTATATATTGTATTATTAGCTACACATATTTATACTTAAATATATACATTTATACTTTATGTAAGTATATATATAATGGGTTATTTCTTACACACACTCTCTCTCACACACACATACACATACATACATAAATATATTTATATGTCAAAATATAATTCTTCTATTAAACTCTTGTCACTCCTTAAATATCATTGACATTATATTTCTTGATAAATATGAAATGTCTCATTAATTATCTTTTAATATGATCATTGCACATTTGAAAAATATGAAATTTTTCAATAATGCTCAATTTATGCTTTTATGTAAGTATATATATAATGGGTTATTGCTTACACACACACTCTCTCTCTTACACACACATACATACATAAATGTTTTTATATGTAAAAATATAATTATTCTATTAAACTCTTATCACTCCTTAAATAGAATTGACAATATATTTCTTGATAAATAAGAAATGTCTCATTTGTTTACAAAATGCTTCAATAATGTTCAATAAATGGAATTTATATTATACATTTCAATGAATATGGTAGGCTTCCATATTTATAAAGGATAATAATACTTTATACAAGCACAAGAAAAGAATGCTAAATTAACGTTTTACATATGACACTGTGGATGCTACTAGCATAGATATCTTAAATACATGTATCTAAAAGACGTCGAGAGATTAATTTCAATATAGGTGATGTAGTCAAGATTGAAGAACCTTATCAAGATGTCAATCAAGCGGTAATTGGATCCTACAATGCAACAATTTCCAACAAAAAACCACCCTCCTTTTATTATTATCAACCAATTACATATTACATTCAAAAGCTTTGTCATAGATATTTTACAATTGAGGCCAAATTGAAAATTTTTTAAGCCTACTTAGTCCACATACATTTCAACCAACCACACTAGATGAACGGTTTAGTTTAACTTGCACAGGCAATGGTCACAATATAGTTTAACTATCAAATACTTTCGAACCATCGAAGATATCAAAGTCCCTTCGACAACTACATTACTTGTCACATCATCCAATCATCCACCATCGATCAACATTCATCCAATCCTTGCTCTCCATTGGAGTCTACCTAGGACCCACCACAAAAGATATGGGCCAACAGACACAAACATTTTTGCCATATCGGGAGGACATCAAATCACCTCCCACCGTAATGACTAGATCCCACTGAAGTCACCACGGCTGCATTGACCAATGCCATCAGCTTATTGAGGAGACTTCATTTCAAGTCCTGCCAAAGTCGACAGTTTCCACCGATATCGGAGAGACATGGGATTTTGTCCTAGCGATATTACCACTTCTCTCCAAAAATCTCTCTAACCATTGAAGGGACTGAGTACTGCGTCCCACCAAAATGGACCTACCAGGCTGATAAAGGAGTTAACACCAACCAATGGGGCAAGGGTTTTACAATGAGTTTGAGACACAAAAAGAACTTCAATGCATCCTACAAACAACAAAAATTAGAAAACAAAATTGTTTATGTACATTCTTTGATGTGGATAACTTTGGGAGCCCAAGATGCTCCTGCATCAAACACCCCAGGAAAGAGAAATGTTCCATGAGTGGAGACTCAGGAACATTTAGGCTGATCTGGAATCAAAATTTCAAACTAAGCCAACTCATGTGCCTTCAACCAAGATGGTTCATCCATTGATTTTCCTTTCCATCAAACCAGGTACTCCATGTAGTCTTTACCACGTGTTTTCTTTGCAATTCTAGAATTAATGACCTCATCTACTTCTTCAGTCTACTTCTCAGGTAGTTGATCCACCCAATTTGTATTATCCATTATATTTGTAGGCAGATGTAGTTAAGTACTTGTCTTCCCTTCAAAATATTTGTACAAATCACTGACATTGAAGATAGGAGATATATCCACATGCTTTGGAAGTTCAACTTTATAAGCATTGGCTGAAAATTTTTGTAGGATCTAGCAAGGACCTATTTTATTCCATTTCAACTTATTATAGGTTCCCTATGGAAACCTCTCCTTTCTCAAATGAACCCATACCAATTCTCCAATCTGGAATTCCTACTCTTGCCTATGTCGGTCAGCAGATTCTTTATACTTTGTCGTACTCTTCTCCAACTTTTCTTTCACTTCCTTGTGTAAATCCCTTATATACTCTACAAAATCTTCTGCCACTACACTTGTTCGCACTAGATCTGCACTATCTCTGAGTTCATCCATACCTCTAGGGTTGTAACCATACACCACATTCAATGGACTTTTTCCAACACTCCTGTTAACCAAATTTTTATAGGCAAACTCTGCTTGTGGCAACATTAAGTCCCACTGTTTTGGTTTTTCTCCAATCAAACACTGAAGGAGATTACCCAAACTCATGTTCACAACTTCAGTCTGACCATCTGTTTGTGGATGGTAGGTTGAATTGAAACACAAATGTGTGCCTAGTTTCTTCCACAATGTATGCTAGAAATGGGCAACAAACTTCATATCCTGATCAGATATAATACTCTTAGGCAAGCCATGCAACCAAACTATTTCTTTGAAAAAAAATTGCTATATGGGAAGGATCACTAGTTTTCTGACATGGAATAAAATGAGTCATTTTTTAAAATCTATCAACAACCACAAAAATAGAATCATTACCTCTTTGAGTTCAAGGCAATCCCAGAACAAAATCCATGCTAATGTGTTCCCACGGTATCTCTGGAATCGGTAATGGTTGATCTACAGTCTAGTATTTTGCTTTATACCCTTCGCATGCTAACAAATTATGCATCTTTGTACCATATTCTTGACATCAACACTCATTCCTGGCCAATAATAACTCTCATTCAACAGAGCTATTGTTTTATCTACTCAAAAATGTCCACCCAATCCACCACTATGCTTTTCTCTGATTAGATTTTCCCTCATGGAGCCTCTAGATATACATAACCTCTTTTGTTTGAATAGTAGATTCTCTTGAATGAAATACTCCATCCATGGAGTTCGATCCAATTCCACTGGATTCTTGCATGCTAACCATACCTCTCTAAAATCTGAGTCTTGTGTATACAACTCATCTAAAGCATAAAAAACCAACAACATTCACTTTCATCTCATTTAACTACAAAGTTCTCCTACTCTGTGCATCAGGAACTCAATTAGATTTACCACTCCTATGTTTTAACACAAAAGAATAAATTTGTAAAAACTCAATCCATTTCATATGCCTCTAGTTCAACTTACCTTGGCTATTTATGAACTGCAGGGCATGATTATCTGTATACAACACAAATTCTTTTGGCAGCAAATAATGCCTCCACTTCTTGAGTGCTTGCACAATTGCATAGAACTCCTAGACATACATGGAATATTTCCTCTTGGCTTCATTCAACTTCTCACTGAAGTATGCTATTGGTCTTCCCTCTTGGCTGAGAACTCCTATTGTTGTTCCACTTGCACAATCCACCTGGAAAACTTTTCCAAAGTCTAGCAACACCAACATTGGTTGTTCTGTTACCTTATTCTTCAACAACTGAAAACTTTTCTCTGCTACAGTTGTCCACTTGAATTCTTTCCTCACTCCCTTCATTGTTTCAGTTATGGGAGCACAAATTTTGCTGAAATTTCTTATAAACTTCTGATAAATCTTTCTAACTCATGAAAACTATGGGCTTCAAACATACTCCTTGGTGATGGCCATTCAATAATAGCCTTTACTTTTTTAGGTTCTATTTTCAACCCTTCTTCTGAAACTACAAATTCCAAGTACACTAACTCCTTCTTCATGAAAGTACACTTTTTTAGATTCACCATTAGTTTTTCTTCTTTCAATCTTTGCAAGACAGCCCTAATATGTTCTAAATGTTCTTCTTTTATCTTACTGAAAATTAAAATATCATCAAGATAAACTATGACAAACTTACCAAGATAGGGCTTCAGCACTTGATTCATCAATCTCCTGAATGTTTTGGGTGCATTTGTCAATCCAAACAGCATGACCAGCCACTCATACAATCCATCCTTCATCATGAATGTTGTCTTCCACTCATCTCCTTCACGGATTCTAATTTGATGGTACCCACTCTTCAAGTCAATCTTCATGAAGTACCTTCCTCCAATCAAACAATCCATTAAATCATCCATTCTGGGTAATGGGAATCTATATTTGATGGTGATCTTATTGATTGCATGAGAGTCTATACACATCCTCCATTCACCTCCCTTCTTAGGTGCTAATACTGCAAGTATAGCACATGGACTGAGACTTTCCCTAATCAGCTCCTTGTCCAACAACTCATGGACTAGTCTAATTTATTTCCTTATTTTCTTGACGTGGCATCCTATATGGTGCCTTGTTTGGTAAACTTGTACCTGGGATCAAATCCATACATTGACTAATTTCTCTCACTAGTGGCAGTCCATCTAGCAACTCTATCATTATGTTAGCATACTCATCAACCAATTGTTAAATTTCTATTGGCAGCTTTTCTTCTTTTTCTGCTGTTAGGTTTTGAGATGGTTAGGCAACAAATGCATAACAAACACCATCCTTCTTTAGATCCTTCAGGAACTTCTTTCTTAAGACAAGACACACCCTAGAAGTACCTTCAGTATCTTCCTCTTTATCCTTCATATGATTCAAAATAAATTCCTAACCATCCTTCTTAATGGTATATTTATTACTCTTACCATCATGAATAGCTTGTCTATCAAATTGCCACAATCTTCCCAACAAGATATGATAGGCATCCATTGGCATTACATCAAAGAGTATTCCATCCTTGTAATTACCAATTCTAGAAATTAACCAAATATTGTTCTCTTACCACCAATTGGTGCTCCTTCTGCAACCACAAAACCTTGTATAGGTTGGGATGCTTCATTCTTTTTAGCTTCAACTTCTTCACCATTTCTTTAGACACAATATTGTCTATGCTGCCACTACCTACAATCACTTTACAACACTTGCCACCTGACTTGTATTTGGTTCTGAACAAATCTCTTCTCTGTATTGGTTATGTTTCTACCTTCTCAAGACTAACAAAAAATTTCTTATCATCAAGGACTTTCCATCCTCTAGGTGTTCTCCATGCTTTGAAGATTCTACCACTTCATCTTCTTCTTGGGCCACATGAACCTTGGCCTCTTTTCCCTTACCTCCACCTTGAACTTGTGGACATTTAAAAGACCTATGCCTGATCTCTCTACATTGGTAGCATGTACTGGTGAAGCCTCTATCTCTCCCTCTTCCAAAGTTACCTTTTCCTTGAAAAGATTCTCCTCTTCCTCGAAAGTTTCCTCTATCTCCCATTTCCTGAGTCTGAGAGGTACCATCTTCATCTTGTTGGGCAAGATATCCTCTTCCACCACTACTCTACCCTCTACCATGAGCATTTCTACCTCTACCCCTGTTATTGTTTTGTTGTTTCCCATTCATCTTCTCTTCAGCCATCAATGCACATTGATAGGCCTCTTCCACACTCTGCAATCTGAGCAACCTAATCTTGTCTTGTATGGACACCTGCAAGCCATTTAGATACCTTGCAACTTGCTCAACCTCATCCTCTGTGTGGTCTACTTGAATGCTTAATCGGTAAAACTCTTCTGTGTATTCCTTGACACTGGATTCTCTTTTCTTCAAGTTCTGTAATTTTCTAAATAGATTTATCTGATAGTCTATAGGCATGAATTTCATCTTCAATTTGTTTACCATTCGGTCCCATGAATTTATCTTCTCCTTGCCTCTTCTTTATCTATCAGTCTAGAAATGATCTTACCACAGGGATGCATGCCCTTTCAACTTTGTACAGGCATATTTCACCTTCTTGTCTTCTTCTGTACCTTCAAAGTCAAAGTACTTCTCCATCTCAGTGATCCAATCCAACAATTCATCTAAATTTAGGTTACCACAATAGTCTGGAGGGTTAAAATAGGGTCTAGTATTTATTTTGGTTAGGGCTCAAATGAACCTCTCTTCTCCTTGATCAAGCTTAGGTTGGTTATCTTCTCCTTCACCTTCAACCTGTTCTTCTTTAGCACCACTCACGTCTTTGACATGATGACGTCTTTGTTGTGCAATCTCAATAGCCTCCAGTTTGGTCATAATTCCCCTCAACATCTCCATTAGGATAGGGTCTATATTTCTTCACACCCCTCTTCCTCTGCCATGTCCTCTTTGTGTCATTGTATGCAAGCCCTCTGAAGTTGCAAGTATTTTTCCTTTTCTCACTCACCCACAACAAATTCTCTTCATGACTTTGTAATTTGTTGACACTCTCTAGGAGCAAACCTACTCTAATACCACTTGACATAGTCAAGACTGAAGAGCCTTATCAAGTTGTCAATCAAGAAGCAATTTGATCCTACAATGTAACAATTTCCAACAAAAAACCACCCTCCTTTTATTATTATCAACTAATTACAGATTACATTCAAAAGCTCTATCACAGAGATCTTACAATTGAGGCCAAATTGACATTTTTTTAAGCCTACTCAGTCCACATACATTTCAACCAATGACACCAGATGAATAGTTTGGTTCAAATTCCACAGACAATGGTCACAATACAGATTAACTATCAAAGACTTTTGAACCATTAAAGAGACACCAATTGCACTCTCTTCAAACTCTCAAACTCCCTTCGACAACTATATTACTTGTCACATCATCCAGTCATCCACCATTGATCAACATTCAGCCAATCCTCACTCTCTATCAGAGTCTACCCAGGACCCACCACAAAAGATACAGGCCAGCGGAGTCAAACATTTTGCCATATCAGGAGGACATCAAATCACTTCCCACCAAAATGACCAAGTCCCACCAAAGTCACCACAGTTGCATTGACCAATGCCATCAGCTTATCAAGGAGACTTCATTTTAAGTCCCACCGAAGTCAACAGGTTCCACCGATATCGGAGAGACATGGGATTCTATCCTAGCGATATTACCACTTCCCTCTGAAAAGCTCTTTGACCATCAAAGGGACTGAGTACTGTGTCCCACCTAAATGGATCTATCAGGCTGATGAAGGAATTAACATCAACTAATGGGGCAAGGGTTTTAAAGTGAGTCTAAGACACAAAAAGAACTTCAATGCACCCTGCAAACAACAAAAATTAGAAAACAAAATTGTTTATGTACACTTTGATGTGGATAACTTTGGGACTGTCTGTGAGTCTCTGTCGATTCTATGGTATGAAATGATGATTTGTAGCTTTCGAATTGTTTTGTTGGTTTATTATTTAATCAAATATAATAATTATCTATTTTTTAAGAAAATAATAATAATAAGTTTAAATATATTAACATTAGTTATTTGTAAATAATTAGTGTAGAAATTTGAGAAGATTAAATAATTGAATTTTTAATACAAATTAAATTTTTAGTTTCAAAAGTTAATAATGATAATGATAATAATAATAAAATGATTAATATTTAATACTATATTGTTTGATTAATATCTGGCATGAAATATATTATTTTATAATTGTCATTAATTTATTTGATTGAGTGGGTCATCGAGAGTAGTTTACAAATTTGAAAATATTCCCGAAGGTGGTCAATGGAATGCATTTAATATTTTGTTAGTAGTGGATGTCTGTAATGGAAAGAGGAGGAAGTGGGAATTAATTGGATTGCCTATTTTTGTGAAAGAGGGATATTTGAAAAGGGGATCTTCAGGAAGAAGAAAATAGAGAGATTTTGGGGGGAAAAGTTTATGTAGAATGAATTGGATCGAAAGGAGATTACTGAAGCTTGGAAATTGTAGGTATGTAATTAGAGTAATATTGGTGTGAAAATTATGTTTCTATTTGGTAAATTGTAATGATTTTATTATGTTTGTCTGAATACTATTACTCTAACTTCTCAAATTCCGTAGAGTGATTTGATGATACCAACCCCAGATTTGTTAAGCTCGCAGGTGATATTTCCTTTTGAACTGTTTCCACTCCCTAAATCTTGTGTTTGGATATGTTTGTCTGAATCATTTAATGTAGGTTGTCCCTACTCTTGTGAATTTAATATGCTAGTCTGAGCCTTTTCTTTTTATCCATCTCTACTCTCCTCAAACTCTTCACTTTTGGCATGCTTGTCTAGCATTTGATTGTAACCTTGCATCTGTGAGTCATCAGCTATAATAGCTTGTGGACGAGATTCATGCTAGAGTTATCATGTTAAACCCTTAAATTTTCTCCTCATAATCTTGAATTGCAATGGACACTCACCCTAAACCGAAGTTATCCACCGATTTGTTTTGTCTCCTCTGAGATTCGGATGGAAATTGATTCACTGGTAGATAAACACTTTTGACCTCGTCATCCTATTAAATTAAGCGACCATCTTCTTTCAGATTCTAATGTAATAAAATACTTATTATTTCCCTGAGAAATAACCTTTACTCTTCTATGCAAATCAACAAACTAATTGAATCATGTTCAACTCTGGCATGCAACATCTTTTTCAAACCCCACCACACCTACAATTTGGAGTCTTGCCTAGGTACCTATTTCCATCTTGCGTTATCTTGGCAATCTAAAATTTGGTGTGTAAGTTGGCATCCAATATATTATTACCACATGTGTTGATTTTTAAAACCAGACTCAGAATCTGTAATGTTCACCTAATTTTCTAGTTGAAAACAAAATTTCCTTGTCACGCACAGCTGTATACTGCCTCTTTTTGCAAGCTTCATGCAAGTTTCAATTAGTAATCATTTTAATGGGTCAATTATTCCTAGTGGTCAACTATCATCAAATTGAATGTTTAGTATACTGCAATCAAACTTAGCACCGCACGACCTTAGAGGTGGTTTGCAAATTCTTAAACTCTTTCTTTTCACTAATGTATAGCATTGAAAATTGTTGTGTTACGTAAGGATTTGAATTGTTCTCCTGCTACGACCCATCAATCGATTTTATTGAAATCATAACCAAATTATTTTAAAAAAAAACTCTTAATCAATCTCATAGAAACCCTTAATCGATTCCTTAAAATTCCTAACTGAAATCTATCTCATGCCTTGGTCGCTATTAGTAAGGATTGAATAATAGCTATAGCTAAGCCTTCAGTCGGCGGCATGATGATCAGAAATAGAAACTTTCTTTTTGGTGTAGGTGATCACTATAGATTAGGAGTTCTCATTTAATGTAGGAGGAAGTGGCACCCTTTTTAAGCTACATTTTGAATAGATACCTATTAGCAATCAAATCTTTTGAGATTATTACCATGAGTTGTCAAGTTAAGACTTATTCAGTGATTTAACATCATTATTTAGTTGATATATTTCACTATCAAAATATAGATAGGTAGACGGATTATAGCTAATGTTTACAATCTTCTTATAGCTACATTTGGAACTAGTATATTATATAACTTTCTCTAGGATAGTTTTGACAAGATTAATAGTTAGTCATTATTTTATATATAGTATAGGGACAGAATTGTTTTTAGAAAAATAGAATGATTTATATATTACTTTTAATGATAAACTATGTGATCTAATAGTATTACATTTTCCTTAGTGAATGAGTATCTAGTTTGGAGTTAGGACAATAGAAATAAGATTTCTTGATTTAGGTAAATTCTCATCTCATGAATTTGAAACTAAGTAAATTTAAATAGAAGTATGTTTTTTTATATGATTATTATCAATTTTAAAATGAATAATAGCTGTCACATTATTTTGTAATTAGTTAATTTATTGGAATTCATATTTTTATTTGTTTAGAATTGTTGAAGAATTAGGTAAACATAAAATTATTTAATAAGAATCTCACGTGTATATCTTTATTGAGTTAGTTAAATTTATTCCTATAGAATAGTATATATATATGGAATAAGTAAACTAGTAATTTTATGTATTGGAGTAAAATTATTTATGTAATTAGCATAAGAAAATATTAATCTAATTTTAATGACTTTGATATTAAAGAGAATAGTAGTTGTGGAAATGATGTCGTTAGGTCTCTTAAATCTAGTGATATATTTAGTTTTATGTGATATGTCTTATTACCTTATTTGTCCTGTAACTGAGTTTTGATATTATCACAGTGTGGATAACCCTTTCCCTAGTAGTTTTTTAAAATATTTTAACTTGGTTTTTATTTCACTCCAGAGGCCTAGGGGTATTTATGATCCTATGCAATGTGTTAGTGACTAAGATGGGATTTTGATTTCTCCTGTGTTGTATGGACCCTATATTTGGGTAATGTGGAAAAAGATTTAGCATGGGTATTGAGTCAATGGATTATTTCATTATATGAGGAAGGATACCTTGTGTTGTCATTGTTATTGTCTTTTTGATGTATCCTTGAATGGATGGTGGGGTCATCTAGGTGCAGGTAGGGGAGTGGCTTCCAGTGTGGGGCCGGTGCCCAAAGTGGTTGTCAGGGTAACCCATTGGAAGTGGCTAACAAGTGGTAACCTAAATTAATAATATATCTAGGGGGTGGGTAGTCATACATCATAATCAAGATAAGTAAATTCCTCTCCCATACTAATAGCGCTAGTTCAAGCTAAGGGTGGGTGAGATGGTTTATGGTTTCTACATGTGTCATCCTATGGGGCTGACATCTAGAGAGAGACTATCAGGGTAACCATAGATTAGGGTCGATGTCTAGAGAGAGATTGTTAGGGTAAGCCATGTAGAACCATGTGATGAAACTCCATCCTACTACATCCTAGCTTTCCTATTTTGTGTTTTCATGCCTCTAGATGTTTGGAGATTGATGATGTTAGTCATGCCTGTGTAGTATTAACCTGAGTTAGTCTTGTTTTAGTTAGCCCATTTGTTTCTTGCATTTGGTCATGGGACCTCATTGTTATCTCCTAGCTCGGGGGGTGGACCTCAGGGTTCCACATGGTTGGGTGGATGAGATTTATTCCATTGGTTTTTTGGCAACATGGTTCGTGTTTTGAGTAGATATGCCTCTCCAGTTTCCAGTACTGCATTTATAATTGAAGACTTATATTGTACCTTATGGATCTAGATTTGTGTATCTATGATATTCATTATGTAATTTTGATGTAATTAGACAAGAAAACCATGTATCTTTATCATTATGTATCATGAGCTCATAGGTACTTGTATCATTGTTCTAAAAGTATGAAGTAATTATCTGTGATGTAATCAATGTTGTTAGTTGATTTGATGATCACTCAAATGAGCTATGAATGTTGTTTAATTTCATTAATGCAGTCATGTTTCCCTAGCAATGTTAGTTTGCTAGATAGTTAGTTTGTTGTAATTTAGTTGATGATATATTTTGTAGTCATTACTTTTACTTGTTAAAAAAAAATTCTTTTTTTTTTGCAAAGCTGGACTTAACTCTCTAGGGTTGCATGACGGGGCATTACATTTGGTATCAGAGCCAGGTTTATATACTAGGTACTCTGGTTATGATTGAGCACATTATGTGACCTAGTTCTTAAACTCTGTAGATTAAATTATGTCCCTTTCTAAGTATTACTTCTCTTATGTTTTAAAGTTGTCCCTTGGTGGTATGTGTGTGTAGGAAGATGCCTAGGGGTTGAGGTAGAGGTTGAGGTAGAAGTCAGAGTAGAGGATGTGGGAGAGGTGGTGGTGGTACACCTCCTCCTAGTCCCCCTCATGTGAGGACTCAAGAGGGTGGGGGTCAGAATGAAGTGAATCAGGGTCAGCAGGAGGGTGCTCAGTTGCATTAGTTACTTGAGGAGGCTCTTGCTCATGTAGGCCCTAGGCAAGAGGTAGATTAGCTAGGAGGGAGGAAGGAAGTAGATTAGCCTGAGATCAGGGAGAGAGAGAGAGGTCACCTAGAAGGAGAGAGATGATAGTATAGTAGGAGGCTACCTTAGCTAGTCATATGAGAGATCTTTTGAGGGCAGTCTCTCCCACTTTTGATGGATTTGGTAGTGGTTTGGAGGCAAAGACCTGGTTATTAGATTTGGGTAGGTGTTTTACCATGCATCCATATGGTAGAAACACCAAGGATAGATGTGCTATCTTTTATCTCAGAGGTTTTGCTTTAACATGGTGGTGTTTAGAGGAATAGAAGTTGCACTTAGACATTAGTACAGTTTCTTGGGAGTTGTTCTTGGAGAGGTTTAGAGGTTGGTTCTTGTCTGATCACTATAAGTAGTGTTGCACAGATGAATTTCATGAGTTGAGATAGATGACCATGTCAATAGAACAGTATGAGCATGGATTTTATGAGCTCAAGAGGTATGCAAGCATTGCCGATGATGAGACTATGTTAGTACAACACTTTATTAGGGGCTTGAATCCCTGAATCAGTGGAGGAGTTCATGTGTTTGAGCCTAAGACCATGGAGGTGGTAGTTGAGAAAGCCTGTTTGGTAGAGGAAAATGACTATGGCTCTTGGAGGTCATACAAGTGTGCATATTGGTAGTGCACCTTTTGCAGGCTTCAGTTCTCATGGTGGTCATACTTAGGCAACAAGTTCTCATAGAGGTTATCATTCATCCTCAAAGGGTGGATAGAAGCAACATCAGTAGCAGCATTCTCAGGCCAAACCAAAGAATACTCAGCCTTAGCAAGGTAATAGATTTTAGAATAGGAAGGATTGGTCTTAGTAGTGGAACAAGCATAACCGCTTTGATCAGCTAGCTTAGAGTACATAGTCTGTAGTGAGTAGAGGGAGTTATTAGCAGTCTAATGCTTTTCAGAGTGGTGGAGGATTTGGTAGAGGCACATGATGTTTTTCTTGCGGCCAACAGGGCCACATTGTTAGACAGTGTCCTCAGAAGCATGCTTTAGGTTTTGGATAGAGGCTGGTAGCTTTAGAGCTGACTGTAGGTGATGCAGAAGGATCCCACAGAGTATTTACGACAGTTGATAACTGCCAACCAGAGCATCAAGGCACTATTGTGGAAACTTCTAGAGTGATGCAAGGTATTGGTTTCTCTATTCTTTTCGATTCTGGTGCTTCTGACTCATTCATTTCTCCTTCTCTTGTGGAGCATTGTGGTTTAGTAGCAGAAAAGTAGTATGTTAGGTGGTAGGTTGAGTTAGCATCTAGGGCAAAGGTTGCAGTTGAGTCTCCAGTTCATGGGTGTAAGCTAAGGACTGGTCCTCTATCTACCATAGTAGATCTCCACATCCTACCCCTTGGTTCATATGATGTAGTACAGGATATGGATTGGTTAGATTCTCACCAGGTAGTGATAGATTGTCGACATATGTTAGTGAAGTGTGTGGATGATGCTGGTAGAGAGGTAGAGGTAGTTGGTGTCCAGAGACCTATTTCCTTATGTATGATCTCAGCTATGCAGCTGAAGAGATGTATGCATCAGGGTTGTCAGCTATTCGTAGTGTCAGTTAATGACTTGGAGATGGAGGAGAGTTGAGAGATATCTCTTGATGATCACCCACTTCTTAATGAGTATGCTAATGTTTTTCCTAGTGAGATTTTGGGGATGCCACCTAAGCGTGACATTGACTTTAAGATTGATCTTATTCCTGGTGCAGAGCCTATCTTATGAGCTCCATATCAGATGACCACTTAGGAGCTTAAGGAGCTTGGATTGTAGTTAGAGGAGTTGCTATCCAAGGGATTCATTGGACCTAGTGTTTCGCCATGAGGAGCACCTGTGATCTTTGTGAAGAAGAAGGATGGATCTCTGTGGCTATATATAGACTATCGACAACTTAATAAGGTGACTATGAAGAATAGGTACCCCTTGCCATGGATTGATGATCTTTTTTACTAGATTAAGGGGGTTAAGGTGTTTTCAAAAATTGACCTTAAGTTAGGATATCATCAGTTGCATATCTTTGAGGCAGATATTCATAAGATAGCATTTTGTACCTGTTATGGACATTATGAGTTTACTATTGTACCATTCAGGTTGACGAATGCATCTTCTGTGTTCATGAGCCTAATGAATGGTGTATTTCACACTTATCTCGATAGGTTTGTCCTTGTCTTTCTGGATGATATATTGATCTATTTGAGGACTATGGAGGAGCATGAGGAGCATTTGCGTCAGGTTTTGTAGTGTCTGAGAGAAAATCAACTTTATGCTAATTTGGTGAAATATGAATTCTTTCAAACCGAGGTATGTGTTGTGTGGTTACACAACACGCCCCATTTTAACTTATCAAAACAGGGACCCAACTTTTGGCTTGGCTTGTGTTGTCTGCTTTCTGGCGGTCTGGTAAAAATAAGTCAGGTGCATCATCATCATGAAGGTCAGGATGAGGTTGGTCATCATCATGAGGTCAGTTTGTCAAATTTCATATTTTGTTTTTATGACCTCATAGTTAGAAAGAGCTTGAAATTCCATGCAGGTTTGCCTTTTACATCACCTGAAAATTCGTCCATATGAGGGAGTTGTGCACAGTCAAAGTTTTGGTCAAACCTGATAATTGCTGTATGAAGAACATCATCATGATATTTGAAGCCCCCCGATAATATCCTGAGGTCAAAATATCTGGACGTCAACTTTAAGTCGTAGTAAGCTTTTCCCGTCGAGCGGTCTTTTGTATCGCGAAAGGTCATCATCATGATCTTTATCTATCACTCGATAAAAATCATGTAGTCCCGAAACATTCGGACGTCAATCTTAAGTAATAGTGTGTTTTACCCGTCAAGCGACCTTGGAAACATCGCGAGCATCATGATATTCTAACATCACCCGATATTATAATATCATGCTGATATTATAATATCACCCTACTTAAGAAACCCACCATCTGCAAAATTTGCACGCGCACGTCAAAGTCCTGGTGATCATCATCATCATGATCTTTCAAGGCAGGATCACATTTCGTAATATCCTCCTGATCTCCTTTTGCGTGATCATGATGATCACCTTATCTTTCAGAGGGAGGGTGATATTTCATTCCTAAGTCATGTTGTCAAGATCATCATGATCTTGTTCGTCTACCCGACATTTCGCAATATCCTCCTGCCGAGAAGTATAACCTTTTGCAAATATCCTGATGACGTCATCCCGACCTGATAAACGAAGAAACAAATATCAGGATGACGTCACCATCACCTTTCTCCTTCGGCAGGATATTTTCCAAGGCATGATCCGGTTCGCGAATATGACGATGACGTCATGTTCTGAGATTAACAAAGGCCCCGGATATCCTGATGACGTCATCTGGACCTTCAGCAGGATCATATTTTAAATCACCCAGTGCGGATATGATGATGATGATCATCATCATCCTAATCTTTCGAGAGGGTTACCTTGGCCGCAAAGGGGTCATTTTACTTTCATCACCTGATCATCTTCCTAAGGTGACCCGATATTACATTTATCCCCTGATCTTAACGAAACATGACGGTGACATCATCCTTTGCATTTTAATGAAGCCCGAATATGACGATGACGTCACCATCATATTCCTTTCCTCAGTAGCAGGATCATATTCCAAATCCTCCTATTTGTCTTCATCCTGATGATGACGATGATGTCTTTCTTTCCCCAATATGCAGAAGCGAAACATCCTGATGTGCTTTTCATTAGAGCATTCGGAAAGGAGGAGCATCATATTTCGTGATATCCTGCGGCTAGATAGAAGACATTGGGTTGGTCATCATCATGATTTTTGGTGTTGGTATAACTGTTGCCATCGGCCAAGTCTAATATTGTCACCCTGATCATATGTGGTCACACCAATGCGAATATGATGATGATGACCCGAAACATGCAAACAGAGCATGCAAAGCCGGATTCGAAGGATGGTTAAAGGGCGATTATTTCCTTGTATATTTTGAGATCATCATGATCATATTTGAATCCGATATACAAGAAAATGGGCGGGAGCATGAAGCGATGGAAATTTGAAGACCTGATTGCTGATTTCCCAGTCAACGATGGTTGACCCGGGTGTTTTGAAGATGTTTATGCATTTAGTGCATAATTTTCCACTGATTTGGAGCCCGATTGCCTGTAGCTGCACATTTTTGGGGGCTTGTTTAATAAAACATTTTACTTCCTGTTGTTTATCCGCATGATGATGAACTTAGTGTTTGTCTGTTTACTTACAGGAAGTCATGATGATGCTGCTGAAGCTGAGTATTGAAGTCATGATGCTGTTAGAGCTGCTGCTGAAGCTGAGCATTACAAAGTTGCGCATGGAGGCAACATGAACCAGAAGTGAGGAGGATATTGTCAAATATGCTGTTCGCCAGCTGGAGACCGAATCAAGTTAAAGATGCTGGAATATTCTGAGCCAACTGTACATTTGCCAACTGACGAAGCATGTGCTTTTCATCTGACCATTGATTGTTATGAGAGGATCCTGATCCTTGGATCATTGTAACCGTTTTCTGGCATTTGATCTATATAAAGGCCAGAGCTTGTCAAAAGGATGGGGAGAGAGAGATACATTAGAATACACAGACGCATCTGGCGCATTAAGGCTAATTACTGTAGAATCAATTAGGAGATCGGATTACTGAGACTAATGAGGATAGAATTGTTGAAATGTCAAGGTTCTTTCTTTAGATCACTGTAAATGTACCTGTTCTTGAGCATACTGAATGGATATGAAGTTTCAGATTACATCCTGATTGTAAATTTTACGTAATCTTCTTGTTGATTTCTGGATATGTACTGGTGAATGCTGTGTTCAACTGGAAGCGCTTTCATTTCATTACATGTTGTTGTCAACTTTTCCTTTGAAGATTTGCACTAGATCATGCGGATTTGTGGAATGTCTTGGTAAAGTATGATTCTAGTTTCCTTCTTTTCATTGCATGTATGGGAGCTTGTATGTGAATCAGTGATCTAAGTCAGGTAGTTTTGGGAATCTCATTCTTTGACCTTTTTCCTTTTTTTTAATTTCATAAATTCATCACCATAACTGCAAATCATGATAAATAACAAGCAGAACAGAGAAATATGCTGAAATCCCGTAGGTAACTAAAGATCATTAGCATATTTGAGTTAAATGCATGTAGTATTGAAAATATCATGCAAAGAATCATAAATAATGATAGAAATCATGCAAATATCAGCCTGTAGGCACATTATTTGACTAAATTCATAGTGCAGAGGTAGAATTGTTGGAGATTTATGCAGAGCAAACATCCAGAGCAGGATATTTGAAGATAATGATGGTGAACTTTGCAGAAACACGTAAGGCCCCTGAATGGAAAACAGCAACACACATCAACCACTGAGTAACGTCAGTAGATTAAGACCTAATCAACGGAGACTTGGGATCATGAATTCTCTGAATTCATCGTATCTTTCAAGATGAGTAAAGGTTGTTGTGTAACTTTTATTCTATGTTTGTGAGTGATCAACATCATGACCAACATAAATTGGCGCTAGAAGGAGGGCCGGACAGAGAATTTCTGGATTTCAACACAGAAGGAGGGCTGAGCTGTTTCTCAGCATCATCAACAGAAGGAGGGCTGGACAGAGCATTTCCAGATTTCAACATAGAAGGAGGGCCGAATAATAAATTCTTTTCAGTTGATGTGATATCCCCTGCCTCTATTTAGCAGCCCGCTTTAAATCTTGCTAACGTATCTGCAGGCCCCTCGCTTCTAACGCAACATAAATTGGCGCTAGAAGGAGGGCACGACCGGAAGATCACGCTCATCATCAGTATTTTTAGGTTTGATGGCGTATAGGAGTAAGGTATCCTCAGATCACTCGTGAATTTCAGTAAATTTCGTAAATATTTGCTGTGACAAGATTGTATATGCACATTCTGTGTAAAGATTTCCAGATCTCACATAAATATTGCAGGCTTTACAGTAGATCTCTCTGAATTCACTAATATCGGCTACAGATGCATAAATTTGTTCAAGCTTTGAGAATTTGAGCTTTAGGCACTCGAGATCTTGTGTTACGGGTCAGGATATCCCAATATCCTGTCACATTTTTAGATTTTCTGCAAATATTGCATAAATATTTCAGCATTTCAGTTAAATGTCTGCAAATATCTCTTACCTGAGATGTTTTGGTTGCACCTTTGCAAAGATCTAGCCCAAAGCATCAAATATTTGTTTGATTTTCTGGACTTTCAAGTTTTAGTCTGAGATATGATAGATCTCCTTAAAATTGCAAAATACTAAAAAATTGAAGAATAGAGTCTCATTTTGATGGATGTATATGAAAATAATTGCCAAATTAACATTCCTTTATTTCAGGAAACTTTAAATAGGCAGCTTTACCCTCACAGTTTGTCTAACTTTGGTTTATGTACCTATTGCAGGATACACCAGACTGCAGAACACAGTGAAATAAATTGCTTAACATTCCTTACAAGGTTGGATTTATATTTGAAAGGACTAATATTCTTTCTGGATGTGTTCAGGGTTGAAATTTGCCAAGAAAATGAAGAAGTCTGCCAGGAAAATGAAAAAATTCTGGAGCAACAAGCAGATGCAGCACCAGAAGTTATTAATTGTCCAGACACTGAAGTAGATCATTCTGAAGATTTTGAATTATACTTGTCTAGAAATATACAGTGTAGTCAAATATTAGGTTTGCCCATTGATGATGTCTTGATTGAAAGCTGGTGTAGATTACATGATGAAGAGCATTCAGAGAGAGATTGTTACCCTTGCTTGGTCATGTTGAAAAAGATTCTAGAAAATATAATGACAAGTAAGGACCAGTCAATATGCAGGTATGAATCTTGTGAAAATTTTAGAGAAGAAATCACTCATCAGGATAATATTTTTGATTCTGATCCTAATACTTTTGATAAAGAAGATGAAACATCTTTCCTGGAGTCATTCTATGGTAAAGAGAAGTGTAAACAGATAGTAGAGCAATTTAAATGCACTCCTGATGATGAAGTTCCTATGATGGTAACTCAGGGAGTCATAGAGAAGAAAATAAATGCTGATTTATTACCTGACTTCTTTGAATTAAATGATCAAATGCAAGAATGTTGCAGGTTAAAGGAACCAGATCCTCTAATAGATAGAAAATGTGAATTATTTAATGAACAATTCCTGAAAGAAGAAGATGTAGAAGACTTCGGAGTTGTTGTGCATAATCAGATGTCACTCCAGAAATATTTTGAAAATGAAACAGGGGAGTGTCCTCATCAAGTGAAAGTTGTTTCTCCTTTACAGTCAAATGATTTAGAAATGATAAATTTCTGTATATCAGGTTGTGATAATAAAGATACTTATTTAGATGTTGATGTGCAGGAAATTGAAGAAAATATTGAGAAGTTTCCTGAACTGGAGGATAAACTAAACATCCAGAATGAAGGGATAAGGCTGGATAAAGATGAAGAATTAATACATCAAAGGTCATACATCCTTCAATTTGAAGAGGGACCAGGCACTGAGCCAAGCAGTGAAAATATAATGACAAATGGAAGACCAACTGCCAATGAAGAAGCATGTCCAGCAAAGCCAGAAATACACCAGGTTGTATTTCTCCTTTCCACAGTAAATGATGTTGAATAGTATTTTGATTATGGAAATTCAGGAGATAAGACATGCACATGGATTAATCATGAACATGATGAGCTTCCTCAGTTGCTGATCATCAAGAGTTATTCTATTGAATATAGTGAATTCAGAATATCAGAATATTCTTCAGAATATAAAGATAAATTTGCTAGGTTGAGAACCATAACTAATACCCTGATGCTCCTGCACAATCAAAAGAAGTATGCAAATACAGGTGTCCTTAGGTCTTTTTCTGGTTTTTGTTTGCCTAGTAGTGGTTTGTATATAATTTTGTAGGTTAGTTGTTTGTATAGTCTGCTTGTTTTGCTTTCTTGTTCTGTTCCTATTGTTTCCTTTTTGTAGGTTAGTTGTTTGTATAGTGTTTCTTCTATTTTATGTTGTTTTGGTTGAGTTTTTGTTTTGGTAAGTCAAGATGATGCACTTCATCACCTAAGAAAATAATTAAATTGTTAGGATTCAAGTGATGAGATCAGATTTAGATATAGATTGTAATGCATTCTGATAAATACTCGTGATCAGGTTTTATAATATCTTTTCATCAGGTGCCTTTTCTTGTCCAAAGTGAATCAAACACAATGAAACACCTAACAGCCTTGGGCTTGTTGAAGATATGAGTATAGGTGTTAAGTGAAAAATCTAAAGGGACTCCCTTGCTACCAATACAATCTCCAACCTAAAGCTGCAAGTGACTATCCCTTGTATAAATGAGCTGACATGATGATATCAAATATAAGTATATAAATAGAAAATATATAAACAATAAACTTAGGCCATCTAAGTAACTCTACCGGGGCTATGGACGCCTGCTGGCAGTGGGGCTCTACTTAGGGAGATTGTATAGATAACCTTGCCGGGGCTATGGACGCCTGCTGGCAGCAAGGCTCTATCCAGGTTGGCTATGAGGGATGATCTCCAACTATGTAGTTTAACACCAGTTACTTATGTTTTCAACTTACTTTCAAGATGAGGATAATTAATCATATGCACACACATGATCCTTTGTTAGCACTGTTACCTTGATGAAACTTTATCATTCAAAGATCTTGATGATTTTACTTAGAAAGAATTAGAATACTATAGATGAATATGATCATATCGCTTGAATTATTTGAATTTTGTTTGTTTTCTTTGGTGGCAAGTTGTTGTGTGGTTACACAACACGCCCCATTTTAACTTATCAAAACAGGGACCCAACTTTTGGCTTGGCTTGTGTTGTCTGCTTTCTGGCGGTCTGGTAAAAATAAGTCAAGTGCATCATCATCATGAAGGTCAGGATGAGGTTGGTCATCATCATGAGGTCAGTTTGTCAAAGTTCATATTTTGTTTTTATGACCTCATAGTTAGAAAGAGCTTGAAATTCCATGCAGGTTTGCCTTTTACATCACCCGAAAATTCGTCCATATGAGGGAGTTGTGCACAGTCAAAGTTTTGGTCAAACCTGATAATTGCTGTATGAAGAACATCATCATGATATTTGAAGCCCCCCGATAATATCCTGAGGTCGAAATATCCGGACATCAACTTTAAGTCGTAGTAAGCTTTTCCCGTCGAGCGGTCTTTTGTATCGCGAAAGGTCATCATCATGATCTTTGTCTATCACTCGATAAAAATCATGCAGTCCCGAAACATCCGGACGTCAATCTTAAGTAATAGTGTGTTTTACCCGTCAAGCGACCTTGGAAACATCGCGAGCATCATGATATTCTAACATCACCCGATATTATAATATCATGCTGATATTATAATATCACCCTGCTTAAGAAACCCACCATCTGCAAAATTTGTACGCGCACGTCAAAGTCCTGGTGATCATCATCATCATGATCTTTCAAGGCAGGATCACATTTCATAATATCCTCATGATCTCCTTTTGCGTGATCATGATGATCACCTTATCTTTCAGAGGGAGGGTGATATTTCATTCCTAAGTCATGTTGTCAAGATCATCATGATCTTGTTCGTCTACCCGACATTTCACAATATCCTTCTGCCGAGAAGTATAACCTTTTGCAAATATCCTGATGACGTCATCCCGACCTGATAAACGAAGAAACAAATATCAGGATGACGTCACCATCACCTTTCTCCTTCGGCAGGATATTTTCCAAGGCATGATCCGGTTCGCGAATATGACGATGACGTCATGTTCTGAGATTAACAAAGGCCCCGGATATCCTGATGACGTCATCTGGACCTTCAGCAGGATCATATTTTAAATCACCCAGTGCGGATATGATGATGATCATCATCATCATCCTAATCTTTCGAGAGGGTTACCTTGGCCGCAAAGGGGTCATTTTACTTTCATCACCTGATCATCTTCCTAAGGTGACCCGATATTACATTTATCCCCTGATCTTAACGAAACATGACGGTGACGTCATCCTTTGCATTTTAATGAAGCCCGAATATGACGATGACGTCACCATCATATTCCTTTCCTCAGCAGCAGGATCATATTCCAAATCCTCCTATTTGTCTTCATCCTGATGATGACGATGATGTCTTTCTTTCCCCAATATGCAGAAGCGAAACATCCTGATGTGCTTTTCATTAGAGCATTCGGAAAGGAGGAGCATCATATTTCGTGATATCCTGCGGCTAGATAGAAGACATTGGGTTGGTCATCATCATGATTTTTGGTGTTGGTATAACTGTTGCCATCGGCCAAGTCTAATATTGTCACCCTGATCATATGTGGTCACACCAATGCGAATATGATGATGATGACCCGAAACATGCAAACAGAGCATGCAAAGCCGGATTCAAAGGATGGTTAAAGGGCGATTATTTCCTTGTATATTTTGAGATCATCATGATCATATTTGAACCCGATATACAAGAAAATGGGCGGGAGCATGAAGCGATGGAAATTTGAAGACCCGATTGCTGATTTCCCAGTCAACGATGGTTGACCCGGGTGTTTTGAAGATGTTTATGCATTTAGTGCATAATTTTCCACTGATTTGGAGCCCGATTGCCTGTAGCTGTACATTTTTGGGGGCTTGTTTAATAAAACATTTTACTTCCTGTTGTTTATCCTCATGATGATGAACTTAGTGTTTGTCTGTTTACTTACAGGAAGTCATGATGATGCTGCTGAAGCTGAGCATTGAAGTCATGATGCTGTTAGAGCTGCTGCTGAAGCTGAGCATTACAAAGTTGTGCATGGAGGCAACATGAACCAGAAGTGAGGAGGATATTGTCAAATATGCTGTTCGCCAGCTGGAGACCGAATCAAGTTAAAGATGCTGGAATATTCTGAGCCAGCTGTACATTTGCCAACTGACGAAGCATGTGCTTTTCATCTGACCATTGATTGTTATGAGAGGATCCTGATCCTTGGATCATTGTAACCGTTTTCTGGCATTTGATCTATATAAAGGCCAGAGCTTGTCAAAAGGATGGGGAGAGAGAGATACATTAGAATACACAGACGCATCTGGCGCATTAAGGCTAATTACTGTAGAATCAATTAGGAGATCGGATTACTGAGACTAATGAGGATAGAATTGTTGAAATGTCAAGGTTCTTTCTTCAGATCACTGTAAATGTACCTGTTCTTGAGCATACTGAATGGATATGAAGTTTCAGATTACATCCAGATTGTAAATTTTATGTAATCTTCTTGTTGATTTCTGGATATGTACTGGTGAATGCTGTGTTCAACTGGAAGCGCTTTCATTTCATTACATGTTGTTGTCAACTTTTCCTTTGAAGATTTGCACTAGATCATGCGGATTTGTGGAATGTCCTGGTGAAGTATGATTCTAGTTTCCTTCTTTTCATTGCATGTATGGGAGCTTGTATGTGAATCAGTGATCTAAGTCAGGTAGTTTTGGGAATCTCATTCTTTGACCTTTTTCCTTTTTTTTAATTTCATAAATTCATCACCATAACTGCAAATCATGATAAATAACAAGCAGAATAGAGAAATATGCTGAAATCCCGTAGGTAACTGAAGATCATTAGCATATTTGAGTTAAATGCATGTAGTATTGAAAATATCATGCAAAGAATCATAAATAATGATAGAAATCATGCAAATATCAGCCTGTAGGCACATTATTTGACTAAATTCATAGTGCAGAGGTAGAATTGTTGGAGATTTATGCAGAGCAAACATCCAGAGCAGGATATTTGAAGATAATGATGGTGAACTTTGCAGAAACATGTAAGGCCCCTGAATGGAAAACAGCAACACACATCAACCACTGAGTAACGTCAGTAGATTAAGACCTAATCAACGGAGACTTGGGATCATGAATTCTCTAAATTCATCGTATCTTTCAAGATGAGTAAAGGTTGTTGTGTAACTTTTATTCTATGTTTGTGAGTGATCAACATCATGACCAACAATATGATATTTGGGTCATGTCATTTTTGGAGAGGGTATTGTGGTAAATCCTTCGAAGATCCAAGCCATTATAGATTGGCCTACACCTACTAATATTTTTGAGGTTCATAGTTTTATGGGTTTGGCAGGCTATTATCGTCATTTTGTTCAGGTGTTTTCAAGGATAGCCCACCCCATTACTTCTCTTCAGAGGAAAGGGAAGAAGTTTGTTTGGTTAGAGCAGTGTCAGGTAGCTTTTTAGATCCTTTAGGAGCAATTGACTAGTGCACCTATTTTAGTAGTTCCTGATCCTACCAGGGACTTTGTTGTGTGTACTGATGCATCTTTGGAGGGTTTAGGAGCAGTTCTAATGCAAGATAGTCACGTGAATGCCTATGAGTCTAGCAAACTCCAGGATCACAAGTTGAACTATCCCATGCATGATCTAGAGTTAGTTGCAGTTGTGCATGCATTGGTGAGGTGGAGACATTTTCTTGTGGGGCATCAGTTTGAGCTGCATAGTGATCATCACAGTTTCTAGTATATTTTTACACAGCCAAACCTGAATGTGAGGCAGAGGCGATGGATGGAGTTCTTATGAGAGTATGATTTTGAGGTGAAGTATATCTAGGGTAAGGAGAATGTGGTGGAAGATGCTCTTAGTCAGCAGAGACATGAGCTTTCAATGATCACTCTTGTAGTTGATTTGGAGGTCAGATTCTTGTAGCACTTCCTACCGACAACTGGTATCAGGAAGTGAAGTAAGAGGTTGAGTCTAGTAGGCCTTTGGAGGTTAGGTTTGTTGGTTATGCTCTTGAGTCAGATGGTCTTCTGTGACACTTGGGTCATATTTATGTTCCTAGTCCAGGGGGTCTTCATACCCTAATCTTATCGGAGGTGCATTGAGCACCCTATTCAACTCATCTGGGTGTCAAGAAGATGAATGCAGATCTTCGTCAGCTATATTTTTGGATTGGTATAAAGTAGGATATTGTGGATTTTGCGTCGAGATGTCTTGAGTGTTAGAGGGTGAAGGTGGAGTACCAGCATCCCGCAAGTCTTTTCCAACAGTATCTTGTCCTAGAATAGAAATGCAACATCATTTCTTTAGATTTTATAGTTGGGTTACCAGTATCCTCCTATCGTCATGATGCTATTATGGTCACTATGGACAGGTTGACAAAGGTACCTTACTTCTCTCCTGTTTGATCATCATATAATGCTTCTTCTGTGGCTAGAGTATTCATGGAGGACATAGTCAGACTTCATGGGATTCCTCGCAAGATCATCTTTGATAGGGATCTAGTGTTCACTTCAACCCTTTGGACTTTCTTATAGCATGCTTTGGGAACACAGCTAAACTTTAGTTCAGCATACCATCTGAACTTTAGTTCAGCATACCATCTGAAGACTGATGGGCAGACCTAGAGGGTTAATCAGGTCCTCAAGGATATGCTTAGGATGTATGTTATGGACCAATAGAGCTATTGGGAGGACTACTTATATTTGGTGGAGTTTGTATATAATAATGGTTATCATATCTCTATCGGTATGTCTCCATTTCAAGCTTTGTATGGTCATCCTTGTCAGACCCCACTGAGTTGGGGTCACCTTGAGGATAGGGTTCTTCTAGGACCAGATATGCTTAGAGAGATGGAGTAGCAGGTTGAGCAGATTAGAGAGCATTTAGTGGCAGTACATGATAGAAAAAAGAACTACGTAGATGCTCATAGGGAGTTGGGGATTGAGTGTTCTTGCATGTGCGACTGTGAAAGAGTCTGATTCATTATGGAAAAGGCTCTAAGCTCGCACCATGTTTTGTTGGACCATTTGTGGTGTTAGAGAGGATCAATCCTGTCACTTATCATCTTGCTTTGCCACCCAATCTATTATGCATCCATGATGTGTTTCATGTTTCTATACTCAGACCTTATTATCAAGATATTGCTCATGTTCTTAACTGGAACGCTCTTTAGGTAGAGGATAGGTAGCTGGCTTTAGAGCCCGTAGGCATTTTGCAGCATAGGAGACTCACACTCAGGGGCAAAGATGTGGAGCAGGTTAGGGTCTAGTGGGATACTAATGATGAGACATCTACTACCTAGGAGGATGCATCCAAGATGCGGGAGTTATATCCCTACTTATTTGCAAGCTTGCATGAGTAAGCCAGATTCTAGGGGGGAGGATGTAGTGACCCTCATTTTTGCTTTTGATTAGTTTGATAGTGGTGTTTTTGGAGTTAGACTTTGTGACTCTCTATTGATGTTAGATACACTATTATGTGGATTATTTGATGATACCTTATTATATGAGATGACATTGATGATGTTACTAGTACTAATGTTTCATGCTTATGATATGTTTTCATTTGAATGTAATTGATTATGTGATCAATCTTGCTATGAATGTCATGTGATTTACTTGATGAATTTTAATTAGTTGATTAGTAACTGAATATGTTATTTTATTTGTTAGACAATTATATGATATGCATAATATGGTTTATCTAATTGATGTGTTGGTGTGAGGGATAGTATAGTATTACTCATGCATGAGTACCCTACTATGCTGTGAATCCCTCTCATGGTGTGTTTGAGGTTATTATATGTATTGTTCAATCATTTAATTTGATGCAGGATGCAAGCCACCTGGATTATCAGGTCTGAGCATGTCTTAAACCCAATGGATAGTGGAAGTGAGATAACATGAGGTTCCCTCTATTAGTCAAATTCCCTATGTGGTTGAGTTTCAGTCTCAGATTTCCTCAGTTGGTTAGGTTGTCTTTTGGAACTGTCTGTGAGTCTCTATCGATTCTATTGTATGAAATGATGATTTGTAGCTTTCAAATTGTTTTGTTGGTTTATTATTTAATCAAGTAGAATTATTATCTATTTTGTAAGAAAATAATAATAATAAGTTTAAATATATTAACATTAGGTATTTGTAAATAATTAATGTAGAAATTTGAGAAGATTAAATAATTGAATTTTTAATAGAAATTAAATTATTAGTTTCAAAAGTTAATAATAATAATAATGATAATAATAATAAAATCATTAATATTTAATACTATATTGTTTGATTAATATATAGAATGAAAGAAATTATTTTGTAATTATCATTAATTTATTTGATTGAGTGGGTCGTCGGCAGTAGTTTATAGATTTGAAAATATTCCTGAAGGTGGTCGATGGAATGCATTTAATATTTTGTTAGTAGTGGATGTCTGTGACAGAAAGAGGAGGAAGTGGGAATTAATTGGATTGCCTATTTTTGTGAAAGAGGGATATTTGAAAAGGGGATCTTCAGGAAGAAGAAAATAAAGAGATTTTGGGGGAAAAAGTTTGTGCAAAAGGAATTGGATCGAAAGGAGATTACTGAAGCTTGGAAATTTTGGGTATGTAATTAGAGTAATATTCGTGTGAAAATTATGTTTCTATTTGGTAAATCATAATGATTTTATTATGTTTTCCTAAATACATTTCATCACCTTTGGTGATCTCTCTGCTCTCTGTTCATACTATTACTCTGACTTCTCAAATTTCGTATAGTGATTTGATGATACAATTACAAGATTTGTTAAGCTTGCCGATGATATTTCCTTTTGAACCATTTCCATTCTCCCTAAATCTTGTGTTTGGATACGTTTGTTTGAATCATTTAATGTACGCCATCCCTGCTCTTGCAAGGTCAATATGCTAGTCTGAGATTTTTTTTATCCATCTCTACTCTCCTCATACTCTTCACTTTTGGCATGCTTGTCTAGCATTTGATTGTAACCTTGCATCTGTGAGTCATCAGCTATAATAGCTTGTGGATGAGATTCATGCCAAAGTTATCATGTTAAACCCTTAAATTTTCTCCTCATAATATTGAATTGCAATGGATACTCACCCTAAACTAAAGTTAACCATCGATTTGTTTTGTCTCCTCTGAGATTCTAATGGAAATTGATTCGCTAGTAGATAAACACTTTTAACCTCATCATCCTGTCAATTTAAGTGACCATCTTCTTTCAGATACTAATGTATAAAAATTCTCATTATTTTCCCTGAGCAATAACCTTTACCCTTTTGTACAAATCAACAAACTAATTGAATCATCCTCGACTCTGGCATGCAACATCTTTTTCAAACCCCGCTGCACCTGCAATCTGGAGGCTCACCTTGGTACCTATTTCTAGGTTGCATTATCTTGGGCATCTAAACTTTGGTGCATAAGTTAGCATCCAATATATTATTACCACATGTGTCAATGTTTTAAACTAGACTTAGAATCTGTAATGTTTACCTGATTTCCTAGTTGAAAACCAAATTTCCTTGTCATGCATGATTGTATACTGCCTCTTTTTGCAAGCTTCATGCAAGTTTTAATTAGTAGTTGTCTTAATGGGCCATTTATTCTTGGTGGTCGGCTGTCATCAAATTGAAAGTTTAGTATACTGCAATCTGACTTAGCACCGCATGGCCTTAGTGATGGTTTGCAAATTATTAAACTCTTTCTTTTCACTAATGTATAGCCTTGAAAAGTGTTGTGTTACCTAAAGATTTGAATTGTTCTCCTGCCGCAACCCATCAATCAATCTTCTTGAAATCATAACTAAATTCTTTAAAAAAAACTCTTAATCGATCTCTTAGAAACCCTTAATCAATTCCTTAAAATCCCAAACCGAAACTTGTCTCATGCCTTGGTCACTGCTAGTAAGGATTGAATAATAGTAACAGCTAAGCGTTGGGTCGGTGGTAGAATGATCAGAAATAGAAACTTTCTATTTGGTATAGGCTATCACTATAGATTAGGAGCTCTTCATTTAATGTAGGAAGAAGCAATGCCCTTTTTGAGCTGTTATGAATAGATACCTGTCAGCAATCAAATCTTTTGAGATTATTACCATGAGTTGTCATGTAAAGACTTATTTAGTGATTTAACATTATTATTTAGTTGATATATTTTACTATTGAAATATAGTTAGGTAGACTGATTATAGCTAATGTTTACAATCTTCTTATAGCTACATTTGGAACTAGTATATTATATAACTCCCTCTAGGATAGTTTTGACAAGATTAATAGTTAGTCATTATTTTATATACTACATAGGGATGGAATTGTTTTTAGAAAAATAGAATGATTTATTTATTACTTTTAATGGTAAACTATGTGATCTAATAGTATTATATTTTCCTTAGTGAATGAGTATCTAGTTTGGAATTAGGATAATAGAAATAAGATTTGTTGATTTAGCTAAATTCTCATCTCATGAATTTGAAACTTGTAGACACCTAAAAGTGTCCTTGGGTCAACAAAGCCCTTAGCACTTCCATATTCTCCTAATTTTCCCTAATTTTCCTCTATGGATAAATAATTAATTTAAATTAATTAATTATTTATTCATTCATTTTCTAATGTTCCCTTCATTTGATTTATTCAAACAAATAAATCAAATCCCATCACATGTATTCCCCACTTCAAACAAATTAAATAAATTGAACAAATTTATTTAATTTAAAATCCCATCTTACACTTGACCAATTTCTTCTAATTTTAAATTCTATTTTGTCCTCTAGTGTCGAGGAACCCTAATCAATCACAGCTCTTCATTTTCAACCCTCAATCTTAGCCCTCCATTCAAATTAGCCTCCTCTATAAAACACCTCATTTGGCTCCATTTTCACCTCTTAGAAGACATTTTTCATCTCTCTTAGCCTACAACTTTCCAACATAGAACATAATGCAAGATAGAGGAAAACAATGGAGATAGGACAATACTAGTTTAGATGTTTACTTGTTTTCATGTGTGTTTTACTACTTTCTAGGCTAGATTGCTCTCCATTGGGAGCTAGGGTTAGTTGTAGTTTGTTTTCTGCAGATTAGTTATCTTTTTCCTTGCTTACATTGGTGAACCCGATGTGAAATCTAAATGTTTTTTGTCAATTCTGAAAGAAAAAATTCGTAGGTGGCTTCCTAGTCTCAGACAGACCTCACTGTTGAGTTCGGGAGGCTGTTTCTATGAAAATCAACATAAAATTTGATATAGTTTTGTTACTAGAAAAAAATTATTTTTTTTAGTTTGGCCCCTATCGTAGGGTCGTATTGTACGGAGTTGTACAACCTCTGCATAGGGGTTTGGTCAGAAATATCTCATCTTTGTTGTAGTTTCAATTTATTTGTTTGTAGGATTAAATACCATTATATGTTGTAGGTTAACTTGATTGTTTTCACAAGTTTTATGGTGATTACTGTTGTTGTCACTGGTTTTAAATCGCAGGTAAAATCTATCATTATTGAGGGTAAATTTGCTATTGCCACCATCCACATATGTCTACAAACCCTAACTTGACTGCTATTTTCCCTCTTGATCAGGAGCTTCATAAGGTTCATGGCCTATCTCAGTGCCCCTGTACCCTGATTACCTTCAAAATCCATTCTTGCCGACAATTTCAACACCCAACAACCACCACCAGATTGAGTACCTAGTAGGCTCACTCAGCCTTGTTCCAACTTATTATCCTTCAAGGCCCTCTTCTCTAAGTGTTAGCCCATGGCATCAAGTTCAGGTATCTAATCAGGCCCCTGACTACTCTTGATTCAAGGATCCTGCTTGGCCTTTCTAAAGTCGTTGGTTCTTCAAAATCTACTTGTCTTCTATTGCAGGGTAGCAGTCTTGCTAGATCTTTATTTGTGCTTGCTTCATTGACCCACATCTTACTTTTTAATTTGTTGTTTAAGGAAAATTTCTTTGGTCTCCATTGATTTCTGTTGGAGGTCTAAGTTCATTTGCAAGGCCATGGTCAATGGCTCCTGAACTGCCTCCCACCTCCTTTCACCTTAAGCACCACTCCACACATTCTTTGCTGTCCATTTTATAGTTGTCCCCGTTACTCTATCATAGCCCTCACCACACCCAATCACCTTCAAACTTCATCCCTTTGGCACTTCTAAGTCTCCATCTTATTACTCATGCCATATGCCTCCTACCTACTCCCTGGGTCTTGTTTTCTCCTCTGTCGCCGTTGAAAGCCATCACCAATACCCTATCAACAACACCTTCTTTTATATCCTCCATCTCTACCGCTATATTTGCACTCTCACCATACAGAAGTACAGACACATAATCATCATAAATTGTTCAAAGGTGGACTTGTATAAACCTTATAATAGCCTTGTAGATGCATCCTAGCCTACAATTATGGTTATTGAACTTTACCATAGTGGTCATAATGTCTGAGGAGTCCATCAAACCTAATCCATCAATGATAAATATGACATGATGAGGGGCATTATTACTAGAATGACCACAAACAAAATGATGGCCATCATTAGTTATATACTCTATAGAGCTCAAATTTTGTCTAGTTCTCTTGATAGGTGGGTGCCAGAGTTTCTCAGTGCAATATTATTTAGTAGAAGGGCCTAAATCTGTCTCATGCTCCTCAGATTTACAATAGTGATTACAATGGTCAAACCCTTGCCTCTCATCTTCCATGTAAGGATAAAAAAATCTAACATATTGCCAAAAAGCTTCATGAGTCATCTCATCTTTTGGAACATCCAAATCTACTCCATATTACATAGTTTTGTGCCTCGAACCGTCATAGAGGTTGCCTGTGCATTTATTGAAGCTTGGACAAGGAGCTAGATGGATATGCCCTTGACCCTGTTTCTTGCAAAACATGTTACAAAGTTTTGCTACTCCTATATCTCCTCATTTATACTTGCGATCTTGAATGTCAATAGCTTCGCCCTCTGAAATGAATGTTACATTTCTCATATTGCCATGCACTGTATTGTGTAAGTCTGAGCAATCAATTGGGAGCTGGCAAAGATAGCCACAAGATGAACATTTGGTGTCACAATAATGCACATAATCAACTTCTTTCATTGTGTGAATTCTGATTGCTTTAAATCTTATAGGTCATAGCTATCAGGGAAAGCTGAGAGTTTATTGTTTATGGTTAACTCTAGACCGTTCCCGCCCAGATTCAAACATTCGCAGTCTTTATTCATTGCTTGGAAGAGTACATGGTTCCTTGACTGAATCCCTTGTTTTTATTGTTTTTCTTTGTGCTACGCATTCGGGGCAGTCATATTGGTAACCATGGGCAGGGGTATAGGCAAGGGCCACTGAGCCCTCCATTTGGTTTTATTTTTTTAATTGGTGTAACCCCTGGTCATATGGGTGAATAGGGGCTGATTTAGCCCTGACTGCCAGGTTAACTGCTAAACTTATAATTGTTTCATGTGACTACTAGATGTCTGACCACTAACAATTTCAGCAAATAGTCAGCCAAACCCCCTTTTCCCCCCACATACCAAAATAGGATGTTTTTTACAAATTTTCACAACTTTTGCATATAATGATGAAATCACACAAAATTGGTGGCGTTCGAAAGCTAACATAGTGAACTTTGTAGTAGTGTAGGTTTGATTAGGTAAAAATGTAATTTTATCAGTCATTTTTTTGTCAAAGTCAACCTTCATTTCAAACCTTAACTGCTCTCTGTTTTTGACAAATTATTTTTCAAATTGCTCAAAATTTCCTAGATTTTCCAAATCTGTAGTTTATTTTTCTATCACTAATCAATATTTTTAGATATTTTGTAGATTCCTTTTTTGTCCTCTTTGTCTTGGTGGACCACAAAACAATGCATTCTCTCAATATTTCATGTTTTTTACCATTGTTATGGGGATTTTCATGCTACTAATGTCTGATTTGCAACGTGTGGCATTCATGGGCTGAAGACTTTCATTCAAAACTACTAACTCATTTGATGTAGGGATTCAATTTCTCTCATGTGCAAGTGTTTTGATATCATAGGCACATTTGGATTTGGTGCACTAAAGTGAACATGTCTTGTTGTTTTTACACATATCTTGGGGGCTTAAAATGAACCACTATCTACTATGCTTGGTGATTGTGTTCATGTTGTGAAGTTTGTATGCTCTTCCCTCACACTTTAAGTAATCTTGGGAATTAAAAAACACTTCACAACATTTGCATAAATCACACCACACATCTATTTTTCTAAGGTCAATGAACCCCCATGCGAGTGTGAGCAAGTTCACATGTGTATGCTCTCCCCTTGCAACTTAGTGTGAGCTTGGGGATCAAAAACATGTTAACTTGTCTTGCTTTTGTCATCCTTAGAGTGGACCTGCTCTTGAGACACATTCAAAAGGAGAACTCATTTGCGACCCCAAGAAGGACTTTCATCTGGCCCACTATATAAATTGAGGATAAGGCGAAAGCTAAGTCTAACTGGTATGAGTGCCCACCATACAATGCTAGCTTGAAAGGAGGTGTACCTTAGTGTATAGTAAACTCCTAGTAGGGTTAGTTAGAGCCTTAAGTTGCTTGCTAGATGCTGGTGGGGTGCTGGTCCCCTAGATATTATACTAGAACCTGCTTGTTTAGTGGTAAAAAACCCTCTATTTGTTGACACAGAAGGGTAACCTTTAAAGCGGCCCTAATTCATGTGGTTCTTAGTTGATGTAGTAGGGACAATCCTAAGGTTTCATGGGTGAATGAGCCTTGGGAAACCTGAATCTTGGTATGCATGAGAAGTGAGTGCACTGTAATGGGGAGCCGGTGCTACCAAGATCCTAGAGTTACCCACTTTGAATAAACGCAACTAGGGGATTCAACAAATATAGTCCTTGACTAGCCCTAGGATTGTGTATGTCTATAAGTGTTTGCAAAACATCACGAGTCATCAAAATAGCCACAAAAATGCTAAGTGTCTTCAATTTTGATGTGTGTGCTTACCTAATCATCATCCCTCAACATTCTTAACCACACATTCATCCCAAGTCATCATACCTTGATCACATTCATACCATCTCCTTATCATTCAACCTTCATATCCTAATCACTCCCATAAGCCAATCAATTTCATCCTAATCATTCCACTTTGACATAATCATTATCCTAATCACATATTCTAATCATCATCCTTGTCACCCCACATATCCTCATCACTATCCTAATCATTATCTTACTCCATCCAAATCACCTAACAACTTCATTACACTTTATCATCCTCATTCCAATTCACTTCCATTTCATCCTAATCCATCCTAGTCATTATTCCTAACCATTTCCAACTCATCCTAATCACCTCTTTCATCCATTTGACATCATCCTAATCATTGCTAACCATTCCATCTCATACCATAGTCATACCCTAACCATTTCTAATTCATCCTAATCACCTCATTCATCTAATCCACATCATCCTAATCCATCCAAGTCATCTTTCCTAATCATTTTACATCATTTAACCATATCCTAATCATGTTCTATTCATCATTCCTAATCATTCAACTGCATCTTAATTGCATCCTTATCATATCATAATCACATCTTATCGTTCCTAATCATCATATTCTATCCTTCCTAGTCATCATTCCTAATCACTATGCATTGTCATCCTTATCCAATCAACATCATTCTTGTCTCATCCTAATTGTATCCTAATTACATGGTCATCCTTCCACATCATCCTATTCCTAATCTAACCAACATTCCAAATCCAACTAACATCTAACCATCATACCCTAATCACATCCTAATCACCCTTCCTAATCATATCTCATTCATCCTAATCATCCCATGTCCTCGTCATTCAACCACATCCCTAATCCCATTATCCTTACACATCATCCCAATCCATTACATCCTAATCAATCATATCCTAATTAGATTACCCCAATCATGATCCCAATCATTCCTAGTCACATTCATGTCATATCGTCTTCATGCCACCTCATCATAATTATACCCTTATCATTCCTAATCATTACATCCATCTCACATCATGACATATTCATCATTCCAACTCATCCCATCCTAATCACATCCCACTCATATCTTCATTATTCAACCTTTGTGTCTTAATAACCCATCTTAGTCACATCATATCCAAGTCATCCCTAATCATTCCTAATCATTACATCCATCTCACATCATGACATATTCATCATTCCAACTCATCCCATCCTAATCACATCCCACTCATATCTTCATTATTCAACCTTCGTATCTTAATAACCCATCTCAGTCACATCATATCCAAGTCATCCCTAATCATTCCTAATCACATTCTTGTCACATCTTCTCCATGCCACCTCATCATAATTATACCTAATCATTTCTAATCATTACATCCATCTCACATCATGTCATATTCACCATTCCAACTCATCCCATCCTAATCACATTCCTACTAATCATCATTCGACCTTCATGTCCTTAGCCACATCATATCATATCCTAATAAAATTCTTATCATTTTCTAATCATTCCACCTCACCCCAATCTATCATGTTCCTCATTCCTAGTTAGTCCAGCTCTTCATAATCATATCCTCTTTGTCCTTCCTAATCATTCAACATTATCCCAATCATATCCTATTCATTGTGCCTAATCATTTCACCTCATCCCACTCATATCCTAGTCATCATTCCTAATCACATTCTTGTCATATCTTCTTCATGCCACCTCATCATAATTATACCCTATTCATTCCTAATCATCACATCCATTTCACATCATATCATGTTCATCATTCCAACTCATCATAAGCTAATCACATTCCTACTAATATCTTCATTATTCAACCTTCGTGTCCTTAGCCACATCATATCATATCCTAATAAAATTCTTATCATTTTCTAATAGTTTCACCTCACCCCAATCTATCATGTTCCTCGTTCATAATCATTCCACCTCTTTATAATCATATCCTCTTTGTCCTTCCTAACATTCCACATCATCCCAATTATATCCTAGGCATCAAAATCATATTCAATTCATCATGCATAACCATTACACATCGTCATCCTAATCCAATCCATTTTTCCCTAATCATTCTTCTAGTCACCATCTTAGTCATCCTTATTAAACCCTAATCACCACGTTCATCTTATCCACATCATGCTCCTTCTAATCCAACCGATCCCATCCCAATCATATCCAAGTCATCTTCATTCATAATCCAATCCACTTCATCCCAATCCATCCATGTCATCTACATCTTGTCACTACACATCATCCTATTCATTCCTAGTCATATCGATCACATCCTAATCATCTTCCAACCATTCATTCCAATCTAATCAAATTCATCCTAATCATTCCCAATCACAACCGAATCACATCCTAACCATTCATTTCAATCCGATCGATCACATCCTAATCATACCCTTGCCATTCATTCATCATCCAATCAATATCATCACAATCGTCTAATTCTACTAATCTTATCACTACACATCATCATCATCATTCCAATGCAATTGACTTCATCTCAAGCATTCCCCATCACAACACACCACAAACTTAGGGAAATCTTTAAGCATCTACTCTCCCTATTGAATCTGATTGCAATCGTGTCAAAACATTATGGACTTATTGGTTCTATTCACCTGCCACATATCTAATTTCATTCCATTCAAATCAAATTTCATCATGACATTTCATTAGAATTCAGCCTTTGACATATATAGAGGACCCTAAACATTAATCTTCCTAAGGTTGAAACATAGGGAGAAAATGTCGAAGCTTGACTATATCACAAGTACCAATTTGGACCAAGAGACCTTGACACCTTTTCACATCAATCACAACTTGGGCTTAATACTCCATGGATAGTTTAAGTCCATCCTTGCAAGTGAATTCTAAAACTCATGGGTTCACTCTAATCAATCATTTCTTCCATAACCAAGGTTTCGACAAAACCAATTGGCACTTTGAAAGGTCATTAGTAGAAGAGAGTACCCTCTTGAGCTAGACTTTTTGTAGACTAATATCATTAGCCTCTATTGTAGTCTGGGCCTCATAACCTTGTATTGACATCCACATATCATCCTAAAATTCACAAGTGAAGACACAGTTGCAAATCGAAGAGACAAGGGAGTAGGTCCTCTTAGTCATCCCTCATACACACAACATTCTAAACATTCACACCAACACATTCATCCTTGTCATTTCTCATCATCCTTGTCATTCCACATTATCCTTATCACATCATAATCATAGCCTACTCATATCTTCATCATTCTACATTCACATCCTAATCACCCTTTCTAATCACATTGTTCAATCACATTAATCCAAATCCCTTCACCCCTAATCATATCCTAATCACTTCCAAGTCATCCTAATCATAACCTTGACCATAACCTAATCATCCCTAATCACCCATCTAATCATCCAATTGATCCCACACCCTATCACATTCCAGGTCACTCCACATCATCTTTCGTCCTAGTCAAGCACAACATGGTCCTAATCCCACAAGAAGACATGCAACGATATGAAGACAGGTGTCATTCCATGCCAATCCTAGAGAACATGGTTCTAGCACCCCGAGCCTATTCATAGTTCCAATGAAGTCCACCTTAGCAGCAAGACAAAGTGCCTTCACATTCCAATGATGTCTTTGACAAGGGGAACCTAAGTCTACCTCATCCATCATGAGTACATTCTATCATCGCACTCCTAATTCAAGTCCACATCATTTACAATCATTATCCATCCACTATATTGTCCTTGCGCACATACACTTGCAAAGGATGTGATCCATTGGCTACTAGCAAGGGATAGATCATCCCCATGTCTAACACCCATTCATATGCCTATCATAGAGTCCTTAAATACCATGTCCAAACATTCAACCCTACCATGTGGTCTACAACATATCGACCCTATTAAAGAGTCCTCCACATCCACTTCCACTCAAAGTCATGTTGTGATGTTCACAACACGCCCCATTTTACTCCTTAGCAAAATGAGGACCCTTGCTGTGGCTTTTTGCTTTTTGCTTGTGTGTGTTGTTTTGCCTAGTGGTAAAGGGAAAAAAGGGGTTAAAATTGCAAACTTTGTTAAAAATAGAGAAAAAAATGCATTTTTAGTACTAGGGCATGATATGGTTGGATTCCTTATGATAAATGAGCTAGGGTTGCTTTTTGAACCATCTTAAAATTCACCATATTTTGTAAGTTATGATCACTTTGGCAAAATGTACATTCATGTTTGTATATCTCTTTGCATATATAGGGTCGTTTGTATATGCAAAGGGTTTTGCTTTGTACTTAGTCACATTTGCCTTTTGCAATCGGGTCCATATACAAGGTTAAATGCATAATGGGTCACTTGCATATTGCATATACAATGTCCTTTATACATCGCTTTCATATACAAGGGCGTTGTATTTTCTTTTTCCTTGTATGCATTTGGTTAAAGTTTTGAAATATACATACAAGATGGACCCGAATTAACTTAGAGTTGGAATGAATGATCGTTTGAATTCCATTGCATGTATCTCACGTTATATGTTTTGGCAGGTCAAAATATACAAGGCAAAATATAAAAGGCCCGATATACAACGCAGACTTAAAGGAGTTATCAAACAATGTTAATTTGTTGTATAAATTCTAGCTTGTATATTTCCAAACATACTTCACGCACATACAAGATGGAATCCAAAGGAAAATCAAACCCGATTTAATGCTTGTATCGACCCCGAAATGTATGTCTAAAAGATGCATCATGGAAATATACAGGCTGCGGAGTTGAAAAGATTGAAATCCAATTGAACCAATGTATCACGTCCACAATGTATATTGAAATATACACTACTCAACATACCACAAAATATACATTGGACGGACTTGAGGGGATTATTAAAGAAAGTTAAGTCATTGTATATCTGCGCAATGTATATTTTGAGATATACAATGCACTCATACAAGCTGGATTCGAAATAGAAATTAAAAATGGATAGTTCCTTGCATATTTTGGTCCTTGTATATTTCGATATACAAACCCTATATACAAGGAAAATATGCATTCGCCATATACAGGGATTTAAATGAAGAAAAGGCGGGAAATCTAAGCAATGGAAATTTGAAGCCGATTTAAGGCCCAATTATATATTTTTGGTCGACGGTGGTTGACCTGACTGGTTTTAATGCTGCATACGCATTTTGATGTGTGATTTCCATGGTTGTTGAGCCCGATGGCTGTGTTTGCGCATCTTATAGCCTGATTTAATGTAGATGTTCATTTTTCCTACTGACTTACCAAACGATGATGCTTATTCCTGCTTATTTATTGAAGATTGTTGAAGTAGCTGAAGAAGCAGAGTTGCCGACACAGTGGTGGCGTATAGGTGAACATAAGGATGGAGCTTTAGTGGTAGGATGGCACCGAATCCTGAGGGGCCTAACACACCCAAAGAAGATGAAGCTTTCAATACAGAGGAGTTTGTGGGTAGAAACATTTATTGAGCGAGCGGTGCCTTGTCTAGGTATGCTGCTCGAATTCTTGGTGGGATTCATTTCTCACAGTTTGATGCTACATTTCAAGATGCAGACAGTTGATCTCCTAGGGTTTTGGGCACCATGTTGGGGAAGAAGCCAGAGATATATATTAAGCCCCTGTTCGATACAAAAAAAAGGAAGGTCATTTTATGCAATATCAAACCTGTAGCGACTTTAGGTAGGAGATCAGATTACTGAGACTACTGAGGACTAAATTGTTGAAACATTCAAGGTTCTTTCCTCAGATCATTGTAAATGTACCTATTTTATGAACATACTGTATGGAGATGAAGCTTCAGATTACATCTTGATTGTAAAACTTAAGTAATCTTCAAGTTGATTTCTAGATATGTATTGGTGAATGCTATGTTCTATAGAAGCATTTTCATTTCATTGCATGTTGTTGTCAACTTTTACCCTTGAAGATTTGCACTGAATCATGCAGATTTGTGGACTGTCCTAGTGAAGTATGATTTTAGTTTTCTTCTCTTCATTGCTATATGGGAACATGTATGTGGATCAATGATCTTAGTCAAGTAATTTTAGGAATCTCACTCTCTAACCCTTTTGCTCATTTTAATTTCATAAAAATCACTTTCATAAACTGCATATTATGATAAATATCAAGTAGAACAGAGAAATATGCTGACATCCTGAAGATACTTGAATATCATTAGCATGTTTTGAGCCAAATGCATGTAGTATTGAAAATGTCATGCAGAGAATCACAAATAAGGGTAGAGCTCATGCAAATATCAACTTAGACACATCATTTGGAGATATATACTGTGTAGAGTAACTTCCCTATATAGCATTGTTGTAGAAACAAAATCTACAGATCTATGTAAAGCCCCAAAATGGAAAACAACAACACACATCAACCACGTAGTAACATCAGCAGATTATGAAATAATCAACGGGGACTTGGGATCATGAATTCCATGAATTCATCATATCTTTCAGGATAAACAAGGGTTGTTGTGTGACTTTTGTTTTTTGTGCTTGGGTGTGACTAACATCACATACCCAACCAACAAGTCAAGAGCATAATCCTAAGCATGAGAAATCATTACCCATTTATCTGTATCAAGATCAAACCCCTTCCATTCCACCCATCCATAGCACACTTAATCCTTTCAATGATCAAGCTCACATTTATGATCAGGATCCCCTCTATGATCAAGAAGACCATGATGATGCCACCTCACCCATTCATCATCCAACCATTGCCACTTGTCATGATGAGATATGTGCCTCCCAAGAACACATAAACATAGAAGCTCAAAAAAATAACTTGGATCTACATGAACATAATAAATATCCTCATGATCCTCCCACATCCACTATCCACCCCACTTCAATTCCACCATCATATCTTATGGGTCTTACCACCTTCATTCATGAGTGTTCCTCCTTGGGACAACAACAATCATTGTCTTCCACTTCACCTTCTCTATCATATAATCAACTCAAGTCTAGTGTCCAAACTACACATAGGCTCATTGTCCGTCACATGCTCCAAAACATGAATTATCAAGGTAAAGGATTAGGCCTTCACGAACAAGGTATTTTGGAGCCTATACATGTCAATGTCCCTTCGTACTGATATGGCCTTGGCTACACACCCCAAGGTAAATAATCTAATGATGTTGGTAATTCCTCCATTCATTCTAAGCCCACAAGTTTCCATCGCACATCCTATCATGTACCCAAAATATACATGGCCATCCCACCTCCACCATCCTACAAATGTCAAAAGCATGTGATCATACACCTTCCACCATCCACTTTGCCTCCACTTCTTCCAACTCCTAATTTCCCTCCATCCACTTTACCACCATTGCTTCCAACACCTAATATCCCAATCATCCATAAAACCCCTTTAATTCCTAATTATGACCAACAAATGCACACATTGTCTAAACATAAAAGCCTCCACTCATTCCACCCACCACATGGGATTCAAAAATAAGCATTCAGATGCCTCCTATCATAAAGTGAAAAATCCTAAGGGTGCTAATACTTTAGGAAATCGATCCAAAAATTCAAAGAAAGGTACATTCACAAATCCATCCGAACCCATACCTCCAAAAGCAAAGTCCAAAAGAAAAATGGTTTGAGTCCTTAGACAAAAAATAAAAATAAAAATAAAAAAATCAAACAAGTCAAATGAGGCATCCACTCCATTCAAAAATCCCATTTCATATACAAATCCCACATGAAAAGAAAAAGTCATAAAAATATTAAGTCCATGTGGATACCAAAATGCTTACATCACCCATCCACTAAGCAAACATCACCATTGCTTCCTACAACTCCATCCAATCACAAGCTTCGATGTTTAATATGGTGTGTGCAGCTATTGGTCATAATTCCTTTTCACAGCTCCATCACCCAACCATTCACTCATTTTCCTACATATTTCACACTTCATCTCCCTATGGTCCATGCTTTGGCATAAGTCATTCCTCCATCATAATCCACATCATAATTCACTTTTGTTCCGTATATAATCCACATCATAATCCACTATCTTCCCTACATAATCCACATCATAATCGACTATCGTTCCCTCCATAATCCACTATCTACCTTATCCATCTCACTTTTATGACATCACTTACCAACATCGATGAGCATAACTATATTTGACATGGTCAATGTGACATACCTTTGGGACTATCACCTTCATGTCACCAGACACATGAGTCCTCATCCATATCCCCCTATCTAATTCAAAAAAATTCACAAAGTTGATCTTCTATGCCACTTACACTTGGGGGCACATTGTCTCATCTTCCTATCATTTTCCACCTTACCATCCTTATTCATACACCCATATGCCTATCATATCGTATATATTCATCCTCCCTTCCTCCTTTGATCTTGATAAAGATTGGGGGCACTATGTTGACAAATGTTTTGGATATCTCTTGACATACCTTATCCAAACCAAGCAAATCCTTTATTATCCTATCATCATCCCATCATCATAAGCATTGTCATTCAATAAACCCTAAGTATATTACCAATAATGGGGCATGTTATTCCTATGTGACATAGTCCTTGGAGATCACATCCTTGCCCTCTTACGCGTGCATTCCTTCCATCCACTATTATCCCCCTCTTATCCATTCATTCAATCTTGCACCTAGACTTGGTTTCCCCTTGTCATTGGTATCTAGCATAAAGGCTACAAAAATTGTGATCCAATGCCATTCCCTAAAATAATCCAAAAATACAAAAAAAATCAAAACATATCAAAATAAAATAAAAATAAAAAAAAACCCAACAAAATTAAAAAAATCGAAAAACCAACAAAATCCAAAAAAATCAAATATTCCCAAAATCCAAAAAAATCAAATATTCCTCAAAACAAAAAAAAATCATAAAATTTCCAAAAACCAAAAAAATCACAACATTTTAAAAATCCAAAAATACAAAAAAATCAAATATTCTCAAAAATCCAAAAAAAATCAAATATTCCCCAAAAAACCAAAAAAATCAAAACATTCAAAAACACAAAAAAATCCAAGTAGCCTCAAAATCCCCCCAAAAAAATCAAATATCCTACAAAAATCCAAGCAATAAAATCACTCAACACATCAATCCACCAAATCATTCATCACATCATTCCAACCAAATCAATTCTTCTAGTCACTCAATCAAATTTCTCAATCAATCCATTCAAACATCCTAACCAATCACATCATCATCATCATCATCATCAAATCAGTTCTTCCACTCATCCACAGTTTGCATGGTTGAACTACATCACCTCTGAGCTTTCACGTAGGCAAGGCCATCTTTGATGCACCCCTCGAGGCATTAGGTCAGTCCCATAGGACCTGTCCTATCAACCATCATAATAAGTTATCCTTTCGTGAAATGGACACTTTGATCAGACCAAACCAGTCAATCTTTCAAAGAAATCTACACCTCAAACCAATTCCCACATCAACCAAACAAGCTATTCCAATTAGTCAAATCAATCAATCACCTTGTGATAATCATGTCACTATCAACTATCACATATCTCATACAAAATGCATCATCAATCAAACCCTGGTGTTGCTCATGTTGGTGCTTGCACATGGAGTCTGGGTTTCAAGCAAAAAGGTTATGTTAAGTCAAAGTTTCAGTCAAACCTAATATTCCATGGGGTGGTCATATTTCAAATATCAGTCATCTTAGACAAGATCACCTTGATGTTGCGTTATCACCTCATAATCACTTGATCTGTGAGGTGCGGACGTCAATTTTACATGAGGGTTGATATCTACCTGTCTGACAACTTCATACTTCTTGCGGGGGGTCATATTTTCAAGCATCAGTCATCTTATGAATATCACCCCTGTCAGAGTTTCAGTCAGGCCTAATATTCTTGTGGGGGGTCATATTTCAAATATCAATCATCTTACGAATATCACCCCTGTCGCAGAATATCACCCTGCGCCAATATGAGGGTGATGTCATCTTGATCCGATGGGATGCACCATGTGGTCTTCGGCATGATAGTTATTATCAGCAGTTATGATAGGGGTGTTAGCACTAATTTTGGTGTAGATCTGAGCGCAGGATGTTGGAGGGTTTTTTCCTTTAAGTTTCCTTGTTCATCGCTGTGATTTTCTCTATCGGCGAAACTTCTTTTTGGGTACTTAGATTTTGCTTGAACCATCATTTTGAACCATTGTGTTGAACCCTTTTGGTTCAAGGTTCAACGGTTCATGGGCTTAGGCTCCATCTTTTCTCGTTAGTAAATTCTTTGTTCATCTGTGTTATCGGCGTTGAACTTCTCAGTTGAACTTCTCTTTTGAACCATCGGGTTGAACTAGTTCAGGGTTCAATGGTTCAAAGCCTTATGATTTTGGTCTTATCGGCGTAACATTCATCATTGGGTGGACGGTGGAGTGTTGGCCTGATGGTTTGCCTCTGGCCGATGGAAGGTTAGTGGTTTGCAAGGTTGGTTTCGGTGTGACATGGACTATCGGGCTAACCGTTGGAGGGTTCACCGATATACAATGTTTGGCTGATAGATATGTTATCGGAGAGAGCTGTATTGTTGGCCTGAGTGTTTTGGGTTGTGCCGACGATGGGAGGATTGGCCGATGAGTAGTCGTCAGGTGTGTCTGGCCGATGGAGGAGCAGAGTGTAGCTCGTTGGTGCATCGGCAAGACTATTGTGATCGGCTAGGGAGATTTTGGTTGCTTCGACGGTGTAAGTCACACTGACGGAGGTGGTCTTCGGCGTGACTTGTGTTGTCGGTGAGGATGGATTGCGTTGGGCCGACAGTGGAGGGTCTGACCGATGAAGGGGGAAGCCAATGTGTTATCGGCGGGAGTTGTTCTATCAGCAGCAGTCTTTTATGGTTTGCCAATGGAAGGAAGTCACCCTGATGGGGAATGCCATCGGAGTAAGGTTGCTTATCAGGTTAGTAGTTGGAGGGTCCACTGATGGGGCAGTGTCAGGCCGATGAGGATTTGGAGTGGTCATCGGTGAGAGTTGGTCTGTCGGTGAAGGAGCTTTTGGCTAGGCTGATGGTTCTTCTCTGGCTGATGGAGGGGATTGTAATGTAGCAGTCGGCAGGACAATTGAGGTCGGCAGGAGATTCATGGGCTTGGCCGATGGTGTTGATCTCGGCGATGGGCTTTGGGTGGAGGAGAGTGTGTCGAGCGTGGCAAAAGCGCTCGACACCTATTATGCAAGTGACTATGCTTTTAAACTACTAAGGTAGTCTCCTCACCATGCATGTGGGACTAATCTCCCTGTATAATTTGAAACTGCGATAGAACGTGTTTTGGCAGGAATTTCTTTTTTGAGGTGCTGCGACGGTTTTCAAGTGGCCGCGGGTGGTTGGGCCATCAATGGCGACTGTAGCAGGGGCATGGGTGAGTTGTTGAATAGTCATGTACCTGATTTTTGGCATGAGGACTTCTAGATGGTGGCACAGGGCTCGAGGCCACCATTGTCTACTTTCTGTCTCTGCAGCAATAAATTTTGAGTGCCATTCCTTTGAAGGATCTGTATATGGCAGATTTTTGTAAAAGCCTTGTAATTAATTGCTGTGGTACACTTTCTAGCTGATATAAGCAGATTGTGTTACCATTGTTTAGGTTGTTGAAAGTTGAACATTTGGCTCTGTAATACAATACAGCTGATTTGGTTGCTCTGTACAGCAAAACCTGTGAGTTTATGTATCTCTTGTTGTACGTTTTTGCATGAATCCACTGATTTCATGGTTAATTTTATATGAGAAATGCTATGTTAGCATGTGTTTTGTTAATTCTGTCTCTAGTATTGCATGTATCTTTCTTTTGAGTCTGGATATTTAAGCAATGTTTGAGACTCTAGAACATAGAATTCCTGTGTTGAATGTCTGATCTCTTAACTTCTGCTCAAGGGGTAGATTAAATTGTTCTCAGATTGAACATTGGGAAGGGTACACTGCAGTAAGGATGCCATAAGTATAGATAGCTTAACACTCTGTATTGGGAGATATCTGTAAGGCAAGTATCATATGTGTCCCCCTGAAATCCAGTTTTAGTTGTTCATGCATATCATTCACAAGTGTATGTCTATTGACTCCAGGCCCTGGATAGGCACCGATCTAGCTTTGTCTTTGTGTTATATACCATGTCCAGCTTTGCATCCAAATATAAAATCAAAACCAAACTCTAAAACAACCTTTAGGACATTAGAATTAGTTTTAGGATCCTCAGTCCTCTGTCTACAACTGCAAATAGGCCCAAAGCTAGCCCCTTTGCTCTTATCTTACAGTTTTGGTCTACTTACAGGAGGACTTATCTGCTTTTTGTCAACATCCCAACCTTGTATGTATATCCTCATGGATGTTGAGTAGGGAATACCCCCCTAGGTTTTGTAGAGCCTGAAGAAGAAGAGGAGATAAAATATAGAGTCTATCTCCTACACTGTTGGCCCCTGGCCCAGAGATCCTGTTGATCATTGATGGCTACCTTGTAGGGAAATCTGGGAATAAGCATCCAGTCTGGGAAAAAACCAACAGAAATTGGCGACTCTACTGGGGATTTGTGAAAGGACCCTGATTTACAAAAGAAAACAGTTCCTAGTAATAGGTGGCGACTCCGAAGTAATCTCCCAACCGGTCAAAGTAAAACTTATATGCAGGGGAGAAGATCCCAAGAAAATCCTTTATTTGAAGAGTTACCAGTAACAAGAAGAATGATGTACAGAAGAAAGGGAGCTATCTCAGTCAGTCATGAGGGTTCCCCCAGAAAAATGATGATATGCAAGATAACCCTAGGCCATCAGGACAGCATGTGCCTTACTTTTCAAATGCAGAAGCTGATATTCAGGGTGCATATGAGAGGCAACAGGGTGGTAGCGTGAGAATGAGGTCAGAGGTGTTCCAAGAATGCCCATTTCTAGACCCTAGTGAAAGGTTTGAAGAGGCAGAGTCTCTGAGGGATGATGAAGATGAAGATCAGAATATGGTAAAACCATCCTCCTCTAGGCCTAGCGAGGAAGAACTAGCTGATGAAATTAGGAGCTTAAGGGCCGAGTTCGAATATCAGTAGGCAATAACAATCAGAGATGACCTAAGGAAGAAAGTGCAAGCTTTAAGGGCTGCCCAAAATAATTCAATTCCTACCCTTGAGAATGCAAATGTGCAGAGACATCAACAGAGAAATGAAGTGCAACATCAGCATAATGATGAGAGACAAAATGTGGATGATGCTAGGATACCACTGAACAACGTAAGAAACTAGAATGCAAACAGAAATATTAATATTAATCAGTTTGACAGACAGCCCATGCAGTTAGATAGATTCAGACAGCTGGTATTTGATGGTATTCCTGGGTATCCTAACCCCATTGACAAGCATCTGAGGCTGCAGGTGCCTAAATTTTCAGGAAACAACACTGTGTCAGGAGAAGATCATCTAAAAGCTTTTCAAAATGTCATGGATAACTTTGAGGTTGAACATGAGGATGTTTTCATGAAGTCATTCATGCAATCTTTAGTAGATGAGGCAAGGGAATGGTATAAGAATCTACCTGACCAGAGTATTTCATCATGGGATGATTTTAAAAGGATGTTCAAGGAGCAATATGGTGACAAAACTGACCCTAGCTTTTTTGTAAATGAGTTTACCAGTATCACTAAAGGGTCAAATGAGCAGGTTGCAGATTTTAATGCAAGATTTACTAAAGTGTTAAACAAATTGCCACATCACATGAGGCCAAATGAACCTATGTGCATAATATTGTATATCGACGCCTTTGATGCAAAAACTGCATATGGATTAAGAGATAAAAGTCCTGCTACTATCAGGGATGCTTTCAGAATTGCAGTAAATATTGAGAACAACAGGAAAGCATCAGGCAAGACTAACAGAAGGGATGATGTGAAAATTTTGCAGAATCCAAACAAGCCTCAGAACACTCAAGGTAATACATATGCCCCTGAAGATAAGATAGACAAATTGGCAAATGTTGTTAAGGACCTAAGCTACAGACTAGCTAGAAGTGAAAAAGGGATAGGTCCTGATAGGCAAGTCTATCAAAGGCAGGAAAAGAGGCTATCATTGCATGATATGCCTTATAATACCAATTGGCATAATGGTAAGCCTATATTCCCACATAACAACACAAATCAGAGGACTCAACATGTCAAAGAAACTCCTGATCCTCTAAGGAAAGCTGTAAATATTGTTGATGATACTCCATGGTGTATAATTTGTCAGATGCCACATTCATAGTCACAGTGTATGATTGCTCAGTCCTTGTGTGATAATACTACATCTTGTAATGAATGCAATGAGCCACATTATGTGCAAGATGATGATGTTAATATGATGTCCACAAACAATGGATACCCCATTTATGATGCTGATGAGAGTATAGATGATGGAATTCGGGCCTGTCAACAGGACTTTTATGATGAAGGTAATGAAGAGAGCTATGTGTATGCTTAGAGCTCACACAATTTTCTAAGTAACTTACAATGACCTTCTGATGAGGAAATTAGGGCCTTCATAGCTGCAGCAGTTGTCCAAGTCAAGAGTAACTACAATCTTAGAGGTAAAGCTCAGATAAGCAGCTTGTGTCAACCAGAAGATGTTTCTGCAGGTCAGCCAGTGCATGGTCATAAAGGAATTGAACCACAAAAAAGGCAGTGGGGTAATAATAAATAGAATTTTAGACATAGAACAGGTCATGAATCCCAAGGACTAGAAAATGGAATCCCTTAGGCTGAAGATCAAAGCAAAGGTTCCCAAGACAAGAATGATGATCAGGGAACTATGAAAGTAAAAGCTAAATTAGCTCAGGATAAAAACAAGATTGTGGAGCAAGCTACAACTGTTATAGAAAATTATGCTCCATTTGATATAGCTCAAGTCCTCTCCCAAGTAAAAGTATCTGTTCCACTTATGGAACTGATGAAGGTTGAAGAGATCAAGAATAGGACAATATCCCTGATTTCAGGGGTGCCTTTTCAAGCTAAACAATATGTTTAGACCCAGGGTGAGAAACATGTCATGTATAATGAAGAAGATGAGGCTCCTGAAGTCTATTTAGGAGTGACTATGACAAAGTGTCCTTCACAAGTGGAACCATTTTATGTATCCCTGGTTATAAATGGAAAAATAATCAGAAATTGTATGCTTGACTCTGGAGCATCTACAAATGTCATGCCTTTAGCTGTCATGCAACAAGCTGGATTGAAAATCGATAAGGCATGTGGAAAATGTTACGCTATGAATGCCAGAGAGGTACCAGTTATTGGAATCATGAAGGATGTAGATTTCAAACTGGCAGCATTTCCTGAAAAGAGATATAAAATGAATATAACGGTGGTTGACATCAAGCCACAGTATGGTATGTTGCTATCAAGAAGATGGGCTACATTAATTGGTGGAAGTATGCAGCTGGACTTGTCATATGCCATGATTCCAATGAATGGTAGGGATGTTAAGCTAATCAGAGAACAAAGATCATCAGAGACAGTGGAAGACCAAGAAGCAGAGGAACAGATATGCTTTGTAAACACTGACTGTGATAATTTCAAGGTTGTCTCGGATGATAGGGAAGATAAAGAGAAAAACATCTGCATTAAAGAGCTGGACCAGCATAGTCTGTGGACCATGTATTTTGATGGAGCTTGTGCAAAAGAAGGTTTTGGAGCTGGAGTTGTTTTCCTATCTCCAACTGGTAAGCTCCTCAAATTTTCTTTCTTGCTGAGGTTTTTTTGCACAAACAACATTGCAGAATATGAGGCTTTAATCTTAGGCCTAAATATAGCTCTCAAACATGGAATTAAGATGCTAAGGGTATTTGGGGATTCTGAGCTGATTGTATCCCAAATTAGAGATAGGTATGCTTCAAAAAACAAAAGATTGAAACAATACAAGCATGCTGTTTGGGATACCATTGAACTCTTTGATGCATTTTCAATAGGCTGGGTAGAGAGATCAAAGAATGTTATGGCTGATTTCTTAGCTAATGTTGCAATAAGGCCAGATGACATCACTTTGTCAGATGTTACAAATGTAGAAGTTAAAATCAAGCCTGCAGTACCAGAAAATATATGCAGTTGGCAAGTGTTTAATGATGATAGGGATTTGTTAAAAATTTTGCACTGCATAGATGAATATGAGAATCAAGAAATTGATTTCCAAGCTTTTGTACAAACTATAGATGGAAAAGAAACTCTTGTGGGAAAAGAGATAATTCAATTGAAGACTAATAAAATCCCTAGAGGGTTAGTAGCTTTGGACAGAGCTTTTGACAATAGAGACAAATTGGTCACAAGGACATCTCCCACAAATAAGGAAGATTTAGAAGAGATAAATTTGGGGACATCTCAGGCCCCCAAGAAGGTATACATTGGTAAACAGCTCAAACCACACATCAGGAGTATGCTGATTGCATTACTGAAAAGGTATAAACATGTTTTTGCTTGGTCATATGAGGACCTAAAAGCCTATAGGGAAGATTTATTCCAGCATGAGATCCCATTGAAGCCTGGAGCTAAGCCATTTAGACAAAGGCAAAGACCTATTAATCCTACCTTAGCTCCAAAGATGCAAGAAGAGCTTAAAAAGCTTAGGGAAGCTGGAATAATTGTGCCAATCAGACATTCAACTTGGGTGTCTAACCTTGTCCTAGTCAGAAAAAAGAACGGTGATATTAGGCTTTGTGTTGATTTCAGGAACTTGAATGTATCCTCTTTAAAGGATAACTATCCACTACCTAATATGGAAGCTATGTTGCAGAGAGTGACTGGTTGTGAACTCTTATCCATGATGGATGGATTTTCAGGTTATAATCAGGTGAAGGTAAAGGAATCAGAATAGTATAAGACTGCCTTCACCACTCCATGGGGAACTTGTGTATATGTTAGGATGCCATTTGGACTAACAAATGCAGGTGCTACATTTCAAAGAGCAATGGACGTTGCTTTTGCAAGGTTGATTGATTCAATCCTGGCTGTATATCAGGATGAATTGACTGCATATTCAAAGAAGGAAGAGCAGCATTGTTTGCATCTAGAGCAGATTTTCGTAAGAGCACTAGAGTATGGTATTTCTTTAAATCCAAAGAAGTGTTCCTTTGGGGTAGTTGAAGGAAGACTCCTAGGGCACATTGTTTCCAAGGATGGAGTTAGGATAGATCCAGAGAGAGTGGCTGCTATTGACAGAATTCAAATGCCAAAAACTGTAAAAGGAGTTCAGTCCTTCTTTGGATAGATAAATTTTGTTAGGAGATTTATTCCCAACTTTGCAGAAACCACAAGGAACATTTCCAAGATGATGAAGGATGCAACTGTCAACTGGGAAAGTGAAGCAATAGAATCATTTCAGAGTATCAAAGAGGCAATCAAGATGGCCCCTGTTCTTAAATCTCCTAATTTTTCTAGGCCATTCCAAGTATTTTCATTTGCTTCCTTTCACACTGTTGCTGCATGTTTGCTACAGAAAAATGAAGATGGTTTTGAACAGCCCATAGCTTTCTTCAGTATGTCCTTGCAGGCTTCTGAGTTGAAGTATGATATTATGGAAAAATAGGCATATGCACTAGTTAGAGCCATCAAAAGTTTCAGACCATACCTGGTAGGATCACATGTAATTGCATATGTACCCCATGCAATAGTCAAAGACATATTCACTCAACAGGAGGTGACCGGAAGAAGGTGCAGATGGATAAACAAACTGCAAGAGTTCAACATAGACATACAAATTACCAAGTTGGTAAGAGGACAATGATTAGCCAAGATGATGGCACAGTCAAACTTGGAAGCATGCCAAGTTAATGCAGTCCAAAATGAGAGTGTAAATGTATCAAGATCTGAATGGTACACGGATATTATCTACTACTTGCAAAATCTGAATTGTCCTTCCCATTTCAGTGACAGCCAAAAGAGGACTTTAAAGTTACATGCAATCAGGTATGTTATTGTTCAAGGTGAGCTATACTGGAAAAAAACTGATGGTGTGCTGCTGAGATGTGTGGATGAGGATATGGCTAACAATGTTTTGATTGATATGCATAAAGGATTGTGTGGTGGATATTATACTGCCCAAACAACAGCTCATAAGACTCTCAGAGCAGGATATTGGTGGCCCACTCTCTTTTCAGATGCACAAAGGTTAGTAAGGAAGTGTGACCCTTGCTAAAGATTCTCAGGAAAATTGAGATATGATGGTGCTTTACCCCTCAGAACTGTAACTGTAGATGCTCCATTTCAGCAATAGGGAATTGACTTCATAGGGGAAATTGCAGACAAGTCAAGTGGGGGACACAGTTGGATTTTAGTGGCAACTAATTACTTTACCAAACGGATTGAGGCCATTCCAACTAAGAGAGCTACAAGAAAGGTGGTGATGGATTTCATACTGGAAAATGTTATCATCAGGTTTGGAGTACCATTCAAGATAGTCACTGATAATGCTATGTGTTTCAGATCAGGTGAATTTGTTGATTTTTGCAACAAATATGGGATCAATATATCATATGCATCACCATACCACCCACAAGGAAATGGTCAAGCAGAATCAAGCAATAAAAGCATCATGAAAATTATCAAGAGGATACTAGACAAGAACAAGAGATCTTGGGACTCAAAATTAAAGTTAGCAATATGGGCTGACAGAGTGATAGTAAAAAAGGCTATTGGAATGTCACCCTTTGAGCTAGTATATGGTGCATCAGCCAGATTGCCCATAAACAATCTCCTACCAGTTTACAGATTCATCCAGGAAAATGATGAGGAGATTGAAGACTCCATGACAGAAAGAGTGAATTAGATGGTTGCATTGGATGAGAATAGAAGGAAAGCACACCAAATTAACCTCAAGAGACAACAAGATATGAAATATCAGTTTGATAGGAGAGCTACAAAAAGGAAGTTTCAAGTCAATGATCTGGTGCTCATATGGAATGCAAAAGGTCAAGAAAAGGGTAAACATGGTAAATTCAAACCCTTATGGATGGGCCCATATCAGATTTGTAGCATTCATGGGGAGGATTCTTATTTCCTCTAGGCCCTAGATGGTGAATTTCTGGAATTGCCTGTGCATGGCCAATTCCTTAAGTTCTATTTTGCATAGATGACTTGTCGCTGTGCACATTTTTAAAAATATGTATATAGTGTAAATGTTCTGTACAGTTCGTGCTTTTTTGGCTTTTTTGCCTGGTCTGCCTAGAGATCTGGTTCTTGCTGCAGGTTTTTCACCTGCATGTCCCCATTCAGAGCCAGTGTTAGCACTAATTTTGGTCTGGATCTAAGCGCAAGATGTTGGAGGGTTTTTTCCTTTAAGTTTCCTTGTTCATCGCTGTGATTTTCTCTATCGGCGAAACTTCTTTTTGGGTACTCAGATTTTGCTTGAACCATTGTTTTGAACCATCGTGTTGAACCCTTTTGGTTCAAGGTTCAACGGTTCATGGGCTTAGGCTCCATCTTTTCCCGTCAGTGAATTCTTTGTTCATCTGTGTTATCGGCGTTGAACTTCTTAGTTGAACTTCTCTTTTGAACCATCGGGTTGAACTGGTTCAGGGTTCAATGGTTCAAAGCCTTATGATTTTGGTCTTATCGGTGTAACGTTCATCATCAGGTGGACAGTGGAGTGTTGGCCCGATGGTTTGCCTCTGGCCAATGGAAGGTTAGTGGTTTGCAAGGTTGGTTTCGGTGTGACATGGACTATCGGGCTAACCATTGCAGGGTTCATCGATATACAATGTTTGGCCGATGGATATGTTATCGGAGAGAGCTGTATTGTCAGCCTGAGTGTTTTGGGTTGTGCCCGATGACGGGAGCTTTGGCCGATGAGGAGTCGTCGGTGTGTGTCTGGCCGATGCAGGAGCAGAGTGTAGCTCGTTGGTGCATCGGCCAGACTATTGTGATCGGCTGGGGAGATTTTGGTTGCTCTGACAGTGTAAGTCACACTGACGGAGGTGGTCTTCGGCATGACTTGTGTTGTCGGTGAGGATGGATTGCATTGGGCCGACAGTGGAGGGTCTGACCGATGAAGGGGGAAGCCGATGTGTTATCGGCGGGAGTTGTTCTATCAGCAGCAATCTTTTATGGTTTGCCGATGGAAGGAAGTCACCCCGATGGGGAATCCCATCAGAGTAAGGTTTCTTATCGGGTTAGCGGTTGGAGGGTCCGCCGATGGGGCAGTGTCAGGACGATGAGGATTTGGAGTGGTCATCAGTGAGAGTTGGTCTGTCGGTGAAGGAGCTTTTGGCTAGGCTGATGGTTCTTCTCTGGCTGATGGAGGGGATTGTAATGTAGCAGTCGGTAGGACAATTGAGGTCGGCAGGAGATTCATGGGCTTGGCCGATGGTGTTGATCTCAGTGATGGGCTTTGGGTGGAGGAGAGTGTGTCGAGCGTGGCAAAAGCGCTCGACACCTATTATGCAAGTGACTATGCTTTTAAACTACTAAGGTAGTCTCCTCACCGTGCATGTGGGACTAATCTCCCTGTATAATTTGAAACTGCGCTAGAACGCGTTTTGGCAGGAATTTCTTTTTTGATGTGCTGCGACGGTTTTGAAGCGGCCGTGGGTGGTTGGCCATCAATGGTGACTGTAGCAGGGGCATGGGCAAGTTGTTGAATAGTCATGTACCTGATTTTTGGCATGAGGACTTCCAGATGGTGGCACAGGGCTCGAGGCCACCATTGTCTACTTTCTGTCTCTGTAGCAATAAATTTTGAGCACCATTCCTTTGAAGGATCTGTATCTGGCAGATTTTTGTAAAAGCCTTGTAATTAATTACTGTGGTACACTTTCTGGCTGATATAAGTAGACTGTGTTACCATTGTTTAGGTTGTTGAAAGTTGAACATTTGGCTCTGTAATACAATACAGCTGATTTGGTTGCTCTGTACAGCAAAACCTGTGAGTTTATGTATCTCTTGTTGTACGTTTTTGCATGAATCCACTGATTTCATGGTTAATTTTATATGAGAAATGCTATGTTAGCATGTGTTTTGTTAATTTTGTCTCCAGTATTGCATGTATCTTTCTTTTGAGTCTGGATATTTAAGCAATGTTTGAGACTCTAGAACATAGAATTCCTGTGTTGAATGTTTGATCTCTTAACTTCTGCTCAAGGGGTAGATTAAATTGTTCTCAGATTGAACATTGGGAAGGGTACACTGCAGTAGGGATGCCATAAGTATAGATAGATTAACACTCTGTATTGGGAGATATCTGTAAGGTGGGTATCATATGTGTCCCCCTGAAATCCAGTTTTAGTTGTTCATGCATATCATTCACAGGTGTATGTCTATTGACTCCAGGCCCTGGATAGGCACCGATCTAGCTTTGTCTTTGTGTTATATACCATGCCCAGCTTTGCATCCAAATCTAAAATCAAAACCAAACTCTAAAACAACCTTTAGGACATTAGAATTAGTTTTAGGATCCTCAGTCCTCTGTCTACAACTGCAAATAGGCCCAAAGCTAGCCCCTTTGCTCTTATCTTATAGTTTTGGTCTACTTACAGGAGGACTTATCTGCTTTTTGTCAGCATCCCAGCCTTGTATGTATATCCTCATGGATGTTGAGTAGGGAATACCCCCCTAGGTTTTGCAGAGCCTGAAGAAGAAGAGGAGATAAAATATAGAGTCTATCTCCTACACTGTTGGCCCTTGGCCCAGAGATCCTATTGATCATTGATGGCTACCTTGTAGGGAAATCTGGGAATAAGCATCCAGTCTGGGAAAAAACCAACAGGGGGTCCCACCAATCACCGATGAGGACATGAATAAGTACAGGAGGATCATTGGTGAGATGTATGGTATCAAGATGGCAGGAGGATCTTTCTTCGATGCATCAGGTTGCACCGATGAGGGTTGTCATCAGGGTGATATTGCATATCGGGTGAGCATGTAGGAGGTTCGCTAATGTAGGGGGTCTGGGTAACAGGATATCGTATAGGAGGATCATCAGTATGACAAGCAATATTGGCACAGGTGAGGAGTGTTCTGGCAGCTAGAGCTACCCTGATGGGGTCTAAACTAGCGTCGTCGGGATCAAAATCACTGACTATTGTCTTTCAGTGTGACCCTATTTATAAAGTATTGGAGAGGTCATTGTAGGGTGAATGTGGGATAATCAGTTCTCACATAATTTGAAAAGTCAGTGATCAGTAGGAAACACCCGCGTGGCATGATCTCTTTGGCCAGCAGCTCGCCCATTCAATTTGAGGCCACAAATCTTGGCAGGAAAGTTTTCAAAGGGACTTGCAATCATTGCATTCCAAGGAACCACGGGTTGGTATGCCTTTGATGGCAGATGTTAAAGAGGTATGGGTGGAGGCATTAACGGATCAACTACCTAATTGAAGATGTAAATTCCCAACCAGTGGCGCAAGTCTCAAGTCCAACCACTCCTTGCCTTCTCTCCTGCCTGCTACATTTAATGTTCTGAGTGCCATTTCTCATAATGCACTATATCTGGCAAATTTTGAATTGCCATGTGATTAATGTTGAGTACACTTTCTTGTTGTATATAGCAGAAGGTGTTGTTCATTTGCTGTGGTGGAAAACTAGACAAATTTGGGTGTTGTGATAAGATACAACTTCATTGGAGGCTCTGTTTTGGGTGTCTTGTGAGTTTATGAATCTCATGTTGTATGTTTTATGCATAAATTTACTGGTTTCATGTTGATTTAAATGAGTAATGATTCATTGCATGTGTTCTATTATTTGTCTCCAAATTGAATGTGTTCTTCTTTTGAATCTAAACAGCTAAGGGGTGTCTAATATTCTAGAATATAGGTTTGCTATATTGAATGCTTAACTTTTTACTTCTACTCAAGGAGTAGATTAAATGTCTTAGGTTAAGTGTTGGGAAGAATATATTGTAGTGAGGATGTTTGTAAGCAGAGATAACTGAATACTAAATTTTGGGAAGTATTTGTAAGGCAGACACTAAAAATCCCCTTGATATCCAGTCTTTGATATATGTTTATGCTAACCATTCACATGTGTATGTCTATTGACTCCGAGCCTTAAGATAGGCACCGATCTATTCTTGTATTAAGGTTACAACCGACGTCCTAGTTTTGTATCCAAATACCCAAAAATCAAACTCAAACTTCAAAATACAAACCTTTAGGACATTTAGAAGTAGTTTTAGGACCAAAATCCTCTGATTCACAACTGAGTATAGGCCCAAAGCTAGCCTCTTTGCACTTATTTCACAGTTTTGGTCTGCATAAGAGAGGATTCATCTGCTTTGTATCAACATCCCAGCTAATCCATAGAAGTATTTTATGAATGTTGAATAGGGAATACCCCCCTTGGTTCTGCAGAGCCTAAAGAAGAAGAGGAGATATCTATAGAGTCTATCTCCTGTACTGTTGGCCCCTGGCCCAGAAATCCTATTGATCAATGATGGCTACCTTGTAGGGATAACTAGGGAGAAGTATCCAGTCTGGGAAAAAAATCAATAGATTTGGTGACCCTGTTGGGGACCTTTGTGTAAGGACCTGGTTTAAGAGAAAATAATTCCTAGTTGTAGGTGGCGACTCCAAACAATCTCCCAACCAGTAAAGTAAACATTTGTGTGCAAGGGAGAAGATCCCTACGTAATCCTCTGTTTGAAGAATTACCCAGAAAGATAATGTATAGGAAAAAAGGGACTGTCCCAACCGGTTATGAAGGTTCTCCCAAAAATAATGATAATATCCAAGATAATCTTAGATCTTCAGAACAACAGCCACCCTATTTTTCAAATACAAAGGCTGAAATCCAAGATGTATTTGAGAGACAATAGAGTGACAGATTGAGAATGAGGTCAGAGGTATTTCAAGAATGCCCTTTCTTAGACCCCTTAGATAGATTTGAAGAAGTTGAATCCCCAAGGGATGATGATGACCAGTATGGAAAAGGACCGTCCTCTTCTATGCCTAGAAATGAAGAATTAGCTGAAGAAATCAAAAGCTTGAGGGCTGAATTAGAATATTTGCAGGCTATGAAGATTAGAGATGACATAAGGTAGAGGGTACAAGCTCTAAAAATTGCTCACCATAATTTAGTTCCAACCCTTGATAATGCAGATGTGTTGAGAAACTAGCAAAGAAATGAAATCCATCATCAGAAAAATGATCAAAGAAATAATGTAAACAATGCTAGAGTACCATTAAATAATGTGAGGAATCAAAATGCTGATAGAAATGTCAATATTAATCAGTTTGGTAGACAACCTATGCAGCTAGATAGATTCAGAAAGTTAGTTTTTGATGACATTCCTGGTTACCCTAATCCCATTGACAAACATGTGAGGCTACAGGTGCCAAAATTTTGAGGAAATAATGTTATATCAGGTGAGGACCACTTGAAAGCCTTTTAGAATGTCATGGACAATTTTGAAGTTGAGCATGAAGATGTATTCATGAAGTTGTTTATGCAGTCCTTGGTTGATGAAGCAAGGGAGTGGTATAGAAGTCTGCCTGACTGGAGTATTTCATCATGGGATGCTTTCAGAAGGATTTTTAAAGAACAGTATGGTGACAAGATTGACCCAAGATTTTTTGTAAATGAATTCACTAGTATCACTAAAGGGTCAAATGAACAGGTTGTAGATTTCAATGCTAGATTCACTAAAGTGCTGAA